>CM057453.1:1333544000-1334780500 GCA_016271365.2 Neoceratodus forsteri | reverse complement strand
TTGGAGAAAATAGTGTATTAGAAAACTGTTCAAGCGTTCTATATGGTTTGGGCTGGGGCAGGCTCATGGGATGAGTGGCTGAAGTACCACTTACAGACTGACAACCTGGACTCACCCACTGAGCCCAGGATGCTAGCCAAACCATGGAGGATATGTGAACACCCCACTGGATGCCTTACCTCTTCAGGGAGCGAACACTGAAGAGAAGCCCCCACCGCTCACCCTGGGTGCTGTGAATCCAGCCTTGAAATATAGGATCTGTGATAATCCATGAGTCTTTGTTATAATTTAGCAGGTGATATTAAAAATAACCATCTCTTTCTTTTGAAAAAAAAAAATAGAAAACAAAAAATACAGTTTCTAATTAAAGTATTTGGGGCTCCTTAGTAGTTGGGATTTTTTGACATCACAAAACCAGAAATGAATCAAATTCTTTTTGCTAGCACTTTAAAAAAGTAAAGGAGAAAATGTGCTGGTTTCTTTGCACAAAACAAATCAGTTTTTATCACCAAATAAACTCTTACTAATACATTAAAGCACCATTATTAAAATATCCAGTTGCCTAGTTAATAAACAGAACTCTTTAAAGTGTTTTCCAAATTTCTGCCAGAAAACTGCAGTTAGCATTGTCAGGACTCAAATCTCATAATGCTCTCCCAAAACTGGAATTTCTAGACACCCTATTCTTGATTAGTTAGGACATTTGCATGAGGACTTGCTTTTTAACCCCTTACATTTCATGCTCCTGTTTATTTAATAACACACTGCTGACTGGAGCTTGGAGTGTGCGAGTAATGAACAGTATTTCCTGAACATCATAAATAATAGGCTATTTGTTACTCAGAAAGAAAAAGAGGCAATAGGGGAGATTATTGGACCAGCACTACACAAGTAGCAACAATCTTTCGTGAATACAGCACGTGCTTGTGCTTACTATTAATGTTGGTTTTGTCAGTTTGTTTGAATTGGGGGGCTTCTCCCCAACCCCCTTTGTTGTTTTGTTTTGTGTTTTTTTATGGGGGTGTTGGGGGTGAAGCCCACCAACTCAAATAAACTACTAAAAATAACCCAAAGAGACTGATTTGAGAAAGTAGCGTAACTTGACCTCACGCAAATAGCGCAGGTCCGTCGGTGGTCCGATAATCTCCACTATCTCCGAAAAGTAAATAATTGGCACTATATGGTAATATTTGGCATCTTGCTTTCATTTATTTATTATTTATTTATTTATTTAAGCATTTTACCAGGAAGGCATACTGAGCAGAGTACTGCTCAATTACAGATGCGTCCTGGGGGAGGGAAGAACATAGGAAAACAGTTTACACAGTATAGACAAGAAAATACATAGTGGGAGAAATATTACCATAAGATCTGGTTACATGTCAGTAGTAGCTTGAGAGAGACAAATTGGTAACCACAATATGTACGGTATGAGAAAACACTTGAAGTCAGGATTGACCAGTGAATACATCATGGAAGATCACTAACATTTGGTCCAGAAACCACTACATACAGGACTGAGTGTGACAGTTGGTAGCACAGTTGCATACAGCAAGTGTACAACAAAACTAAGTTTTGAGCCATACGAGATACAGTATAAGTCGAGTGGACAATAGTTAGATACTGATGAATTACAAATTTGCTAAGTGCCAACATTCCTAGGGAGTTGCCTAGTAGTTGGTAGGCTCCTAGACACAAGCACAGGTAGGGAGGAAATGATCTTGGAGCATGGAGTTTAGGTGCGACAGGGAGGCGAAGCGACGAATGTTAGCTGGGAGGGAGTTCCATAGCGAGGGAATGCGGTAGCTGAACCCTGATTGCCCTGTGGAGGTAGATTGATATGGGACAGCTAGGGACCTGGAGTCTGAGTTTCTGAGTGTATATGATTGTGCGCTAGGGTTTGTTAAGATGTCGAGAGGTAGGAAGGGAGCCGCTGAGACCAATGCTTGGCCGTAATTTTTGTGCAATGAGTTAGCCTGCGATAGTCAAGTGAGGTGAGGTTCATTGCTTGATATAGGGCACAGTGGTGTGTGGAGTAGGGGCTGTTTAGGGCGAAGCGGCAAAAAGAGTGGAAGAGAGGGTCCAGCCTAGCTAATGTGGTCGTTGGGCCGGCACTGTAGACTACGTCCCCATAGTCGAGGACTGGGAGGATCATTTTTTTTTTTTTTACAATGACCTTCCTGGCTGGAAGGGGTATGTTGCCATGATTCCAGTAAAGTTCACCAAGCCTTGGGTGCAGCTTCTTAAGTAAGGAGTAAATATGTGTGGAAAAGTTCAGGTGCTGGTCAAGCCAGACACCAAGGTATCTGAAGGTGGTGCAGGACTCCAGTGGGGACCCTTCCAGGATGTGAAAAACTAATGGTGAAGGGAGCCTAGAGATTTTCTGCCTTGTCCCAAAGGTTAAGGAGACTGTTTTGCTAGCATTTAGGAGGAGATTATTTTAGCGGAGCCAGTGCTGCACTGTGATGAAGTCGTGCTGAAGTCTAGATGCAACTTCAGATGGTGAGAGGCTGGATGCATATAGCACCGTGTCGTCTGCGTACATACGAATGGTGGAGTGTGTGCAGGCAGAGAGCAGATCATTTAGAAACACCAAGAATAGGAGGGGGCCTAAGACAGATCCTTGAGTCACTCCTGACGTGATTGGGAGGGGGTCCGACATGGACGCTCTGATACGGACAGCTTGGGATCTACCAGTGAGGTAGGAGTGGAACCAAGATGTGGCCCAGCCAGATAGGCCAGCCTTAGCAAGTTTTGTCAGGAGAAGAGAGTGAGTCACCGTATCGAAAGCCTTTGCCAGGTCGATAAAGATGGCGGCAGTGATGTGGCCAGCATCCATCCCTGAGAGGATGGAGTCGGTAATCCTAAGAAGGGAGGTGGTAGTGGAGTGGGTTTTCCTAAAGCCAGACTGGTAGGGGAAAAAGAAGGAAGAGGAGTCCAGATAGGTGGATAGGCGAGAGAGAACCAGGCGTTCTTGTATCTTGGCAAGGGTCGGTAGGAGGGAGATGGGCCAGTAGTTGCTTGGGTTTGAGGCATCACCGCCCTTTGGAAGTGGGATTACGGTGGCATGTTTCCACTCAGTGGGGACTTCTGCTAGGACGAATGATAAGTTAAATAGGGCGGCTAGGGGTTGAGCTATGGCAGGGGCCGACAGGTGGAGCATTGTGGAGTCCAACCCAGTGGGACATTTTCCCTTTTCAGGGTTAAGGGCAACCAATGCGTTGTATACCTCATCAGGGGTGACTTGCAGGAAGGAGAAAGGCTGAGCTGCAGCGCCACAAGATGTGGTGTCAGTGGGGGCATGCTGAGCCTGGTGCGGGGTGGCCCTGGGAGTAGCATGGCTGTAGTGAAGACAGTGTTAAACAAGGTGGCAACTGCTGAGGGGTCAGTGATGGTATGACCACCAACCTGCAGGGACGGGATTGGTGGTTGTGATGGCGGGCATAGAAGCGATTTGACCACCTTCCAGAAATGAGACGGGAGATGGGAGGAGGAGGAATTAAATGCGCATGACAAGTAGTTGGCCTTTGCTTGGCAGATTATTTTAGTACTAGAAGTGCGGTTTAAGATCTCCTGAGATTTCCTGTACAATCAGACTCTATCAGAGGCCACTTTGAAAGCTCACTGAAGGCAGGTCATGAGACCCAGTGCTTGCAGAAGCTACAGGCAAGAGAGACAGACATCAGAGTGCTGTGAAAGAGCAACCTATTTCCATCCACTTGTTAAAATTAGATGAAAATCAGAAAATGTTCACAGTTTTTTTTTTGCTTTTCTAAATCCCAAGTGAGAGGATAATGTTTTTTTACAATTGTAGTGTGAAAAGTAGGCTTTTTTAAAGGAGACCTTCTAGAGTGAGAAGAACGGGAAAACTAAAGAAGAGCTATTTGCTAAGAGACACAGGCAGGGCCCCAGCCCAGCAGAGACATACAGCCTGGATGTATACTAAAAACCAAATCAGATTTAAAGCTGTAGTGTTTTAAACAGCTTAATGGAGTACAGGATATTTTGCAGGGGTTTATTTCGTTAACAGAAGTGTAAGAGCTTTTTTTGTGAGTTAGTTGTACTTGTCTGAAACAAAAAAACAAGACAAACTAAGGATTTAGATTAATAGTAGTCTAACTGAAGTGCAGTAACGTGCACAACTGTGCTTCATAAATTAATAATTTTTTTTTGTTTGTGGAGGCCAGAGTAGGCTGGCTCCCACCACAAATACTTCTGAGCAGCTGCTGTTTTGTCCTATGTTTGTGTGCAGTGGTGTGTGCTATTAATACTCTGCACTCAGCTCTGCTGTCAAAGATCTTGAAAAAAGTTTATTTATAGCTATGCAATGAATATTACGTATATACAAACGACCAGTATACACACCTCACAGCTCCCGAGCATAACTGTACAGAATTACGAATGGAGAAGGATTTATTTAAGAAGTTGTACAGTAACAAAGGACTGCCATGCAGTCCAAAGGAGTAAATGTCTAGCTAGGTAACGCCATAGGACATTCCACTCTCGCCCAAAATACAATATATTCCAGTGTTTCCTGCTCCTCAGAGGAATGAAAATATAATTGGAGGGCTGAAACCCTAGAAAGCAGATGCAGAATATAATACAGATTGCCTGGACTTAAGTTGCCTTTGGCCTTGCGTATTAAGGCAGAATAAAGCAGCCATACAGGGATAAGGAGATTAACCTGTATTAAAATAAAAAAGTTCACAAACTGAGCAGGAGTACTCAGACCCAGATCTTGATACCATTTGGTAATAAACAGAGTGGGAAAAACAAGCAAAAATATTGTCACAGCCAACAGAGCTTAACATCATAGCAAAATCAGTAGCACATTACCTGGATAAATGTACTGGAGTAAACCTAAACCCAATAAAGGGAGTTTAAGGAAACTAAATACAAAGTCGATCAGGATCAGCCTCCTGCTCCTGTTCCACATTAGTGTCCTTATTCTGTTGTCTCTCAGCAAATGCCATGGCAGTCTCTGGGTCAGCAAAAACATAAGTTTTATTCTACATTCTCTTACTTTTAGTCATGCTGGGAAGAACAGCTGAGTGTCTATGCTTCTCCCCAATGACATCTTTTTAATGGCTTGCAACTCCTTCTTCCAGTTCTGTATTTGAGAGGATACTTTGGGTGAGTACAGTAAGTCAATGTATTCCATTATCATGTGATTTCCCATTTGGTTCTAGCCACCTGTAATAATGATATTCTAGCCTCCAGACTAGAAAGCATGGCAATGACAGTCAGTGGTCATTTCAAGGCTCTGTCTCTAGACTGAGAATGGATCAAGATAGTGAAGGCTTTGGAGATACAGTATTGACCCCAGCAGAACAGGTTCAGGTCAGTATAGATTAGGTGTTCAAGTGCCTTTAAAACTGGTGAGGGAAGCCTACCACTCGAACATTGCTCTGGCAAAGACCATTCTCTATCATTTCAACTTTGCAATGGAGAAATGTGATTGTCTTTTATGAAAGTTGCATTCACTGTGAGTTGCCACTCCGCTCCTGCCTTGAGTTTGGTGATGTTAGTTTTGCTGTCTGTACTGCGGGTATCAAAATCCATGAGTTTAGCCTCAACAGCGGCTAGTCGCTTGTTGATTTCTTCACCAGTCATTGTTTTGCAAGCTTGCCTAATATCTGTGCTGCTGGAAAGTCACTACTTGAGCCAGGCTGCTGCAAAGGCTCCAATCCCTTTGGGCCTGATGCTGGAGAAAAGAGAACCTCCAAACATTGCACAGCATGTTTCTGGTACTTTTGTTAGTGACATATTTTAAAGTTTACATGCAAAACTCAGGCTCTGAAATGATACTGTTGCTCCATTGACTGCTCCGCAGCACCCTCATGACCTTGTTTTAAAGCGTGTGGCTTTGTTCCATAGAATACATTTTTAAAAGTAGTTTTTAATCAGGTTCAATTATTAGTGAGTGAGACTTGTCAGCTCACTGGCATTGTCACAGTGAGTATCTATATTTCATAATCATGTCATTTAAATTTAATATCAGACGTATTCCAGTGTGGAACCAGTGCTTGGGTCCTTCTACAGCCACTTGTGCAACTGCGAGTGCACCACTGTATAGCTATTAGGGTGGGTCAACCACCACCACGTCTGGGCAGCCAACTCCCATTTGGTTCTGTATGTATAGACAGTTGTGGCTTTGTGCCTAAGAAGACATTCTAAAAATAAATGTGTTTTCATCAGAGAATGTATTTACTAGTCATGCCTGACTAGTGAGCAAGACGTATCAGATCACTGGCATTGCTGCAGTGACTATATTTCATAATAATATAATTTCAGTTTCATTTCGTCTTCCTGTGAGGCATGCAACAATGGGAGACAGAAGATGTACTAGAAAATGCAGTTGGTCCAGCAGCCCCAGCAAACCTGCAGTAGGCAGACAGCAGTAAACAGCAGGTGAGGGTGAGCACACTGCAGAGCAATGCTCAGGGTGCAGTCAGTGTACAACACTATATTTCACCCCCTCAAAGCTTGCTCCCTCCAGCATCAGTACAACACCAGCTGACACCAGTAAAAAAAGGACTATTTGAATGCAAGGAAGACATTGTCATTAACTGCCACTGACACCACCAATGTTAATGTGTCCTTTTCAACCCTTGCCACTGGAACTAGTACCACTATCACCTCATCCTTAGTAACCGCCAGTGCTCTGATCCACCATCCGTCCACTGCAGCTACTAGCATCCAACTTCAGCTGCAACAGTAGCCCTGCCAACCACTTCTGCCACTGTGATCCAAAGAACTCCAGCCACTATGACCCAGAAAATGCCTGCCACTATAACCCAGCTCATTCCTGCAACTGTGACCCAGACAACTCCTGCCACTGTGACCCAAATTACTCCTGCCATTATGACCCAGACACCTCCTTCCACTATGACCCAAACCACGCCTGCCACTGTAACCATGGTAACCACCAGTACTGCTACGGTGACGCTAGCCCCCAGTACCACTATGGTGACCCTGGCCCCAATACCAGTGTAGTTCCAGTCAGTTGCGCAACTATTTCCAGTACTGTGTCCATCCCTATTGTGACACCTCTTGTTTCTCAGCTTGTCTTTCATACTGTAGAACTTAATAGTGCAGATGAGGAGGAGGAACACTTAGTCGGGTCTGAGTACTTTCCACTGGCAGAGGAATCACCACTGACATGTTATTTGATGTGAATGGGAAGTACCGTAATGGAGGTAAAGTAAGAACGTCAGGTGGAAAAAAAATCTCAATCTCCGAGGTCGCACTTGCAGGAGAAAGACGGATATGGCTCCTCTCTCACTAGTAAAACTCGGCAAGCTACCCTTCAGCACTTCGCTCAATAGTCTTTATCCCAGCCTGTACAGCCAAGTGGAGCTGGTGCAGGGCTACTAGTGGTGCCAGGAGAAAACCCACAGCAGGTCCAAAACAGAAAGACTAGTGTGGGCCAAAGGAGTGCAGCAGGTACTGGTGGTGACACTAGCCAAATGAGTGGTATCAGGAGCAGTAAGAGCATGATATGGTTGTACTTCACATTATTAAAGAAGATAACAGAAAGACAGTGTGCACATTGTGCAGCATGAATTTCAGCAGGGGAAAATCTCTGGCAAATTTAACATTCCTCTCCTTAATGAACCATCTAAAGGTAAAGCATCCCCGGGTTTTTAAAGGATCAGGGTCTGTGCTTGTGGTTCCATCAGACCCATCTGGTGGTGATGATGTAGGCAGTGGTGCTGGTGGCAATGCCACAGAGTGTTTTGCTTCCGAAAAAAATGCCGGTGCTACCACTTCTTTCTTTTCAACACCAAAGAGTCCATGCATTCCCCAGCACTCCATCCAGGCACCAGTCCCATGCTGTTTCCACACCATCTGACAAGCGTGGAACATTCCCCCATCCATGGTCAATGCCAATATTGAAAGTGTTCCAGGCCAGAACTATGTACCATTCTTTCCATCCAACAGCTCATAGGTAAAATGATGGTGTTGTATTTGCCACCCTTTTGGCTTGTGGAAGACACTGGCTTTTGGAGATTTGTGCACCACTTGCAGCCACGGTACCAGATCCTATTGTGTTCCTTACTGTCTGTGGTGCCAAATATATATGAGGGTGTGAGCATGGCAACTGCCACTCTCAGAAGCTGTGGGGGATGGGGAGTTTTGCACTGCACTTCAGACATCTGGACCAGTACAAATTCTGTGCATGCATAATTCTCCTTAACTGCACACTGGTGTTTGCAAAAGCTTGTCTCCTGTTGCCGATTCCTCTTTCTTCCCTTGTGTCACTAGCTCTCCCTTCCTCCCTCCACAATCTGCCAGTCACTTTATTTATTTTATTTATTTATTTTAATTTTCAGGTACAGCCTTTGAGCTCAGAGCTCATTTACAAAGGTTTCTTGTCAAGGAGAACAATACAATGGCAGACAAACATATTGGGTATACAGCAGCAAGTATGAATTTACAGAGCACGTAACATCAGTAGTCAAACCAAGTACAAGTAACACTACACAATAAGATAAAAATATGACACATAGATGAACTATAAAAAATAAGGGAGGGTATGGAGATCCATAGGCCAGCACCTAGAGATGTGGGATTGTCACAGTTGTATCAATAAAGTGAGGATGGGAGGCCAGAAAGTGAGAGATAGGTTCAAATGGTTAGGGGGAGGAGGAGGTTCCATGGGGAGGGTACAAGGTTAAAGGTTCATAGTTGAGGTTGGGTAGGCAGTGGGGAAGAGGAAGTAGAAAGAGGAGGCTGGTGGCAGGGAGATGAAGGGGATGTAAAAGGGTCAATCGGACTCTCAATCTTCTGTTGTTCCATGACCGCCACCAGTCCCACTGCATCAAGCTTATGGCCAAGTACTGGTCCCAGTCCTTGCCTCCGTATCTCGCCTCTGCTTTAGCTGCACCTACCCCTACTGTGTACTCCATCAGAAACTTAGATGCTCGCCTTTTTGGCCATACCATGCATGTTCTCCTCGGTTGGTCAAGTAGCATTCCGCCATCGAATGCCTAAATTAATGAACTCCCTCCCTGCAGACATCTGGCTCATGCCTTCTCCCCAGCACCTAAGCTCCCTCATCAATGTGCATTTCTCCTCAACAAGTTCCTGCAGCTAGGTTCAGCTGTTCATTTAACACCTTGGCGTAGTTATACTACCCTTGACCTGGCACTCGTCCTTGACTTTTGTTCTGTTTTCACAAGTTGCTGCATCTACAGCTGATAAGTATTACTTATTCGACTATTGTACATAATACCTACTACTGTATGCACTATTGCACTCTGCATCTATTGTACCTTTGCTCATGTTTTCTGTATGATCATTGTTGCTCTTTTGTACTCTGTATCTATTTTGCACTTGTTTATTTTTCTCCCATGTCCCCCTCTCCCAGGATGCACCTGGAATCGAGCAGTACTCTGCTCAGTGTGCCCTCCTGGTAAAACTTTTAAATAAATAAATATAAAATTAGAGGTCTCTAGGATAAGGATGGGCTGAAGTCAGCTTAGCTAAAGCAGAGGGGAAAAAGCAGTCTTGAGGGTGAAGAGTTTGAGATCATTTAGCAGTCACAGCTGCTGGACGTAGCTACAGTAGTAGTGCTTCAGTTCTTTTTTAAAATAGCTGATGTTGTAGGAGTTTGCTAGATTGACAGGAAGTTCATTAATCCAATGTGGAGCTCTGTAAGCAAAAGAGCACTGAAAGAGAGAGGGTCTCCTGAACAATGCAGGTAGTGAGCATCATGCAGCGTCCCTGGTGCAGTGCTGGTTTTGCAAGAATTGCAGTAGGTTTCGGATGGCAGGTGAGGTGAGACCAAGAAGTGCTTTCTTTCCCATGAGGCATACTTGGTACTTTATTCACCCTGGTAGGTTTAGCCATTGTGTTTCAGCAAACAGCTTACGCATGAGGGGGTGAGCCTGTCGGCACCCAGGATGAGTCAGCAGGCTTTCTTGAGTGCTGTTTTGACACACTTTAGGGCCATGTCGGTGGCAGCACTATATACAATCAGCCCATAGTCAATAACTGACAGGACTGAGCTGATGGCGGCAAGGCGCAGGGTAGCAGAGGTTAGGTGGCTCCTGTACTTACACAGGACTCCAAGTTTGACATTGACTGCCCTGACTATGCTGTTAATATGTGAGGAGAAGGAGAGGGAGTCGTCGACATGTACTCTGAGGTACTTGAATGTCCATAATTGTTCAGGGACTTCATTTTTTGTATTGACTATGTTGAGACTGAGGTTTTTCGTTTTGGAGTGTGGGCCAGTGAACAGCATTATTTTAGTTTTTTTTATAGCTGAGCAGCAATTTGTGCCTGGTGAACCAGTTCTCTAACTGACAGAAACTGTTTTCCAGGTCCTGGGAGAGAGGGACAAGTTGTGGGCTGCGATTAATGATTATGGCATCATCTGAGAAGAGGATAATTTTGTACGTGCAAGCTTCAGGGAGGGTACTGAGAAACAGACTGAACATCAAGGGTCCTAGGATGGACCCTTGGGGAACCACTAGTGAGACCTTCCTGGGGCTGGACAGCACAGAGCCTGTCTTCACGCACTGTATTCTGTCTGAGAGGTATTTAGAAAACCAACCAACAGAGGTAAGGGACAGATCGAGTTCTAGTAACTTTTCTAGCAGTAGGTAGTGGTTTACTGTATCAAAAGCTTTTGTGAGGTCAATGAAAATTGACTCCACTAGGTGGCTGCTGTCAGCTGCATCATGTAGGAGGCTTGAGAACTCGATTAAGGCAGTGTTAGTACTATGGTATTTGCAGAACCCATGTTGTTGGGTCTTTGCAAGTTGTAATTATGTGGATATTCATTCAGTTGGTCTGCTACTATCCTCTCTAGGGCCTTTTACAATGGTGATAGGATGGGGATGGGCCAGAAATTGGAAGTACTTGTGTGGTCCCCGTTCTTATGTACTGGTGTGACAAAAGCCACTTTCCAAAGGTTCAGGATGTTACCAAGTGTGAGGGACTTTTTAAAGATTTTGGTAATTGGGGCTATTACTGTACCTCATCAAGTGCAAGCTCCACCATTTTCATATCTATGTTGTCACTGGCGAAGCGTGTTTTCCCCAATACCTTTTAAACATATTTCTTGGTGTCAGAAATAGTTATGCATTTGAGATAGAACTGTGTTACATTGTTCACTGGCTGGGTTGATGGATGGGGTCTAGGAACTGAGGGGACTTGTGGTGACAGATAATTGGTAGGAAGGATGGAGCTGAGGTCCATGAATGCTATGTTAAAGGCTTCAGCCATGGAAAGGGAGTCCTTAGTGAGAGTGCCATTGACATTTAGAAGTGAAGGGGGGGGGGTTGGTTCTTCCCAATCAAGTCTTTAATGTTACCCCAGAAACCCTTACTGTTAACCCCAGTTCCTTTCTAATTGGCTTTTGTAGAAATGAGCATTAGCCAGCCTGATTGCTTTTATAAATTTATTTCTGTCTGCCCGGTCATTTTGAAAATCATGCGGTACCCCTGTTGTCTTTGCCTTATGCCAAAGGTTGTCTCATTTTTTCATTTACTCAATCAAGGCCCCCATGACCCATCATTTGGTGCACCCCTCACTTTCCCCTTTCTTATTGGTGCAAAGATATCGCACTAAATCTGGAGATGAAGAAATCTAGGGCTAGATCAATGTCCTTGATATTATCAAGAGGTGACCTGTCAATCTGAGCGAGGTAAGTTTTGAAGGAGTTTAGAAGGCCTCTACAGAGTACTCTGCCAGTGATGATGGCAGGGGCAGCCTTCGCCCCTTTGTTGGACCAATTGTTGAGAATAGGCAAGTGGTCACTCAGGGTATCAGGGAGAACTGTGATGTTGGACAGCTTTGAGAGGGAATTAGACATTACCCAATCTATGAGGAAGCTAGTGCCAGTTTCGTAGTTGATTCTTGTTGGCTCTTTAACCAGTTGGGAGAGGTACACACTGGCAAACAGATCCTGTTGCGGGGTGGATTCAGGGGACAGCCAGTGTATGCTGAAGTCATGTACCCACCATTAGTAATTCACTGTTCTGCTTCAGGGTCTTAGTGATGTCAATTACTTTATCAAAGCCTGGTTTTGCTTTTTGTGGCAGGTAAACTGTAGCAATTGCAATAGACTTGCATTTGGCAGCCTCAAGTAAAAGTTTTATGGCTGGCAGTTCAAAGCTGGTGGCTCTTGCTGATAAGGGGAGCACTAGGCCTTGGAGTGGGCTTTTTATAGAAGCAAGCCACTCCCCTCCCTTTTTGCTGGTTCTGTCTTGCCTGTAGATGGTGTAATCTTTTAGCATGATGGATGAGTTCATTATTTTGTGGGAGAGCCAGGTTTCCATCAGGCAGATGACATCGGGCCTATGCTGGGTGATCCCAGCCTGGAAGATAGTGAACTTAGACAGGAGGCTGCATATGTTCAGATATGCAGTCTTAATATGCCCCTGTTTCCCATTGCTTCTTCCCCCAGTGGGTGCTGGCCTTGGGTTAGGGTGGATGTTACCAGAGAGCAGCAGGAGAATTAGGACCAACTTTTTCGATGAGATACTATTGGTGTAGAATAGCACTTTTTTCCTGAGTTGTATGGAATTAGAGTGCCTTGGTAGGGAGGGTGGTGTGACAGTTACCGACAGAGTGGAGTAGTGGCAGTTTGATGCCCTCCTCAGTGGCTGTTTCCCGCACTTGATGCAGAGCAAATTGGGGGGGGGGGGATTTTGTCAGTGTGTGAGACTTTAATGGTACCTGTGGGATGCCAGAGTGGATGGCTTATTATTGGTGTATGCCCAAGGGCATAGCAGGAGGTTTAGGCCTAATCTTCTAAATGTTGGACTAGTGGAGAAAGATCACACATCACCAAACATCCTGGCTTTAACTCAAGAGATGCTGCAGTCTTGTATAGAAGGTACCAATCTACGTGTTGTTGTTTTTTCATCACAGATAATGCGGCAAATGTGGTGAAAGCAGTGTGATGGGATTTTCATCAGCTTGCATTGCTTTTCTCACACCTTGAATCAAGTGAGGCTAGCAAGACAGTCTCCAGAAGCAAGTTCCATATGTGCTCATTTTCATCACTCTATAAAGGAGACTATCAAACTAACAGAAATGCAACAACCACTTGGTCTGTCTCAGCATTGCTTGGAACAGGATGTGAGCTCCAGATGTATTTCATCATACTGATGCTGTCTAGATGGCTAGAAAAGAAATGCACACTTTATGACATGTCAATGGAGTGTGACATTGGAGGAGTCCTTGGCCACTATGAGTGGTCACTGACTGATGCCATGGTTAAAGTACTTGGGCCATTTAAAAAGGTCACCCATGATCTAAAGGCATCCACTGCCATGCCGAATCAGGTGATCACCACAGTGCACATCCTGAAAAAATCCATGGAGAGTTATGTACAGGAACATGGGGAGACTCTAGATGGGGAAGCTGTACTCAGTGAGCACCTGCAAGCTAAACTGGATGCAAGGTTTGCAAAAGTGCTAGCTTCAGCAACACTTTTGCAACCATGCTTGACCCCTGGTTCAAATGTGAAATCCTTCACATGGCTATAGATAGCCAGACTGAATAACTTTTGCCATGGCTGCATGTGGTAACTGGAGCAAACGGCCAGGGAGGAAGCTCATGAGAGAGAGGGAATGGCATCTGGCAAGTCTGGTTCTGGTTCCACTGGTGGAGATGGGTGAGAAATTCCTGGAACTGGTGGCTGCACTCAGCAGAGTGAGTGGGCACTGCTCAGCATATCCTTACATCAACAGCAACAGAAGAGGACAGTCACAGCCATTTTCTGAGGGAAAATGTCTGAACCACTATTTTGTGGAGTCGCTTGAGTCATTTTAGTTTGATCCATTAGGCTACTGAGCACAGAAGATGCATTAATTCTGTCACTTGGCACAACTGGCTATGAGATACATCAATTGCACTCTATGAGTGTGCCATCTGAGAGCATGTTTACCACAGCTGGTGATGTTGTTGAGCCTCATCCTTCAATGCTCAACTGTGAAAATGTCTAGCAGGTTGTTTACATCAAGCTTAGTTTGCCATTACTTGGGTAAAAATATGAGTTACCCCAATGAAATAGAAGTAGTTTGGATTTGCAGTTTTTTCCATTAAATTCAGCTACATGTTCCCCCATGCTTCCATCCTGCAGTGTTGCACCTTCATTATAATACAATGACATTAACTTTTTTCTGAATCAGACAAAACTTCTCTTTTTGTTGTTTTAATACATAGGAACATAGGAATTGTGTTGGCAGATGGGGACCTCAAGATCCATTTAGCCTGCCCGTGTTTCTGCCCCCCTCCCTATTTAGACTGCACCCTGATGTGTCCATAATGTCTGTCCTGTGCGAGTTTGAACTCATGTACTGTCTTGGATTCCACCACCTCCTGAGGTAGGCTGTTCCATGGGTCTATGACCCTTTCTGTAAAGAAGTACTTCCTGAGGTTGCTTTTGAATTTTCCTCCCACCAGACGCAAGTTGTGCCCCCTTGTACATGCATCCCTGTTTTATTTGAAAGAGGTTTCCTGCTTGCGTTGTGTTGATTCCCTTAATGTACTTAAAAGTTTTGATCACATCCCCCCTGTTTCTTCTCTGCTGAAGGGTGTACAAATTTAATTCCCTGAGCCTTGTCTTCTATGGCTCACGATGTAGTCCATGCACCATCTTTGTAGCCCTTCTCTGTACTGTCTCCAGGCAGTCCATGTCCTTTTTGAGGTGGGGCCTCCAAAACTGACCGCAGTACTCTAAATGTGGCCTCATCAAGGACCTGTAGAGAGGGATGATAACATCGCTCTTTCTACTTGTAATTTCCCTACCAATGCATCCAAGGATGCCACTTGTCCTCTGTGCTGCCTTTTCACACTGTTTTCCAACCTTTAAGTCATCCGCGATGACTACTGTGAGGTCTCTTTCTGTGTTTGTCTCCTCTAATTGATGCTCTCCCAGTGAGTACTTTATCCCTGGGTTTCTTTTTCCTATGTGCATAACCTTGCACTTCTTAGCATTAAATTTCAACTGCCAATCTGTGGACCATTCGTCAAGTTTTTTTCAGGTCTGCTTCCAAACCTTTCGCTCCTTCATGTGTATCTATTGCAGAATTTTGTGTCATCTGCAAACAGGCAAACCTTTCCCTTCAAGTCATTTGCAATATCCCCGATAAATATGTTAAAGAGGATAGGTCCCAGCACAGACCCCTGTGGAACACCACTGGTTACTTTGCCTTCCCTTGATAGTGATTCATTGACAAGCACTCCCTGCGTCCTGTCTTGCAGCCAGTTGTTGATCCAGTTCACTATCTTATGACTGACTCCTGTATGCTCTAATTTGTTAGTTAGCCTTCTGTGGGGGACAGTGTTGAAGGCTTTGCTGAAGTCCAGGTACACAACGTCCACTGCTTCTCCCTGGTTTACCGCTCTGGTGACCCAGTCAAAAAAGTTGATGGTTTGACAAGAGTGTTCTGCTGTGAAGCCACGTTGCCTAGGGTCAATCTTTCTGCTATCCTCCAGGTACTTCACTATCCTCTCCCTTAGCAATGACTCCATACTTTTTCCTACCACTGAGGTCAAACTGATCGGTCAGTAGTTTCCTGCCTCTTCCCTGCTTCCGCTCTTGTGTAACAGTGCTATTGTTGCCCTTTTCCAGTCCTGAAGTGTTATTCCACTTTCCAGTGACTTGCTGAAGAGCTCAGCCAGTGGTGTGGTGAGTTCTTCCCGAAGCTCCTTCAGTACCCTAGGGTGGATGCCATCGGGCCCCATTACTTTCTTTACCTTGAGCCTAGTCAGTTCTTCTAGGACCCTTTCCCTTAAAAGGGGTCTTGTGTCTGCTTCTGTGGTGTTGTGTACTGACCTACTTAGTGTAGGACCCCTCCCGCTGTCTTCTACTGTGAAGATCAAGCAAAATACATAATTTAGTAACTCTGCTTTGCCTTCGTCTGTCTCTGCCATCTTGCCTTCCTTTGTTGTTAACCTGACTATTCCCCACTTACTCTCTCTTTTTTCCCATATATATCTGAAGAAGGTTTTGTCTCCCTTCTTGACCCCCTGTGCTATTTTCTCCTCCGTCTGCGCTTCTGATCTTCTAACTGCCTTTCCTGCCTCACTCAGCTTGTTTTTGTATTCTTCTCTATCTAATTCACTTTTAGTTTGTTTATATTGTGCAAAAGTCCTCTTTTTTTTCTTGATTTTGGTTGCAACTTCCTTGGTGAACCAGAGTGGATTTTTCTTTCTTTTGGATTTGGTGATCTGCTTAGTCCATGTAGCTGTAGCTGTATTTAAAGCAGTTTTTAAGGCCTCCCAACAGTCTTCTACATCTTCTGAGTTTCTGCCATCTAGCATTGATGTGACTATATGCTTCATTTCAGGAAAGTTAGCTCTCCTGAAATCTAGAACCTTGGTTTTAGTGTGACTAGTATCTTCTACCTTGTTCATAGTTAGGTGGATTGTCATGTGGTCACTGGTTCCCATATTGACCCCTACTTGCACATCTGAGACTTTTGTGCTGTGTGTGAGCACCAGGTCCAGTATTACTTTGTCTCTGGTGGGGGAATTCACCAGCTGTTGTAAACTTGCTCCTTGCAGTGCAAACAGGAAATCTTTGCTTCATTCAGAGGATGCTGTGTATGAGGATCAGTCCACATATGACAGATTGAAGTCCCCTACCAGCAGCAACTCTCACCTGTCTGCCATCTTCAAGAAGGTCTTCATGAGCTCTTTATCTATATCAGCTTCTTGGCACAAGGGTCTGTAGATAACTCTGATCTGGATTGGGCCTTCTCTCCAGCCCCAAGGGTAATCCAAAGTGCCTCTGCCTTGCTTTGCTTCCTTTGGATTTCTGTTGCACTGATATCCTCTTTTACATGCCATGCTACCCCCCCCTTTACCTTCTCGATCCTTCTGGAATAGCATGTACCCCGGGATTGTGACACCCCATGTGTGGTTCCCAGTGAACCATGTTTCCGTAACAGCGATCAAGTCTAACTATGCTTCTGCCATCATGGCCATTGGGATCAAGAATTTTGTTCGTTAGGCTGCGAGTGTTGATGCATATTGCCTTCCAACACTGCTTATTCTGGTTAGTTGAAGGCTTACCCTGGCTTTGTTGAGTATGTGTTTTGTGTTGCTTGTTGTGTGTATGATAGGAGCATATGCATGCTGAACTAGTTGGTGATGGGGGAGGCAAAAGGTGACCCTTGTGATGTATGGGGTGCCTGTACTATTATGTATGTCAGAAACAGAAAGGATGCCAAACAAAAACACAGCTATAATAGCCCCAAGGTAAAGTCCCAATATAACGGGTGCTTGCCTCTCAGGTCATGACTTCATTGCAATGAGGTACTGGAATTGGGTACACTGTACAGTGTGTTCACCTCTCCACTCTGCTTTTTCATAAAGCCTACAAAACAATTTTCCCAAAATCTTCTTGTATTTAAAGACTCACAATATATCACCAATAGTGCTTGTCTAGGGTACTGTTTTTACTGTTTTCATAATTTGGCTATCCCTTTGTTGTTTGCAATCATTTATCTCACAAGCAAAAAAGGCTACCCACTTTTATTGCTCTTTGAAATCCTTTCGTTTCATTTATTTTTCACACATGTACTTTGCTGCCACCCAGCTCATGCTAGCACTGCAGCAGTCCAACAGGGGGACACTGTCTGTCTTTCCACTTCCCAAGAGAGGTGCCATCCACAGGAGGCTCAGTCCTCCCTCCCCTGCTTGGTCCCTGAGCAACCAAGGTCCATTCAGAAACTCAGTTCACTAGAGTAGTTAGCAGTACTAATGGTACTGTAGCATTACATGGCTGTCTCTTTCCTTTCATTTTAAGAAACCAAAGCCTTTGTTTTTATTTGTTCCCTCCATGCTGTCCACCGGAGATATAACTTGTAATCAGACAGAGATGTATCCTGCCCTGTAATCAGACAGGGAATTGAATATACCCTGTTCAGGCTCTATGAGCTGTCACTCAGACAGCAGGGAGGATTTTTTCATTCAGACCCATCCCCCGACATGGCACCCAACTCCACTCCTGAACCAGGCCCATTGGGGTGGCCACACAACCAAAACATTTTTAAGTGCCATGTTGGTCTCCTAGTGGGTTGGGGATTGCTGCAAGGAGACCAACATCGCGCTTTATTAAAAAGAGTTTTGTGAGACTTTGCCCATGGGCACTCCTTAAAGATGAAATGAAAGAATGTCAAAAAGAACCATAAAAATAGGCAGCCTTTTCTTATTTGTGTGATAAATAAGTGCAAGCAAGAAAGGGATAGAAAAATGATGACAACAGTAAAACACTCTGCTAAACAAGCCTTATTGGCAAACCATTGGGGTTAATATGTGTGGTTTTAATAGAAAAAAATGTAAGAACTTGATATTGGAAATGTTCTGTATTTGCTGACTTTGTGCAAACTGCAACTGCTGACTAAGTGTCCTCTCTACACCACTATACCTAATGAGATCTTCGCTATCATTATGCCTAAATAAGGGGGATTTGCAAACCTAGCTTGTCTTATTTACACTAGTGTCTTGCTTCTTCATTTTCTGTGCCTCGTATGTGTTACCTCATGTTCAAGTAGCCTTTTCATATGCTGCCTAACCCTGTGACCTGACTGCATCTAGGCATTATTAATTATTGTCATATAGACTGAGACTTGGCTCACTGAAAGAATTTCATCCTCAGAAATTTACATTGCTGGCCACTCACTCATCAGAAGGGACAGGTCAGGAAAAATGGGGGGTGGTTGCCTTTTTTACATCTCCAGTCACCTTATCTTCATGTAATTTGATTTCAAGCTCAACACTGCCAAACTTGAATCACTCACCTTAAGCCTTGATCTAGGTACCAGAACAACCCATACTCAAACCATTGCCTACATCCCCTCGGCACCTCTTTTAGCAAGTTAGAAACACTCCTTGTAGCAAAGCACTCACTCCCCATGAGCCAAGAATGGATCATACTGGGTGACATCAGTCTTAACTGGCACTCAAGCCAAGCTGATAAAGCCAAACAGCTCATCTCTGGGCTCGGACTATATCAGATTATTTCATCAACCACTCTCACATACTACAAATCCGGGTATGAATCTCTTCTTGACTGGATTATTGTCACTGACCCCAACTGAGTCACCATATCCAGTGTTCTCCCTGACTCCATTAGCAACCATAATGCAGTCTACTGTCACTGGACTGCAAAAGGTCTCAAAAGTGAATGAAAGTACATTCTCTCCAGACAATTAAAGACACTGAACACTGAAGACTTTGCTAATGTCATTTCAGCCACCGGCTGGTCCTTCAACAGAAACATCAAAAGTATCGATAATGCCTTGTAATCTTTTAGTAAAACATTTCTAAGCATATGTGACTCCCTTATCCCCTTCAAAAGGCTAAGAGTCAAATGCCACAGAAATGACTAGATCACCACTAATCTCCTTAATCTTATGCAAAAGAGAGAGACAAGGCCTGGTCATCTCATAGAAAACATAAACTCCCAAACCTCCTACGGCAATATAAAACCCTTTGGAACAAGTGTAAAACAGCTGTCCACACAGCCAAAGTTAATTTTCCAAGAGATAAACAATTTACAGCTGGGGCAATTCCAACCTCACCTGGAAAATCATAAACCAACTACTTGGAAGGGAAAGCAAACAAACAGCAAATTACCCTTAACTTAGATGGTTGACTCATTAATGAACCCCATGAGGTTGCCAATCTATTTAACTCATACTTTTCTGACCTTAACAAATATAAGTCTACATTCCCCCAACACAGTGAGCACAACTCAAAGAACATCCCCTGCCCTCCCCCCCAAACTGCTCCACTTCAGCGACAACCTGCCCACATTTAACTTCCACCATCTCACACCCTCACAGGTGGTTCATTACATTCAAAGTAATAATCCAAGGCCCACTCTTGGCTCAGACATCATCGACTACAGAATCCTTAAGCTGATCACTAATTACTTAGCCCTCCCCCTCACCAATATACTCAACCACTCATTAACACCGGTGTCTTCCCCACCAAATAGAACAGTGCCATCTTAAAACCCCTCCATAAATCCAATTCTAAAAATGATATCTGCAACTTCAGGCTTATCTCCCTATCCCCCCTCCAAAATTTTAGTAAAAATCATCCTTGACCAAACCATTGATTTTCTAGAAAACTATAGTTTACTCATAGAATCCCAGCATGGCTTTAGGGCCCACCACAACACAGAGACAGCACTTGTAAAACTCACTAGCTTTATCAACAAGGCCAATGATGAAGGTCTCTACACCAGCTCTGTCTCTGTAGATCTAACCAAGACCTTTGACCTTGGAGACCATTCCTTAACACACTCTCCCACCTAAA
This sequence comes from Neoceratodus forsteri, assembly GCA_016271365.2. Taxonomy (NCBI): domain Eukaryota; kingdom Metazoa; phylum Chordata; order Ceratodontiformes; family Ceratodontidae; genus Neoceratodus; species Neoceratodus forsteri. Next base: position 1,334,760,202 of record CM057453.1, on the reverse strand, counting down.
CTAGTCTGAGGATGTACTGAATTGGTTCAGGAACCACTTAAGTGGAAAATCCCATTCAACTCTGATCTGTGAGCAACTTTCAGAACTGCATCCCATTAAATACAGGGTACCTCAGGGTTCCATCTTAGGCCCCTTGCTCTTTTCACTTGCCATCAACTCCCTTCCCAATATTTGCAATAACACCAGCTTTATCCTCTACGCTGACGATGCAGCTCTTTTCTGTAAAGACAAGTGTCTCTCAACCCTCCTCAACAAACTTCTGCATGATTTTAGTAAACTGCACTCCTGGTTCTCCTCCCATGGACTGGTCCTCAATGCCAAAAAAAGAAGTCCATTGTATTCTCAGGAAACCATCAGACTTTGACTTCACTTTAATCGATAACATTAGATAGATAGATTTTTTATTTAGAAAGCGCTCAATTCAAAAGACTCTTAGCACTGTACAATAAGAACAGCATTATAACCATACAGATTAATCAAAACATACAAACATATATAATAAAATCATTATTAAAAATCATCATTACATTACTTTCTGAGTCAGTCAACAAAAGCCTGTTGGAACAGAAGCATTTTTAAACCCCTTTTAAAGGTTTCTACTGAGGGAGCCCCCCCTTAGATCATCAGGCAAGGAGTTCCACAGGGTGGGTGTGGCCACAGCAAATGGTCTGTCCCCAGAATGCTGCAACCTAACCCTGGGAACCCCAAGGTGGCCTCCCTTGGCAGAACAGAGTGCCCAGGCCAGGCAGTGAGGAACAAGGAGCTCTTGCAGATAGGCGGGACCCCTATCATGTAGGGTCTTATAGGTAAGGAACCCTATACTGAATACAGTCCTCCACCTGACCGGCAGCCAGTGCATTCCACAGAGGATCTGGGTAATGTGCTCACATCTTCTTACCCCAGTCAAAAGCCTCGCCGCCACATTTTGCACGAGCTGCAGCCTGCGGAGGTTGCCTCCAGATAACTCAAGGTATAGGACATTACAGTAGTCCAGACTAGAAGAGACAAAAGTGTGTATCAGTGTGGCCAGGTCATCGGGGGGACCAGGGCATGGTTTCAGGTGATATTCCTAAAATGATAAAAGTCATTTTTAACCATTGCCAACACCTGAGCATCAAGTGTCAAGTCATCATCCAGGATTACGCCAAAATCCTTCACCTGTCTGGAAGGAACAAGGGGAATCCCTCCCAGTATTAGACTGGAGGGTATGCCCCCACTCCACCCCCCCCCAATGACCCAGATCCACCATCAATACCTCTGTCTTGTCTGGGTTGAGCCTAAGTCAATTCTAAGTCATCCACAACTGGATTTCCTTGAGGCAGCTATTAAATATGGAGTCCAGCACCTGAGAATCGGGTGCACAGGACAGGTACAGCTGGGTATCATCTGCATAGCAGTTAAAACCCAGCCCATACTGCCTGATAACGTCCTCCAATGGCAGCATATATACCATGAACAATAAGGGCAACAAGACTGAACCCTACAGAACCCCACAGCAGAGAGGCTTCGGGGTAGATGAGACAATTCCCTTTGTCACCCTTTGTACTCTGTCTATTAGATATGAACTGAATCAGTTGATGTTACTGGACAGGCCATACCAGAAATGCAGGTGATCAAGCAACACCTCGTGGTCCATGGTATCAAGTGCTGCAGAAAGGTCCAGGAGAACCAAGATGGTACGTGCTCTCCTATCACTCGCCATCAGGAGATCATTTAGTGCCCTCACCAGGGCAGTCTCCATACCATGTGCCACCCAGAACCCAGACTGGAAAGGCTCATAGGTGGATGAAGAGGTAAGGTGCCTCTCAAGCTGCATGGCCACCACCTTCTCTATGATCTTCCCTAAAAACAGGAGGTTCTAGTTCGGTCTGTAGTTGCTGAGGCAGTCAGGATCCAAAGAGGGCTTCTTCAAAATGTGTCTGACCAAAGCCGTTTTCAAGGACAGTGGAAAGACCCCACTCCTCAAGGAGCTCCAGACAACATCAGCAACCACTGGTCCAATCCTATGTTAGACAATATACTATACGATGGTGGTACAAATCCTCTCGTTATATTACATATTGGAACGAACACTATCAATTATCACCCCATTTTTGCGGATTAAACAGGACATAGCAGCTCTCTCAAACACACTGGTGGAAAAAGGTTGTGACATATGTTTTTCAGAAATACTCATCCTAAGAGCCCTCCTCACATTAATCAGAAAACCAAAACCATAAATGAATGAATAAGGAAATGGTGCCTCAAGCAGAACTTCATTTGTGTTACACATTGGGAAGAGTTTATTGATAGGCAAGACCTATGCTGTGGCGATGGACTACATTTGAGCAGACGTGGCAACAACCTATTGGGGAAACAATTTCTTGCTACCACTAATTATTGTTTAAACTAACATCTCTGGGGGAGAGGCAGGATCCTCCTGCCTCTCTTAACATAATTAATACTCGACAGACTACAGTTGTCTATATCTGACTCAATTTTTTATATTTTAATGCTAGAAGTATCTCTAACAAGACAGTTGAACTTAATTTAAAAGTATCACAGGAACACATGGATGTTGTCTCTGTCACTGAAACCTAGGGAGACGACAGAGACACATGGGTAAACATGATTCCTGATTATCATATATACAAACTCAACCGCTCAAATAGAACAGGGGGTGAGGTCGCACTTGTTATCAATAGCAAATTAAGAACAGTAGATATTTAAAATAAAATTAAAACACATAATCTGGAGACAGAAACTTTATGGATTAAATTAATGCTTAGTGACTTTGAGAGTATTATCATTGAAACGTGTTATAGGCCCCTAACTCTCCATCAGTAATTTATGAGTGTATTTTAATGGAATTTGAGGTCACCCATGAGCTAGGGGACGTTATTGTCATGGGGGACTTTAACATAGGAGCGATATGCTCTTCAAACCAAACTTCAACATCAGGAAAAGGGAATAAATTACTAAATACATGCCAGCAATTAAAACTAAACCAATGTACCTCTACACCAACTAGAGGTTATAGAATCCTCAATTTGGTGTTTCATAGCGATAATGTACTCATAAACAGCATCAATACTGGATTTCCACTTTGTGGCAGCGACCACAGTAGTATAACATTTACTGTCGAGAGAGTACTGTGTTAGTAGCAATACCACTAGACTGTACTTATATAATAAAGCTAACTTGGACGAGTTCAAATCGACACTAAATAATATTGACTGGGACACTCTATTCTCAGATAAACCTGTGTCTATATATTGGGAAATGCTGACACAGACCCTCATAAACTTATGAAATAAGTTAATTCCATCAAAATTAAAAAACAACAATAGGCTGGCCTGGTGGCACTGAGGGCTTAGGAGCTGGATGCCTTATCTCGTGCTACACCAGCAACCTGTGTTTGGGAATGAGCACGGGTCAGCAGGGGAGGAGAAGGACTGAGCATCCGATGGGCTGCTCTCCTTCTCTGGGAAGGGGGGCCATCAGTAGTCGGCATTCCACTGGCCCCTAGTAGCTGCTAGGGGGGCAGCACACTGACACTGCAGCTAGGGGAGGAGATGGGGCAGATGCTTGGAGAGAGTGCGTGCAGAAACTTGCATGCTCTCTCCACAGGCGTCATTGCATGCCCCACCTCCTCACAAGGGAAAAAACTGGAAAAAGTCCTGGCAGTATGAAGCTGTCCCTGTGGTGCCACCCCCAAGAAGGCACCTCCCTGGCAGGATCCATTGTGGGTGGGTCGAGATGTTCCTCACCACCCTGCCATGAAGAGTAAGTCATGGGTGGTCAAGGAAGGGGGTCTGATCCTTGGGGCGTGGCGCTGGGGTGACAGCTAAAGGCAGTAGTGCCACCAGGGCATGGAAGTAATACCACGATAAAAATAAATAAATATTTCCCAAAATGGATGGACAGATCAATTAAACGTTTGCTAAAGCTAAAAAATAAAAGACACACCACCTATCTTAAAACAAAAACACCTGCTAATTGGGCCTCATACTTTAAAGCCCAAAGGAAATGTAAAAGACATATTAAGAGAGCTAAATCTAGATGGGAATACAGTCTGGCTGTAACTGCCAACAAATCAAATAGTAAACAATTTTACGCATATATAAACTCCTCAAGAAAACCCATCTGTCAGGTCGGCCCTCTGCAGGTGGAGGGTAAGCAGATATATGACTCTAAGGATATGGCAGAGCTTTTTAACACTAAATTTTGCGAAGCTTTCGAAACAACAGACAGGAGATCACATTTTGCCCCAACATCAGATGCCCCAATCAGTATATCTGAAAATATGCTTTCCGAGAAATTACTTTCCTTAAAGGGTAAATAGAGCCCCGACACAGATGAAATATCAGGGCATTAGCTGTATCTTTTAACGGCTAGCTTAGTTCACCCACTTCAATTACTATTTGATGAATGCTTGTTAACTGGTTTTCTTCCAATGACTGGCGAACTGCACATGTTGTTCCAATACATAAAAAAGTCCCAAAAAAACAGGTGGGCAAATTATCGACCTATTTGTTTGACGTCTTCTGTATATAAATTGCTAGAAGGCATAATAAAAGATCTAATTACCCAAGCCATACTTGAACCAGATACAGAACAACATGGATTTAAAAAGGGAAGGAGATGTATTACCAACTTTGTTTTTATGAAAAAGTTAGTTTAAAATTGGATTCTAGTACCCCATACAACATCATTTATATTGATTTTAGTAAGGCATTTGATGCTATGCCACATTGGGCTTTACTTACAAAGTTACACTCCTTCAATATTAATAAACATCTAGTTAATTGGATCGATAGTTGGTTACATAACAGAACTCAGAGAGTACTTATCTCAGGCACCTTATCAGGGGTGGGCAGAGTTATCAGCGGGGTCACGCAGGGATCCGTCTTGGGCCCTTGTCTAATTCAGATTTTTATTTCGGACCTAACAACTAATTGTACTTCAGACTTGGTCAAATACCCAGACGATGTAAAGATTGGTGGTCCCTGTCTTACTATAGAACAATCTCAAACAATACAAAATGATTTAAATAAAATATATAATTGGGTACATTCCTGGGGTATGAAATTAAATTACAGCAAATGCAAGGTTATGCACCTGGGTGTTCACAGTCCACTGTGTGAGTACCATCTAGGGAATAATTCCCTAGAAAACACCACTCATGAGAAGGATCGGGGGGTATTTATTAGTAGTGATTGAGGGCATGAGAAGCAGATCAATGTGGCAGTCAGCAAGACCAACAGCGTTATTTGGTCTATAAACAGAAATATTAGCTCTAGGTCACCGGCGGTTGTGTTGCCCCTGTTCAGGGTATACGTGAGGCTCCATTTAGAACATGCATTTCAACTTTGGTGCCCATTTAAAAAATCTGAGAATCTGTTATTGGAAAAGTACAAGGAAGATTCACTAAGAATATTAATCGTTTATACAATCTGTCCTATGATCACAGAATTACATCATTGAACCTTATGTCCCTGGCTAAACGTCACCTGAGAAGTGACTTGTTATTCTATGGTATTATAAACAATCCCTTTTTATTTACGGAACTTGGTTTTGAATTTGAAAATGACTATCACAATACCAGAGGTCACCCACTCCAGGATTCAGGTAGAAGTAGCAGTATTACTGCTGGAGTAGCGAACCTCTGGTGAGAGGTGGTGTACTGTGCTACTATATTGTGATAAACCATTGAAATATAACTGTTGTTTTTTAAATATACTTATTTGTCCATCTGTGTTGTACCATCTGCCTTGCACTGTTTCCTTTGAGAGCAGCAGAGCACTGTGGGATTCAGGAGGACTAGCAATAGGCTAGTATATCTCCTCTCCTAAATCACTCCACTGCTTAAGGGTATTGTTGTTTTGGAAATTTCTGCCCTTTACCAGTGCTTTTTAAGCCTTCAGCCAGTAGATTCTGCTGAAGTTAGGGTAATTTTGGGCAAACTGCACAGTGCCGAAACTGGAAGTAAACATACACTTACTTCCAGTTTTGGCTTAAAATTGCCCCTGTAGCGAGTGGGGGCGAGCCGCAGAGATGCTGTGGCAAGACACAAGAGAGACACGCAAGATCTGCACGTGTCCACTGGGCACGCTGGAACCGCTGGACACCAGATCCCATAAGAAAACAAAACTACAGCACTTCACCTACTCAGTATGTATGAACCATTAGAAATGGAAAGGGAACTTACCAAGTGTACTCAATGCTTGATGTACAGTGAGGGAAATTTTGGTAACGAGTTTGTGTGTAGTAAGTGCCTCTTGATTTCTACTCTTGAAGCAGAAATAGCATTTTTGCTTAACACTAAACCAGTTCCTACTGAAATTAGAGAATTGGAGAGCTTTATAGACTTTATGGATGAACAACTTCACCCTTTCCAACACCCCCTACCTCTTCCAGGTAGCATTTCCATTTCCCCTAGTGAGGGGCCAACTTTAACACCCAGCACCAAAGTACCTCCTGCCTCTGCCCCCTCTAATAAGGTGGATGACTATCCACCCCCCCTTCATGACAACGATGACTGGGCTACTGTTACCAAGCCCATTAAAAAAAGGAGGGGTGGTCAAATCTATAATAGTGCTCCCATTGAAACCTACAATAGATTTGAGCCACTGGCTGAGTTAAATAATGATGTGACACAAGATCCACCCTGTGCATCACCCCTTGTTAACAATATTGGCTCAAATAAACCTTTCAATCAGGAGTCAGTACCTTCTAATATCTATTTCAGTAGGCTCCATCCTACCAAGTCATTATCTATTAAGCTAACTACCCCCGGATACACTATACAACCAACATTCCCTGTTCCTGCCCCTTGTATCCCCACTATCTCAAAACAAGTGTTTGTCCTGGGTGATTCAATTATCAAACATATTGACAGGGCAGTTTGTAACAGTGATAAAAGGAACCACATTTGCTCCAGTTTTTGTGGTGCCAGGGTATCTGATATCACATCTATGATACCCAAAATGTTACATAAGGCAGGGGGAAACCCACTGGTCTTTATACACGCTGGTACTAATGACATAAACCATACCCCATTTAATCAGTTACAACAGGACTATGTTGCATTATGCAGCATGCTACTAGACAGGGGATGTCTTGTCTGTATTTCTGAAATTTTACCCATCCCGAGTGCAACACCTACCATGACATGGAAAATCAAAGCCCTAAATCAATGGCTGAGAAAGTGGTGTTTTAAACAGGATATACCCTGTATTACCCACTGGGAAACATTTTCAGATCATTCTTCCTTGTTTTGCTGGGATGGTCTGCATCTTAGTCGTAGGGGCAGTACACTCTTAGGGAAAAGTATCACCACTATTATAAATCATTGTTTAAACTAAAATCAATGGGGGAGAATGGATCCGCTCCCAAGTCTCTAAATAACCATCAAAATACTATTACAACTAAATGTAAATTTCTAGCCTTGAACACAAGATCCTTAAACCAAGTCAAATTAGCGGAACTTGAGGCCAAATGTAAAACATTAAAAATAGGCGTGGTGGGAATAACTGAAACTTGGTGGGATGCATCTTCTATTTGGTCCAGGGAAATCCCAAATTATAAGCTATATTATAAAAATAAAACTGATAAACAACGTGATGGGGTCTGCATGTACATACGAAATGACATCCCCTCCTTTGAAGTACACTCTCCCTACTCCTTGGAAAGTATCTGGGTTAAAATTCTATTAAAGGGGCATAAGTATATAACTGTCAGTAATATTTACAGACCTCCATCCGCTGATTCTGATTACACAACAAATACGTTCAAAGAGGTTTCAACTTTCTCAGAATCCCAAGATGCTATAACATTTGGTGATTTCAACTTGCCTCACATTAATTGGGACTCACTTTCCGGACATTCCTGTGCTGAGAAAGGATTAATAGATGTGATAACCAGCACCGGATTACAACAACTTATTACTGAACCCACTAGAGGTTCTAACATTCTGGATTTATTATTTACAAACATAGAGCAACAAATTAACTACCTCCAAATTTGGGACCCGCTTGGAGCCAGTGATCATTCTTCCATCCTTTTCGAAATTCAACAGATTAAAACTACACAAAGGAAGTTAATTTATACAAAAAACTATAATAAAGCCAATTTCTCTGAAATTAATAAATATTTAGAAAGCATAAATTGGGAATCCATCCTCCTCAAGTGTACAACACAACAAGCATGGGACATTTTTAAAAATATTGTACACCATTTGGAGAACATTTTCATTCCATCGAAAAGGAAATTTAATAATAAGGGAAAAATTCCCCCTTGGTTTAATAAGTCCATTAAAAACCAGATTAAAATGAAAAATAAACTTTTTAGGAAACTTAAAAAAAGTTCTCTCCCATACAAAACTACCTTATTACACAAATATAGATTATCTGTTAAAAACTTGAAAAATTCTATTAAATTGGCTAAAAACAAGTTAGAATTCAAACTAGCTCATACAAAAGACTGTCATAAATCTCTTTTTTCTTATATAAATAATAAAAAGGGTACATCAAGGAGCATCAGTCCCATTATAACAAATGGTTCTCCCTTATCCGATATAGAAACATCAAATCTTTTCAATACATTTTTCTGTTTTGTTTTTTTCTCAATAATCATTCCTTAACACAGCTAATTCTCAACATACAGATATTCATAAATTTAATCCAGCCGATATTCTACAGGCTATCAAAAAAGTAAAAAAGACCACTAGTCTGGGTCCTGACGATATTCATCCCTGGTTTCTGATTGAAACCTCTACAAATATCTCTATACCTTTGTCAATTATCTTTAACAAATTCCTACAAGAAATTATTGTACCAGACGACTGGCATTCAGCAATAGTTACCCCAATATTCAAAAAAGGTAATAGAAGTTCTGTGCAGAATTATCATCCCATTAGTCTGACCTCAGTGGCTGGCAAAATAATGGAATGGGTAATGAAGACCCTGATTAAACAGGAATGTAAAAAATTAGGTATCCATGACTCATTCCAGCATGGGTTTACTCACAAGTATTCTTAGTACTACTAACTTGATATCCTTTTACAACAATATAAGTGCTTTACTAGATGTGGGTATCCCTTCCGATGTTATTCTTTTGGATTTTAATAGAACATTAGACAAAGTATCACATGAAAAACTGATCACCAAAATGCATAATTTAGGCTTGTTGTCTTATATTGTTAACTGGACTTCCAATTGGTTGACAAATCGAACCCAGAAAGTTAGAATAAATGATGCCTTGTCTGACCTGGGTAGAGTAACAAGTGGTATGCCTCAGGGGTCAGTCCTGGGACCAACATTATTTAATCTTTCCATTAGTGATTTACTAACTGGGCCTAACAATTTCATGGTTAAATTCACAGATGATACTAAACTGGGGGCAAGGTTAATAATCATGAAAATATTTCCTCATTAAAGGAGGACTTTGAAAAATTAATACTTTGGGCAAATCATAATCATATGCAGTTCAACCAAGATAAATGCATGGTATTACATTTTGGTTAAAAAAATCCTAATACAGTATATCACATAAATGGACTTCCACTTCACTCATCAAACTGTGAGAAAGATCTAGGTGTCTATATCAACAACAAACGTACGTCAAGGGATCACTGTGTTAAAACTGCTTGTATGACCAATAGACTCTTGAGGCAAATAAAATGAACCTTTATAAATCACACTGAACAATGCCTTATCCCACATTACAGGGCATATATTACACCTTACCTTGACTATAGTTCCCCCTGTTGGAATCCAAGTCTAAAAAAAGATATTGCCATACTAGAACAAGTCCAGAGGACAGCAAAGAAAATGATTCCCAGACTAACTAATCTGGACTACCAGGCAAGATTACAAGATACTGGTCTCTTCTCTCTTCAAAATAGAAGATTAAGAGGTGATATGCTCATGGTTTTTAACTTAATAAATTAATCAGATCTCATGGAACAATGTAGTCTAACTTTCTCCGTAAGGAGACATGTTCCAAGACTGCATAACAAACAGCTTGAGGTCAAAAGCTATAGAACCAGTAAGAGGGGAAACTGTTTTTCAGTAAGGGCTCCTTGTGTATGGAACACCTTGCCACAAGATTTAGTTGAGGCGCCTAGCACTACAACTTTCAAAAATAAACTAGATGTTTGGATACGGGATAACTACTAAACAATGTCCCACATTGTGTGGGGAACAGTCACGATGGGTCGCAGCCTTCTTCTGTTCTGTTGTACCAAGTAATACCAAGAAGGTTTAACCACGTACATAGAAAATATTTTTATACCCTTAGAGTGGTTAACCCATGGAACAGACTCCCTCTCGAGGTTGTTATAAGTAAAACAAAAAATGAATTCAAAAGACATTTAGATAACCTAATCTTGACTGGTTTTAAGCTCAGATACTATTAGTAATGAAATAGGAACACACATGGGCTGCATAAGCCTCCTTGCTCCTAACCTACCATAGTATGAATCAGCTCCAAGCAACCAACCAAAAGTCGGGTTGGACCTGGTCTAGATCACAATGTGTTGGGCGCAGCTTTGAGATTATCCTTATCACCTCATCCACCCCAATCAGCTCAAATTCATCCCAGACAGGAGGAGTGCTCCGGCACAACTCGGGCCAGACACTGCAGCCCTTTCGAGAGATACTTGAGGAGTCCTCAGCCCTGATATAGGACACCTTGTCGGCAAAGAACTGAGCCAGCTCCTCACACTTAGTGCTTGAAACTACTCCCCCAGCATGAAGACACCTTGTCAGCAAAGAACTGAGCCAGCTCCTTGCACCTAGTGCTCGAAACTGCTCCTCCAGCATGAAGTCTGGCAGGATGTAAAAGTCTGTCTACTGTGCAGAAAAGCTGAGCTGGTCTGATCCCTACTGAGGAAATCTCCCTAGACAGAAATTCCACCTTCTTAGAGAGATTGCCCCCTGATAGTCAACATAATGTGACCTCAGGGCCAATTTGTCCTCCATCAGGCTGGATCTCCTCCAGCACCTCTCTAACCTCCGACCCCTAATCTTTAAACTCCAGAGTTCCTCATCAAACCAAGGAGGTCTCCGGTGAGTAGGCAGGGGGTGGACACAAAAGAGTGCAACTGAGTCAAAGGGTGCAGCAACACCCCCATTATAGGCTGCCACTGCTTCCTCCGGCCCAGTCTCACAAGCTACCACAACACTCGATAGGTCCAGTACAGCCGACAGTCCCATAGAGGAAACTCCTCTTAACAGGTGGTACTAGACCATCTTTACAGGGACAGGACAATTGGGGGTCGGGGCCCAAACAAAAACCTCATGGTGCTATGTTCTGACCAAACAACCAGATCAACACAGAGGGCAGTAATATTTACACCTATAGAAAAAAACAGGTCCAGTGTGTGGCCAACCGAGTGTGTTGCTGATGTAACATTTTGTGTCAGGCCCAGGGCTTCCATGCTCCTAAGGAGATCTTTCCCAAATTTTGAGAACTCACCACTAACCCAAGCATTGAAGTCCTCCAGAATTAACTAGCTGGGGAACTCCAGCACTAGGCTGGCGATGGGCTCTTCCATCTCCTTCAAAAAATCTCCACCCACTCCTGGGAAACAGTAAAGCAGGAAGACTCTGAAGCTCACTCCACCACTGCTTCGAGCAGCCACACACTCATAGGATGGAGTAGGGCCATTCGTTAGCACTGTGAGGTTTAGGCTGGATTTAAAATAAATGGCCACCCCCCTGCCCCTGTGATCCTCCTGCGATCCTCCCTTGGGGTGTGTATCATGGAGTACCCAGCCTCAACTGCTGCCTCCAAAATGGGAGCAGCATTTTCATCCAGCTAGGTCTCTGTGATACAAGCCAGGTTGACCGAGGATAATAGGCCCACCATAATGGCAGTCTTGTTCCTCATCGACCTGGCATTGCATAACACAACCCGAGTAGGATGAAGTGAGGCAGCCAGACCAGTCATCTGCCCACACTCTAAAGTGGAGCCCTTGGGTATGGGAACTAAGCAAGGCAACCCCTCTCCAGTTCCCATTGCACCCAGGGTGTCTTCTTGTCCTCACTACCCAAATCCCAGACACCCCGGTGGCCACTCGGGTACACCCCCAGCCCCCCCAAACTATCCCCAAAGCCCTACACCTCCTATAGATCTCCACTGGAAGTGATGGAAGCTCAAAGGGGTGAAAGCTATGGAGGTCATCCCCCGAGTAGCTGCGCCTTACAAATCTCTGTCCCAAACACATATTCCAGCTAGCCCCAAAAAGAAATATCTAAAACTTCGATACCACTCACAACCATCCAATAAATCTAAATAAAACCCCATAACACAATACAACCCCAGACTTAATACAACACCCACAATAACACCCCTTTACCACCCATAATGGTAACCCTATCGAAAGAGTCACAGAAATTAAATACCTGGGTGTTTACTGTACCTTGAGCGACACCTTTCCTATGAATGCCACTTCTCTCAACTAATTATAAAAGTTACACCAGTGGCTTGGAATGCTTTTCCGCATTATTAGATTCATCTTACCCCAAACTAAGACACTGGTAGCCAACAGTTTCTTAATGCTACTTATTGACTATGGATCTACTGTTTACTCCCCTTCTACCTCACAAAAAAACCTCAGTAGGTTAAGGGCAACATACAATAACATTGTTAGATTTGTCACTGGCCTCCCTAGAAGTACCCATCACTGTGACTTTTATAAGGCTGCTAATTATTTATTGCTGGAGGACAGACTCAACAGTAAAATCCAGACTTTTTTCTACAAAGTCCTTCATGGCCACCTACCCAATTGCATTGTCTCCATTTCCCAGAGGCCCACAAACTCTCGATCCACTAGATTCACCTCCGATCAGTCCCTCACTGTCCCTTTCTGTCACACCACCCAAGGCCAGCACTCCCTCTCCTTCGGGGTGAAAAACTTTTCAATACCCTTCCCCATTCTCTTATACAGTGTGCCTCCCTTGGTTTATTCAAACTTCAGCTAAAGCAATACCTTCGAGACAATTCAGTCTGTGACTGCACTTAAAATTGTGTTGTTTCCTCCTTGATCATCTACTTGTAAAATGTGTAGCCTAAATATTCAGTTTTAGTTATGTTGCTCCCTTTATAAGATGCTGTGCAACCTGTTAACTCCTACTGTACCAATATTCTTGTACTGTTATATGTAATTGATGTATGCACTGTTCTCTTGTCACTGGATGATTGTGAAAACGGGCAATTTTGCTCAAATGCCTTTCCAGTATAAAAAATACAAATCAAATGGAAACAAAAATGGCTTTTTGATGTAGACCAGCCTGGCATGTCACCATCATCATTGTTATTGTGCACATTTTTGTGAATTATTAATGTATTACCCAGTGTTGAATAGCATGGAAAAACAACAGCAGGGCTCAATGGCTGCACAAGGGAAAGCAAAGCAGCAATTCTGAAAGTTCAAGTGTTAGCCACAGCCTAAGATTGTGGTATGAGTCTTGGCAGCATTTTGAGTGATTGCTATTGCCTATGATTCTGACTGCATCTGATTTAACCTGTGAGTCTGACCCACTACCACTGATGTGATTTGATGAGATGAGTGTTACTGGATGATCACTACTGTGCTGCTGTTATCCTACAGATTCCTGACCTGGTGATCATTTTCAAATGCTACATTGTGTCCTACCAGAAAAGGTAAGCTCATCTGTGAGGATTTACTTGGCGGGGGGCTCCTGTAGAAGGGAAGGACTTAGCACACATTGTTTGCTAACAGCAAAGTATTCAAGGAGATTTTTTATTATGGGGGGGACTACAGGTGGGAAAGGTTTACTTTAACTGTACAGCCTGCCTGTCAGCCTGTTACATGTATATAGGTGCAGTTCACATGTTTTTTTTTTCCATTAAAACCAAAAAAACTTCACAAAAACAATGATACTCGGTAGACATCCTTGTACATATGTGCCTAAAACTTCAGATCTAAAAAGTTCTATGAATTCAGTACAATCGAACTGTAGTCTAGTAATAATGAATGATTACGATAAATAAAAACGAAAAATGTAAACTACATCTAAGTATTATTTATCTATTTTGTTTTTGTTGACCAGGAAAGAGGACTAAACAATTCTGCCTATTTTCAGCCTCGGCCCAGGGGAGGGGGGGATACAGAAGGATGACAACTGACATTGAACCAGATGTTGGTGTTATTTTTAGTGAATGGGGGAAATCTGGCCAAGACACCAGGGAAATTCCCATACACTTTGACTGCAGTGGGCGCTGTTGTGCTGCAGCAGGGATGGAGGACTCCAGTCCAGGTTTGTCAAGGTGGAGGAAGGATGTGGGGAAGCGGCTCTGGATCCAATGTTGGTTCAGGACATGGATAGGGATCAGGGAGCTACAGCTCACCAACATCAGGTGGATACTGGAAATATGACTGAACAATTGGAAGAAAACCCTGGATTGGAGGAGGAACGTCTATTGCAGGTACAGTTGGAGGACAAGAAAAAACATTTGTTAGAGATGTTACAGGCTGCTGAAAATGAATTTCAGATTCAGAAATTACGTTTGGTTGAAGAACGTACAAAACGGAAAAGATCTACAGTTAGTCCGATTCAAGAAGGGAACAAATGTTTACCTTTAGCTTTAAATTCTGAAGCAGCACCAGGAACTTCTACGGTGCAAGGGGATATAGTTGATCCTGGGCCATTGGCTGAAGGGGACATAACTTTTAGTGGCTCCCCCATGGAATGGACCCCGGGAAGAGCTCTTGGTGAGGCGGGTTGGATTCTTCGGAATGATATTTGGGTTCCTGACCCAAACATTCCAGTTACAGGGAAAAAAGGAATGGATAACAAAGTTACAGAAGAGAAGTGTTCTGAGACTCCTGGTATGCATACTACAAAGTCTCAGTACAGGTTAAGTCCCCAAATTCGGCTACTGATTCTCGCATCATGCAAGAGGCGGTGGTTCTAGGAACTCGTCAGAGCCAGTACTGTGGTTCCTTCAGGCCGCCGTCCCGGAAGGAGAGTGCTGCCAAATTCTTCAGAGAAAGGAATAATTCAAGAATCTTCTGTGGAGAATATGTAGACAGAATTCAGGGTGGCTTTAGAGAAACATGTAGAAGATTTTGTTCCGACTGATGTTGGTAAGAGGCATAATGGAGACAATGGAGTGTTGGGTGAGACTGTGCACAAACTGTCATATGCTGGCCTGTTTCGGAAGCCAGCTGAAGCTGCTAAGAGAAGGTATTTGGTAAGTCTGCGTTATAAAGGTCTTGCTCCTGTAGTCCCCGATAGATTGTGGGTGGGCAAATCTTTAATAATTGACTCACTGGGTTTTTCTCCTGCCGAAGTATATGCTTTTATACATGCCCCGGGAGATAAAATGTATGATGTGAGCTTTTGTACTATGATGGCATTGGATAAATTTTGCCGTCTGTATTATTAACTAAAAGATATGGATATTTGGAAGGATTTTCTAGCGATTCCGATCACAAAGCCTACTATTAAAACTGTTACCCTTCTTTTTCGTAATGAAGGTGTGAACATTAGTAATATTTTATTCTGGTTGGAAAAAAGATGTACAGTTTTCGACCGCCCCAAGCCCATTATGGACGATAATGGATTTTGAACTGGGGGCCGGACTATTAGAGTGCAGTTAACCCAAAATAAACAAGGGATACAACATTTGCCTAGTTCTTTCTTTTTGGGGAGGGATAGAGGGATTTTGTTTTACGCGGGACAACCTAAGAGTTGTTACAAGTGTGGTTCATTACTGCATTTAAGTACTGATTGTGATCAAGTCAAATGTTTTCATTTTGGGGTGTTGGGCCATTCAGCTGTTAGTTGTCAGGCTCCTCCAATACATAATTTGTGTGGAGATGCTGACCACTCCTTTGCAGAATGTCCCTGGGCTGAACATAACTTGGATGAAGTTTCAGATCATGAGTATTTTTTATCTCAAGCAAGGAAACCCTTTGCCTCTTCAGAAGCATTCTACATGGGCAGATGAAGAGGGAGAGGTGGGTGGTGGGTGGGAAGGGGGTGGATTAGAAGGAAGGGTTCAAAATTTCTCATCTAGACAGCAGGACTCTTTGTTTGTGGCCCCAATTAACCTCCTGGAGGCAACTTTAGATGTTTCTCAGCTTGAGACGGGGGGATAAGGAAACCCCATTTGTAACACCTCAGAGTTCCCCATCCCGTACGGGTACTAATTTAGTCTTGTCTAGGGGGAAACAAAATGAGGAGAGGCTTCAGGTAACCATGGATGGAGATCCCATTCCTGCACAGACTACAGCAGTACTAGAGATAACATCTCAGAATTCCCCATCCCGTAGGGATACACATTTAATTTTAACTAAGGGGAAACAAAGTGAGACCTTGGATGGAGATCCCACTACTGCACAGACTACAGCAGTACTAGCGATACCTTTGCAAGATGGAAGTTCCTTGGTTGGTAATGGTGGACTCCCCTTATCCCCTTTACCTCTTAGTAATAGATTTTCAGCCTTCTCCACATGGGGAGAGCAGGTAGACCTTGAACATCCAATGGAGACAGAGACAACTGATTCAGTGGATATTCCACTTACTGAAGTTGAACCTTCTCCTAAAACTGGGTTTCAACCTGAAGTTCAAAAATTCCAGAAATCACAAAAGCGAGTAACAAGATCTAGCTGGAAAACTCTGAAACCTCCTCCCTGAGCCATTTAACTTAACGGTAGCCAGTTTAAATGTTAATAGTATCAAGTCTGGTGTAAGACGTATAGCTACTTTTGAAGTGTTACAGCATTTGGATTATGATGTTTATTTCTTACAGGATACCAGGCTGCATACTAGAACTGAAAAAGAATGAGCTTCTGGTGATTGGAAATGGAGTAGTTCCATATGGTCTATAGGGATAGAGGCCTGTTGCGGAGTAGGGTTTTGTTTTACTACATCTAATGTTAAAATTTTGAGGATGGTGGATCTGGAACCAGGCCAGGTCTTGATATTGGATGTGGTATTGAATTCTGTTTCATGTAGATTGATTAATGTGTATGGACCTCAAACCAAATCACTACGGGTTAAGTTGTTACAAAAATACAACCTTTTTTACATACAAGTCGGCAGATAATTTGGGGAGGAGATTTTAATATCAATTTCCAAGACTGAATCATTAAGGGAAAGCAATTTTGCAATAAGACAATGTTAAAAACTATTGTTCGATTTGTTGGTTTATAAGATGTTCACTCGGGGCAATTAGGAGGGGTAAAGCCTACTTTTTATAAAGGGCAGCTATTTTCTCGCATAGATTTTCTTTTTGTTAAACAAACGTTACCCTTAGCTGGAGTGGTGACAATCCCAATAGAAACATCAGATCACTGGTTAATAGGTTTTCATGTCTCAGTACCTATTCAGAGGGAGACAGGTTGTTGGAAACTGAATACTTCCATATTATTGGACGAAGAGGTTATTCGGCAGTTGAAAGTTGTAATTTGGGATAAAGCTACTACAGTTGATTTACATGAGAATATTGGACAATGGCGGGAAGATTTTAAGTGTTGTATGATGTTTTTTTTGAAAATTATGGGTAGTGCAAGGGCACAGTCTAAATATAAGGAATATTTGGGATATCGGTTTGAATTTGAGGAATTGCTTTCTAGACAATTTGAGGGTGGGGAAGATTTAATGTCTGAAATTGACACAGTAAGAGACCAGATGATTCAATTCCAATATAATCGATTAAATTCTCTGATGAAAGAGCAGTCATTTGGTGTCCATGGTACTGCAGCTCAAGTAAATCCATATTTGGCTAGTCAGGAGAGGAGGGAAAAAAAGTTATCCCCTCCCTGATTTCTTCAAGTGGTAGAGAAATTTGGGATAATATAGAGGATAATGTATATTCCTCTATCTGTAACAAGTTTGTAAACTCTTCGAGAGGTCGTCATGGTGACGCTCGAACCTCGAGCTAAGCCGAGAGGTTCAGTCGCCATGACGACCTCGAGAAGACGTTGTCAAACTTGTCACAGATAGAGGACTATACATTATCTTTCATAGTGTATGGTCACCTATCTGTGATGACAAATTAGAAAATTGTTACTGTACCCCACATAATGAGACAGAAACGCGAAGACGGCAACAGTTTCTCTTGAATTTTACAGTACATGTACTTACATTTCATAAACTTACATTGGATGGCAAGAGCAATTGTGGTCGACTGGAAAAAAAAAAAATGATCGGATAGCTCCCGGGAGAAAATAGCAGTGGACATGCTTTAATCTGGTACCTGCATTTTTAAAATCGCCTCTCGCAACTGTGTAAAGTTATGACAGCTGTTTAAAGAGAATGCGGCTCACGCAGCACTTACATCATTATGTGAAAGGTTCCAAGTTGTTATGCTGCAGTAGCAACGTACCTGGTGCAGCATAACAACAAGCTACTGCAGCATAACAACTTTTTAGCTGGTATGGATTTTTATGCATAACAACGTTCTACCATACATTATATTGGTATTATGGAAGTGATTGAAGACCATGTAGAATGGAAATTTGGGTATTTGACAGAGAATGAGAACTTTTCTTCGTTAATATTCACTGCTGCAGATCCTCCTAAATTGGATTCAGTTTTAGCTGACCAAATGATAGAACCTTTTACAATGCAGAAATTGGACAGGGTGATAAGTAGTTTAAAATTGAATACTTCTCCAGGATCAGAAGGTTTGCCAGGAGAATGTTATTGTGTACTATGGTCAGTAATGCCACAGATCTTGTTGAAGTTATTTAATTTTTTTCTAATCGAATATTTTTTGCCTATTCAAATGTATGAGGGATTGTTAATTTTTCTTTTTAAATCAGGTGTATGGAATAATATCGATAATTGGAGACCAATCACATTGTTGAATGTTGATTTCAAAATATTTGTGAAACTTTTAAGAAATCGCTTAGCTTTGGTAATGTCAGATTTAATAATTCCTACCTAGTTTTGTTCAGTACCTGGTAGACGTATTACTGATGCATTGATTTTATTGAGAGAATTGATAGATGGAGAAGTGGTGAAAAAAGGGGATTTGACATGTCCTGGTTATATCACTAGTTTGGATCAGGCGAAAGCCTTCAACAGGGTTTCTCATTCTTATTTGTGGGATTGTCTGAGGTTTTATGGGATTCCTTCCCAATTTGTTCAATGGCTTCAATTATGTTATGCTCTAGCTTATGTCAGGCCATATGAGAATGGATGTTTGGGTAAGAAAATTGGGATATTTAAAGGAGTTAGACAGGGCTGTCCATTGAGTCCTCTCTTGTACGTCTTTTCACTAGATCCAGTGTTATGTATATTGCAAAAATCTCTGAATATTTCTGGTTTAAATACGTATGATTACCAGCTGTATAAAGTTATAGCATATGCAGATGATTTATGTTTAGTTTTACAGGATGAGAAATCATTAATTCTAGCTTTCCAGTTAATACAGGACTTAGGTAAAGTTATGGGTACAAGCCTTAATCCTGGGAAAACCAAAGGTTTACATTTATGTGGTTTTCCTTTAGTACCTGAAACTTGTGGAGGTTTTCAGGTAACTATGATACCATGTAAAATTTTAGGTATTTATTATGGAGGTGATGATACGGCTGGTTATAATTGGGAAAAGGCTATACAAGTGGGTATATCTAAAGTGACTCAATGGAATAAATGGAAGGTTTCTAAGAAAAAACGAGTATATTATATTAAAAGCTTTTTGGTTCCTGTCTTTTTATTTATTAGTATGATTTTTCCTCTGCCTAAACGTTTGGAGGTTAAATTATTAGGATGTTTCTTTAGCTGTTTTTGGGGAAGTAGGCTTAATCCTATCAAAAGGAATGTTTTATATAAGGGAATTTGGGATGGAGGCATAGGAATGTTGAACCCTATTTTGTTTTTCTTTTCAATATTTTTGTATAAAAATATTTTTCCCTTAATGAAAGGATGTTCACAATTGTGGGGGACTTGAGGTTGTATGAAGTTGAAAGGTATATTGGGTGAATGGGAGGACAATGCTTTTGTACATAAAAATAAACATGTTCCTTGGTTAGGGAGTCAGTGGGAAGGGGTCTTTGATAAAATTAAAATTTGGAATATTAGATACGAGTCAGTGCTTCAACTTTCCTGGAAAGCCCTTTATTCTGAAGTATTAGAGTCTTGCTTTTCAGCACAACCCCTTGCAGTGTTTTCAGTTCCTCATCCAAAGCAGATTTCTGCATATGTGTTAGATAAACGAATACCAGATCACATGTGGGATACAGTTTGGTTAGGAATTCATGGACAAATTAATGTTAAAGGGAACCAAAAACATAAATCCTTTCAGGAAAGAACTTGTTCTAGATTTACTTGTATGTCTGTACCTGAAACAATGGATCATTTGTATTTTCACTGCCCCTATGCAGTGCAGTTTTGGGATGTAGTGAAACATCATTGGAAGGTGGCATCCTTTCTACCACCTACCTCTACTTTATTGTATTATGGAGTGATTCCTTCTGGGCTGATGCATCTGTCTCATAGTACCCTTAGAGTGATAGTGGTACATTTTTTGTACTGGCTATGGATAAGTAGATGTAGATTTACTTTGCAGCAACAATCAATTTCAGCTTTAGAATTATTCTTTATATTACAAAAAGATCTAAAGGGACTGCAGTGGGCAGAGAAACTTCAATTAGGACCTAAGATTTGGAATCAACAATGGGAACATTTTGATTTTATTTAAAGAATTAAGGGATTCTAGTTGTTTTTTTGGTTTGTGGAAGAGGGGGGAGGGATTCTATTCTGTATTGCAGATGTTATTATTTTCTTTTAGATAATTAATATGGTATGTATTAGTTATCCTTTAAGTTCAATGACAGATTTTCATATTCTTATAACTGGGAGGGGGGGATAGGTTTCAAACGGCTTTTTCTAAGTTTTCAGATTGTATGATTCAATACTTAATTTAGATGTTATTTTCTTTTGTATGATTTTGTATTTGGTAATACTGATTTATATATTATTTGTTTTGATTGTTTTGATTTAATTAACAATTCCCCAACTCTTATTGTGGGGAGGGAGAGGGTGGGTTATACTGTTTTTCTTATGTTTAGGGTATTTGTATGAATTAATACTTATTCATGTTTTTTGATTCTTTCCTTATTATGATTATGTATGATATAATATTGATTTGTATAACTTTGTTATGATTTGTTCAGATTTCAATAAAAAAATTCCCCTACTCTCCAGGAGGGGGACCCCTTGTCTGCCATTTCATTATGGCGGACAGCCAGGAGGTTGGTGGAGGAGTATCAGGAGGTGATGCTGCTGCTGAAATTGTAATGGATCCTGCGGTGATTTTGGACACTATGGGCAAAGACACGTCGCAAGCTCCTACAAAAACTACTGCTATGTCTGGCTCTGATGCTGAATATATGGACATACTTGAAAATGTTATTGACCAGGATTTAACTATGGCTTCAGATTCTGAAGGCTGGATAAGGCACCTCTTACTGCTATGCAAGTACCATCTAATTTTCCCAAGAAGAACTGCTCTGGAAGACTATTAAAATGCAAAGATTTCCTCATTAAGTTACTACAAGAAGACATTGGGCAGACTTCATCTGCACAGCTCTTTTCAGTTCCTGGCACTGGTGCATCTGTTTTTTCTATTCCCTCCCCTGCTGAGCCGTCATCCTCTACTGCTGCATTGAATAATGTTGCTACAGACTTGCCTAACCCTCATTCTATGTTGCCTCTACAAAAGGGTTGCGCTGCCTCCAGTTGTGTTAAGGACCCCCGTTGGTCTCCCAGTGCTGCCTTGCAAGCCATAGGCTGGCAGAAAGATCCTGGTAAGCAAACTTGGACTTCTCCGGGTCTGGTGAGGGCCGTCGATATTATTACAGGGAATTATTCTGTCACTTCACAAGCTTCTTCTCCGGCATTGCCTTTGTAGTCGCAGTTGCCAAGTACTGCTGTACATACAGTTCAAGACTTAGACATTTTTACAAATCAATTGTCAGCCAAAAAACCTTTATCAGATGATTTGGTTCCAAACAAGCAGGTTGCTATGGAACCACCTCTCCATATGGGTGCTGCAGCACCGGAGCCTCTTTCTGACACCTTTGTCCTGGGACAAGAAGAGGAATCGGTGCCACATCTCTCTGCTCCAGAACATGAACAGCCTAGACAGTTTCAAATGTTGGACCTGTTTAAAAATCTGGGGGAACCAGCACAGCATAGAAATGCTGTCCAGTTAAAATACAGAGGGGATTCTGCAGATGCTCCTGACTGAAAAACTGTCTTACATCAAATATTAAAATCTTCTATGGGTATTAATGCTGGGGAATTGTTTGCATTTATTCATGTTAGGGGAGAAGTCACTTACACTATTAGCTTTAAAACTTCCCTTACAGAAATAATTATAAGAAATGTTTTCATGCTGAGCACATGATGAAATCTGCACAATGAATTAATATTATTTATTAGAGTTGTGTGTAATGTGTGATTTGTATAGTGTATGGTATATGTGATTGTGACATTGTAAACATTTTTAGTGATTTTATGTTGTTATTTTTACTATGTTTGTATCTTTGTTACCCCCTCCCCTAGGTGTGGTTGAAAAAGGGTCCTTGGGTCCAATCCACTTTCCTGGTGAAATAAATAAAACAAATAAAAAAAAATGTAAACTACCCATGTGATATGCAT
Organism: Neoceratodus forsteri; assembly: GCA_016271365.2. Lineage (NCBI taxonomy): Eukaryota > Metazoa > Chordata > Ceratodontiformes > Ceratodontidae > Neoceratodus > Neoceratodus forsteri. Next base: position 1,334,737,574 of record CM057453.1, on the reverse strand, counting down.
GCTGCAAGCATAATTTAAATGTTAAATTGGAACAGATTGCATACATGTGTCATCATTACAGCAAGCAAGTGTGGAAAGCATGCTTTTTATGTTAAGTTGAACAGACTGCATGCATGGGACATGCATGCAAAAAGCAAGTGGTCACTGATAACTGCACACATAAATGTTAAGTGATTTCCTCAGGACCACACCATATACAAGTGGGGGTTGATGAGATTCAAACCCAGGTCTTCAGGTCTCCTGGTTTGCAGTTCAGTGCCTTTAACCACTAAGCTATACTGCCTGCACACATATGGCTTGATTGTACTTCAGTACAAATCCACATACATCTACATACATGCGGCATGCTTATAGCCACTGTTATACTTTTTAGTTTTCTTGTTCCCCTTCATCTCAGCTACATAGCTGAAATGTAGCACACATACCAATGGACACACATGTGGTTCTTCTCACCACTAATACACACTCTTACCCACAAAACTGCTTAATTACTTCTGTCTGGCCTGTATTCTTACTATTTTCTCTCCATAGTTTTGAATGCTTCCACACAAATAGACTTTAAGGGGCAAACACAAAAGTAGCAATAACTCAACACCCACCCATGCCCCCCCACCACCATGCACACACACTGTAGCGGGGATGGCCATGCTGCTATAGAGAACCTACCAAGTATAGATATTAGTCAAGAGTCTCTTACATGAGTACTAGGGAGCCAGAGGCAGGAGTGTTTAAGAGATGATGTCCATGGGTCAGAGTGCTGGGGCGTATCCCCTTGAAATGAATGGAGATATTTTTTATTACTATTTTATACATTATGATGGTGAGTTGGAGAATAATGAAGGCCACTGTTCTACTAACAAGGCCCTTGTTAGCCAAGTGGTGGCCTTCTTTAATCTCCAATTATCCAACAATAATGAATAAAATAGTAATAAAAAAATACCCCCATTCAATTCTATGGTGCACACTCCTGCAGTCTCCCTTGCCCTATGGCATAATGTGCCTGAGCACGGGGATGTGGAGGTCAGCTTCACTGGGGGGGGCATAAGCCTTACTGTAGTGGGGCTCCAATAGACTGTGCATGCCATACCGCTCAACTATCCCTGAATGCAAAGGACAGGGATGTTACCCCTGAAAACGGCTCTGCTCCTCATCCATACCTCACAGAAACCTGTTGCTCACCCAGAGGATGTCCTGTAAATTTAGACTTTATGGAGGGGGGCACCACTTCAGATTTCAGCATGGTGGATCCAACAACCAGTGGAGGCCAAGTGCTAGTTAGCCCATAGGTGGCAAGCTCTAGAATGTCTGGAACATCTCTAAAAAGTAAAACTTATTTGTTGCAACTGAAAAGTAATATGCAAATCAGGAAAACTTCAAATGTATAAGATTCATCTGTCTATACCCCGGAGCAGTGCATCAGATTAGGGCTTAAACCCACCCAGTTACTGACCAATTCTTTTCCTGGCTGAATTTCTGACTCCCTCCCCAAAAAAGTCCTGATTTCTCTCCTAACTCAGTTCCATTCCACACCCATCACATATGGATTGTGAAGCTGCCCAAAGGTGCAGACATGTGAAAAACACATCAATATTTCAGTCCTTCCTCCTTCCCCAATCCCCCTGTAAAAATAATTATTCACTTTTACTTACCCGGCAGCTGGCCAGAACCTGTCGCCTGGCCCAGTGTGCCACCAGCTCAGTTTTCAGTATGCTCCTCCTCCATCCTTCTGCCAGAAGCTGGATGCTAGACCCTACCATCTCAGGTATCCAACATGGTCCACGACCAAATCACCTCACCAACCAAACCCACTCAACCTGTGTTGCTTGCTTCTTGCTTGGCTGCTGCCATACTGCACTGATCAAGGTTTATGAAGGCCACCCACACCACTGTCACTGCTACTGCTGCTAGGCCTAGCTTGCTGCCACAGTGGGCCTGTGCTGTTTTTCTTGTGAAGCAAACCTAGTAGAGTAAGTAGGTAGCCTAGTCTCAAGTTAGCTTCTAGCTCACCTTCTGCCCCTTCAGCCACCAGGGGAGATGGAGACTCACTAAGAGAAGACCAACAAAAATATGCTACCACAACACTGCTATTGAGAGTTCAGTGCTCACTGACTCCTCCAAGCTGCAGTGTGCACCCTGTCTACTCTGTGGTGGGAAAGGCATTGTCACACTCACATGACTCATAGGCTCTTGTTTGGCTGGAGCTCCTCCACGTCATGTGTAATGGTGCTGCCACTAATAAGTGGAGAGAGTGAACAACACAATACAGACACAGTCGAGTTGGGAGTGCACCTGCAACATAAGCTCACACAGGCCAGGGGGGCACTTACTGTGCAAAAGATTAAATCCAAATTTAATGCCATTATTGCCACACCATAAGAACAACCTAGGTACAAATGCGGGGGGGGGGTAACTGCCCCCCTCTGCCCTACTTAAATGGCACCCCTGCTTCATGGTAGAATTTCATTCTCAGGTGCTAGTATCAGCACAAGTAAATACAATGGTTTCCATTGAGTTCTGAGAAACTGTATGTCCATGTTTCAGGATGTATCCTGATCATTGTGACAGTTAGTGTCCCTCATTGTCCCCCATTTTTAATGCCCATGTCCCTCATTTCAGTGACAAAATGTGAGGTATTGTGTATGCTTCCAAGACTCTACTCAGCAGAAAGAGTGCTGAGCATAGCCATAGTGTATAATACCCCATACAGAATGACAAAGGGAAAGTAAGTCAGCTGAAACATTCATAGAGAAACACGTGTAGCACTACATATGCATAAGGGGATTTGCATGGCCCAAAACAAAAAGGCCAGGCTCACAACACAGAGGCCCCTCTTCGCACATCTGGAATAGGGGATGTTGGCTGACTATATCCTAGGCATTTAATGCAGTAAGCAAACATACTTTACAAATTAATGGCAATTTAATGACAAAATTAAAAAGCCGTTAAACAACTTGCAAAAGGATCAGAATTAATGAGTTTACCTAATTTTAATGGGAAATCAAGGAAAATGTAATTTAATGGCTCTAATTGCTAGCAGTAGTATGAGAAATAGAAGCAGATGTGATTTACACCAGCTTACTTGCTGCAAATATGGTAAGCGTGCAATATGTGAACCTGATGTGATTTTTAAATGATGTTCACACCAGCTTAACTGCTGAACTTATGTAAAGTGTGCAACACGCAAACCTGATGTGATTTTTAGAAGATGTTCACACCAGCTTACCTGCCGCACACATGTAAAGTTTGCAGCATGCGAACCCGATTTGCTTTTTAGAGCTGGTTCACTTAGGTTTATTTTGTGTATGTGAACCACATGCAAACATTGCAGAATTAAGTATGTGGCATGTATTCTGCATGTACACAGCACACTTATATTTGCATAAGGGTTGTCATGCCCTGGAGAAATTTTGGATAATATACCCTCAGGTTCAGAATGCTCCCCCATGGAAACCTTATTTTTCCATTACTTTAACTAAGCCGACCATTAAAAATTTCACTTTGTTGTTTTGGAATGAGGATGTCAGTATTGCTGATGTGCAGTACTGGCTACAACAAAGATGTACCATACTAGAAAGACCCTCTCCCATTTTGGATGATGATTTTGTGTGGACAGGTAGCTGGAAGGTTAAGGTGCAACTAAAGCAATCTGACTCTGGGATAGTACGCTTACCAGGAAATTTTTATATAGGCAGAGACAGAGATCTCTGCTTCTATCCAAGTCGGTCCAGAACCTGCCACAAATGTGGAGCTCATACACACCTGAGCTCTGTTTGTGATAAACCTAAGTGTAACTTATGCTTGGAATACGATCACATGAGCTTGGGCTGCCCAGACCCATTCAAATATATTGTAATTTATGTGACAAAAAAGGGCATTCTTATAGATCTTGCCCTTGGGCAGCACACAACAGGTTGGGGAGAGCCCAGCAAGACCCAATTCGCATTATTGAAGAAAGTCAGGCAAAAGCACGGTTCTCTAAACTTTCCCTTGATGGTAGTGTGCCTCCTAATCTAGAGCCCACCCCTGCGCTGCTGAGGAGAATCCCCAGAGTATAGTCATTGAGGAAGTTCTTCTTCCTGCTCCTGCTGCTCAGATCTCCCCCCCTCCTCCAAGTTGCTCCCAAGACCAGTGGTACAGTCCCAGGAATGCTGCCTCCGCCCCCCCCCCCAACTGGCCTGGCACAAACTATGGAAGTTGCTTTCAAGACAGTTAAGGGTAAACAGAAAGCTATGAAAACCACTCCAAAAAAACATTTCGTAGTTATCAGAAACAGATACCAAGCCTTAGCAAAAAGGAAACAATGCGGTGATACCAAGGATAAAGGAGAGGAGTCCGATTCCTCCTCCAGCTCCTCAAACATTTATCCTTCTTCTGACTCCCAGACAATGTTAAAAAGAACAAAGAAAAACGCCCTGAGATTTACATGGGTTCTCTATTTCCTCTTTCTTGTAAGCTGTGGGGGTAGTCTGCAGATATGTCCTTTGATGTTAAATGTTTGCAGCATTAAGTCTTGCAGAAAGTGCTTGACTACCCTTCAGATCTTTAACAAATTGTCAAATAATATTATCTTTCTTCATGATACAAGATTAAAGACATCTCATGAAGTCTCATAGACTAGAAGCACTTGGACATTAGATGCTTCTTACTGGTCACAAGGTCACGATTTATGCGATGGAGTTGGCATATTATTTAAAGGTTTTCATTTCTCAGTTCACAGGGTTGTGGGCATTTGCCCAGGTAGGGCCTTATTGCTGGATGTTTATTTTGATAAAGTGTCCTTTAGAATATTGACTGTCTATGCCCCTCAAAGAATTGCACTTAGATCTGAGCTGTTTAAATTACTACAATCCTATCTGCACACAAATAGACATATCATTTTGGGTGGTGATTTTAATTGCGCATTAACGCTGGCAGACAGAGGGGGTACTACTAGGAAACTTTTTGAGTATACTAACTGTTTAAATTCTGTAATATCGACTGCTGGATTGTTTGATGGGTACCTTGCAGTACATCCAAAAGGTGCTAAAACCTTTAGGAAAGGTTCACTAGCTACACGAATCGATTATTTCTTCCTTCAAAAAATTTACAGGTGTTACAGGCCTGTACTGTCCCGTGTGAAATGTCGGATCATTTGGCAGTTTCATTAACTTGTACTTTAAAACACTCTTCCCCCCGCCCCAGCATAATACCAGATGGAAACTAAATAATTCCAAATTATCAAATCCAGAGCTAGAAGAACAGTTTATATCCCTTTTATCGGCTAGATATTCAGTTTTGGATGCCTATGATTCAATCACCGACTGGTGGGTTGACTCCAAGACAGATTTTAAATCCTTTTTTATCCATCAAGCAAAGCAGAAGTCTAATACTCAATACCTGCATTATCTAAAACTTAGAGAAAGTACTTTTTTATACCATTTTTAGAACACATGAATGTTATATAGACTTGAGTAAGGAAATTAATTTACTAAAAATTGAAATGTCCAAATTTCAATATGATAGGGCAGAGTCTCTTAAACTAGAAGCACAATTTGGTACTCAGGGCTCCAAGCCATCTGTAGACATATAGACACAGGTCTTGCATGACACCCGATGTCCTGAGGTTGGCCATTACTAGTTCAGTTTTGTCTATAGTCAACTATGGCATTGTAATATATGGCTCTGCAGCTGATACTGCACTTTGTAAAATTAAGGTAGCCCTGAACAAAGCCTGTCGACTGGTTACTGGTGGAGATCATTTCACTCACACCTGTGACTTGTATAAGCAAACAAACTGGCTAAACTCCATGGGAAGGCTTGCTTACCATGCCTGACTGCTAGCCAGAAAGAGTGCCTCAGGTCTCACTCCCCCTGAAACCCTACATCTCCTAACCCCTGCCCCCACCCCCAGGTCAACCAGGAGCTCCTCTAAAGCTCCCTTCCTTGTCCCATTCTGTAGGACTTCCCTAGGGCAGAGGGCATTCATGTACAGAGCTCCCCAGTGGTTAAATGGGCTGCCTCTAGAGATTTCCACTATAGTTGAGTTAGGCCCTTTCAAACAACAGCTCAGGCAATGCCTCCTTGACTTGGGCAGTTGTGACTGCTCCTAGCACCACCTTTCCCTCCACCCACTTCCTAATCCCTCTCCTTATCCCTAATACTCCAAATGACAAGGTCAAATCTGACTGCTTTGCATTCTGTGCCTCTCGTTTCTCAGTTTCAACTACATATTACTCATCCTATTGTATCTTGCTGGTTTTGGATACTGTATGTAACTTACTGAAATTAATGTAATATCTTTGTATGCAACTTACTTGTAATACTGTAATATAGTTTTTCTATATTGTAACTCTACACTGTTTTGACATGGAGCCTTTGTAAATGAGTCTCTGACGCAAAGGTTTGTAATTCTGATACTCAAATAAATAAATAAATGAATAAAATATACAAAAGTTGTTAAAACAGAGTGCTCCATACAACTCTGGAGCAAGTTTTACACCCTACTACTAATGATTCTCATTCTGATACAGATCAAATTTTACGTATTTCCCAAACTTTTTTGCAGGACATGTTTGGCACCTCTTCTACTGCTAATTGGGATGCTTCCTATCTGCAAGATTTGGATATACCACAGATTGATCCTGAACATCTTACCTCAATACTTTCCCCCAATTACCCCAGAGGAAATCCAAACAGTTTTAAACAAACTACGCAAAACTTCCTCACCAGGACTTGATGGCCTGACTGTGCAATTTTATCAAATGTTTGCCCATTTTTTGGTCCTATTTTGGCAGAGGTTTTTACATACATTCTAATTTCTGATTCATTACCAGGCATCATGTCTCAAGCTCTTGTAATTTTTTTTATTAAAAAAGGAGACAAGAAATACTTAAGAAATTGGAGGCCTATCAGCCTTCTCAATGTGGATTATAAAATTCTGGCATCAGTGCAAGATTTTCTTTATTGGCAGAAATTGTGACTGCTCTTGTACAATCTTGTGCGGTACCCAAAAGGTCTATTTTTCATCATTTCATTTTTTTGAGAGATGTGACTTTCCATAGGACCTTCTCTGATACTGCAGGTCTGATTCTTTCTTTAGACCAGGAAAAGGCTTTCGACCGGGTAGATCATATGTATCTTTTTCAAGTCCTTCAGGCATACCACATACCCAACACTTTCATAAGGTGGATTAAATTATAAAACACTTTGGCCCTTATTACTCCATATATTAATGGATTCCCTGGAATCACCTTCCATGGCATTAAAGGTGTACAACAAGGCTGTCTAGTGAGCCCTCTTTTGCATGCCTTCCAAATTGATCCTTTCCTTCAGAAGCTTTCAAATCATCCAGGTATTCTTCACCTACCTTTACCTGATAATAGCCCAGCCCCTACTGTCTGTGCATATGCGGATGATTTCTGTATTTGTACTACCACAGCTATAGAGGAAGCAGCGTTAGTTAACACCATTTCTGAGTTTGAGAAAGTTTTGGGCTCTAGATTAAACTATAATAAAAGTTTGGCTATGCAGTTGCTCTCCCCTTCTGCGACTCCTAATATTTCACAGTTAGCCAATATAGATGTGTCCGCCACTTCACTAAAGATTTTGGGTATACATTTTGGTAGCCTGGATGATGCATCCCTAAATTGGACACATTCACTCCAGATGGCAGAACACACTATCCTCTCTTGGAAAAATAAAACCATTTCTAAAAGAAAGAGGGTCTTTTTACTTTATGCCGTAATTATACCATTTTTTTTTTACATATTGCACATATATTTCCCCCACCTCAATCCCTGGAAACCAGAGTCATGAATTTGTTTTTCCATGGTTTTTGGGGCAGCAGATTGAACCCCATTAAAATAAATGCATACTTATCACAACTATGGCCTAGGCGGGGTGTGAATGGTTCACCCTATGTTATTCTTTTACAATCTTTTTTTCTATAAAAATTTCCTTCCTTTACAATCCAGCTGTTTAGCATTTTGGTATATTTATACTGCTGCTTGGCTCTGGGATTTCTGTATTTCATGGAACTCAACTCCCCTTTCCTTTCCTGAGAAATGTAAAGCAATTCAAACTTTCCTCCTATTTATTTTCTGCCTTTGCTATGCTTAAACAATGGCAGGAGACCCCACAGTGTTTGACTTCTAACACTAGATGCTCTTTTTACTCAATCACCATTAATGTTTATTTTTATGAAATTCCTCAAATATTAGCAAGCTATGAGTCTCAACTTTCTACTGTCTTTTCCCAACTTACTGATAAAGGACTTCTCCTGCCTCCAAAGGATGGAGGCAGTACATAGGAGGGCAACTAAAATGGTGCAGGGTCTGCAGCAGAAGCTATACAAAGAGAGACTAAAGGAGCTTAATATGTATACCCTCGAAGAAAGGAAGGAGAGGGGGGACATGTTGAAACTTTCAAGTACCTCAAGGGAATCAACAAAGTACAAGAGGGTATCATCTTTCAGAAAAAGAGATGTGCAAGAACAAGGGAGCACAATTTGAAGATAGAGGAGGGATGGCTCAGGGGGAATGTGAGGAAGTATTTTTTCACAGAGAGGGTGGTGGACGCATGGAATGGCCTTCCTGAGGAGGTTGTGGGGTCAAAAACAGTAGGAGAATTCAAGAATGCATGAGACAGACATAAGGCGATTCTGGTGGGGGTTAGGAAGAAGTAGGCTATTGGTTAACTAGGATCTGCAGCTTATACCATAGGTAAGGAAATGGGCAGACTAGGCGGGCCAAGCAGTGCTTATCTGCAGTCAAAGTCTATGTTTCTATATTTCTGATGTCACATGGCTTTCTTGTCATGGCAGATTGGGCATTAGAAATACACACAAACACAAAGCTGTTGAGGAACTCATGTGCCCCCACTCCTCTTGCCCTGGCATACTACAAACTATGGAACATTTTTATTTACATTGTCCCTTTTTGCAATGTTTCTGGACCCTGGTCTTTCAAACTTGGGGAGATAAACAATTCTCTCAGATCACATATGAAATTCTGATTCTAGGTCTCTTTCCTCCCCATCTCCTTAAGTACCATCCTAGTACTCTAAGATTGATTTTTTTCTTTACGTAAATATTATTTATTTTATTTTTTTTATTTAGTTTTTTGTTTACTGGGTAAGTACACTAGACAAGTTTTTTGCCTATTTTCAGGAACGACCCGGGAGAGTACAAAAGGGTACAACAGGTACATTGATACAGTAATTGGTTCAGACGAATACATTCAGGTACAAAAACAGGAGAAAAGACAATTTTACAGTTTTACATTTACGTGGAAGGTACACCCAGATACAGTGCTGGGGCAAGGTATAAGTTAGAGATAAATTCAATGACCAACAGGGCTGGTGAGGATTATGAGCATAGTAACATCATAGCGTCGGTCAAGCAAGGGAGGGATTTGGGCGGGACATAGCGCCAAAGTGGTGGCGCCAGAGCAGGAGAAGAAGCCGGCACCAGTGGACACGGGAGGCTAAGGAGGCTTAGGACATTCTGGCGAGAACCCACCTTAAGATGATCCCACAGGAGGTCCGGAAACTCTTGTGAGAGGAGGCAATGCGGACTCTTTCAGGAAAGGAGTTCCAGAGCCTGGGGCCATTGACAGCAAAACTCCGGTCCCCCATGTTGGTGCGGGAGTAGGTACACTTAGTAGGCGGGCCTTGGGATCTAAGCAGGTAGGGAGAGGTCAGCAGGAGCAAGAAACCGGGCCAGTTCCGGAGGGTGCGGAGCTAAGTACTTTACTCACAAGGCACCCAGTGCTAAAGTTAAGGTGAATGGCCGGGGATAACCAGCCAAGCTTCTCGTGGAGAGCTACTGCAGTGATGGGTGAGGCGGGGGCGGCCAGGGCAAAATGACAGATGTTGTTATGCGTTGTGCTCCACTTGCTTAGGAGGTCTTAGAAGTGAGCAAATATGAGGAGCCGTAGCTGAGGGAGGAAGTAGTACTCCTGGCAAGAGCTAAGCGAGCCGCTGGAGTGAGGTTGTACCGAGCCCTGTAGGCCATCCCAGTTTGCGGTTTACCACTGCAGGCATTATGGATATGACTACCAAGGTCAATTGGGGATCAAGCATCACTCCAAGATATTTGAGGAGGTCCACGGTGAGGAGAGGAGCCATCTTCGTAGTTGATATGTAGGGGAGTTGAAGAGGCTCGTATTTTGGCAGAGGAAACAAGAGCATAGCCTGGGTTTTGTTTTGATTTAGGACTAATTTATGGTTGGAGAGCCATGCCTGGATGTTCCAGAGGTCTTCAGATAAGTGACGGTTTAGTGTGGCTATATCACAGGGTGGGCCAGGAGAACCAGGTCATCTGCATACATGATGACACGGCAGCTGGAGACCACATCAGGGAGGTGTTGATGAACAGGGAAAAGAGTAGGGGACCCAGCAGAGCCCTGAGGGACACCAGAGGTGACAGGCCGGGGGGCAGAGGACTTTATTGAATTTAGTTAGTTGTTTCTGCCATATAGGTAGTCAGAGACCCAGTTTAGGGCGGTGGGGACAAACCAAGGGACCTCATCTGCAGGGCAAGCAGGTGCGTTGTCAGCGAGGTCGAACGCCTTGGATAAGTCAATAGATACCACACCTGAGGAGTTTTCCTGATCCATAGCAGCTCTGATGCTGGAAGAGACTGAGATGAGACCGTGGAGTGCTGTGCCCTTCTGGCTTCGGTGTTGGGCGGGGTCAGCAGACCATGGGAGTGGATATACTCTGAGATTTGTTTGGCGACCACCTTTTCCAGGAGCTTGCTGACAGCAGAGAGGATAGCTATGGGACGGTAGTTGTCCAGGATTTTGGGGTCGCCCTGCTTAGGGACAGGGACGACCTTGGCAACCTTCCAGATATCTGGGTAAGGGATAGGTAGAAAATGTGGGCCACCGGGGAGGCTATAAGGGGAGCACCTAGTTTGAGAAGCTTTGGCTCCAGATCATCAGGACCAGGGCTAGCATTCTGGGAGAGATCAAGAAGGAGAGACCGCACCTTGCTTACCGATTTATGGCAAGCTAGGCATGCTCTTTTACTTCTGCAGCAAGAATATTCAGTTACACAGATCTTGACTCAAGTGGTTTATAATCTGAAAAGAATCTGTCATTCAGAAAGTGGGAATTGCACAGTTACACAATTTACAGTAGGAAATATTTGAAATGCTGTTTTTGGTTTCTGAATGTTTCATTTTTAATTTGTTTTATTTTTTTCTTCCCTATTTTAAGATCAGATTTTGTTTTATTGTCTTTCCTTTGAATAACCGTTGATGTATTTTGATTTTCCCCTTTTGATATTCGAGATTTTGTAAAATGTGTACATGATTTTTTTGTATGAACAAGTATGTATTGTATTATGACTTGCTTTGATCTTCATAAATACAAAATTCCCCTACTCTTTTCAAGAAGTGCCATGGGATCTTTAACATCCACCTGAACAACTTCCAGAACAGGCAGACGGGACATCGCTTTAATGTCACATCCAAAAGACAGCACCTCAGAAGTGCAGCACCCCCCCTCGTGCTGCATTACAGTGTCAGTATTGGGATTTAACCCAAATGCTTTGTGTGGAGATAGAGCCCACTGCCTTCTGATCTTCTAGCCTCAGAGGCGAGTGTGCAAACTGCAGCCACTGACACTGTAACAAAGTAACAATGTTTTATTCTTTTTACTTCTGTTGCTTTTATAAAAGATAATAAAATAGCAGCAAAAACGTCTGTCTTTTCTAAGAGTTCATGACTAATTCTTTTGTTATTAGCAGTAGTGCCCATAAGATCAAACCATTCATCCAGTGATGGTATTCTGTCAGACGTTCAGTTTCTCAATAACAACCTTTTTAAGTCTCAGTGAAGCTACTAGCAGCCATATTTTCTGATGACATGATAGATTCAAATTATTCAGTAAGATTCCGAGAATGAACATTTCTTGGAGTTTTGGGAGTCCACTTTGGGCAGCCTCTGAACAAAATGTCATATATTGCCTGCCATCGTTTGGATATTTTGGGATACTCCCACAGCATAAGAACAATGTTAACATGAAGTACGTTGCAAAGCCATCATTGTCCTCCTTAATCACTTTGGTGATGACAGATCCTGTTGCTCTGTAGTTCCAGCCCAGATCAGAACTTATGTGATACATAAACCAACGTCATGGAGAACGCAAACAGTAACACTGTAGCATATTGACCAGAGCCAAATCCAAACAGCACACTGCAAAGCAACTGAGAAAGAGAGAGAGAGAACTCAAGAATCTGAGAGAGAAAACTGAAGAATAAGAGTGACAGACATTAGGTGGTGGGAAATTGTAACCACCTGCCTGGCCCTATGTCAGAAATACAAAATATTTAGAATTTGGTTAACAGAAAAATGCCTAACCAACCCATCTGTCTGTCCATTGACGGTCTGCTCTGTTGTTTTATTATGTTGGCTCACAGTTGCGCGCCAGCCAGCATATTGCATTAGTAGCAGATTTGGAGGCACGGCCACTGTTGGGCGAATGCAGGGCACCCATCAGTAGGTGCGTCCCTCATTCCCCAATAAGCCAGCATGCAGGCGCCACACCAGGAATACATAATGTGGCAAGCAAATCTAAGGAAAGGTTCGCTGCAATGAGAACAAAGCTCGTCATACACAGCGGCACCTCCCGACGTGCCTTCCCTGGTGAAACATTAGAGTAAACATGGCGGCACACTGCCTGCCACAGTGCCGACTTCTGGGAGTCATGCTGGGAGCCCAGCCCAGCGTGCCAAATGCCCCTGTAAAAAAAAAAGTCCCACAATGTTTGTTTTTTTTAACCTGTAAAAGAAGAAAATGGTCCCTCACAGTCTGTTCAGCTCTCTGCCCCAACTCGCACCCACCCTCTGCGCACCCTGCTTCCCCACACCCACCCTCACCCCATACTTACCTCCAGAGTCTGGCGCGACAATCTTCGGTGGACCGGGAGCATGTCTGCACTCTTCAAAGCTGACCACGAACTGAAGAAATGCTGGTATGCTGTATAATGGCATAAATAGGGTTTTTTCAACTTTGGTGCATATCTCGGGCATTTTTTGGAATTTTTGCACCAAATTTTTAACATGGGGTTATTGGGGCCCCCTCCTCATGAATTCACTGTCATGGCATTATTTGGTCCCAAAAGGTGATTTCGCGGTCACTGCATGCACTCACTTTTCGGGACCGAGTAACAAAACGACAGTGCCACTGTTCATGAGAGGGGCTCTCAAAAAGTCTGTGTTGCAAATTTGGTGAAAAAAAATATCCAAAAATTGGCTGTTTTACAAGTGCATGTTGTGCTGTTTTCACATACACTTGTAACTTCGTGAATTTGTAATATTTTCACTCCAGATTTTCAAAATTGGCATTTTTCCATACCTCCTTATGAACAGTACAGCTGTCATTTTACATATCCTACCTGAAATGTGTTTTTGCACGTCCAGCACAGAATAGTGCAGTCGCTGTATGAAATCAGTTTTCGGGACAGTTTGAGAAAATGACAGTGACACTGTTCATGAGCAGAGGTCCTAAATTGCCTATGTTGAAAATTTGGTGATGAAAGTCCATAAAATGACTGTGTTACAAGCGTGCATTGCGCAGTTTCCACACACCCTTGTAACTTTGCAAATTTGCAATATTTTCATGCCAGATTTTCAACACTGGCATTTTTTCACACCTCCTTATGAACAGTATAGCTATCATTTTTCACAGCCTGCCTAAAATGTGTTTCTGCACCTGTGGCGCACAATGGCGTGGTCGCTGTGGGAAATCAACTTTTGGGACAGATTTACAGAATCACAGCACTGCTGTTCATGAGGGTAGGTCCCAAAATGCCTATGTTGAAAATGTGGCTAAAAAAATCCCCAAAATAATTGGGTTACGGACGTGTGTTGCGCAGTTTCTATGCATGCTCGTGACTTCAGCAATTTTTCATATTTTGACTCCAGATTTTCAAAGTTGCCATTTTTTTAACGCCTCCTCATGAATAATAGAGTTGTCATTTTCCACATCCTGCCCAAAATGTGTTTTCGTCACTGTGTCGCCAAATGGCATAGCCACTGTGCAAAACCACCTTTCAGCTAACAAATTGATTTTGCCACTCTTCATGAGGTAGGGTCACAAAAAGCCTATGTTGAAAATTCCTGCCCAAAATGTGTTTTCGTCCCTGTGTCGCCAAATGGCATAGCCACTGTGCAAAACCACCTTTCTGCTAACAAATTGATTGTGCCACTCTTCATGAGGTGGGGTCACAAAAAGCCTATGTTGAAAATTTGGAGTGAAAATACCAACAAACGCCTACAACATTAGGGTTTCCAACTGTAACACCCAACCCTGTAGAGACTGCCAGGCATCAGGGGTGTGACTTGGGATCATTGGCTGTAATGCTCATGCCATTCCACCCCCACCCCACCCTGCAGCCAGTGACAGGCATCGAGGTGTGCCTTGGAGTGTTTGGCCCTAAAGTTCACCCCATTCTCCTATACTGCACCTGTCTCAGTGTATTTCCTTATGGAATGGGGTAAGTATAAGGCCCAAAGACCCCAAAGCACATCACGACACTTGTCAGTGTCTACAGGGTAGGGTGAGGTTAAATGGCATGAGCATTATAGCTGATGCCCCAAAGGCACACCCCAGCACCTGTCAGTCTCTGCAGAGTGGGGTTGGGGTTGGTATCAGTTCCATGCTTCACTGCCATTCCTATTATGCATCTCTAACTCCTGCACTACCAATGCCAATGCCAGCGAGACAACATTCGGCATTGACAAATGCTTGTTTATTTTACAATTCTTGGCTGGGAAAGGCAAATTAAGGTTTCAGGTCCATCATGGGATCACAGAGTAACTGAGTGACTTGCTTTGCACAGGGTCACATAGTATGCAACTTATTACCATATGTGGATGGGTGTGGGTGAAGAATAACACATACAACTGCAGATTGGTACAACACACTGCAGTGTGGCTTTATTTTCTTAAAAGTCAGGATAAAAATAATAAACTAAAATCTAAAATAAAAGAAATGCTCATCCAGAGTTTCAGCACTACCATCTTTTAGCACTGAACACAGAGTGGATCTCTTTCAACACTGAGATCCATGGTTCCATGTCATAAGGGTGACTGCCGAAAGGCGATCGTCCTTATGATGAGTGTGCATTGCCAAAATTAATTTTGGTGATGTACAAACCCTGCAAGAGAAACAATGGTGCAAGGACTCGTATTTTACTGTCATCGCGGGGGCTTTGTTTCACTCCTTTAGATTCTCTGCTCCGGGGGTACATGTCGGGTGGGTGCAACAGTGAAATAAAAAAAATCACCATCTCGGGCCAGGCGTAATAAAATTTACCTGTGCCTGGATCCCTACATCCCTGCCACCCCAGGCCAGCACCCACCCCACCACGCCATGAAACATGTTTGGCAGCACTCTGTGGCACCACCCCTCACAAACCCTCCTGCCCCTTGCTCAGCACACTTGCTCCTCCCCACGCATGTGTATGTGTAGCAACATCCTGTTGCCATTCGCGAACCCTTTCTATCCGGTCACCCTCCCTATGCCCTCACCGTTGGGGTAGTCACCACAAGTGGGCTGCCGTTTCGGTAGATGCCCACTTGCAGTGTGCCCACATCACAGTGTACCAAGAGCCACCTTCCTCTGTGAATATTTTTGAGACCATGCAAAGTCTGACACAGGTCTTCCTGGTTCCTCTCCCAAGGCTGGTCTGAGGAACTCTGGACAAGACGGCTCTTTTTACTGTGAGTGTAGGTCACCTGATCCACCCCATTCTAATATAAGGAAATTCCTCAGCTAATAATTTCACCATCTCTCTGAGGACAGGGTGGGTGCCCCAAGACTGGAAGGTGGCGCATGTAGTGCCTATCCACAAAGGGGGATCAAGGGAGGTGGCAGGGAACTACAGGCCTGTCAGCCTGACATCAGTGGTGGGCAAGGTGATGGAGGGCATTGTCAAGGAGTGGCTAGGGGGGGCCCTGGATAAGTCAGGGTGCCTGGACGATAGACAGCATGGATTCATCCCGGGGAAATCGTGTCAGACAAACCTGGTGGAGTTCTATGACTGGGTGACAAGTGCCTTGGACCTGGGTAGACCAGTGGATGTCCTCTTTCTGGACTTCAGCAAGGCATTTGACTCTGTTCCTCACGGAGGCCTGTTGGATAAACTAGGAGAAATGGGGGTGGGAAACCAGATGATCCGATGGATAGGCAATTGGCTCCAGGACCGGACCCAGAGGGTCGTAGTTGATGGGATAATCTCTTCCCCAAGGAGGGTCATTAGTGGGGTCCCACAGGATCAGTCCTTGGCCCCTTCTGTTCAACGCCTACGTATCTGACATAAGGACAGGAATCAGGAGTGAGATGAGTCTCCTTGCAGATGACTCAAACTGGGGGCAGTGGTGGATGGGGAGGAGGAGGAGGGAGGGTGGCCCTGCAGGGGACCTGGAGGCTCTGGAAAGATGGTCTAGAAAGTGGAAGCTGAGGTTTAATGCAGGGAAATGCAAGGTACTCCACCTGGGCCAGAAACCCAGGCCAAGTGTACACCCTGGGGGAATACTACAAGTCTCAATGGCTGAGAGGGACCTGGGGTGGTGGTGGATGTCAGATGAACAACTCTGAGACTTGTAGGGAGGCAGCAGCCAAGGCCAACAGGATGCTGGGATGCATCGCTAGGGGATCACCTCCAGAAGGAGGAAGTGATACTCCCTCTGTATAACTGCTTGGTGAGGCCGCACCTGGAGTACTGCGTGCAGTTTTGGAGGCCGCCTAAGAGGGACATTAACCTCCTGGAGAGGGTCCAGAGGAGGGCAACCAAAATGATTTGGGGCTTGGGGACAGGACCTATGAGGAGAGGCTAGAAGAGCTAAATATGTACACTTTGGAAGAGAGAGGGACCGGGGGACATGATGAGGTCTTCAGGTACATGAAGAGGGTAAATAGGGAGGAACAGTGAGGGTGCTTCTGAAGGAAGGAGGAAGGGGCCACTAGAGGGCATGGGTGGAAGCTGGAGGGAAGATTCAGGGAGAAAGGAGGAGGTGCTACTTCACTGAGAGGGTGGTAGAGCCATGGAATGCACTACCTAGGGGGCTGGTGGAGGCAGAGACAGTGGAGGGGTTCAAGAGGGGGTGGGACAGGTACAGGGGAAGGGTTCAGGAAGCAAAATCCAATGCAGCAAGAATATCCGGAACTGGGAAGGGAGAAGCCAGAGAAGGCGAGGGGGACAGCAAGGTCAGCACCCAGGGTGGGGGCTGACCAAACGAGCAGACACGAAAGACCATTAGGCCTATTCTGCTGGCATTTTAGTATGTAATACAGGAAATATGGATTAGGCTGGCATGCTTCCCACAAACACAATACTTGATGAAGACAAGATTATGAATTTCTTTCATACATGCGTTTATTCAGATGATTTTAGGTCTTGAATACCTAAATGGCAGTTAATCAGTTGTAACTTCCCCCACTTTGCTGTGATTGACAGTATGGTCTCCTAGAAGTAAATCTTATACTGGCCTTGCTCCATCAGGTAAAAAAATGGGAACAATTCCACTATTTTCTAGGTTAACCAGCCACTTTATGCTATATTTATACTGTTGTGCAGCAGACAAAAACCTCAACACCTGTATGTCTGAAGGCCGGCTACTTACAGAAGGCACCCTAGCTCCAGTCATATGCCTTTGTATTTTAAAATGTTTTATTGTCTTATTTATTGTAGTGGGGTAAAGGTTTTGTTTGTGGAAGGAGCACCAGGAGTATAACTCTATTTTGTTACCACTGCACAGCTCTTCCCTGCTCTGAGTAGCAGCCTTTTGCTTTTGGAGTGGCTCCTGCTATAATTACTGTATGTGCTGAAAGGAAAGCTGCTCCATTATTACTGCCTCAGAGCTGTGCATCCAGAGACAGAGAGAAAGAGACAGAGAGAGAGCTAGGTAGGAGCACTCCTGTAACCTCTTTCTACTTTTCTCTCTAAAATCAGGCTCCTTATTTTCTTCACACAAAAAAGAACACAAGAGGGGAAACACTGTCCCAAAAGAAGGTTTCTTCCCTGCAACTCTCAGCACTTCAAGCACCTTATACTCAGGGTTTTAAACATCCTATTCACTCTTTACTAAGCAACTTCTGCACTGTATTTATTTAAACTGCCAGCCAGAAAACAGGCTGGACACTCTGGACATTCCTTTTCCAGGCAGCTACTGTATTTCTTAAAGGAACGGGTGCTATTACAACAGGCACCTAATTCAACATTTTAAGCCACTATATTACACCTTTGCACGTTTATTTTCTAATAGTAGCCCATTCTAAGGGCAAAGCGGCTGATACAAAAGAAAAAGAGAGAACCAGCTGCTCCCTTACATTTGTAACCATACCCCCATGAAATGGGACAATTCTGGGGACCTTTATTGTCAACAAGCCCCGGAGTCTGAAATACATGTCTGCAATAGTCTGTCATAGCTTTATTTAACATGCACATATTTTCTTATTCATGGCACCATGCACATTACCACTAATGCACTTTAGTACCAAAGTACTTTTGTACCATCCAGAGACAGAAAAATATATACAAAAATTAAGACCAAGTATAGTAAGAGGGGAGAATACCTAGGTAGGTGGCCAACCTACCCAGGCAGAAAAAGTGCATTTAATAGGAAAGATACCTTGCTGCTGCAGCAGACTAAAAGAAATGAAATAAGAAGATAGTAAAGATGTCTCTAGGTACACCAGAAATCTCGAGGGGGGGCACTCTTCCACACCATACTATATCATTATGCTTCCAGAACAGTACTTTACTAGTGCCACTGACCTGCCCACTCTTCTTCACTTCTCCTACCCCGCCCCCCCCAGCTGCCTTTAGCTTATCATCCTTGTATACTGCACCAGTGGGAGAAAACCAGGAGTTGGATCAAAATCTGCACCCCCTCCACATACGACCCAGCACAGCTTGCCAGTGGCCACCCACCACATAGTGGTTCTGGATAACTGTGGTGGATAATATGTAAGGTTATTAGAAGGTCAGGGAAAGAGTTGGGTGGTGGGATGTCACTAGATGTCACCAAGCGGGGAGAAAAAGGTTCTATAGAAAAAAAAAACTCTATTAATCTACTGAATTTGTCACACAAAAGTCTTAAAGAAAGCAGCCTAATTTCTTTATTTCTGAACTCTAGCTTGCACTTGCCACACTAGAAAAGTGTACAAAGACTTTTCCTTTATGTTCATCTATGATGGATTGCTTGCAGAGAAAAGTGCATAAAAGAAAACTGTCAAAATCTGTGTTCTTTTAATGTGTACCTGGCACCGATTGCTTGTAGAGAATAAACAGGCCTAATAGTACAAGGTTTTTTTTTCATTTTTTAGAAAAAAAGAAACACTCCTGGCAGTTCTCCTGAAAAACACTAAAAATTATCACACAAAAGTGAAAAAAATTACCCCCTCTAGCTTGGGATTTAGAAAGGGAACAAACACTGTCAAGATTTTCAGATTTTTGTCTAATTTTAGCAAGTGGATGGAAGTAGATTGCTCTTTCACAGCAGCTCAGATGTCTATCTCCCTTGCTTGTACCTTCCGTGAGTGCTGGGTCACATGGGCTGCCTTCAGTGAGCTTCCAAACTGGCACTTGATGGGACAGGAAGCCTTAGGAGATCTTGAAGTCTCACACACTGTTCCAGCAACAAATAATGAATAACAAAGCATGAATAAGGACTAACTGGACCCACGAATACTCTGCCGAATATTTGAAATAAGGTAGTTGCACACCCCTAACTAGAGCAGTTTCATGCCTTGAAATCATAATCCTTTGTTTGTGACATCAGAATCATTTCTATGACAACAGGTTGTGATGTCATAAACAGAGGAATACACTGCAAAAATATTTTGACACGCTTAAATCTTATTTCACTAACTTAAAAATCTTGATTTTTAATCCCCAACATTTTCACTGGATTTTTTTATTCATTAAGAAAAACTACTCTGATATCAAGGCAAATTATCTTGTCATGAAAAGCAAACTGTTTTATGGTATGTATTTCTTTTTTTTATCTGATTAAAAATCTTATTTTATAGCTTTATAAACCATCCTATTTTCAGACTAAAATATTTGATTTTGGAGTTTAAATTTTTTTCACAAACCAGTTTTAGGATTTTATGAATGAAAAGCGTTTTTTCATGTTTCCCAAGCAGCTTGTAATATTCATATTGCTTCTGGTACTTTTTTAACTGAATCTTAGCATTACTTGCTTTCTGGGCAGACAATCTCCTATGCCTCACTAAGCACCATGCACCTCATTTATCGTCCCCCCCCACCCACACACACACACACGCATACATACACACATACGTACATACATACACACATACATACATACACACATACGTACATACATACACACATACATACATACACACATACGTACATACATACACACATACATACATACATACATACACACACACATACATACATACACACACACACATACATACATACACACATACACTCTCTCTCTCTCTCTCCCTGTGGCTTCCTCCATGGTATTTGGACCTGCAGCACATGAGGCTTGCTGTTGATAACCTCACGATGGGAATTTTTTTCTTATGTAACTGCAACACAATCTATTATTTTCTTTCATTTTCATCACTGGCAAAAGTATATCTTGATGAGAAGAAATATGCCTCATTCCAAATTGTTTGAATCCCAAAGATTTTCTATGGTTTCTATGGTAGGTATTGCATGTCACATCACTTTACATAATCCCTGCCCATCACCATCTGGGTTAGTAGCTATTTCTTATTAGTGAAAAGAAAACAGGTACATTGTATATTTGTGTTTAATGGTTTTCATCTAGCTGACTTTCAACACCAGAACAAACTCCCTCTGCAGCAGAAAAATGCTTCCAACTTGAAAGTGTTCACATCCAGTCTTTCTAACTACCTTTGTCCACCCCCCCCCCCGTATTTGTTCTGATCTATAATTCCCATCTCTCCAACCATGATCTTGTAACAATGCTCATACTCGTTATTTGCTGTGACCCCACTATGTTAGCTTGCTTTGATTATTGTTTGGATGTTCTTACCATCACAGTTTCTTTTTTTTTGCCTTGTATATTTTAGCTTGCATGTAACTAATACAGTGTGACTATGTGAACTTTGACTGCTTCTGTCCTCCTTAGACCACAATGAAAACGCAATGTTGTACCTCGTGGAGTTATCCCAGTTGGAGTAATGTTAATTAAATAAATTAACAATCTTCTTTTATAATATTATGGACCCAGCCGATTTCCCCCCAAAAATGCTAGTTTTCAAAGAGTTAGATTTTTTTTTCTAATAAGTTTATGGAATTGTTGAGCAGCAACCTTTTTTCTACACTTTTTCAAGTGAGACAGTCTTTTCATTTCTGTGTTTAATGTTTTGTTTTAAATTAAGCCTTACCATTACTCACTTTAAGGGCTACCAAGCTTACATCCCACAATGTACTATACTGAATGACCAAAGTCTGCCTCTTGAACAGGTCCACGAATTTAAATATCTCTGTATAACCTTAGACAGCTCACTGTCTTACACCACACATGTTAACCTAATCTCTAAAATGATAAACTCTAAGATTGGGATTCCTTATCAGCACAAACATCGCTTGACCCCTGATGCCCTCTGACTAGTGGTTACTAGCTCAATCCTATCCATAGTTGACTATGGCCTGGTCACTTATGGAGCTACTGCAGATACCACACTCAAGAGAATCACCATAGCACTTAATAAGTCCTGCCAACTTGTATTGGGGGCCATAAGCACACTCACATGAGCAACCTATAAGAACAAACCAACTGGTTGAGCCTAAAGGGCAGGGTTACTTACCAGACCTACCTGTTGGACAAACAAATCAGCCAGGGCTTAACACCTTCAGCCACTCAGCCTCTCCTTGTGCTGACCCCCAACCCCCGCAGTACTCGTACTTCGTCCAAACTGTCCTACTTTGTCCACTTCTGCCGAACCTCTCAGGCTCAGTGTTCATTCATGTTCAGGGCCCAACCTGGCTTAATGGCCTCCCCTCCAACATCATTGTAGAATCTAAGCTTGTCCCTTTTAAGTTTAAACTTCACCAACACCTTACTACGCTCTACAGCTGTGACTGTCCTCCCTATGCTATCCTTGCATATGTCCCTTATTTCACCTCCGTCGCCAGCAACCCCCTTACCCCCTCCCCCACACACACACACTACCTAGCTATCCTGTGTTCCACCACTCTCCTTGGCTGGTGGTATTCACTTCCACCTATATCTCTTCCTACGTTTCTTACTCCCCCACCTCACCTCTCCCTAACCTCATCTCTCTCTGAATTTTACCATTTGTCATCCCTTATCCCTCCCCCACACCCAACATCTACCCCATGTCTTCCTTCCTAATCACCCTCTCTGACATTCTCCCATCCTACTATTCTCCCTCTAAACATGTTATTTTGACAAAATTACCAGCTGACTGTTTTATTACCTGTCTGTTAACTCTCTGTGTTGTGCCTTACATGATACCTACTTCCCCCCACCCAACACCTATCCCCCATCCTCCTCCTCCTCCTCCCCTTTCCACCCTTTCTGTCACTCTTCCATCTTAATAGTTCCTCCCCCATTCCTTTCTATTTCTCGTAACCATTCTCCCCCTTCACAAGTTATTTGACAACGTCACTTACTGGCTGCAATGTTACCTGTTTGTGAATGCGTTGAGTTGTGCCTCACATGATTCCTTACATGAACCGATATTGTAATGTTACATTCTTCTACTCATTATGTCAACTGTTTGTACTTTCTTGATGTGGAAACTTTGTAAAAGAACCTCTGCTTCAAAGGTGTTTGTAATCCAAGACATCAACAAATAAATAAATATACGATACCTGCTTGCATTACTGCCATTATATTATCCTCCCCCTGACTATCCTATTGATCCAATACAATGCATCATGAGAGATGTGCAGTTGAGGGCAACAACATCTGGCAATTTTTGTCTTGTAGAGTTATAAATGTAAACAATTACACCCTCTTACTTTTACTACCATTAGTGCTTACTGAATGGTCACTCAAGTTTTTTATGTTGCAATACTGCATGTCCTGGGTGGTTATGCACTTAGCTGTTCCTTGTACCTTAAACCAGTCATGCTTGGTAGTTGAGCATATTTTCCCACCCAAGTCATGTTACTGCCAAACTGCTGCCTTTTAAAAGCCATACAAATTAATCAAACAAAGCTAATGACATGCTCTGTCCAGCATCACAAGCAATACTGGCAGCCTCACCAGTATCACCTGTGAAGGAGGACGAAGCAGGTTGTTAGCTTTGTCAAACAGTAAAGGGAAGGGGGATATTTCTTTCATCCTCAGAATAAGTTAAATAAATGCATTCATCATATACAGCATCCAGGACTGCACAGAGTGCTAAGAAGTAGTCATATTTTATTATGAAGTTAAATGAACTGATCACTGTTGTTAAAGTGCAAGCTGAGTACAGTGCCCCCAGAAGAATCCTTTAGGCACACCATTGGGGTTGTGTGAAGAACTGAACACTATTCTGCTTAGAAGGAATTGTGTTGTGGCTTTTGTTACGCCCTAAGTGGCCTAGCTTAGTTATGTGTGCTTATTTTATTGTATAATTTTTAGATCTTTTCCCATCCCAAGAGGATAATTTTTGCAGTGTCAGACTTCGCAACTGGCATACACCATGTGATCAGATGATGCCTAAAGGGAAAAGCTCATGTTTTAATGAAAATGATTTCCATAATAAAAGATGGAAGGTCATGGAATTCTTTTTTTTTTTTTTTTGCCTCCTTCATCTGACCTGCATCCATCACCCCCTCTAACTGCACTTGCCCTGTCACTCAGCTTTTTTCTGACTTACTCTTTGTGTCTCCAGTCTCTGTGACTTACCCCCACATCAGGCTGGGAGGTCCCCAAGTCCCCTAAATATACTGGAACCTCATGGAGGTAGCAGGGTGCATGGGTTCATGGGTTGGTGGTGCAGAGCCTGTGTGCTAGCCAGGGAAGGTCATCCTGCAGCAGTCAAGGCTGCTTTACTTGTGTTTCTCCCATCCCTGGGACACTGGTCCTAGGGTGAGTGCATGTGTGTGCATGCAAGTGTGACATGTGGCACCAACAGACAAGCTCCCTCTCGCTCAGTGCAACCTGCAATTCCAACTGTGTCAACCCAGATGGCACTGTTGGAGCTGCAGTTGAATCCCTCCCCAGAGAAGGAAGGAAAGTGTCCTCTGTGATGCTTGAGCCTTCTCCCCCTGGCTGTCCTCTAATGACTTGGGCTTGCTACCAGATGGCAACCCATCAATATCGCGACTGTGGAATGACAACCTGTGACAACCGCGAGGGAATCACAGCACCGATACCTTTGCATGACTGACAGTTCCCTCACATCCCTAGTGATGCCCCCTGATGTTAGAATCCTAAAGAAGGGGGGTGTTGGGGGCAACGCCCACCACAAGAGGGGGTGTGGGGGGGGCAAAGCCATCCACAAAAAAACGTAGAAACCTAACTGGTCGCATTGTGGGTTCAACACCCCTGTCACGGGTCACCGTTCTGCAGTCGCAATTACGATATGGAACCCTACCAGATCCAGATTTCCAACATTGTAAGTGGTAGCCCTTCCACTGTACTGGCGAGCCCACCAAAGGTTGTGGAATTCATTTTTGAGAGAATTTTGTGTAACTTGGTTCTGCTGATGCTTTTTGCAATTTTGGCATCTGCACTTAAAAAGGGACATTGCGCTCCTAGAGAGGGTCCAGAGAAGGGCAACTAGAATGATTCAGGGTCTGGGAGACAGGTTCTATGAGGATAGACTTGAGGAACTCAACCTGTACTCTCTGGAGGAGAGGAGAGACAGGGGAGATATGATCAAGGTCTTCAAGTATTTAAATGGGGTAAATAGGGTAAGCCTAGATGGGGTGTTCCAGCAGAGGAGGAGGAGGGCCACGGTTGGAGGCTGGAGGAAGGAGACTCAGGGAAGAGAGAAGGAGGCATTACTTCACTGAGAGGGTGGTGTAACCATGGAATGCACTGCCTGAGGAGCTGGTGGATGTGGATTCTGTGGAGGGGTTCAAGAAAGGCTGGGACAGGTATAGAAGGAGGAGGAGGGTGAAGCTGAGCAATACCAACACTGGCTGGGTACTTCAGAGGGGGGGTGAGGGGATCCAGGTTATAATTTCATCATTGTAACCAGTTGGTTATAACAATGAACATGCTCCTGTTTTCTCTAGTTCAGCGCATGAACCTACCATGACCTTCCTCATATTTGCGTCATTCCCTGCAGTCCCCGCTCCTCGGCGCTGCAAACTTCCCCAACAGAAGTCAGCGGTAAGTTCTTTTTAAAAAAAATATATATATCACTGGGCACAGCAAGCCATTATCAGAGTGAAAAAAAAAAACACTGCTTCAGTTTACGAGCCACCACTGAAACTCTAACGGTCCACAGCTCAACTCCATAGACAAATCCAGTTATTTTGTATAACTGCTGTGGCAAAAAAAATGATCCCCAGCAATTACACAAAATAAAGGATGGGTAGGTGTGTAAAACGCGGATTTTACACACACCCTCGGGGTGAAATGCCTTAATACTCCCCTCAAGCTTTGCTCTCAGGGTTTATGTGGCATCCCACCCTTCGGGGGGTGTAAAATCCTCGTTATAACCACCTACCCATCCATTATTCTCTATTTTATGCTGAAAGCTGAAAATCTCTTGAGCACAGCTTATCCAACCATGACATAACTTCCTGTCTCAAGTTTCCATGATAGGGCTACTGGCTTGCCTTAGCTTATGGCTTATTTAGATGTAAATATTTCCAGACTGTTGACACCTATGGGTAAGCACAGTGCCTTGTTTGAAAGAGTTTTCATGGGCTTACATCCTCTGAGGGGTCCTGCATATCTAGATGCTCCTATAAGCAGCATTTACACTTATGCAGGGTTTTGGTTACCATGTGTGAGGCAAGTGCCCACTTCAAAATTCTGCAGCATTGTTGTGTGTGGGCTAAGCAGCCAGGAGGAGGAGGAGGAGGAGGAGAAAGGGCAGCTGGGAGGAGGAGGAGGCGGAGAAAGGGCAGCTGGGAGGAAGGTGGATGCATGGAGCAATGCTTCACTGGCAAATCTGCAAGCAGTGGGGAGACAGGATCATGTTCTGCTTGTGAAAAGAGCTAAGGAAATAAATTGTTATAGGATACCAGTCCAAAGGCCATGCAAGAAATCAGAAAGAAAATACCAAGCAAATACAGAATTTATCAATGACAAAACTTTTATCACTGCGCTAATCTTTAACCCTTTAATGTGCACATATAGGGCTAGATATTTAAAATTGCACCTGGCAATGGCGCAATGGTTGCTCAGTGCAAATGAGTTGTGCCGGAGAAACAAAGCAATATATTCAAAAGAGATGAGCAATGGTGCGTCACATCTGAATATATCAAAATATGCAGGCAGCACAAATAAGATGTGCTGGCACATCCCCCAGACAGGTCTGAAGACCTGGAATGGGAATGCGCCAGTGCATCTGGAGATGCACTGGGCGCAATTTCCAGATATTCAGACCTGAACATGCAAATGGGGCCATTATGCATGCAAGACACAAATGGGTCCATTTGCATGTCATTATGGCCCATTTGCATGAGTAGTGCAGGGCTGGCCAGTGGGGACGCCCAGGCGCCCAGCACAGCATCGCGGTTGCTGTCAGTGGAAGACGTAGTACACCTCCCACTCCATACCAGTCATATTAAAAAACAGTTATAATCATCCCTGGTAGATCTAGTGGAGCCCCTGCCTGCCCAATACCCTGATCATGTCCATATATGTCAAATCCCCATCCTGGTCTAGTGGAACCCCACCCACCCACCCACAGGACCCCAGTCACCCTTCTCCCAGTCATTGAAGGGCAGCAAACTCATCCACACACCTCTGTGGCTTCCTGCTGAATAACAGCTTACAGTATCTGCTGCATGTTCATTGGTCCACACTGTGGATCAATGGGCTTGCAGTGCATACTGTAATAGTCATTCACAACTTGCAGCAGATACTATAAGCTGTCATTTGGTCGGCAGCCGCAGAGGTGTGCAGGTGGGTATGCTGCCCGCCAATGACTGGGGGAGAAGCGGGGCAGGCTGGGGGTCCTGTGTGGGTGGGGTGGTGGGGAGTGCCACTAGACTACCAGGGATGATTATAACTTTTCTTTAATGGGGATTGGGGTATGGAGCAGGGAGAGGGGATCCACCAGACTACCAGTGATGATTATAACTGTTCTTTTACCGGGATTGGGGTATGGAGCAGGAAGGGGGGATGCACTAGACTACCAGGGACTGGTATATGACTTATTTTACAACGATCGTGGTACCAGGTGGGAAGGGGGCATTAGACTACCAGGGCATACAGTAGGTGCTTGTGCATGGTATTCGGGGCGGGTTGCCACCCACAGCTGGTGGTGGCTGTGTTGCACCATGCATTACAGCAGCCCACCTGTGGGTGGCTACTACTTTTACTACAGGCTCAACTTTGTGCCCGTGTATGCCGCACATCTCTGAAATGTGCTGGCAGATGCACCGCACATCTCGGCTGAATATCGAGATGTGCCACATTTGCATGGACACACCCCCTGGAGATGCACCACATACATTATCTTTGTGCCGCAGCACATCGGGAATTATGCAGGGCATTTTCCCCTTTTGAATATAACTCCAGGGCACAATTCTGTTGTTGTGCCAGCACAACTCCTTTGAATATCTAGCCCAAAGTGCAAAGGTAAATGTTGTTTCCAATACAGTACTAGCAGAAACAAATACAGTATAAGTTATTAACATTCTATGTGATACTGACTTAATATTCCTTCAGGGTTTGTTTACAAACCATCTTACTCTTGTTTTTAGATTTCTCTCATGACAAGTTCTCTGGGTCTGCTATATTGCTTTTACTTTATGTGACCTTAGCCTTTCATTCAATGCAGTCACATGGATAGCGATCATTGTTATATGCCCAAAGAGTGCATCGACCTGTTTTATTTTGTTGTGGACAGACAGTCTCTCTGCCCAATGTTTACAGAGAACTTGACCTCAGTTGTAGGGGTGTAGGCATTGGTCTCATCCCAGGAGATTCCACCAAGTCTTGTTAATTGATGGCTTCTTGACTGGGGACTCTCACGTTTTCTGAAATGCACTGCTACCAACCTACAGGGTTGCTCCATGTTTGCCTTTATAAGTAAATTTACTGAACTACAATGTCCAGGAGCTCACTGAAACACTGTGTTGTAAACAATATTTAATGGTCTGGCAAATCCTAAAAAATGATTGAAATTGAAAGGTGGTACAAAAGTACATTTTCTCAACCAGTTTGCATATAAAAGCCAATCAAATAGAACTCTAAGCAGTGGTACTGCATGTTCTACTAACAGCCCTACTAATGCAGAGTATAAAGGATGACAGAATTAATTAGAGCTATTTGGGATGGTGGTGGTCATTACTGGACTGCATGGGGAATCAGTGCTGGGACAGTTATAACTTTGAAGAAGTGTTGAAATGCCAGTTAACTAAATTTGTAGATGACACCAAAATAGCCAGTGTGCATAATGCTGACGGGGGATATCATGTGATAGAAAGGGGAACGGTCAGTACTAAGAGCCCCACACCCAAGTGTGGGGGTCTGGTCCCAATTTATGTGCAAAAATATATATTTTTAAATTATGGTTTACTGCAGTATAGCAGAGTATATGAGGCAGTTTTTTGTTGATTTGCAAACTTACATTTTCTGTAACTACAAATCCCAGAATCACTTGCAGCTGATATCACAGGAGGGCTGCAGCAGTGGGAGATTCAGCAGCCTGCAGTGCATGCTAAAGTTTTTATAAACTCTGACCATGTGTTTATGGAGCCCACTGCCCTCCCTGGAGAACAGTGGGACCGGCAAACAATGATCTGAGCTCATAACAGTCTGAAACAATCAATTATTACGCAGTAAACAGCAAGCAAAAAAAAGGTTTTTGCACACAAATTGCAAATTGGGACCAGCCCCACACCTGGGTGTGGGGCTCTTAGTGCTGACTGTTCCCCTTTAATTTTAAAAGAGGGCTTGGACAGCCTGAAGAAAATGGGTAAATAATGTAAGTGCCAGATACAGTGTCAGATGCAGGATAACATGGACAAATGTCAGGAGGTGCACATAACAGCAAAGAATAAGGGATAAGAAAGTACAGTTTTGACACAAGGCATGTTCTTCTTTGCCACATGTCAGAAACTGGCAAATCATGTGGCACAGCCCAATTCACAAAGCAGTAGGACCCTTTGTTTGTCTATTCTTTTTTGATTGCTTGCCATAGTGGTTGGGATGCACATTGCTGGAAAGCCAAATAGCGGCAGGGAACATACCGTGAGCAGGATCTATTCATACTAAACAGGAAGGAAACCGCAACATCGGAGTAGGAAAGGGGATTTGGGAGTAATTATAGGTGAAGTATGAAAGCAGTCTCAGCAGTGCGTTGCAGCAGTCAAGAAGGCAAACACGATGCAAGTGAGTATTCAGAGGGGACTTGAAAGCAATACAAGGGATGTGATACTACCTTAGTACAAAGTACTAGTTAGACCACATTTACAGTTTAGTGTACAGTTATGGGCAGTATTCTATAAGAATGACATTGCAGAATTGGAAAAGTTTCAGCACTGGCCAACTAGGAAGTTTTTGAAGAGAATAAAGTAAGAGATGCAGGCAGTTGGGAGAAAAGTGAAGGGTGAGAGGGACATGTTATGGGTGTGTGCAATACTCAGGAGTATTGAGAAGGTACAGTAAATGCATGCAGAGTATAAACTGTTTCTCAGGAACAAGGTGGCATCAGCTCAAACAGAAAAAGGGGGAAAGTACAGTTTGAAGATTGGAAGCATTGTTTCACACGGGCCGGGGGATAGGAATGTGAGGGAGGTTGCCAAAATAGACAAGAGAAGCAGGATTAATTGAGTACCATGGGGAAAAACAATCTAACTGGATACGTGTATCACTGCAAAGGCAGCAGACCTTAAGGTCCATCAGTCTTACTCTTTCCCATGTGGAAAGGGTTTATCTTTTTGGGTTAAAGGGCAAAATGTGGGAATCATACTAATAAGTAACTTGTTACTTAGACTATTGTATGCACATATGTACCTGAGTATTTTACTGTTGAGTTGGATAGTGTGATACCATAGGTATACACAGTACACATGTTTCGGCAGCAACAACATACAGGACCCTCAGGTTGTTACTGTCTGGCTCAAGAAAGATATCACACAATCCTAATCCATAATTTTCTAAGGATTGCCACAGTTACTGTACATTGTTTTCTACAACTGACACACACAACATTATTGCCTGCAGTTTCATCTTACCCCATAGAAGAAACGCAACTCACTTGAATTATCACTGACCTGTGAATCACACTGCCTCTTGATTACCCAATCCAACTCCAAACGGTGATGTTCTGCCTCCCCAGCCCTAAAAATGTTACATAGTAAAAATAGTCTGTCTTCCTCCCAAACCTCCCTCCCAGCTGCAGGGGGCTTTAAAGGGTGTGCCTCTGTCTGCATCTGACCATTGTGTCAAAGCAGGCCTACTGCTATTATCAAAAGATGCATCCATTTAAAAAAAACTCTCAGGGCCTGATTCTAGTACAGTTACACCTGGCATAACAGCACTTGCACCATGTAGAATGGTGCATGTAGCAATGTACGCCAGCAGTTGCAACATGCACGATTCACAGCGGCTCCGCATACGGCTTAGCCACTTACACCAAACAGCAGTTACGGTCCCAGTTGCACCATAAACTCATTGCGACATGGTGCTGGGGGTTTACAGCAGCAGTTGTGCCCCATTCCAGAAAGGCAGCAACAAAGTCCCCAATGTCAGGATTCTACAAGAACCCCCGGAGGAGAACCGGCAACGTAAGTTACACAAGCATTTAGCTTGTGTAACATACGGCCACCCCAAGGGGTCATGTAGACCCACCTGCAGACATGCTCCATGTCCACCCCCCATGCTAGGATACCCCAGTCGGGTCCCACAGGGCTACCCACACAACCATCCCCCCAAAACACCTGTTGGCACAAGCCCCACAGGGTGGTGCTGCCATCCCCCCACCCATGCCTCGAACCCCGAACCCCGTAGCCAGCCGCAAATGCAGCAATTACTCCTCCTAGTGAGTCTTTTGGCCCCTGATCATTTAATATTATGTACACACACCAATTCCTGGTAGTCTAGCAGCCCCCCAATCATTGTAAAAAGTAAGTATATCACCAAGTCCCTAGTAGTCTAGTGGCCACCCACCCACTCAGCCATGCCAGCCACCCAGTGCCCCCCACCATCCCCAGCCGGCGGCTGGTGCAGCCCACCTCTCACCTCCACGGCAGCCGCCCGACTGTGTGCAGTATGAGCACTACAAGAAAGGCGTGCTCAAATATTAATTTGTGGTAGCGTCTTTCCAGTAGCGCTCATACTGCCACAGTCGGTGGTTGGCCGTGGAAACGAGGTGGCTGTGCCAGCACCGACAGGGACGTGTGGGGGTGAAAGTGGCTGGCATGGCTGGGTGGGGTGAAACCGTCTACCAGGACTTGGCGATATTACTTACTTTATAATGATCAGTGAGGGGCAGACTACCAGTGAATCGGTGTGTACATAATATTAAAATGACTGAGGGACCACTAGACTACTAGGAATCAGTGATTTTACTTCATATTAAAATGATCGGGGCCACTAGACTACTAGGGAATCAGTGATTTTATTTCATATTAAAATGATTGGGGCCACTAGACTACCAGGGAATTGGAGTTCTATATTACTATTACAATGATCGGGGGCACTAGACTACCTGGGAATTGGGGGAATTGTGTATGGGGGTTGACAGCGCCACCCTACTGTTGCGGCTTGAGACATGCTCGCCAGGTGCGCCCGTGGTTTGGTGTACCTGGCCGCATGTCACAAGTTGCAGGACTTAGCTGCCATGACCCTGCCCCTTCTAGAATAGGGCACAGGGTCATTGTCGCAGTTGCGGGTGGTGCAAATTGCGTTTGGTAGCGACTTGCGCCACCCTTCTAGAATCAGGCCCTCAGTTTGTGGCACAATAGGGTCATAAATGGAACGTTCCTCATTTTCCCAATAATTGGGTTTTTTGGGATGCAAAATGTGGCTGCAGATAGGCCATCTAAGAGTTTGGATAAATGCTCATTTTAAAAATAACAGGGTGTGGATCCTTGGAAGATTTTTTGAAATACCCCTTTATCGCTACATACAGTATGATTTTCTTTAACGAGCCAGTATACTGCCTAAAATCAATAATACATTTCAAAAGTAATGAGCTACTGCTTCTTATACTGTATCTGAAGTGATGTTTTCTTTTCCCATTTGCTAATTAGATTTTCTACCTGACAATGGTTACTGTCATGTGTGATGTTTGCTATGTGCAACATACTCTGCCTGGAAGCTGATGTAGCTACAGTAGTTCTATTCCTCCTCGTACATCATCGACCCTGTGACCTCACTGTCTGTCACATCATCACTGACAAAGAACAGCCAATTACTGCAGGATCTTCACTTACAATGTTTACAATAAATTAGCTTGCAGTGCTGATGAGGTATGAAAATATTTCACAAATAAAAAGTTAGCAACTGAATCTTTTAAACATTAGTGACATTTTCTGCCTACTATCTGTTTGCGCTACAAGCTCTTTAAGCTGTCACACCAATGCATTGGTTTTGCATTGGTTTTTAAACCTGGCAATGCACTGGCAACACACGCAGAACTGTTTTTCAACACTTAACCAGCTGGAGAGAAACTTTTACAAAATGTTTTTGCAAGTCAGCTGGAACGCATCTGCAGCTCTGCCAGAATGCAATGTAAAACCAAGTGCACCTGTCAGGCAGTGGTTTTTGTAAAGCTTTGTGCTGGATCCAGCAACATTTATGCAACTCCTTGATGGGACAGTTTCATGTGAATTGTACTATATTAGCAAACTGGCTTCTCACCTGATAGTTTCCATTGCAGGGACTCACACAGTCCTCTTACTGCGCTGTCTGATACTGCTCCACCTTACTTTAGACTATAAATGACTGCAAGGACTGCTGTCAGTAAAGATGGAGGTGGTCTTCTGTATCTAATCAGGGGGTTTGAAATGAGAGGTAGAATCTACATACAAGATGAACCATTTGAGCTTTGCTCTCCTCAACGTTTTGCCTGTCCCCACAATGGTTCCATGTCATAATGGCGATCGCGGAAAGGCAATCACCATTATGGTGAGTATACATTGCCGAAAACCAATTTCGGCGATGCACACTCACAGCACGGATAACAATGGTGCCCGAGACCTACAGGTCTCATTTTTAATGCGGGGGGTTGTGACCCCCACACCCCCCCTACTTAAGGATTCTCAACTCCAGGGGAGTGGATGTTGGGAGGGGGGGACTTGAAAAAATACATGCCCACTGCCAGCAAAAAAAAAAAAAGCACAGCGCCAGACCCTAACCCTGTACCCTGCGCCTCCCAGCCAACCGCTCTCCCCACCACACTAGTGGACCAGCTTGGCAGCTGCCTGCTACACCCCGTCCCACATACCATCCCTCCCCTCCCCTGCCTCTCCCCCCCGCACGTGTGCACGCATGCACACGTATATCCGCTACTTCCTGTCATGGTATTAGCCCACTCCAGTATCTGGTCGCCCCCCTGCTTGGTAGCCATGAACACAGGCAATGTAATTGAGTTGCCATTTTTGTCGGTGCCCAATTTTGTTCACCTTGTTCACTGGTACCCCCCAGAACCAGTGAATGGAATGATTGCCCTGATGTCACTGTAATCCATGCATGCAGTGCTATTTCTATTAGCTAACATATAGTTAATTTACTTTTATGTTTCATTACTGATAACATTACCCATAAATCCATGCTGAAATGCATTTTTATTCTAACAGCAAGACAGACCCAGAGAATAGTGAAATATTGATACTACCTGTATTATCTGTAACTCTCAAGAAGAAAAATGAAAATTACATTATAAGAGGTTTCCTGAAAACAAATTAACACGTACCTTGCAGTTACACACAGATATCCACCAAAATGGAGGAAATTAAACATAAATGCGAGTGGAAAAGTTGCAACTTGGTATGCAGTCACAGGATGAAGGTCAGCAAAGAATGCCTTCAAATCCATTTACAGAACACCAGAGAAATCAAAGATGAATCACAAAAATCTAATCCAGGAATAAAAACTCAGTTTCAGTGTAGAAATAATACCTTACTGTAGCTTAGTCAACAACCTTAGCTAATAAGAGTTAAAGTATGTGTGTCTTCCCCTGGCCTGAACTGTGAATTTAAATAACATAACGGTAACAAAGTAATGCAGACACAAGATGAGGCATACCATTGAAGCTTATTGACAGAGGACTGTGCTCCCATCAGCTAGATGAATCACTACAGGCATGTTAATATCCTACCTACAGATAAAAGTGCCCACAAAAGCTATTTATAAAAGCACTTTAGATATCTGAAGTGTCATTAACTAACAGCTTGTGATATTTGTCCTGCTAGACTACAGAGAAATCTGTCTAATGTATAACAGATACAAGTATTTACCTAGATATATTTCTTATGGCATACTGTTTGCATATGTCTCTGACAACATCAGATATTCAGACAGTTTTTGGTTGCTAGTTGCTCTGGAGGCAAATATGTCATCGTCATTTCTTGCTGTCATGTTAACTCCGTTATTTATGTAACTGAAAGCTTTATTAATTATTAACTTTGCAATGTATGGCACTTTTTGATGCCACTCAATAAAACCTCCAAAATCACTGTGGTTTTCAAATGTGGCACTTTGAAAACTTTGAATACTAGAAACATAGGGCCTGATTCACAAAAGTCAGTGCAAGCTGCGCTGAAGGCAGGTTGTGCCTTTCGCAGGTGCACCAAGGACATGTGCCCAATTCACTATCGGGTAGGGTCCTGGCAGCAGAGTCCCATGTCTTTCAGCAACCCTGGCCCTGCACCTCACAAACGGTGCATCTGGAAGGTGTGCCGCAAGCCACAAAGTGGCCATGCGGCAATAACACCATGGACAGAAGTCCATGGTGGTCTAGTGGACCCCTCGATCCCCGATCCCCTATTTATTAAAAAAAACATAGGTTCCTGGTGGACTAGTGAACTCCCCATCCCCTACTTATCAAAAAACAAACATAGGTCCCTGATGGTCTAGACACTCCCTCCACCCCAATCCCCATTGATTAAAAAAAACACCCCTGGTGGTCTAGCAGACCCTCCCCCAGCTCTGATCTGCCCATAAAACATACAGATATCCTTCCCTGGTGGTCTAGTGGACCCCTACCCCTCACTCCGACATGCAATGCCCCACCACCCAGCTCCCTGCCTTCCCATCCCACAGCCGGCACCTGGTACAGCCCTCTGCTCTCCACCACAGCCAGGTGGTGACTGAACTGTCAAGGAGTACTGTACTGTATACAGTACATGTGAGCTGTAATCAATGAGCGCATACTGTATACAGTACATGCGAGCTGTAATCAATGAGCGCATACTGTATACAGTACATGCGAGCTGTAATCAATGAGCGCATACTGTATACAGTACATGCGAGCTGTAATCAATGAGCGCATACTGTATACAGTACATGTGAGCTGTAATCAATGAGCGCATACTGTATACAGTACATGCAAGCTGTAATCAATGAGTGCATACTGTATACAGTACGTGAGAGCTGTAATCAATGAGCGCATACTGTAACCACAGTACATGCGGCTGTAATCAATAGCGCATACTGCATGCAGTACATATGAGCTGTAATCAATGGCGCATACTGTATACAGTACATGCGAGCTGTAATCAATGAGCGCATACTGTATACAGTACATGTGAGCTGTAATCAATGAACGCATACTGTATACAGTACATGCAAGCTGTAATCAATGAGTGCATACTGTATACAGTACGTGAGAGCTGTAATCAATGAGCGCATACTGTATACAGTACATGTGAGCTGTAATCAATGAGCGCATACTGCATACAGTACATATGAGCTGTAATCAATGAGCGCATACTGTATACAGTACATGCAAGCTGTAATCAATAAGTGCATACTGTATACGGTACAGTGCTCCTTGGCAGCTCAGTCAATGCCCAGACATGGTGGAGAGCAGAGGGCTGTGTCAGGAGCCAGTTCTGAGATGGGACATGGGAGCAGGGTAGTGGGGCATTGCCTGTCACTGGACAACTGGACCACCAGGGATTAAAAATTATTCACCAGGGAAGGGATCAAGGATAGGGAGGGACCACTGGATCTCTTCTCTTCTCTTCTCACTCCCCACCTTGAGAACCAATATTCCAAATAATGGCATTCAATTTTAAGCAGCACAACTGGGCCCCTAGAAAAGGTTTTTCTTGCCAACCTGCCACTGAGTTGTCCCTATCAGTGTATTATACTGTAGCTGCCGATATAGTAACATGGTTGGCCTTTCATAATTACAGGTTACTGGAGAACAGCATGAAGGGCAAATTCTGAATCCCGCCTTTAATCTGCACTGTGATTGCTGTAATCCTCATTCTTGCTTTAGTTCTGAACTGTAATTGTACTCTACTTGATTGCTCCTGAAATAACGCATTGTATGTGTAGTGCACTTATCAAGTAAATAAAACTTAATAAATAAATACATATTATTTCCTATGTATGTTCTATTCATCTTGTTCCCTACTCACCTACTGAAGGACATATTTTAAGAGAAAGATGACAACCTTGTCTCCCCCCCCCCCACATTTTGTCTCATTACCGCTTTGAGAATAGAGGGATTTCCTGTGGTAACCTGTCTGTTGTCGTTTTTGTCAATAAAATGTTCTTGAGATATTGCCAAACAATATAAATGAACAAATAAATAAATTCAGAACCATGAACATATCAATCTACAGCTAATAATAAACATTATCAAGTCATATATTGTTTACATACCGAACACATCTATAATTTTTAATGTAAATTTATTTATATATTTTAATAGAAAAAGAGAGACGAGAGTTAGAAAGGCAAGAAGGAGCAGGGGAGAAAGAGATGAGTGAGAATAATAGGAGCCAGACAGGTCTGCACATAATGTCCAATGGCTTGTGTATGCCATACATCCTCTAACTCGTTAACCCAAACATTATCTGAAGGCATACCCAAAGGTATTACAAGAGGGGGGGGATATACGAAGAGAAGCAAGAAAGCAGCAGAAAGACTCCAAAATGAGCACACCTTGACACAGAAGGAAGGGGCATATGTATCTGCCTAATTCTAGATTCAAATTAAGTACAAAAAATAAGAAAAAAGAAATTGCCATTGAAGCAAAGACATTATCAGGGGATCTCTGAAAGTGTGACTGGATTGCAAATAAGTTTATAAATACTGCCAAATATTTTAACAAATCAATTTCCTTGTTCTTTTAAATAAATCACAAGTTTTTCTGTTCTCAGAATCTCTAAGAAATGTGTTCTCCATTTCTGTATTGAAGAGGCAGTGTCATCCAACCATTATTTTAATAAAATATTTCTAACAGAAGCACCTATGAGCAGCAAAGAGTATTTTTGCTTCTATGTCCAGAACTGAGATTTATCGACATGCCCCAATATACTGTACCAGTTCTAAGTGCCTTGCAATGAAAGGAAGAGGTTTAAATATGTATTTTACCTCATCCCACAAACCTTGTACTGGGGGACAATCCCAGAACATGTGTTTTAGTGAGTGCCTAACTATTTTGCATTTGCCACAGCAAGGAGATGGTTTGAGACCCATTTTAAACATATGGTATGGGGTGTAGTATAGGTTATGCAATGTTCTGAAGAAGTCTGAGATTAACCGAATTAAAGATCATAGATGAAAAGGATCAAATATTTGTCCAGTTCCAATCATCTACAGTATATCAATCCCCAGCACCATTGACCACGGTTTTGCAGATTCTGTAGCAGACCCTCTGATACAATCAATAAGAAGATTATAAAATTAAGATATTCTAGGTGAAAGCCTGTTGTTTTGAAAGCAAAAGACGCTACTCTGTTAAAAAGCTCACCATCCCCAAACTTCTGGCTACATTCAGTATCTTCCAGGATATTCTCTGTTTAACATAACCATCAAGAAGGGAAGAAATGGACTCCATTTCCTTATATAGCATAGTCAACATGACCGTCCTCTATCAGGCATCTTCTATGATTAATATAGATCCTTCTCAGTTAAAGCAGCACCCACTCTAACACATTTCAGCACCAGAATTAGTTGGGCCTCCCTTGACAGTGAGCTGTTTTGCTTCCAATTAGTTGGGCCTCCCTTGACAATGAGCTGTTCTGCTGCCACTTTGCAGGCCAACGTGCCTTGTCCTGTTCAATATGTAGCTCCTTTTCACACTTTGCAAAACTATGTCATTTGACTGTTCATTAACGTACTGCCACTGCATCATCATTTACAAAGGCCCCCTCTGTCATAATGTTCTGTATGCCCCCAATAACCTAATGGACCACAAAGGGCATCTGAATGTGTTTGTGACTGGCTGGCCACTTTACAATAAGTTAATGAGTCATATTGCAATATTCTGTCCAGGCTTGTGAAAGCGAATATGTTGGTCAACTTCAAATTCTTCCCAATCCATTCCTCCCTCTTGCATCTATATGGTATTGACCGGGATGATTCCTATTACTTTGCAGTTTGTTGATGTTTGGTTGTAAAAGCACCCTTAAACTCTTCAGCATATTTTTTTCTGATTCCTTATGATGGATCTTCCTAAGTTATTACAAAAGCCCCTTCATTCTCCATTTCCTTGATGACTCTATTCGATCCACCATTCATGCCTCGTACTGCTGGCATCATGTGCCTAGAAGACCTTTTTGCATCATTACACATACCTCTTGCTGCAGACAAAACTATAGGGCTAGCAATGACTCTCAAATTCTTTGGTGTATAATTGGACTCTCTGAAGGTGGACGCCTGGCTACCCCAAGATAAAATGGATTGCATTTCTACCCTAGTTGCCTACTTTTGACCTTGATCTTCCTGCTCCAAAAGAAAATTGCTGACATTGCTGAGCCACCTCAATTTTTTCATGGGGTATTATCACTCAGGACAAATCCTTCACTTACTACCTAATCACCCTGGATCATCACATCAGTAAAACAGCACAGAACAAGACAGACTTAGCAATGTGGTCCCATTTTCTTTCACAGTGGAATGGAATTTAGTGCTGGCCCGGTGGTGTTGAGGGTTGAGGTGCTGGTCACCACACCTCGCACCACGCCGGCAACCCGGGTTTGGGAATGGATTCGGGTCATCAGGGGTCGGCTGGAGGGAGGAGGATTGAGTATTCCAGGGACTGCTCTCCTCTTCCAGGGAGGGTAGGGAGGGACACCCGCGAGTGTGCTGGCTCCTAGCAGTGGCTGGGGGTTAGGGCGAGTCACAGAACAGGAGAGGGTTGGCATGGGCAAGACATCTGGTGCGCGGAAGCATGTACCACAGCATCATTTGTGTCATTGCACACCTGTGCTATGTGTGGGACTCAGGGGGAAAAACAGCTTAATCCTCCGGCGTGTGAAAGTCTGGCCGTGGCACTACACCAGTCACTCCCAGGAGCTCCCTCTGGCTCTGACCCCTTGGTCTTCTGTGAGGGGGGTCCACAATGTGACCTAGAGATAGGGTGATGGTGAAGATGTGGTAGCTTGGGCATAACATCTGATGTAGGAGCCATCAGCCAAGATCTGAAAAATGGGGAACCATAGGACCACCCTGGCCGAGGAGGTAAGGCAAACAAGAAATAAACCAAAAAAAAAAAACAAAACAGTGGAATGGAATTTCTCTGTTCTGTCAAGATTCTTGTGTCACCAGGACCAGCTGATACCAAAACCAGAACCAATATTTAGACCGGAACCAAGATCAGTACAAGAGCCAATGCTGATCCCAGGGTTCCTATGACACAAAAGTGTATTCTATTTCTATATGTACAAACCCAATCTGAGGCATTCTGGCAGGGTCCAAAATTTTTATTGTAATACTAATGAAACAGATGCAGGTCAGAACCTCAAAGCAAAATTACATGTAGCATAGGATATCCAATATTTTACGCAGTAGCAATAAGTAATAAGCAAAATATCTTTCTCATATTCCTAACAGCAATAAATAAAAAATAATCCTCTCATGTGCCTGGTTGTTACAGAGTTATATTCTGGGATACAGAACACACTGGCCTAACCCAGAGTATATGAATGTTCACACTACATACATTACATGTAAAGCTTCCATATATGAATCTGCTCATACACATTATGTGGTAGGCTGACAAACAGCATGCACAGTGTAATCTAATACTTCTAACTCCAAGCAATATTTTTGCTGAGCCTAAATAAAGCAAATATTCCCGTCCCCCCCCCCCAAAAAAAGCAATCTTTCTTGGCCTAATGCCTATGACTACTAGACTAAGAGAATTGTCTAATACTAAAAGGTGAGAGCTCTTACCTTACAAACTTTAAAATTACGCTGGGAGAGTTTTCATGCATTGCTTCTCAAGACGCAGTAGTGCTGATGGAGTCCTGAGGGGCTGACCTAAATCCCAATGTTTTACCATAGTTTTTTGCTTCTTCTCGTTTGGTCTGTCCCTATAGTTGCTATTATTTTTTCCTTTTTTTCCCATCTTTTGTACCAATGGGTGACGGGTTTTTTTCTATGCTTATTAGCCATATATTATTTTATCCTGTGTGTCCACCTAGGGGGTGTGCTTTTGTTTTCTTGGTGGGGGTTGGGATACTGGGATTGTTTTTAGATTTGTTATTATTGGTGTTACCTTTTTTGTTGTTTTTTCCCATTGTTATGTTGCTTGCACGCATGTGCAAGAAACATAGTGCCATCATCGGAGATTTCGGAGGTGTGTCACCTCCTCCTCCAATTCAGTCAGTGAGCTGGCAGGCGCGGCCCCTGTAAGCCAATGCATTTTGGAGCTGTGTATACACGCTCCAAAATGCAGTGGCACTGAAGGGAGCTACGCTTGAGTGAGCACCGATAAGATATCGGCTGCTCGCAGCACGCTCCCAACACACACAGCCGTGCGGCGCCCGCACGCACTGAATAGCCGACAGGGTGCCCAATCCCCATCGGCTGAGCTGCATCCCCTCCCCAGTAGTAGGCTTTGGCGTACGGGGTGCCCAATCCCGT
Source organism: Neoceratodus forsteri (assembly GCA_016271365.2). Taxonomy (NCBI): domain Eukaryota; kingdom Metazoa; phylum Chordata; order Ceratodontiformes; family Ceratodontidae; genus Neoceratodus; species Neoceratodus forsteri. The sequence goes on along the minus strand of CM057453.1, from coordinate 1,334,696,432 downwards.
TCGGTCGAACGCCTCAGTCCTTGTGCTGCCGCTGGAGCCCACCAGTGTGGCAATACTATGGACGGGGTGCCCAATCCCCGTCGGCTGAACGCCTGAACATCCTTGTGCCATGCTGGGAGCCCACCCCAGCGTGGCAAACGGTCCCACGACGTTTTTTTTTAACCTGAAAACGAAAACGGTCCCACGGCGCCTCCGACTCCCCTCCCACAACCCGCACCCACCCACTGCACCTAGCCTCCCACCCCCTCACCCCATACTTACCTCCGACTCGGCGCAACAATCTTCGGTGGACCGGGAACACGTCTGCACTCTTCAAAGCTGACCGCGAACTGAGGAAATGCCGGTAAGCTGTATAATGGGCTAGATAGGGGGGTTTCAACTTTGTTGCATATCTCAGGCATTTTTGGGAATTTTTGCACCAAATTTTCAACATGGGGTTTTTGGGACCCCTGCTCATGATGATGTCACTGTCATGGCGTTATTTGGGCCAGAAGGGTGATTTCGCGCAGTGACTGCACAGTGACTGCGAAATCACCCTTTGGGCCCAAATACCACCATGACAGTGACATCATTCATGAGAAGGGGTCCCAAAAACCCCATGTTGAAAATTTGGTGCCAAATTTCCAAAAAATGACTGTTTTACGAGCGTGCGTTGCGCAGTTCCTACGCAGGCTCGTAAGTTCGCGAATTTCAATATTTTCACTCCAGATTTTCAACATTGCCATTTTACCACACCTTCTTATGAGCAGTACAGCTGTCATTTTTCACATCTCACCCAAAATGTGTTTCCGCCCATGTAGCGCACAATGGCGCAGTCGGTGTGCGAAATCAATGTACGGGACAAATTAAGAAAATCACAGTGACACTGTTCATGAGCAGAGGTCTTAAAATGGCTATGTTGAACATTTTGTGAAAAAATTCTAAATGACTGTTTCTGACGATGCGTTGCACACAGTTTCTATGCTGCAGGCTCATAAGTTCATAAATTTTCAATATTTTCACTCCAGATTTTCAATATTGCCATTTTACCACACCTCCTTATGAGCAGTACAGCTGTCATTTTTCATATCCTGCCCAAAACGTGTTTCCGCCCACGTTGCACACAATGGCACAGTTGGTATGCGAAATCAATGTATGGGACACATTAAGAAAATCACCATGACACTGTGCATTAGCAGAGGTCTTAAAATGGCTATGTTGAAAATTTAGCGAAAAAATTCTTAAAAATGACTGTTTTACGAGCGTGCGTTGCGCAGTTCCTACACACGCTCGTAGGTTAGCAAATTTTCAATATTTCCATTCCAGATTTTCAACATTGCCATTTTACCACACCTTATTATGAGTAGTACAGCTGTCATTTTTCACATATCACCCAAAACGTGTTTCCGCCCATGTAGCACACAATGGCGCAGTCGGTGTGTGAAATCAATGTATGGGACACATTAAGAAAATCACAGTGTCACTGTTCATGAGCAGAGATCTTAAAATGGCAATGTTGAAAATTTGGTGAAAGAATTCCTAAAAATGACTGTTTTACGAGTGTGCGTTGCACAGTTCCCACGCACGCTCGTAGGTTTGCGAATTTTCAATATTTCCACTCCAGATTTTCAACATTGCCATTTTACCACACCTCCTTATGAGCAGTACAGCTGTCATTTTTCACATCCTGCCCAAAACGTGTTTCCACCCATGTAGCGCACAATGGCGCAGTCGGTGTGCAAACTCAATGTATGGGACACATTAACAAAATCACAGTGACACTGTTCATGAGCAGAGGTCTTAAAATGGCTATGTTGAAAATTTGGTGAAAAAATTCCTAAAAATGACTGTTTTACGAGCGCGCATTGCGCAGTTCCTACGCACTCTCGTAAGTTCACAAATTTTCAATATTTGCACTCCAATGACTTCCAAATACCTAAACAGCACATAGAAGCAAGCAACATTCGGCATTGACAAATGCTTGTTCATTACTGATGTTGTTATCTTGTTTGTATTGTTGTTCTTGTTACATGTTGTAAGCTATGTTTGTTGTCGTATTGATGATTGGTATTTTGCAAAATTCAATAATGTTTATTAAATTGGAAAAAAAAAGAAGCTGAGAGCTGGTCATTTTCTTACCACTTCTCCCTGTCTGTGACCCATCAGCAATATCCAGCCAAGACCTCCTAAGACTAACTCACTTTGCAGCCATGTTCCAAGAGGTTGCCTTGGAGAGTCCTCCTGCTTGTGAAAGGACTAGTATAATTATAGTCTGTCTTAGAGGCTTTCTTAGGCATGAGCTGCCAAAGGGGGAGTATGGAATTTACAACTAGTGGCTATGCCGAGAAATGGTCTCATAAGTTCTAGTAAATGGCAGCATACAAACTGGTTATTTCCAAATATCATCTAGCTGGTAAATTCCATGAAACTAAGATGAAGAAATGATATACAAAAAATAAAAATAAAGCATGTCAAGAAATAGTCTGTTGTTTCTGGTAAAACAGCATAGAGTTATTAGCACCTCGAAGGTAGATAGGCATTATCGTCTCATAGCTAAGACAAGAGTTATTGTGGCTAGAATAAACTATGTTACCTGATTATGGGATGTCTGCAGTCACTGTGTAATTCCCCTAATTTTTGGTGACCTTTGTGTAACACAAGCTAAGCCTTTAGACAGTCAGCTTTATATTACAACTTACAAGCTACGGTATGCCTTATTGTCACTAAGGTCATTTTGGTAGATGGTTTTGGCTAGAATGCTTTGGCCTGGCCTACCTATACTAAAGCTCAGGTCCTGGAGAAAGGCCTCCTCGGTAGTACTTGCCCATCCTCTCATAATGAAGTATTCACTGATGCCACTCTTCAGCTACAATTTACTGTTTAATGATGCTTGGCTTACCATGTCATAGCCAAACCTTATTTACAACGTTCTCCATTTCAGTACTACAGTATGTCACCTCTATGTGAAATATATCCAGTTGTGGCTGCAGCCATATTATGGGGTCATCTCCAGACTAACCAGTTCGTCACTGTCTAATCTGATAATCAGTCTACTGTGGCAATCATCAACAGAGATCATTCCTCTTCCCCTGCAGTCATGAACGTCCTGCAAAGATTAACCTGTGTTTTCCTTCAAAATCACTTTCATATACAGTGTGTCCACATACCTGGTACTGACAAGACTGCATCTGATTGTCTCTAATGTTTTGAATTCCACACCTTCATACTCTTGTCTTGACTCATAGAAGTGGATGTTCACGAGCACACCACTAAACTTTCAAGACCTGCTGTAATAATGACATAAACCACTACTTCACTGAAGCTAGAAAAATCATATGGCAAGCCCATGCTCCAGCGACCAGAACAGCATACCACACTGACCTGAACATTAGTCTTCTGTTATGTATTATGTTATGCAGTACTTAAATCCTTATGACCCTCACATTTTCAGGTTATAGCCTTTGCATCCTTCTGCACTCAAAAGAAATGTCTATCCATTTCTTCAATCAAACAATGTATAGTACTGTATATCTGGGATTCAGTTTCATCTATCCTTTCACTTCCCTGAATGGCCAGCATTCCTCTTGAGTCCTCCAATTAAACTGTATATTCAAAGTCTAAAGAAAAGTGCTCCAAAGAAACCATTCGGGAGGCAACTTATTTATTTTCTCATTTTTCAAAGCTGTATTCATCTCTTCAGAACTAGAGTCTTCAGTACTTCCACTGACCTTATGATACAAGCAGCTGTGACCTTAGCCTTCTGTAGTTTCTTAAGATCCAGTGAATTTTCCACATCATCAGTACACTGTCTGAATAGTCATTTGTCCAGCTCCAGTCTCTGCAAGTCTTCATCTGACTCATATGCTTCTAATGCTCCATATGTCAAAGAAAGATCGCCAATCAAACAGCATTTCTATTTGCTATTACCCTACCAATAATCAATGGTGCCCCATTGCTTATTTTAGAAACCTCATCTGCTTCTCGTCTTTCTTTTAAAACAGAGAAGAATATAATCATGTCATTATCCTGGTTCATATCTCATCTAAGGATTCTCTTATCTTGTCTAAGACTTGATCCCCTCAACGATTCTGTTCACTCTTTCCAGATTGGGGCAGCAACTACAACCTCCAGAAAGAACATTCTGGAACATGTTATCAACCTCATAAGCTATTGTCTTCCTCCTAATATGAGTTAGAGGTCAGTATCAGAATGTTGACAGACATATAGGCAAATCTCCCTCTAGTAAGCCCTGGGGAGTGTGGATACAATGCCATGGCCTCACAGTGGTTTCCCTCAAAGGGTTTTTACCACTCCTGAGAGTATTGGGTCCTCAATCTGTAAGTTGGATGAGGGGTTTCATGTCTGTTTCCATATTTTGACCATGTGGCCTTCAATCTTTAGTACTTATTGTCAGGAGCCTTAAGATGCCTTCTCCTGGCATTTCTACTGAGGGAGGAAATTCTTAGATAGCAAAGCCAAATGTATGTTGACAGAAGCAATACTTATTCAGTAGCCAGCTGCCACATTGAATAAAAAGGCTTGTCTGTGGTTCAGTGGAGTGACTGGCTAACTTCAGCCCTGCTGCTGTGTAAGGCAGCTCCTCCCAGACCTTATTGCCTTAGTTTTCCTCAGTACTCCATGCTCTCTTCCACATTCCTCTAGCATTCAATCATTACTACTTATTTTCTTTAGCATCATAAGCAATTTTCTTGGCACATCTACGAAGGGAGGAAGTATGTAAAGAGAGCAAAGCCAAATGAAGATTCACAGAAGCACTACACTGTTATGATATAAGCATAGTATTGTGACATTGGGGGGGAGAAAGGGTTACACACCATAGTAACTGTGTTTCTTCTAAGGTATGAGAGGGATAATCTTACTTTGGACTATGTGCATCAAGTCCATGCTTGGATGATACCTTCGAATCTTAGGTGTATTCAAATGAAGGGCCCATCCTCTTTAACATGTTCATCTGTGACAAAGGGATGTGCATGCAGGCCAAGATCTGCCTCTGCCCAGATGACACTAAGATCTACGGAAGGGTGGAGAATGAGGATGGGATTAGGGCACCAAGGGAGGACTAGGTAGGCTGAAAAAATGGCCCAAGATCTGGCAGCTATACTTCATTGTGAAAAATGCAAGATAACGCAAATCTGGAATGAAAATCAGAGAATGCAATACCTGATGGGTGGAGTTGTGTTTGACAGCACAGCAGAGGAAAGGGACCCTTTGATGCTAATATTGGACAATTTGAAATCTACAGTACAGTGCAACAAGGCAGTAGGCAAAGCAAACATGATGCTGGGTTGCATATGGCAGGTAGTCAACAGTAGAAGTCAGGAGGTGATCTTTCCTCGGTACAGATCACTATTGCACCCACACTTGGAGTACTGTACAAGATTCTTGTGCCTGGAACTATGGAAGGACTGTGAGAGGGTGGAGTCCATACAGAGAAGAGTGACCAAAATGATCCAGATGTTGGGAAAAAGACATACGAGGAGAGACTGCCTGATTTTAATAGGTACATCCTGGAAACTAGAAGGCAGAGGGGGGACATTATAGCGATATACAGATACTTTCACCAGATTACCAGGATGGCATGCAAAGACATATTTGTCTTAAACACAAACACAAGCATGCAGGGGAAGTCATTGAAACTGGCCAGAGAAAAAATCAGGAAGGATGTCTGCATACACTTTTCACAGAAATAGTGGTGGACATGTGGAAAAGATTGACGGGGAGGTGGTGAAAACAAAAAAAGTGTAGGGGAGTCAGATTAAGGTGGGACAGCACAAGGTCACAGTAAGGGGATAATGGGTAAAGGATTAAGGAAAGGGATGACCACTATGACCAGCACAGGATAAATAGGTAGGATGGGTACACTGGATGGGCCACTTGGCCTTTTTCTGTCATCATGTTACATGTTTCTATGATGCCTTTTGCACTATGCTGGCCATAAGTTCCCATGTCTCCCAACGTCAGATCGTTTAGCTGAAGAAACAATTGGAACTGTGACCAAAATTCAGATTGCAACATTTTTGAAAGCTTAAAATAGTATGGCAATTCCATATAGAGGAATACTATCCATAAACACTGAAGCATACTGACAACAAACAAAACACTGTAGAACATATCATTATCCTAGTAGTGGAGGTTGGGAAGGGTTAGGGTGTCTATCCATCAATATACCTTAGAAGAAATACTGTTACTAGCAAAAGTAACCCTTTCTTCAAGCAGGAATGTGATGGATGATGTCAGACTACTTGCAGACTTCAAGCAGTACTTGGGAGGAGGGTGCAGGATATCTATTTAGGAAATAGGTTCTGGAGAAGTGATATCCTAAATCTAGCATCCCTTCTTGGCTGATATGTGACGTGCAGGAGTGTACTGAACACATGTAGCAGCTTTATATATTTCTAACAGTGACACATTTCTCATTGCTGCCGCTGATGCAGCTGTTTCTCTTATTCCTTCTGGGGGAATTTTACCTGCTTTTCTGTAGCAGTACTCAATACATGATACAATCCATCTTGATATGGATTTTTAGACGTAGGGTGTCCCTTGGACACTTTACCGTAATTGAAAATCAATTACATCTTATTGTCTACTACCTGTTCTTTTCCAGTCTTATAAAAACTGAGAGACCTTATCTTTGTTGGAGTGAAGTCTAGGAAAATAAACAGGTATGTTATTGACTGATTTAAAAGAAATTGAGACACAACCTTCTGAAAAATTGTGGTTTTGTTCTAAAGACAACTTTTTTACCATGGAAAATCAAACATACAAGGTCTATGCTGAGTGCCTGCAACTCTAATGGGTGGGCGGAGCTTCTTCTGGAGCAAGAAGTTTGAACTGTAACAAAAGGCTCCCCAACCGCATAATTGGTGACATTCTCCTGCAGTCATCTGTCCACACCAAAGGTAGGGGTCAGAGGACTGTGTGATTCTCCTCCCCCAACAAATGCTGCTGTAACCAGGCACCAACTTGTCTCTTACCAGGACTGGGAGGTCCAAGGACTGATCCTCTGCCCCCGTCTCTGCTCCTGCCAATCAGGCAACTGCTCTTCTTGAGTGGGCAGAACTTCTCCTTTTCTCATAAGGCATCTTCTGTCTAGTAGGCCTCCAAGCTGTGGGCCAGAGCTTAACAGCAGGAGTATAAGGGTGTCACACTGTGAGTATCAGTTGTGGAGTCAGCCATCTGCTGGCTACTCTGCCCGAACAGTGCGCCTCACCTCTGACACTTGCCAGTGACTTCTAATCCTCCTCTGCCTGCTTCAGGTAACAGTGCTACAGACTTTAGCCTTGTGTAGCCTTTTCACTGCATGATATTTACTTTGGCTGTGAACTGTGTGCCTTATTAGTACTTTATTTATAACAGTTTGGTCTTTACTTTGTTGATCTCCTGCAGATAATCACTTTAGCTCCTGGCTCCCTCTCTATCTTGGTAAAACCACTACCTTGCTTCCTCCCTATCTGGAAGTAGCCTATATCCCTTTATTATCAGCCCCTTCCTTTTTACTGGCCCACTCCCTATCTGGGTAAGACCCACATTCCTCTAATCTGGTGTTTCCCTGTCTGGGTGAAGCCTACATCCCCTTGTCACTGGCCCTCCCCCTTTTACTGACCAGAGGGTCTCCCTGTCTGGGTTATGCCTCTGCCCAACCTCCTCCCCTCTCCCCTGCCTATCTCCTTCCCCCTGGCATTCTGGGGGCTATCTCATACTGTTTGCCTGGCTCCACCATCTGGTGCCTCCTCTCCCCCTTTCTTCCCATATCACACCCCTCGCCTCCTTCTAAGCGGCTCACAGGTAAAATCAAACTTCTTATTTCCTTGTTGCTTTTGAGAGCAAGTGATGTAAATCTTAATCCCAGTTTCATCTTTCCCAACCCCTCGCAGCTTCCTAAGGGACCGCAGGGTGGCCCACCTAAATATCTAGTCTCATAATGGTATAATGACAGAATTCCCCAGTGTCTGGTGGTATGATAGAATTTCGTGGTGTTCAGAGTTCCCATCCCCCCTCCTAGTGTCCTCCTGTCCCCAGCAATGCTCCTCTCTCTTGTGGTCCTGAGATGGTAGCCTGCACTTACCCACCTCTCTGATGAGCCGATGTCTGCCACACACAATTCCTGTATCTATCAATATTTACAATTATATAGTGACACAGGAGTTGTGTTCAGAAATGAAATTAAGTCAGTATATACAGTAGCAGCACCATGTATATGCGCAGACTTAGATTCCAAACAATTTTACTTTTTAATCAAAAGTCTGTCAAATGTAAATCTTCTTGCACCAAACTTGGGTGATAGCTTTCGTCCCCCCCAGGACCATATTACTGGGTCTTGTAACTCCCACCCAAAATGGGTGTTCGGTGGGCAAGTGCTAAGCAGCCATTTTAGGTGGGAGTTATAAGTCTCCACTAATGTAGTTATGAGGGTGGCTTACTCTTTGATGGCTTAGGCTATGTGTGGTCTGGAGTAGGAACAGAAGGCAGCTTCCATATGAAGAATTAATGGACTGGGAATGTGCCTGAAAGGAAATGGGAAGAAATTAGAACAAAAAAGGTAAAAGGGGTACACATCTTTATTCTACATAGTAGTTTGTTCTTTGAGGGTAGGATTATAACAATGGGCTAATGGGGGGTTATAACATGTGCCAGTGGTAAATGTTTTAAAAGTAATGACAACAGATGGGGGTCAATTTTTTTCCCATACAAAAATGGCTGCCAAAGAGGTTTTTCAAAAACTCTACCAGAGGCATGGCTATGGCTACCAAGGTAAGCAGTATGTAACCCTCTCCTCGGGAGGGGACTTACCTGGACTGACATTGCTGCCCTCCTGACATTCTGCACTACCGTGACTGACGGCTGCCTCCCACTTATCCACATCTGTGTTGTAGTAGGAGAGAGAGAGAGTGAGAGAGTGCAACAGGGCTGATGAGTGCCTCCTGCAGTCTTTACTGTAGTGGCCGCATTCTTCAGCTGGCAGCAGGGACTAGAGGCATAAGATGCCTCTTCTTTTCGGTGCCACACCATAAACTTACACCAACAGCACGAGAGTGGGAGCACCTGCCACAGGGGCTCCTCCTCAGCACTCCCCACTCCACCCAAACCTGCCAGCATACCCGACTTCAGACCCTCTGCACAGGCAGACTGGATAATAGCCTGGGAGGAGTGGCAACAATCCATGGGGCTAGCAAACAAATTGGGGGCACAGAACTAAATAAAATAAAAGATGTTGTAGCACACGACTCCATCAAAACATGGTGGAAGCCATCTTTGTGCCCTTTGACCCCACAAGCCAACCCACACCTCTCAACCTTTTGTTCCCAATGTGGAACCTTGCCTCTCAAAATGTGGAACAAATAGGCAAAATGTGGGACATTTAATCAAATCTTTAACTAAGAAGCTAAGAACATTTTTAAAATGTGTGCCTTTATGTTCACAAAGTTTGTTATTAAAGCAGCAGAATTTGTTAGTCAGCAAAAAATGTCATCATACAGTTTTTATGGCTGCATTGCATCATGACGCAATGCTGACATATTGTTATCAGGACAAGGGGGTCTGTGAATGGAATTCCTAATGCAGCACAGCTTTTGTTGTTGTGAGGGAGTGGAAACCAGGCACAACTTCCTGAAAATCTGTCCGCGTCCTCCCATACACTACAGTGTGTTTCCTTCTTCTCCCCCTCCCACTCCCACTGCCACACCATTTTCTCTCTCTCTCTCCCCCTCCCTCACTCTGGCCGCCATCTTTCAGTGCTCCCGATACAAAAAGGTGAGGAATGCTCAGACTTTGAATTGCCACCAGGACAAATCATTTCCCATTATGAGCCTGGTTCCAATGGTGCTTACAGAAGATTCAAAACAAATGAAAGCTGCATTTCAATTGGCAAAACAACAGTTGTACATGTCCAGTACAGCAGCTGAAGACAAAACAGCAACAGCAGTGCTTACACTTATTATAAAAGCCACAGCTTCACCACTTTTCGCTGTTGAAAAGCTACAGCCAACAATATCCTTCGAACAACAGAAACATTCTTTGTCTTCAGCGTGCCAAGATAAATTACAAGATGCTCTCTCCAAAGCCCCTGCAGACTGCTGCTGAATTACAATTGACTGGGGAAAAGTGTATAGTAGAGGTGAAGCAATCGACAGCACCACCTAAGCTTCCAGGAATAGCTGCTGGATCGGAGACACCAGTGGAAACACCTATAGCAAGTATACTTTCTTTAAAACACATGCAGTCTGCTGTTTGGAAGCTTAGGTGGCTGCATTGATTGTTCCACCTCTACTTTACACTTTCCCCCAGTTAGTTCTAATTCAGCAGCTGTCTGTAGGGGCTTCGTGGCTCCACTGATTTCATCGGTCATGTTTCTTTCGAATTAAGTTGCTTGGTGAGAGTGTCTTGTACTTTATCTTGGTGCTGTGAAGATAAAGAATGTTTCTGTTGTTCAAAGGATATTGCTGACTGTACCTTTCCAAGAGCTAGAAGTGGTGAGGCTGTGGCTTTTGTATTAAGAGTAAGTGCTGTTGTTGCTGTTTCATCTTCAGCTGCGGTACTGCCCGTGTACAGTTATTGTTCTGCCAATTGAGTTGCAGCTTCCTTTTGTTTGGAATCTTCTGCAAGCACCATCAGGACCAGGTTCATAATGGGAAGTGATTTTCCCAGTGGCAACTCAAAGGACTGTTCCAGAGTAGGTCACTGTTGCAAGTGACATGCTGTGAAGAAAATTAATTAAATGAGGAAATATCTCTGATTTTGTGATAGATATTCCATGCTACATCTCAGTATCAGATAATGAAATATTTATTTCAATACCATAGTACATACGACCTAAGTTCAATGTGCCTATGTAACTGGTTTCGGTCTTGTGTAACATAGATAAACTTTGGCTGTTCCCCTCTCTAACCATGGGATATATCACTCTGTAGGGGTACGAAGGCAAGGAACCCTAGGTGAGGGTTCTACCACTTGAGGTCCCATGGGAGTGATTCCCTTGGCTAAAGGTACCTTAGGAAGAAACCCAAAAGGAGTGTCAAGCAAAGCGTACAAGGTACTGAATACTTATCAGGGTCGAGGACCTGTACGTAGTGTCGGTTAGTAGTATGGGTTCAGTTGATAGTATGCTTGAGTAGAGTAGGCAGGAAACAACAGGTGAATAGTGACCCACTCAGAGGTCTGACTGTAAGGCATGGAGGCCTGACTTCCTAAGGAGAGAGTGAGAGCAGCCAAAGGGGGAGACAGGACACTTACGGGACGGCCACCCCACTCCATTCAACAGCAGAAACCTACCTAAGTGACACAGAGATTATTGCCTAAAGCTAACTAAATATTATAACCTGTGGCACAGAGGAGACAAAAAAAAAACTTTGAGGAGGAAATCTCTGGGGATCCAAGGCCTAGGTCTCCTTTTCTTCAGGCTTGGGATGTTTTTCATTAGTGACAGCTTTGCTGCTGCAATCTGAAAACCCAATTAAAAGGGGTGGAAAATATTCCAATTTGGAGGAAAGCTCTCCTCTATCCCTCTAACGGGGATGCTGTGAAGGGTTGTGAGGTTAACTCTGCAACACTGCTCCTCCAAGGCAGGAGGAGGTGGAGAGTGACGACTACTGAGGTGCTCAGCTGACCTACCGACCTAAAAGCAAACCAGGTGAACCAGAGGCAGTCATAGGGAGAATAGCTTTGAAGGGTGCCTCTGAACCTGCTCAGGCAGCTAAAGGGGCCCTTTATGAGAGCCCCACCTCTTCGCTACTTAAGTCTTAATGCCACATTGAGAGGTGCCGTCAGTATGGTCGAAGACTGAAGGTCCACCTGGAGCGAGGACAATCCCAGCTATGGGCCAGGTGAGAAGGACCTTGCCCCAAGCTTTGCATGCTAAAGATGCGGACTTCAGGGTGCAAAGCAACACCATTGGCTGCAGGGTGAATCCTGCGCCATGGTAACTAATGGTCGAGGTTGCCATGCTTCTGTGGACCCTCCCATAGGTCAGACATGTTTTATAGCAAGCATATAGCAGAAAACATCCACATGAGCAATGATTGGACCTCCACTTAGGTCTGTGAGGCAGAGTAAGCAATGCACGTAAGTCAAGGAGGCAGCAATCTGCATAACTTGCAGGGAAGCAAGCCGACCAGTCTCATTAAGTAAGCCAATTAAAGGTGATATGAATACTCAGAGGATTTCTGTGGCAGAGGTAGGATTCGAACATGAGGAATTTGGACCATATGGGGCCATGACTTTACCACAACCCCTAGTCCCCACTGTAAGAAAAACAAGGCAGCAACAGTAAAGTGCCGTGACCCATATGCAGATTTTAAAACTAATGTACAGTGACAGCTGTAGCTGTGCTGACCTCCAGAGTAGAATGAAGCATTATATAAAAGTAATGAGCAGCATCCAGCAACAAGTAGCTATAGCTTCTAGGAGCAGCCAAGCTAAATAAACAGTGGAATTGCAGGGAGAGGCAATGTACTGAAACAAAAGCAAGAATTGTTTGGTGCAATTGCAGAAAAGCAGGGTTGAAAAGTTCAGCAGAAACTGAGCAACCCACAACAGAGCAACATGGGGGGGGGGCAAGTCCCCAGCAGGCTCCAGCGGAAGAGATAGACCGACAGAGCCTCCGACTGCAAGGAAAAAATACTTGTGTGGAGTGAGGAGAGCAGCCCTTAAATAGGCCAAAAGGGGTGTGTGGCCAGTTGCACCACCCCCTTGAAATACAGTCTGTAGCCTTCCAAAAGTGGTCTGTAAATTCATCTTGTGGGAAGGAAGATGCACAGAGCACCCCTGTCTCATTCATCCCATGAGGATTTACAATGAAGTGAAAAAGAAAGAGTATCTGACTTCCGTCTGTGTGTTTATCTTCATGTCCGATACACATAGATACAGTAACTATAAATACATAAAACTGTATTATTTCTACATTATAACTTGCTTTTTGCCTTTTCTTGCCAGCGGTGTTATCAGCTGCTGTTTCTAACCTTCAAAGCTGTCTTATGTGTAGCATGCGACAGCTGTGATTGCTTGACACTGCATCTGTCAGCTCCATTTTGAGAGCCTTGCATGCAGCTTTCAATATGCTGGACTTATTCTTTTTTTTATTATTTTTATATGTACTTTATGCTCCTTCTGTCTCCGGCTGCCCCCTTCTGACTAAACCCCCCAGCCCCGTCACACCGGTATCACCGGGACTTACCTCTGCCCAGTCGCCAGGTGCAGAGCCTGTGAGAGGTCGGTTGTCATCCTGCAGCTGGAGGTGTATTTCCTTATTTTTTCCCTTCCCCATTGCTGGGGCACACACAGGATGTGCACACGTAAAGGAGTGTGCGCGTCCGCAGAAGTCCCGCAGCACCCTCCCTACACCTGGCCCCTCTGACCCGCACTACCCTCCGGCCTCCACCCCAACAGCCCGTGCTCATTCCCAAACACAGGTCGCCGGTGCAACACAAGGTGTGGTGTACAGCACCTCAACCTTCAGCGCGACTGGGCTGGGCCATGCTGGACTTATTCAAAGGCAAACAATTACAATTTCGGTCCTGGTTTTATTAGCAGACTGGGTATGGCTCTACAGCATGCATATATAACTTGAAGTACTAGGATGGAAATCAAATTGTGGGCTTCTCTTGCCACTGCTGGGCACAACGAATTGCTTATTCTTGGTGATATGAACTTAAACTGTGTGGGACAACCCCACAATGCCCTCCTCTCCTTGGGCAAAGGGCACAATCTACATCAAGTTATAGCTGATTCGACTAGGGTAACATCCAGCTCCACAGCAGATACACTTATTGACTGGATCCTAGTAAATCACGTTGACAGGATAGTGGCAGCCGGCACACTTCCTGATGCAATTAGTGACCACTCTCCAGTATTCTGTGTCTGGAGTCCCTCTGTGGCCCCTCCTCCCTACAACAGTATATTACCTTCCGAGACTATGCCAAGTTGAACCAAGCAATCTTCCCCAGTGAGGATGCCTCTCTAAATTGGTCCCACCTATAACAGGTCAACAATGCCCAGGTTGCTCTTGACTTCTTTCTCTCTAGGTTTTTGACCCTCCAGGACAGACACATTCCCTTTACCATGTGGCGTGTTTGGGCTAAGCAAACAAGATGGCTCCACAAAGAACTTCTTACCTCCCACCGGGACAGGGACAAAAGCTGGAGGTGTTTTAAAAACTCAGGCCTCCCATCTGATCACAACACCTACAGGGCTCTACGTAATGCCTGCAAAAGGCAAATCAGATTAGCCAAAAGCTCCTATTGTAAAGGACTACTATTGGATGTGGCTGGAGACTCAAGAAAGTTCTGGGCCCACGTAAAAACCTTTCTGGGCTCCAAACAATCTCTCTCAACTAACAACGCAGTCTTAAACAGTGTCATTTGCAATAATCCGATTACTATCACCAACGCTTTTAATGTACACTTATCGGACGTGTCGAAATACACCACTTCCTTCACTACCTCTCTCCCTAAGTCCAACCCCGCAACTACCAGCCACTCATCTGAGCACCCCCCCTTTTACTTTAAAGCCATTTCCAGACCTGATGTACTCAAGCAACTTAACACTATCTCGGACAATACTAGTGTAGGTTCGGACTGCCTTGAGCCCAAGCTTCTTAAGCTGGCCACACCTTTCACTGCCACACCCCTAGCCCGAATTTTCACTCTGTCTCTGTACCATGAATATGTCCCGACATATGGAAAACCGCCAGAGTCACTCCTATTTTCAAAAAAGGGGACAAAAAAGACATCTCTAACTACCGCACAAGAGCAATTCTCTCGGTTCTGTGCAAAATCCTGGAAAAATTAGTGGCTGCCCAAATCACTGATTTCCTCTCCAAGTATAATCTCCTATCACTGAATCAGCATGGTTTCCACAAAGGGCACAGTACTTCTACTGCCTTGCTCCAATTTACAAATGATACTCTCTGCGCCATGGACTCTGGCCTTCTAACTGGGGCATTATTCATTGACCTCATGAAGGCTTTTCATCTTGTTGATCTCCCTCTTCTCCTCACCAACCTAACATCCCTTGGTTTCTCACAGAATTTTGTGTCCTGGTTCGAAAGCTACCTATCAAATCAAGTCCAAGTAGTGAAATTTAACTCTGCAACTTCAGATAAAGCCTCCATTAAATTAGTGTTCCCCAGGGTTCTATCCTGGACCTGCTTCTCTTCTCTATTTTTATTGACAAGATTACGCTAAATATCCCTTCCTGCTCATCCATCCTCTATGCAGATGATCTTGTTTTGTACTTCAGTTCCAGGGATGTGCTTGAAATCAACTATAACCTCACCTCAGCTTTTCTCCAAATCCAGTCCTGGCTCACTAGTAATAAGCTAATTCTCAACGTGGGTAAAACACAGGCAATGCTCTTTGGTTCCGCGGCCAAATTAAAAACATGCCAGGGTTATCTAAAGATACCCTGCCCCGATGGCTTTTTTCTTGGGGACTGTGAACTCTTTCAAGTGCCTGGGGGTCCTACTTGATGAGACACTTGACTTTTTTTTTACTTTCTTTTTATCCCTCCCGAACTGCCCTCATTGTTCCACTCCTTCGGGCCTCTCATACCATCCTCTGCCTCAGTCCTGGGGTCTGCCCCTAGAGTGCCCCTGGCTTCTCCACTGGTCCCTTCAAGCACCCGGATAACCCCCGGGTGGGGAGAGGAAGGACCTACTTCCTCCTCCTCAGTGGAGAGCCTTCACACAGTGGGGTCTGCCCATAGATCTGGTGGCTGGATTGCTCAGAGTCACCATCATCTAGGACCTCTGAGGGGTGTTTTCCGCTTTTCTTAGTGGTCCCCTTCCATCCCCTGAGGATGCTGGCTTGGGCATGTTACATGCTGATGCACTATGCCTGCCAAGTGCCTGACAGTGTCCTCCCCTCCCCGACTCCAATGCCATGGGAGCTGCCAATGCCCGGAAAGTCGGTGCTCACACTGACCCTCAAGGACGTCAGGTGCATGAAGCACCCCCGGTAACTCACCCCGAAGGAGGAGAGCATCCATTGGGACGCTCGATCCTCCTTCTCCCTGCTGACCCCTGATGGCCCGGGCTCATTCCCAAACCCGGGCTGCTGGCGTGGAGCGAGGTGTGGAGTCCAGTGCCTCAGTGCCACCGGGCCCAGCTAGACACTTGACTTTGACCTATATATCCAGTCCACCTGCAAATTGGTCAACAACAAAATTGGGATTGCCTATAAAAAAAGCAACATGCTCACCACCTCAGCTAGACTGGCCATTGCCCAGGGCATCCCACTACCATCCCTTGCATATGGTACTTTAATCTACATCAATGCATCAAAGGCCTCACTTCCCAAGTGGGATACATGCTATAAAAATATTTGCCACTACGCCTCCACATCCATACGGCTAAAACACCACTGCCTACTCTATTCTGATCTTAACAGGCCCTCCCCCTCAGTCCACTGGCTCCCTGGTGGATAGTATCATTAGGTCCAATACTCCATCATCACTTGCCTCCCTGTTATCTCCCCAGTCCTCCTCCTACAGCCTCTGCTGAGCTGACAAATCCCTGCTACACATGCCTAGATGTAAAACTTCCAAGGATGCTATAGTCTTGTCACATGCAGCCCCAAAACTCTGGAATTCGCTACTCCTAGCCATCCGCCTAGCACCCAGTCATGCCGCTGCCAAAAATAGACTACGTACCCTTCTTGTCAACCCTGCCACATGCGCTAGCTTCAATCCTCCCTAGAAGCTCTACCTGCCCTACACTGCAACACTGACCCATATTTTCTTTCCTCACTTGACTTTCCTGCCCACCTCCCCCTTCTTCTCTCGTCTCACTCACCTTTTTCTTGATCACACTCCCACTGGTTATCCCCTCACTCACCAGATAAGATGTGGAGCCTCCACATGGAATCCTAGTGTATGTTTTGCCTTTGCCACCCAAGTGTCTGTTGCTTTACTAGATGCCTTATCTTTGCACTCCTCAAGTGGATTATTTGTAATTTGCAAATTGCCAAGGCACTTACCCTGTACCCAGCTGTTGAAACTTCATTTGATGTGTTATGCACATGTCTCTGTTGCCCTGTTTTACTATATTTGTTGTACTTTTATTATTATGATGCAATATGCAGAACTCTCTGTTACCTGGTTTACTATCATATTTTGTTGTACTCACATTATTATGTGCCCAACTGTCACTGCTGCACTTTTGTGCTTTTTCCAACTTGCTATACCATGTTATTGTGTAACTGTGACTTTGAAACCTCCCAGGTTGTGTCTGAAAATAGTCACTTCTGTGTCAAGTACACTTACCCGGTAATCAAAAACTAAATAAATAATGACATGCTGCACAGATGGCACTCATTTTCCCACCTATTAAATCATAGATGTTCATTTTGGTCCTATCATACAACCCATGACAAGATATTTCAAGATGGTTCAAAAGCAAGTTTATCCCCAGCACTAAATGTTATTTGTCCCATGGTTTGCAGCAGAAAGCCATTCTGCTGCTAGACAATTCCCCTGCACATCCAGAAAGGCCCATCGTTAGAACCAGAGACTGTAATTGCGGTGTATGTTTTTACCTCATAACACCAGCTCGAAGTTACAGCTGTGCGATAACAGCATACTAGAAGACTCAACTGCAGACCATCCTAAATGAGATGAGTCTCACCCTAAAAGATGCTGTATATATGGTTACGGACTCTTGGGATGCTGTGTTACTGAGTACAATTAAAAAAGGCTTTGATTACAGTAAGTCTGACAACAGGCAAAGAGAGACACAACCAGAAAAGCAGCCAGAACAGGATCTGCTTTTTGTGGCCCTAACACAAACAGAAACAGAAACAAATCCAAGCTCACGAGAATGTACAGAGGCTGAGGATGACACTCCAATCATAAGTGACATAGTGAACAAGCTATAGTATTAATTGATGTCTCACCTGAGGAACTTGAAATATGGATAAAATGTGGTGGGGAAGAAGATGGGTGTGTGCGACTTTCTGAGAACTGCATTGAAGAAGCTATGTGGGAAAGTGGTTGGGAAACGGAGACTGAGTCAGCCGAAGAGGATGAAATGGAACCAGATACACCAATACCAAGCCATAGTGAAGCTGTATAATAAATGATTGCTCTGGCTTGAGAATCAGCCCAAATGCAACTCACTGCACCTGCTACTCATGTAAAATCTACAGTCCTAGACAGCAAGGAGCCACGTGGCAGGCCTGCAGAAAATAAATAAATAAAACATTAATTTAAAGAAAATAAAGAAATAAAAGTGAAAGTTTTTAACAGTTGCACGTATACAAGCACTGTAACAACAAGCACGTTAACCCAACCCAGCGCCCACTACAAAACAGTATAGTATAGTACAGTACTGTATGAAGCAAGAAGCACAGCACAGCACTAATAAATCCATGGGAACCTCGATCTAAGGAATGCCATCCATTCCAAACAAAATCTGTGCACCCCAGGTAGCTCCAATTAGTGGGGTTCAACTGTGTTTCTGTAGTGAAGTAAGTCTAAACAGTAATCCTTCTTTATATCAGGTGCATGCATGAATGTCATTTTAATTTATTGCATTATGCAAAAATAATACATTGTATTGCTTATTGGGATATGATTTGATTTAATATTGTCACAGATCATTGAAGATCCACTAATTATTATTTGAAGTATTTTAATATCCAGACATGCAGTTTTGGCACAGTTGTTATAATCTCCCTGCCCCAAGTTTTGAGCTCACAGACATGCAGTTTTGGCACAGTTGTTATAACCCCCACCCCCCTCCAAGTTTTGAGCTCACAGACATGCAGTTTTAGCACAGTTAGTTTCTGATCTGGTGAAGTTACAGTTGCTAACTGGCTTGCTGTTAAACTGTCATCAATAGGAAAATTCTGTACACATCCAAATATCAAAAAGCTACTGGCAATCAGCTAGAAGAAAGACGGACAATATATTCTGTCAAGCGATCTGTCTCTGTACCTAATGCTCTTACAATCATTCCTCCATTTCACAGCCAGCTGTTAAACTATCATGTGTCTAACTGTTATGATGCAGGTGCTTAAAAAGTAAGCTGACAATCGCTGTGAAACGAAGGAACAATTGTAAGAGCCTGAGGTACAGAAAGATACCACTCAGCGGAAAATCTTGTCAGTTTTTCTTCTAACAGCTGATTCCCAGTAGCTTTAGGATATTTGGATGTGTGTAGTTTTTTCCTGTTTACGACAGTTTAACAGCAAGCCAGTTAGTAACTATTGTACAAATCACATACACGTTGTTTTGATAGAAATGAGCTGTCACCCTTTGCACTCAGTTCAAGGTTTGTCTATTTCAGACTGCAGCACGAACAGGGGTAGTGACATATCTTGTCACATGACTGCAACTTGGACCTCCGGATGGCCGACAGCGGACAGTTCTGCTTTCCATTGTGAAACATTACTGAAAGCACTCACTGACAGTGGTTCTATGGGGAAATACGAGTGAGTAAAGTACCTTAATTTCTTACGTGAGAACTAAGTTTGGACATCGGTTAAAGGACACAGTCATATTCAGCTACAAAATGATGTAGCACTTCACCTTTAAATGCATGAATCCCATAAAGTATTTGTCTTGCAAAGTTTGGTTCCTTTATGCTCCTCTAAGCGCAGTAAAGGAACGTGATCGATTCCTTTGGGTTTAACACAGGATACAGAATGTTCTTTCTCTCTGTAGTGATTTGCAATAGGTGATTTATCATCCTTTCTCCTGACAACTCCATTTTTGCTCACCGAGGTATATTTGTAGACCTCTTGTGGTTCCACCAACACCTAAATGTCTGTGGGAGCATTTAATCAAATATACATCTAACAAATTCAGAGTGTGGCAAGTAATTCTATATTTAATGTCAAATGCGCTCTCTGAACATAGGTGAATGAATATGTTTTCTGTTTGGCACTCTTTTGGTATTCGAATTTCCCATGTGGGGTATTAGAATGGTAACCCATGGTTGTATATGTATTACCCCAATGGATGTAAAATTAGGAGACATTTTAGTTTGAACAAAAGTTAAATGATAGCTAAGATGCTGATCTGAAGATTGGAAACTTAACAAATAATGAAAAGTCATTGGTGATCAAGCAAATTCAGCACTGTTGTTTTAAATAATGCGCCATATTTTGAAGAGGAAAATGTTAGATGTTGCCGAAGGTTACGGTATAAAACAAAATCTGAAGCACAGCAAAAGAACTCACAGTCTATTATTAAAGTATGTAGCGTTGTTTTATGTTTATCTGCGGAGGGACTACCAAATAAATTTAGTAAACATCATGGCATCCCTTAACACAGCTACTCTGATAACAGTACATTAAATAAAGATGATTACTTATTCATTAAGAATAAAAGTAGTTTGTTTGTGAATCATCTGACCCCGTATAAAACTTCATTTCCTATAATCTGCTCTCTTGTCCTTTAAAACACAGGCGCTCTCTCTCTCTCTCTCTCTCTCTATGTAGAAGTCTTGCAGCACTGGCATTTTCTAGAAATAATAGAATTTGGGACATTTAAAGGCTAGAATGGATGATGTCAAACCACCATGAAATGAGTGACCCAACAAAACCAACTGACAGAACCAAGGCAGTCAGAACAACACTGCTAGAAGCCTGATGGCCACCCCTTCCATCATGCCACTGCTGCTGCCCTGACCATCCCTCAGACCTTCCACTGGTGGGAAGTTCCTGCCATGCAATTGGATGTGAGGGTCCTCACTGATTAATTGTCTAATGCCTAATGCAAGAGAAGAGCATCTAAAACCTCCTCCCAACCTTCAGAGGGCTGGAGATGGCCCTGCAACTCGTAACAGAAGATTCTGTGGAAAGTTTGGACGGCTAGAAACATGTTTTTGTTTGTTGTGGTTGTTGAGAAACCAAAAATCTTTTTCTAACATTAAGAACAATTTTTTTTTAACATTAAACACAAAAAAGATGCATTTTTTAAATTATCTGTGATGTTTGTTAACTGTTTTAATTACAGCTGAGGTTGGTGGAACATGGCATATGAAGAGAACCCTGCTTAAAAATTTTTAAAAATAGGTAGGCAGACTGAATGAACAACTGGGCCTTTTTTTGCTGTCATTGTCAATGTATCTAAGAATAGCATGCTGTAGATTTTCTAGCAATCTGCATTGCCATTGTCCCAGCAGATATGGTTGCAGTTGTCGTTGCATGGTTGGTCCTTGTTGCTTTCTACACGTTCGCTGGGGATGTTGTCCAGCAGCCCCATAATCACCGTTTCTGAATCATGAATTGTAAATTCAGTCCTGCTGTCCGGTACAGACACTAAGCATCTAGATTTCCTGTCAGCCTGGTACTCTTGGAGGAACTCCCAGAACTCCTTGCTGTACTTTTGCACAGCTGCCTTTCTGGCCTGCTCCCACAGGGTGACTAACAGGGCCAGCAGGCAAAGATGGACAGCAGTTCTGTTGACCCAGTCCTAGATGTGCTGGAGCTGGTTACATTCCTTCTGATCCTGTTTCTTGATGCCATACCAGTGGAGTAGCAGCTGCTTGCCCAGCTCCCGCTCCATTTCCCGGGTCTGCAATGCCAGCCTTTTCAGGTCATGTTTATCTATGCTCGACTCCTCATCCAACACATGCCAGCACAGCACTTGCATTGCACTTAGGGCTTTCAAAGGGGCAATACAGCCCGTCCTGCTCTGCAGATTTTAAGTATGTCAATTAATAATGTTTAACTAGATAATCTGTCCGTGACAGTAAAATACCCCCTCGACACACACACACACACGCACACATGCACACACTTTACAGGAAGGAAAATATAACTTTAACCTGTGGCTATTTAAAATCCCCCCCCCCCAGAAACCCCAAACAGTACTTTATTAAATACTGCTGATTTTCCCACACAAACAGCAGAATTTTGTTTTTCCCTCAGGTAATTTGTTTTTATTTAATCTGAGCTGTACATATGCCACTGCAGCTGTGTTAGCTTTGACCACAGCTTTTTTTTTGTTTTTTTAGCAAAAATGTATTTCAGATATCCTTAAATTCATCCATGGCATATTTTCTTGTCTTCTCAGGTATTTTCAAAAGTGCTTTATTAGCTTATCATATAACTAATTACTCATGTCATTAAAGATGACCACCACTTGCAATATTTATAAATCTTTCCTGTCCTGTTGAATGTACGTACTAGATTCGTATTGTGGATGTACAGTATGAGAGGCTGCTAGCACTTGTTTCATGGCAAACAGCACAGCACTGTACCACAATATATACATTCTTTCATGATGGGCATGGAATGGAACAGACATTTTAAGAACTTCAAAATCCTATATCCCCAAAAGACACAGGTTGTGTTGTTTACTAGGGACAAAATTATGGGCTCACTAAAAAACACCCTTCATATTAAAACTTTTGACAATGTGACTTTACAACAGGTCCAGAGTTATAAATATTTGGGTCTATGGCTGGATGACAAAATTAAGTGAATTGTTCACATAACTCATTTAGTGAAGAGCGTGGGGAAGTGTTTAGGGGCCCTATATAGATTTAAACACTGTGGGCCTGATATTCAGAAATGCATTTGGCACTGGCGCAAGTAGTGGCGCAGTACAACTGAGATGCACTGGAGCACCTTAGGGATATATTCAAAGGAGATGTGCCGTGGCGCATCTCTTCTGAATATATCACATAATGCGCACTGTGCAAACACAATGCACTGGCACATCCCCCCAGATAGGTCTGAATACCAGGAATGGGACATGCGCCAGTGCATCAGAGATACAGTGTGCGCAAATTCCTAATATTCAGACACCAATATGCAAATGGAGCCATAATGCATGCCAGGCATAAATGGTGCCATTTGCATGTCATTATGGCCACATTTGCATGTGTTGTGCAGGGCTGGCCAGCTAAATGCACCTGGCACCCTGCACAGCATGCGGTCCCTGAACCAGGTACTGTAGTAGTACTGCCCCCCATCCCGTACCACCTATCAGCCATTGTGACAAGTATATATGGCCCTGGTGGACCAATGGTACCCCTTCCCCTCCCATACCTCTGAGTGCCGTATCTAATGATGTATTAATAAACCTGGTGGTCTAGTGGTTCCCTCCTCCCTGCCTGTACCTCCAATCGCTGTCTTTAATATTGTAATAATAATCCTGGTGGTCCAGTGGCACCCCCTACTCACACAGGACCCACAGCCCACCCAGCTCCCCCCATCATCGGCAAGCAGCAAACCCACCTGCATACCTCTGCAGCTGCCCGCTGAATGACAGCTTGCAGTAGCAGCTTCAAGCCCATTATAATACTCATTCATAAATATGTGAATGAATGACTTCATTCACATATTTGTGACTGAGTATTGGAGTTTGCAGTGCAAGCCCATTGGTCCACAGTGTGGACCAATGAGCTTGTAGCTGCTGTTGTAAGTTGTCATTCAGTGGGCAGCTGCAGAGGCATGTGGGTGGGTTTGCTGCCTGCCAATGATGAGGGGGGAGCTGGGTGGGCTGGGGGTCCTGTGTGGATGGGGGAGGTGGGGGTGCCACTGGACCACCAGGGAATTGTTTTAGTTAACATTAAAGGCAATCAGGGTTACTGGCAGGGTGGGGGGTACCACTAGACTGCCAGGGACATCTGAATTGAATTTACAAGTGATTGGAGGTACAAGTATGGAGGAGGGAACCACTGGACCACCAGGATTATTATTACAACATTAAATACGGTGATCAGAAGTACAGGTAGGGAGTGGGGTATCACTGGATCACCAAGACTATTATAAGACATATCAGATGGCAATCGGATGTACAGGCAGGGAGCAGGGTACTGGACCACCAGGGACTATTGTGGGTGCTTGTGCAAGGTGTTGGGGGAAGGGTTGCTACCCACAGCCGGCAGCTGCTGTGTTGCGCACTGCAATACAGCAGCCCGCCTGTGGGTGGATTGTACTTGAGCCATTTTTTGGGGCTCAACTTTGAGCCCAGGTATGCAGCACATCTCTGGGTTGTACCAGCAGATGCCCCGCACATCCCAGGCTGAATACTGGGATGTGCCGCATATGCATGGGCACATTCCCTGGAGATGTGCCACATACATTATCCTGGTGCATCAGGAATTGCGCTGCGCAATTCTCCCTTTTGAATATTGCCCCAGGGTGCATTTCTGGGATTGCGCTGGTGCACCTCAGTTGCACCAGGTGCAACCTGTTTGAATATCTAGGCCTGTATGTCCATGGAAGTTAGAAAAAAATGTGGCAAATTCCATGGTTTTGCCACTGTTTGATTATGATGTTTGCAGGGGCACTGATTACAGAGTTGGCAAAACTTGACAGGCTATATAATAGGTTTGCTAGGTTTATACTAGATACACCCTGAAGGACCCATCGGCGTGAGCTGTATATGTCACTGGATTGGTTACATTCAAGAGACAGACGGAATATTCATATTCATCTGTACATACTGTATTTAAGTGTTATAAGACTTTGGTACCAGATTATATTCTGTAAACTTTGTATCTAGGAAGTATAAAATAAAAGTCTTAGGACAGCGGGGGTGGAATTTTACAACCCAAAAGAAATCTACAGATTGAGAGGACACATTTTTAGTATGGGTCCCAGTTTGTGGAAATCTATTCAACATTACTTAAGACCCTTATGGGTAAAATTCACCTAGGTAAGATAAAAAAATGATTCACATGGGGGCACCTCAGAAGTCATGATGAGTATTTTGTTATCTACATTAATTAGAACACTTTTTAAGCGTTTGTGTAATATTGTTTAAAATTTTGTATGTACTTTTATGAAGTGAAATAATTTGAGTAGTCTTGTACGAAAGGATCTCATTGGAAATGAACTTATCTCAACTGAGTCTCCTATTCATTTAAAGACGAATAACATGTTACTTATGACCATATCTTAGTTCAGGAATGAAAACAATGGTATATTGATAATTTTCTTGCAGTTAATCTTTTTAATGAGGTATTTAAAAGATAGACAAACTTCTTCCAGGTACATGAATTGACACACTTCCATGAAAATGACAGCATATTGGCCTGTACAAAGGCTTGAGTAATCTAAGTCAAGACTATGTAATATACACTCTAAAGTATGCTTACAACATTGAGACTGATTGTGTTTATACATTGAACATTCACGGATGAGGTGAGGAAAATTTAGAATTAAAGAGAGGCATTATATGGTCTAGTTATACATCTGTTACAGTATAAAATGTATTACAATGCTGTATCATATAGGAAGAATGGAAAAACTATGAAAGTATAACAACGCAGTCAGATAATGCTATTGATAGTTTTCGGAAAAAAACATTATTGTTGAAAAAATTATAAGGTGATTAACAAATACTGCTGTTTTAATTGAATAATATAGTTTTCACATTACTTACTATGCATTTTTGTTTTAAAATCTTAACTTTGACTGTGGGACAAATCCTCTGAACGTGGAATGAACTGTTCCTTGCAATCAGTCAGACAGCTTGAGACCTCATCAAGCACCACAAGGGATTGTGGAAGGATGATGCAATCAGGGACCCACCCACATGGACTGGCAGGCAAAGAGGACCAGTCAGAGGGCAGAATAGGGCAGAAGGATTGATGGAAAGCACAGCCTGTCCAATAAGACAATGAATGGAGGAAGAGAAGTTTCTGGCCTTTCGTGGAGCTTGGGGCTGTCTGAGAGTGACACTGAGGTGTTCAGATCTGCAGCTGGAAAGACCAAGCAAGAGGCCTATCTGGCCAGCAATCCTGTGAGCCCTGACTAGGGTTCATAGAAACAAAGAAACATAGACGTTGACGACAGGTAAGGGCTGCTTAGCCCACCTAATCTGCCCATTTCCCTACCTACTGGATAAGTTGCAGAGGCTTATCCAATAGGTATAGAGGATGGTAGAGACTACAGAGTCTTGCACTAGGAAGAAAAGCAAGAAGGGAAGGACAAAGAGACCAAGTTGGCTGACACAGGAGGTTATGGAAGTGGTGAGGGCCAAGAGGGCAGCATTTAGAAAGTACAGGAAATCGGGGAGGGGTGAAGACAAGGATTTGTACATTGAGAAGTCCAGAGAGGTTACCAGACTGGTCAGGGAAGCCAAGACATCCAGGGAGCTGAGACTTGGGCAGGGAATCAAAAGTGGAGAAAAAGACTTCTTCCACTACATCGGAGAGAGAAGAAGGAGCAAGGATCAGCTGGTTAGGATTAAGAAGGACAGAGGGTGGGTGGAGATGGGGGTGGAACAGGCAGAGGCACTGAATGAATACTTTTGTTCTATATTCACACAGGAGAAGGGGGGCAGATACCCCAGGTGAGGGGGGATGGGGGAGGAGATTACAGATGTAGGGATTAGAGAGAGCAGGGTATTTGATGGGTTGAGGGCATTAAGGGTGGACAAAGCACCTGGACCTGATGGCATTCACCCTAGGGTACTAAGGGACTTGGCAGAGGTCCTGGCAGGGCCATTGGCTAACCTGTTCAATACCTCCTGGAACACGGGATATGTACCACAGGACTGGAGAATGTCCCATGTGGTGCCCATCCACAACAGTGGCTCAAAGGATGAACAAGGAAACTATAGGCCAGTGAGTCTCACATTGATTGTGGGAAAGCTCATGGAGACCATCCTAAAAGAGAGGCTAGTGAGCTTCTTGGAGGAAAATGGTCTCCAGGATGGTCAACAGCATGGGTTTGTAGTGGGCAGATCCTGACAGACAAACCATGTAGAGTACTATGACTGAGTGACGTGGGAACTGGACTAGGGCCATGCAGTGGATGTCCTGTACTTAGACTTCAGCAAGGCTTTTGATTCAGTGCCATATGGCAGGTTGGGGGGAAACCGGAAAATGTGGGGGTGGCACCACAAATGGTGAAATGGACCACAAACTGGCTAAATGGAAGGCAGCAAAGGGTGGTGGGGAGGAGAACCACTTGTCACCGAGAGCGGTGATGAGCAGGGTACCACAGGGATTGGTACCGAGACTGCTGCTGTTTGGGATTTTTATTGCAGATATCTCACACGGGATCCAGAGCAAGATCAGTCTGTTCGCAGACAATACCAAGATGGGAGCTGTGGTTGATGATGTGGAGGGGTGGAAGGGGTTGCAGGAGGACCTGACTAAGCTGCAGGAGTGGGCAGAAAAATGGCTGTTGTGGTTCAATGCTAAGAAGTGCAAGGTTCTGCACTTCGGAGCCAGGAACCAGGGGAAGGATTACCACTTGAATGGGGTAAAGTTGGGGAGCTCCACAGAGGAGGACCTAGGAGTGATCATTATGGGAAGCATGAACAACACTGCTCAGTGCAGGAAGGTGGCAGCAAAAGCCAATAAAATGCTGGGGTGTATTGCAAGAGGGCTCTCCTCCAGAAGGAGGGAGGTTATCCTACCCTGTATAGGTCATTGGTCAGGCCACATCAGAAGAGCAAGCCCTACGAGGACAGGCTGAGAGAGTTGAATATGTATTCACTGGAGAAGAGGAGGAATAGTGGGGATATGATCAAGACCTTTAAGTATCTATCTTGTTTAACACAAGACCAACACAGAAGGGATTTTTTAGATGAGAAAGGGGAGGGACACGAGAGGGCATGGACTGAAACTGGAGGGGGGAAAATTCAGGAGGGCGATGAGGAGACATTTTTTCACTGAAATAGTGGTGGACAAATGGAACACCTTACCAGATGAGATGGTGTCCTGTAGGATGGTGGGCAGTTTCAAGAGGGGTTGGGACAGGGTAAGGGGAAGGGATAATGGGAAAAGGGGATGGGATGGGCAGCTGCGAGATGAGGTGCTCGCTGCACACTCGAGCAGACTCCATAGACTGTGAGGCCTGTTTCTGCTGGCAATTTTGCATGTTTGTATCCTAGTTAACCTACAGCCTACTTCCTCCTACCCCCTCTAGAATTGCCTTATGTCTGTCCTATGCATTCTTGACAGTGGTCACAGAGTACAGAATATTCCACAGGGATAGGGATAACAGGAGAGGGGGGAGTGACAGTATATGTGAGGGAGGGGCTAAAGTGCGTTAGGGAGGAGAGGGAGGAGGGAGAAACAGAGTCTTCATGGCTGCTAATCCAGGATTCCAGGAAAAGGACTATCGAGATGAGAGTGGTGCACAGGGTCACCCTCCCAGACAGAAGAGCCAGACAGGAAACTTGTGAGACAGATTAGAAGGGCATGCGGGAAGGGGATTGTGGTGGTTGTGGGGAACTTCAACCTGCCGGGGGTAGACTGGGGAACTCCAGCCACCAGCAGTAAAAGGGAGTAGGTACTGCTGGTCACACTTCAGGAAGGCTTCCCGACACAGATGGTCAGCGAACCAACAAGGGGTGGCAACACCCTCAATTTAGTGCTCACAAATGGAGAGTTTGTGAGGGATATCAGGGTGGACGAACCATTAGCAGGAAATGATTATCACTCAGTATGGTTCAGGTTGAGTATGGACAAAGAGGGGGTGGCATCCAACATGAAGGTGCTGAATTTCAGGCGAGTGGATTTTGCAAAGATGGGGTGGACAGTGAGGGGGTAACTGGTGAGGATCCAGCCTAGTATGGATACAGACCAGAGATGGGAGCTCATAAAGGAGGGGAAACTAGAGGCTACCAATTCCTGTAGCAGGACTTGGAGCTCAGGCTAGTGCAAGGGATAAATGAGGGGGAAAAGGATTCTTCAGCTATATCAGGGGAAAAAAGGAGCTGTAAAGAACAGATAGTAAGGATTAAGAAGGACGGGGGATGGGTAGAGAAGGGGAAGAAAGGGTGGAATCTCTCAATGACTACTTCTGCTCAGTATTTACAAAAGAGATCGTGGGAGTGCTACCCAAGGGGCTGGGGGTGCAGGAAAGGCTGGGAAGGGAGTAATGGATGTGGTTATTATGGAAGGCAGAGCGCTGGAGGACTTAAGCTCTAAGGGTGGACAAGGCATCAGGGACAGATGACATTCACCCCAGGGTACTGAAAGAGCTAGCAGAGATCCTGGCAGGGCCCTTGGCAGACCTGTTCAATGCCTCATTAAATTTGGGATGCATGCCCAGGGATTGGAGATTGGCTCACGTGGTTTCCCTGCATAAGAGCAGCCCCAAAGATGTACCAGAGAACTATAGACTGGTGAGCCTCACGTCCATCGTGGGGAAGCTAATGGAAATAATTCTGAAGAAGAGGCTGGTGTCCCTGCTGAAGTCCTGTGGGCTGCAGGACAGTAGACAGCATGGATTTGTCATGGGAGAATCCTGCCAAATCAGTTTGGCTGAGTACTATGACTGGGTAACTAGGCAGACAGACAAGGGTCATGCAGTGGATGTCCTGTACCTGGACTTCAGCAAGGCATTCGACTCAATGCCACATGGGAGACTTGGAACAAAACTAGAAGGCACAGGGGCTGGACCAAAAATGGTAGGATGGATGACAAGCTGACTGCTGGGGAGGCAGCAGAGGGTGGTGGTGGAAGGGGAACTCTCATCCCCAAGGGCAGTAACAAGAGGGGTTCCACAGGGCTTGGTGCTGGGACCAGTGTTATTTGGGATATTTATTGCAGACATATCTAAGGGAATCAAACACAAGATCAGCCAGTTTGCTGATGACACCAAGACTGGGGAGGTGGTGGATGACATGGAGGGGTGGCAAGGTCTGCAGGAAGATCTGAATAAGCTGGAGTCTTGGTCGGACACTTGGCAACTGCGGCTCAATGCCAAAAAGTGTAAAGTACTGCATTTTGGAGCAAAAAATCCAAGGAGAAACTACCAACTGGGAGGGGTGCAACTGGCAGAGACTGAGGAGGAGAAGGATCTGGGGTGGTCATCATAGGACCACTGAACAACTTAGCACAGTGTAGGAAAGCAGCTGCAAGGACCAACAAAATGTTGGGTTGCACTGCAAGGGGAATAACATCGGAGGGGGGGAGGTGATTCTGCCACTGTATAGAGCACTGGTTAGACCTCATCTCAAGTACTTTGTGCAGTTCTG
Organism: Neoceratodus forsteri; assembly: GCA_016271365.2. Classification (NCBI taxonomy): domain Eukaryota; kingdom Metazoa; phylum Chordata; order Ceratodontiformes; family Ceratodontidae; genus Neoceratodus; species Neoceratodus forsteri. The sequence continues at coordinate 1,334,666,540 of CM057453.1, read as the reverse complement.
GTGCCCGTACCTGAAAAGGGACATTAAATTACTGGAGGGGGTGCAGCGAAGAACAACCAAGATGATCCAGGGACTGGGGGACTTACTATATGAGAGTAGGCTAAAAGAGTTGAACATGTACTCGCTGGAGGAGAGGAGGGACAGAGGGGATATGATCGAGACATTCAAGTACATGAGAGGGATAAATTTCAGGGTGGGGAGGGTCACTCGGGGCCATGACATGAGATTGGAGGGGGAAGGTTCAGGAGGGAAATGAGGAGACACTTTTTTACAGAGAGGGTGGTAGCAGGGTGGAACGTATTAACAGAGGAGGTAGTGGCCTGTAAAACAGTGGGCTTCTTCAAAAGGGGCCAGGACAGGGCAAAAGGGAGGATAAAGGGAGGAGGATGAGAATGCAGCGACAGCTGCAGAATAGGGTTGCTAGCAGCAAAATCGAACAGACTTGATAGACCAAAATGGCCTTACAGTCTATCGAGTCTGCTCGAACCTTAGATCCTTAGTTGGGTGCCGAGACCCTCCCATCCCTTGTGCTCCAGAAACCCCTATCATCCATCCCAACCCCCCTGGGACAGGCCATCATCTGATACATCCACTTTCTGTGTCTGTCCCACCATCTCTTGAAGCCCTCCACTGCGGATCTCGAACCAGCTCACCAGGCAGTGCATTCCAAGGGTCCACCACCCTCTCAGTGAAAAACCTCCTCTTCTTCCCCTCACCCTTCCACCTTCCAACTTCAAACCATGCCCTCTGGTGATACCTCCCTGCTTTAGTCTAAAGATCCCCTCCGTGTTTACCCTATTTATTCCCTTGAGGTACTTGAAGACCTCAATTATGTCCCCCCTGTCTCTCCTCTCCTCCAATGAAAACAGGCAGAGCTCCTCAAGTCTGTCCTCATACGTCAAATCCCCTAGCCCTCGTATCATCTTTGCTGCCCTCCTCTGTACCCTCTCCAGGAGTTGTATGTCCCTCTTCAAGTGTGGTCTCCAGTACTGTACACAGTACTCAAGGTGTGGTCTAACCAGTCCATTGTACATGTATTACATGTAATACATATGTTTGTATGAATTCCCCCACTGTTTTTGACTCCATGATCCCCTCAGAAAGGCTGTTCCATGTGTTCACCACCTTCTCCCTGAAAAAAATACTTCCTCATATTGCCCCTGTGCCTTCCCCCGTCTGTTTTCAAATTGTGCCCCCTTGTTCTTGCACATTTCTTTTTCTAAAAGATGCTACCCTCTTGGACTTTGTTGATTCCCTTGACCTACTTGAAAGTTTCTATCATGTCCCCATTCTCCCTCCTTTCCTCAAAGGTATACATTATAAGCTCTTTTAGTCTCTCTTTGTGTGGCTTCATGTGCAGACCCTGCACGATTTCAGTTGCCCACCTCTTGACTGCCTCCATCCTGTCTATGTTTTTGCAGAGATGTGGTCTCCAGAATTGCATGCAGTACTCCAGATAGCGTTTCACCAACTGTTTACACAAAGGGATAACAATTTTTTGTTTTCTACCGGTGATTCCTTCCCTATGCATCCCAATATCCCCCCAGCCCTCCTTGCTGCCTTCTCACATTGCTCGCCTAGTTTTAGGTCATCTGATATGACTACCCCCAGGTCCCTTTCCATATTTGTTCTTGTTAGTACCTCACCACATTGTGTACTCTTCCCCTGGGTTTTTGTTTCCCGGGTGCATTACTTTTTTTTAAACTTTTTTATTCAGGTGATTACATGTAATACACACTGTATTCATGATATACAGTACCATATTCATTTGATTTTATACTGCATCTCTTTGCATTGAATCTAAGGTGCCATACTTTTGACCATTCTCCCAACCTTGCCAAGTCCCTTCTCATCCTTTCCACCCCCCCTTGTGCATCGACCCTGTTGCAGATCTTTATGTCATCTGCAAAGAGACATACTTTTCCTTCCAGTCCCTCCGCAATGTCACCTACAGTATAAAGACATTAAAGAGGACCGGTCCAGTACTGAATCTGTGGTACCCCGCTAGTAACCACCCTTTCTTTGGAGTGGACTCTGTTTACCACTGCTCTCTGCATCCTGTTGTCCAGTCAATTTTTAACCCAGGTTACCACCCTGGGACCCACTCCCAGGCTGGCTAACTTGTTTTTTAATCTTTTGTGTGGGATTGTGTCAAATGCCATGTTAAAGTCTAGGTAGGCCATGTCCACCACCCCTCCCTGGTCTACTACTTTGGTCACCCAGTCAAAGAAATCTATTAGATTTGTCTAACATCACTTTCCCACTGTGAATCCATGCTGCCTTGGGTCCTGTGCCCTGCTGGCCTCTAGGTACTCAAAAATTATTTATTTCAGAAGTGATTCCATCACTTTTCCTACCATTGATGTCAAACTAACAGGTCTGTAGTTTCCTGCCTCTGCCTTGCTCCCACTTTTCTGAAGGGGAATCACATCCGCCCTCCTCTCTTTCATCTTGCAAACTAACTGTGAGCATTATCCTGCGGGCTCACCATGTTCTGAGATTGTTTCAGGGAAAGGCATTTGTGTATTGAAAGCTGTGAAGTTGTGCCGGACAAGCAGCTGTTGGAAGACAACTACTGAGAGTTTGAGCCTGTGGGGCACTGCAGCATACCGAAGCTGCTGAGCTGTACAGAGACCTGCACCCTACACAGGTTGCCTCAGAGCCAGGTAAGGGGCCTGCTAACCCTTATCTAGCGGGTTGGTTAGGAGAACAGGGAATCATGGGGCATGTGCCCTGAGTAGGTGGGTACTCTTGATGCAGAGAGAGCATTGGACCATAGAGGTTGCCCCTGGAGTTTGGGATCTTTGGGAAGTGGAAAACCCCTGCATAGTGCTCCTGTGACGAGAGCTGAGCCAAAAGGGTTGAGTTCTGAGAGGTATGAGCCAGAAGGGCTATGCTGCTTCAGAATGTCTGAGGGAATCTGAGGTGCTTCATCCCCTGGAACACCTGGACCTGTTCCTAACAGCTGCTCACCTTGTTGCTATGTGCTGTTCCTTGCCTCAACTGAACTGATGCATCTGTGGGTCATGTGAGTCTGGCTTTGCCAGCTGGGGTCTTTGTACTTTTCCAATTTTGGATTATAATTCTTGCATTTGGAGTGCAAGTTGGATTTCAAGCATTTTCCACTTGGATTTCAAGTTCTTTAAATTCTGCTAGCACAGTATGGCCTGTTGGAGGGCTAAATTGAAAGCTTCCTAATTTTCATCAAGTGCACCACTGAAAGAACCCAGGCAACATAGCTTCCCAGCCTGCACTAGAACTATAGTGTAATACTTTGGTGTCATTGGTTATATTGCGTCATACTTGAAATTGTAGTTTTACTGCTGGTACCAGTTGAATAGTTACCAAACCGTATTTGGATAATTTCTTTTAATTAATGGGTCATGTTTTTTCCCATACAAATAACCATGTATTAAATGCCATAATACACGAGTGTTAATTATGTCATTCAATACACGGCTCTTTGTGTGAGAGAGTGCAGCGAAAAAATGCGACCCCTCAATTAAATAAAACAAACTATGGGGTGCAGTGTGTAAACGCGAATTTTACACACACCCTGGTTGTTGGATGGCTACATAAACCCCTCGGGCTTCGACCTTGGGGTTTACGTGCCATCCAATGAGGGTGTGTATAAAATAGTCATTACACACTGCATCCCATACTTTATCCTGTATTTATTGTGCCCCTTGATTGAGCAGTGCTTCATTGACTATGTGGGACCTGAGAGGATGGTAGTGACCCACAGTACAGTGGCTCCCAGAGGGCATTGCTATAGGGTGGGAGTGTTAAAGTTGACTTGCAACTGCCCAACCCCTTCTTTTCTTCCAGCTGCCAGGCCTGTGTTCTTAAATAAAAGAACTGCCTTATTGGTACCCAGGGGGTAGTCCTTTCCAATGTAGCTAGGTGGATAGGTACTGCATACAGGGAGTGGTACCACACACAACATTTGGCCAACTTATTCTCTGGGTAGAGACACCACACTATTTCTTATTTGTTCTGAAACGATCCCCTCTACCACAGGAGAAAGAAGGAACCCAACCCTTTTAACCAGATGGGACCTGTACAGTCACCAGGCAGGTGTGGACCGGACTGGGTGACTCGGGGTCACATGTGTCCTTGTTGCTGGAGGGCTCCTAGACAGCTGGTTGAATGCCCACCCCCACCCCCGTAAGGACCTGGGTTACAGATTTCCAAGCCTCTCAGACAGTAACTGTGCAGCAGATTCCCTACCGATTGATTTTATAACTCAGGTCTTCCACATACTGAAGATTATCGAGAGGGGTCGAACAGACAGAAATGTCTGAGTGCTCGAGCAGTAATCAGGCGCAGAGCCTAAGGTCAGACTCGCAGGCATTTTTCTGTCCTCAGTATGTCAACTGAAATCCATTTGAAAGACGGCTGGAACTGTGTGGGGACAGTGGTAGCACCAGTGTTTCTCAGAAACCCTTTGGCCGCGCTGCCATCCCACGGAATGAAAGGGGCTGCCATTATCGTCGTAGTCGCCGTGCATAACATTGGGAATGACAAGTAAAAGAGTTTAGTCCTATCCATGATTGACAGCCTGCTCCAACTCAGAACCTATGAACGTCGGCGATTGTGTTCCTGTATCCATGGAGACCAGACAAGTGGCAGATATTGGCGGAAGAGCGGGGGACGCTGGGAGAGAGTCTCGTTGCTAAGACACAGCAAACAAGCCCGGACCGGGAAAAGTGATCCGAGAAGTTTTGCAACTGTCTCTTTCTCGGAAAAAAGTAAGTAGAGAACACCACATAAACGATAAAAAATGTTAAATGGTTTTATTTTTATTCCCAGAATAGAATAGCATGATTGCTTTTGCAATGTGTAGATTGTATTTTTTTGTGAATATGATTTTTATTTCAAAGCAAAAAGAATAATTTACAAGTATGTGTTGGTTGTATTTGTTCAGTCTGGCTGGTCACTGTGATGTAACTCAGAGAGCCACGTTTGTCTTGAACTAAAGTTTTTAGATCAATGGAAATAACGAAACGTCACCTCCGCCACTGCTATCAGTCTTTTGAAGTACAGGGAGTCACTCCATTCAGTATAAATGCAAATACACTTGGCATCTCCTTCAAGATAATTACTGTACAACGTATTTCAATGGAACAGTTAAAGAATCGGTTCCCCTCATCTCGCTTTTTGACATTATGCACCGCATCAGCTAAGAGGAACCCTGTGCTCGAAGTTCGAATTGGGGCCGGGACGGGGAAGGGGCTGCATATTGGCACTTTATAGCAGGAGCATGCTCCTGTCCCCTCTTCCCAAATTCAGCCCCTGGAAGAACAAGTCAATCAGAAGTACCAGACTGGGACTGCGCTTCCGATTTTATTTGGCTCAATATGACTATGTGAGATGTGTGTTCATATCACGTTTGTTTCTAGGACGCTTCCGGAGATGCTTCAAATGTGATACTCTTTCCGAGAGGGCCACACTTGATATGTTTGTAGTTTATTTTCAGTAGTCTTTAAGGTCAGAACATTAACAGTGACGTTAAGGAAGAAGGCGACGTTTTTAACTAGTCCTTTGAAATTACTTTTCAGTTCTGGTGTAAGGATTAAGATGAACAAAATACAGACCAGTGTACTATATGTTTTAGACCCAAAAGAAGGGGGTTCTGATGCAGATTAAAAAAAAAAAAAAAGGATTAATTCTGCAGCCAGAACAAGAGTTGAAAAAGGACAGTTTGCTAATAAAGTAACATTTTGGGGTGCTTTAGCTCCCCAACCCCTTTAGCATGGTCCCTGAATGTTACCTATTCAAAAACACATGACTGGGTGTGATTTAGTTTGGATAAATTCTCACCTGGGGCATAGCAGCCTCCTGCCCTACTGCCCCCCTAGCAGTGCATTTATCCAGACTAAACCACACCCAGGAGTGTGTTACTGTGTTTATAAACTGGGAATATGTTGGGGGAAAATGAGGATACAAATAATATAAAGTTGCAAGGAAAAAAATAAATTTATTTAAGATAATATTATGCAAGAAAAAATAGTTAACATAGATAACTTTTGGCTAGGTAAAACAACAAAATGCATTTTAAATTGTGCATTGCAGTGTTTTATTCAGGTCATCAGCTAACAGATTCATTTCTTCTTTTTGTTTTGGGGGTTTAAAGCTGATAAAGCTGACAGTAGCATCAGCGAAGTTGCAGTTACTGAGATTAAATTGTTTAGTGAAGGCTGCAGTCTTTTGTTCTGTTGTGATGTCAGTCTCTCCATGTGGTGGCATGTAGACGGTGGCATGGATGCTTGAGGTGGTAGCAGGCTTGGTGGAGGTAGTGGCAGGCTTGGCAGTGGTGGTGGCAGGCATTGTAGTAGTGGCAGGCTCGCTTGAAGTTGCGGCAGTGGTGGTAGGTCCTTTAAGTAACATCGTATTTCTTCATGTGGTGTGGTGTGGTGTGGTGTTGGAGAAGGTCTAGAGGAGGGCTACAAAGATGATAGTAGGTCAGCAGGGTAAGGCATACGAGGAGAGGTTCAGGGCACTGAACATGTACTCACTGGAGGACAGGAGAGAGAGGGGATATGACTGGGACCTTCAAGTACTTGAAAAGGATAAATAAGGTGGATGAGGAGGGTCTCTTTAAGCTGAGTGAGAACCATAACATGAGGGGGCACAGTCTTAAAAGACTAAAGGAGCTTAATATGTATACCCTTGAGGAAAGGAGGGAGAGGGGGGTCATGATAGAAACGTTTAAGTACCTCAGTGGAATCAACAAAGTCCAGGAGGATAGCATCTTTCAGAAAAAGAGATGTGCAAGAACAAGGGGACACAATTTAAAGATAGAGGCGGGTGGTTTGGGGCAATGTGAGGAAGTATTGTTTCACAGAGAGGGTGGTGGACGCATGGAACAGCCTTTCTGAGGAGGTTGTGGGGTCTAAAACTGTGGGAGAATTCAAGAATGCATGGGACAGATATAAGGCAATTTTTGATGGGGGGTAGGAAGAACTAAGCTGTTGGTTAACTAGGATCTGCAGCTTATCCTGTAGGTAGGGAAATGGGCAGACTAGGTGGGTCAAGCAGTCCTCATCTGCCGTCAAAGTCTGTGTTTCTATGTTTCTATGTAAGCTGGAGGGAGAGAGGTTTAGGAGGGATGTCAGGAAGCACTTCTTCATGGAGAGGGTGATGGACACTTGGAATGTGCTGCCAGAAGAGGTGGTCTCATTGAAGATGGTTGGCAGCTTCAAGAGAAGCTGAGATAGGCATAGGAGTAAGGTAAGGATCATGGGTAGGGAGGATGGTAGGAGTGGGAAGGGGGTTGCAGGGTCAGTAGCTCAAGCTGTGGACCCTGCAAAATGAGCAGACTAGATAGACCAAATGGCCTTCTTCTGCTGGCTGCTTTGTATGTTCGTATGACTGTTTTTCTGATTCCAGAAAGTATTTCACTAAATGCTCATTTGCCCACAGTGCTTGTGGACCAATAGCTGCAGAGGGTGGCTTCATACTTGTTGGCAGTTATGACTGACCATGATTTCTCTAGCATCTAAGCAAGCTTGTGATAGCAGTTGTACTGCTGTAGATCTCAAGGAATGGTTGGCATAATTCTTAGAGAGCTATGCTTCTGCACCCAGCCTCTAAATCATGTTGGAAAGGAAGTTCATCCTCATTGAGTCTCTCATGTACCAGGTGCTAATGGTACCTAGGAAGTGCTGTGGGAGTCTTCTGAGGTGGCGGTGGAGAGCTGGAGCATCTGTAGGCAGTTTGGATTTGTATTTCAGAAATGCTTTTACAGGGCAGTGGGGATTATCAGGTATTTCAAACATAAAATCCCTATTTTGAGATCAGTTTTTTTAACTACATATGTTTTATTAAGATGTTGAAGAAAATACAGACTCAGCCAAATAAGGTACAAAGTGAAAATGTCAGAATGCCGACAGCAAAAGAAACTTTCAGTAGTCCATACATACGATTTGTCTTAAAAGTTGTATAATAAGACTCATTCTAACTGCTCTAAGAAGAAAGATCAGTTTTGTTCTTGAAAGTCACTGTGTTTTTTAGCACCCTCATTATAGCACAGTGGGATATATCTCTGTCCATTTTCATCGGTACACAGTTGAAAGGATTGCGGTTCAAGATCCCGCAGGCCTTCCCTTCCTCCTTGGGCAAAATGAAGTTGGATTTCCACCCACACCCACCTGAGAAGCCCTGCTGCTGTACTAGCTGGAAGTGTTTAAGATGATTGTAGTTTCTGTAAGTCTGATTCTGCCAGGGCAGGGTGATGTGCTGCTTGACTTTTTGGAGATTTTCTGTACTTTCTGAGTTTGTCATGGCACGCAGGCGCAGGCAAACTCATTGCTATAAGAGGTCCTCTACGAGGTGTGCCCAATGGAGAGCTCTGTTTCTAGGGCCGGGTCAGCGGCAGGCAAATCATTCGGCAGGCTGGCGATGACCCACTTTCAGCTGTTCGAGCTGAGTTGGACAACTTTTCAAAGGATGGAAGCGGCTCGGTCCTTTGAAGTTGCATTCCTGCATTGCATTCCTGGTTATGTGTTCACACTGCTGTAGCTTACAGCAGTGTGAACGCGCTGAGCCCAGGCCTTCCACCTGCCCCCTCGCAGTTAAAAACAAAAAACGACTGGGGTGCCCAATCCACCTGTTGGCATGCCCCGTCCTAGTTCATTTTCCTCCGTCGGCATAATGTCCCCGCAATTTGTTCTGTGTGGCTGTGCCAAAGTTTAACAGAAATACTCCTAATGGGGTGCACAATCCTCCTGTCGGCATGAACCTTCCCAGTTCATTTGCCGACAGGGGAGCCCACTCCCCATTGGCATAATGTCCCCCTCAATTTGTTGTGTGCTGAGGGGGGTGCCCAGTCCCCCTCGGCTCTTGCCCCCCCACTTGGTATGTGCCAACAGGGGTGCCCAATCCCCATCAGGCTACAGCCCTCCCCAAAATAAACACTCAGCTGGCACACTGGGAGCCCACCCCAGCATGCCAAAAAACCCTGTAAGGAAGAAAACCTTCCCACAACGTGTATACCTTTTTTTTTATTAAACCTTTAAACTAGTAAATGGTCCCTCGTTGAGTCTCTTGCCCCCTCCCTCAATCCACACCCACCAACTGCGCACCCCACCTCCCCCTCACCCCATACTTACCTCCGGAGCACCACGCGACGCTCTTCGGTGGACCGGGAACACGTCTGCACTCTTCAAAGCCAACCACGAACTGAAGAAATGCTGGTAAGCTGTATAATGGCATAATTTTTTTTTCCAACTTTGGTGCATATCTTGGCCATTTTTGTGAATTTTGGCACCAAATTTTCAACATGGGGTTCTTGAGACCCCACTTCATGAATTCAGTCACTGTCACGTGCTTATTTGGTCCTGAAAGGTGATTTTGCAGTCACTGCACGGAATCACCTTTCAGGACCGATTAAAGAAACAACAGTGTCACTACTCATGAAGTGGGCTCCCAACAAGCCTATGTTGAAAATTTGGTGACAAAATTCCAAAAAATTACTGTGTTACGAGCGTGCGTTGTGCAGTGTCAATGCACACTTGTAACGTCGCAAATATGTAATATTTTCCCTCCAGATTTTTAACATTGGTATTTCTTTACACCTTCTCATGAACAGTACAGCTGTTATTTTCAACATCCTGGCCGAAATGTGTTTTCACACTTCCAGCACAGAATAGAGCAGTCGCTGTGGGAAATCAGTGTTTGGGACAGAGTATGAAAATCACAGTGACACTGCTCATGTGCGGAGGTCTCAGAATACCTATGCTGAAAATTTGGTGACAAAAGTCCATATAATGACTGAGTTATTTATGTGCGCCAGTGCTTCCATGCATACATGTAATCCTCGTGAATTTGTAATATTTTCACTCAGATTTTCAACATTGGCATTTTTACACCTACTTATGAACAGTATAGCTGTGATTTTTCACATCCTGGCCGAAATGTATTTTTGCACTTCCGGCGCAGAATAGCGCGGACGCTGTGGGAAATCAGTGTTCAAGACAGATTAAGAAAATCACAGTGACACTGTTCATGAGCGGAGGTCCCAAAATGCCTATGTTGAAAATTTGCTGACAAAAGTTCATAAAATGACTATTTTATGAGCGTGCATTGCGCAGTTTCCACGCACACTCGTAACATCAAGGATTGGTAATATTTTCACTCAAGAGTTTCAACATTGTCAGTTTTGCACATCTCCTTACAAACAATACAGCTGTCATTGTTCACATCCTGCCCAAAATGTGTTTTCGCACATCTGGCGCACAATGGCGTGGTCGCTGTGGGAAATCAACGTTCAGGATAGAGTACGAAAATCATAGTGACAGTGTTCATGAGTAGAGGTCACAAAATGCCTGTGTTGAAATTTTGGTGGAGTTATTCCACTAAATGACTATTACGAGTGTGCATTGTGCAGTTTCCACGTACGCTCATATGTTCGAGCATTTTTAATATTTTCACTCCAGATGTTCAACACTGCCTCCTTTTCACACCTCTCTATGAATGGTACAGCTGAATTTTTCACATCCTGCCTGAACTGTGTTTTCGCACATCTGGTGCAGAGTGGCACGATCGCTGTGAGAAATCAACGTTCGGGACAGATTAACAAAATCACAATGCCACTGTTCATGAGCAGAAGTCCCAGATGCTTTCATGAGGTGGGGGTCACAAAGGGCCATGTTGAAAATCTGTAGTGCAAATAACAACAAACACCTGTGGCATTAGGGTTTATAACCATAATGTCCCTCCCCAACCCATGGTGGGGCTCCAGTGCCCTCATCTTCTCTGAACTGCAGACACATCGTCACTCTTCAAAGTCAGATCACGAATTGAGGAAACAAGTATGCACTTCACTGTATTTCAATGGGAATGTGAACTTGGTGGCATAACTTGTTCTTTCTTCGGGGAACTGTAGTCTTGCTAATCATTGCATACCGACAGCAATCCCAACGACAAACTCCGGCATTGACAAATGCTTGTTAAGTACAGATACAAATACATTATTGCTGGCACTAAATGCAGGGTCACTGGTAATATTTATTCCTCTCCCAACACTGGGAGAGTTTATGTGTCTGTTGAGGCTGGCTTGGAGCATGGCAAAACTTGCTGTAGAGTACTCCAAGCCAGTCGGGGTACACTCTTAGGTGCAGAATGCCTGAAGTGCTAAATTTAAACATTCACAGGAAACCATCTTTAAATCAATGGTTTCCTTTCTCTGTTGCAGCCAGTCATTGAACACTGACACTGCACAGTCTGTAGCCTGTTTCAAGTTTATTTCCTGCTTTTTGGCTTCTATTTCAGTAACTTGATAGGAGGTGAGATTGAGGTGCCTTTTATTCACCGCCGGCACGTGGGGCAAGCTCCCTAGTTGAGTTCTCATTTTTAGGGGGGAACTGGGGTTGTTTCTGCAGGAGGAAGGAAGGGGTGTTACCACTGTATTGCTTGCTTGTGAGACCCCACGTGGAATATTGTGTCCAGTTCTGGAGAGCACACCTCAGAAAGGACATAGATAGGGTGGAGGCAGTTCAGAGGAGGGCAACTAAGATGGAGCAGTGGTTGCTGCAAAAGCCCCACGGAGAGAGACTGAGGGATCTCAACGTGTACATCCTGGAATAGAGGAGAGTGAGAAGGAACATGATAGAGACCTACAAGTACCTCAAGGGGTGAACAGTGTAGAGGAGGGGAGTCTATTTAAAATGAGAAAGAGCACCACGACCAGAGGGCATACGATGAAGTTGGAGTGGGGAAGTTTAAGAGAGATGTGAGGAAGTACAGCTTCACTGAAAGAGTGGTGGATGCTTGGAACAAACTGCCAGTGGAAGTGGTGGAGGAACAAACAGTAGGGGACTACAAGTATGCATGAGCTAGACACAGGACAATATTAGGAAACAGGCTGGGAGGAGGGAGGGTCGCCTGAGTTTAATTGGGATCTGTGGAGACAAACTAGGCAGGGATCTTCTGGGCAGACTAGGTGAGCCAAGCAGTCCTTTTGTGCCAACAAATTCTAGGTTTCTATGTCTATCTAAATAATTTGGGAACTGGAGAAACTGCAAAAATTACCAATCAGTTCACAGGAAGAGGAGAATGCTGCTTGGCAATGTGGTTCCCACATGAGGGAGCCAACTGCAAAAACCCTAGTCATTTATATTTTATTGAAAGATTAAAGCAGTTTTTACTCTTTTTTCTGTTAAAAATATTTTTGGTTACCTCTTTTTGGCTGGGAAACATTTATTTAAACATACAGATTATATCAGTGTTTGGCATGACTGATTGACCCAAAAAGTGAATGGGGGGTCACAGATTTAAAAAAATTACATCAGGTGTTTTCAGCTCCAGGAAAAGGCAGATTGCCACAAGTTTTGTCTAAAGTACTTGGTCCAGATCACAATTTTATTAATTGTCAACTTGTTCAAAAGGTTTGCTCTAAAACCCCAAAGAAAAGTGCTTTAAAAAGAGAATAATTTATGCCTTTATGTCACCTAAGCACAATAAAAGCTCAGAGGAGTGCCTAATGAATGGTGTAAAGCAAGCTTCAGAGAGTTCTTCTCATACTCAGCAGTCCCTGGCAAAGGGGACAGATGGAAATGATGAAGCTGCTCAGCCATCAGATGGGCATGGACAGGACATCAGGATGTCCAATAGGGGGTACCTGATCCCAGTAAAGGCAAAAATACAAATAAAAGAGCACCAGAAAGGTGCTGGAACCAGTGCCTACCAAGAACAAACATTTCTCAATGACAAGTGTTCGCCACTGGTATTGCTGTTGCACCAGGTATTGCCTGTACACGTTTTAATATATATTTGCCCAGGAAAGCACATATGAAATGCAATGTCTCATTTTCAGAGGTGTTCTACTTTTACACATTGTTCGAGAGTAATTACCCAGGACAGGGCTGCTGAAGGCAATATCTACTTTTAAGGGGGCTCCCCCATCATGACCCCAAAAGTTACATACGAACATTCGAGCATACGAAATTGCCAGCAGATAAAGGCTATATGGTCTGTCAAGTCTGCTTGATTGTGCAGCTAGCAACTCTTATACTGCAGCTGCCCCTCCATCCCCTCCTCCCTTCAACAACCTGTCCCATCCCCTTTCGAAGCAGCCAACTGTTCTACAGGATACCACTTCCTTTAGCAATGCATTCCACCCAGACACCACCCTCTCTGTAAAAAAGTGTCTCCTCATTTCCTTCCTGAACTTTACCCTTCCAATCTTATTTTCCTCATTATTTATTTTCCTCATTACTTAGCTGTTTTTTTACATTTTTACCCCAAATTTTCCACATAATCTATTTATGACCACTCGTTTTGAGCATGGCAGGTGTCATTTATAAAACAATGGCTGAAACATCATTTTGTGTCACAAGTGTTAAAACACATTGTGGGTAGGATCTGAGACATGACAGCTGTCACATTCATGAGGTGGTACGAAAAAAGGCTATGTTGAAAATAGGTCATAACTTTGTTGTTTTCTTGTATTTTTTCTACAGATTTTTAACATAGCCTTTTTATGACTACACATAGCCTTCCTATGAGACCACCTCATGAACAAGGGTGGAAAACATTTTCAAATCCTGCCCAAAAGGTGATTTTGCATCACAAGCGCAAAAGCACATTTTGACCAGGATTTGAAAAATGACATCTCTCACATTCGCGAGGTGCTATGAAGAAATGGCTATGTTGAAAATTTGGGGTCAAAATATTGAAAGTTACCAAAGTTCATAACTTTCAACGTAAGCTCATAATGTTGTTGTTTTTAATATTTTTACCCCAAATTTTCAATATAACCTTCTTATGACCCCACCTCATGAACAAGAGCAGAAAAAATGTTAAAATCTTGCCCAAAAGGTGATTTCATGCAGCGACCACAAAATCACCTTTTAGAACAGATCTGCTTAATTTCAATGTCATTATTCATGAGTGGGATCCTAAAAAAGGCATGTTGAAAATTTTGGGCAAAAATATTCAAAACTGACCAAGTTACGATGGCACGTTCAAAACCCACTGAAATACATTGAACCGCATACCTGATTTCCTCAGTTCATTTCCCAGCATTGAAGAGTGAAGACGTGTCTGTGGTCCAGAGAGAGGCTTATGGCATTAGACCCCTGGTAGGTAAGTAAGGGCTTGGGGGGTGGGGTGTTGAGTGGGAGGGTTGGAGGGGACAGCAATGGTGGTGGCAGCAGCAACAGACACCAATGGATGTTTTTCTTTTTTAGAGGATGTTTAAAAAAAATATATGAGGGACAGTTTTCTTTATTTCAGGTGCCAGTACTGGGGGCATGGTTGCTGAGCTGGAGAGTCAGGTGGGGAGACAGTAACAGTGGCAGCAGCAATAGACATCGATGAACGTTCTTCTTTTTTATTTATTGAATTTTGTTGACCCAGTAGGCCCACTGGGAATAGAAGTCCCTTTTTCAGGGGCGACCGGGGGGAGGGGTGGATACAGATGGTAAGCAACTGAAATTGAACAAGATTAAGCTGTTGGTGGTATTTTTGGTGAATGGGGGAAATTTGGCAAGGACACCGGGGAAATCCCCTACTCTTTTCGAGAAGTGCCATGGGATCTTTAATATCCACCTGAACTACCACAGTCCAGGCAGAGGGGACCTCAGTTTAACGTCTCATCCAAAAGATGGCACCTCAGAAGTGCAGCACCCCCCTCATGCTGCACTACAGTGTCAGTATTGGGATAGTAACCAGAGTGCCAGATGTGGGAACTGAACCCACAGCCCTCTGATCTTCCAGCCTCAGAGGTGAGTGTGCTACCTACTGAGCCACTGACACCAGGTGTATTTTTTATATTTAAAAAAAAAAAAACTATGAGGGACGGTCTTCTTTATTTCAGGTGCTGACCCTGGGGATTGGGCATCCCCCAGTGTTGGTGTTACGTTTGGCAGCACTGGGGTTGAGCTTCTTGTCGTCACAGAATCAAAATGGGCATGGTGAGGGTAGCAGCCAGTACTGGGGATTGGACACCACCATGCCAGAATTTTAACATACGTGGGTTTTCTCGGGTGAGGGAACAGTAAATGCAGTTGCAGAAACAACATCAATGGATGGTTTTCTTTTTTGCAGGGGGTATTTCAAAAACAAGTAAATAAAAAAAAAAAACTGTGAGGGATAGTTTTCAGCAGGCTGATCATGACAGATCATGGTTCAGAGGGTTCCATGTCATAATGGCGATTGCGGAATAGCGATCGCCATTACGGCAAGTGTACATCGCGGAAAATGAATTCCGGCGATGCACACTCGCAGTGAAGAGAAAAAGGCGCCCGAGACCTATGGGTTTTGTTTTAATGTGGGCTCTGCCACACTTTTCTATGGATTCTCAGCTCAGGAGGTGCATATCTGGGGGGTGAAAAATGTAAAAAATTGAGCCATGCAGCAAAAAAAAACAAAAAAAAAACCATGCCGCACTGGACCCGAACCCTGCAACTCCTAGCTGCCCACCCTCACCACCATGCTAGCGGACCAGCTCGGCAGCTTCCCACTGCACCCCCTCCCACATACCATTCCTCCCCTGCCCCCCACGTGTGTGCGCACACGTATATGCACGTACTTCCTGTCGCCGTATGTCACTCACCCTAGTATCTGGTTGCCTCCCTGCTAGGTAGCCCTGAACACAGGAGCTGTAATTGAGTCGCCATTTTTGAAGGCACCCAGTTGCAGTCGTCTTGTTCACTGGATACAGTTCAGAGGTGACATGTGCCTAGTGCATGGGTGTCCAACCTTTTCTGGATCATGAGCCACATTTAAATTTCTGAGTAAGATATGAGCCACAACAACATGCGGCCCATACCCTACACAACATGCAGCCCTTACCATAACCATAGTTATCCATAGCTAGCCATATTTAGGAGTTAATTACATAGTCATAGTAAATACTCAATAATCGTATTTTATTAAAGGAAAGCTGTCCTAATCCCCAACTCCCTACCCCCTCAGTTTTACCCCCCATTGAGGTTCGCAACAAAGCGTTTTTGAATTTTATTATTTTTTTTATTTTTAAAGTTACATTCCACAAATGGCACACGCTGCCCGCCTTCATTTCATGCCAAAGTGTGGTGCTAGCCCCAGTACGCTTGTATTGGAGCTAAGCAGTGCGGCACCGCACTTTGCCATGAAATAGAGATGCACAGCGTGCGCCATTTTGCGGCATGCCCGACTTTTTAAAATTAAAAAAAAGTAAGTGAAACCAGTCCAGAAAGGGTGCTTTATTTGCGAAAACCCTAATAGGGGGATAAGGCTTGCAAGGGTGGGGAATTGGGGATTAGGACAACTTTCCTTTAAGTTTTATTAAGTTACATCATTTTTAAAAAATAGTTGTAATTTTAAAATAATTATTCATAGCAGCTCTGGAACTTCAGATTTGCTTGCAGGCTTAGTAAAAGTAGCTTTTTGAGCACTCAGGGCACTTCTGTACTTTGACTTTTCTCAAATTTAAAAGATTGTGATGTGTACTTGACATGTAATTGACAAACCCCTCGCGCACCACATCAAACTGCTTCACGAGCAACATGTGACTCGCAAGCTACAGGTTGGCCACCCCTGGCCTAGTGTATAGTGCCTTTAGAGACTTGGATCTCTGGGAGTGTGTGGGACTGAAAGCTAGATTGAGTCGGAGAACAAACAGAGGCCACCAGTACCAGCTTCAAGGTGAAGCCAACAACAAGAACCCAAGGGGAAATTGGTTCTCCTAGAGAGTGGTTAATAAATGAAACATACTGCTATAAACTGTGGTATCTTGTAATACAGTGTACCAATTTAAGCAAGCACTCGATAACCACTATTCTGAACAAAGATATCTAGTAGCTTTTTAATGGTGCAGGTCTACAGAGGCTAACGCTATTTAAACCTGAACACAAACCTGTGAAACCTATGGGCAGTGTTATGTAGATCAAAGGAAGGAGCTGCCCAATGGTTGGGTCGTCTCTCTCCTTTGAACTATATGAAGTTTCCACCCAGCAAGCCTGAACAGTGTCATGGTCAGCCTGGCTGATAATTGGTGTGACACTGATGAGCCCCTTACTCTGCATTGGACTGATGGTGTCATACCTCTCAAAACCCACTCTCATAACAAAATGTTCTTTGTGCGTGTGCAAGGCCAACATAAAAAAAACAAAAAGAAAAACATATCCATGCCACTTCTTCTGAAAAAGAAAAGGAGTAGTCAGTGGATTAGAAACAAGAGGCAGTATAGCGCAGTGGTCTAAGGCTCTGAGATGCAAATCTGGTGATATCCAGCAGACCAGACCTGGGTTTGAATCCCACAGCTTCTACTTGCATACTGTGTGACCCTGAGCAAGTCACTTAACCTCCTTGTGCTCCCAGGTCGCTCATGTAAAAAAGCTTTCAGCTTAGTGTGCTATAGCTGGTTAAACAACTAAATAAAAAACTGTTCTTAGCAGAGAACATGACTAGGATATGACAGTTTTTTCAAGCCTTACAGGCTGTGGGAAGTTTGTTTAATGTACCTGCCCCATCCCCCAGGCTCCAGCTCCAGCCCTCTTGCCTGTAAAGGAAAGGGATATCTATTACAAAGAAGAGTAAGAAGGTAAGTCCATAGGACCTGATGGTTCACCTGACCAAGAGTTTGGTTCTCCTCCTAGACTAACAGAAGATTACACCTCATACTCCACATTCATCAGACAGATGGTGAACACCCTCAGCATCCTCTCCCATGAAGCAGAGGAGGATGAAGAGGAAATGGAGTTCATGGACATGATAAGGCTAGCCCCAACAAGGAAACTACTAGTCCCCATCCACAAGACGCTACAACAGAAACCATGTCAGCACCTAACTGTGCTGCTGGCATTGATTAAAAAGCTGAAAAAAGTACCAGGTGGGCAGACAGAGGTGGAATACCTGTGTAACCCCCTTGCAAATGGGGGTTCCTAGAAATGTCAGTCTGGGTTTACCTTAGCCCGGTTTGTTCTGTCCTTCTCCCGCTGTCTCTCGGGCTTCTCCTGACTTGGCTTCTAATTTTCCTGGCTTCCCAGGTCCTGTTTGCCCTCGTGTGTGCCCCAGCTTGCAGTCAAATGAAAATCCAGCCCCTCGGGGCTTAAACTGATGACCGCGGGCTCCCTCTGCAAAAGTGCTGCCTCCATGGCAGCGGTAGTCACGTTGGCATGCAAAGCACCTTTGACGTGGAGCCGCTTGTTTTGTGGTCACCTCGAGGACTGTGCCGTGGGTCCCGGGATCTCTTCCACCTATTTGGGATCCGGTGACCACAGACAGCCTGCTGGGGGACTGCTCAGATGGGAATTAAAGGAGTTCTGACAGGGACTCATTTGAGTATGCCTATGCAGGGCCCCGGTCATCTGAATAATGCATAACAGCGTGGCTGGCTGCCTCCAGGGTAGCTATGTTCAGCTCCAGCCAAAAAGTAAAGAATTAAAATGTTTTACATAATGGAACTGTTGCTGCTTGTTGGGAATATACTGTGCATGTGGGGAAAAGTGCTTAAAGTTAAAATGAGTACTGTTTCCCTAGCAATTCCAGTGTCTGGGACTCTGTGTGTCAGCCTGTCAGCTGCTGCAAGGGGAGCTTGCATAAGTGCGGTAGTAACAGGAAAAGTAAAAGAGCCATGTTTTTCATTTGTGTAGTGACTGCAAGTGCAGTCTTTAAGCTATAGAACTGTGGGGCATGTGGGGCAAATAATTACTTCTTTCTGGCTACACCAGGACGTTATTCAGGACTGTATCTAATCTGCTATAAGGGACAGTGGGTTAAGCAGCCATTGCCGGCAGTACAGCTAATTGGAATTGCAGCTATAGAAAGCCAGGACTTGTGGGACATTCACTGCATCTTATGGGTAAGCACCCAAGTGCTTATGGGGGCTTACAGGGACATTATTTTAGGCACAAATTCCACAACCCAATTGTGCCTCAAGTGTTCTGATTGACAGGTCCTTCAGCAACTTGGAGACATGTCACCCCATCCCTGCTACCAGTCAGGAGTCGAGCTAGGAGCTCTATAAAGAGACAGTGTTGCCAGTTTGTCTGGAGATTCAGAGAGAGATTTGGAGAGAGAGCAGCAGAGCAGTCTCCAGCCTGCAGGGAGCCCCAGGCTTTCTCCTGTCACCCGCTGCACTGTCTCCCCAGTCCTCGCTCTTTGACACCCCCCCAGGCTTTTACATTAACCGCGGTGTGGCTTTCCTTATTGACAGCTTCTGCCACCTGCTGCACTGTCTCTCCCCGGTCCTTGCTCCTCTGACCCTTCCCCCACTTCAACATTAGCCGCGATGCGGCTTTCATTATTGTTGGCTCCTGCTGCCCACTGCACTCTCTTCCCCCTTCCTCACTCTTTGACACCCCGAAGGTTTCAATATTAGCCGCGGTGCAGCTTTTCTTATTGGCGGGTCCTGCTGCCCACCAGTGCTGCACTCTCTGTTCCCAGTCCTTGCTGCTCTGACCCTCCCCAGGCTTCTACAATAGCTGCTGTGTGGCTTTCCTCACTGGTGGCTCCTGCCACCCATTGGCACTGCACTCTCCATTCCCAGTCCTTGTTCCTATGCCCCCCCAGGCTTCTACAATAGTCACCGTGTGGCTTTCCTTACTGGTGGCTCCTGCTGGCGCCGCACTCTCTGTTCCCGGTCCTCACTCCTCTGACCCCACCCCCCAGGCTTTTACAATAGCCGTGGTGCGGCAAGTGAATGTTTGGCATTGACAAATGCTTGTTTCTTTTCCACCCTTGCCACTTCCTTGGAGAACAATAATGATCTATATCCTTCAGCTTTTGGTGGTCTATCCTTTCCACCCTCCACTTTAAAGATTGAGCAGGAGTACCTGTTTAAAATGTCAGCTTTTTCTTGGTCTCCTTCTGCACAGTCTCCCCCTTCTAATTCTTTCTATCCCTAGAGATTACTATCCCTAATAGAGTTCTTTGATTGGGTGACAAAACTGGTTGATCAGCAAGGGGTGGTGGTTGTGGCCTATCTGGACATCAGGAAGGCCTTCAACACCGTCCCTCACAGAAGGCTGGTGAATAAGCTGGAAAGCTTAGGGGTGGGGCAGAAAATAACTAGGTAGGTGGAAACTAGTTGAGGGACAGAAGCCAGAGGGTGGTGGTAAATGGAGTACATTCCAGGGAGATGGGGGTGACAAGTGGGGTGCCCCAGCGGTCGGTACTGGGACCCATCCTTTTAAAAATCTTTATCAGTGATATAGCAGATGGGCTGGAAGGGAGGGTGTGCCTAGTTGCAGACTATACAAAGATCTGTAACAGGGTGGACACCTTGGGGGGGAGCTGAGGCCATGATGGAGGACCTCAAGATTCTGGAAGGGTGGTCAGAAACTTGGCAGCTGAAATTTAATGTCAAAAAGTGTGCAGTGATGCACATGGGGTGGAAAAACCTGCTAGCAGCTTACACTCTTAGGGGAGGAGGGGGTTAAGTCAACTGAGCAAGAGAAGGATCTGGGGATTATAATATCCAGCAACCTAAAGGTAAGTAATCAATGCAGCAGAGCAGTGGGAGAGACTAATAGAATGTTGGCATGCATTGGGAGGGTCATAAAACATAGAAGAAGGGAAGTACTGATGCCTTTCTTTCTATAAAGCCATGATGAGGCCACACCAGGAGTATGGGGTCCAGTTCTGGAGACCACACCTATGCAAGGACATAGATGGGATTGAGAGGGTGCAGAGAAGGGCAACCAAGATGGTGCACGGTATGCAGGAGAAGCCATATGAGAAGAGGTGGAGAGAATTGGATCTCTACCATTGGAGAGTAGAAGGGAGAGAGTGGACATGATAGAGACATTTAAGTATGTGAAGGGGATCAATAAGGTGAGGGGGGAGCTTATTAAAAAGGAAGGTGGGAGTCAAAACTAGAGGGCACAGTCCAAGATTAGAAGGAGGAAGATTTAGAGTCAATGTGAGAGGGCGTTACTTTATGGAGAGGGTGGTGGAGGCCTGGAATAAACTACCGGAGGAAGTGGTCGGGGCTGAAATGGTAGAGGGGTTCAAGAGGGCTTGGGATAGGCATAAGGGGTTGGCAAGTGGGGGGAAGGGGAGGTTCCGTGACAGAGGTGATGAGTGGGGGGGGGGGGGCAGACTCGATGGGCCAAAGGGTCTTTTTCTGCCATCAGATTTCTATGATTCTATGATACTCTTGTTTTCCTCTTCTCACTTATGTACCTGAACAAAGTTAGATCCCCTGTAGCAACCTCCTGGGCAATCCTTTCCCGTGTCTACGACTTTGCTCCCCTTACTGCCTTGCCTGCTTTCTTCTGCTGTTCTAGATCCCTGTTTTCCCCCTGTTGTTCCTTATACCTCTTGAATGCCACCCTTTTTTCTTTTACTACCCTTGCCACTTCCTTGGAGAACAATAAGAAGGGATTAACCCATGACAGGGTTTGGGTGGGTTTACTGAGCATTAATGCCTGGGGGGATTTGGAGTCATAAGGTGAAGCCACATGATTTTAATCGCCCTGGCGTGGATTAATACTCAGTAAACCCATACTCTGGAGTTGGTTAATTCTCTTATAACATGGGCACTGTTATGTTACAGGTTTACCTAAAGAAATAGTAAAATAAAGCCCTGTGAACATGCAACTGTGGGTATATCAGGGAGTAATCAATGGTCAGGTGACCTGTTTGGATGAATCAGAAGACATTATTTTCGGAACCCATGTTATAATAGTCTCTATCCTTCAGCTTGGGTTTATTTTTTTCACACATAGGTTGATTGCTTTAGTTATGACCTCCTTTATTCTTCCCCAACTGTGGCTGTACTCCTCTCTGGCACTTCACCACCCCTCTTAGGCAGTTCCTGAGGCAGTCACCCATTTCATTAAAATCCATCCTCTTAAAGTCCAGAACCTTTGTCCTCATGTGGCTCACCTGTGCTCCTGTCTTTATGTTGAACTGCACTTTATGGTGATCACTGGTGCCAATGGGACTGCCCACTGTGGCATCTTCAATGCTCTCCCTGTTGTAAGTACCAGGTTCAGCACTGCCCTGTCCCTAATGGGTTCTTTGACTAACTGTCTGAGAACAGCCCCTTGCAGGGAGTCAAGGATGGCCATGCTCCTTGCCAGTGCACACTTGGAAGGCTCCACTCAGCATCTGGCAGATGTAACTCTCCAACTAGCAGCACCTCCCCCTTACCTGATATTCTGTTGATGACTTCTCCAAGTGTACTATCCATCTTCTCGCCCTCTGCTGGAAGTCCGTACACTACTTCAGTATGTATAGTGGATCCAGAGCCTGCCTCCAAATTGACCTATAGTAATTCCAGACCCTCCTCTTTGTGCACCTGTACCTCCATGACCTTGATACCGTCCCTCACGTACTATAACCCCATCTCCATTCCTTCCCACTCTGCATCTCCTGAACAGAGTGTCACACAGTATGTTAATTTCCCAGTTGTAGTGCTCAGTACTCCACAACTTCCTTATGGCCCCTCCGGACGTGGGGACTTCCAGGTCTGGAATTTTGTTACCAAAACTCCTTGTGTGCATGCACATTACTTTCCAAATCTTTTTCCCCATCTACTGACCTGCTTCTGCTTCCCATTTCTGCCTGTTTTGTTCACTGACTTATCTCTTAGCCCATCCCTTCCCTTTTTACTTTCGTCACATCTGAACCATCTATGTCCTCCCCTGCCTGTGCTGTTATCTTATTGTCTTCTTTCCCCTCCCTGTTCCTGTCTTTTTTCACACCTGTTGTAGGGGAGATTCCTCCACCATGGTCTTCCATCTCTAGCACCCGTTTCCCTAACACTTTACCATCTGCTTTACCATCTGGGTGGAGGCAATTGTTGCCTCCTTTGGTTTCATCTCCTCCCCCGTCTAGTCTAGTTTAAATGTTCATCAATGTAGAATGTAAACTTGCCATCAAATATTGTGGACCCCTTCCTAGAAGGATGCAGGGCATCCATCCTGTAGAGGCTAATATCCTCTGAGATTGGGCCTCAGTCCTTGATGTATCCAAAACCATCGTCCTTGCACCATTCCTTTAACCATTCATTAAAAGTCCTGGTATGGTGTTTCCTTGCTGCTCCCTGGCTATACACAGGTAGCACCTCAAAAAATGCCACCATGCATGTTACTTGCTGGAAGCCCCTCCCCAGCTCCCTGAAATTTCCCTTTACTACTCCTACCTTCCACTGTGATATATTATTCACCCCAATATGGACAATAATATCCAGCTCCCTCCCAGTTCCTGCTACCCTGGCCATTCTCTCCATTTGCTGTCCAGCTCTCTCAGCTGAGGCATCTCTCAAGCAGTGCACCTCCCTATCTTTCCCTCCTCCAACTCCCAAGTCTGTTCTTGTCACAGTTGAGTCCCTCACCAGCAGCTGCTTCCTCTTTGGTTATGGGATTTTCCCTACATCCTTGGGGTCTCCATTCCTGAGTACCCCCACCTCCTTCCTTCTCACTGTGATGGGTACCTCCTCTTGGTTGCTCCTTCCTGCCAGTAAGGCAAAGGTTTCTGCAATAGTATAGATGAAGGAGCATGCACACTACCCCCCATCCCCACCCTCACTCTCCCAGAGCCCATCATGTTCCATCTGCTTCCTCTCTGTCTGGACATCCTCTAGGCTAGTGGTGGTGGACTTGGTGATCCATAGGTGGAGCAGAAGGTCCACTGTACCTTCGCCAGTTTAGCCAGGAGTCTAGCAACCTTTGCTTGCAACCCAGAGAGTTAAATACACATGGGGCAGCACCTCAGTCTCCAGAAAGTTTCCCTAAAGACTGCTGCAACACAACAATTAAACTTCACCGCTCCCATTATACTTACCTTCCTTCGTTTTGTCTGTTCAAGTTCTGCTTACCTTTATACCCTGTCCTACTCCTGTGCTACTGCTACTATCTCACCCCTACATTACTACTACTTCACCTGTTTACTTTGCTGAAACTATTTCATAACCCTTACCCTAGATAGGGTGCCTCCTGCTTTCCCTTTATTAACCTTCCTACAGTACCTGTTCCTACTTTATAGTGTATAGTGGAATGCTGTTATGCATGAAATTCCATGCCTGGAATATGCTTGTTCTGCTGCAGTAGTGATGTCATTATGTTGTTCTGCTGCAGCAGTGATGTCACTGCTGCAGCAGAACCACTTGGAATCCTGGCACATTGTTGCTTTCCTCCATTTAATTCTGTGGTGACAGTATTCTAGAATCTCTAGAGACTTTTCAAGTTAGTTTCATTATGAAAAAGAGAGAAAAAAAACACAAAACACACATTTCACATAGTACTACTATACACTATAAAAAATACAGGATGAGCAACTTTGTGCACAACCTGTGTGTTCTGTCACCTCTGGGTTCTGATCCCCATGGACCTTTCGAGCTTCACTCTCGAGGTCAGAGGGAATCAGAACCCCTCTGTGGCAGAACACACTGGTTGTGCATAGTTGCACATCCAGTGTTCTATATATAGTGTATAGTGGAATGCTGTTATGCATGGAATTCCATGCCTGGAATATGCTTGTTCTGCTGCAGTAGTGATGTCACTATTGCGGCAGAACAATTTGGAATGCTGACACATACTGTAGTTGATTTCCTCTATCCAATTAAGCTGGAAATCGTTGCTTTTTAAACTTGAACTTGCAGAAACATCTGCAGCACACTGTGTCAGTAATTTGAGCCTACCACCAACCCTCAAGAGCACCCCGAACCACCAGATGACTGAAACAAAGTGCAGTGTCCAGAACAGGCACTGATGCCCATACCAACTCTGTACACAACTAGTGTGTTGTGCCAGCTCAGGGATCTGATTCCCACGGACCTCTTGAGCTTCGCTCTTGAGGTCACAGGGAATCAGTACCCCTCGGTGGCACAACACACTGGTTGTGCATAGTTGGCCATCCACTATCCTATATTTTCAGATCCTATGTTATGCACTTTAATCCTGACCTTCCTGTTCTACCCACTTTCTCTGGGGAAGCTTTGGGCCTATCCCACTTGTTTGTTATCCCCATTGTAACTCAGTAGTGACACCTTGTTGAAACTTTAGTACATTACATTAATTAATCATAACATTCACAGTGTTACTCGGTTTACCATATGCAAAAGGTAGTGAATATGAACTAAACCTTCTTGCCCATTTGTCGATATCATTCATCAATGCATATTTATATGTTCAGAATAAAAAATTAATAACAGCATACATTAAAGATATAATATAACAATATATATCTTTTAGCTCTTTTTTTGTAATTTATACTACAGTACAGCCCACTTAGAAGAACATCGCTTATAAGAACATCCCGTTTATAGTAACATTTTCTCTATGTACGGATCTCACCCCATTATAGTCTATGGGCTGCAAGCCCATTAATAAGAATGCACATATCGGTGTTAAGAAACACATTTTTCAGTTCACTGCCATCTCTGTGGCTCCACTGCTGCCTGCTGACATCTGACAGTTTTAGCTTTCTTGCTAGTGTTTGAACAGAGTCAGTAATTACACCATACAACCCTCCATGAGTGCTAGGCGATTGTTAATGGCAACCAGTTCGCAGCTAATTAATGTTGTAACTCGAGCTGCCCTTGTAGTGCAGCTCGCTATTGTTGCTGATGTAGCCATGTAATCACATAATCAACACCTCCCTCATTACCATTTACATTCTTCCAATGCATACCTGCATAACTCAACACAATTTAAACAACTCCTCTGAACTGTAATTTTGAAGCAGACTGCCATGGAGAAGCATGGGAGGACTGTGCTTACACTGGCTCAGAAAATCCAAATTATAGATTGCCTGAGCCAACCCAGCATGAAATGGGCTGACATAGCCAAACAGTTCAACATAAATGTCTGCACCATTTTTAAAATCTTGGCAAACAAAAAGAAACTGTATGAGGACTTTCAGAGGGAGTTTAACTCATAAAGTAAAAGGAAATGAACAGGAAAAGATGAAGTGGTTGAGCTTCCCTTGCTAAGATGGTCTAGTGCCTGCCGTACCACAGATGCACTCATTAGCGGTCCTCTCCCTCTCACCAAAGCAAAGCAGCTGGCAGATTGGCTCAGTTTGGAGTTCACAGCCACTAACAGGTGGCTTTGCCACTGGAAAGAGCAGCACAACATACATTTTAAATGTTACCATGGTGAAAAACAAGATGCAGACACAAACGGAGCCAGTAACTGGACTGAAACTGTCCTACTCCGTTTGTTAGCTGAGTTTACTCCTGACACAATCTACAATTCTGATGAGATGGGAATTTATTTCTGTGCCATACCTGATGGGACATTAGCATTCCGTGGTGACCCAGCAGCTGGTGGAAAGAAATGTAAAGACAGCATCTCCACTTTCCTTTGCTCCAACATGACAGGCAGTGATAAAATGCCACTGCTAATCATCGGCAAATCCAAAAAGCCACGATGCTTCAGAGCAATTAATGTTGAAGCATTCCCCATTGACTACCATGCCAGCAGTAACTCCTGGATGATGGACCACATTTTCATGGAGTGGGCAAGTAAGTGGAATGTCAAACTCCATAGAAGATGTTAAAAAGTCTGCTTAATTTTAGACACTTGTAGCACTCACCCATGTCTGTCACATAGCCACATTAAATTGGTGTTCCTTCCACTGAACACGACCTCCCTGGTCCAGCCTATGGATCAGGGGTCATAAGGAACCTTAAACAGCTGTACAGAAAAAAAATCATTGACAAACTACTGATCTCAATTGATGCTGGCAGACCATCAAGAGTGGGTGAGCTCACAAAACAGATTTCAGTCCTGGACTGCATCACAATGTTGGATGCCGCATGGTGGCAAGTCAAGCCAGAGACCGTTTCTAACTGCTTCAAAAAGGCCAGCTTCATCGACCAAAGCTAGCACCCAGCAGCAAAGCCAGGAAAGTCCAAATGCCTCTGATAGTGACAGCAACCAAACATTGCCTTAAGACAGCTTCCAAGTACACGGCCTGACAAATGAGGACTTCTAGCAGTATGTTGCTATCGATGATGGCTTGGAGTGCTCAGGAGTTATTACAGAGGAGGACATATGCAGGGACATAAACCCCACAAATGAGGACAGCAGCAGCAATGAGGAAAACGAGCTCGCTCTTAAACCCCTGTGTGGCTGAGAGGTGAAAGCTTGCATGGACAGAATTTTTCATTATTCGATAAGTAAGAAATCCGATCTTGTTGCCTTTCACAATTCTGATGCTTTTTTAGACAAGCTTACCCTCGCCAGCAACAAGCAGCAAAAAATAACAGACTTATTTTGCTAAATCATAAGGGTAATGCTGTTTTAGACTTTTATAAATTTATTACTGTATGTCTAATATGTGCTGCTTCCGATTTCACTTGTGCTGCTATGAATTAATATGTGTGCCACACCATTTTTAACAGGCTTTCAGCTTTTAATTTTAAAACTTATACAGTATACTGTACAGTGTGTTTTGCTTACAATGCTGCTGTGAATTAATGTGTGCTGTGCCATTTTTAACAGGCATTCAGCTTCCAATTTTAAAACTTGTATACTGTACAGTGTTCTAATTTATAAAGTGCTGATTTTAAAAAATGCATTTTGTCTTTACAACGTAATCAATAAATGTTAAAATTAATCAAATACTGTTTTTTCACACTGGTCATTTTTACACACGGGGTCAGGAGACATCTAGTGGCCATTGGCAGTATTGCTTTTAATGGAAGCCCACTTTTAACAGCCTGTTTCTAAGAACATTTTTCCATGGCAAACTGGTTGCTTTATTATAAACAGGCTTTACTGTACTCTCTACCCCCAGCATCATCTTCTTATATCTAGTATTATTTAACCCGCTGTTTACTTACAATATCTGATGCCTTGATGCTGGTGCTGCACTCACGCAGTTAAGCAAACCCCATTAATTCACTTCCATTCAAATTAAATTAAATGTTAGTGCTGCTGTGGGTGTCACACTTAGGGTGCAGCATCTCCTGCTGCCCCACACTGATGTCTACAGTGTGACATCCTAAAGCTGTAGCCCTTCAGCTAAAGGACCGCAGCGGAGGACCACTAGGCCACAACTCCGAAATACTATTGAGTAGTCCCACCCACTTTACTCAGTCCTTTGATGATCAGAGCACAGGATCCCTGGTGGTGGCAGAGTTATGTCCTCAGCTGCTGCAAGAGCAGGAAACTAGCAGGTACAGTCCAAGATGAAATAAACATCCTGCTGCAGAAACCTGACTGGCCCCAACATTCTCCACACACTGGATAAGCTCTTGTACTGTGTTGTTCTGGAACAGAGCAGCTAATTCATACCACCAGTTCTGTTGCCAGCTCTGTCTATGTTACTCAGTCTGTGCCCAGTTGGAGCACAGGCTCCCTGGGGGCAGAGTTAAGTTAACAGCCCTGCTGTAGCAGCAGGAAACTAGTAGGCACAGTTCGAGATGAAATAAATGGCCAGCTGCAGGAACCCAACTTGTTCTGATGCTCCACACACACTGGATCAGCTGTTCTATTTGTTGTAGAACAAGGCTGCTGGTTGAAACACTGCCTGCTCGTTTACTGGCCCACCCACTTTACTCAGTCTGCTTCCAATTGGAGCACAGGTTCTTTGAGGACAGAATTAAGTCCACAGCCTGTTGTAAGAGCAGGAAACCAGCAGGCAACTAAGCAAGGAAGCAATGCTGAGTAGACAAACATGCAAAATTTTCAATAAAATTTTGTAGTCAGTGTTTAACAGACTTAAGGATCTCCAATTATCCAGAAGTGCTGTATCATCCTTTTTATATATCCAAATCTGAATTGCAATGCAAAAGTACATATCTACCTGTAGTCCATCTAGGACTTTATTAAAGACCGTCATTAATATAGGTTATAGTATGTCTGTGAATGTTACATAAAATTCAGTAGGAAGGCCATCTATGCCCGGCGGGGCTGTTGATTTTTTAAGATGTTTAATGACCTCCCTAACTTCTGCTTTTACGATAGGTCTAACAAGGCTTCTTAACAAGCACTAGGTATACTAGGGGCAGTAAGAGAAGCTAGAAATGTTGTAACATGATGTTCATCAATAGGGGATGTTTTATACATCTCTGATAAATAGTGCGTAACTATTTGTAGAATTTCTGGGCCATCAGAAACTATAGTGCCATCTTCTTTCCTAACAGATCCCATATATCTCTCAGAAGCTCTATGTGAACAATCCTTAAAAGCATCTCCAAATCCCGTTTTCCCCGGAGAAAAAATCCTGTGCTCATTTAACATGGTAATTGCCCTAGAATATTGTAATTTCATCATAACCTTTTTCAGGTTGAGAACCTGTGATGTTAATCCAATATGCTGAATATTTATAACTGAGTAAAGCTTACCGAGTTGTAGTCGAAGTTTAAGATATTCCCTATATCTAGTCAATCGGACTTTAGTGGAATGTGTCTGAAAGATTGTTTTTATATCCCTCTTAGTTTCTTCCCACCAAGTACTAATATTATTCCCCAAGCATGCCACAGACATTCTTGCTTTGAGAAATTCAATAATTTTAGTTTGTACACTATGTTCCTCCAAAAGTAACGTATTTAGCTTCCAATACTCCTTGCCATATTGTGGCCCACACTCCCCTCCTACAACAATATGTAAAACTGCATGGTCCAAAGCTTCAAGGGGAATGGTCTCTGCTTGCAGCATAGTAATATTTTTCTTCGTAAAGATAAAATCAATTCTGGTGGATAGAGCACCTCTGAAATAGGTATGTCCCCCCCTTTTGTGTAAATGCCTAAATGAATCTTGCAAACCACTCTGGTTGATAATATTATTAAGACAGTTGGAGTCACAAAATAATTTCTTCATAGTTGCACCTCTATCCTTCCTATCCACGACACAATTCAAGTCACCTCCCCATAGTACACTTTTTGTTGTAAGTAGAAAAGGGCTAACCTCCTGGTATAGATCAGTCCGTTCCTTTTTTGTAAGAGGGGCATATATATTAATCAACCTCCACCCTATGCCTTTAAAGGTAAAGTCTAACAATAGTGCTCTACCTACCGAAATATCAACTAACCGTGACACTCTAAAACCATCACCCTTAAACAGAATACCTATATCATCACACACCGCTGAACCAAAAGAAAAAAAAGAAGGGCCCCGACACCACAATTGTTGGGCAGAACGAACTAGTGAAGTAGAGTTTAATCTAGTATCTTGTAACAAACAGATGTCACAATTCAAATCCTTCAACATAGTTAACGTAATTAATCTGCATCTTGCATTTCTAATGCTATTCACATTGATAGTAGCTACCCTTATACAGGGAAGAGCATGTGCTGTAGGATACTGCAAGTTTTAAGGTGGTTTCTTCAACCTGGAACTTTTTCTTATCCTAGTACAGACTCTGGAGGCCTGTTCCTCTTTAGTCCCTACTTCAGGTCTCTCTCCCTCTGATTCAGAGGAGAAGGGAGCCAGAGAGGATGTCTCTGAGTCACCTCCTTGTTCTGGTTTTGCAGCTCCGAGAACCTCATACTTATTTAATAATTTGATACCCTCTTCTCCTGGGATATTTGCCTTGGTGACTTTTGGCCTGGGCCTAGTTTGTTTCATGCCCCTTTTTTTTGCAGTACTCTTAACCTGTGGGGGAGGAGGGGGCATTTGAACTTCAGTTACCTCTTCTTCCATAGTCATTGAGGTGACAGGAGGGGGGTGCTGGGTCAATGGTTTGAGGTTGCACTGAATGGGGAATAGAGACAGCCTCTACCTGCTTAAGTTGAACATCAGGCTCAGGGGGGTCCTGGGGGGTGCTGACGGGGGTGGCGGCTTTGTACACTCCATAGAAGCTTTGTCAGCTGTATGTTTTCTTTTTAACATTTTTTTTTTTTTGTGCTTCCTGGATTAACAAGTCTTGACTAACATGATCCCTTCTATTGTGGGTCGTCCATGGACAGGCTCAAAAAGCAAGCCCAGTATCATCGCACAGATTGCAATGTAAATCCTCCGTGTAATCAGAGCTATAGTGACCAAACGTTAAACAAGGGTTACACTTTATCCTATCACAAATGGAGCACAAGTGAGTACAGGCCCCACACTTAAAACACGTTCTTGGCTGACCTGGGTAAAAGCAGTGACCTCTCTCATTCCCAAGAAATAAACTATTAGGAAGGTGAACTGGGCCTAAATGATTATTTCGTAGATGAACCTGTAGAACCCAAGAGTCATATTTAGTCTAAAACCAGTCAAGACCCTATGGAGAGGTAAAACTAATATCATATAGAACAGAGCCAGAAACATGGATTAGGGCATAAATCTGTAGAAAAAAAACCTAGAGAACCTTTTATTAAATTATGCCCAACATACAAGCGGTCAGGCAGCGGCTATCTCTAACCCCCCCCCAAGATATTCCAAGCAGACTGTATTACGTCTCTGCCGGGGCGGGGGGGGCTCCTGTGAAAGGGTCCTTCTTTTGAAAAGACTCTCAGGCAGTTCTAGACTGTTCCTGTAAATTCGGGGTTTCTCCAGGAACATTATGACTTTCTTCCCCCGCTTTAGCCCACTGGACAGGTATCACCATTTCTTCCTCTGAAACAGAGGTGGAAGAACCCATAACCCATTTCGGCTTAGGGATAGGAACTGCTTCTGAACTTTTGTTTGTGTAATTGAGTTCAGGCCCTAAGGCCTGGTCGGTAGCTACTGAAATATCGTCATGGGGTAGATCCCCTTGGAATCGGACTGTGGGCCGGGTCTGGGATCCAGATCCCTGCGTTTCCCCACTTCCACCCTGCTGCCAGCAGGGATCGCTCTAAAGACGTCGGGGAGGTCCCGCGAGCAGGCAATACAGCAGGTTCAACCTCCCTTCCTTTACGGAGCCCAAGTGTGGAAATTAAACCAGACGGTACTTGAGGAAAGGGAACATGGTTAGTACTCGCAGGAGTTGTAGTGTGTGTAGAATTCAAGGCAGTTTCAGTAGCTGTCCAGGAGTCTTGCTTTGCTGTCAGAAGCCCTGGTGCCGAAACTGACTTGTGCGGCTGGAATGCACCTTGAACGCCGACGTCACTCGGCTGTGATATTCAGCCCTGAGCTACAGCGAGCGCTGCTGCTCCCTGCTCAAGGATTGTTCTTGTAGCTGCTTGCAAAATGTCATCTGTAACTTCACCAGACTGCATGGAAATACCCAAATCATCCGTAGTTGTACCCATTTGTACAGTTGACATTGCAGCACATCTCGGCGCCTTATTTTGTTGCAGTATATCGTTCAACCAAGTCTCATCAGAAGAACATAGCCCGCTTGAGGCTCGTTCCTTAGCCTGGACTTCTCCCATTTGCATATGCACTTAGTCCAACAATTCAGTCCTCTCGAGTGTGGTCTCCTGGGCTGGACCTGTGGGCTGGGAGACCTTCTCGCCCACAGGTACACCAGCAGAATGAGTCTGTAGCACACCTTCCTCCATAGTGGCAACACACCTACTGACAGAGTAGGGGAATTTTCCCAGTGTCTGTTGTCAAGGCACAGGTCAGGAAGCATAGAGAAAACCCAGGAGCAGTTATAAAATTCTACAAAAGTGTTTATTTGTAGTTGCAGTAACATAACATGAAATAAACCTGTTCAAAATAACTATATACAGAAGCAAAATAAAATCTCTTATAATAAATCTCCCTTGCAGCTCAGCTTAGCTGTTTTTATAACTCTTTTCAACCCCCATCCTTTGCAAGTATCCTGTCCTTTGTAAATTTCAGGAGCTGCTAGAACATTGAGAACTTCCGGAGGGCCCTACAGCAACTGCAAAAGGCTCAGACATTTGCACACAAGTAACCTCTAGCTTTTTACAGTTATCTCAAATTATAAATATAAACATTTCAACAGTAACACAATTTTCTAAACAAAAGTGATCCCAATATTGGCTACATTTCCATACATTGATTCTTATATATTTTATATTAGCAGATACAGGTATGCAGGAAGAAAGACAGCAAGAGAAAACAGAGACAGTGAGAGGCAAAGGATTGCGAGACTGGTCAGGTTGATGGTTGCGCAACCAGACAGAAGAGACAGAAAAGGAAAGAATACAGATCCTTGCATTTAAACACTTTCTCCAAAACAAATGGGACTGGGTCCTATTCTACCCTGTGTGGTGGAATTTTTATATCCTAAAGTATAATACCTTTATGTTCTAAAGCTTATTGTACCAGAGCTTATAACTGTTATATGTGATTATAGCCATATAGATATGTTGCTTCTCATATGCTCTAAAACTATCTGTTATTATAGCCATATAGCCATGTTGCCTTTCATATGCTTTAAAACTATCTGCTTTGTAAAACAGCCATAATGAATGTGCAGTTCTGTGCTAACTAAAACAAAGGAGGTTGTTTGACAAAGATAAGAAAACCTTGAAAAATTAATGAAGTGAAATACAGCTGGTTGTAACTAAGATAAAGGGGAGACACATAGTAGTATAAAAAAACTCCTTATACGGAAAGTGCTGAATCTAAGGTTTTTGCTAAAGATAAGGAGAAGCTGTTGTTAAGCATGAGATCACTGTTAGACTGTGAAACTAAAAAAGGTATATAAGCCTCTGTGAACAATAATCGAGGAGCCTTGCATGATTTTTGGAAGCAGACTCCCATATGCATATGTAATAAACCGTTCTTTTTACTATGCAGTGGTCCTGAGTATGATTTTAAACTAAAGTGTAAGAACATATATTTTTTCCACAACACCTGTCACATATACCCCCTCTTTAAGAGGGAACCTATTTTATTAAACAGGTTTCCAACACTTTCTATTCTCTACTAACATTTTCTACTTTCAGAAATTAAGCACATTTGCATCCATTTTTTTAACAGTACCGTAAAAAGTACAATTCAAACCCATACATTTTTTTTCAACCATCAGAACCCTCAATTCCTGATCCATATCTTGACAGAAAACCAGCATTACTATTCTCTTTGCCAGATTTGTGAATCACAGAGAATTTAAATGGCTGCTGTGCCAGGTGCCGCTGTGTGATTCTGGAATTTTTATCTTTCATCTGGTTAAGCCAAAAGAGAGGATTGTGATCAGTTACAAGAACAAAATCAGTTCCTAGCAAATAAAATTTGAGGGACTCCATGGACCACTTTGCTGCTAAAGACTCCTTTTTGATAGTGGAGTACCTTTTCTCTCTGTCATGCAACTTCCTACTTACATACAGAATAGGATGTTCTTTCCCATCTATATTTTGACTTAGGACAGCACCCAGGCCTACCTCGGATGCATTTGTTTGTAGCAGAAATGGTTTCTCAAAGTCTGGGCTTCTTAAAACAGGGGCTGAACATAATGCAGCCTTTATGGCTTGAAAAGCTTCATCACACGCTGGAGTCCATTTCACATTATTTGGGTACCATTTCTTTGTGAGTTCAGTGAGGGGAGTAGCTAACTCAGCAAAACTGGGAACAAATCTCCGATAATAACTGGCCAGCCCTAAAAATGACCTGACATGTTTCTTTGTTTTAGGTACAGGGCTGTTAGCTAGAGCTTCTATTTTAGAAATCTCTGGTTTGACTTCTCCATTTCCCAACACATAGCTCAAATATCTAGTTTATCTAGTTTTCTGCATGCCCAATGCACCTTTATTAGGATTAATTGTCAGACCTGCATTTTTGATAGCTTGGATAACTGCTCGTAGGTGTTCCAGGTGGCTTTTCCAGTTGGGACTGTACACCACGACATCATCCAGGTACGCAACACAATAACCAGTGTGAGGGGATAAAATGTCATCCATGTACCGCTGGAATGTAGCTGGCGCACCATGTAAACCAAAAGGAATGGTGGTACACAGATACATAGATACATAGACAGTGTCGGCAGATAAGGGCCTATGGCCCACCCAGTCTGCCCATTTGAGCTTGTAAGTTCAGTTTATGTTTTCCAAGAAGTCTATTGCCCCTTACCCCTAACCTCCAGAATTCCTTTATGTCTATCCCATGCATTCTTAAATCCCATGATTGTTTCAGCCCCCACCACTTCCTCTGGCAGGGTGTTCCACTTGTCCACCACCCGTCTGTGAAGAAATTCTTCCTCACATTTCCTCTGAATCATCCTCCTCCAGCTTCATCCCATGCCCTCTAGTCCTGGAACATCTTTTTCGCTTAAAAATAGTGTATTCCTGCACCCTATTCCTCCCTGTAAGATGCTTGTATGTCTCTATCATATCCCCTCTCTCCCTCCTTTCCTCCAGGGAGTACATGTTCAGTTCCTTCAACCTGTCCTCATAGGACTTGTGATGCAATCCACGCACCATCTTTGTTGCCCTCCTCTGAACCTTCTCTATCCTGTCTATGTCCTTACATAGGATAGAATCCTTTAGGGGTGGCAAATGCAGTTTTATCTCTAGATTCTTTAGCTAAAAGTATTTGTCAGTAACCCTTGATGAGATCAAGGGTACTGATGTACTTTGCACTTCTCAGACTGTCCACCAAATCACTTATTCTGGGCATAGGATAACTGTCAAATTCTGACACTTAAGTTTCCTGAAATCAAGGCAGATTCTATCACCCCCTTCTTTTTTGTTTACAATTACCATGGGATGACCAAGCACTCCTTGACTCCTCAATGATACCCAGTTATTTCATTTTTTGTATTTCCTTAACCACTTCAGCTTTTAACTTCTCTGGCAACCTGTATGACTTTTGCTTAATAGGACGAGCATTCTTTTTCACTATTATGTGCTCAACCCCTTTTGCTCGGCCATGTACCGTGGTAAAAATACTGTTAAATGTCTTTAGCACATTACAAATGTCTGCGGTTTGTTCTGAAGTTAAGGAAACATTCACCTTTACAGCATCAACATTTACAGTTTGTTCTAGTCTATCATAAGCTACATCAATATCTTCCTTATCAGTTTCTGGTAAAACTAGCAAGGCAGCTTTTGGCATTTTTTCAGCCCATTTCTTGAGGAGGTTAGCATGGTATATCTTAGTAGGATTTTTTCTGTCAGGGGTCTCAATCTCATAGTTAACAGCAGCAGTACGTCTAAGAACTTTTTAGAAAATGGGCAAAGACAATGCTCTCTTCTGATTGGCTGAGACTCTTATTTAGGTGGGCATCTATCAGACAATAGATGCCCACCAAATAAAAAGTCCCAGTCCAAACCTGCCTCATGCCCAACAAAGTATCCTTGTGCCCAGCCTGCTTCATCATTGGCTGAAGTGCTGGGCACACAATTTAAAGCTGCCACCATTTTTTTTTTTTTACTGCTTAGCGAGAGAGACCAAACGATGCAAATCTCACACACACACACATGAAATGACTGTACACTGCAGTGGCAAAACATTTTCTTTCTTTATTTACCAGCATTGTGTGTTACACCCTGACTGCTCGCTCCTGTTCAAAGCCGCCTAATCCATGGCGGTAGAGTCTCAAACCACCTTCCCCCCCTCAGCCACTCGCTTCCTTGATTTGGCTAGCCAGCTTCTAAATGTTTTGTTTTGCTTTGACCAACAAGTCACACAGCAGCTTAGTCCTCCGAATCAGTAAACAAACAAAAAAATACTGGCTCTGTCCTGCATCCTCGGCGCTCTGCTCACAACCCCAGGTGCGACTCAGTTCAGCGCTTTTCATTTCAGCGTAGGTCATTCCAGCGCCAACTATTCCAGCGCCAGATTGGTGAAAGGTGTCTCATTTCGGTTCAGTATTCAGTAGTTTCCTTACAGGTAGTGTGTTTAAAAAAAAAAATTTAAATTTCTAAGCATGTACATGCAGCGGAGCTGAAATGGGAAGCGCTGTAATGAGATGGTGCTGAGTTGAACAGCTCTGGAATGTAAGCGCTGAACTGTACGGCGCTGAGATCAGAAGTGCTGAAGTGGGCTACTCAACCCCCACCCCATCCCTCTGTTGGTTCCTGAATGTGCGGAGGGTGTCATGCTTGGCTTGCCTGACAAAATAAAAATGGCGTACTCACAGTCAACTGAAGGCAAATTACTCCAGATGGCATCACATCCGAAATGTTTTTTTTTTTTTTTAAATCTCGAATGGCGCTGGTCGTGGACTACAGTTCCTGCTTTTATGTCGCAGGCTCCACCGTCACGCGCATAACAGCCGTAAGCTCTGAACTAAAAAAAAATGTAGCAGAAACATCAGAAAGCTTTTTATTTTACTACTGGATGGAGAGACTGTGGAGGGCGGAGGGGGATCGCACAAGACACTCCATGTCATGTTGTGCAGTTGTTCATGAGGTGCAGTTGGTGTTGGGGGTACGTTGAACAGAATGGCGGGGGCAGCAAAGCTGGAACAGCAAGAAAATGGACTACTTTACAGAAAAAGATTAAAATTAATTTTTATTTTATTTTTAAATTGTTTTATTAATTTTCTTAAATACCATGTAAAAATAGCTCACTTAGCCCATTTTCTAAGTGCAATAATACCTCCAGGGTGGGCGGTATTGGAAATACCGACCTCAGGTGTTATAAGGTTCTCCGCCGCGCAAGGCCGGGCCTATTGAGCGCCCTGGGTGGTCCGCATTTCCCAATACCCACCCTGTCAGGTATTACTGCTTACATATGGCCCTGGCCACTTCATTAACAACTTGTTTTCTGTTGGGGTTAACAGTAGCAAAACCTTATGTCTCGAAAACGTTTTCTTTTACCCCATGGTCATAATATACCTTCTGCTGGTTTTGAGCCTGTTACTGATTACTATGGGCAATTTCAACATATTTTGCCAGTTTCTTTCTTAGGGCACACATGTAAAAATATATAGATTGTTTCTGAGTGGGGTTATCTTCCCACATTTCTTTTATCACATCCAGTGGCCCTCTTGGCCGCCTACCATACAGCATTTCAAATGGCGAAAACCTTGTTGATGCCTGTGGCACTTCTCTGTAAGCAAAAAGAAGGTAAGGCAAGTATTGGTCCTAATCTTTCCCTTCCCCCTTTACAAACCTTTTTTAACATGTGTTTTAGGGTTTGGTTAAAATGCTCAACAAGACCATCTTTCTGAGGGTGCAAGGGGGAGATTCTTATGGCAGTGATACCCAGCAGTCTGTACTGCTCTTTAACCAGTGCAGCACAAAAATTACTACCCTGATCAGTAATAAGTTCTTTAGGTATGCCCACTCTGCTGAAAATTTTGGCTAGCTCTGCTGCAACTTTTGGGGCTGCAACAGTACGCATTGAAACTGTTTCTGGGTATTGAGTAGCATAGTCGCATACTACCAGGATAAATCTATTACCCTTTTTAATTTTGTCTAAAGGACCAACCACATCCATTGCAATTCTCTAAAAAGGCAAATCTATTAAGGGTGGATGCAGATGACACCAGTACCTGGTCCCTTTACATAATGTTTTCCCAGCACTTTAACATGCACTAGGGTCTGTCTGCTTCCCGAATAACTGAGTCCTGTTACAGTCTTATTCCCCACATTCACATCTGTTAGGTACTTGCCCCAGTTTGCCAAGGACAAATCTGCTCTAGTGCCACTCTCTTTATTACGTCAGTTCCTTGCAAAATGGCCTGGCTTATTACAGTTTTAGAAAATGGGCACATGGAAGTCTGTATCCTGATTGGCTGAAAGCTTAAATTAGCCGGGTAGGTATGAGACAACAGAGACCAGGAAATAACGAGTCCCCATCTCTGTCACCTCATTTCATTCTAAAAAAAATGAGCCAGTAGAATTCTGTAAAAGGCAAATGCCTCCATGTTGCTTTTGAGGCTTAGCGAGCTGTAAACTAGTGGCTCAGCTGTCACCCCCTTTCATGTCACACACTGCTTCACTTTGCTGTAATAAATAATAAAATCAACGGACTTCCAGTGACGTAGCCGGTGGCTATGGTGGCTTAACTCCTCGCTCTGATCCCCTAATACAACTCTAAAGGAGAATCCAACATTCATCGGACGCATCCTGGGGTTTTAAGCAGTGAGTTAGTTTGGGGTAATGCCCTACGATGGTTCGGATGAAAAAAAAAAAGGCTCATTAATGGCAAAAGTCATCTCCGAGAATCAGTAAGGTAGACATATGGAAGGCCTCAGCCCGGCCCCCTCGCGCTCATCAGCGATCTCAGTATCAGGAGTCGACGATTCTTGTTCCAATTCGGGCTCGACTAGTACCAGAGCTGAATCAAGGAAAATTATTAAGCTGCTTCACAAAATAGATGCTAAAGTTACAGATATTCAGAGGGATTTCAAGAAATTGGAAGCGAGAACCACCTCAGTCAAACAACACCTGGAGGGGTTGCAATCGGAACATATGGCTTTTGGAAGATCCTTATCATTCCTGTACGCGAGGGTGAAATTTTTAACTGCAAGAGCCAAGGATACGGAGGCGCGTTCCAGACGGAACAACATCAGAGTGGTTTTTATCCCAGAAGGAGCTGAGCAGGCAGACATGGTCGCTTTTGTGGACTGCTGGTTAAAGACTGAGTTACATTTGGGAGAAGACCCCCCACTAAAGATCGAAAGAGCACACAGGGCCCTCAAACCGAAGCCCAGACAGGCCCCCCCCCAAAGCCATTATCATTAAATTTCTGAGATTTCCGACTAAAGAGATGATCTTGAGATTGGCATGGGCAAAGAAAGACCTGAATTTTGATGGCACGAAGGTTTTTGTGGACCAAGATTTCCCCCTAGCCTTGGCCCAGCGTCGGAAGTAAGTGCTGGGAGTGATTAAATAGCTCAGAGAGAGGGGTTGGAAGGCCCAGTTACGATACCCTGCCAGATTGTGGTTAGAAACGCCTGAGGGCCCAAAAATCTGTGATTCATTGCTGGTGGCTCGTGATTTTTTGGAAGCTAACAGTATCTCAGTCCCTGATATTAAAGAAGAGTTCGCTGAAAAAGAAATTGAGCAGTTGCTATGGGCAGTGGGTTCCAGGTTCCAAGGACACTAATCGGCCTCGCGCAAGGATGGATTCGGTGTTACCTTTACATGCGGACTTATCTAAGTGGATTCTTAGAAAGAATACCTCGGAAGAGACTGGTTGAAACACTGCGATGTTTACTTGATGTCCTATCTAATCCACCGATGCTTTGACTGTTGAACACTATCTTAGCCTGGCTATGACGATGTTTTGTACCGTTAATTATAATTAATAGGCCCAGGATGGAGAGATTGGGTGGTTAGTGGGTTTACCTGTGAGCCTTTGCCCCCTTTCTCAATCTCCTCTTCGCTGGCTCTGCATCCCTGGTGGCTCTCCTGCTCCGGGTGGTTTGGGGGGGGGGTCTCCGAGAGCTTGTGAGCCTCGACATGTGGAGCAGGGTTTTGTATGGGCGGACCTTTTGTTTTGGCGGTTAAGCTTCACCGACAGCATTTGAGGGGGGACTCCTTCCTGGAGTCCAGCTTATATTATGATCCCCCTGACTATGTGGAGGTTTTTTTATTCCTTTTTCTGGCCTACCTCATATTACTCCACACCAGCAGTAGGTGTTATTACCAGAGGGGAAGGGGGAGGACCTGATGTCGCAATGATAGGGTGCAGGCTTAATAATATAGATGGAGGGGGTTTATGGAAGTGGTGGCAGTAGCACTGGAGGGAGAGGGAGACTACCCATTGCATATGAGCATTGCCGGACCTCCTGGAGTGGTAGAGTTCGGTTCTCTTGTCTGGGGCCTTGGAGGTGTGAAGAGGGAATCGGGGGGAGTGTTTGGGAACAGCCGGATCTCTCTTGTACCCGCCCTCCGGTGGATTTAGTGGAGGGGGGGCAGGGGGACATCATTATATCGTATTAAAGACCAGTGCCACACACTGTTTACGTGGGCATGGCCTACACTTTCCTTCCTCCCTATGAACTGTGCTTCTTCGCTATGAGCCATTGGGTTTCTTAGGGGGTAACTAGATTCTGCAGCAAGTGACTCTCCAGACTGATGATGTCATCAATAGGGCGGGGCTTTTTCTCTCATGCCCCAGGGAAAATATTGGGGGTAATTAAATGGGGGTGGATTTTTTTTCTGTCTCCCCCCTCCTATGGATTTAATTGGGCTGGATTCTCCAACAGGATGCACACGAGGGAAAAGGGAATTGAGGGGATAGTAAAGTTCCCGCAATGGAGTTAGCGCCAGAGGATTGAGGGATGCTTTGTTTTCATACCCCCTCCCGGAAGTTTTTTCAACACACAAAGAGAGGGCACGGGCTAGGGGCTCCCTTGAGAGGGGGAGCCACCTGACCCTTCCACCTCACGTGGAGTGTTGTTCCCTCTAGGGGGGAATAAGTTGTTCCTCTCACTGTGCACCTGGGGACCGACTGTGCTAAAATGTTTTGGTGCAGCCGACAACTCAGGTTGCCGTAGATCCTACTTGCAACAACTGTTTGTTGTTGTACTCCCGTAGGGGAGGTAGACCCGGTGCCATTGGTGCTGGGCCCACAAGTCTCTGTGATTAAGAATGCGTTTGAGTGGTTGTAATGTTTGATGTTTTACTTGCTTTCTTCTTTCTCTTTCTTCCCTGTTTTTTTTACTCTTGGGAGAGTACCTCTTTGTGAGCTTGGGTTCGATTATTTTTTGGTTGGATGTAAGATCAGTAAGAATGTTGTGGTTTGGCTTACAAACAACGTATGGCAGATTTGACTATAGGTTCCTTGAATGTTAAAGGGATTAATAATGTGATTAAGCGTGCAAAGATATTGGCAGAATTTAATAGGGAGAGGTGTGATTTTGCCTGCCTGCAGGAGACAAAGGTTACCCTGAGAAAGCATATGAAACTACGCAGAGAATGGGTGGGCACGGTTCACTCTGATGAGCACCCACAACTCAAAAGAGGAGGGGTGGCAATCCTATTTCATAGGGGCCTTCCGTTTCAGATTCAAAAGGTAACCAAATCAGGGCATGGCCACCAACTGACAGTCTTGGGAGTTTATAAAGGGCAAACGATCCATTTGGTGGGAGTTTATGCCCCCACTCCACCCTCGGAGAGTTTTTCCGGTCTCTTTTCGATTCAGTCGCTGGCTTACCCCCTGGCCAGGTTATTT
Organism: Neoceratodus forsteri; assembly: GCA_016271365.2. Classification (NCBI taxonomy): domain Eukaryota; kingdom Metazoa; phylum Chordata; order Ceratodontiformes; family Ceratodontidae; genus Neoceratodus; species Neoceratodus forsteri. Next base: position 1,334,624,760 of record CM057453.1, on the reverse strand, counting down.
TAATGGGGGATTGGAATTGCATTGAGGATGTGAGTATGGATAGGAGTGCTACCAAAACCCCAGGGTCCAAGCCATGTTCCCGTTTACTTCGCAACCTGATTGCGGAGGCCAGATTAATAGACCTGTGGCTACAGTGTAATCCCTCTGCGAAATACTTTACTTTTTTTTCTCCAGTTTTGAATACATACTCAAGATTGGACAGATTTTATACTCAAAGAAATGCTGCACATTCCTTTAGAGATATATCTATCCTCCCCATAACTATTTCCGATCATGCCATGATCAAGACAAAGCTCACCTGGGATGTTGATGGGGGTTGGGGGGGGATTACGGAGGTTTGACCCGGGATTAATTAATGATAAACAATATACTGAGTCAACGAGGAGAGTTATCCAATGTTATCTAAAAGAAAATACTGAGGCAGTCTCGAGACCCAAATTCCTGTGGGATGCTTTGAAGACAGTGGTAAGAGGTCACACAATAGCCTTTGCCTCCCACAGAAATAAACAGTTTCAGGTTCGCATGAAGGAGGCTCTTGCTTCTCTTGCAGACCTAGAGGCAGTCCAAAAACGCACAGGATCCCAGAGGGTGTTGAGGAAATTAAGGGGAGCTAGGGAGACGTACAATTCCCTATTACAAAGGCGGGTGGAGAATTCCCTCAGATATGCTGGGCAACGTTACTATGAGAGGGGAGAGAGGGCTGGCAAATTGCTGGCGCTTAGACTCTGTAAACAGGTGGCTGATAGGTATGTAGCTAGGGTAAGCTCAGACTATCCTAACCTCCCCTGCAGGACCCTCCCTGGCGAAATTGCACAGGAGTTCCCAACGTTTTATGAACAACTATATAAGAAAGAACAAACACCAGATCATGATAGAAAAATTAAGGAGTTTCTGCAAGAGGTAAAGCTCCCTGTACTAGCTGAGGTCCAAAGGGCAGCTTTAGAGGCTTCCTTTAGGAAACAGAGGTGCGAGCTGCCATTAAATCCCTGGGTTCTGGGAGGGCCCCTGGACCGGACGGGTTCACTTCTGAATTTTATAATCAATTTCAGGAAGATCTGGTTCCTTTGCTTACTAGAGTTTGTAATGTGGCCCAGGAATCAGGTGCCTTGCTGGATACATGGGAGGAGGCCATTATCTCTGTTCTGCCGAAGGCTGGGAAGGACCCCGCCTCCTGCGCGGGGTATAGACCCATCTCGTTACTTAACCAAGACGTTAAGATTTTTGCTAAAATCATCAGCTTGAGGCTGCAAGGAGTGGTTCCTGCCCTTGTCCACCCGGACCAAACTGGGTTCATCCTTGGGAGACATATTCAGGATAATATTAGGCTACTCCTTAATGTAATCTCTACCGCGCAGCTCCCTATTGACTCCCCTCTTTCAGCAGTACTATCGCTGGATGTGGAGAAAGCCTTCGATCACCTAAACTGGCAATATTTGGATTCAGTATTGGGGGCATTTGGGTTTGGAGAGAGATTTCGTGCCTGGATCTCTAACCTATACACCAAGCCGAGAGTCAGAGTCCGGGTGAATGGTACGATCTCCGGGCAATTTGGGATTGAGCGTGGTACCAGGCAGGCCTGCCCTCTCTCCCCCCTCCTGTTTGCCCTCAGTTTGGAACCCATGGCTGCTTATATCCGGCAATCGGATCTTTTTCGGGGTTTGCAAATTAGGGGGGTCGAGGTTAAGGTCTTGCTTTACGCAGATGACACCTTACTATATATTTCAGACCCGGTAGAAGTGGTACCTAAGATTTTCAATTTTCTTTCTGAATTTGACACCCTTTCAGGTTATAAGGTTAACCCAGATAAGTTCGAGTTGTACCCACTAGGAGGGGCTAAGAATCAACCTTTGTCAGGGGTACAACAAATTAAATGGTGCAGGATGGGTTTTAGATATCTATGGATATGGGTTCCTAGGGACTTCAAGGCTTTATGCAACACAAATCATCTAAAGATTTTGGAAGATATCATGGAGGATTGTAATAGGTGGAAGGAACTTCCTCTTTCTATTTCTGGTAGGGGGAGTCTATTCGCATGAATATTCTCCCCCGACTGTTGTTTGTACTGGGAGCCATCCCATTGAAGCCCCCCAGGAATTTCTGGAATGATGTAAGGTCTACTCTCTCCAGATTCCTATGGTCTGGGAGGAAATCTCGAGTGAAGTGGAAGATAATGGTAACCCCAAGGGAGAGGGGTGGTTCAAACAACATGAAGTCTTGCTATATTATGACATATGCAGTATAACCCCAGGTTAGAACTGCTCCGGAGGTGAAAGAGTTAACTTCCATGCAGAGCATGGAATCTTGAACGCGAGCTCAGATGAACACTCTGTCTGTTGAAGCTCAAACTTAAACTGTCAGATTCTTTACTCCGCCTCACTGAACAGTCGCTCCGGAGATTCCTCCTGCTGCTCGGTTTGTTTGTCGGTTTTAAAGTGTAATTCTTGGTTTATTTTACCGAAATTTAACCTCAATCGTCGGTTCAAGCTCTGTCTGTGGTATTGTATGTAATAGATAGGCTTATTTATTATTTTTTTCTTCTGTGTGGAACTTGTAAATGTCTTTTTCGGTTCGGTTTGAACCAATCAGAGGGGTTTAAAAATTACTTTCTAGCCCTTTAGAGTGCGGTTCCCGGTTCTTATCGGTTCTAAAAAACCCGGCTTTTATTACGGTTTTTTCCACGACCCGTGACACGGTTATGAACCGATAAGAGAGTCTTGCTTGTTGGATTGCCATTAACGGGCAAGTTTTGGTTAGGCTGGCACTATGTCTGAGAAACCCAAAAGAAAAACCGGACCCATGGGTTTCAGCACTGTGGCCTCTGTGGGGAAGCCTTTGCCAAGGCTGACCCACACACCATTTGTGTATATTGTCTGGGGTTTGACCACCTCAATGCAGACTGCCAGATTTGTAAGAATTTTCCTGCTGCCACCGTGGAAAAAAGAGTTGGTAGGCTTAGGGAAAGGGAGGCCAAAAAGTCTGCTGACCCGGATGGCCAGCCCGGTTCGGTTCCAACCGAACCTGAGGGAGTGCCCTCTGACCAGGGCGATGCTTCCTCGGGCAAACGAAGAGCCAGCTCTGAGGAGCCGGTTCCAACTAAAAGGGCTAGAAGGTCAGCTAGTTTGGGGCCAAAAGTTCTTTCTCCAACCGCTGAGGAAATAGCCAAAGCTATCCAAATTGTCCAGTCTCTTTCCCCAGTTCCGTCTGAACCGGCACCATTGGGCAAGCGCCCAGTTTGGTCGGTTCCCTCGGTTCAAGATTATGATTTTGAAGATTTTTATGAACCAAGGGAAGGGGAGGAGGGGTACAAGGAGAGTGAGTGTGATTTTGACAGTCTGGATGTGCCCATCTCTCCAGACAGACCCTCAGGAGTATCCCCTCCCAGGCTATCTGAGTCTTCTTCTCATTTTTTGTTTTACAAGAAAGTTGCTGACACTCTGCAACTCCCTGTTGAGGAAGCTGTTGATGATCAAGAAGAGCCTGATTTTGTGGAAATGATGGATATTCCAGAGTCTAGGAGAGTGTCTATTCCCTTGCATAAATCTTTTAGGAAACAATAAAAATTCTGAAAACTCCTCATTCTATCCTCCCTGTGGATAAAAGGATGGACAAGAGGTATGCTTTATCAGGCTCTGATACAGAGTTCCTATCTCAGCAGTGTAGCCATGTGGGGTAGTGTAGGCTGCAGCCTGTGACAAGGCTAATATTCCTCTAGCCTCTCACCCTCCTGAAAAGGATTCCAGGATGATGGATGCCATGGCAAAAAAGCAGTACATGGCAGCATCTTTGGGACTCAGACAGGCAAATTATATGGCTTACGCAGCTAGGTACCAGAAATCCAGGTGGGATACTGTCCTGGCCCTAGCAAAGCAGGCCCCTGAGCAGCTTGCCAGGGAGCTGGAGCAAGTGGCTGTGGACGGTATTGAGGCATCCAAGGTGCAGTTTCATGCTGCTGTAGACTCTAATGATGTTTCATCTAGAGTTATGGCTACATCTGTGTCTCTTCGCAGAATGGCCTGGCTCAGATGTACTGCCCTGTCACAGGATACCCAGTCTAAGGCTATGGATTTTCCTGTTGTGGGAAATTCTCTGTTTGGGGAGCAGACAGAGAATTATATGTAGAAAATGGATGAGTATAGGACCACCTATAGGAGTGCACAGGCCAAAGAAAGGCAAGTCACTCCTCAGAGGCAGCATGTCAGGGGCAGGGGCATGCCTTTTCATAGGCCATTTTACCAAGCCCAGGCCTCCTCTTCTGCTTATGCCCAGAGGGGGTTCTTTAGAGGAAGGGGCAGAAGGGGCTCTAGTAAGCCTGCTTCTACCCCTCAACCCAAAGCCCCTGCAAAAACAGTCTCCCTGATGGGGTAGCCTGGGCCGATTCTCCACTACTGGTAGGGGGCAGGCTGGCTTACTTTGTTCCCGGACTGGAAGTCTTTAACATCAGACAAGTGGGTCCTGGAAGTAGTAAGCCAGGGACTGGTTCTCAGCTTCAAAAAATTTCTGAAGATGAGAGCCAGATCTTTTCCACCTGCAAACCCATCAGAGGCACTTGCCCTGGAAGCAGAAGTTTCTGCCCTCCTGGCTCTCAGAGCCGTGGAAAGGGTTCTACCCATACACCAGGGCAAAGGGTTGTACTCCAGGTACTTCCTTACCCCAAAAAAGACAGGAGAATGGTGGCACATTCTGGATCTCAGGTATCTAAACAAGCACCTTTTAAAACCAAAGTTCAAAATGGTGACCCTGTGGATTATTTTATCCTCTCTAAGGCCCAGGGGACTGGCTAGCCTCCCTGGACCTCAAGGATGCCTACTTCCATGTTCTCATCAGAAGCTCCCATCGAAAGTACCTCAGATTTGAACTGCCCTCAGGCCATTACCAGTTCAGAGCAATGCCCTTCGGCCTCTCCTCGGCTCCAAGGGTGTTCGCAAAATGCCTGGCAGTAGCAGTTGCTCATTTAAGAAGGCAAAAGATTGCCATCTTTCCTTATCTGGACGACTGGCTCATTTTAGGCCAGTCTCCAGAACAGGTCAAACTTCATTTACAAGTAACCCAGCACCTGCTTACATCTCTAGGTTTCCTTCTCAATCTTCCAAAGTTAGTTCTGGAGCCTGTCCAGCTTCTCACCTTTATAGGCGCAGAACTGAATACAAAAGAAGCCAGAGCCTTCCTTCCTCTGGAGAGAGCAAGGACCCTGGTGTCTCTGGCCTCCTCTTTCACCCTGCAGGTCTCTCGACCAGCAAGGCATTTTCTACAGCTCCTGGGGCACATGGCTGCTTCTGCAGCAGTAGTGCAGAGTGAGATTTCAGATGAGGACATTCAATTCCATTTGAGAGTCTTTTGGTCTCAAAGGACGGATCCCCTAACCAAATTGATTCCAGTGACTCAACCCTGATCCAGGCCCTCCAGTGGTGGCAGGATCAGAACAATCTGAGACAGGGGTTCCCTTCACTCCCCAGTCTCATTCCTTGACCCTTACTACAGATGCATCCCTCTTGGGGTGGGGAGCTCCATGGCGACTTTCCACCCAAGGGCTGTGGTCCCCTCAGGAATCTCTGCTCCACATCAATTTGCTGGAGCTCAGAGCAGTTTTTCTAGCACTTCAGGTTTTCTCACAGCTGTCCAGAACAAGGTAGTTCAGGTCAGAACAGACAATACCACTACAATGTGGTACATCAACAACAAGGGCACTCGGTCACGGCCTTGTGCATCAAGCAATGAAGTTGTGGTCTCTGGCATATTCTCTGAACACCTCCTCTACGGCAGTTCACCTCCCAGGCAAGGACAATGTCCTAGCAGATGCTCTCAGTAGGATTTCCCAGGGCCATCACGAATGGGCACTGGATCCCTAGTACTAGGTAATATTTGCCAGATGGGGCACTCCGCAAATAGATCTCTTTGCAGCCCCAGACAATCACCAACTTCCTTTTTGTTGCAGGCCCCATTGTTGGGCTCCAGTCCCTCTGGATGCCTTCCTTCTCAGTTGGAAGGAAGTTTCATGCTTTTCCCCCTTCCCCTTCTTTCAAAGTGCTAGTCAGAATCAGATCTCAATCCTGCAAGATGATCCTGATCGCTCCAGATTGGGCCAGGCAGCCCTGGTACCCTCCTCATGTCCTTAGCAGTCCATCCTCCCCTATGCCTTCCCAGGAATCACAACCTGTTAACCTGTGCCCAGGGGAGAGTTTGGTATCCAAACCTCAAATCTCTCAATCTCAAGGCTTGGCTCTTGAAGAGTTAGAGTTTGCTGACCTACACCTTTCTCAAGGTGTATTGGATATCTTGAAGTCCTCTAGGAAGCCTTCCACCAGGGCTACCTATAATTCAAAATGGAAGAGATTTTCCATATGGTGTGCTGGTAAACATATTTCCCCAGAATCTGCTGGTGTGCCCACGATCCTGGATTATTTGGTGCATTTGAATTCCTTGGGGCTGAGGCCAGCTACTCTAAAGGTGCACTTGGCAGCTGTGTCTGTCTTCTTGTCAGCAGGTAAGCCCTCTTCTTTATCAGCTCACCCTGTGTTCTCCAAGTTTTTTAAAGGGTTGCTTCACACCAATCCCCGTTCAGGATCCTGCCCTGCTTGGGATCTTAATATTTGCATCGCTCAGCTTATGCAACCCCTTTAGACCATTATCTTCAGCAGAGCTGAAGTACTTGACTTGGAAAACTGTGTTTCTGGTAGCCATCACCTCTGCCAGGCGCATAAGTGAGCTACAAGCCTTGTCAGTGGAGCCTGATTTTATCTCCTTTCATAGAGATAAGGTAGTCCTCAGGACTAACAGGAAGTTTTTGCCTAAGGTGGTTTCAGACTTTCACCTTAATCAATCCATGTCTCTTCCTGTGTACTTCACTGACCATTCCTCCTCTGATGAGAGGAGATTGCACAGTTTAGATGTCAAAAGAGCCCTTAGTTACTATATAGTACGCACCAAGGGTCACAGGTTCGAATCCCTCCAATTGTTCCTCACTTATGGTGAGGTTGGTAAAGGGAAACCTGCCACTAAAAGATCCATTGCCAGGTGGATTGTCGCTTGTATCCAATTCTGTTATGAAAAACTGGGTAAGGTTCCTCCCTCAGGCCTGAGGGCTCACTCTACCAGAGGTACAGCTGCGTCTCTAGCTGCTGCCAGGGACATTCCTATCCTAGAGATATGTCAAGCAGCTACCTGGAAAACAGTTCACACTTTTACTAAGCATTACTCCTTGGATATCCAGGCTAGGAGTGATGCTCGATTTGGCACAGCTGTGCTTCAGAGCCTATTTCCCAAGTAGGTTCTGTCCCTCCTCCATGGAGGTACTGCTGTGTAGTCTGCATATGTCATAATATAGCAGGACTTCATGTTGTTTGAAGAAAAAATTACTCACCTTAGTAATGTTGTTTCTTCTAATGGAGTCTTGCTATATTATGACCTCCCCCAGCCTGCCCCTCTCAGAACCTCTGTTTTTGGGAGGTGGGTGGGCAATGCAATGTTGGCACTTCTTTGATGCCCACTTTATTTCACCCTCCTTGGGTGCTTAGGTGTTATGCTTAAGTTCTTCTTGAATCCCGACTTGAGTCTTTGTTTTGGGATCAAGATCAAAAGGTGTTTTGTAGTTAGTAGCCAAGCGGCTAGTGTAGGTTCTGACTTCCACATAGAACCTTAGTGAGTTTTTGCTCGTAAAGATCTGATAGTTTAAGTTTGAGCTTCAACAGACAGAGTGTTCATCCGAGCTCGCGCTCAAGATTCCATGCTCTGTATGGAAGTTAACTCTTTTACCTCCGGAGCAGTTCTAAGCTGGGGTTATACTGCATATGTCATAATATAGCAAGACTCCATTAGAAGAAACACTAAGGTGAGTAATTTTTTCTTTTGGTATCCCGGGTATCCAGAAATATTTCTGAGTGTCACAGTTATTACCCCTAGTAACCATGACTTGTGACCCCCCCCACCTAGGTGGGTCCAGATTGAGATGGCTGACTCCCCTCTGGCAAATATCTCAGATTTAATTTTCCTAGATATACCCAGGTTGGGTCAGTTGGATTTCAGAAACCCTTTCACAAGATTGATTTCGAAGGTGTGGAAAGACATGAACTTAAAATTAGGCATTAGTCTAAAGCTTAACCCACACACGACCATTCAGAGCTGCTTGGACTTTGGCCCACTAAGATGGGATATGGGCTTCCATCGTTGGCAAGAATGGGGCTGGTTAATCTAGGTCAGCTTTTTAATCAGAACTCACTCAAATCGTTTCAGCAACTAAAAACGGAATTTAATCTCCATAATAAGGATTTTTTCTGTTATCTTCAGATTAGACACTATACCCATATAAATGAACAACAAATTGAGGTGGGCACAGTGACAGGGGGCAACCCAGTACTTCAGACCATCTCTCTACTGACCAGACAGTCAGTCCATGAAAAGAAAATAATCTCCAGGCTGGTCACAGGGATGAATCAGGCCGAAGGAGATTTTTTACTACTGGTCAAAGAGAAATGGCACAGGGAGATGGGGATGGTTTTGTTGGATGCTGATTGGAACTCTATTTGGAGGTCCGTTCACACCACGACATCCTCTCTTTCCTGGCGAGAATTCCACTGGAAAATAGCCATTAGATTTTTCAGAGTCCCTGTGATGACAAAACATTTTGGATTGCACCGCTGTGATCTTTGTTAGAGACACTGTCAGTTGGTTGGCACCTATTTTCATATATTTTGGGAATGCGATGTTATACAAGAGTTTTGGAGGGAAATAATAGATAAATTTAGCAATATTTTTGAACTAACACTACCAAGTTCTCTGTAGTATTGGTAATTAGGATTGCCGCCCCCCCAGTTGTTCTCTAGATCTTCTCGTCTCCTGTTTGGAATCTTGTGGCAGCAGCTCTTAAAGCTATCACTCTCTCATGGCTCACCCCGGATAAGCCTGCTCTCACAACATGGATTGGTATTTGTACCAGGATAATAGATATGGAGTATTTGACAGCCAAATTAAGACTGTCGGTAGATAAGTTCAAATCGAGATGGCTACCCTTTCTGCAGTTCATGGCCGCAGAGGAGGGGAGGTCAGTAATGGACTTGCTCGCTAGGTATGCTTAAATGGGGGCCTTGAGCCTCGAACAGAGGTACTTTCCTACCTCGGGCTACAGTACTTGATCCCTCATAGTCACCATGTTAACTCTTCATCTGACATTGCTCTTATGTTGTACAATATGAGCAGGGGGACCTGCCATGTGGCATTTATTAGTGGCAATGAGTATGCCTGGTGACCAGTAGGGGGGCATACCTGGGTTTCTGTATTAACTGCACTTTTGTCTGCTATGTTGTTTGTTTGTTTGCTCTCTTTAACTTTCGCTTTTACTCCTTCCTTGTCTTCTTCTTCCTGTATGTGATCTTTTGATCTCAAACGGTACTCTCCCACTTTTCGTGTTGTGCTTTCACTCTACTCTTTAAATAACAACCTCAACTATCTTTTCTTTGCTTTTATTTCATACTTTACTAATCTTTCTCTGATTTCCAACCATTGTTTCCTTTTCCCTTCTTTCTAGTGTTGGATTTATATCTCTCTATCTTTCCTTATAGACCGATGGTTATCATGGCATTTAATAACTATGGAATTGCATTGTTAAAATGTCTAAAATCTGTATTTCTCTTGAAAATACTTCTCAATAAATTGCTATTTCAAAAAAAAAAAAATAAAATCAATGGACTTTAGCAAAAATGCAGCAGGGCTAGTTGTGTTGGTGCTGGTGTTCGAGTGGCGAGGAGGATACACTGGGTCTGCAGCTCGACGCATAGTGCGATCACGCTCTAAGGAAAGTGCCTGTGGGCACTTGTAACTCCTACCCCCCCTACGGAGCTCAGGCTGTGGCCTACTCCATGTAGGTGGGAGACTGAGAAAAACAGAGCCAGCAGGAGGTGGAGGAGGCCATGGTGGAAGCGCCACCCCACCCGAACCGCTGCTCCAGTGGTAAAGTTAATTGTTTATGCCGTAAAGGGCTTGAGAGGCAGCAGGAGCTACTACTGAGTAAAGCCACTTCTGCGGCAGTGCTAAAGTGGGCAGAGGTGAGAAAAACATAATTAGGGGACTTAGATAGCGCTCTCAGTGTCTCACTCCACTCATGTAGCAATTATGTATTCAATTAAACTGTTTAGCAAGAAAGCACCTTCTTCTCCTGCATAGACTATGTTGTGTGAAAATAAAAAAACACAGTACCTCACTCTTGCTGCTCCCAATTTCTTCTACTGTACAATCTACACATCCAGTACTGACTACTGCGACCATCATAGGTGCCGACTCCAGGGGTGCTGAGGTACACAGGCACCCACAAAGCTGACTTAAGCACCCTCAATATTTTGAGGGAAGACTACAAAAAAGCATTACTAGGGAACCTGCCCATTGAAAAAATACTACCTACTACCAGTGAGCATCCACAAAAATTTATGAAAGTTGGCACTCCTGGCGACCATATTACAAAAGCTACAAAAAAAAACCTAGTACTATGCAAATATTGTTAAGCCCTGTGTGTGTGTGTGTGTGTGTGTGGAGATAAACATGATAACCAGCTCCAAAGACACAACTACAGAAACTCAAGTGAGCCAAAAGTCCCTAACTCAATAAAAAACAAAGCATTCTAATACAGGCAGAGGAACTATTTTATCACTTTAACATATACATTAACATCAAAATCATTTATTTTCAAACATATACATATGTTATGCAGTGGTCCATTTTCTAAGCACAATAATACCCTCCAGGATGGGTGGTATTGTGCTATACCAGATCTTCCAGGGGCTATAAGGCCCTCCGCCTGCGTCGTCGTGCCTCATTATGCCCCTGGGTGGTCCGCTACAGCACAATACCACCCACCCTGTTGGCTATTATTGCTTGTATAGCAGATAACGTCTTTTGGCACAGATTTGTCACCCCCACCAAAGTTCTTAGCAGGCTTGGAATTTAAATGGGAAAAAGAGTTTCTTACTTGGCTTGGCTGTTACCTCGCTGCTGAGGTGTCAGTCTGGCCATTTGGTAGTCCACAGCCAAATAAATAGCTTTTTCCCTATTCTCTGGTCAGTGTTCCTTTACCCACAGCTGCAAATCTGTAGGCAAGATGTTGATGAATTCCTCCATGGCAAATGTGTCGATGATCTGTGGGACTGTTTTGCTCTCTGGTTGGATCCACTTCATCAGGAGTTCTCGGAGTTAGGTGAAGGCTTCTCAAGGATTGTCAACCGAGTTGTACCCCAGAGATCGAAATCTCTGCCTGTAGGTCTCTCTGGAGATGTCGTACCTTTTCAGGATTTCACTTTTCACCAGGTCATAGTTTTCTGACTGTGCAATGTCCATACTGCTATAGGCAAGTTGGGCTTTCCCTGTCAAGTGGGGTACCAGTCTGATTATCCATTGCTGCTTTGGCCACTGGCAGACTGTGGCAACTCTTTCAAAGGTTGTCAGATATGCCTCAATATCATCTGAGGGACACAACTTTGTAAGTTTAATGGCCTTTAGGTTGCTTGCATTTTGTTGCTCGTCTGGATCTGTGCCGAATCCTCTGCCTTTAATAGCTTGTAAGGCATCCAGCCATCGCTGCTCCTGTTACTGCATCTCTTCTTTCATCTGTTGCTTCTGTCACTGCATTTCTTCTCTCCTCAATGGTTCTAAATTTCTTTTTCTCTATGCATCTCAGTCTCTTTTTACGTTCGCTTGCGGGCATGCACAAGGAACGTTTTGGGAGAGTAGCACACTTGGAGATGTGCCTCTCCCATCCAGTGCACTGCTCCCTTGAGCAGGCATGGCGGTCCTGCACCAATGGGTGCAGCAGCTCAGTATGACAGCGGTGTTCCTCTGCTTCAAAGGAAAGCACCGCTGCCATACTGGCCTTACCAATCTGCAACGTCCCCCCTCGCGTCACGTGTTGCCCCCAGCACGTGCGCCGCCTCCCCACAGCTTTCCTGCTGCAAACTTTGTTTGCCGGCGGAGGTGCCCAATCCTGTCGGCTCCTCGGCCCCCCCCAAACCATCCTGCTGCCACGCTGGGAGCCCACCACAGCGTGGCAAACGTTGCCTTTGTTTTGCCGGCACGGGGTGCCCAATCCCCTGTCGGCTCCTCGCCCCCCCACGTAGTTTACCAACGGGGGTGCCCAATCCCCAGTCAGCTGCTTGCCCCCAGTCATCTTGTGCCTCAGCGTGGCAAACGGTCCCACTTTGTCATTTTTTTTGTAACACCTGTAAAATAAAAACCCAGTGCCTCCCAGCCCCTCCCACAACCCGCACCCACCCACTGCGCACCCAGCCTCCCCACACCCCCCTCACCCCATACTTACCTCCGGACTCTGGCGCGACGATCTTTGGTGGACCGGGAACACGTCTGCACTCTTCAAAGGCGACTGCGAACTGAGGAAATGCCGGTAAGCTGTATAATGGGCTAGATGGGGGTTCAACTTTATTGCATATCTCAGTCATTTTTGGAATTTTTGCACCAAATTTTCAACATGGGGTTTTTGGGACCCCTTCTCATGAATGATGTCACTGTCATGGCGTTATTCAGGCCCGAAGGGTGATTTCGCAGGCACTGCGCAGTCACTGCGCAAAATCACCCTTGGCCTTGAATAACGCCTGACAGTGACATCATTCATGAGAAGGGGTCCCAAAACCCCATGTTGAACATTTGGTGCACAAATTCAAAATGACTGTTTTATTTAGCATGCGCTGGCGTAGTTCCCACGCACGCTCGCAGACGCTTATGAATTTCAATATTTGCACCCCGATTTTCAACATTGCCATTTTACCACACCTCCCATGAGCAGTTCAGCTGTCATTTTTCACATCCTGCCCAAATGTGTTTCCGCCCATGTAGTGCACAATGGCGCATTCGGTGTACGAAATCAATGTATGGGACACAGTAAGAAAATCACAGTGACACTGTTCATTAGCAGAGGTTTTAAAATGGCAATGTTGAAAATTTGGTGAAAAAATTCCTAAAAATGACTGTTTTACGAGCGTGCGTTGCACAGTTCCCACGCACGCTCGTAGGTTTGCGAATTTTCAATATTTCCACTCCAGATTTTCAACACTGGCATTTTGCCACACTTCCCTATGAGCAGTACAGCTGTCATTTTTCACATCCTGCCCAAAACGTGTTTCTACCTATGTAGCGCACAATGGGGGTAACAAAAACGTCATGCTGACAGTTTATTGTGCAAATACCAGCAGTCGCACAGGGCATTATGGTAAAGCACCATACATGCCAAACACCACTGCAAATACCTGCAAGCGAACGTTCGGCATTGACAAATGCTTGTTGTTGTATAGCGCACCATTTCAAAAAGTCCATCTTGCTTTCATTTTCTGTCACTGCCTGTTCTTTTTCCATGACTTGTGCTGGCTGTACAATCTCAGACTGGACTTCAGCTACAGAATCCATACCTTCCTCTGTGCTTCCCTGGTGCTAGGTCAAGTACCCACGCACACATCTCCTGTTTTAGGGTATGCACGGCTTAAATCCCACTTAGGCTGACACCATCTGGCTGACACCATCTGTCATATAGGCACAGGTCAGGAAGCACAGAGAAAATGCAGGAGCAGTTGTAAAATTCCACAGAAGTGTTTATTTGTAGTTGCAGTAACATAAAATAAAATAACCCTGTTCAAAATAACTATATACAGAAGCAAAATAAAATCTCTTGTAGTAAATCTCCCTTGCAGCTCAGCTTTGCTGTTTTTATAACTCTTTTCAACCCCCATCCTTTGCAAGCATCCTGTCCTTTGTAAATTTCATGAGCTGCTAGAACACTGAGAACTTCCTGAGGTCCCCAAAGCAACTGCAAAAGGATCAGGCATTTGTACCCAAGTAACCTGTAGCTTTTTACAGTTATCTCAAATTATAAATATATACATTTCAATAGTAACACAATTTTCAAAACAAAAGTGATCCCAATATCAGCTACATTTCCATACATTGATTCTCATACATTTTATATTAACAGATATAGATATGCAAGAAAGAAAGACAGCAAGAGAAAACTGAGAGACAGTGAGAGGCAAAGGATTGCAAGACTGGTCGGGTTGATCAAGTCCGAGGTCTCACAGGAAAATTTGGTTGTGCAACCAGACAGAAGAGACAGAAAAGGGAAGAATACAGATCCTTGCATTTAAACACTTTCTCCAAAACAAATGGGACAGGGTCCTATTCTACCCTGTCACAGTGTCCTGGCCAGATTTCCCCCACTCACTAAAAGTAACAGCTTAAAATCTGGTTGAATTTCAGTTGGCATCCATCTGTATCCCCTTCCCCCGGGACAAGGCTGAAAATAGGCAAAAAATTGTCTAGTCCTCTTTCCCGGTCAACAAAAGCTGACTAAATAAATAAATACAGTAAGTTGAAATATTACACTAATATGTCCCTTTTACGTGGGCGACCCATAATTAATTACATACAGTATACAAACAGTCAGAAATGTTGTACATGAAACCACTGATAAAGCAACAATATCAAATACTTGGTGTAGACTGTTGCACATAAAAATACATTACATTAAGCTGGAAAAAAAATGCACTAATCCAAAATGCGTACATGGTACATGGGTTAATTATAAACAGAGATCACAGAAAATGTGAGTTAAAGGAGAACTGTGCTGAATCTATAAGTAATTTTTCCCAGTAGAAACCGTTTTTCAAGTTGTGGTCCAAATTCTGTTCAAACAAGAAGTGCTAATGTATTCTGATATATGCAGTAAGACCTTCATGTTCTGCTGCCCCAGAAAGGAAAGAGTTAATGCCTACATTCTAAATAGGGCACACACTCTGTTTCAAATCACTGTCCCCTGGTACATTCTGTTCAACTGTCAGATTCTTTACTCAACCTTTCTGTGAAGATGCCTCGGAGATTTCTCCTCTGCATCTCGTCGGTTTAGTGTTGTATCGCTGTGGTTACCTTACTGATTTAAAATTTTTTATTAGCGTTTTAGTTTCTCATCACTGTCCCTGCGGTATAGTATACATTATGTTGGTTTGTAACACGGCTCTGAGTGGCGGTGTGTAAAGCAGCGTGGCGATAGGC
The DNA here is from genome assembly GCA_016271365.2 of Neoceratodus forsteri. NCBI lineage: Eukaryota > Metazoa > Chordata > Ceratodontiformes > Ceratodontidae > Neoceratodus > Neoceratodus forsteri. Next base: position 1,334,609,733 of record CM057453.1, on the reverse strand, counting down.
ACAATGGCGACAGCTGACTGAAACCGAGCGGGTATTAAGCCAGGGATAACGCCCGCTCGGTCAGTACCAGCTGTGGCCATGGAGGCTGCAGAGAGTAGCAGCCCGCTCCGGGCAGTACCTACATCTGCCAGGAGCACGAGGGTGCAGCACTGAGGTATCAATTTCCAGTGAGACATAGCGAAGTCAGAAATCGGGAGCGCACCTGCGAACAGTGCTGTAGAGAAGCATTTCTATTAGGTACCCGTACAACCCTGTAAACGGACGTGATCAGCAAGGGGCATAGGGAACCTACGCAGTGCCGATAAGCTGGCAAGTCGAGTGCAGTGAAGGACGGAATACAGGCTAGTAGTACGTAGCAGCAGAAGACATGGAAAGCTGCACAAGCCACCAGAGTAGAGTACAGTGGCCGCTCCCCCCCCTTCCCAGCCCGCCGAGAATCAGAGACTGCATGGTGATCAGCGTGTGTGAGCAAGGGCGAGCAAACCGGATAGGATGCCTGCTGCCGTGGTGTTCGTGGTCCGCCGTGCTGTCCCCGGAACAGACATGTCTAGCGTCCCTCCTCGATGTCATCCCAGGAACGCTGGTGGATAGCAGTTCGTGGACCGTAACATCCAGAGCAGCCGGTCCGGATGCACGCCAGTCGGGCGAGAGGATCGCTGCCTCCTCTGTGGCACAGGAAACCGCTGCAGTCATGAATCTGTTAGCAGCGACGCCGTAGTACGACCTCACCAATGCAGCTGTTGTCGACTTTGGACAGTCCCGGAGGTCCCCGACTACAGGCACACAGGCAGGGACGACGAACAAATTCCACAGCAGTTGGAGCCGCCGAATCATTGCTGTGCGCTCCAGCACGTAAGCTTGTACCACTGTAGCCTAATAAAAAAAATTGTTTGTGCACACCTGACTCCCGCCTCATGTGTTCGTACAGCTCCGGCTGTAACAGAGAGAAAGCTTTATGTACCAGGCAGAAGGTGATGTCGGTGAATGCAATGCCGGTAACAGAGGTTGTGCGGCGCGCATACAGCCTCTGTTACAAGTGCATTAATCACCTTCTGCTTCGAGCTCTACCGGTGATTAATGCCCTCTGGGGGGCGTCCTCGGGTACGCGCCCCCCCCAGCGGACATTAATCCACCGGTAGAGCCCTCAGCTGGCGGTGATTAATGCTTACTTGTTGACTTCAACATGGTAAGTCTCGGTACTTGAGTTCTTTTCTCCTTCTCTCTCTCACTTTTTCTCTCAGTAAAAGTTGTTTAGCTTTGGTTAATAAAAAAAAGAGTTTGTCGGTTTTTCTCTGGACCACTAATACTGGTCTATTAACCAGAGCTATTTTTGGATTCTCATCCAGCCTAACTGCCACTTGGATAAGCTTGAGATGGAGTCACGAAACCAAAAAAGAAAACCGGACCAACTGGGTTTCAACAATGTGTGGAGTGTGGGGGAAACTTTTGCCAAGGCCGATCCCCATACAACTTGTGTTTTCTGCTTAGGGTTGGAACACCTAGAGACAGACTGTGACATTTGTAAGAATTTCCCTCAGTCGATGCTTGACAGGCGCCTTAACTAACTGAACGAGAAATTGGCTGAGAAATCCACTAACACGGATGGCCAAACTGGTTCAAGTTCAAAAGAACCAGAAGGGGTGCCTTCTGACCAAGGTGAGACCTGTTCTTCAAAACGAACCACAGATACAACCCTTGAACCAGCTACCATGAAAAGGAAAAAGAATGAAAAGCACACCAAACTGGCCCCTAAGCCAAGAGCGGTTGCGGTTCTGACCACAGAGGATATTGTTAATGCACTACGCATTATTCAATCCCTTCAGTTTGGTCCAGCTGAACTGGTGGTATGTCTGGTTACTCCTCAACCAATTGAAGTCCCCTTGGATCCCTCTGAATGGGACTATGCATGGGATCAGGAGGCTGAACACGATGATGATGATGAGGAGGAGGACTATTGAACTGGAGATTTCTCCAGAACATGAGGGGGGCATTTCTCCACCCAAGCAGTTGGAGAAAGCCCTCACTCATTTCTCTTTTATGAAAAAGGTGGCTGAAACCCTCCAGTTGCCAGTTCAGGAATCCTCGGATGAGGAGGAAGAACGGGCTGATGTTGAAATGATGGATGTCCATGCCTCTAAAAGGCTGGTGATACCCATCCACAAGTCTCTTAAAAGACAGACACTGAAAATCTTGGGTACTCCTACTTCTATTCCTCCTGTGGATTTTTCTGTCTGGTCACCACAGCCATGATGGGGTAGTTCAGCTGCTGCCTGTGAAAAGGCAAATATCCCATTATCTTCCCACCCTCCTGAGAAAGACTCTAGGAGGATTGATTCCATGGCTAAGAAGTCATACCTGTGCTCCTCCCTTATTGCCAAGCAGGCCTCCTACAGGACTTATGTGGTACCAGAAGAAACTATGGGAAGCTGTTTCTTCTCTGGCAGCTAAACTTCCTGCTGATTTAGCTGCAGATTTGGGAGAAATGGCTAGAAATGGAATTGAGGCTTCCAAGCAGCAATTCCATATGGCAGTGGATACCAATGACTCTGCATCCAGGGTATTGGCCACCTCTATATCCCTGAGAAGGTTTTCATGGCTGAGAACCATGAACCTGTCACAGGACACCCAGACAAAGTTCTTGGATTTTCCTCTGGTCCAGAATTCCCTCTTTGGGGAACAGACTGAAGCCTACATGAGGAAAATGGACAAGTATAAGACTTCCTATAGGAGTACTGCAGCCAAAGAGAAGGCTGTCACACCTCAAAAACAACAAGGTAGGGGAGGCAGGGGCAGGCCTTACCAGAGGCCTTTTTACCAGGTCCAGGCTTTCCCTGTCTACCAGCAGCAGCGTGGATACTTCAGAGAAAGATGCAGGAGACGTGCCACTCGTTCCAGCCCAGCTTTCCAGACCAGGACACCAGCTAAGCAGGCTCCCTGAAGAGCCTTGGATCACCTCTCCAGTTCCAGTAGGGGGCAGGCTTGCCCACTACCTCCAGAATTGGCAGTTTGTAACATCAGACAAATGGGTTCTGGAGGTAGTGGGCAAAAGCCTTGCTTTAAATTTCGAACATTTCCCCAGATTGAGAGCAAGGCGGTTCAATTCTGCCTATCCAGCACAAATCTCCCTACTGGAAGCAGAAGTTACAACCCTCCTTCAAGACAGTGCAGTGGAACCTGTCCCTCTGGACCAAAGAGGAAAAGGGTTGTATTCAAGGTACTTCCTGACCTTGAAGAAAATTGGGGATTGGTGACCCATTCTGGATTTAAGATTCCTGAACAAATACCTAACAAAGCCAAAATTCAAGATGGTCACCCTGGCTATAATATTGCCCACTCTCAGACAAGGAGACTAGTTAGCATCCATAGACCTCAAGGATGCTTATTTCCACATTCCTATCAGCCAATCTCACAGAAAATACCTAAGGTTCGGACTGCCATCAGGTCACTACCAATTCAGGTCCCTCCTCTTTGGCCTGACTTCAGCTCCCAGAGTGTTTACAGAATGCCTGGCAGTGGTGGTGGCACACCTAAGGTGTTTAGGAATTTCAGTTTTCCCTTACCTGGATGACTGGCTGTTAGCAGGCCAGTCTCAACAGCAGGTGGTAGTGGCCCTGGGAGTCACTCAGACTAATTTTAGCTCATTGGGCTTCTTAATAAATACAAAAATTTCAGTTCTGAAGCCAGTCAGCTCCTGCAGTTCATAGGAGCGGAACTGGACACATTTTTGGGAAGAGCAAGACTTCCCCCAGACAGTATGGGCAACATAGTTCAGTTAGTGGACTCTTTCAAGTTCCACTCCCCAAAGCCAGCCAGGTACTTTCTGTGGCTGCTGGGACACATGGCAACTTCAACAGCAGTGGTACCAGGGGCAAGGTTTTAGATGAGAGACATTCAGTTCCATCTGAAGTCCTTTTGGTCCCAGAGAAGAGATTCCTTGTCCAAACTGATTCCAGTAACTTCCACATTTCTTCAAGATTTGCAGTGGTGGCAGGACAAGGACAACCTCAGGGTAGGTGTCTCATTTCTTCAGGAAAAACCCACAGTGGTGCTCACCACAGATGCATCCCTTTTGGGGTGGGGTGCACATCTGGGGGAGCATACAGCTCAGGGCACATGGTCCCCTCAGGAGTCTCTTCTGCACATAAATTTGTTAGAACTCTGAGCAGTCTTTCTGGCTCTCCGGTCCTTTTCTTCCATGATTCAGGGGAAAGTGTTGCAGCTCAGGACAGACAACACCACAACCATGTTTTACATCAACAAACAGGGTGGCACAAGGTGCACTCTACTGTGCACAGAAGCTATGAAGATCTGGAATTTGACTTACTTCCTGGAGGTAACTGTGTCAGCAGTGCTTCTTCCTAGGAAGGACAATGTTCTGGCAGACTCTCTCAGCAGGATCAACCAGAACCACCACGAGTGGTCACTGAATCACCGAGTTCTCAAGGACATTTTCAAGCTGCTGTCACCCCAGAGATAGATCTCGTTGCAGCCCCAGACAATCAACGGTTGCCTCAGTATTGCTGCAGGCCTCCAGTCCTGCATACAGTCTCACTGGTTGCACTTCTTCTGGACTGGCCAGGGGAATTCCTGTATGCTTTCCCTCCATTTCCATTGCTCCTCAGAGTACTGGCCAAACTCAGGGTTCAGTCAGCACTGCTGATCCTGATAGCCCCAGACTGGTCCAGGCAGCCTTGGTACTCAATACTGGAGACTCTGGCATCGACCAGCCCAGTCTGCCTCCCCAGGAGGTATGACCTGTTGACCTCCTCCCAGGAGAGGATCATGTACCCCAACTTGGGGTCCCTCAGACTGACGGCTTGGCTCTTGCAGAGTTAGAATATGGTGGTCTGCAACTCTGTGACTCGGTTCTGGATACTCTAAAGGTTTTCAGAAAACCAAACACTAGGAAAACATACTGTTCCAAATGGAAGAGGTTCACCTTCAAACAACATGAAGTCTTGCTGTATTCTGACATATGCAGTTAGCCCCAGCACTTGAACTTCTCTGGAGAGGAAAGAGTTAACTCTATGCAGGAAGCATAGAACGTTGAGCTTGAGCTCAGTTTCAAACTTCTGTCTGCAGCACTTCAAAGCGTAACCGTCTTTACTCCGCCTAACTGTTCAGTCGCTCCGGAGATTGCTCCTTCACTACGGTCAGTTCGGTTATGAATCTGTCTGTTTAATCACCGATTTTGTCGTATTTTCGGCTTCAGATCCCTGTCTGTGGTACAGTAAGTGTTGTAGGTAGTGGACTGTAGATTTAGATATATTTCTGTGGAAATTGTAAAAAAACTATGAATCGGTCTGATTCAGAACTGATTGTTTAGGGTTTTTTCTTATTCTTTCTGGTTAGTGTGAGGTACCGGTTCCTATTGGTTTCAAAAAAATGTGATTTTATACATTTTTTTTCCACAACCTGTAACACAGTTGGTAACCGATAGGAGGGTCTTACCTGGCTAATAAGCTGTAAAGGGTAAGTTTGTAGCCTGGCCATGTCTGAGAAACCCAAGAAAAAAACCGGGCCCACTGGGTTTCAACACTGTGGTGAGTGTGGGGATGCCTTTGCTAAGGCAGACCCTCACACCACTTGTGTTTATTGTCTGAGGTTTGACCACCTCGATTCAGACTGCCAAATTTATAAACATTTTTCAAAGGACATCCTAGAAAAGAGGTTGGGTAGGCTCAGGGGAGAAGGATGCCGAGAAGTCTGCTAATCCGGATGGCCAGCCCGGTTCAGTTCCTACCGAACCTGAGGGAGTGCCCTCTGACTTGGGCGATACTCCCTCGGGCAAGAGGAGATCTGACCCTGAGGGGTCAGTTCCATCGAAATGCAAAAGGAAATTGGCCAGTTCGGATCCAGAACCGCATAATCCAACCGTGAAGAAATAGCCAGGGTGATAAGTATTGTGTAATTGCTCCGTCCGGTTCCGTCCAATCCGGCGCCTCTCAGTAGGCGTTCGGGTCAGTCAGTTCCCCTGGTTCTGGAATATGTTTTGGATGAATTTTAAGAACCAGAGTGGGAGAGGGAGGAAGAGCAAGACGATGATGATGAGGATGGTGAGGAAAGTCTGGATGAGCCCATTGAACCGGACATCTTCCCAGAAAGGCCTTCTAATGTTTCCCCTCCCAGGCTTTCTGAGACCCCATCCCACTATTTGTTCTACAAGAAAGTGGCTGATACCCTCCAGTTTCCCTTGGTTGAAGCTGTCGAGGAACAAGAGGAGCCTGATTTTGTGGAAATGATGGGCATCCCAGAGTCCAAGAGATTGTCTATTCCCCTCCATAAATCCTTTTGGAAACAGACACAGAAAATTCTTTAACCCCCAAATTCTTTACCTCATGTAGATAAAAGAATGGACAGGAGGTATATGCTTTCAGGCTCAGGTACAGAGTTCATGTTCCACCAATGCAGCCATGTTGGGATAGTGCAGGCTGCAGCCTGTGACAAGGCTAATATACCCTTGGCTTCACACACCCCAGATAAAGACTCTAGAAAGGTGGATGCTATGGCCAAAAAAACAGTACTTAGCATCCTCCTTGGGACTCAGGCAGGCAAATGATATGGCCTACACAGCCAGATACCAGAAGTCTAGATGAGATACTGTTCTGGAGCTGGCTAAACAGGCCTCCCCCCAGCTAACCAAGGAGCTGGAGGAGGTGGCTGCTGATGGGATTGAGGCATCCAAAATACAATTTCATGCTGCTGTGGACTTGAATGATGTGGCACCATGAGTCATGGCTACATCTGTGTCTCTTAGGAGGTTTGCTTGGCTCAGATGTACTAGCCTTTTACAGGACACCCAGGCTAAGGCCATGGATTTCCCTGTGGTGGGTAATTCTTTATTTGGGGAGCAGACAGAGAATTACATGAAGAAAATGGACGAGTATCGGACCACCTACAGGAGTGCACAGGCCAAGGAAAGGCAGGCAACTCCTCAGAGGCAGTAGTCTAGGGGCAGGGGCAGGCCTTTTCACAGGCCTTTCTACCAAGCGCAGGCCTCCTCTTCCTTTCCACAAAGGGGGTTCTTCAGAGGGAGAGGTAGAAGGGGCATGAGCAGGGCTGCATCCTCCTCTCAGTTCAAGGCTCCTGCCAAGCAGACACCCTGATGTGTCAGCCCTGGTCGACTCCCCAACCACAGTAGGAGGCAGGCTGGCTTACTACTTCCAGGCCTGTAAGTCTGTTACCTCAGACGTGGGTCCTTGAGGTAGTAAGTCAGGGATTGGCCTTCAGTTTTGCAAAGTTCCCAAAATTGAGGGCCAGATTCTTTCCACCTGCAAACCTTTCAGAGACCCCTGCTTTAGAAGCAGAGGTTTCCTCTCTGCTAACCCTCAGGGCTGTAGAGAGAGTTCCTACTCAGCACAGGGGCAAGGGTCTGTATTACAGATATTTCCTTACCCCAAAAAAGACAGGGGAGTGGCGGGCCATCCTAGACATAAGATATCTAAACAAACACGTTTTTAAAACCAAAATTCAAAATGGTGACTCTGGGAGTAATTCTTCCCCCTCTAAGACCAGGGGATTGGCTAGCTTCCCAGGACCGCAAGGATGCCTACTTTCACATCCCAATTAGGTGCTCCCACAGAAAGTACCTAAGGTTCGAATTGCCTTCAGGCCATTATCAGTTCAGAGCAATGCCCTTCAGCCTACCATCAACTCCAAGGGTGTTCAAAAATAATTAAACAACACATATCCTATAAAATACAAAATAAAATAACATCAGCAAAGAGAATTCAAAATACAATGGACCAACATTCATCATCCACCTAGGCTGAACAGAAACTAAGAACTGCCAGCGAGCCGCAGGAACCGGCCAGTCCAAAAGAATCGGTGGCCTACTACTTCTGCTCCGGGGGAGGACAACCCCACGGCCAGCCGCCCCAGGAGTATAGAGGAGGGAAAATTAAGGACCGTCCTTCCAGCCAACCCTACTCCCCTCCACTGTGTGAGACACCAACCCAGGACCACCAGAACAATGCAAGCCAACTAATAAGTAAAGTCAGTTTCTCAAAAAATGTTTATATAGACAGTAGATATATCCACAGTCACTTATCTTGCAGGATCTCTTCAGGCCACTTCTTAGCACACTGGAAGATCCGACAATACTGGCCTCAGGTCCTTAATACATCCAGTCAGCCAAAAGATTCCAAACAGGATTCAAGGTTTAAAAGTTCTAATCGATTTCCAAGGAGAGCCAACACCAAGCCACAGGATCCAGCCAGTTATTTAGGAGGCACTACCGGGCTATAATGGTGACCCACCACCACGACTCCAGGCTAAATCAGCTCCCTGACCGTCTCCACTGGGTGTCTAGGGGAGTAGGATCAAAGGGCCAGCCCTCCAGCAGGCCCTGATCCCAGCCCCTGTGTAAGTCACCAACCCTTCTAGTGCCTCAAAAAAAGCCAGCGGGACAGGCTAAACAGATCAAAGCCACAATTAGACAGGTCACTAAAGTATCGACTTATAGCACAGCACTCCGAACGTATAGACTATAAGATCCTGTATAGTCTCCGTAAACTTGACAGTTCGAAAAAGAGCGCTCAGAATCCTTAATAAGCTTGTTCCCGGTGACTCCTGTCTCTTCCAGGTCCCATATGAAGTGAACTACTCCTCGAACAAATGCCAGGAAAAGGTTGCGCTAAAGAAGTGAGCACCGCGTGAAGCTCAACGCTGAAAAGCAGCCGCCAAGCTGCCAAACTGCCAAAAAAGCAGCTAAGTTCCCAAGACAGACTCTGACGTCAAGCCGCACAATGTCCCAAAGTCCGGACCAGAAACAACCAACCGCGAACACTCAAAACGCGGTTAAAATACCACAGCAGACAGATAAATGCAGAAAGGCGAGAAGTGGACAAAATTTTAAGCCCCCGGCACTCGGCAGCTTCTCCGCAATCCGGGTTTAGGTCCAAAACACAGAAGTGCTCTGCAAACGAAATGAGGCCAAAACTTCAAATCCTATATATAAAACAGAAAAAAACGCTTTAAAATAGAACTACAAGAGTAAAACATAAACGCAGCAAACACCAGTCCGATGGCTAGGCCCATCTCCATCCTCCCCCACCTGAGCAAACTACTGGACAAAATTGTACACTTCCAGCTCTTTGATCATCTTGGAAAATAATATAACCTGCAGTGCCCCCAACAACATGGGTTCTGTAAGCACCATAGCACCACGTTAGCCTTAGCACACTTCACTAACCATGCCCTCAGAAATATGGACTTGGGTAAGGCCACAGGTGCCATATTTGTGAACCTAAGGTGTTTGACCTGGTCGACCACCCCCTCTTCCACTCCACTCTCCACCTTGGCTGCTCCACTTGGAGGTATGACTTGCAATTGCGCAAGGCAGCCTTCTCCCTCCTTCTTTACTGCTATGCTCCCATCTATTCCAGTGTGTCTTCTGCGCTGTGCTCCAGGCTGAACTCCATTTGTAACAGTATATGTCGTTTTGTACTCCAGTCTCCCTACTCAACCCACCACTGTGACCTGTACCAGCCACTGGGATGGCTCCCCCTCTAAGGATGGTTCGACTTTGCCCTTTGCCCTTTACTGTATAATAGACAATACCCTTAGAGGCAGTCACCTTTTCCTATTCTCATACCTCCTCACGGGCAGAGTCGCATCCAGGTGCCTCTGAGAATCACCATCCCCCCTCTAGAGGTCCCTAGAGTCTCTTCTACCATGGGCAGCAAAGTCCTTTCCTGGTCTGCCCCTCCCTATGGAACAAGCTCCCCATGTCATTCCGCTCGACCTCCTTTCACCCCTCTTTCAAAACCCACTACAAGGCCAGGCTGATGTCGGAAGCCAAATGCTCTTGCTCTCCCAGGTAAGTGGGCATCCCTTCCCACCTATTTCCCTCCTTTTCCCACTTCCATATTGCGAGGCCCTTACTAGAGGCTCTGGCACAGTGCTGTGCTCTGCACTCTTCCCTTCCCTTGCTTTGTACTCTTCTCCCTCCTGACTACATCATCACACTTACCATCTGTTGATTGTATTATTGTAACTGTGTATTTACCATGCTACTGAATTGTTTGCCGTACCTGGTACAATACTGTAACCTCAATTTATGTATTGCCCCTATTTACCATGCTTCTTGCACTGAACTATGTTGCCTATTATACTGTTTGCACTACCTGTATATGCCTTACTCGATGTGCCACGCTAGTGGCCCAGGTCATCAGGGCTGTGCCAATGACTGTGTGGGGCCCTACCTCCCCACCAATAAGCACAATATAATCATTAGCACATATAAAATATTTATAGTGTAGGTTCTTTTATTTCATGTCAGTCCTGTTGAGCATTTGTAGTTTGCCCATGCTGCCCCCATTCCGTAGCTGGCACCATGGTTAAGGAACTATAATTTTCCCTACTTCTCCCGAAAACATTGGCACCCAGATCAGATGTTTTGAGTAATGGGCCCTATTGCTTCTTTGTTCTGTTGTTCCCCTACTCCAACCAGCATTCAGATCTGCAACACAGACTCCACTGCCACCACTACTGACAGCCCCAATTTCAAATGGATAAGCAATGTACAAAAAGAAAGTTGCAAGTGTGTCTGTGACAGTACAAGGTTTTAAAAATGCTGACCTCTGAGGCAGTGGGCTCACTCACAATGTGGGCCCTACTCCAACCGTATCTCTTGCACCCCCCTGGTCATGGCCCTGCAGATCATGCATGAAAATGATCCATTGGATCAGTGCATCTACCTGGTCATCAAAGACATAAATAAATTACCAAAAATGGCAGCGTTACGCACAGTCCTAGAAATATTTCTATGCACATGCATAACTTTGGTAATTTTCACCATTTTGATTCCAAATTTTCAACATAGCCATTTTTTCACAACACCTCATGAATAGTACAGCTGTCTTTTTTTTCATATCCTATCCAAAAAATGTTTTCACACCTGTGGTGTGGAATGTCATTTCAGCACGGATTTGAACATTTTCCCCTTTGGGGTTTATGAGGTGGGGTCATAAGAAGACTATGTTGAAAGTTTGGGGTCAAAATATTAAAAAAACAAAGAATTTATTAAGTAAAGTGGTTTGCAGGGGTGTCTGTTACACCACTGGGGAACACTCTGCCTTACCGTGTCAGTGAGCTGAGTTCAGGTGTGAACTCAATGAGCCAGTTTATTGCAACAAAGCTGATGGGGAAGGTGCTGCAGCATGCAGCACAAGCCCCCAGCTTGGGTAGGGATGGAGCAGTGTATAGGCGCAGACCCCACAAACTGTAGTGAGTCAGGTATCGATATGTGTGCTGGGGTCTGCTGGGCCCATGCACTGTGTCAGGACTGTCTCCAATATTGTATTTATCTCAAGGGGGTGGGCATTAGGGTGGACAACCCTAAGTAAGACCCCAACACTGGTTCGCCAATACTCTGGAGCCTCAAAGCCCTAATGTTTTTCATTTCCCTTCTTTTTGCGCTTTGCGCTCTATGACCCTAGTGTCTGCATTAACGTCATTTTTGCAAAGAATGTATAAACATATATATATATATATTTATATATATATATTATAATGGCACGGTAGTGTCACTATAGTTAGGGTTGAGTACCCCATTTAAGGTTAAATCTCAAATTTTGCACCTTAACTTTGCAACCGAACAACGGATTTGCCTGAAATTTGGAATGCACAGTCTGGTACCATAGCTCTCTGGATCTGGCAAGTTGCGTTACGGTCGGATGTACAGTTGTGGAGCTACAGTGCACCAAAAAACACATAAATTACACATTTTTGCATGTTTCTTTGCTCCCACCTACAGCCCGCACAGTTTGGCGCGATCAGTCCGAAAGCTCAGGAGCATGCAGCTAGGCCCCAATGCCTTCCAAGATTTCGCAAAAAATATTAAACAGTTCAAAAGTTATTCAAAAAACACTGAATCCCATTATAGTCAATGGGAAAAGTTAATCTATCCAACTTAGTGTCACAAATGCAGTTTTTGCTGTCACAAATGACCCTTTTACTTTTGTGATTTAGCCATTTTTTTTTTTCAGTTGGTGGTCAGAAAAATGCTTTGCATTTAAATTTGGGAACCTCTAGGGACACAATTCGTGTTGTGTTCACCTAGTCGAGTCCTGAGGATGCTAGACAAGTCTTTTTTGGGGGGGTAAAACCCCCAGAAATATGTTTTTTTTTATTTTTTTAAAAAGTAGTGTTGCAAAGTACTGTCGCAAATGTGACACTTTTGTGATTTCTTTTGCGAAAGTGTCGTGATTTGCGAAAGTAATTTGCGACAGTATGGCCAAAACAATAGGAAATCTTTGCCACCCTGCTGCAAAACAACAGTTTGGTCTTTTGGGATGAAATTTGCAGGGAAGAAAGCCAGTATCGCTCAGATGTGCCTTTTGGTGGTTTGGTACCAAAATATTACTGGGCTGCAAAGTTACGGCACTCCAAACTTGACGATTTTTCCCATAGGATAACATTATGGCGTCTGCTGCGCCTTCCGGGTCCCATATCTCGAAAATGGTTCAAGATATGGATTTTACGTTGCAAAAATGCTTAGTCCCTCACAAAACTATCTGGGGAATTCATAAATGATATGAGATTTTAATTTGTTTTCTATGTCATACAGTTCCTGAGTTGTAAGCGATTTAGTATTCCAAGTGCTCATTTTCTGGTCCGAGGGCTACCATTATGCCTACATTCTTTGTATTCACTGTGCTTGTGGATGCACCTGTTTGGGACAGAAAGCGAGTGCGTTTGTGTTACTGTTACCGTTAGCGTTTGCATTTACATTTCCGCTTGCATTTCCATTACTATTTGCGTTAGTGTTTCTGTTTGCGTCACCGTGTCCATTACTGTTTGAGTTTCTGTTTGCTCTTGCATTTACATTACCTTTTGCATTACTGTTAAGTTTTGCATCACCGTTGGCATTACCATTTGCATTTGCATTACCATTTGTGTTTCTGTTACCATTTTCGTTAGCGTTTCCATTTGCGTCACAGTGTGCATTACCGTTTGCATCTTCGTTTGTGTTACTGTTTCCTTTTGCATTTCTGTTTGCGTTAACATTACCATTTTGGTTTTTGTTTCCGTTTGCATTACCATTTGCATTTCCCTTACCATTATTGTTTGCGTTTGCGCTTGTGTTTCTGTTATCATTTGCGTTAAAATTTCCGTTTGCATCACCATTACCATTTGCATTTGCATTTGTGTTACCATTTGCATTAATGTTTAAATTTGGGTCACCATTACCGTTAACGTTACCACTTCGCCTTGCATTTCCATCAGCATTAGCGTTATGGTTAGCATTACCATTTGCTTTAACGTTTGCGGTTGCATTTCCATGAACGTTTCTATTACCAGTTACATTTGCATCACTGTTACCGTTTGCATTTGCACTTGTATTTGCATTACCGTTTATGTTTTCATTTCCATTTCTGTCACCATTACCGTTTCCGCTTCGCTTTGCATTTCCGTCAATGTTAGTGTTACGGTTAGTTAGCATTACCATTTTCATTTACATTTGTGCTTGCGTTTCCATTACCGTTTGCATTAGCGTTTCTATTTGTGTCACCTTTACCATTACTGTTTGCATTTCCATTTGTGCTTGCGTAAGCATTTGCATTTATGTTTGCGTCACCGTTAGTGTTACCATTACCACTTCCCTTTGCGTTTCCATTAACGTTAGTGTTACGGTTGCCATTACCATTTGCGTTTACGTATATGCTTGCGTTTCCATTACTGTTTGTGTTAGTGTTTCCGTTTGCATCACCGTTATGCAAGTTATTGTTTGTGTTTGCGTTTCCACTTCCGTTTGCGTTACCGTTTGCGCTTACATTTGTGTCAACATTAGCGTTATCGTTACTGCTTCACTTTGCATTTCTGTTAAGATTAGCGCTACCGTTACCATTTATTTTTGCACTTCCATTTGCGTTACTGTTTACATTTGTGTTTCCATCACCATTTGCATTACGGTTTGTGTTTGCACCTACATTTACATTACCATTTGCGTTTACATTTATGTTACCATTACTGTTAACGTTTGCAGTTACGTTACAGTTACCATTACCATTTCCTTTTGCATTTGCATGTGCATCACCATTACCGTTACCATTTGCATTTGTGTTACCAGTTGCATTTGCATTTCCATTGCGTTACCGTAACAGTTAACATTTGCATTTGCGTTCACCTTTCTGTTGGTGTTACAGTTACCATTAGCGTTTGCATTTCACTCACCATTACTATTACTGTTAGTGTTAGCATTACTGTTACAGTTATTACGCAGACATGGGCAGCATGGTTCAGGCCCCACACTCCTATCACCACATTACATTCACTATTTATATTGCACATTCTCAAAATAAAGGGAAATTCATGGCAAGAAAACTCTGTTTAATGCATCAGTTAGGGTTGTTCCACAGCGACAAAAGCAAGGAAATTCAGTGTTAGGGTTACCACCCTTTGTACCCCACACCCACCCCGCCCCCACCAACAGGCATCGAGGTGTGCATTGGAGTCATCGGGCCTAACTCTCACCCCATTCTCCTATACTGCACCACCTCAGCTTATTTACACATGGAATGGGTTTGGAGTTGGGCCCGATGACCCCAACGCACACCCCAATGTCTGTTAGTGAGGGCGGGGTGGTGTGGCGTGTAAGGGTGGTAACCTTAACACTGCAATTTCCTCGCTTTCGCTTAGAAACTCCCAACTGATGCATTAAACAGAGTTTTTGTTATAAATATACTATATTATATATATATATATATATATATAATATATATATATATATATATATATATATATATATATATATATGCCAGGCTCTGACCTGTGTGTCATTGTAGATTGTCAGTCAGTAGTGAGGATGTTTGCCTAAGAGAGCGGCTGGGTGGGTAGGTAGGGATTGGGAACCTTGGCTTTGTTTCCTGCTTCTCATTCTTCTTTGTTCACCTCTGCACTGAGAGAGAGAGGAGAAAGGAGGAGTCAGAAAAAAAAATAATTCTGAGGAAAAAAAACAATAAGACAGAGGGAGACTGAGGAACGGTTAGCGACAGAGACTGGGGGTGGGGTGCTATGTGCCTGACAGACTGCAGAGAAAGAAAAAGAGCCTTCGTTCTAAAAGAAAGCTGCACCCTCATATCTTGTAAATTTGATTTGTTTCCATGTCAGTAGACAACTCTTTTCCTGTAGCTATTAGGATTATATTTGATTGCTTTAGTTTATTTTCACTGTTCGTACTAGTCCCTGTAACTATTGTGAGGGGTCTTCATTTTCTGGTTGTTAAAATCTCACTGTCCCTGAGAGCTACATTAGCATATGAGAACATGATGTGTCGGCATCCTTTAGACGCCACAGTATGCCTGTCTGCTTAATTAGAATTCAGTAAAACAAATTGCGCAATATGTGAAGTACCATATTTGCCTTCAGTTAGCTTTGCAAACTGAGTTGCAATACAGGGTTCTTCCCTTTAAATTGCTTTCAATTTGTGTGTTTCCAGATGGGCTTTTTTCAGGATATTTGTACTTTCTTCATAAAGATACATGGTATGAATGGGTGATGTGACATCATGTTCTCGTATTCTAATGCAGCTGTCATGGACAATGAGATTTCAGCAGCTATAAAATGGACCCCCCCCCAGATAGTTACAGGGGACTAGCATGAACTGTGAAAACAAACCAATGCAATCACATATATCCCCCACAGCTACAGGAGAAGAGTTGTCTGTTGATATGGAAACAAATAAAAATGACAAGATATGAGTACGTAGTTTTCCTTTAAGGCATTTTCCAAATTACAGTTTTAAACCTTGGAGAAAAAAAACAGCTGAGACAAGAGAAGACTGTGTGTACGGATAGAGTCAGAGACGGCAGTGCAGCTACCCTTACTAGAAGTACTAGTCACTGTCAGTGCACCAGACAAACAGCAAGTGCTCAACTACAAAAATAAGAAATAAAAAAAAAATTAAAAAAATTTAAGAAAATAAAGTTTACTGAAAAATGAGCAAAGAAAGGAAAAGTTCCACTTTTTGAACAACCCAAAGCTGACATTGACAAAGTGGAGACAGTCCACAGAGGGCCACAACGACGGTGAAGGGGCTACACCAGATGACGTATGAGAAGAGGCTAAAGCTTGCCGAACTGTTTCAGAATTGAATTATTTGGTTTAAATTAAGTGATGATGACTAAAGAAGAGAGAGAACAACATCTAAATACTGTAGTAGGAATAAGAGAATATATTTCTATGTATAAGTTCATTAGAGTAAGATAGAGGTTAATTGCTAAAGGGACAGGTTGTTTGGGATATTATTAGTATTATTATTAATTTATTACTTTTTTGATGTTGCTCTCCTTTGCTAGTTCCTAACATCAGTTTATGAGGGGTATTATCCTCATTATTTATGGTAATTTGTTTTAGGTATTACTGTTGATGGAATTTGGTAAGGGTACAGAAAGTTTAATTTAAAGGAATACAAGTAGTTTTATTTTAATAAGAGAGTTGTTTTAAATTTTTGATTTATTGATGGATATTGTTGAGATAGCACAGGCTTTATAGTTTTATAGTTATATATTCTTTTAACTTTTTAAAGTAATGAATGGATTTATTACGTTATGTATTCTAATTAAAATTTAAGGATATTATTTTCTTTTTCATTTTATAGAATAGTTATTACTCTTTTTAAATAATGTTAGATACTTTATAATTTGATTTTAATTATTTTCCTTACTTATACTGGTAAAGATATATAATGTTTAGTTATTAACTTGTTGCGTGTTTGATTATTGAACGATTTTTGTCTTGCGTTTTTATCTTCTTGAAAAACCTTAATAAATATTTACTTATAAAAAAAACAGTTAATTGTGTCAGCAGAGCCAGTAAAGGCATGCGTCAACCTGAAAATCTATTTGGAGGGAGGGGGCAGCCCCTGGCAGTTGAGTAGCCTCTGTCTGCAGTGTCACCAGCCAAATCCCATGCAAGCAGGACCATTTTTCTTTTTTATGTAGGCCAATAAAAAAATAAATTGTGCAAGCAGAGCCAGTAAAGGCTTGTGTTATGTGTGAAACCTTTTCTTTTTTGGGGGGGGCAGCCCTTGGCAGTTGAGCAGCCTCTGTCTGCAGCATCACCAGACATTTCCCACACAAGCAAGACCATTCCTCTTTTGTGAAATCCTTTAAAAAACATAAATTGTGCAAGCAAAGTCAGTAAAGGCATACAGTACATCATGTGTGAAACCTTTTTGAAGGGGGCAGCCCTTGGCGGTTGAGTAGCCTCTGGCTACAGTGTCACCAGCCATTTCCCACACAAGCTGGATCATTTTTCTTTTGTTTAGTCCTTTAAAAAATAAATTGTGTAGGTAGAGCCAGTAAAGACTTACATCAGTAACAGCACAAACAGAGCCCATGCTAGCTGAACAAGACGGGTACGTTGCACTTAATGAAAGTTCACAAAAGAGCCATAAGCCATCCAGTTTTGATTGAAGAGCTCCGGTGAGCCCACCATCTTGGTGCTTCATGTCAAAATGAAATGCTTCATCAGAAGGAGGGGTCACACCACTGGGATGCCCATTTATTTTGATCTCTTAAAGAGACATCCATCAATTTCAATACATCATCAGTGCAAATCACATAGAGACAATAGTGCAAATGAGCATGAGTGGCATAACAATCCCCTTACAGACAAGACTAAATCCATGACATATACAGTGGCCACCACTTATAACAGGCATGTTTGTTCAACCTATTTTCACCCGCTATAGCAGATGATCGCTATAACCACTTTGCATGTAAACACCACTACAAATTCACTTTATTGACTAACTGGAGTACTGCACAATCCGTAGTCAAAAACATATACAGTTCTACAGTACAGTACTATATTGGCATTCACTCACAGGGGATTGAGGTGTAGGGCATTGTATCGCTGTATGATCCAATTTTGGTGATGATCGAGTAGGATGGGGAAGAGTGTTTCAGCGAGGTGGAGTCATTCAGAAGCAATTTCCAGTGTAGAGATTTGCATCAAGGCATGATCTGGTTAGGAAGAGGATCGGGAAGGGTGTTTCAGCGAGGTGGAGTCATTCAGTATTGCCTATGTAGAGATTTGCATCAATGTATGATCTGGTTTGTGAGAGAATCAGAAAGGGTGTTGCAGCAAATTCTGCTATTACTGCTTGACTGTAATTATTTTCGTGTTAAACACTGGCTGCAGTTGGTGGTATAACAGGCATGCTCTAGCTGCAGGTTTGCTCTTGCAGCATAGGGTAGTAGAGTTGAGATGTGAGGATTTTTCTCATCAGTAGATTCAGAGTTTGTGTGCTTATGAACTGCTAATTACTGCAAACGATGTGTGAATAGTGCAAACACCTGTGTGACTCTGCCAAAATCTGCCCGAAATAGCAGGCTGGTAACAATCGCTATAAAAAGCATTTTTTTAATTGAAGGCAATCAGAATAGCAAATGGTTGTGACAATTTGCCCGATGTAAGTGGCTGCCCTGAATAACAGCAGGCGCTATAAATGGAGTCGATTGTATAAAAAACTCCAACTAAGTGCAAATCAGTGTTTAATGAACCCTTGTTTAAATCAACAGCACAACATAAACCACATTTCTTACTAGCTCCAGAAAAAAAGGCATTAAAATCTATATCTTATTGTTGATAATGACAGCTAAAGAGTAAAGCGCCTAATCGTAATACATATTCAGTTATTATTTAGAAAGCCATATCTGGAGCCCGAAGAAAAGCATTGTTTTGTACAATGTATACATTTCTTTGATCAGTCTATTACTAAAACACACAGCAGAACTAGAGGTAATAAAACTACTGTATGAGGCTATGATTTTATCAAATTGTCAGTACCATCACAAGCAGGTGAATGACACCAGTGAACAGTATTAATAGCAAATCCATATTGTGAAAAAATATAAAAAAATACTGTGCACATACTATAAGCATAACCCTCATTCCAGAGCTGTTTAATAAAGATTCTATATATTCTATTTCAAACACCATGAAGTCTTGCTATAATTAGGACTTATTGCAGTTAGCCCCTGGCTCTGAACTGCCCCGGAGAGGAAACAGTTAACTCCAGAGAGATCTGGAGTTCCACAGTGCGAGGGCGCTGTTCAAAGCTCTATCTGGCCAGTTTCAAATGAAACTGACAGATTCTTTACTCCGCTTTCACTGAACAGTTGCTCCGGAGATCAGCTCCTTCAGCTCGGTTCATTTCGCGGTTCAAGCGAGTTTATTCGGTTCATTTGAACTGGCAAAAGTGTCTATTTTACGCATTTCGGTCAAAGCTCTATCTGGTTAACCGTAAGTACTAAGTGTTTAAGTCTGTGTGGAATTCATTATCGGTTCAGTCTGAACCGATCGGTTGCTTAAAATAACGAATTTATTCATTGAATGGGCTTTTAGAAGTGCGGTTCCGGTTCTTTCGGTTCTAAAAAACCTAGCATTATCTGGGTTTTTCAAATACCGGTATTACGATTAGCAACCGATAAGGGTGTCTTGCCTGGCACTGCCGTTTAAAGGGCAAGTTTTTGGTTAGGCTGGCATTATGTCTGAGAAACCCAAAAGAAAAATCGGGCCCACTGGGTTTCAACACTGTGATGTCTGTGGGGAAGCCTTTGCCAAGGCTGAACCACACACCACTTGTGTCTATTGTCTGAGGGCTGACCACCTCCTGTCAGACTGCCAGGTGTGTAAAATTTCCTGCAGCCACCCTGGAAAAGAGATTGGGCGGCTCAGGGCAAGAGAGGCAAAAAGTCCGCTGACCGGATGGCCAGCCGGTCCAGCACCCACTGGACCAGAGGAGTTCCTCTGACCAGGGTGAGACTTCCTCGGGCAAAAGAAAGGCTGGTTCAGAGGAACCAGTCCCAGTAAAAGACAAAGAAATCAGCAGGTCTGGAGTCCAAATGTCTCTCCAACTGCTGCAGAGATAGAAAAGCCATACAGATTGTTCAGTCTTTGTCTCAGGGGACTTGTCGAACCCCTTTAGTTGGGAAAAGGGTGGCTCGTTCAGGTCCAGTGGTTCAGGATTATGATGTTGAGGACTTTTATGAACCACAGGAGGGGGAGGAGGAATTTGATCAGTGCATTTGTGACTGGGAAGGTCTGGACATGCCCATTGAGCCAGACGTTTCTCCAGACAGACCCTTTGAATCTCCCCCTTTGCTGTCTGAGTCCCCTTCTCATTTTAGGTTTTATAAAAAGGTGGCAGAAACCCTCCAGCTCCCTTTAGAGGAGGCTGTGGATGAGCAAGAGGAGCCTGATTATGTAGAAATGATGGATATTCCAGAGTCTAAGTTTGTCCATTCCTTTGCATAAGTCATTTAGGAAGCTTAACAACTAAGATTTAAAAAATCCTCATTCTGTCCCTCCTGTAGATAAAAAATGGACAGAAGGTATACTTTATCAGGCACTGATACAGACTTCCTCACTGACCAGTGTAGTCATGTAGGTGTTGTTCAAGCTGCAGCCTGTGACAAGGCTAATATTCCCCTGGCCTCACATCCTCCTGATAAGGATTCCAGGAAGATTGATGCCATGGCGAAAAAACAATATATGGCAGCTTCGTTGGGACTCAGACAGGCTAATTATATGGCTTATGTGGCTAGATATCAGAAATCTAGATGGGACACTATATTGCAGTTGGCCAAGCAGGCCCAGGGCCAGCTGGCTAGTGAGTTGGAACAAGTGGCTGCTGTTGGCATTGAAGCCTCTAAAGTTCAATTTCATACTGCTGTTGATGTTAATGATGTTTCCTCTAGGGTCATGGCCACTTCTGTAGCTCTCTGTAGGTTGGCATGGCTCAGATGCACTAATCTGTCCCAAGATACTCAGTCAAAGGCTATAGATTTTCCTGTGGTAGAAATTCTCTGTTTGGGGATCAAACAGAAAATTACATGAAAAAGATGGATGAATACAGAACTACCTACAAAATGCCCAAGCTAAGGAGGGCATGCCACTCCACAAGAGCATGCCCCCAGGGGTAGGGGCAGGCCTTACCACAGGCCTTTTATCCAAGTTCAGGCCTCTTCAGCCTTTGCACAGAGGTTTTCAGAGGCAGAGGTAAGGCAGGGGCACAGGCAGACCCTCTCCTCTCTCCTCAGCCTAAAGCTGCTGCCAAGCAGGCACCCTGACCAGGTGTCCAGGGCGATTCTCCTGTACCGTGGGGGGCAGGTTGGCTTATTTCAGCCAGAACTGGTTGTCCCTAACTGGACAAATGGGTTCTGAGGTGGTAAGCCAAGGTCTGGTTCTCAGCTTCAAGCAGTTCCCAAAGATGAGAGCCAGACATTTTCTCCTGCAAATCCTTAGAAGCCCTTGCTTTGGAAGCAGAGGTTTCTTCTCTTCTAGACTGCAAAGCAGTGGAAAGGGTTCCTCCTTGCCATCAGGGCAAGGGGCTGTACTCGAGATACTTCCTTACCCCAAAAGACAGAGAATGGCGGCCCATCCTAGATTTAAGGTTCCTGAACAAGCATCTTTTGAAACCAAAGTTAAAATGTTAACTCTGGCAATGATTTTGCCTTCCTAAGGCCAGGGACTGCTAGCTTCCCTGGACCTCAGGATGCCTATTTTCATATCTTGATCGGCCTTCTCACCGAAAGTACCTCAGGTTCGAACTGCCCTCTGGCCACTACCAGTTCAGAGCAATGCCCTTCGGCCTCACTTCTGCTCCAAGGGTTTCACAAAATGTCTAGCTGTGGTAGTGGCTCATTTAAGAAGGCAAGGGGTTGCTGTGTTTCCTACCTGGACGACTGGCTCATAGTGGGTCAGTCTCCAGATCAGGTAAAATCCCACTTGCAAGTCACCCAGCAGCTTCTCACTTCTCTGGGATTCCTGTTGAATTTTCCAAAGTCAGTTCTGGAACCAGTTCAGGTACTAACTTTCATAGGTGCAGAGTTGAACACAAAGTCAGCCAGGGCATTTCTTCCCTCGGAAAGAGTGGACAGAATCATTGCCCTGGCATCCCCCTACCCTGGTCTCTCGACCAGCAAGGCACTTCTGCAACTCCTAGGGCACATGGCTGCTTCCACAGCTGTCCTGCAGGGAGCAAGATTTCAGATGAGGGACATCCAGTTCCACTTGGGTCCTACTGGTCTCAAAGGAAGGACCCCTTACCAAATTTACAGTGACCCAAAACCATGATCCTAGCCCTTCAGTGGTGGCAGGATCAAGCAATCTAACTCAGGGGTCACTACTTACCGTTCTTCATTCCCTCACCCTCACCACGGATGCCTCCCTGTTAGGTGGGGGTCTCACTTAAGGACCTTTCCACTCAGGGAGTGTGGTCCCTCAGGAATCTCTGCTCCACATCAATCTTTTGGAACTCAGAGCTGTTCTCTAGCTCTCCAGGCTTTTTCAGCTACTGTCCAGAACAAGGTAGTTCAAGTCAGGACAGACAACACCACAACAATGTGGTACATCATCAGCAAGGGGCACTCGGGTCTTCAGCCTTCGTGCACCGAACAATGAAGTTGTGGTCTCGGCTTATTCCTGAACACCTCCCTGATAGTGGTTCACCTCCCAGGAAGGACAATGTCCTGGCGGATGCCCTCAGCAGGATTTCTCCAGGGCCATCACAGATGGGCCCTGAATCCTCTGGTGCTGGGGTCAGTCTTTGCCAGATGGGGCACCCCTCAGATAGATCTTTTCACAGCCCCAGACAACCACCAACTTCCTCTGTTTTGTTGCAGGCCTCCAGTGCTGGGATCAGTCCCTCTGGACGCCTTTCAGTTGGATTGGAAAGGGAGGTTCCTGTATGCCTCCCCCCCCCTCCCTCTCCTCTTCAGGGTACTAGTAAAAATCAGAACTCAGCCCTGCAAAGTGATTCTGATTGCTCCAGACTGGGCCAGGCAGCCCTGGTACCCTCTTCTCCTGTCCCTGACATTCCACCCTCCCCTGACCTTGCCCAGGACCCACGACCTGCTGACCTGTGCACAGGGGAGAGTGTGGTATCTGGACCTCAATTCCCTCCACCTCAAGGCCTGGTTCTTGAGGAGCTAGAATTTGCTGATTTACACCTTTCTCAAGGTGTCCTGGATATTTTGAAGGCTTCTAGGAAGCCTTCCACTAGAAGCCACTTACAACCCAAGTGGAAGAGGTTTTCCTTCTGGTGTTCTGAGAAGCAAATTGTACCAGAATCTGCTGACTTGGCCATTTTATTGGACTATTTGGTCCATCTAAATTCCCTAGGCCTCAAACCAGCTACTTTGAAGGTTCATCTAGCAGCTGTTTCTGTTTTTGTTTCTGCAGGGAAACCTGTTTCCCTCTCCTCTCACCCTGTGTTTTCCAAGTTTTTTAAGGGGTTGCTTCACACTAACCCTCCCTTTCGGGAACCAGCTCCGGCCTGGGATCTGAATGTTTGCATTGCTCAGCTAATGCAATCCCCCTTTGAGCCTCTGTCTTCGGCAGATCTCAAGTTTTTAACTTGGAAGACTGTCTTTCTAGTGGCTATCACTTCTGCTAGGCGTATAAGTGAATTACAAGCCTTGTCAGTGGAAAAGGATTGTATTTCTTTTCACAGAGATAAAGTAGTCCTCAGGACTAACAGAAAGTTTTACCTAAAGTGGTTTCAGATTTTCATCTCAACCAATCCATCTCTCTTCCAGTATTTTCACTGAGCACTCTTCCTCAGGGAGGAAACTGCACAGTTTGGACGTCAAAGAGCCCTAAGCTACTATTTGAGACGCACCAAGGGTCATAGGTTGAATCCTCCAACTCTTCCTTACCTATGGAGAAGTGGGCAAGGAGACCTGCCACTAAGAGGACAATCGCAAGGTGGATTGTCTCTTGTATCCAGTTCTGTTACCAAAAACTAGGTAGAGAACCTCCCTCAGGACTGAGGCTCATTCACCAGGGGTACAGCTGCATCTCTGGCGGCTAGAGATATTCCCATTTTGGAAATTTGCCAAGCTGCTACCTGGAAGACAGTCCACACCTTCACTAGCATTATTCCCTGGACGCCCAGTCCAGGAGAGATGCTCGTTGGCACAGCTGTGCTTCAGAGCCTATTCCCTAAGTAGGTTCTGGCCCTCCTCCATGGAGGTACTGCTGTATAATCTGCAATAAGTCCTAATTATAGCAAGACTTCATGGTGTTTGAAGAAAAAATTACTCACCTTAGTAATTGCTTTTCTTCTCATGGAGTCTTGCTATATTAGGACAACCCCCCCTCCTACCCCTCTCAGAATACCTACTTGGGTATGGGGTTGCAAATTAGTGCAAGCACTGTGTCATGCCATGTTAGTCTCTCTAGTCCCCCGTTTCATTTGGGTTGGGGAACTAGGTAATTCTGTTTTTGTTAAGTGGTAGATGGTCCCTCTCTGGACTTGAGTCGTTTGGGAGGGGGCCTATTAGTCTTGTCAGGGTGATCCTAACAATAATAGGTAATATTGTTTTATTCTGTGATTGTTGTTGTGTTTGTTGTTTTACTACTGGTAGGTAGCCAATGGCTAGTGTAGAGTTTTCCACACAGACTTGCTATGTTAGTTTAGCTTCAGAAAGAACCTGGCAGTTTCATTTGAAACTGGCCAGATGGAAACTTTGAACAGCGCCTTCGCGCTGTGGAACTCCAGATCTCTCTGGAGTTAACTGTTTCCTCTCCGGGGCAGTTCAGAGCCAGGGGCTAACTGCAATAAGTCCTAATATAGCAAGACTCCATGAGAAGAAAAGCAATTACTAAGGTGAGTAATTTTTTCTTCTCCTCTCTCAAAGATTACCCACAAAAGAGAAAACTACGTGGACTCGTAGATAGGGAGAAGTCTCAATAGTAGGGCTGTTTAAACCCGGGTATTAATGTGCCTTTGACGTGAAGATCCACTTGCCTTTGCACTCCAGCAGTTTGTTTTGCCTATCTCCACCCCTTGCACTGTTGTAATATGTTCAATTCCCAGAAATCTAAACCTCAAGGGGCTGCTATTGTGGAATTCTGCAAAGTGTGAACATGAGAGTATGCACACCACAAATGGTGTGCTACAATTAATAAACTGCCTAATTAATCCACAGTATGGATTGGCTGTTAATATTGTTCACTTGTGTCATTCACCTGCTTGTGATGGTACTGACAATTTGATAAAATCATAGCCTCATACAGTAGTTTTATTACCTCTAGTTCTGCTGTGTGTTTTAGTAATAGACTGATCAAAGAAATGTATACATTGTACAACAATTCTTTTTTCTTCGGGCTCCAGATATGACTTTCTAAATAATAACTGAATGTGTATTATGATTCGGCGCTTTACTCTTTAGCTGCCATTATTAACAATAAGATATAGATTTGAATGCCTTTTATTCTGGAGTTAGTAAGAAATGCAGGTTATGTTGTGCCGCTGATTTAAACAAGGGTTAATTAAACACTGATTTGCACTTAGTTGGAGTTTCTTTTATATATGTCGTGGATTTAGTCTTGTCTGTAAGGGAATTTTTATGCCACTCTTGCTCATTTGCACTATTGTCTCTTTGTGATTTGCACTGATGATATATTGAAATTGATGGATGTCTCTTTAAGAGAACAAAATAAATAGGCATCCCAGTGGTGTGACCCCTTCTCCTGATGAAACCATCTCATTTTGACGCAAAGCACTGATGTGGGGGGCTCACCGGGGCTCCTCAAACAAAACTGGATGGCTTACAGCTCTTTTGTGAAATTTCAGTAATTGCTGCTATTGCTTGTTTGGCTGATAAAGTGCAGTTTTTGTGGTTTGCTGAAAGACTTACGTCAGCCTGTGGAACCATTTCAGAAGGAAGAGGCAGCCCTTGGCAGTTCAGCAGCCCCTATCCGCTGCATCACCAACCATTTTCCACATAAGCAGAATCATTTCTCTTTTGTGTAGTCCTGTAAAAACTGTACAAGCAGAGTCAGTAAAAAGCACGACAAACTGTGAAACCTTTTTTGTGGGGGGGCCTTGGCAGTTGGGTAACCTTTTTCTTCAGTGTTACTAGCCATTTCCCAGACAAGCAAGACCCTTTTTCTAGTGTGAAGTCCAAATAATCTTTTGCAAGCAGAGCCAGTAAAGACTTATGTCAACCTGAGAAACCTTTTTTTTTGGGGGCAGCCCTTGGCAGTTGAGTAGCCTCTGTCTGCAGTGTCATTAGCCATTTCCCACACAAGCAGGACCATTTTTCTTTTGTGTAGTCCTTTAAAAAAATAAATTGTGTAAGCAGAGCCAGTAAAGGCTTGCATCATGTGTTAAACCTTTTTGGATGAAGGGGGCAGCCCTTGGCAGTTTCATAGGAGCCCCAACTTGTAGCCTTGCTAGTTATCCTGTTCATATTCATACCTTGCCTTAACTTGTGCACTACTCATTACTGCCACCTATTTCCTCAAGGTGAATGAGGAAGTTAACACAGTACTAGGGGTTTTCTTGGAAGGGAGCTGGCTTAATTCGGGAACAGCAACTGTTATCTGTATATTAAAAATAAAGATGGAAGGGGGAGAGCTTTAAAACAAGCTTCCAAGACAAAGACAGCAAGTCAGAAGACAAAAAGTCAGAAAAAGTGATTCTACTGCAGTTGGTGCATCCTCTTTACCTACCGAAGCTTCTGAGTCCTTCAAACAACATGAAGTCTTGCTATATTATGACAATTGCAGTATGACCGCAGGTTAGAACTGCTCCAGAGGTGAAATAGTTAACTTTCCATGCAGGCATGGAACTTAGAGCGCGAGCTCGGTTGAAAACTCTGTCTGATGTGCTTCAAACACAAACTGTCAGATTCTTTACTCCGCCTCACTGAACAGTCGCTCCGTAGATTTCTTCTTCTGCTCTGTTCATTTTGTCGGTTTAAAAGTATTATTTTTCGGTTTTTAGCCGAAATTAAACCGCAACCGGTCGGTTCAAGCTCTGTCTGTGGTAATGTAAGTAATAGATAGGTTTTACATTTATTTTTTCTGTGTGGAACTTGTAATTCTTTATCGGTTCGGTTTGAACCGATCAGGTTGTATTTAAAATCTACTAGTCCTTTTTTAGAGTGCGGTTCCAGTTCTTATCGGTTCCAAAAAAAACGGATTTCATTACTGTTTTTTCCACGACCCATGACATGGTTGGAAACCGATAAGGGTGTCTTGCTTGGTGGATTGCCATAAACGGGCAAGTTGGTTAGGCTGGCATTATGTCTGAGAAACCCAAAAGAAAAACCGGACCCACTGGGTTTGAACACTGTAGTGTTTGTGGGGAAGCTTTTGCTAATGCTGACCCACACACTACATGTGTCTATTGTCTGGAGTTTGACCACCTCAGTTCAGACTGTCCAGATTTGTCTACAATTCCTGCTGCCACCATAGATAAGAGAGTTGGTAGGCTCAGGAAGGGAAAGCCAAAAGTCCGCTGACCTGGATGGCCAGCCGGTTGGGTGCCATCCGAGACGGAGGGAGTGCCCTCTGACCAGGGTGATACTTCCTTGGGCAACGAAGAGCGGTTCTGAGGCGGTTCCAGCAAAGGACTAGAAAGTCAGCTAGTGTAGAGCCAAAAGTTCTCTCCCAACTGCTGAGGAAATAGCTAAAGTAATTCAAATTGTCCAGTCTCTCTCTCCGATTCCGACCGAACCGACACCTTCAGGTAAGCGTTCGGTTCGGTCGGTTCCACTGGTTCAAGATTATGATTTTGAGGATTTTTATGAACCGGGGGAGAGGGAAGAGGAATATGAGGAGAGTGAATATGGTTTTGAAGATCTGGATGTGCCCATTGATCCGGACATCTCTCCAGATAGACCCCTAGGGGTTTCTCCTCCAAGGCTTTCTGAGTCCCCTTCTCATTTCATGTTTTATAAAAAAAGTTGCTGAAACTCTCCAGCTCCCTGTTGAGGAAGCTGTTGATGACCAAGAGGAGCCTGACTATGTAGAAATTATGGATATTTCAGAGTCTAGGAGACTGTCTATTCCTTTGCATAAATCTTATCGGAAACAGACAGTAAAAGCTTTAAAAACTCCTCACACTGTACCTCCTGTGGATAAAAGGATGGACAAGAGGTATACCTTATCAGGCTCCGACACTGATTTCCTCACTCAACAATGCAGCCATGTGGGGGTAGTGCAGGCTGCAGCCTGTGACAAGGCTAATATTCCCCTAGCTTCACACCCCCTGAGAAGGACTCCAGGAAGATTGATGCTATGGCAAAGAAACAGTACATGGCAGCATCTTTGGGACTCAGACAAGCAAATTATATGGCTTACTGCTAGGTACCAGAAATCCAGATGGGATACTGTGCTGGCCCTAGCGAAACAAGTCCCTGACCAGCTTGCCAGGAGCTGGAACAGGTGGCTATGGATGTGATGAGGCATCCAAGGTGTAATTTCATGCTGCAGTGGACTCTAATGATGTTTCATCAAGAGTCATGGCTACATCTGTGGCACTAGGAGGATGGCTTGGCTCAGATGTACTACCCTGTCTCAGGATACCCAGTCTAAGGCCATGAATTTTCCTGTTGAGGAAATTCTCTATTTGGGGAGCAAACAGAGAATTACATGAAGAAAATGGATGAATATAGGACCACCTATAGGAGTGCACAGGCTAAGGAAAGGCAGGCCACCCTCAAAAGCAGCTCCCTAGAGGCAGGGGCAGGCCTTTTCATAGGCCTTTTTACCAAGCCCAAGCTTCCTCCTCCGCCTATGCTCAGAGGGGGTTCTTTAGAGGGAGAGGCAGACGGGCTACAAGCAGGTCTGCTTCCACCCCTCAGCCCAAAGCCCCTGCCAAGCAGGCACCCTGATGGGATTGCCAGGGCCGATTCTCCTCTACCTGTAGGGGGCAGGCTGGCTTACTTTGTCCAGAACTGGAAGTCTTTAACATCAGACAAGTAGGTCCTGGAAGTAGTAAGCCAGGGACTGGTTCTCAGCTTCAAAAAATTTCCAAAGCTGAGAACCAGATCTTTTCCACCTGCAACTCCATCAGAGGCACTCGCCCTTGAGGCAGAGGTGTCTACCCTCCTGGCTCTCAGAGCTGTGGAAAGGGTTCCTCCCCTACACCAGGGCAAAGGTTTGTACTCCAGGTACTTCCTT
Organism: Neoceratodus forsteri; assembly: GCA_016271365.2. Taxonomy (NCBI): domain Eukaryota; kingdom Metazoa; phylum Chordata; order Ceratodontiformes; family Ceratodontidae; genus Neoceratodus; species Neoceratodus forsteri. The sequence goes on along the minus strand of CM057453.1, from coordinate 1,334,580,801 downwards.
ACCCCAAAAAAGACAGAAGAATGACAGCCCATCCTGGATCTCAGATATTTAAACAATCCTCTTTTAAAGCCAAAGTTCAAAATGGTGACTCTGGGAATTATCCTACCCTCTCTAAGGCCAGGGGACTGGCTAGCTTCCCTGGACCTCAAGGATGCCTACTTCCATATTCCCATCAGACGCTCCCATCGAAAGTACCTCAGGTTCGAGCTGCCCTCAGGCCACTACCAGTTCAGAGCAATGCCCTTCGGCCTCACTTCTGCCCCAGGGGTATTCACCAAATGCCTGGCTGTAGCAGTTGCCTACCTAAGAAGGCAAAAGATTGCCATCTTTCCTTACCTGGATGATTGGCTCTTAGTAGGCCAGTCCCCAGACCAGGTCAATTTACACCTTCAGATAACGCAGCAACTGCTTACCTCTCTAGGTTTCCTTCTGAATCTCTCAAAGTCAGTTCTAGAGCCGGTCCAGCTTCTTACCTTCATAGGCGCAGAACTGAACACACAGGAAGCCAGGGTCTTCTTCCCCCTGGACAGGGCAAAGACCCTAGTCTCCCTGGCCTCCTCATTTACCCTACAGGTCTCCCGGCCAGCAAGGCATTTTCTGCAGCTCCTAGGACACATGGCTGCTTCCACAGCAGTTGTGCAAGGAGAAGGATTTCAAATGAGGGACATCCAGTTCCATTTGAGAGTTTTTTGGTCTCAAAGAAAGGATCCTCTTACCAAGCTGATCCCAGTAACTCAAACCCTGATCCAAGCCCTACAGTGGTGGCAGGATCAGAGCAACCTGGACAAGGGTTCCTTTTGTCACTCAGTCTCATTCTCTAATCCTTACTACGGATCGTCCCTCTTGGGCTGGGAGCTCACATGGGCGCCTCACCACCCAGGGTCTGTGGTCTCCAGGAATCTCTGCTCCACATCAACCTGTTGGAGCTCAGAGCAGTTTTTCTAGCACTTCAAGCTTTTTCCAAATCTATTCAGAACAAGAGTATTCAGGTCGGAACAGACAACACTGCTACAATGTGGTACATCAACAAGCAAGGGGGCACTTGGTCTACAGCCTTGTGCACCGAAGCGATGAAGCTGTGGTCTCTGGCTTACTCCCTGAACACCTCCCTTACGGCAGTTCACCTCCCAGGCAAGGACAATGTCCTGGCAGATGCTCTCAGCAGGATTTCCCAGGCCACTCACGAATGGTCACTGGATCCCTGGTCTTGGGAGTAGTATTTGCCAGATGGGGCACCCCAGATAGATCTTTTGCAGCCCAAGACAATCACCAACTTCCTCTTTTGCTGCAGGCCCCAGTTTTGGGCTCACTCCCCCTGGATGCCTTAGCCCTCAGTTGGGAGGGGAAGTTTCTCTATGTCTTCCCTCCTTTTCCTCTCCTGTTCAAAGTGCAAGTCAAAATTAGATCCCAATCATGCAAAGTCATTCTGATAGCTCCGGATTGGGACAGACAGCCCTGGTATCCACTCCTGCTGTCCTTAGCAGTCCATCCTCCCCTGTCCCTTCTCAGGAATCACAATCTGTTAACCTGTGCCCAGGGAAGGGTCTGGTACCCGAATCTCAAATCTCTCAATCTCAAGGCTTTTTCCCAAGGTGTAATGGATATACTGAAGGCTGCAAGGAAGCCTTCCACCAGGGCTACTTACAATTCCAAATGGAAAAGGTTTTCCATATGGTGCTCGGAAAAGCATATTTCCCCAGTCTCTGCTGATCTACCCACAGTCCTGGATTATATGGTCCACCTGAATTCTTTAGGGCTGAGACCAGCTACCCTGAAGGTGCACTTGGCAGCTGTGTCTGCTTTTATTTCAGCAGGTAAATCCTCTTCCCTTTCAGCTCATCCTGTATTTTCCAAGTTTTTTAAGGAGTTGTTTCACACTAACCCTCCATTCAGGGATCCTGCCCCTGCCTGGGATCTTAATGTTTGCATTGCTCAGCTTATGCAACCCCCCTTTGAGCCCTTGTCTTCAGCTGAGCTCAAGTTCTTGACTTGGAAAACTGTGTTTTTGGTAGCCATCACCTCTGCCAGACGCATAAGTGAATTACAAGCGTTGTCAGTGGAGCAGGAGTTTATCTGTTTCACAGAGATAAGGTGGTCCTTCGGACTAACAGAAAGTTCCTGCCTAAGGTGGTTTCAGGTTTCCACCTTAATCAATCTATTTCACTTCCAGTGTACTTCACTGACCACTCCTCCTCTGGGGAGAGGATGCTGCACAGCCTAGATGTGAAGAGAGCCCTTAGTTACTACATAGAGCGTACCAAGAGTCATAGGTTTGACTCCCTTCAACTGTTCCTCACCTATGGCGAAGTTGGTAAAGGGAAGCCAGCCACTAAAAGATCCATTGCCAGGTGGATTGTCTCTTGTATCCAATTCTGCTAGGAGAAGTTGGGTAAAGTTCCCCCCTCAGGCCTGAGGGCTCACTCTATCAGAGGTACAGCTGCTTCTCTGGCTGCTGCCAGAGACATTCCTATTCTAGAAATATGTCAAGCAGCTACCTGGAAAACAGTTCACACTTTTACCAAGCATTACTCCCTGGACATCCAGGCTAGGGAGTGATGCTCGGTTTGGTACAGCCGTGCTTCAGAGCCTATTTCCTAGGTGGTTATGTCCCTCCTCCATGGGGTACTGCTGTGTAGTTCAGTAATTGTCATAATATAGCAGGACTTATGTTGTTTGAAGAAAAATTACTCACCTTAGTAATGTTGTTTCTTCTAATGGAGTCTTGCTATATTATGACCTCCTCCTCCCTGCCTGCCCCTCTCAGAACCTCTGTTTTGGGGATGTGGGTGGGCAGTACAGGGTTGGCACTTTTTTTGATGCCCACCTTGTTGTTTTTCATCTACCTTTTTGGGTGAATTGGAGTTGTGTTTTTGCATTTTTGGGTCTCCTGACTTGAGTCTTTGTTTTAGGCCAAAAATGAATGTTTATGTTAGTAGCCAGTTGGCTAGTGTAGGTTTACAGCTTCCACACAGAACCTTAGTGAGTTTTAGCTCGTAAAGATTTGACAGTTTGCGTTTGAAGCACAACAGGCAGAGTTTTCAACCGAGCTCGCGCTTTAAGTGCCATGCCTGCATGGAAAGTTTACTGTTTCACCTCCGGAGCAGTTCTAACCTGTGGTCATACTGCAATTGTCATAATATAGCAAGACTCTATTAGAAGAAACACCATTACTAAGGTGAGTAATTTTTTCTTATTGTCTTCTGAGATCCCATCAAGTTTGTCTGCAGCTGCAGGTGAGACCCAGTCAACAAATACAGGCCCAGCAAAAGGCAGGAAGAAAAGCTTGGGTGATGAACCAGCAAATAAGAAACATAGATTTGGCAAAGGTACAGTTATTACAAAAATGAAGGCAGTTGCAGGCACTACACATGGTGGAAAGGAAGGAATAAGCACACATGCATATGTTGTGCCACTTCCTCAAGATCCTACCATTTCTCATTCCTCTGCATGCTCTTCTCAGTCAGACCATGTGGATAGCAGTGGCAGTGATACATTCCTGAAACAGAAGTAGTGCATGATGAGGACTTGAAGCCAGAGGAACCTGTTGTTGTGAGATGCCAGACCAAAAAACCTGGGTGGAGATCGTCCGAGGAAAGATCCATAGGAGCCGGGAAAAGGAAGTTAGGCCTGGCTTGCTTGGCTCCTCTGCTGAGGGTGGACCTCACACCCAGTCATCCAGTGAGGACACTGAGGAAAATCATCAAAATACAGAAATTAACATAGACATGCTGGATGGTGATTCAGAAATTGCAATGCCAGGAACAAAACCAAAAAAGGCATCCTCTTCCGTTTGGAGTTTTTTCACCTTGACCCTAAGAACAATATGCAAGCAATATTCTGTTTATGTAAGGCCTTTTATTTATTTATTTATTTATTTATTTATTTATTTATTTCAGTTTTGGATTTAAACCATTGAGTATGGGACTCTTTTCCAAAGGTTCCAAGTCAGTCAAATACAATACAGTAAAATACAGTACAGAGCAAAACAGTACAGACAGACTAACATAGTTGTTACAGATGATTACAGTTAATGTCACAACACCGAACATGTAATCAAAAATAAAGACAAGAGGGAAATCCAGTGGCAAGCATTAGGGTGTCAGAGTAAATTCAGTCAGCACACTGTTAGTGCAGATTAAAATTCATTGTGAAGGTGTAGGGAGACCGACAGGTTGGGAGGAAACCCTGTAGTCGGAGGGGTGGTATGTGACCAGGGCTTTGACAGGGTTAAGACACAGAAGTAGTTCAGCCAGTGTAGCTTTGTTGAAGAGAACATGTGGTACCGTGGTTAAGTGCTTTTGTGGGGGTGGGAAGAGGGGGCAGAGGGGTGGGGTAAAGGGAAATGGGATGGAAGGAAAAGAGAGAGTGGGGATTCGGGGGACGGAGTAGAGTGAGGACCAGAACAGTGAGGGGTTTAGGTGGTGCTGGGGGGGGAGGTTGAAGTAGATTACAGGGGGATATTTTTAGTTAGTGCACCAACAGACAGCAGAGGAAGACAGGCAAGCAACCTTGGCACATCAGCCTTAATAAGACACTTACTGCAAATACATCGACTTCAGTGAGCCAGGAATAAGTCACAAGGTGACACAGCAGGGGGGTGTTTCATAGGTTTACAATGCTACTAAGACTGGTGGTATAGTTTAATTTTTCCATATACAGTGCAAAACCCCTCAGACACTAAGCAGGACTTTGACTGTATCACCCCCAGTATCTGCTAGGTCTTTATCAGAATCAGAAAGCTTCCCCATTGAAACCAGAATGAGTTTTTCTTTTTTTTTTGTCAATAAGATTTTATTAAATTATTTCAAGTAATCCAGATATAATAACCAGTAAATGGAAACTGTAAATAAATCCAGTGTCACAGCTTATCACCAGTTAACTAATGCAGAGAGAAAGATACTAATACATAAAACTATTATAAACAAATAATCATCTAGAAAAACAATCATAAACTGTATACTACACAGATGCAAACTAAGCTAAACAATACCACAAGCCATAAACTAGATCAGACATTGATACTGCCTAGAATATAAGAACTTAGGTTATAAAGTAATAAAGTCTCCTCCAGCCTTTTGCAGTGTGCCAGTTGCACCTCAGAAACAGTTAACGATGTAGCAGACTTTTGAACAGTGAACTAAATATGAGCAAAGCCATCCAGGTGCTCAGCAGTGAAATAAAGCAATACCTTCAAATGATTGCATTGGGCATGTGCCCCTTTTCTATTGCTGACGCTGTTGGGTTTCAGCAGGTGATGAAACCTGCTGCCCCTTGGTACCAGCTGCCATCATGGACATATTTTTCCAGAAAGGCTGTGCCAGCTCTTTATAAGGAACTGCACCACAAGGCAAATGGTGCCTTGCAGTCATGGACCATTAAAGAAGTAAACACAACAACAGATACATGGAGAAGTGGTCAAACAGCAGATTACACTGCCCACTGGGTATCATTTTCCTCTGCAACATCGTTTGGCACCACCAGGAAAAATTACTGTCGTGGGAACACCTTACGGGAGCTAATGAAACGGGTCTTAGAATGCCTTTCCACAATATTTTTGGTTGTAGATAATGCAGCTAACAGTGCAAAAGCATTAAAGGATGGTGGGCTTCTGCATATACCATGTTTTGCACATACAGTCAGTCTACTGGTACAGGATTTCCTCGGTGAAGACATGAGTGTGCAGAATAAGCTGGGTGCTGCATGAAAGATATATGGTCACTTTATGCACGCTGCAAAAGTTTGTAAATTTTGGCAGGAACTGCAAAAACAAAATAACTTACAATTTACCAGGTAAAGCAAGAAGTTGCTACTAGGTGGAATTCCACCTTTTACATGTTGCAAAGGCTCCAAGAACAATGCAAAACAGTGTATTTTTTTTTTATTATTTATTAGATCATTGGTTTACAGACCTTTGAGTCATAGATTCATTTACAAAGGCACCTCGTCAAGAGAGCATTACATCACAGCAAACAAACAATACAGTACGTAACGCTTAGATTAAAAAAGCAACCAGTGTTACAGGCATTCATTGACGGTACATGCTTGGTAATACGTAGATCACAGTAGTCATTGTATAGGTACATGAGTACCACGTCAGGTAGCAACCAGAGATATTTTATTACATTAGTCAGCAGATGTTGCATGAGATCCCAGGTATATACAGCAAAAGTAGACAGGCAGACCCAGCTTAGCGGTGAAGGTAAGGGGCAGGTGTATCAGTACAACATGGACCATGAAGTAGGGAAAGAGGATGTCACACTCACCTCTGGGCAGTTCAGTCTTCTATCATACTTATGTCATTTACTACAGCCAGTTGAGAAAGCAACACATGAAGCATGTGCTGACAGCACAACCATAAGTCAAGTCATTCCACTGATGTTTTCTCATGCAGAGACTATAACAATTCTGAGAACAATTTGAAGAGCAAAGTGCAAGCACAGGTGTCAGTCTTGCTGAAAAGCTATCTTTGTCTTTGGAAACGGACCACAGGATTACCATGATTTTAGAATCTGAACATTATGTGATAGCTACAATGTTGGATCCACATTTCAAAACTGGTTTGCCAGGTTTTCTCCAATCTGGTAGTGCAGACCTCAGCCACTATAAGATACTGCTGATTAATAAAGTTAAACTAAAAATAACAAGAAACTCCAACTAAAACTGCTGCAGCTGCTGATCGCAAAAATAGACATGCTCCTTTCCAAGAAACAGATCCCAGCGAAGAAGAAGAAGAAGAATCAGCACTTATATAGCAGTTTTTCTACACATTGTATCCCAAAATGCTTTTACAGGCAATGCTAGACTAGTAGTGAAGTGACTGAATGTGTACTGGCAGCCATGTCGCACATCAACACCGATATACAGCCTTGGACGACCGCATGAGCCGGTTTTATGGAAAGGGGAATATTGGCCAGGACACCTGGGAAAGTCCCATACTTCCCAGTAGGGGAACCTCTGTCTGCCTTGCACAATACAATGGCAGATGAAGGGCTAGTCACTGGAGCACCTGTGGGGAATGAGGAGGAGATTTTGTCTCAGGATGCTACCTTTTGGCAAGGTTTGCCTATTCTACCTTCTACGCCTGGAACTGTAAATGTGCTGGTAATTCCCCCACCTTTTAGTACAGACGTGGAAGACTCTCTGAATGCTGTGGAATCACAGAACCTACCTACGGATACTTCTGAACAGGCTAGATTGGTTCCAGAACCTGATGTGGACATGGTATGACAAGATCCTCAAGAAATGTTGCTTTGAGAGGCATTTAAAATGCATAAGTCTGTCTACTTCGCTTACTGTAAGAAGACACGACCCATGCAGTGGAACGAGCTCTGGGAGGGACACCCATGGATGACTCAGCTGCCTTTACCATTCCATCCCAGCTTGTGGAAGGATTACCACACTCTACTTCTGCTACACAATCTGATTTACCGGACTCACCAGTGGTGACGTTGGGGCTCCGACAGGGTTACTGTGAGGAGAACACAGCGTGAAGTCCAGACAAGGTTCTTCATGCGGCACCATGGAACACCTCACCTGATGATAAGCATTGGAACTCCCCATGCCCTGTAAGGGTGATAGACATTATAAATGGTGCTGAAAATTCTGTTGTAGGCTTTAGCAGCTTGCCTCCCAGAAAGCAGCGTCTTTCAGTGCTGCGTTCTTTACCTACAGCAGCCCTGACAAACAAAATTCTTGGCCCTTTGGGGCAAAATGAGACACTGGCCCAGGCGGCAATTATTGTACAGCCTACTAATTTGGCACAGAGACTGCACATACAGACAATATTCCTATTCTTAGGTCTCTGCAGGGAGCTGCAGCTACTGAATGGGCATCTTTGGTACCACCTGCACAGAGCTCTGCTGAGGCAGAACCTGCTGGCCCACAAGGTACTTTTCAGATGGCTGACCTCTTCCAGAATGTGGGAGAACCAGCGCAGAGATGAAATGTGGTTCATCTGAGGTTCAATGGAAACTTGACTGGGGCTCCGGATAGAAAGACTATATTGCACCCAGTGCTGAAAGACACTATAGGAATTCAGCATCTGAATTGTTTGCCTTTATCCACATAAAGGGAGAGGCAGTTTATGATATAAGTTTTAAAAATGTGCATACACTAGAGCGCTTCTGGCAGAGGTATCCAGGAATAAAAGATAGCCCTCTATGGTCCTTTTTTCCCATCCCTCTGATGAAGCCTATTGTAAAAATGATCACCTTATTAATTAGAAACAAAGGTGTGAATATTGCCGATGTGCAATACTGGCTTTGCCAATGGTGTGAGGTAATGGAACGTCCAAATCCCATTTTAGATGAGGATTATGTGTGGATGGGAGGTTGGAAAGTTAAAGTACAGTTTTAACAAACAAATACTGGCATTGTTCATTTACCTGGCAGTTTTCACATTGGTAGAGACTGAGGGATTTGCTTTTACCCAGGTCAGCCCAAGACATGTCATAATTGTGGTGCCCAGACACACTTGCGTTCAGTGTGTGACAAGCCATGCTGTAATCTTTGTTTGGATTATGGACATGTCAGTTTACAGTGTCCGAACCTGTTCAGGTGTAATTTATGTGACTAGGCCGGACACTCTTACAGACAATGCCCCTAGGTAGATCACAACAGGTTAGATCATGACCTTCTAGATCAGGAGCAATTGATCACTACATCTCAGGTTAAATCACAAGGTGCTAGCTCTCCATCTTCCCTGTGAGCAGTAGTAAACCAGCCTTTAGTGGCTGCTTTGGTCTCTGAGGAGAGCCAGGGCCCTAGTGGGAGTCCCATTCCTGTAGTTATAGACACTGAGCAGCAATCGTTGGCTCAGGAGATGAGTACTCCAATGATTACTCCACAGACTTCCCCTAGGACTGTTATTCCCCCCCCCCTCCCCCACAGCCTGAGCAGCCCATGTAGTTAGCGAAATCCACTAGTGGCAGGAGGAAGTGTAAATCAGTAAAAAACTCCTTCGAAGCTACAAGTTGTTACAAGAAATAGGTTCTTGGCCTTGCAAAAACCAAAAAAGAGAAAACGTCAAACCACACTACAAATCTTACGAGGTTTGCCTAATAATATCATTTTTTTGCAAGACACTAGGTTAAAGAAAACATCTGAAGTGTCTCAGGTACAAAAAACATGGTGGTTGGGGACCTCTCTATTGGTCAAATGGCTTAGACCTTTGTGATGGGGTGGGCATTCTGTTAAGAGGTTTTGAATTTCAAATAACCAGAGTCATGGATATGTGCCCAGACAGGGCATTATTGATAAATGTCACATATAAAAATTGTAAGTTTTGACTTCTTAATATCTGTGCCCCCCTCAAAGTATTGCATTACTGAATTATTCCGAATGTACACTATCAGCCTTTTTTGCATACTAGTAGACATGTGGTGTTGGGGGGAGGTTTCAATTGTGGTCTTTTCTCTGCAGACCAAAGGGGAACTACCATGAAAATGTTTGGCAATACTGTTTAAATTCTATATTAATTACTACAGGCTTTAGGGATAGTTATATGGAACTGCATTTTGTAGGAGCAAGGACATATGTGTGAGAAACTGACAACTAGTAATGATTTTTTGTTTATCTCACAGAATTTGTTGGCCCAGCATACTAATGTTATCCCTTGTGAAACTTTGGATCACATAGCAGTGTCTCTTTCTTGCACTATAAAAAACTTTTCCCATTACACAAATAGTAAGTCTAGATGAACATTAAATAATACCTTGCTTCTGATCCTGGCATCTCTAGAAATTGTAGAGAGCAGTTGAAAGCTTGTATTTCTGTACTGGGCACACAGGATGCTCCACTGGATTGGTAGTTGGACACTAAAAAGATTTAATGTCCTTTTTAAAAACATCGGCCCGACATGCACGCCAAAATTCGTATTTCAGTTATTTGACTTTAAGGAAAAAGCTTTTGGATCTTATTTCTCTGACTTGTAAACAAAAATTGGATGTGAAATCTCAAATAGACAAACAAGAAGTGATACAATATCATTACGATAGAGCAGAAACACTTAAAATGGAGGCCCAGTATGGCACCCAAGGCAACAAGCCAGCTTTAGGTATTTTCAAGAGTTGTAAGGATAGAGTGAATTAAACTAGGTTGGAGGTGGTGTGAGACCCAGTTATGCAAAATTTACATGTGGCACCTGGGGTGGTGTATGCTATTGGGCAGTCATATTTGAAATCTATGTTTGGTACACCATCTGTGGCAGTCTGGGATGAGCAGTTTATATTAAATGTAAATATTCCCACACTCCCAGAGAAAATAAAAGCAAATTTAATACAGGATGTTACTCTTGATGAAATTACTGTGGCCAATCAGGCCTTACACAAGAAATCATCCCCAGGACAGGATGGTTTAACAGCTGAGTTTTACCAAGCTTATTCGGATTATTTGGTACCCTGTTTGATGATAGTCTTCAATGTTGTATTACATATGAATACTTTGCCTGGACCAATGGCAGAAGCAATTATGATTTTACTTTTTAAAAAGGGGGATAAATCAGATCTCGCCATTTGGAGGCCGATATGCCTTTTGAATGTGGACTACAAAATTTTGGCTCCCATTCTTTTATCACGGCTGTCCACGGTGGCAGAGGTAACTATCTTTCCTGTACAGCCTTGTGCATTGAAAAAGAGATCTATTTTTCATAATTAGATTTTTCTCAGGGATCTCTTTTAGTATAATTCCACCATGGCACTTGGCATAATATTCTCTTTAGACCAGGCAAAGGCATTTGATTGGATGGATCATAACTACTTGTTCCAAGTTTTGCAGACTTATGACATTCCACCTACTTTTGTTGCATGGATTGGGATGTTATATGATAAGGCCTGGATTAGGCCTTTTTTTAAAGGAGTCCCTTGAAAAAATTTCTTAGGGAAAAAGGGGGTACAACAGGGCTGTCCCTTGAGCCCCCTTCCTTACGTTTTTCAGCTGAACCCTTTTTTGCGTAAAATTCTATCCCACCTGAATATACTGAGAATTTGTCCTGTAAACATGGAACCGATACGTCAGTTTGTGCCTATGCAGACAATGCCCGTGTTTACACTACTTCAGCAGTAGTAGGCACAACCTTGATGTCTTTGATTTCAGATTACGAGGCTGTGTCTGGAGCAAAGTTAACTTTTAAGAAAAGAAGGGGGATTTGGTTGCACACTGTGGGTGATCCGAACTTAGAGGTTAGTATTGCAAATATTGCAATATCACATGAATCAGTTAAGATATTAGGTGTATGGTTCGGTATCCCAGATGATGCTTCCTTCAATTGGAACATTCTTGCTGAGAAAGCCTCTGGTATAGTTCACTTGTGGAAGTACAGAACTATTGCAAATGCAAGAGAGTGTTTTTGATTAAAACTTTTAGTTTACCATTCTTTTTACATTTAGCTCATGTGTTTCCTCTACCTGTCTCCCTAGAGGCTAAGATTAATGCAGTATTTTTTTCTGAATTTTGGGGCAGTCACCTGAATCATGTAAAACGTGTATACACATATCATGATTATAGTTAGGGAGGGATCCGTATGATAAACCCAACGCTTTTCTTGTGTAGCTTATTTATCTATTGGACTATTTTTCCCTTATTTCAGACAACTTCACACCCATGGTATGATATTTTGAGGTTACGATTGCTTGATTTATTTACAATTTGGATTTTGGAGCAAGGCTTTAGCCCCAGAAACTTCAGGACTTTTCGGATTCCATACTTTTTGCATTCTGTATTTTTGAAACTGCGACAATGGCAGATCACTCCATTGTTTATACAAACACACACTCATAAATCATTTAATTCAGTGATTCTTTGGGATAAATTTTATGAAATCCCTCCAATACCTGAGGCTCAGGAGGAAGACCTGCATGAACATTTTTACAGTTAACTGACAAAAGAATTCCAGTTAAATTCTGGGACGTGACCTGGAAAGGGACCTGGGGGTAGTCATATCAGATGACCTAAAGGTGGGCAAGCAATGTGAGAAGGCAGCAAGGAGGGCTGGGGGGATACTGGGATGCATAGGGAGAGGCATCACCAGTAGAAAACAGGAAGTTATTATCCCTCTGTACAGACAGCTGGTGAGACCCCATCTGGAGTACTGTGTGCAGTTCTGGAGACCCAATCTCCGCAAAGACATAGACAGGATGGAAGCTGTCCAGAGGAGGGCACTAAAATGGTGCAGGGTCTGCACCGGAGGACATATGAAGAGAGACTTAAGGAGCTTAATATGTATAGCCTCGAGGAAAGGAGGAGAGGGGGACATGATAGAAACTTTCAAGTACCTCAAGGAATCAACAAAGTCCAAGAAGGTAGCATCTTTCAAAAAAAGAGGTGTGCAAGAACAAGAGGGCACAATTTGAAGATAGAGGGGGCGCTCAGAGGTAATTTAAGGAAGTATTTTTTCACAGAGAGGGTTGTGGATGCATGGAATGGCCTTCCGGAGGAGGTTGTGGAGTCAAAATCAGTGGTGGAATTCAAGCATGCATGGGATAGTCATAAGGCAATTCTGGGGGGTGGGGGTAGGAAGAAGTAGGCTGCTGGTTAACTAGGATCTGCAGCTTATCCAGTAGGTAGGGAAATGGGCAGACTGGGTGGGCCAAGCGGTCCTTATCTGCCGTCAAATTCTATGTTTCTATGTTTCTATGTCATGGGAGGCTGGGTGTCCGAGATACACACAAACACAAGGCACTGGAGGAACACGTGTCCTTGTGCCACATGCCCAGCTGTACTGGAAACAATACATCATTTTTTCTTACTATGTCCTCTTTCTATTACCTTATGGACCTTACTTAGAGATGCTTGGGAGCTGATTGTGTATTTCCCCTTATCTATGAGGTATAGATTTTAGGTGTGTATTCACCAACTCAGGTTAAATTTCACTCTAGCACTTTACAGATGATATTTTCTATTTGTAAATTTTGTTTATGGCAGTCTAGGTGTGCCTATGTGTTTCAGCAAAGGGAATTTTCTGCTGTCTCAATTCTTTCTCAGATAGCACATGAGTTAACTTCCATCTATAATAGGGAAAGACTGTACTGAGGGGTACTACATTTCCATCATACTGGAAATATTGTGATTGTTTTTTGACATATGACAACAGTCTATCAAATTCCTGTACTTAATTTTATTTATTTTTTTCTTTCTCTGATTCTATATTAAGTTCAGTGTTTCGATTTGATCTTATCAGCTGTGTGGTAATGTTTCTGTTGAATTGTTAGAATGTTCTGTTCTGGTTGATGGTTAACGTAACTATTTTCTTATATCTTTTTTTCCTAATGGGGAATGGGTTGCGGGTATGTCACAGGATGGATTTTTTCTCTACTTTACTATGTCTCTGATCTGTTTCATTTCATGTGAATTTTAACATGTCTTGTATTATTATTTGCTATTTGAATATTATATAATATTATACACTTATTAAAGTAGCCTACTACTTAATGTGGGTAAAACACAGTGGGTTTTGTTTACTGGCAGGACAAAGGAGGAGCATCACAACTTAAGTATTGTTGCCCTAGTTGGGACACAATTATGTATGACTTCTTCTTGTAAATATCTGGGCATTTTGTTGGATGACTCCATGACATTTGATAAATATATACAAATGTTATCTACTAAACTAAAGAAATCATTGTCTTTTTTTTTATAGAAATAAGTCCTGTTTTAGCTTTAATAATAATAATAAATAATAATTTTATTTGTATAGCACCTTTCAATATATCAAGGTGCTGAACAATTTTAAAAACAGTTCAAAACACTACATAAAAACAGAACATGTATATAAAAATCAGCATACCAACAAAATAGAATATTTATAATAAAATTCAAACATTAATAAATAACTTAATTATCTAAAAAAGCCATATTCCACAGATAAGTTTTCAGATCTCTCTTAAAAAGCTCCACGGAGGTGCACTGCCATAACCGACATGGTAGAGAGTTCCAAAGAGTGGGTGCAGCATGCGAAAACGCTCTGCTGCCGGAAGATTTTAAACTCACTCTTGGGATCTCTAACAACCCCATGTCGGCCGAGCGGAGTAATCGGTCAGGGCAGTAAGGAACCAGGAGGTCTTTCAGATAGGCTGGACCCTGGTCGTGAAGGGCTTTAAAAGTCAGTAAAATGACTTTAAAGGTGATCCGCCACCGCACAGGAAGCCAGTGCAGTTCGCGCAGCACGGGAGTGATATGACAGGACCTACTTGTCCCAGTCAATACCCGGGCTGCAGCGTTCTGCACCAGCTGTAGGCGACGGATTTCAACCCCAGAAAGCCCAAAGTACAGGGCGTTGCAATAGTCCAAGCGTGAGGATACAAAAGCGTGAACCAGAGTAGACAGGGAGTCGGACGGAACAAGGTGCCTAACCCTGGCAATATTCATAAGATGATAAAAGGAAATCTTGACAACGGCTGACACCTGAGCTTTAAGAGTCAGCGTGTCATCAAGAATAAACCCAAGGCTACGCACCCGTTCTGAGGACGGCAGAGATACTCCACCAAGGACAGTTCCAGATGGTGCACCAGTACCCGGCCTCGCCATCCGACCTCCTGGGTCCACTACCAGCACCTCTGTTTTCTCTGAGTTCAACTTTAGCCAACAAGAATCCATCCAGTCTTGGATCTCCCCCAGACAGTTGTTAAACACCAAGAGAGCTCCATCCTGGTCGGGTGCAAAAGACAGATAGAGCTGGGTATCATCAGCATAGCAGTGAAACCTCAGCCCATATCGTCTAATGATACCTCCGAGGGGCAGCATATACACTGCAAACAACATGGATGACAGCACGGATCCCTGGGGCACGCCACACAACAAAGAAATTGGGTCAGAGGAAAAACTCCCTGACACAACTCTCTGCAAATCCCGGTAAGGAATGACGTGAACCATTGCAATACAGTTCCAGATATTCCACAGATTTGCCCCAGGCGAGCTAACAACACCATGTGGTCCACAGTGTCAAAAGCTGCAGAGAGATCAAGAAGAACAAGAATGGAACGTCTCTTCTGATCCCTCGCCATCAGAAGATCATTTAACACCCGAACCAGCGCAGTCTCAGTGCTGTGTCTTTTATGGAAGCCCGACTGGAAGGATTCGTAGACGTTATGGATGGTTAAATGGTCATCCAGTTGAACTGCCACGACCTTCTCAATAACCTTCCAATAAAGGGAGGTTAGAGATAGGCCGATAATTAGAAAACAGTCCGGTCCAAGGAAGCTTTCTTCAAAGAGGAGTCACCACTGCCTCTTTCAAGGAACAGGAAACTTGCCTAATTCCAAGGAGCACCAGACTATTTGCGCCAGGACCGGACCGATGATATCAAAACAACTCAAAATGAGGGAGTCGGACCGATCCAAACCACAACTTGTGGGACGCATAGAAAGGATGATCCTCATAATGTCCACAAACTCAAGTCGTCGAAAGGAACTCCAGGAGAAATGAGGCACTGTCATCTCATGCTGTCCAAGAGCATCACCCATAGAGGTTACCGGACCCAGGTTCACTCTGATGTCGGCCACTTTAGTTGCAAAGTATAGAGCGAGCTCATCCGCACTCTGCTTCTGAAAAACTCCGAACATGCAGGCAGGCTGGGTAGCACAGTCTGTCTAAGTTCGAACAGCTGAGCCGGTCGATTCTGAGCAACTGCAATCTCCTGGACAGGAATTCTGCCTTCTTATGGGTGATTGCAGAATGATAGCTAACATAATGTTCCATCAATCTAGAGTGGTCGGCATCCAGGGCGGACCTGCGCCAGCGACGCTCTAACCATCGCCCCTGTCTCCGCATCTCCCTCAAGGTCCCATCAAACCATGGGGCTCTGGGGCGAAGGGGTAGGGCTCACGAGAACAGAGGGCAATAGAATCCAGGAGCCGCCGTGATGGCCTTATTATAGGCCAGCACCAATGCTTCTGGGCTATTGCTCACCGAACTGAAGGATGACAGGTCAAGGACCGGCTAGACCTTGTGGAGTAACATTCCGTAATGGCGTACTGACCATCTCCACAGGGCTGGTCTTCTCAGGGGTGCAAAATTGAACCTCACGATGTGGTGATCAGACCAGGCGACTGGTTCCACCCCATGTCAGATACGTCGATCCCTAGAAGGAAGACTAAGTCTAAAGAGTGTCCAGATTTATGCGTGGCAGTAGAAACCACCTGTGTGAGGCCCAAAGAAGACATCAATTGGAGGAAGTCATTGCCAAAATTTGAGAGTTCATCGTTGACCCAGGCGTTGAAATCACCCAGAACCATCAATCTGGGTGACTCAAACGACATGTCGACGAGGAAGTCTGCTACTTCCTGTAAGAAACGTCTCCCATCTCCGGGTGGACGGTAGATGAGAACGATTCGAATGCCTACACCTGCTACGACTGTGCACTCAAAAGACCCAGCCTCACCTACTACCACATTCGTGAGACCCAATTCAGTCTTAAAACAGACTGCAACCCCCTGCCCCTGCGGTCCAATCTGGATTTGATCACCGAGTACCCGCCGAATCGTGGCCTCCAAAAATAGGGCCAGAGTTTTCATCCAGCCAGGTCTCGTGATGAAGCCAAGTCAGCCGAACCAACAAGATCGGCAATAATAGCGGTCTTATTCCTAATAGACCTGGCATTGCATAACACCGTCGAGTTGGACAAACTTCGGGGTTGTCAAGCCCATCTGCCCACTGATTTCAGTAGTGCCCTTGGGTATGGATACCAGACAGGAAAACCTCGATCTGGATTCCATTTCGCCCCAGGGCACCTTCTGGACCTGACTACCCCGATACGATGAACCCGCTCGTTCATCCACCCCTGTTCGACAACCCCCCCCCCCCACAAACCATCCATCCATAAACAGTTAATTCACTCTTTATGTCAAGATTGACTATAGTTATTGTATTTATATGAAGACTATACAGTATATACTGTACTGAAATTATTGGATCCGTTGTATCATAGTGCCCTGAGGCTTGTCTCAGGCTTGCTATGGAAAACCCACGACTGTAAGCTCTATGCTGCGGTGGGATGGCAATCCTTGGCAGCCTGTAGACAATACCACTGGGACATCTATGTATGTAAATTTGTATTACAATCAGTTCCTTCATATTTAACAACTTTACTGCTGCTTAAACAGCCAACTAAATATGCTTTAAGGACTTTAAGGTCCAATAACCTTCCACAATTTTTTATGCCTAGGATTAGAGCCAAATATGGTAGTAATTTATTAGCAGTTTCTATACCTTGTGCATGGATTGCCATCCAAAAAAACTAAGGTCGACAGCTTTGATATCAATCTCTTGAATTGTCTTGTTAAAACTGTATCTCATAAGTGCAATTGTTTTAACTGAACTATGTGTAACCTTCAAGG
Source organism: Neoceratodus forsteri (assembly GCA_016271365.2). Taxonomy (NCBI): domain Eukaryota; kingdom Metazoa; phylum Chordata; order Ceratodontiformes; family Ceratodontidae; genus Neoceratodus; species Neoceratodus forsteri. The sequence continues at coordinate 1,334,563,475 of CM057453.1, read as the reverse complement.
GGCACTACCCTTATGGCTACTACCCCTGCCTGCCTCCACGGAGACAGGATGAGGGGCCCAGATCCATTGACTGGTGCCTCCACCCAGAGGTCGGGGTTAATTCTGGCAAGTTTGCCTCAGTCATAGCCCTCTGGGTTACTGCAACCCCCTTTCGACCCACTAGTGGCTCACTCAAGATTCCAACAATACCTTTCCCACATACACTTACCTCCCCCCCCCCAGATGGTATCTCTCAGCTCACTCCGGGGACCCCCCGTAAGGTAAGGTACAGTTATATCACAGTCACTATGCAGCAATTCACCAGGGATGCACAAACTAACCAGGTTATAGTTGCAACACATCAATCTGATTTATTAAAGGGAGGCAAATAACACGGGCAGAGGGAATCAAGGTAATTGGCTTACTCTATACTTATCTACCTAGGGCACTGTGCACAGGCCTGAACCTAATATTTACTGTCCCTGAGTACCCAAGCCCTAATGGCTAGTCCACCGTGGCAGCTGGTTGGGGTCCTGACACAGATAGCCCTCACAATGCTGGATGAGTCAGCATGAGAAGCAAAACTCAATTAGACAGTCAGCAGTAGGATGAAGCAACTGGAGGCCACTGATTGCAAACTTAGCAGGGAGCTACCCTGGTTCAGTACTCACGACTCCAGCAAACAGCGATTTCTTCATCATCTGGCAGGGTTGAGCCTGAATTTCACCAGCCTCCTCACATATTTATATGGCAAATAACAGCGGGGTACCATACCACGCAGCTGCTTCTAGACCCCACATGAACTTGCAGTAGATTCGGGCAATAAACGGCAACTTCAACCTCACGGGTGGACCGAGCGCAATTCAGCAGATTCTCCAGTCCTCTCAGGTTGAGCCTGGTAGGTAGCTGGGCTGGCACCAGCCTCCTCTGACCGCGCACCAGCAGATTTAGTCAGACTCAATTTAAACAGCAAAACGGCCGCCTCAGGCCTTCACGCGCTTCCCGCATGAACACTCACTCAGCACAGAAGCCTAGAGCTCCTCTCTCTTTCTTAGCCACCACGAATCTGCCCCTAGCAGCATGGGGTACACCTTACAGTTCGGGCACTTCCCGATCCCATAGGCTGGCTGCACATGTCAGTCATGTTCACCTGTTCCTACTGGTGTGAAAAAGCGCCATAGCCCATAATACCTTTCTCAAATGGCAAACAGTCCTCCCACTGGTCAGTTGGCTCAAAGGAGTCCCAAGATACTGATTGGTCCAATTCGGCAGTTCGGGACCAAAATGGTGGAACCCAACAGAACAGTCTTCTGCTGCAAAGAAGGCAGGTTAGAACAACCACATTATCATTATTACTTTAAACAATATCCAGCAAACAGTTAACTCTTTCAGCAGGGCTCCCTCTGCACAAGTAGCAATGGCAGCAACGGAGCGAATATCCAGCAGCTCAGGCAGGACTCTGGCATGAAAATGCACAGTCCCCCCTTCTGATTAATTACAACTGCAAAACAGGCAGCACTTAAAGGGACAGTACGTGGAGGCCACACAGGCACTCAGAGGCTACCCATTTAAAGTGCTTAAATGCCGAACACCAACCGGGCATGGAGCATTCAAATGAGCTTCGGGGAAGCGTTTAGGAACCCCCATTTGCAAGGGGGTTACACCCTCCCTGGCCTGGAAAAACTTGGCATCCGTGCCAAGTAATTACCCTTAATTTACTTGAAGGCACACAGCCTAATTGACACTACATCACACTTTGCATTACATACATGAATATCCATAGTGTACTATGGGTTATACAACATTGTACACACATAACCCTTTGTTCCTCTTTTTCCCAATCGGGTCAATATTTCCTGCTAATGGCCCCGGGTCTGGGGGAACCCCTCCATTTCAGTTACTGGTGGGTCACCTAAAGTAGGGGCACCACACCCAAATGGTAATACCAACAAACTAGAGTTATCCCCCAAAGCTAACTTAGGCAAGGAGCTCGGGGACACATACACCCCTTTGTGGACCACATTTAAGGGCAAGTCCACTGGCTGACCCAGAGATTCATAACTCAACTTTATTACAGGCCGTACTTCTCGGCTGGAGCGTCTGGGTGTCTCGGGGGAACCCTGAAACAGGCCCTGATTCCAACTCAGCCCCACTGACATTAGGGACAGGAACCTCCACAGGGGAACAGGGCCGAGTGCTCATAGTATTATTGGTGGCCTGACCCTGTACCCCAGGACCCACTCCACTGGGCTCAGCTGAGGGCTGTGTAGCAACTAGTGAGGAACCATCAGGGCATTCAAAATATTCTTCCGATTCTGGCATATCACTGGCTTGTCCCCCCACCTCACTCTCTTCGTCCGAGAAGTCAGATAACTCAGCCAGGCCAGACAGTTCAGCCAGGCTTAAGAACCCCACCCCTTGGGCTCTTCTGCTACCCAGCTCATCTTCTGGAGGTATAGCCTCCGGAGACAAAGTATGGGGCTCAAACAGTCCAGACGGGCCAATCTTATTTCCAGAGTTAACAAGGGGATTGCCCTGAAACAACTGGCCCAGTTCGTAAGAGGGATAGTATTCAATATTATCTTCATTGTTTCTCGACACCAATTGTTGATCATCTCCTTCTGCAGGGTTGGGACAAAGCTCTCTTGGTTGGCTTGCTGAAGAATCCACAGGTTTGGTTCTTTTCTTGGCAGCAGATCTAGTCACAGGCCAGGAGGGGGCAGCAGTTGAAGGTTCAGCTTCAATCAGGATTTGCCCAATTGGCAGCAGATGATTTCGGCGAATAGTTTTCACATCTTTGGAATTGTTTTCAGGTCGCACTTTATATACAGGCAAATCAGCCAGTTGTCCCACAACAATGTGAGGGAGGTGATGCCATCGGTCAGCAATCTTATGTTTTCCATGCAGCCCCAGATTTTGCAGCAACACTGTATCTCCTTCTCTTAGTTCCAATGTCTTCACTTTCTTGTCATACCTTTCCTTATTGGCCAAGTTTCTTTTAGCAGCTATGGTCTGGGCCAACTGATAAGCACAGTTTAACTGGGCCTTCAGCTTCTGTATGTATTGTAGATGATTTTCTGCTCGCACCCCATCAGGGGAAACTCCAAAGCACACATCCACAGGCAATCTAGCCTCTCTCCTGAACATCAATCTGTATGGGGAAAATCCTGTGGCATCACTTTTGGTACAGTTATAAGCGTGGACCAGGGTGCTAATCTGCTGGCTCTATCTCGGTTTGTCTTTGGGTTGCAAAGTGCCCAACATGTCGAGCAATGTGCGGTTAAACCTTTCAGGCTGGGGATCTCCCTGAGGATGGTAAAGGGTGGTTCTTGACTTTTGCACCCCCCACAAAGACAGCATCTCTTTAATCAGGCGGCTCTCAAAGTCCCTTCCCTGGTCGGAATGGATCCGCTGGGGGGCCCCTTAGTGAACAAAAAAGTTTTCAACAAGTATCTTACCACCGTGATTGCTTTCTGATCCTTAGTAAGGAACGCCTGCACATACCGGGTGAAATGATCGGTAACCACCAATATATTACCGATATTTTTCAGATCTGGTTCTAGACTCAAGAAATCAATGCAGACTAGTTCCATCGGGGCACTAGTGGTAATGTTGACCATGGGAGCAGCTCTCTGGGTCAAGACCTTCCTTTGCAGACAACGGCTACAGGTTTGGACATACTGCTCTACATCCGCACTCATTTTTGGCCAGTAAAACCGGGTTCGTACCAGATCAAGTGTTCGGTCAATGCCAAGATGCCCCATCTGATTATGCACGGACTTTAAAACCAGTTCCTTTAACTCTGAAGGCATCACCAGCTGTTGTTTGATGATCTGGTCCTCTTTATTTATAGTCTCTCGGTATAGTAGTTGGTTAATCAGCCATAATCTGGGCCCTTCTTTGTATAACAAGGTGGCTCTTAAGTCGGGGGAGCGCAACTTGGACACATTCCGCCCGGCCTGCAAAGCCTTCACAACCGGTTTTATCATAGAATCTCGGGATTGAGCCTGTTGAAGACTAGTATTGCCAAACTGGGGCAGTGAACTAGTGTCCAGTGCAGAAAAATGACAGTAGGCAGCAGGTATGCAGTTCTCAGACAGCCCCAAACAATCCACCATACAGTTCACAGCATCTGGGGACACCTGTTCTTCCTTGTCGAATTTTTGGCAAAGGGCTCTTATGTCAGGCTCAGACAACCTGATCCAGTCAGTTTGGGACATAGGCCTCCGAGAAAGGGCATCCGCATCTATATGGTTTTAGCTGGCCCTGTATTCAACAGCATAGTCATAGGTGGCCAAGACAGAGAGCCACCTGTGGCCAGTGGCGTCCAACTTGGCTGAGGTCTGTACATAGGTCAGAGGATTGTTATCAGTCTTCACCAATATCTTGGCACCATACAAATAGTCATGAAACTGATCAACAATGGCCCACTTCAGAGCCAAGAATTCTAGCTTATGCACAGGATAGTTCTTTTCTGAAGGAGTCAGACTTCTGCTAGCAAATGCTACAGGCCTCAAACCATTCGAGTGCTCCTGATATAATACAGCCCCCAATCCTTGAAGACTGGCATCAGTATGGAGAATGTAGGGCTTGGCCGGGTCAGCATAGGCCAGCATGGGGGCATGTGTGAGTTTATATATGATGTCATAAAAAGCGTCCTCACACTCAACAGTCCAACGATCCCCAAACAGTTCATTCGGCTGGAAATATCTCTTCTCCGTCTCGGATCGCACAACTTTCTTATACTTTTTGTGTGTAGGAGGGTACCCCTGAGTGAGGTTGAGGAGGGGACAAATCACTCGAGAATAGTCCTTGACAAATCGCCTATAATATCCGCAAAACCCCTAGTCAAGACCTCCACTTTGCTAGGATCAGTCTCTATGCCGTCAGTAGACACTATGTGGCCCGCATATTTTACAGAAGTCTGGAAGAATTGACACTTGTCTATAGACAGCTTGAGGCCGAACTCCTCCAACCGATCCAAGACCTTGAATAATCGCTGCTCGTGTTCTTCCAATGAGCATCCAAATACTATGACGTCATCTAGGTAGACCAAACACTCGAGCAAATTCATGTTACCCATGGCCCTCTCCATCAGGTGGTGAAAGGTGGCGGGGGTGCCCGAAATCCCCTGAGGCATCCGAATGAATTCATAGAAACCTAGGGGGCAAATGAATGCAGCCTTCTCCTGGTCCTCTGGGGCCATCGGAATCTGGTAGTATCCACTGCGGAGGTCCAACACAGAGAACCACTTACTGCCATTTAAACAATCCAAGGCGTCCTGTATGCGTGGCATGGTATATTGGTCAGGGATGGTCCGCCGATTCAAAGTGTGATAGTCTACACACATCCTAACTGCCCCATTCTTCTTCCTTACCACTACAATGGGGGAGGCATAGGGGCTTCTGGACTCTTGTATCACACCAGCGGCCAACATCTCTTGCAGATGCCGCTTCACGTCATCTATGTCAGCTGGAGCCAGGCGCCGGGATCTCTCTTGGAAAGGCCTTTCGTCATGCAGCCGAATGTGATGCTCAGCCCCCTGCATACATCCCACATCCCACTCTTTAAGGGAGAAAACCCGGTCCCTTTTGGCAAGCCTCTCACTGATCCTCTTTTTCCATTCAGCTGGCAACGGGGAGGCACCGAAATCAAACAAGTCAGGAGTAACTCGGTCGTCTATCCCGGGACCCTTGCTATTTGGCAGTACTGCAGTATCTGCACAATGGACACTTGCCAAGGTGCACCCTCTTCTTATTTGAATCTGTTTGTTGGACACATTATGCACTTGAACCATCACTCTCTTGACATAAGCATGAGCTCTAACTGGCAAGATACTGGGCTTTACCAACAGTCCCTCAAGCATTCTTCCCTCCCCAGGTGCATCCAACATCAACAACTTATTTTTAACATCCGTCCTTAGTCGTACCTCTCCATGCAGGACATGTTGGGCATTCAGGGCGAGTATCACTTTGGCTGGGTCCTTTTTCCACACCACCCCCACTGGGCCTTCAGGTTCCTCCTGGCTAACCTTCTTCTGAGTTGCAACTACCTGTTGGATCACATCGGGTATCCTTAGGGCTCACCTAGTTTTGAATGCTTGCTTTTCTGAGCACAACTGGGCCAATCGTCCAAACATATGGGCATTTGTCCCAATCAACAAAGGCACCCCATCATACAGTCCAGTGGGCAGGCAAACTAAAACTAAGGTTTCCACCTGCTCATCCATTCCAGCCACAGAGGTAGAGAATGATAACCAAACCCGGATATACCCTAAATGTGGATATGCCTTGTCGCTCAACCCCCCCACACATGTAGACCAGTCAAGGGTTGCAGAGGCACCTCAGGTAAATGTGTCTGATACCAGTCCTGAAACATGATGGTTACCTGAGAGCCACTGTCTAATACAGCTCGAGTGGGAATCCTATTTACTTGCACCGGGGTCTCCATTGCAGGCCCCACCACATCGGACCAATCGGGGGCCACAGCATTGAGAGTCGGCTGAGCCTGGGCCTGAGTCACAAAACTTTTCCTAGGGGGTCAAGACTGGGCCCGGCGATGCCAAGTGATCAGTCTACTGTTGACTTTCCTTAAATTCTCTGGCCTCTGACACTCAGGTTGAAAATGCCCATCTTCTCCACAATGGTAACAGAACTTGGGGTCCCAGGGGTCACTATTTGGCGGTTGACACCTTATCTGTGGGGGGCCCTGAGAGGGGTGAGGGGGCTCCCTTGGGCCAGGGGTCTGGTTTCTGTTTGTCTCAGGGGCCCGGACCTAACAGGGTACATAGTAGATTGCTTCAGGTCCCTCACCAGTTCCCGTAAATTCCTGACTTCGGCCCTCAACTCACTCTCTACGTGGGGGTCGGAGGAAATAACTCACAATCTCACAGCATCTAGAAAATCTGGGGATCCCTCAGACCCTCCAGACAGGCTGATCTCCTCAGGGGTGCTAGGTTCAGGGGTCCCATTAGGATTCACTGCCCCCACACATGGCTCCCACCCCTCTTCATCGGTCTCCACTTCTCTAATCTCCCTCATTAATTGACAATATTCAGACGGGGTAGCCCGTCGGTCATGTAACTTGAGTTTTAACAGTATTACACTAGAGAATCTGGTAGATTTTAAAACATGTTCTAACCTGACCTGATTCAAGGCCATGGCAGTGTTTCCCCCCTTTCTATAGGCCTTCTGCAAAGCCCGCTCCACCCTAGTGATGAAGGCGGGCAGTTTCTCATTCCTCCACTGCTTAGCAGACCTGAATTTCCATAGTAAATCTTCACCAGTCTCTGTACTCCCAAACACCCCTCTAGAGCAGAGAGATACTCTGCGGCGGTGGCTTCCGGACTGGTGGCCTGCAAAAACCTAATGGCTTCTGAAGCAGGACCCCGCAAGCTCTCCATCAGCCTCTTCCTTTTCTTCCCCTCAGAGCATTGCCATTCCTGGACTAAGGGGGTGGTATAGTCCATCCAAGCTTCCACGTCATCCTCCCCTGGAGGCACTGGCTCTGTGCCAGGAAAAAAGTCTTAACTTATGGTAGGAGTCGAGCTGTGTAGGTGGGACTACTAGGGGCATCGAAGCCAAAATAGAACTCTTGGGGAACAGGGGGAAATGCCGGGGGAGCCCTGAAGGGTAGCATCACTAGACAAATCCAATGCTTGCAGCAGTTCCTGGGTAGTTCTCCCCTCCACAGCCAGCAATTTAAGCAGTTTGTCTTTAAAACTATTCATTTGGGGGAACCCCCCAGGAATGACTGACCCACTTCGAGTATGAATTAGCCTCCATCCCTGTGAGGCACCCTCTGGGTAAATCACTGGAGGTACCTTCTCGGGGTCGATGGCCACACTGCACAGGAGTAACACCTGCAGCATCTGGTTGAGCAGGTCAGCCAAACTCCCTTTTACCTCCACTTTGCCTAAACATTTAACTCGCTCTACTGTGGAAATGATGTCCGCAGTTGGGGGTTCCCAAAGGCACATCTAACAGTAACACAATTTTCTGGGAGTCCAGCTCTTCGGCTTCACCCCACCCCATCATTCTGTGTACCATCATCTTAATAGGTCCCAACTTAATTTTCCCCAACATATCCCCTTCCAGTTTTTCCATTTCTTATGTACTTCCCCACTTGGCCACTAGGGGACGCTGATCCCAGCGGTGCCTCCAATTTGTAACCCCCAGGGGGCGCTACCTTTAGGGCTACTACCCCTGCCTGCCTCCACAGAGACAGGGTGAGGGGCCCAGATCCGTTGACGGGTGCCTCCACCCAGAGGTCGGGGTTAATTCTGGCAAGTTTGCCTCGGTCACAGCCCTCTGGGTTACTGCAACCCCCCTTTCGACCCACTAGTGGCTCACTCAAGATTCCAACAATACCTTTCTCACATACACTTACCCCCCCAGATGGTATCTCTCAGCTCACTCCGGGAACCCCCTGTAAAGTAAGGTACAGTTATATCATAGTCACTATGCAGCAATTCACCAGAGATGCACAAACCAACCAGGTTATAGTTGCAACTCATCAATCTGATTTATTAAAGGGATGCAAATAACACGGGCAGGGGTAATCAAGGTAATTGGCTTACTCTATACTTATCTACCTAGGGCACTGTGCACAGGCCTGAACCTAATATTTACTGTCCCTGGGTACCCAAGCCCTAATGGCTAGTCCACCGTGGCAGCTGGTTGGGGCCCTGACACAGATAGCCCTCACAATACTGGATGAGTCCGCATGAGAAGCAAAACTCAATTAGACAGTCAGCAGTAGGATGAAGTAACTGGAGGCCACTTATTGCAAACTTAGCAGGGAGCTACCCTGGTTCAGTACTCACGACTCCAGCAAACAGCGATTTCTTCACCATCTGGTAGGGTTGAGCCTGAATTTCACCAGCCTCCTCACACATTTATATGGCAAATAACAGAGGGGTACCATACTACACAGCTGCTTCTAGACCCCACACGAACTTGCAGTAGATTCGGGCAATAAACGACAACTTCAACCTCACGGGTGGACAGAGCGCGATTCAGCAGATTCTCCAGTCCTCTCAGGTTGAGCCTGGTAGGTAGCTGGGCTGGCAACAGCCTCCTCCAACCGCACACCGGTGGATTTAGTCAGACTCAGTTTAAACAGGAAAATGGCCGCCTCAGGCCTTCACGCGCTTCCTGTGCGAACACTCACACAGTGCAGAAGCCTAGAGCTCCTCTCTCTTTCTCAGCCACCACAAATCTGCCCCTGGCAGCATGGGGCACACCTTACAGTTCGGGCGCTTCCCAATCCCATAGGCTGGCTGCACACGTCAGTCATGTTCTCCTGTTCTTACTGGTGTGAAAAAGCGCCATAGCCCATAATACCTTTCTCAAATGGCAAGCAGTCCTCCCATTGGTCAGCTGGCTCAAAGGAGTCCCAAGATACTGATTGGTCCAATTCGGCAGTTTGGGACCAAAATGGTGGAACCCAACAGAACAGTCTTCTGCTGCAAAGAAGGCAGGTTAGAACAACCACATTATCATTATTACTTTAAACAATATCCAGCAAACAGTTAACACTTTCAGCAGGGCTCCCTTTGCACAAGTAGCAATGGCAGCAACAGAGCGAATATCCAGCAGCTCAGGCAGGACTCTGGCATGAAAATGCACAGTCCCCCCTTCTGATTAATTACGACTGCAAAACAGGCAGCCCTTAAAGGGACAGTACGTGGAGGCCACACAGGCACTCACAGGCTACCCATTTAAAGCGCTTAAACGCCGAACACCAACCGGGCACGGAGCATTCAAACAAGCTCTGGGGAAGCGTTTAGGAACCCCCATTTGCAAGGGGGTTACATATGTCAATTGTGTGTTTGTACATATATGTCAATGTCATTTGTTTATAACTATCTGTTTTATATGTTGGATACAGTTGTAAAAGAGAGTTTACTCTCAGTTTGCTTTCCAGTAAATTGATTGATTGATTGCTATAAATAAAAAAAATCCCTACTCTCAGATGGAAAGGACAACACATGTCAAAAAAGAAAAGAGTATAACTGATAAGAACACTATTGACAGCTGTATTCCTATACATTACTTATGTATTCCCACCCCTACAGAACTTGTTTACTACAATTCTCAGCACATTTTTGCATGCCTTCAGGGGAAGCAGGTTAAACCCCGTGAAAAGGGAAATAACATACTGTATAGGGCAGTAAAAGATGGAAGAGTGAATATGGTAAATCCGGTAACATTTTTAGCAGTATTTTTTGTGACTTATAATTTTGGCATTGCTTTGAAACCAGGAGACAAAATATGGAAACATTTAGTTTTACTATGGCTTGACTCCTGTGTAGAACATTGAAGTAAACAAAAGGTAAGAATCTTAGCAAGGCTGAGAACCATACTAAAATATGTAATGGAGCAGATAAAATAAACCATCAGAAGGGGGATTACGGTCACTCATGTACAGAACATGGACAGAAAAACATTGTATGAAGCATTTCTACAGGCTGAAAGAACAGAAGGAATAACCGTCCCAAACTGTCCCCCTAGAAACATTCAGACAGTTCTGACTCAGTTGAGAAATTATAAGAATACCATCTTTAGTGTGGGATACATTATGGCTCAGTAGCTATGGGACATTGGGGTGTGTGTGAAAAATAATAAACACAAGCAGATAGATGACAGATATTGCCCAAAAGACTCATGTACAGCTATATTAGAGATGCAAGAGCATTTGTTTTTTGGAATATGAATATATAAAGGAATGTTGGAAAATGCTGGCAAAAGAATGGAAAGACGTCTTATACTTAAGGAGTGGGTGACACATTCGTGAGAACTTTAACAAAACATACTATTATACTATTTAGACACAGTCCAGTTTGTATTTCCCATTAGTTCTTTATTTTTCTTCCCCATTATTTATTGCTGAGTTCATTTGCATGAAAACAGTATCTCTACTCCTGAAGAATTCATCTATTCCTGCTGCTTTCTCCCTACCTGAGGTCATAGAGCACTGCTTGTAATGTCACAGTTACTCCCATGGAAACAGATTATGATGTCACAACAGGATTATGACTTGGAGTAGGAAATAAGTTATAGAAGCAGATGAACTAAAAATAAACTCTAAGGGACAACGATCGTATATTCATACACATTTCCTTAGTAATAAATTATGGGGAGGAGAAATATATAAAATCTAAATGGAATGCAAGCAGAATTGCTAAAATTATCATATTTTTTAAAGTTTTCTTTGAGACATCAGTTGCTCTTTAAAGATTATATACATTGAGTTGGTTTTAGGTATTTGAACAGGAAGATGGAAGAAATATAGAAGACACAATACAAGTGATTTTTGCAGTTGTTAAATATTATACCTGGCAGTCACAATGTTTATGGGTTATGCAGCAAAGACAGGTTTCACATTATGAATTGTACAGAAATATAATACTAACACTGCAACAAGTACAATGATTAGACATGGCAAATTAGTCCTTTGAAAAAGTCAAACAACTGTGGGTAAACTGTAACACATAACTGTCAGAATGAAATAACTAACAATGAAGATATAATTATTAGGGAAAGAAGAGTACAATGTAAAGACTGTGGGCCCGATTCACAAAGTGTTTTGGATCAGCACAAGGGACTTGTGACAGTGGGCTTGACTCAAAGGGTGACTTGCGTCAAATGTTGCGGCAAGTGTGATTCAGGAATGTTGCCTGCTGCATACTCCAGCCGCAAGACCCTTGCACCGAATACAACAATTAGACCAACTCCCCCCAGTCTGACTTTGCGCCATTGGGGGAATCCATATTACGGGGCTTGCGCCAAAGGTTTGGCACAAGCTGCTGTAAAGTGGGGACACTGTCCCAAATGCACCAGTCCTTTGTGAATTTGGCTGCATCGCGCCAAAGGGCTTTGGCACAGCTGCACCAAGCACTACTGATGGCGCAGGACTTGGGGTAAGCCCTGTGTCAACTTTTGGGAATTGGCCCCTATGTTTCCAGAAATGAATGATGCATATTATTGTTAACTTCTGTATTGTAACAGACTGTATGTTTGTTTTGGAGTCCTTTTCAATAAAATTCCCCTACTCTTTGCTAAAAGTGCCTTGGGTTCTTTTACTTCCACCTGGACACCCTCAAAGACCGCGCCAGGATGCATAGAAGGGACCTCAGTTGAGCAGGTGCATACTTCTGAATACCCCCCCCAAAAGATATATGATACCTCACCTGCACCGGAGTTGGTGGGTATCCATCATTCTATTTATTTCAGCCTTGTATAACAGTTATTTCACTTGTAATTTTACCCTGTCAAAAATGGAGCCACTTCTTCAGACTGTTACCACACCCCCACGAAGGCACATGCAGCCCCATTTTATGATGTCATAAAATTAAGGTTGCATGTGCACGCTGCATTGACTTTAATAGGGGTGATGTTTCTGTAGGTGTTATTACTATTTAAAATTGCGATTTCAAACAATCAAAGCGACTGCTTGACTAACAGGGTCCCTTGATGGATTGTTTGAAATCACAACTTTAAATAGTAATAAAACCTACAGAAATATTGCCCCCATTAAATTCAATTGGGCGTGCCCATGCAGCCTTCATTTTATGACATCACAAAACGGGGCTGCATATGTCTGCGTGGGGGCATGATAACCGTTTCAGGAAGTGACTCTGTTTTTAACAGTGTAAAAGTACAAGTGAAATAACTGTTATACAAGGCTGAAATAAGTGGAATGATGGATACCCACCAACTCTGCAGTAGGTGAGGTATCACATATCTTTGGGGTAAACTAGAACCTGATCTTTAAATGTCTCATTCGAATGAAGGCACTCCCCAATAGTACAGTACCCACCTAATATAAAGCATAGAAGAACCCTATATAGCAAAGCTAGAACAATAAGAAAATCCTTGCATTATGAATTGGAATTCAGGGGTAATTTTTCTGGTGCCTCAAATGACTATATTTGGCCAGGACTGGATGACATAGAGAAAGAGAATGCTGTTACTTCTCCCATCATGTGCTACTCTGCAAGCGGTATGGTAGATGACTTCTTAAAGGATCCCAGAAAAATAAATGTTCAAGATGACCCACTTCAGTATTGGCAAGAAAAGGGTGTGGTCTGACCAGCACTGGAAAAAGTGTCCCTTTACTCTTTAAGTTGCCCAGCAACGAGTGTCTATTCAGAAAGAATATTTAGCATTGGTGGTTATGTTGCTAGTAATAGTAGGAGAAAACTCCTTCCAGAAAATGTTGAAATTCTAACTTTTATTAAACTAAGGTTGCTCAGGGGCATTTGAAAAAAACTGGCCAGTCAGTAGTGATGATGAGCCTATTGGCAGTGATACTGAAAATCAGTAGTACTACTGGAGGACCTGCCTCTCACGTCATTCATGTCCTGACTCACGCCAGTCACCATTTTGTTTCTTCCACTGAACGGCTGTATAGCAAGACTAGAAGAGCTAGGGGCTACTCTCTAACTAAGTGGGACATATGAACGAATTTCCAACAACATGAAGTCTTGCTGTATTCTGACAAGTGCAGTTAGACCGACCAGTTCAGCTGCCCTGGAGAACAATGAGTTAAACTCTATGCAAATGCATAGAATGTTGAGCTCGAGCTCAGTTTTCAAACCACTGTCCTCGGTATGTTCTAGTAACTGATCAGATGCTTTACTCCACTCACCAGTGAACAGCTACCAGTTCAGAGCCATGCCTTTCGGTCTCACCTCTGCACCAAGAGTGTTCACGAAATGCTTGGCAGTGGTAGTGACATACCTCAGAAGACAAGGGGTTGCAGTTTATCCTTACCTAGATGATTGGCTGCTGGTAGGTCATTCCTCCCAGCAGGTGAAGGAGGCACTGGACCTCACTCAGGACACTCTTCAGTCCCTAGGTTTCCTGGTGAATACAAAAAAGTCAGTCTTGACCCCTGTTCAAGTACTGGATTTTATTGGAGCAGAGCTGGACACTATTCAGGCTAAGGCCTTCCTGCCTTCAGCAAGGGCGCAGGCCCTCACCGAACTGGCAAAACCCTTCCGCCTTTGAGTCCCTCGACCAGCAAGGTATTTCCTGCAGCTTCTGGGACACGTGGCCTCCACCACAGCTGTGGTCCTGGGGGCCAGGTTTCAGATGAGGGACATTCAGTTCTACCTGAGATCCTTCTGCTGTCAAAAGAAGGATCCCCTGTCCAAGCTGATCCCAGTATCTCCCACCCTTCTACTAGCTCTTCAGTGGTGGCAGGATAAGGACAACCTCAAAGTAGGGGTTCCCTTACTTCCCCAGGACCCTGTCTAGTGTTGACAACAGATGCTTCCCTACTAGACTGGGGTGCCCACCTAGGGAATCACACAGCCCATGGCAGTTGACTTCCTCAGGAATCCCTGTTGCACATCAACCTTCTGGAGCTCAGGGAAGTGTTCCTGGCTATCCAGAAGTTTGTCAGCCTCTTACAGGGCAAGGTGGTGCAGGTCAGGACAGACAATACCACCACCATGTACTACATCAACGAGCGGGAGGATCAAGATCCTCACTGCTTTGCACAGAATCTATGAAGATTTGGAATCTGATCTACTGTCTGAACATATCCCTGTCAGCAGTCCACTTGCCAGGGAAGAACAGTCTCCTAGCAGATGCTGTCAGCAGAATCAGCCAGGGCAATCATGAGTGGGCTCTGAACAGGCAGGTCTTTCTGTCAGTATTCAGGAGACTGTGGGGGGGGGGTGCCAGAGATAGATCTCTTTGCAGCCCCAGACAATCATCAATTACCACTATATTGTTACAGATCTCCAGCTCAGGGCTCTGTCCCACTGGAGGCTGTCCTTCTGGAATGGTCACACAGGTTCCTTTATGCCTTCCCTCCATTCCCTCTGATATCCAGAGTCCAGGTCAAGCTGAGGTCTCAACCAGCCACCATGATCCTCATAGCTCCAGACTGGGCCAGACAACCATGGTACTCGATGCTATTGTCCCTGTCAGTGACCAGTCCAATTTGCCTCCCCAGGAGGTACAACCTGCTGACATCGTCCCAGGGGAGGATCATTTACCCCAGTCTACAGTCCCTTCATCTTAGGGTCTGGCTCTTGAAGATTTAGAATATGCAGATCTGCATCTTTTGGAATCTGTCTCAGACATCCTAAGGGTGTCCAGGAAACCTGCAACCAAGAAAACCTACTCCTCTAAGTGGAAGAGGTTATGTGTCTGGTGCTCCCAGCAGGGCCTGGATCCACAGCACGTTTGGTCTGCCAACACTTCTGGATTATCTGGTTCATCTTCAATCTTTACAGCTTCAGCCCTCCACCTTGAGGGTTCATTTGGCAGCTGTTTCTGCCTATCTTTCAGCTGGAAAGGCCCCTTCCCTGTCTGTACCCTCAATTTTCAAGAAGTTTTTCAAAGGTCTTATACACCTTCATCCTCCACACAGGGAACCTACCCCTGCTTAGGATCTGAATAGTTGCATAGGTCAGCTTATGCAGCCTCCCTTTGAACCCATGTCTTCTTCTGAACTTAAGTTTCTCACTTGGAAGACAGTATTCCTAGTAGCCATTACCTGTGTGCATCTGCCAGAAGGATCAGTGAGCTCCAGGCCTTGTCAGTGAAATACAATTACATTGCACCCCACAGGGATAAGATTGTCCTGCAGACTAATAGGAAATTCCTCCACAGGGTGGTCTCTGAATTCCATCTTAATCAATCCATCACCCTGCCTGTATTCTTCACACATCATTCCAGCTCAGGGGAATGCAGGCTCCACAGTCTGGGCATAAAAAGAGCCATCAGCTATTGCATGGACAGGACAAAGGAGCTAAGGAAAGACTGTTCCCAGCTATTTCTTACCTATGGTGAAGTGGGTAAGGGCAGGCCAGCCTCCAAAAGGACCATAGCCAGATGGATCATGGCCTGTATCCAGTTTTGCTACAGTAAGCTGGAGAAGGTCCCACCAGCAGGCCTTAGGGCCTATTCCACTAGGGGGACTGCTGCCTCTGTGGCAGCTGCCAGGGAGGTTCCCTTGTTTGAGATCTGTAAAGCTGTCACCTGGAAGGATGTCCATACATTCATTAACACTACTGCCTGGACATCCACGCCAGAAGTGATGCCAGGTTTGGCACTGCAGTACTGTAGAGCTTAGTTCCCAAATAGGTTCTGTGCCCACCTCCACTGGGCATGGCTTTGTAGTCTGCACTTGTCAGAACACAGCAAGACTTCATGTTGTTTGAAGCAAAAATGGCTTACCATAGTTATGTCGTTTCTTCTAATCTGGTAGCTGGAAAGGAGCCCCCAGCAGGATTGATGGCTTATTCCACAACAACAGCTGCTATATTGGCAGCTGCCAGGGATGTCCCATTGTTGGAAATCTGTAAGGCAGCTACCTGGAGGACAGTACACACATTTACAAAGCATTGCAGTCTGGACACCCAGTCCAGAAGTGATGCCAGGTTTGGCACAGCAGTCCTGCAGAGTCTGTTTCCAAAGTAGGTTCTGTACCCTTCTCCAAAGGCACTGCTTCTTAGTCTGCAAGAGTTAGGAATATTGGAGAATTCCTGGGGTGAGAAGAAAAAATTACTTACAATAGTAACCTTGTTTCTTCCAAGGTATTCTCCAGTATTCATAACTCACCTTCCCTGCTTCTCCTTCTAGAACCACTGGCCTCTGCACTCCAATCTGATTAACTATATATAAGGATGCCACACTCTGGCTTAGTCTGATCTTTTGGGCCCTATTGGGCATAGTTTCCCCTTCTTCAGGTTATTCTGGCATTCAGGGTGTGTTTCCTCTAGTTGGCAGTTTCTTGGGTTTAGGTTAAGTTTTA
Source organism: Neoceratodus forsteri (assembly GCA_016271365.2). Taxonomy (NCBI): domain Eukaryota; kingdom Metazoa; phylum Chordata; order Ceratodontiformes; family Ceratodontidae; genus Neoceratodus; species Neoceratodus forsteri. The sequence goes on along the minus strand of CM057453.1, from coordinate 1,334,546,720 downwards.
TTGTTGTATAGATTTAAATTTAAGTTGTGCCTTTCCTTGCAGGCTCTCCACAAAATCTGAGGTGTTACTAGAATGCAGCAGTTGATAAGGGCAGGATTTGAGTAAGTGGCACAAGCCAGTGATGGTTCCATCATTAGCATTACATTCTATCTCTGGGCAGTTCTACTTTAAAGACTGACTGCAAGAGTTATGAATATTGGATGATACCTTGGAAAAAACAAGATTACTATGGTAAGTATTTTTTTCTTCTGTGCTCTATATTAGTGCTGTTCCTACAAAGAAAAAAGGAACCAAACCGTATTTCTACATTTTAAATATAATTTCCTTTCATGTGGATTTTTTTTTGTCTATTTAGGAACCAGAGCACTCCTCTTGGGTTATGAGTTGACAAGCGCAAAAAGAGGACAGGACCCGCAAGTTCTAAAAATTGCAAACATTTTTGTCCAACTCTTGGCTAAGGCAAACTGCCATAAGTTGTGTTTTGAAGTGCCTGGGTCTAGATCACAGTTTGTCAGTTGTGAACTCTTGATTAAGTTTTTGCCTAAAAACACAAAAGAAAAGGGATAACAAATTAGAAGACAGTGGCATCTTAGTCTGCCTCCACATCCCCTAAAGGCTCAGAGGAGGATCCAGCCCTTCAAAGTAAGCAGAAGGATAAAGCTGTTAAGGTTGGTTCAGAAGTCAGCGTGTCTGAAGTGGGAACCTGAATCCAGTAAAAATAAGAACCTCTTAACAGACACTAGAGTTGGTGCCTACAAAAAAAACAAAAAAAAGTCACTGTCCCTCCTCCTGAAGAAGAATAGAAGACACCAGTGGAGAAAAATAAGATGCCCTCAAAGAAGGCGTGACTAAGACATGGCAGTTCCTCCAGACTTTCCAGGCTATGGGGAACTTCATGAGTCTGTCTGCCCCTCACTCTCTCCCCAGACTCTAGTACCAGTTCCAGTGCCTGTGGAGGAGGAGGCTGAATTCTACTACGAGGGAGGAGGAAAGAGAACCCATAGAGCTTGATAGTTCTCCTGAACAAGAGTTTGGTTCCTCTCCTTGTCCCTCAGAGGACTACACCTCACACTACACTTTTGTAAGACAGATGGTGAACACCCTCAACATCTCATCGCAGGAAACTGCTGATGATGAGAATGAGGTGATTTTGGATATGATGAGCTTAACTCCCACAGAAAGGTTGCCATTGCCTATACACCAATCCCTCAAAAAGGCCACTTACAAAGTGTTGTCAGCACCTACTTTAGCTGCTGGCATAGATAAGAAAATAGATAAAAAAAAAAAATCAGGTGGACAGGCAGTGCGCTGGCCTCTGTGGTAGGGAAAGTGATGGCGTCACTTCTGAAGGAAAGAACTGTTGAGTACCTAGAGGCCAGTGGGGCACAGGACCCAAGGCAGCATGGGTTCACAGCGGGAAGGTCATGTCAGATGAATCTAATAGATTTCTTTGACTGGGTGACCAAAGTAGTAGACCAGGGAGGGGCTGTGGACATGGCCTACCTAGACTTTAGCAAGGCATTTGACACAGTCCCAAACAAAAGATTAATAGTCAAATTAACCAGCCTGGGAGTGGGTCCCAGGGTGGTAGCCTGGGTAAAACATTGGCTGAACAACAGGACACAGAAGGTAATTGTAAATGGAGTCCACTCTGAAGAAAGAGGGGTTACTAGTGGGGTACCACAGGGTTCAGTACTGGGTCCAGTCTTTTTTAATGTCTTTATAAGTGACATTGCAGAGGGACTGGAAGGAAAAGTATGCCTCTTTGCAGATGACACAAAGATCTGCAACAGGGTTGATACACAAGGAGGCGTGGAAAGGATGAGAAGGGACTTGGCAAGGTTGGAGGAATGGTCAGAAGTATGGCAGCTAGGATTCAATGCAAAGAAGTGCAAAATAATGCACCTAGGAAACAAGAACCCAGGGGAAGATTACACAATTGGGGAGGAGGTAGTAACAACAACAAAAAAGGAAAGGGACCTGGGGGTAATCATATCAGATGACCTTAAGGTTAGCAAACAATGTGAGAAGGCAGTAGGGAGGGCTGGGGGTATACTGGGATGTATAGGGAAAGGCATCACCAGCAGAAAACAGGAAGTTGTTATTCCTCTGTACAGACAGTTAGTGAGACCCCATCTGGAGTACTGCATCCAGTTCTGGAGAGCCCATCTCCGCAAGGACATAGACAGGATAGAGGCAGTCCAGAGGAAGACAACTAAAATGGTGCAGGGTCTGCAGGAGAAGCCGTACAAGGAGAGACTAAAGGAGCTTAATATTGTATACCCTTGAGGAAAGAAGGGAGAGGGGGGACATGCTAGAAACTTTTAAGTACCTCAGTGGAATCAACAAAGTCCAAGAGGGTAGCATCTTTCAGAAAAAGAGACGTGCAAGAACAAGGGGGCACAATTTAAAGAGGGGGGCGGTTCAGGGGCAATGTGAGGAAGTATTTTTTCACAGAGAGCGTGGTGGATGCATGGAACAGCCTTCCTGAGGAGGTTGTGGGGTCTAAAACTGTGGCAGAATTCAAGAATGCATGGGACAGACATAAGGCAATTCTTGTGGGGGGTAGGAAGAAATAGGCTGTTGGTTAACTAGGATCTGCAGCCTATCCTGTAGGTAGGGAAATTGGCAGAAGACTAGATTGGCCAAGCGGTCCTTATCTGCCGTCAAAGTCTATGTTTCTATGTTTAGTGGAGTCTGGCTGTATTCTGACCTCCAACCCTGCCTCCTCCTCCAGAACCTGGGAAAGGGTGGCTCTCTGCAGCACATTTAGGCTTTAACCCAGTAGTGATTATTGGGTCTCTCTTGGGCATCTGTGACTTTAGTCCTCTACATGTCCACCTTTTTATGGTTGTGTTGCCCCTGAAGGGGTCCCCTTTTTAGGTCTGGTTAGAATTTTTGCCTTAATATCTGTAGTGTTAGCTTCGTAGAATCTGATCAGTTACTAGAATGTACCAAGGACAGTGGTTTAAAAACCGAGCAAGAGCTCGACGTTCTATGCATTTGCATAGAGTTTAACTGATTGTTCTCTGGGGCATTTGAACCGGTTGGTCTAACTGCATTTGTCAGAATACAGCAAGACTCCATTAGAAGAAACAACATTACTATGGTAAGTAATTTTTTCTTCACACTCACACTTATAGTATGTGTGTTTTTTTCTTCAAGCTTTTATTTGTAAGGTCAGCTTCAATTTGTAAATGACTGCATTAATGGCACTTTCTGGTAGACGTCTTCTGGTTATGTACTGTGGGCCCGATTCCGAAAGGTGCCCTTGGAATGACGCAAGGTGTGGTGCTCCAAGAGCTATGGCAATACTGGGTGCGCCAGGAACCCTGCACTGTATTCTGAAAAAAAGCAGGGTCCCTGCTCCAAACTCTCCAGGATTGCCACAAGTATGGCACAGCGCCCAACCTGCAGTGCAGCAGTGCCACATGCCGCAAGGATCTGGCACACCTCCCACCAGTGTATCACAGGACAGGCAGCACTGGCGGTGGTGGTGAGAGGGGTACACATGTGCCCAGAGGGGGTGAGGGGGCAGGGGGGGACATAAGGTGGGGTGGTGTGCCAGCAGGGTGGTAAAGTATTGGCTCAGCAGCCGGCAGGGTGCAAATGCCCATGTAATATCTATACAGAGGCATATGCACCCCTGTGTGCCAAAACAAACACATACATCCTGGCTGCTACACCAACCCTCTCTATGCCCCTCTGTGCCCCTCCTCCCCATGGACCCCACTTATAGCCCACCCAAAACCGTGTCCCAGTCAGTCGCAGAGGGCTTAGACCACCTCCTGGTAAGTCTAAGTGGAGCCCCTTGCAGCGGCCACAGTGGGGCTTTGGAATCGGAAATGAGCCCCATTATAGGCAAGCCCCTCATACCTGGGCATACCCACATGCAGGTTGCAGTGGGGGCGAGTCCCACCTGGAGCAGCAAATTCCTTCACCGGCACAGACTACTTACCTGAATAGGGAATGCCGCAATTAAAGATGCAGGGTGCAACTTGCGTCATTGCTGAGTGATGCAAGCACCTTGCATTGGGAGTATCTCTTCTGGAATCGGGCCCCGTATGTCAAATCTCTGTATTTCTTGGATAACATCTAATTCCATTCTGAGTTTTGACTGATCTGCTTATCCTCTGGGACATAAAGTCTCCACTACTCATTCACATTAATGGGAATACACCAGAGGTGCTAGGAACCAGCGCGAGCAAACTTTTTCAGGAAGTCCAGTGCCTGAGATGGAGCCGTGAGGAAGTGATAGTGCAAGCCGGATGTGTGTGGTAATGACTATCTCAGCATTGACCTTCCAACCGCCTCAGTTCCTTCTTTCCCGCCGTCGAGTGCGCTTAAATGACAACATCACTCGCCCACCAGGAGTTAAACTTCACTAGCAGCTTAGTTCACTTTATTGTTTTGTAGATTATCTCAAATCAGTACAGTTTACATTGATTAATTCTAACTTGTACAAGAGAAGTCTTCAGCCCTCCATTAACGGAGTCGACCATGAGCAGGTCAGGTGATGGTAGGGAGATTTCATATAAAAGTTGTTCAGTCAGCCGGGCCGGGTCCAGTCCACCGCCCTCCCCAGAGGGGGGAGGGTCTGACAATGGACGGTCCAATGCTCAGGGAGATGGGCGGTCCCCCGAAAGCATAAACGGAAATGGTCCCATTCTTGGCAATGTTCAGCCTCAAGTTCTTCTTCAGCACATAGGTTGAAGTATAAACGGCATCACTCAAGGTCACCCTCTGGTACGTCTGTGCATAGACAGTTTGTTATTAGTGCCAGGCGCCAGTCTCCACCTCTGTCAGAGTCGCCGGTTTCTATCTCTGGTGGCCGACCTCCTCAACACCGTAACTCCTCCCCTCCTATTGGAGGAGCTTCCAATGAGCAGTTTCAACCGTGGACTGCTCTTGTGGAGCAGTGGGCTCCGAGGTTGGTCCAGCTGCCCGAGCTGGCCAGTCTGACACCAGAGCCTTCGTGCAGTTCAGTTTCGGACAGGCGAGTGAGGTGGTTGGGCCTTCCTAGTCACACGGCACCTTCTTCGGTACTGTTGACTCTGCGCTCGGGTGTCTATCCCCCTCACATGGCTGTGGTGCAGGGGTCGACACCGATGCCTCTGTCTCCTGCCATTTTTCCTTCTTTTTTTTCCAATCGCAGTTTTCAGACTCCTGTAACATTGTTGTCTGTAGTGCTGACTTCTCTGGCCCCCGGGGTCTCAGTTGGCACTGTCTTCAGCGCCAGGGGCTTGATCGGCACCGTCTGCAGCATCGCAGGCTCTGTTGGCACTCTCTTTGGTGCCGGGGGCTCTGTCGCTGCTGTCTGCAGCACTGGGGTTTCTGTTGGCATCATCTGCAGTGCCAGAGCTCTGTCAGTGCCACGCTCTTTGTTCATGCTGTGCGCGGCACCATTTCCAATGGTGGCTACTTCTTTGTTCTCGGTATCATTTTCCTTGACGGCACCGAGGATGAGTGCGGCGCCATCCGGTCTTCAGGGGTTTTCGACTCCGATTCTTCTTCCTGATTTTCACTCCTTTCCTGTCTATACAGTGCCCCCTGGACTGTCAGGAGATGATTTTGAGCCTGATCCAGACCTTCACCTGGGTGATGACATTGATGCTGGCACTGTCCTGGGGGCAGGGATCAATCCTCCTGCAGAGTCTGTTGTTGAGGACCTTTCCTTTAAGTCTCTGCTCAAGAATTTAAATTCTGCTCTTTCTCTCCAGACCACAGAAATCGATCCTGGGAAGCTTTTGTGTCTCCAATATCTGCATGTCCCAGAAATCCCTATGGATTTAACCCCTCCGGTACAGCCCTCTTTCGAGACCCTTTCACAGATGGTGTGGAAGAATCCGGCTCTTATTTCTTCCATGGCCAAGTCCATAGATAGAAAGTATGCCCTTCCCAAGGATCGCCCCATTTTGGCCTCACAAGCCTTTGCTGATGCCATAATGGTCCTGGCAGAGAATGATAAGGCTATCCTACCTCAGGAATCTACAGCCTAGCCTATAAACAAAGAATCTCACAAGATAGACACCTCAGGTAAGAGAGTCTTTGCTGCTTCAACCCTGGGCATGCACATTGCCAGCTAGCAGGGCTATTTTTCTCAATATGAGTATGTTCTTAGGCATTTGATCAAAGCAATGGTAGAAACTCTGCCCGAATCGGAGGTTAGCTCAGAACTACTTCAAACCATAACTAGTATACTGAGTCCAATAACCAACTGGTTAAGGCTGCAATGGACGCCTTCAGTACTGCTTCCCGGGGAGACGGCTGGCATCTGCACCTGTTGCCACTCTTGGCTGCATACTTTGGGCTTCACGAATGATGCCCAGCAGCAAGTCATGGCCTTACCTTTCGATGGTATATATCTGTTTGGACCTCAGGTGGAGCAAGCGACATGGAAAGTAGAGGCCACATGGAAGACTAGGTCTGCCATTAAGACAGCTAGACCTGCGCCTGTCCCCCTTCTGGGGGGGGCTGGAAACAAGTGCCAGTTTCACAACCATCAGTCCTTTCGGGGAAGAGGCAGAGGAGGTTTTAACAGAAACCAAAACCCTCAGCAGCAAAAGAAAGCGCAGCAGAAGGTACAAGGCCCAAAAGTGCCCAGTGCCACCTTCTGAGTTTCCGGCCCAGGTCCCACCTCAGCTGCCTGAGGGGGACTCCTCTTCAGCAGCGGGAGGACATCTGACTCAGTTCTACCACCAGTGGAAATCTATAACATCAGACAAATGGGTCCTCAGAATAATCTGCGAGGGGTACTCTCTCAATTTATCAGAAACCCCTCCGGATCATTCTCCCAAACGACAGCCCAGTATGTTGGCGGGAACAGTCAGACCTTCTTGCTTCCGAGGTACAAGGCCTTCTGAACAACAGGGCAGTAGAAGTAGCTCCACTGGATCAGCAAAACACAGGATTCTGCTCCCATTACTTTCTGGTCCCAAAGAAAACCGGCGCCATGCGCCCCATTCTGGATCTCAGAAAGTTAAAGAAGTTCCTACACAAGGAAAAGTTCATGATAATATCAGTCGGTACCCTGCTACCTTTGATTCATTGACACAATTGGCTAGCTGCCCTGGACATGCAGGATGCCTACCAACATATACTTATACACCCAAAGCACCACAAATACCTAAAGGTTTGTGGCATTGGGTCAACACTATCAATTCAGAGTCCTGCCCTTTGGGCTATCCTCAGCGCCTTGAGGTTTTACAAAGTGTTGCACAATTCTCACAGTGCACCTCAGGAAAATCAGAATACAGGTGTTCCCGTATTTGGACAACTGGCTCCTAGCAAGTCCCACTGGGCAAGAGACTCTGGAGGCCGTGACCATGGTCTCAGACTTCCTCACGTCCATGCGAGTCCTGCTGAATCTCAAGAAGTCACAATTGCAGCCCTCTCAGAAGCTCCTCTTCATAGGAACTCTTCTGGACACCTCCTGTGCAAATGCTTTTCTTCCAGAGGACAGAAGGAGCAATATCTTACAGATGGCCCGATACATCAGAGAACACAGTTCAGTTCAAGCTGTCTCGATGCAGTGGATGCTGGGCCTCATGGCATCCTCGGTGTTCACTGTACTCTTAGCTGATCTTCACATGAGATCCTCTCAGTGGATGCTCAGTGCTCAGTGGTCCCCAACCACTCACCCTCAGTCTTTTCTCATCAAAGTGATGGAACCTCTGAAGAGGTCACTCACATGGTGGTCTCAGGAGGACATCCTTCTGGAAGGCTGTCCCTTCGCCCTTTTGGATCATCAGATCTCCATTACCATGGATGCGTCTCTGATGGGTTGGGGAGCTCACTGCCGGGATCGCCACACCCGGGGTATGTGGACTCAGGACGAGTCTCAACTTAACATAAACATCCTGGAAATGAGAACCATCCTCTATGCAGTCCGAACTTTGGAGGACATACTCTTTCACAAGAACATTCTCCTTCAAATGGACAACAAGGCAGTGATGTACTACATCAACAAACAGGGTAGTGCACACTCTTATCCATTATGCAGGGAAGCAATGAGAGTGTGGGAATGGTGCCTGGAGCACAAGGCTCTGATCCTGGTGGTTTACTTGCCAGGAGTACAAAACGAGCTGGCAGACCGTCTCAACAGAATGAAGGCGGATCCTTACAAGTGGTCTCTCATCTTAACTGTCATTCAGTCACTCTTCAGAGAGTGGGGTACCCCAGACCTGGACCTTTTGTGTCCCCACTCAGCGCAAAACTGCCTCTCTTCTGCTCCAGAAATCCAGGACCTGGCATTTTTTGTCAGGATGCGTTCAGGCTGCTGTGGACAAAACACTTTCTATACACTTTTCCTCCTCTACCCCTAATTCAGAGGGTACTACTCAAATTGGAGTCTCAGGGGGCAGAATGATTCTCATTGCCCCCTTCTGGCCTCAGCAGATATGGTTCCCGCTCCTCAACAGACTATTGGAAACCCCCTGAAAATGTTTCCCCATTCGAATGAACCTTCTGACCCAGGGTCCTGTGGTCCATCCCAGCCTGAGGTTGCTTCACATTCTCGCTTGGCTCCTGAAAAGATAGAGGTGAATAGGTTCAATGTTTCTTGTAGAGTTTCAGATATTCTCTTGGCTGCACGTAAGCAGGCCACTAGAAAAACCTACACAGTTAAATGGAAGTGTTTCTCTATCTGGTGTGCAAAATCCTCTTGGAACCCCTTTTCCTGCCCACCGAATAAAGTCTTGGAGTATCACTTAGACCTCTCAAACACAGGCCTGCAGTACTCTACAGTCAAAGTTCATCTTTGTGCCATTTCAGCATATCATGAGCTGGTACTTTCCATGTCGCTGGCCCAGTTGCCCATGATTAAGAGGTTTCTTAGAGGTATTCTGCATACTAGACCTCCTATTAGGTGTCCAGTTGCAGCCTGGGACATTAACCTTGTGCTAGACATGCTCACGCGTAAACCTTTCCAGCCTCTAGCCACTTTCGAGTTGAAATTCCTCACTTGGAAAACAGCCTTCCTGGTGGCCATTACTTTGGCCCGTAGAGTTTCTGAAATACACGCGCTGGTCACAGACCCTCCTTACACTGTATTTCACAAGGACAAAGTAGTACTTAGGACTCATCTTAAGTTTCTCCCTAAGGCTGTCACAGAATTCCATCTAAACCAATCTTTAGACCTTCCTACCTACTTTGCGAACTTCCAGAATGAAGGGGGAGCATGCTCTTCATTTGTTGGATGTTAAGAGAGCATTGCGGTTCTATCTAGATAGAATGAAAGACATTCGAAAGGCTCAACAACTGTTTGTTTCCTTCAGCGAGATCCGGCCTGGTTAACCTGTGACTATCAGATGCATTTCAGCATGTCTGGTGGCATGCCTTCACCACTGCTACTCTATGGCACAGGTCAAGCTGGAAGGCAAAGTATATGCATCTCTGGCAGAAATCCATAATGTGCCCATTGCAGATATTTGCAATGTAGCTACCTGGAGTTCCGTGCATACTTTCATTAAGCTCTATGCCTTGGATGTCCATGCCAGATGACACCTATCATTTGGCAGGACCATTCTTAATGGAATTTCTGTCCTAAGCACGTGAGCTCTTTATCTCCTGTCGCCTGTCTCAGGGGACTATTTAGCTTGGTACTCTCCCATTAGTGTGAATGAGTGGTGGAGACTTTATGTCCAGGAAGATATGGAAATTATGTATCTACCATAATTCTTGATCTTCTTGGACAAAGTTTCCACCACTCATTCACATGCCCACCTGCCATCCCTCAAGCTCACTTCTCTGATTATGGTCTTCTCTCCCTCAATGGCTGAGCTGTGAAGACTTTATTATTGACCCTTCTTACATGGGTCATTTGGACTATCTTATGTCCGATTTTTAGGTTAGTCCTTCTAGGTTAGTTACACTGCATTTCCTCAGAAAAAAGGTACTGAGGTGGTTGGAGGGTTGACGCCGAGATAGTCATTACCGCACGCGCCAGGCTCGCGGTGCCACTTCCACATGGCTCCATCTCAGACACCAGCCGTCCTGAAAAAAGTTTGCTCCCACTGCATCCTAGCGCTTCTGGTGTACTACCATTAGTGTGAATGAGTGGTGGAAACTTCATCCAAGAAGATCAAGAATTACAGTAGGGATGTAATTTCCATTTCTTGAATGGATAATCATTAGGGATGTAAGTTTGTTATGGGAAAAAGTGACAAAAGTCATGGTTTGGTCACAGCCATTTTTTAAAAAATTCACGGGGTGGTAGTGGACAAAAGTGCAAATGTCATGGCAAAGTCACTGGCACTTTGTTAGTGACATATAATGCTATTAAAGTCAGTTAAGACACAAAACAAGACACACAACAATGTCTTAGCAACAAATTATTGAATTTATTGCTTTTTCATACTGTTTAAGGAAAGTGTTCACATTAAGTGCCATTTGGCCAAGGTCTTACATCTTTAAGTATATATTCTTGTTGTTATATAAAATTTATGTGTTGTTCTGGTTTGCAGTCCAGAATTAATACATGCCATACATTACATTACTTCTGTTCTGTACAGTAAGAAACAAAAGTGCTAAAATCTAAAGTGTTACCAACCACAACTTGTGACCAAAGTTCCAAACCAATCCCAACCTGCCTGCTGTGCCCCGAAATAACAGGAGGAACAGCATTACCTGTATACGAATATATTTGTTCCCTAAATTACTGTTCACAGGGAGGTCAATCAAAACAAAGTGACATGCTAGCAGTAGGGCACATCTCAAATGTCACTGTGCAGCAGTCACTGTGTTGTATGATGCAAAATGGACCTAGTAGGGCAGTATATTTCTCTCTGTCCGGGACCCTTCAGAATCAGTGAATCACAACAAAAATAGATGGGATGGAGCTGGTCCACAGCAGACAGTTAATGTCACTATAATGTGAGTGTCAGTTTTACCAACCACAGCATACCAATTTCATGTAATACATTCAAATATTTGTTCCTGAGAGGAACAGTAAAATGTAAGTGAATGCTTAACTTGTTGGAATCGATTCCAGCATGTACAACATGAAAGGAGTTAAAGAAAACATACAATTGATTTGGACCCAGCTGCTATTTTTATGTTTGCTTTCATGCATGTGCAAGAAACATAGTGCCATCATATGAGTTTTTGTAGGCGTGGCACCCTGTCTTCCAATTCAGTCAGTGTGTTTGCAGGTGCAGCCAGAGTGCACCAGTGAATGCTGCAGCTGTCTATGACAGCAGTTGAAAATGCAGTGATACAGTTGAAAGGGAGAGCTCCACTTCAGTGAGCAGCAATATGATAGTGTTGATTAGCATACTGCCGGCAATCCTGCTTGTATATGTCTCTACTTTCTCTTCCTTTCTTTTCTTTCATTGGTGCCCAATCCCCCGTCAGCTCAATTAAGCCCCCCAAAGAAACAGACTTCCAGTTGCCATGAGGAGCCACCCCAGTGTGGCACACGTCTGGCCTTACGGGGGTGCCCAATCCTCCGTCAGCTCCATGCTCCCCCCAAAAAGAAATCTTCCAGATGCCATGCTGGGAGCCCACTCCAGCGTGGCACAAGTCTGTGTCATCATCCTTGGCTCCACTGCTCCCCCAAAAATCTTCCAGCTGCCATGCTGGGAGCCCACCCCAGCGTGGCACAAGTCCTGCGTCGTCCTCCTAGAAAGAAAAGAAACACCCGAAAAGAAAAAGACGGCCCCTCACTGTCTTGCCCCACAACCTGTGCCCACCCTTTGTGCATCCACCTCCCCACACCCCCACCTCATCCCATACTTACCTCCGGAGGCCGGAGAGATGATCTTCGGTGGACCGGGAACACGTCTGCACTCTTTAAAGCCAACTGCGAACTGAGGAAATGCCAGTAAACTGTATAATGGAATAAATAGGGTTTATTCAACTTTGATGCATCTCTCAGGCATTTTTTGGAATATTGGCACCAAATTTTCAACATGGGGTTTTTGGGACCCCACCTCATGAATTCTTTTACTGTCATGGTGTTAATCAGCCCCGAAAAGTGATTTCTTAGTCACTGCATGGAACCACCTTTCATGACCGATTTATGAAATGACAGTGTCACAGTTCATTTGGTAGGCCCCCAAAACCACTATGTTGAAAATTTGGTGGAAAAATTCCCAAAAATGACTGATTTTAGAGTGTATACGTGCCGCAGTTCCTACGCAAGCTCATAAGTTCGCAAATTTTTTATATTTTCACTCCAGATTTTCAACACTGCCATTTTACCACACCTCCTTATGAGCAATATAGCTGTCATTTTTCACATCTCACCCAAAATGTGTTTACACGCATGTAGCACACAATGGCACAGTCGGTATGCGAAATCAATGTTTGGGACAGATTAAGAAAATCACAGTGACACTGTTCATGAGCAGAGGTCTTAAAATGGCTATGTTAAAAATTTGGTGACAAAAGTCCTTTAAATGACTGTGTTACGAGTGAGCATTGCGCAGTTTCAACGCACCCTCGTGAGTTCATGAATTTGTAATATTTTCAGTCCAGATGTTCACTACTGGCATTTTCCCACACTTCCTTATGAACAGTACTGCTGTCCTTTTCACACCATGGTCAAAATGTGTTTTTGCACTTCCAGCGCAGAAATGCGTGGTCACTGTGGGAAATCATTGTTTTGGACAGATTAAGAAAATTACAGTGACACTGTTCATGAGCGGAGGTCCCAAATGCCTGTGTTGACAATCTGCTGTAAAAAAATCCTCAAACTAATTACATTACGGGTGTGTGTTGCACAGTTTCTATGCACGCTCATGACTTCACCAGTTTTTGAAATATTTTCACTGCAGATTTTCAACATTGCCATTTTTTACACCTCCCCATGAACAGTACAGCTGTCATTTTTCACATCCTTTTCAAAATGTGTTTTTGCACCTGTGGTGCCAAATGGCATAGCCATTGTGCAAAAGTAGCTTTCGGCTAACAAACTGATACTGCCGCTGTTCATGAGGTGCGGGTCACAAAAAAATCATGTTGAAAATATGGAGTGAAAATACCAACGAACGCCTGAGGCATTAGGGTTTCCGACCATAACACCTCACCCTGTAGAGAATGACAGGCATCAGGGGTGTGACTTGGGATTGTTGCCTGTAATGCTCATACCATTCCACCCCCACCCAACCCCGCAGCCAGTGAGAGGCATCGAGGTGTGCCTTGGACTCTTCGGACCCAAAGTTCACCCCATTCTCCTATACAGCACCCATCCCACCATATTTCCTGATGGAATCGGGAGAAAATAAGGGCCAAAAACCCCAAGGAACACCGTGACACTTGTCAGTGTCTGCAGGGTGGGGTGTGGTGAAATGGCGTGGCCGTTATGCCTGACGACCCAAAGGCACACCCCAATGCCTGTCACTCTCTGCAGGGTGATGGTGGGGTTGGCTTCAGTTCAATATTTCACTGCCATTCCTATTATGCAGCTCTGTAACTCCTACACTACCAATGCCAATGCCAGCAAGCAAACATTCGGCATTGACTGATGCTTGTTTTTCCTGGTAACAGCAGGTCAACTCTTACCAAAATCTATGTGGCATTTAACTCATGCAAGAACCTTTTAAACAATACAGCATATACTGTAGGCAGGGCTGTTGAAGATTCAGAGACAGGAAAGGCAGACCCCCACCCCCCAAAAAAATGTTAAGACCACCACCTAAGTACCTGCTAGATGTTCGATTAACTGGTGGTGACCAACCTAGTTTACAACCTGAACAAGAAAAAAATGTTATGGTGTCAAAGCCATGTCTTTCCTGCCTGTCTGCATCCCAGGTGCTACAACCTAAATTTTGCTTCAGCAACGTCTTGTAGCAAAGAGAGAGCACGCTTCACGCAACACAGACTGACAGAGTTCTGTCACTGAATTAACATGCTAGGTTTGCAGTGTTTAACATATTTACTGCAACCTTAACATGTTAATTCTTTGACAGAACTCTGTCAGTCTGTGTTGCCTGACATGTGCTCTGTCTATGCTACAAGAAGTTGCTGAAGCAAAATTGAGATTGTTTTGGTACTTGGGCTGCAGACAGGCAGAAAAGACACAGCTGTGACACAAAAGCATTTTAACCCTGTTGTGCAATTTCACTTTGCACATTGATTACTTACTTAAATAAATGTTCTCCTGGAAAATATTTTAACATTTTCAAAGCCAACTCATTTTATGAAGTTGCATCACACATCACATCAACTCTTGTCTTGTAACATAGAAAATACTGTGCACTACTTCCACAGTATTCCCAAAAATATATGAAACATTAGAGAACAGTTGTGACACCAAACACATTAAATTAGTAAGATGCTTGCTTGTCCAGACAGTACTTGACAACATGCAGATGTGACAACATTACATGACTGGACTGAGACATTTTTTTTTTTTTACTTTCTATTTTTCCTCCCTCCTCTTGGTGCTTACTCCTTCCATCCTACTCCTTCCCACCTCACTCCACCTTCCTGGGATCTGCCCCTAGAGTGCCTCCTTCCCTTACTTCCTGCACAGCGGGGTCTGTCCCTCTTCGGTGGTCTCTTGGATGGATCCGGAGCGGATTTCATCTAGGGCAGCCGAGAGGTGTCTTTTTCCGTTTTTCTCCCCCCCAATCCCCTGCCCCCCCTGGGACGTTCAGCGCTAGGACATACGTCCCGAGAGAAGGCGTGCTGATGCACGCCAGACCTCTCATGCGCCGCCGACGTCCCCCCTCCCCGACTCCAATGAACGGAGCTGCCTCCACCCCTTCAGCTGTCGGTGCTCCCACCGGCTGTGAGGGGATGCAGAATGCAGATGCATTCTTGGTTCCCACCCCTGAGAGAGGAGAGCATCCGTTGGGATGCTCAATCCTCTCTCCCCCTGCCGACCCTCGGCCACCCAAGTTCGTTCCCAAACCCGGGTCGCCGGCGTAGCGCGAGGTGTGGCATCCAGCGCCTCAACCCTCAGCGCCACCGGGCCTGGACTGAGATATTTGAGAATCCTCTCACATGTAAGTTGACTTTGAGCTGAAATGCGAACAGATCCAACACCATGAAATCATTTAATCATTCAATGACCTGAACAGAACTGGAATGGACTGGTCTTGCAGTGTACCCTACAACATCCCAACAGTTTCTCAGTTTTTTAGAATGAGAAAACAGTCCAAGCAGACTTTTTTGACAGCTTCTGAAGAATGATTATGTGATTCATGCTGCGGTCTTTCTCTTTACTGATTCTTCTGCCACACTTCCCACTAACCTGTGGTCCCCAAGCACACAAGCAGTAGTGTCCCACCAGATGCCGGTACATGTACATAACACAACATACTGTACAACATAGTGCTGTTGAATGATGTTGTGACATCCCTCTCAGCATCTTTATTTGCATGGCAGTGTACCTGAAACAACATATGCTGAGATTGCCTGTGACACTGAGGAGAATAGACTAGTGCCAGCTGCTTCTGTTAAGACAGTACTGTGTCTGAGGAAATCAAGAGATGAATGAATGACTGACAACATGACAACAACAACCTAATCTGCCTGTCAATAATTTAAGACTTGCATGGAGAAAAACTTTAGTACGGAAGCCCTGAGACCATCTAGGTAAAGAGAAAGTTCTGAGATATATGACACTGGCACTGTGTGCTGCAGCAGCCAAAGCATTGTATAGTGGGATGTCACTGTTAGGATGCAAAACCCCAGCCCAACAAAACCCACCCTGCCATGCTTGCCACCTCAGTTCACTGTCACCGAAATGTTTCCCTTTTATGCTGCACTGTCTAGGCAGCAGCATACACCCCCACACACCACCATGCATCTGAGTGACCCAGACCCAGATTACATGGCTGCATTTGTCCTGCTCAGGCAGAAGTTCACTTAGTTCTCTGTCAATCTCACTGACAGGGCAGCACACCAACCCCTCTTGGGTGTCTGGCTCACACAGAGAGCCAGGTGGCAGCAACACATGGTGACAGTGAAGGGTTATCTGTTTTCGGGCTCTTTCTGAGACTGAACTCCTGCCTGAGCAGGACAAATGCAGCAGTGTAATGTGGGCCTGGATCACTCAGATCCATGGTGGTGTGCAGGGGGCATTTGCTGCTGCCTAGACAGTGCAGCTTAAAAGGGAGACATCTCAGTGACTGCGAACTGAAGTGGCATGCATAGCAGGGCGAGTTTTGTTGGGCTAGGATGCAAAACCCCAGCTCAACAAAACCCACTCTGCCATGCATGCCACCTCAGTTCACTGTGACTGAGATGTCTCTCTTTTAAGCTGCACTGTCTAGGCAGTAGCATACACCCCCCACACACCAACATGGATCTGAGTGACCCAGGCCCAGATTACACTGCTGCAGGAAAACACGCCAACCTCTCTTGGGTGTCTGGCTCACACACAGAGCCAGGTGGCAGCAACATATGGTGACAGTGCATAGTTATCTGTTTTCTGGCCCAGATTACACTGCTGGATTTATCCTGCTCTAATAACCCTGTACTGTCACCTTGTGTTGCTGCCGCTTGGCTTTAATGAGCCGTAAAGGGTTGATGTGCCCTGTCACCGAGATTGACAGAGAGCTAAGTGGCAGTAAAGTAAAGAATTTTCCACACAATACAAATCAGCTGCTTAACATGTAAGAAGTGTGTGGCCTGGACAAAGACACAGGAACTACATACTTTATTGTCAAACAAGCTTGGGTTGCTGCTTAGAAAATCCAGTTAACTGCACAGTGTCTATCCCCCCCAACACACACACACCTGTTACTGTATAAAAAGAAGTGCCCTTACCTTACTTTCACTGTAGGCCTTCTCTTCTGTCCCTAGTCAGGTTCCTGGACCAGTCCATTGCTCCTGCACTGTGATCCTGCTGCAGGTCAATGCAAGGCAGGTTAAGGCTTGCACAAAGTTCACTTTTTCTCCCGACCCTGGCAGGATGACGTACGGTGGGGGTGTCTCTCTGTGGAAATTCTTGCACTCCACCTCTCTTCATGTAACCCCTAGATGGCGCTATCCCAGGGGCTACTACCCCTGCCTGATTTGTCACTAACAGGTTGAGGGGCCAGGATCCGATGGCGGGTGCCTCCACCCAGAGGTCAGGGTTTGCAGTAGTTAAACTAACTTGGTCACAGCCCTCTGGGACACTGTAACCCCCCTTTCTTCCCACTAGTGGCCCACACAATATATCAGAATTACCTTCACAGTATACACTTACCCCCAGGACTGGTTCAGGCACTGGGACCTCCTGTAAAATAAGATACAGTGCAACAATCACAGTACAATACTTTAACATAGACAAATACCTCAGGCAGTATAACTTTGCTGAAACAAGCAGCTCTGATTTATTTAGGGGAATATAACAAGGACAGGGAGAAATCAGGTTAATTAGCTTATCACTTTATTCATCTACCTATGGCTCTGTGCACAGGCCTATCCCTACCAGTTACTGTCCCTGGGTACCCAAGCCCTAGTGGCTAGTCCAAACCGTGGCAGCTGGTAGGGGCCCTTTCACACAGAGAAAAGAAAAATTAGTTAAACAGTCAGCAGTACAGTAATTCCATTTGGATTTAATGTGGCAATTCAACAGGGAGCGACCCTGAATTAGTACTCATGACCTCCAAACAAGATAGAGTCCGTCCAACGCCAGTAGGCTACTCTTGAGCTCCACGAGACTCTCACACATTTATATGACAAACTGCAACAGGCAAAGTCCTTTAATGGCAGCAGGATTCACTTGAGCTACACAAGCCTCCTTACACATTTATATGGTAAACAGAAAGTACTATACCAGGCAGGCTGCTTCTCTATCCGTTCGCAATTACTGCACAATACCGGAGAACACACAGCAGATTCAGTTCCTGACAGACCAAGCGCAATTCAGCAATTTCTCCAGTCTTCTACAGGGTGAGCCTGGTTTCTACTCTTCAGATATCCTTTGATTCTCTTCACAGGACGGATTCAGTCCTAACAAGCAGTTACACAAGCTGCAGACCGGAACTCAGGGCCTTACACACGTTTCCTGACTAAAACTGCACACCGAGCTCAACTGAAATTCCAGCAGACAAAACCGGGCACTTCCTTTGAGTTCCTCCCAGTTCTTGGCTGGATTGGCTGTCACTCACAATAGACTGCCCCTGTTGGTCCAAAAAGGCGCTGAAGTCCAAACTACATCTCCCAGAGTCACTGCCCATACAATCCTCTTGTGGCTGGCTCAGATTACGAGTCCAAGTTCTGATTCGTCCAAGGCACCATTTTAGAGCTACCTTAACCCACACTGATTGGTCCAGTTCAGCAGTTCAAAACTAGAATGGGGAACTAGGCAAACACAGTTCTGACTGCAAAGAAAGCAGGTTAGACAAACTGTATTTTCATTATTACTCTAAATGATTTCTGGCAAACAGTTACATCTTTCAGATAGGTTCCTCTGCACTCCCTAGTGACTGCAAAATGGAGTGAATTGAAGCAGCTCGAGTGGTACTCAAGCAAAGAAACACACAGTCCCCCCATACAAACTAATTATGTCTGCAAGCAGACAGCTCTTAAAGAGACAGTACCAGAGGCTCTAAAAACACTCACTGATAAATGGCTTAAATGCCAAACACCAATCAGGCTTGGAGCATTCAAGCAAGCTCCTGGAAGTCTTTTGGGAACCCCCATTTGCAGGGGGGTTACATTCACTCTCTTCAAGAACTGCTGCTCTTCACCTGCTGTTTCACCAGCCAAACATTTTCTACTGCATCTTTTGCACTCTCTAAAGCCTCAGACTAAACTCCGTGCCCTTGTCTTGAAAGTGCTTATTTTAGCAGCATGAAATTAATCCAGAGCACCCACTCATTCAACTGATGTGCTTTCTTCACATGCTGTTTGAGCAGTGCTGTCCAATAAAAGTTATTTTTATTTTATTCCTTCTCCCTTTGATAGCAGTTTCAATGCAAAACACAAGCAACAGCTCACAATTTCACTCTCCCCAGTCCATGGATTCAGTTTACCTGCTGCCTGTGACTTTCTTACATCCACACAAGCAAATCCTCCCTCAAATACGGATACAAGCACTTCATTCAGGGATATAAGAAGATCGTTTTTATTCTGTCTCTCCACAAGTTCACTATCTGGCTCTTTTCTCAGACTGACCTCTCTCCACAAGTTCACTTTTTCGGCAGAGACTCCACAGGCCCACATGTTCACACTTTCACCCTCCCCAATTCAACACTTCATTGGCTGCACTTGCCTGGACTGTCTGTTACCTCCCCCTCCAGGCCACCAGCAATCCTCCCTCAAATGCAGGCAGTCAGAACATTGTCCAATCACGTTTTTACTTTATTTGGCCACCGGAGAAGCCCCCACAAATCCTGGCTGTGCTGCAGATGAAAATTGCTGCACAAGCAGAGAAGATGGCTCCAATATGTGAGCACCTGCGTAGGGGCTATTTCTTGAGGATCTAGAGCATCACGCCACTCGCGCATTCCAGATAGACAGCGCGCTACTGCGCATGTGCAAAAGGGAAACTGGCAAGGAGGCAAAAGTCACGGAGGCACCTGAAAATCATGGTTTCCGTGACCTCCATGACAGATTTACATCCTTAATAATCATGTATGAAAGAAAAAAACATAATACACTACATAAAAGTGGGTATTCTCTTTCACAATGCTATCTTAGTCTTTTTAGATAATTATACCAGTTTAGTTTCATTATGTTGTGCTAATAAATAAATAAATAAAAATTGTAGTGTGCATGTGTATCCTAATAAATGGAACATTTTCAGACATGTGGTGGGGGCCCATTGCTGGCCACACAAACAACAGAATCGGCTTATCAAACAAAATAACAAGTTCAAAAGGGGGAGGGACAGGAGGATCAAATATACTCTCTGTGTGCATGCTCTTTCATAGTGCTACCTGAGGCTGTCTAGATAATTAAATCAGTTTAATTTTCATGGCACTGTACTAACATAATAATAATTAAAACAAAATTGTAGTGTGCATGTGCATCCTAATTAATGAGAGTAAAAAAAAAATCTGAAACTGGGGGAGACCATTGCTGGCAACACAAACAACAAAATCGGCTTATCAAATAAAATAACATCAGTTCAAAGTGGTGGATGGGAGGGTCCAAAATATACTCTCTGAATGTGCATGCTGCTACCTTTTTATTAAAAAAGTATTTTAAAAAATTATAAAATATATGCCTCTTCTCCTCTTGGACCATCACCTGTCACTTACTGTGCCCTCCTGTTACTCTCCTTCAGTTACCAAGTCACTTTTATTAGCAGTTCACAACTGGTAGGAATTTAGACTGCAAGCTAATGAAGCTACATGCTATTCAGCTTTTTATAGTTGGACTCAAAGTACCTTAAAAGGTAGATTTCCTGTGAACTTACTAACAGCTGGGCCTTGCTAGCTGCCATGCTATAAACTTGTTTTTTTAGAGAATTTAATCTGTTTTCCTGTTTATTATACTTTAAAATGAAGGAACAGAGTATGTTTTATGTTGAATGAATATTGGCCATGAATCCAAAACAAAAACCAGAACCAAAATCAGGGGTGATCTGGCAATACCAAAACCAGAACCTCCTTGGTTTTGCACACCACTAGTCCCAGGTGCCTAATGGCACCCCACACCCTCTGATAACCTGTTTGGATGTGTATCAGCTTGTCCTAGTGTCTAGTGGCACCCACCCAATCCCTGATCATCCATCTGAGTGAGAAGCAGTAAAGCCAATGCTGTTCAGTGGTGACCCCCAGCCCATGATCACCCGGCCTCCATCCCCCATACAAGTCCATGGTGTCCAGTGGTACCCCCCCACCCACCGAGCACCTATCCCGGTGCCCGAACATAGACCCCAATGTCTAGCAGAACATGCCGATCAATGCTGTGGTGACTACTGATACCCCCCACCACCCATGCACTATCCTAGTGCTTCCATTGAGTCCCTTATAGCTAGTGGACCCCCTCCTACTCTGGACCCTAGCCCATAAGTCCCCTGCTGCCCAGGTGGAAAGAGGCATCCCTCTCCCAACTCCCAGCCCACGTAGCCAAGTGATCCCTGGCATCCAGTGGAACCACCACCAACCGCTGGTCACCAACCTGACCTTGATTAGGCACGTTAGCTAGATAATGAAAACTACTGCCTTCAGTACTTCAGGTCACTGGTTTGATCCCAGCATGTACTATGGAGAGGCAGCCTACAATGTGGTAGTCAGATAGACACACGGGAACTGAAGTCCAGAGTTGATTGTTGTAGTTGCTGGGTTACAGTAAGTACATGATACCACCTTACTTAGAGAAGCAAGACCAGTGAACACTGGCATGTCAGCAGACCTGCAGTAGGTTTAAACAGCACCAATAAGAACACTATCAGTAAAAGCGCAGTATAAATACCATAACAGAACTGCGCCAATGGTAGCAGTCAAAAACCACACTGATGACCGCTACCATTAAAAAATAACAGGCTGTACACTTTATTTTTGTGGCGGGCTCTGCCCCCCACACCCCCATGTGGGGGGCTGTGCCCCATGCACCCCCTTTGTAATTTTTGTAACTAACTTTGAGGGGGCGTGGATCACAGGGAAAATTAGTACATTGGGGAGGGAGTTACATTTGTTTCCAGCATGTAATAAATAAAATAGCACACTTGGGGTGGGGAGTGGATTAAAAAATAAATAATTCGGGGGCCCAGGGACAGAACCCTTGTCTCCTGATCTGTGCTGGCCAAGCTGCTTCTGATTTAGCCCTCTCTATCATGGGAGCAGCTCAGCCAGCTTCCACATTTTATATTTAGCTACTCCCACCAATGCCTGGATAGCTACAGGGGTAGCGGTAGTTGACATTCACTATTCTATCCCTGTCACTATTCAAGCATTACACGGTTCCTGCAGTGTGCTTCAGATGGCACTGTTCAGGCATTGCTATTCTAACCATATACCCTGCCGACCTCCATCCACTCTGCCTGTACCTAGCACTCTACCTAGTCAACTCCCCGTACCTGTGCTGGCTGAGCCTTGCAGGGAGCCCTATATGATGACCCGCACAACCCTCCTCTCACCTCCTCAGCCCACTGCCATGTGGGATGACAGGGAACACGCGTACAGCATACCATATACTGTAGGTGTGCTCTCTGTTATCCCATATGGCGGCCAGACAAGGAAGTGAGATGATGGCTTTGCTGGTCATCGTATAAGGCTTCCCACACAGCCCTGTCAGCACAGGTGTGGGGGGAGGTTTGAGTGGGTGGAGTGCTTCTCTCTATGTTTATGTTCTCTATGGGCTTTATGGACTTACTGAAACCCAGCGATTGCAACAGTCAACTCTAGACTTCAGTTCCCAATGTCTATTTGACTACCACACTGTACATTGCATCACCATAACACATGCTGACTTCAAACCAGTGACCCCAAGTACTGAAGGCAGTAGCTTTCATTATCTAGCTAACAGAAATAATCAAGGTCCAGTTGGCGACTGGCAGTCGGGGGTTCCACTGGATGACAGGGATTGCTCAGCTACCTGAGCCGGGAGTTGGAAGGGGGATGCCATGTTACATCTGGGCGACAGGGGACTATATGGGCTGGGAGGCTGGAGGGGGTCCGCTAACCACAGGGGAGTCAGTAAAAGCACCAGGATGGGTGCTCATGGAGGGGGTACCACTATTCACCAGGGCATTGATTGGCATGTTGGAGATGATCATTTGGGGGGTATGGGGTTCCCCTAGACACCAGGGTCTATGGGGGGCACTAGGATGGGTGATCAGTAGGTGGGGAATACCAGTAGATACCACAAATTGTATGGTTAATGGTTTATCAGGGGGTGAGGGTGCCACCAGACACCAGGGATATAGTGCTACTCACTTGGATGGGGGATTGGGGTGGGGGTACCACTGGACACCAGGGATTACACTCCACATAACAGGATGGGTGATTTGCGGATGGGGGTGTCACTGAATGTCAGGGATTACCATACACATCACAGGACAGGTGTTTGGAGGTGGGGGGTGCCACTAGACACCAGGGATTATATACCAAGGTATGGGATGGGCAATTGGCATGTGGGAAGTGCCACTGGATGCAAGGGATTACCATACACATCACGGGATGGGTGTTCGAGGGTTGGGGGTGTCACTAGACACCAGGGACATGGTTATACACACAAGGACAGGTGATTGGAGGGGGGTGTCACTAGACACTAGGATCATGGTGATACACACTGGAATGGGTGACTGGAGGGCAGGGGTGCCACTAGACACCAGGAACATGGTGATACACACTAGGACAGGTGATGGGGGGGTGCCACTAGACACCAGGAAATATATTAGCATGGAAGAGACAAGCACTCAGGGTGTGCGGGGAGGGGAGGGCGTCGCCACAATGACCATGAGATGTGTGCAAACTTCCTGCTGATTCTCATGCAAATGAGCCCATAATGGGCATGCATATGGCCCCTTTGCACCTTTCATGCCCAATGGGTTCATTTATATACTTCGGCTGAATATTTATTTATTTAGTTAGTTTTTGTTAACCAGGTAGGTGCGCTAGCCATAGAGATGACTATTTTTAGGCACGACCCGGGAGGTTACAGGGAAACATTACAGGTAAAAGAGGATATAAGACAGGGTAATTATACATAAGTTGTGCAGTAATAAACAACATACATTCAAACCCCAGGAAATCTTATTGTATTCTGACAAATGCAGTATGGTCTTACCATAGGACTGCCCCGGAGCTGAAATGGTCAATAGAACCTGTGCTAATAGTGGAATGTTAAGCTTAAGCTCTGTTTTCAAATCACTGTCCCTGGTTGCACTTCCTGCAACCATCAGATTCTTTACTCCGCTTGCCTCAGAAGATGTCTTCGGAGAGACTCCTTCACTTTCACTGAAGAAATTTAATTTCTCTGTTTTTTCTAAAGTCCATTATTTATTTTCAGTTTCCGAAGCACTGTCCTTGGTTCATAGGTAGAATTAGTCTAGATTTAGTGAATATTTGATGGGTTTCTTCAGTTCCTACTCAGTTTCTCCAACCGGGAAGGAACCAATATTGTTTTAATTTCTTAAAGTTTAATTTTAACTTCTATTACCGTCCAGTAAGGCAGTTTAAAAAAAAAAGTGTTTTTACCGGGGTAACTCTCGGTCTGTTGGTTTAACTTCTGTTCAATGTCAAAGACCAAGAAACGAATGGGCCCCACAAGTTTCTAATATTGTACAGAGTGTGGGGAACCCTTCACTAAGGCAGATCCTCATTTAATTTGTGTTTTTTGTTTGGGGTATGATCACCTCCAAGAGGACTGTGATATTTGCAAAAACTTCCCTCAGTTGATGCTTGATAGGTGACGTAAGTGACTGCAGGAGAAGATATCTGATAAGGCTGCTGAATCGGCTAAGGACAAACTGGCCATGGGCCAAGTTGAACCAGAGAACCAGCCCTCTGACCAGGGTGACGGTTCTTCTACCAAAAAGCACCCCACAGATACTGCCACTAACCCGGCAACTGGGGGAAAAAGAAAAAAGAAAGAAAAACATGTAACGGTCAGACCGCAACCGAAAGGGGTAGTGGTTCCGACTGCTGAGGAGATAGCAAACACTATCAGGATAATTCCGGCTTTGCAACCAAGCACTCCAGTTCTGGTTGGGAAGACCTCTTTAGCTCCTCCTACACCAGTTCCCGGTTCATTGGAAGTTGAACAGGAACGGTTAGCTGATGAAGAGGAGGAGGACCCATATGATGATGATGATGATGAGGATGAAGGTTATGGGGAGGTTACTGAACCAGAGATTTCCCCGGATCCTCACCATTCTGACTCCCCTGATAAAGGACATAAGGATTTTCCTCTCATTATGCCTTTATAAAACAGGTGGCTCAGTACCCAGGAGTCTGCTGATGAGGAGCAAGAACAAGAATATAGAGGGATGATGGATGTACCTGTCTCTAAGAGGCTGCTGGAATCTATCCATAAATCTCTTAAGAGGCAGGTTCATAAGATCCTGCAGACTCCTACCTCTGTGCCACCAGTGGATAAAAAAGTAGACAAAAATATTGGGTTTGCAAGGCTGGGGCAGACTTCCTGTTTGGACACCCTAACCATGAGGGAGTGGTACAGGCTGCTGCCTGTGACAATGCTGGCATTTCCCTTGCTTCCCACCCTCCTGATAAAGACTCAAGGAGGATGGACACCATTGCTAAGAAGACATATTTGAGATCCTCTCTCCTTATCAGACAGGCCTCTGATATGGCATACATAGCCAGATACCAGAGGACCTTGTGGGACAGTTATGGAAATTACTACGTCTGTGCCAGACCCTATGGCAGCTAACTTACAAAAAGCTGAAAAGAAGGGCATTGAGGCTTCTAAGGCAGAATTCAGACTGGCTGTAGATAATAATGACACTGCAGCCAGACAGATGGCTTCCACTATTTCCCTCAGATGATTTGCTGGGCTTAGGACTACCAACCTAACCCAAGACATGCAGTCCAAGGCTTTGGACTTCCCTTGTGAGCTCTCCTCTCTGTTTGGTGAGTAGACAGAGGCCTTCATGAAAAAAATGGATGATTACAAAACAGCCTACAAAAGTGCTGCAGCCAAGGAGAGGGCCTTCACCCCTCAGAAACACCAAGCAAGGGGAGCTAGAGGTAGGGGTCAATATAGGCCCTATTTCCAGCCACAGGCCTACTCTCAGTATCAACAGCAGAGGGGCTATTTCAGAGGCAAGGGCAGAAGAGGTGGAAGCCAAACTAGCCCTAGTCACCAACCAGCATCCCAGCCTAAGCAGACACCCTGAGGTATTTGTCCGGGTCGCCTCCCCAGTCCAGATAGGGGCAGATTGGCCCACTCCCTCTAGGAATGGAAAGCCATCACTACAGACAGATAGGTTCTGGAGGTAGTGGGCCAAAGTCTGGCTCTCAGCTTCAAGCTACAACCAAGGCTGAGAGCAAGAGTTTTCAGGCCATCTTCTCCCTCAGAAACAAAGTTGTTAGAGGAGGAGGTACTGAATCTGCTGTCCTTGGGAGCAATAGAACCAGTTCCTCTGGCACAGAGAGGAAAGGGTCTCTATTCAAGGTACTTCCTCACACTGAAAAAACAGGGGAGTGGTGATCCATATTAGATGTCAGGCACTTAAACAGGCATCTTCTGAAGCCAAAGTTCAAAATGGTAACCCTGAGCACAATCCTCCCAACCCTAAGACAAGGGGATTGGTTGGCATCTTTGGACTTAGAGGATGCTTGCTTCCATATACCCATAAGACAGTCCCACAGAAATTCCTGAGATTCAGACTGCCATCAGGTCACTACCAGTTCAAGGCAATGCCTTTTGGACTTACTTCTGCTCCAAGGGTATTCACAAAATGCTTGGCTGTGGCTGTGGCATACCTCAGAAGGCAAGGAGTGATAGTGTTTCCTTACCTGGACAACTGACTAGTTGTAGGGCAGTCTCCGCATCAGTTGAAGCAGTTTCTGGCAGTGACACAGAAGCTCCTCCAGTCTTTAGGTTTTCTGGTCAATCTGAAAAAGGCAGTACTACAACCAGTGCAGCTCCTGGAATTCATAGGAGCTGAACTGGATTCAGTGAGGGGAAAGGGTTTTCTCCCACAGTCAAGAGCAAATATCCTGGTTTAACTGGCAGGCACTTTCAAGGCCCAGAGCCTTAGGCCGGCTAGACACTTTCTACGGTTGCTGGGCCATATGGCAGCTTCAACGGCTACAGTGTCAGGAGCAAGATTTCAAATGAGGGATATCCGGTATCATCTCAGATTGCATTGGCATCAGAAATCAAATCCATTGTCAAAACTGGTTCCAGTCACACAAGCCCTCCTGCAAGCACTGCAATGGTGGTTGGACATGACAACCTCAGGCAGGGAATTCCTTTCCTTCAGGAGCCTCCCTTCCTGGTGTTAACCACCGATGCTTCCCTACTAGGGTGGGGAGCACAATTAGGGGAGCACACTGTTCACGGTGCATGGCTGAAACAGTAATCATTGCTTCACATCAACCTGCTAGAGCTCAGGGCAGTCTTCCTAGCACTTCAGGCATTTGCCAATCTGTTGCAAGGAAAGGTACTGTAGTGCAGGTCAGGACAGACAACATGACCACAATGTACTACATAGACAAACAAGGGGGCACATGGTCTACACCTCTGTGCACAGAAGCCGTGAGAATACGGGGTCTCGACTATTCTCTGGGGGTTGTCTTGTCAGCAGTGCACCTTCCAGGGAAGACAATGTGTTGGCAGGTGCACTGAGCAGGATAAAACAGAACCATCACGAATGGGCCCTGAACAGGCAGGTGCTATAAGTGGTATTCAAGCAGTGGGGCACTCCAGAGATAGACCTCTTCGCAGCCTCAGACAACTACCAGCTTCCCAAATTCTGTTGCAGACCTCTAGTCTTGGGCTCAGTCCTATTGGATGCCCTCATTCTGGACTGGACAGGGAAGTTTCTGTGTGTCTTCCCTCCATTTCCCTTGCTGCTGAGGGTTCTGAACAAGCTCAGATCTCAGCCTGCCACAATGATCCTCATTGCTCTAAATTGGGCCAGGCAGCCATGGTATCACCTGGTCCTGGCATTGTCAGTGTCCAGACCAATCAGCTTCCCCAGGAGGCACAACTTGTTGACTTCTTCCCAGGGCAGGATTCTATACCCCGGCCTTCAGTCCCTCAGGCTCAAGGCATGATTCTTGAGGACCTAGAATATGCTGATTTGCATCTTTCAGAAGGAGTATGGAGATCCTTAGGGTTTCTAGAAAGCACTCCACCAGGAAGATTTACACGTCCAAGTGGAAAAGGTTTTCCATTTGGTGTCAAAAGAAAGGTCTGGATCACACTCAGGCAGGTTTGCCAGTAGTCCTCTATTACTTGGCACACCTCCATTCCCTCGGCCTTTGGCCTGCTACACTCGAGGTGCATTTGACTGCTGTATCAGCCTATCTATCAGCAGGTAAGACATCATCACTGACTTCAAACTCAGTATTTAGAAAATTCTTTAAAGATTTGCTGGATTTGCACCCCCCCCCCCATGTAGGCTCCCACCCCAGTGTGGGACCTCAACATATGTATTTCACAGCTCACAACACCTTTGAGCCCATGTCATCAGCTGACCTCAAATATGTAACTTGGAAGACTGTCTTCCTAGTTGCAATTACTTCAGCCAGAAGGATCAATGAGCTCCAGGAATTGTACACAGATACTGATTATATCGCATTTCACAGGGACAAGGTGGTCCTTAGGACCAATAACAAGTTTCTTCCTAAAGTAATGTCTGATTTTCACGTCAACCAGTCCATTACACTACCAGTCTTTTTCACTGATCTTTCGTCTTCAGGTGAACGTAGGCTGCATAGCCTGAATGTTAAAAGAGCTATCAGCTATTACCTGGAACATACAAAAGGTCACAGAGGGGAAAGGACCCAGCTCTTTTTGACTTATGGGGAAGTGGGTAAAAGTAAACCTGCCACAAAGAGGTCCATAGCATGGTGGATTGTGGCATGTATCCAGTTTTGTTATAGCAAGTTGAGCAAGCAACCCCCTCAGGGTCTTAGGGCCCACTCCACGAGATGAACAGCTGCATCCATAGCAGCCGCTAGAGATATCCCTTTGTTGGAAATCTGTAAAGCAGCTACTTGGAAGACAGTTGACACATTTACCAAGCATTACTTCCTGGATACTCAGGCTAGGAGTGATGCCAGATTTGGCACAGCAGTTCTGCAGAACCTATTTCCTAAGTAGGTCCTCTGCCCGCCTCCAAAGGCACTGCTTGGGTAGTCTACATTTGTCAGAATACAGTAAGATTTCCTGGGGTTTGAAAAACACATTACTTACCATAGTAATCTTGTGTCTTCTAAGGGAATCCTACTGTATCCTGAGCTCCCACCCTCCTCCCTTGCTAGGACCTACAGGGCACTGCATACTGCCTGTACAACTAAAGTTGGAAACCTGTGGGTACCTAGTAGTTTATTGGGCATCTGTGACTTGAGTCTTAGAGATTCCCTTTGTTATTTAAGAGGTATTTTTGTCCCCTAACAGGGGTTTTACTAATTGTTAGATTAGCTTTATTAGATAGTGTATTTTATCTTCTGCATGCTTCATAAGAATCTGATGGTTGCAGGAAGTGCAGCCAGGGACAGTGATTTGAAAACCGAACTCGAGCTCAACATTCCACTATTAGCATAGGTTCTATTAACCGTTTCGACTCCGGGACAGTCCTATGGTGAGACCATACTGCATTTGTCAGAATACAGTAAGATTCCCTTAGAAGAAACAAGATTACTATAGTAAGTAATGTTTCATTCAGGTCAAAGCATTTAACAACATAATATTCAAATCAAAGCATCAGTACAGTCAGTTAGGCAAGAGCAAAAACAGTGAGGTTAAAACAACTAGGAGAATGCACTAAAAATTTTAAGCAAGAATAAGGAAAGTATATAATCCAGCAGGACACAACAGACTGATCCTAGGAAATATATGCCAAATAACTGATAAGTGCAAAGGGATGAGAAGCAGGGGGTAGGAAAGCTGTAACAGCTGGGATAAAGAGGGTGCAGGGTTCAGGATAAGTTCAGTACACGGGTATGAGAGGCAACAAGGAGGGAGGGTCCAAGTAAAGGAAAAGGCTGGCGGAGCAAGGGAACAGGGCATGGAAAGTTATTAAAAGGAGGCTGTGCAGGGCCTCCTAATAGTTGGATGGGCAATAAAGTAAGGAGATGAGAGAAGATAGCGAGAAACTCCAGGTAGAGAGAGGGTGCTAGGTAGAGAAGTAGAGGAGCTGAAAATCCAGGCAGATTTGCAGGGCTCTAAAGGCAGGAATCTAAGGTGGGTTAAAACAGGTGCATGTGTCAAGGTCAGCAAGCAGGGTGCGATGTCACTTTTTGAAGATGTGGTGGCTTGGCGCCTCACGGACCACAAGTGGTAAGGAGTTCCAGTATTTGGGAGCAGCATGGAAAAAGGCACAGGTACCTTTAACAGTTTTGCATCTGGGGACTAGTAGCAGAGATAAATTAGAGGAGCGTAGGCCATACAGTGAGATCTAAGGGGTGAACAGGGAAGCAAGTGAGAGAGGAGTGTTTGATCTAATGATCCCAGCCAACAGGGATCCTAGGGCAAGTAGCCGATGGGAGACCAGAGAAGGCAACTGAGATCAGCATAAAGCTGGCAGTGGTGTTTGAGATGGGGAGATGCAGAGGCATAATGATAGATGTTATTGTAGGTAACATCCTACTTGCGGAGAGTGGAATTGGAAGCATTCATGTAGATGATAGATCCATAGGACAGAGATGGAAGAAGAATGCCACGGGCAATTGCTAGCCTGGCTGAGGGGGTGAGAGCATAACAGGTTTTGTAGGCCACCCCCAATTTGTAGTCAATCAACTTACCAATAGTCTGGATATGCAGGTGTAACCCCTAGATGGCGCTATCCCAGGGGCTACTACCCCTGCCTGATTTGCCACTAACAGGTTGAGGGGCCTGGATCCGATGGCGGGTGCCTCCACCCAGAGGTCAGGGTTTGCAATAGTTAAACTAACTTGGTCACAGCCCTCTGGGACACTGCAACCCCCCTTTCTTCCCACTAGTGGCCCACACAGTATATCAGAATTACCTTCACAGTATACACTTACCCCCAGGACTGGTTCAGGCACTGGGACCCCTGTAAAATAAGAAGATACAGTGCAACAGTCACAGTACAATACTTTAACATAGACAGATACCTCAGGCAGTATAACTGCTGAAACAAGCAGCTCTGATTTATTTAAGGGGATATAACAAGGACAGGGGGAAATCAGGTTAATTAGCTTATCACTTTACTCATCTACCTATGGCTCTGTGCACAGGCCTATTCCTACCAGTTACTGTACCTGGGTACCCAAGCCCTAGTGGCTAGTCCAAACCGTGGCAGCTGGTAGGGGCCCCTTCACACAGAGAAAAGAAAAATTAGTTAAACAGTCAGCAGTACAGTAGTTCCATTTGGATTCAAGGTGGCAATTCAACAGGGAGCGACCCTGAATTAGTACTCACGACCTCCAAACAAGATAGGGTCCTTCAATGTCAGCAGGGCTACTCTTGAGCTCCATGAGACTCCTCACACATTTATATGACAAACTGCAACAGGCAAAAGTCCTTTAATGGCAGCAGGATTCACTTGAGCTACACAAGCCTCCTCACACATTTATATGGTAAACAGTAACAGGCAAAAGTCCTTTAATGGCAGCAGGATTCACTTGACCTACACAAGCCTCCTCACACATTTATATGGTAAAAAGAAAGTACTATACCAGGCAGGCTGCTTCTCTATCCCGATCGCAATTACTGCACAATACCCGGGAGAACACACAGCAGATTCAGTTCCTGACAGACCGAGCGCAATTCAGCAATTTCTCCAGTCTTCTACAGGGTGAGCCTGGTTTCTACTCTTCAGATATCCTTTGATTCTCTTCACAGGACAGATTCAGTCCTAACAAGCAGTTACACAAGCTGCAGACCAGAACTCGGGGCCTTACACGCTTTCCGACTAAAACTGCACACGGAAAAAGCACAGGGCTCCTTCCCGCTTCACTGCCAGAGCTCAACTGAAACTCCAGCAGACAAAACCGGGCACTTCCTTTGAGTTCCTCCCAGTTCTTGGCTGGATTGGCTGTCACCACAATAGACTGCCCTGTTGGTCCAAAAGGCGCAAGTCCAAACTACATCTCCCAGAGTCACTGCCCATACAATCCTCTTGTGGCTGGCTCAGATTACGAGTCCAAGTTCTGATTCGTCCAAGGCACCATTTTAGAGCTACCTTAACTCACACTGATTGGTCCAGTTCAGCAGTTCAAAACTAGAATGAGGAACTAGGCAAACACAGTTTTGACTGCAAAGAAAAGCAGGTTAGACAAACTATTTTCATTATTACTCTAAATGATTTCTGGCAAACAGTTGCATCTTTCAGATAGGTTCCCTTTGCACTCCTAGTGACTGCAAAAATGGAGTGAACTGGCAACAGCTCGAGTGGTACTCAAGCAGAGAAACACACAGTCCCCCCATACAAACTAATTATGTCTGCAAGCAGACAGCTCTTAAAGGGACAGTACCAGAGGCTCTAAAAACACTCACAGATAAATGGCTTAAACGCCAAACACCATTCAAGCTTGGAGCATTCAAGCAAGCTCCTGGAAGTCTTTTGGGAACCCCCATTTGCAGGGGGGGTTACACTCTTCCTGGTTTGGGAAAGCTTGACGTCCGCGCAAGCAAGTACCCCATAAGTTTAAACTGCAACCATATACATTTGCATTAGGCTCACATGTAATCATCAGTCAATATATCACTTTACCAAGAACACATTTCTGAAACGTTGCAGTCGTCACTCTTTACACAGTATTACACACACATTGTACCATAACTCAAGTTATTACCCTGTACATGAAACCTGAAGAGAGGTGCCCTTCCTATCAGTTACCTTGGGGCTGGACGGGCAAGGACACCATACTTAGAGGGCAACACAAGTAACTTGGAGTTAGCACTGATGCTCAGTTTGGGCAATGAGCTCAGGGACACATACACTCCTTTATGGACAACATTGAGAGGCAAGTCCACAGGCCTCCCAAGTGAATCATAACTGAGGTGCACCACAGGCTTTATAGCTCGACCAGTCTTTCTAGGGGGAACTGTTACAGTCTCTGCACTCTGAGCCTCATTTTCAGCATTGTCCTCACATGTCAGGGGAGTCTCCATGGGGGTAGAGAGGCTAGCACTTGGGGCACTTTCAGCTCCAGGAGTTACAGTCTCTGAGTCCACAACATTTGGCTCGCATGGAGAGCTTTCGGACACTGGCAGTGGACTATCAGGGCACTCAAACTACTCTTCTTGTTCTGGTGTATCACCAGTCTGCCCCAGTCCATCATTTTCCTCCCCTGAAAGCTCAAACAGTTCAACCATGCACAATGATTCCATTTCATCTGATCTGATGCTTTGCACTTCACTTTCTGGGAGCATTGGCTCCAGGGACAAAGCTGGGGGCTTAGACAGTCCAGAAGGCCCAGCTTCGCCTCCAGTATTGACTAGGGGATTGCCCCGAAACAATTGACTCAGTTCGTAAGAAGGATAGTATTCAAAGTCACTCTCACTTTCTGATATGGACTGACAGTCATGCTCAACTGGGACTTGTGGAGGGAACACTTTAACTCTGCTTCTGTAGGTGCAGACTTTCTTGATCTTTTCTTAGCAGCAGCTCTAGTCACTGGTCCAGAGAGGCATCTTCTGGGGCTCAGACTCAATCAAGATTTGTCCAATGGGCAGTAAATGATTTCTATGCATTGTTTTTACATCTTTGAATTATTCTCAGGCCTTACTTTGTACACTGGCAGATCATCTAGTTTGCCCACTACAATGTGAGGGAGATGGTGCCATCTGTCAGCAATCTTGTGTTTGCCATGCAGTCCCAGATTTCTTAGCAATACCTGATCTCCTCCTGGAGTTCCTGTGCTTTCACCTTTATCATACCTTTCTTTGTTGGCCAGATTTCTTTTGGCAGCCATGGTTTGAGCAGTTGGTACGCATGAGTTAGCTGGGCCTTTAACTTTTGCACATACTGTAAATAGTTGTCAGCTTGAACCCCATCAGAGAGACCCCAAAACACACATCTACCGGTAGTCGAGCTTCTCTTCCAAACATCAGGCGGTAGGGGAGAACCCAGTGGCATCACTTTTGGTGCAGTTATAAGCATGTACCAGGGTGCTAATTTGTTGGCTCCATCTAGGCTTGTCCTTGGGTGCAGTGTGCCTAGCATATCTAGCAAAGTGCGTTGAAACGTTCTGGCTGTGGGTCCCCTGGGGTGGTAAGGAGTGGTTCTGGACTTTCGACTCCCACAGAGAAAGCATCTCTTTGATCAGACGACTCTCAAAGTCTCCCTTGATCAGAATGGATTCTTTGTGGAGCCCCATAGTGAACAAAAGTTTTACAAGTACTTTGGCCACAGTGGATGCTTTCTGGGCTTTGGTGGGAAAGCTTGGCATATCTCGTGAAATGGTCAGTGACCACCAGCACATTACTGATATTTCTTTGATCTGACTCCAAACTCAGAAAATCAATACAGACCAGCTCCATGGGTGCACTGGTGGTGATGTTAACAAGGGGGGCAGCCCTCTGGGGCAAAGCTTTCCTCCGTAAGCAGCGACTACAAGTTCAAATGTGTTGCTCCACATCAGCCCTCATCTTAGGCCAATAGAATCTGGATCTCACCAAGTCAAGTATTCTATCTATACCAAGGTGCCCCATGTGGTTGTGCAAGGACCTCAATACTGAGTCTCGAAAGGCAGTGGGCAGCACTAGCTCTTGTTTGTCTACTTGTCCCCCTCTGTCTACTATTTCTCTGTATAACAGTTTATTGATCAGTTTCAACTTAGGACCTTCTTTGTATAACAGTGCAGTTCTCAAATCAGTGGAGCATAATTTGGACACATCTTTTCCTGTACAGAGGGCTTCTAAAGCTGATTTGATCATGGGATCGCGAGACTGAGCCCGCCGAATACTGTCATTGTCCAGCTGAGGCAGTGCACCAATGTCTATTGTAGAAAAGTGGCAATAAGCAGCAGGTATGCAATTCTCAGAGGGTCCCAAGCAATCCACCATGCAGTCCATCGTCCGTGGGACATTTGTTCGTCCTGTCAAACTTCCGCAGAGTGCCGAATGTCAGGTTCTGCCAATCTGACCCAATCATTCTGGGGAACAGGCCTCCGGAGAGAGCATCAGCATCTATGGTTCAGACCTGCTCGGTATTCGGAGCATAGTCGTATGTAGATAATGCAGAAAGCTACCCTTGGCCAGTGGCATCCAACTAGCTGAGGTCTGCACATGGGTCAAAGGATTATTGTCAGTTTTACTAGTATTTTAGCCCCATACAAGTACTCATGGAATTGGTCAACAATAGCCCACTTCAAAGCTAGGAACTCTAACTTATGTACAGGATAGTTCTTTTCGGATGGGGTCAGGCTTCTACTGGCAAAGGCCACTGGTCTCAGGCCATTCTCGTGCTCTTGGTACAACACAGCCCCCAACCCTTGCAAGCTAGCATCAGTGTGCAGGACGTAAGGTTTTCTTGGATCCGCATAGGCCAGCACTGGAGCATGGGTAAGTTGATATATGATCTCATGAAAAGCAGTCTCACAATCAGGAGTCCAGTGGGCCCCAAATACTTCACTCGGACGAAAATATACTCTTTCAGTCTTGAGGGACGCTGACTTTTGGTATTTTTTTGTGGGTTGGGGGATACCCTTGAGTAAGGTTAGGTAAAGGGCGGATCACTCTTGAATAGTCCTTGATGAAATGCCGATAATAACCACAGAATCCCAGGAATCTTTGCATTTCTTTTAGATTTTTGGGCTGTGGCCAGGTGGTCAAGGCCTCAACTTTCCTTGGGTCGGTCTCTATTCCCCTCGGTGGATACTATGTGTCCCACATACTTTACTGATGTTTGAAAGAATTGACACTTATCAATGGACAGTTTAAGGCCAAAGTCCTCCAGTCGGTCCAATACCTTAAATAATCTGCTCTCATGTTCCTCCAGTGAGCTGCCAAACACAATAACATCATCTAGGTAAACCAGGCACTCTAGTAAGTTCATGTCCCCCACTGCACGCTCCATCAATCGTTGAAAAGTGGCTGGGGCACCTGAAATCCCTTGAGGCATCCTCATGAATTCATAGAAGCCAAGCGGACAGATAAAGGCTGTCTTCTCATGGTCCTCTGGGGCCATCGGAATCTGGTAGTACCCACTGCGGAGATCCAACACAGAGAACCATTTGCTCCCATTTAGGCAGTCCAAAGCATCCTGAAGGTGGGGCATTGTGTACTGATCAGGGATAGTCCGCCAGTTTAAGGTGCGATAATCCACGCACATCCTTACTGTCCCATTCTTTTTCCTCACTACCACAATGGGGGAAGCATAAGGGCTTCTGGATTCTTGTATTACACCAGCAGCTAACATCTCTTGCAGATGCCGTCTCACATCATCTATGTCAGCAGTTGCCAGGCGTCGAGACCTCTCACGAAATGGTCTTTCGTCATGCAGCCGGATATTGTGCTCAGCTCCTTGCACACATCCTACGTCCCATTCCTTTAAAGAAAACACCTGGTCTCTCTGGGCAAGCTTCTCACTGATCCTCACTTTCCATTCAGCTGGCAACGGGGAATCGCCGAAATCAAACAAGTCAGGCGTTACTCTGTCATTCTTCCTCGAACTCTTGCTGCTGGGTAGCACTGCAGTGTCTGCACAATGCACATTAGCCAGGATGCAACCTCTATTTACTCAAATGTCTCTTTCAGACACATTATGAACTTGGACCATTACCCTTCTGGCATAAGCATGGGCTCTAGCGGGCAAAATACTAGGCTTGACCAGCAGTCCCTCTGGCAATTTTCCATCGCCGGGTGCATCCAACATTAATATTTTATTCTTAACATCCTTTCTGATACGGACCTCTCCCTGTAAGGTACACTGGGCATTTGGCGCCAGGATCAGAGACTCAGGATCCTTCTTCCATACAATTCCGACTGGTTCCTCTGGTTCTAATTTTTCAGCATCTCTCTGTGCCTCATAGGCCTTCTTAATTAAAGCTGGAACTCTTAAAGCTCTACTAGTCTTTGACCCCTGTTTTTCATAACACAACTGTGCCAGCCTTCCAACACATGAGCATTTGTTCCAATCAACAAAGGGACACCATCATACAGTCCAGTGGGGGACACACTAAGGCTAGGGTCTCTACTTGTTCGGCCACTCCAGCCACGGAGGTGGGGAAAGACAGCCAAATTCAGATATACCCGAATAGGGTAGGCCTTCTCACTTAATCCCCATACATGCAGTCCTTCTAATGGTTGTAAGGGTACGTCTGACAAATGCTTCTGATACCAATCCTGGAACATAATTGTCACTTGGGAGCCACTGTCTAATACAGCTCTTGTAGACACTCCATTCACCTTTACAGTGGTCTCCATGGAGGGACCCACTATTCTGGACCAGTCTGGAGAGGCGGTAGTGGGGCCTGGGCAACTGACCCTGCCACAAAGGACGTGAGTTAGCATTTTTGGTGCCCTCACTGGATCATTTCGCACCTCTTAACCACTGATTTGTTCTCCAAGCCTCCTTGTAGCCTATATGCAACTTTGTCAGTGTCTTTGGGGACCGGCATTCCTTTTCATGTGCCCATCCTTCCACAATTATAGCAAAACATACTTTGTGGAGTTTGAGCTGGCCGAGGCCACACTGGGAGCCAGGGCGGGGTATTACTAACTGGAAACCTGGTGCCATCTCTGTCTGCAGCGTGATAAGCATTTGGAGACATCTCATCAGTTTCTCCACTTCCATGGTCAAGGAATCCGAGTTTGGAGCTGTCCCTCCTTAAGAGATACATGGTTGGGTACCCCCACCCCCATAGCAGATGCAGTCGGATATAGGTCAGGGCCCGTACTTGCAGGCGTGGCCTTCATAAAGGGACTGTTTTTGAATTCCCAGATCTCTCTCAACAGTTCGCCCCATTGTGGCATATCTTTTTCCTTGTCAGAGCACTCATTGACTGCCAACCTCTGCCCCTGAACTTCACTTGATGGGTCACCCTCAGTCACTCGGGTCATAGCCGCAGCTATTAGTGCAGGTCCCTCCCGAGGTCGCCTTTTCTCAACTCCTCGAATTTCTCTCATTAACTCATCATAGGAGGGTGGGGATTCCAGTCGATTTGCCAGGTGTAACTGAACCAACAGCAGTTCTGAGAAGGGCAGACTTAAGGATCCTGTCCAGCCTGGTTCGGTCCAGTTCAATCGCTGGCAAACTACCCTTTCTGAGGCATTCTTGCAACAATTTTTCCAGTCGAGATACATACACAGACAACAACTCCCGTTGGTACTGTTGTGCATTTCTTACTCTCACCATAGGTCCTCATCAGAATCTGGGCTCCCTTACATTCTCCAAGGCCTCAAGATAGGCCTGTGCAGTCGCTTCAGGGTTACTGGCCCATTTGCTTGGATGGTAGTCAGGGCAGGACCTCGGACTCTCACTAACCCTCTTTAGCTTCTGGGCTTGCGAGCATTGCCATTCTAGCACTTGGGGGGCAACATAGTCTATCCAGGTCTCCCAGTCATCCTCCCCTTGGGGGTTGGGGAGGGTGCCAGAGAAGATCCTCAACCTCCGGTAAGAGTCATGACTAATGGCAGGTGCAGAAATAGGAGTCTGCATTGGTTCAGCCACCATTACGGGTACTGGAGCAGGAGTTGGTGTTTGGGGGAGGAACACCCCCAGGTGGCAAGAATAGTTTCTTCAAGTCCTCCACAGTTTTCCCTTCCCCCAGCAACCATTTAGCAAATTTCTCCTCAAAGTTTCAGATAGTGGTGGGGGCTCATTCCCCCACGGGTCTTTACTGTCCTTAGTTATCACTCTCCAAGCAGTGAGGGCTCCCTCTGGGGTAATGGTCTATGGCACTTTGGAGCTATCTGTGGGATCCTTAAACTCTACTAGGGCCAGGAAAGTGTGGGTGAGCAGATTAGCATGCCGACCCACCACCACAGGGTTTTGTAAACCTTCCACCTTGGAAAGTACAGTGCCCGTATTGATACCTAGGGGGATATCCAGGATAAGCATAGCATTTTGGGGGTCGATCTCCTCCCTAGTACACCACTCCACCAGCCGGTGCACAGCCACTTCTGTCGGGTACCCATTTTTTCTTAACAGTGGTTCTGAATATGGCCACTAGAGGACACACAATCCCAGCGGTGAGCCTCCAAGATGTAACCCTAGATGGCGCTATCCCAGGGCACTACCCCTGCCTGATTTGCCACTAACAGGTTGAGGGGCCTGGATCCGATGGCGGTGCCTCCACCCAGAGGTCAGGGTTTGCAATAGTTAAACTAACTTGGTCACAGCCCTCTGGGACACTGCAACCCCTTTCTTCCCACTAGTGGCCCACAGTATATCAGAATTACCTTCACAGTATACACTTACCCCAGGACTGGTTCAGGCACTGGGACCCCCTGTAAAATAAGAAGATACAGTGCAACAATCACAGTACAATACTTTAACATAGACAAATACCTCAGGCAGTATAACTTTGCTGAAACAAGCAGCTCTGATTTATTTAGGGGGCTATAACAAGGACAGGGGGAAATCAGGTTAATTAGCTTATCACTTTACTCATCTACCTATGGCTCTGTGCACAGGCCTATCCCTACCAGTTACTGTCCCTGGGTACCCAAGCCCTAGTGGCTAGTCCAAACCGTGGCAGCTGGTAGGAGCCCTTTCACACAGAGAAAAGAAAAATTAGTTAAACAGTCAGCAGTACAGTAATTCCATTTGGATTCAAGGTGGCAATTCAACAGGGAGTGACCCTGAATTAGTACTCACGACCTCCAAACAAGATAGGGTCCTTCAACGTCAGCAGGGCTACTCTTGAGCTCCGTGAGACTCCTCACACATTTATATGACAAACTGCAACAGGCAAAAGTCCTTTAATGGCAGCAGGATTCACTTGAGCTACACAAGCCTCCTCACACATTTATATGGTAAAAAGAAAGTACTATACCAGGCAGGCTGCTTCTCTATCCCAATCGCAATTACTGCACAATACCTGGGAGAACACACAGCAGATTCAGTTCCTGACAGACCGAGCGCAATTCAGCAATTTCTCCAGTCTTCTACAGGGTGAGCCTGGTTTCTACTCTTCAGATATCCTTTGATTCTCTTCACAGGACGGATTCAGTCCTAACAAGCAGTTACACAAGCTGCAGACCGGAACTCAGGGCTTACACACGCTTCCGACTAAAACTGCACACCGAAAAAGCACAAGGCTCCTTCCCTCTTCACTGCCAGAGCTCAACTGAAACTCCAGCAGACAAAACCAGGCACTTCCTTTGAGTTCCTCCCAGTTCTTGGCTGGATTGGCTGTCACTCACAATAGACTGCCCCTGTTGGTCCAAAAAGACGCCGAAGTCCAAACTACATCTCCCAGAGTCACTGCCCATTCAGTCCTCTTGTGGCTGGCTGGCTCAGATTACGAGTCCAAGTTCTGATTCGTCCAAGGCACCATTTTAGAGCTACCTTAACCCACACTGATTGGTCCAGTTCAGCAGTTCAAAACTAGAATGGGGAACTAGGCAAACACAGTTCTGACTGCAAAGAAAAGCAGGTTAGACAAACTGTGTTTTCATTATTACTCTAAATTATTTCTGGCAAACAGTTGCATCTTTCAGATAGGTTCCCTTTGCACTCCTAATGACTGCAAAAACGGAGTGAATTGGCAGCAGCTCGAGTGGTACTCCAGCAGAGAAACACACAGTCTCCCTTACAATTAATTATGTCTGCAAGCAGACAGCTCTTAAAGGGACAGTACCAGAGGCTCTAAAAACACTCACAGATAAATGGCTTAAACGCCAAACACCATTCAGGCTTGGAGCATTCAAGCACGCTCCTGGAAGTCTTTTGGGAACCCCCATTTGCAGGGTGGTTACACAGGTCAAAGCTAAAACTAGCATCAAGGAGAAATCCCAGATATTTAATGGAGGTAACTGCCATAAGGGGGGAGCCATTGGCACAGGTTACAATGAAACGCTCATGGCAGTCTTTCAGTTTAGCAGCAGATCCAAATAACATAGACTATGTCTTAGCCACATTGAGAACTAACTTATAACTAGTTAGCCAGGATGGGATTTTCTGAAAGGCAGTGGAGAGGTTATTGTTACTATCAGTTACACACCTGGCACTAGAATACAGGACTAGGTCATCCACACAGAGGATAGAGGTGCAGGGATGGGTGCCGAGGGATATGTGATTTACAAAGATAGTAAAGAGAAGAGGGCCCAACACTGAGCCCTGAGGGACACCACTGTTAATATGGGTTTGTTCAGACAATGCATTGTTGAATTTTACCATTTGTATTCTGTTAGCTAGATAGTTTTGGAACTATGCCACAGACTGGGTTGAGAAACCAAGGGATTATAGATTTTCCAAGAGGATAGCGTGATTGAGATCAAATGCTTTTGGCAGATCTATAAAGACGGCACCTGTAAGAAGGCAATCATTGGTAGCACCTAGTATGTCATTTGTTAGTTGAACCAGGGCAGTAGAGGTGCTATAGCCCTTCCAGAAACCGTGTTGGTTGGGTGACAAGAGATTATATTTGGTAAGGAAATCTGTCACTTGCATCAATACCAGCTTCTCGAATATTTTACTCAGGATTGGTAATACTGTAATGGGCTGGTAATTAGCAATGTCTTTTTTATCCCCCTTTTTAAAGACAGGAGTAATCCTAGCAATCTTCCATATGTCAGGAATCTGGCCTTGGCACAGAGATAATGTGAATATTCTGGCAAAGGGGGAAGCAATGGTGGGTGTAGCCAACTTTAGGAGCTTGGGTTCTAGGCCATCTGAGCCTATGCTGGTACTGTCCAATGTATGTCCAAGTAGCTTTAGGATTTCCAATCTGGTGACAGCCTTAAAGTGAAAAGGGGATGCCTGAACTGAGAGTACTGTGGTATAGGGACTGTGCAGCCCAGCTATCCGGAAAGGAAGCTGTATATTTAGAGAGGTCAGAGAAAAGCCTGTTAAATGAGTTGGCAATGGTATTTGGGTCATTACAGTGGGCACCATTGAGTACCATATCATTCAAGGTGTGGGACTGAGTATCACCCAGAAAAGTTTTTATATGGGACCAAAATTTTTTAGAGTCGCCTGCTGCATCCAAGAGTAGGCCTTTGCAGTAAGAACTTTTTGCCAGCCTAATCTGACGTTTACAGTGCTTTCGCTGGGCTCTGTAACTTTTATAATCCAATAAGAGCCCCGATGTTCTGTACTGTCTCCAGCTCTTATCCTGGGAATGGAGTTGCCTGAGCAAGTCCTTATGTAGCCATCTAGTCTGCTTGCCACGTACCCTTCTGGTACAAAATGGTGCATGAGCATCCTGAATGGGCACGAAACTAGATAGAAAAAGGTGTAGTGTAGTTTCAGCATTTTCAACCTGATTGGGGGGGGGGCGTGGCTAGCTTTTGGCGATGGCAGACGTGTGTTAGCTAGCTTCTCGGGCACAAAATTAAAAAACGCCTAAAAAGCTATTAATTGTCTATTTTCACCTCATAAATCTGGTCCCTTAGATGTTCTGAGTTCATGGCATCGTCTAAACATAAAAATCACCAAGGGAAAATTCAATTTGACCCTGCTAAACCGCCGCAAACTGGGAGACTTGGCGAAGCATTCATGGCACAGCAGGCCGCAAGCAAGGAGGGATCGAGTGGCTCGGCTGGGCCAGATTTGGACATGCTTATTCAAACTCTTACTGGTGTACCCTCAATGCTCTTGCAGATGCAGCAAGAAATAAAAGCAGGTTTTTTAAACCTCACTGCCCAGCTTACTCACCTTCAAGGAACTGTGACAGGGCTTTCAGAAACATCAGACGCTCATTCCATGCAGATTGCAGAGCTTGAACAAAGAGTGAGCTCCTTGGAAGATACATTATCAGAGGTCTCAGTGGAAAGGAATGCTATGAAAGCCACGCTAGAAGAACTAACGGTGAAGATCGATGATCAAGAAAACAGATCGAGGCAATCGAATATTCGCATAATAGGGCTACCTGAGGGCATGGAAGGTCGGGAGGTGGCAAGAGGTCTTCAGAAGTGGCTGGTGTCACAGTTGGGCCTACCAAATGAATTTGAGGACTTCTAAATACAAAGTGCGCATCAGGTGGGGAGACCCCCCTAAACCTGGGGAAAGAGCCAGACATTGCTTAATAAAATACCTTTGTTTTCAAGATAAAGAAAAACTGTTACAAAAAGCCAAACAGATGGGTCTGATCGCTTTTGAAAATACCAAGGTGCATATCTATCAAGATTTTAGCAAGGATCTGCAAAGTAAGAGGCAGAACTTCTCTCAAATCAAATCTAAGCTGCATAACCTAGGCTGGTCCTTTGCATTCATATATCCAGCTCGCTTGCAAGTAGATCGATCTGGGCAGGCTCCTCGCTTCTTTTTGTGTCCTAGGGAAGCTGAAAAATGGATCATTGAGGAGGAGGCCAGGTGGGAAAGGGCCCAGGCAGCAGGTGCCTGATAGCATTATTTATTTGTTAGAATGTTCCTGGTCCTATTACCCCTGGGGCTCTTATTTCCCTGGCGTTTCAATCCTTGTTGGTTAATCTTTAACATCCTTTATTAATGGCTCTAAATGCTGAGGGGCATCCTGGGGGCTACTATAAGCAATGTCCTTTTGGATCATGATGTTTTGCCTTATTTGGAACTTTAATGCCCAACCATGTCTGGGGACATGGGCACCGACGGGCTAGTGCTTTACAACGTTTATATTTTATTTCCTCCTTGTGAGAATTGATGGAAGATTTGAATGCTCGGAGTCATCGGTCTGCTTATTAAGAACTGTTGGACGTTGCTATGAAGATCTTTATTGTCTGCCAATTGTTGTTGTTTGGGTGGGTTACTGCAGGTCTGTTTACACTCGCTAAGGGGAGGGGGAGAAACTGGGGCTGGAGTAGGTAGGAGAGGGACTTGGTGGGTGGATGGGTGGGAACGTGCATTGTGCTCTAGTTGGATGTGTGGGAAGGAGGGAGGTTGAGTTGCCGAGGGGGGTTCAGTTGAACTCTGCATACCCATTTGGAGTGGAGGAGGTCTCCGGAGCTAATCTTAGAGAGTCATATAACTCTGTACCATACACTTCGAGAGACTTTGGGTGCCCTCTAGTATCCTCCGGTGGTACTGCATCTGGGTGTCGGGTTTGGGATTATGGGGGTGGGAGAGAGGGGTATGGGAGTTTCTAAGGGGTTTTGGTTCATTTTAAATGTTAAAACTGTTGGTTTGGGATGTGCATGCTTTAATATAGGGATAGGCATTGAGAAATTATGTTTAAAAACATGGGTTCTGAAATTAATATAGTCACATGGAACATAAATGGGTTGAAGACAATTCTTAAGCGGAGGAAAGTTCATGCTGAGGTCCGTCGGATGAAAGGGCATATACTGCTTTTACAAGAAACGCACTTCTCTGTTGGTGAGGCTCGCAGGACTGCTGCCTTTATGGGGGGATCATGGGTTTCTTCCTCGTTCTTATCCAAGGCCAGGGGTGCCTCGATTTGGATTCCTAGGGGTAGTTCAGCAGAGGTAATTAACTCCTTCATGGGCCCTGTGGGATGCTACACCCTCACAAAACTCTGTATATCAGGGGGAGAAACACTCTTACTGGGGTCTGTCTATGCCCCCGACATCGAAGACCCTGGTTTCTTTCAAAAACTAGCAGTAGATACGGCAAGCTGGGAGGACCCATGGACACTTGGGGGGACTTTAACTGTGTGTTAGACATGGTACTGGACTGTTCTAGGCCTACATTGTTGCCCATGACCTGGAATGCCAAGGCTTTGGCGCAGATCCAAGATGACTTGGGACTTGTGGATGTGTGGCATCATTGTCATCCCTCAGTTAGGGAGTATAGTTTCTTTTCTCACTCTCATCAGTCCTACACTAGGATAGATAGATTATTGGTCTCATCTTCGTTATTGGCTGTGACAGGAGAGGTAAAGTACTTTCCTATGCTGGGGTCTGA
This sequence comes from Neoceratodus forsteri, assembly GCA_016271365.2. NCBI lineage: Eukaryota > Metazoa > Chordata > Ceratodontiformes > Ceratodontidae > Neoceratodus > Neoceratodus forsteri. Next base: position 1,334,502,271 of record CM057453.1, on the reverse strand, counting down.
CCATGCCCCTCACTCCCTATCCTTAAACCTTATGGGTTCTGCTGTCTCCCCACGTACTTGGAGGTAGGACCCACTTCTTTTAAAGGACCCCAGATATGTCTAGCAAATGAACGGTAGTATACAAGAGTTTCTGACCCACAGTGTTAGGGGGGAAACATCCCATGGCATTAGGTGGGAGGCTTTCAAAGCATTTATAAGGGGCCAGACAATCTCCTATGCGTCCCATCGTAAAAAAGAGGAGGATAAGGAGTTGACCTTCCTTAGAACTAAGATTGCTGCCTGTGAAACCACCCATAAGAATAGGCCCTCAAAGGAGCTCTATAATGTTATTCAATGTTTGAGATATAAATTTCATGTTCTCAATAGTGTCAAATTAGAATGCTCTATACTACTTGCAAATGCTGTGGCCTATTTTGATGGAGATCGTGGGGGCAAATTTCTGGCATGGAAAATTTAATGTAGAGAAGCTGAAAGGAGGGTGGGGGAGATTGCTGGTCCTGGGGGTATGTTATATGATACTGGCAGCATTGGTAAAGCGTTTGTACAATTCTATAAGGAATTGTATACATCTGAGTGCCATCCCTCTGATGAAGAATTAGCATCCTTCTATAATTGGGCTCCATTGAATAAGTTAGATGAGGAGAATTCAAGGAAGTTGGGGACCCCCCGTCCAGACACGAAGTACAGGCAGCAGTAACGGCCTAGAAAGGTGGGAAGGCCTCTGGCTCGGATGGTATCCCCATTGATTTTTTTAAAACCTTCTGTCCGCAGCTATTGGGCCCTTTATTTGACATGTTAGAGGAGGGGTTGCATAGGGGTATTTTGCCCACTTCCATGAGGTCTGCAGTTATCACTGTCCTCCCCAAACCTGGGAAGGACTTGACAAAATGCGCCTCCTACCATCCCATCTCCTTGCTCACAGCATACTACAAAGTTATGGCGAAAGTAATGGCTATCCGTCTGGAACCTGTGTTGCTCTTGTTGGTTCACCAAGACCAGTCGGGGTTTGTTAAGGGTCGACAGGGTAAACACAATATTAGGTGAACCCTTAATGTAATCTATAGATGGAGTCAGAGGAGAAGGACACATGGAGCTGCAATAGTTGAGCTAGATGCAGAAAAAACATTTGACCGTGTGGAATGGGGTTATTTGTTTGATGTGTTGGGGAGGTTGGGGCTGGGTATGACATTCTGCCAGTGGGTGCTTCCTCTATACAATGATCCTTCAGCTCAAATAGTAATAAATGGATGTCTTTCTAACCCTTTTATTTTGGAACGGGGCACACGTCAGGGGTGTCCATTGTCCCCCTTGCTTTATGTCCTATTCCTAGAGCCTCTAGCAGTGGTCCTGTGGGCTCAAACAGATATTGGGGGATTTGGGGGGGGGCTGAACATAAGATTTCAATGTATGCAGATGAGCAGTTGTTATGTTTACAAAATCCCATGAGGGATCTTCCTGCTGTGCACAAACTTATGAAGGATTTTGGAGCCCTTTCCGGCCATAAATTAAATAATAGTGAGTTATTGCCCATAGGCTCCTGTGACAGAGCACAACTGATAGCTAATCTGGGGGGCCTCCAGTTAGTAAACCAAATAAAGCATCTGGGGATTATTCTTTCAGCATCAATTAGCCGTTTATGTGCCTTAAACTACAGACCACTGTTGTCCAGAATAGCGGAGGACTGTGCGTGTTGGAATGCCCTTCCCATCTCCCTGTTGGGCAGGGTGGGTTCCATAAAGATGATGATATTACCAAGATGTCTGTATCTCTATCAGTCTCTCCCTATCAGGGTCCCACCGGGGCACCTCAAGTGCTTATATGCAACCTTGCACAGATTTTTGTGGAAGGGAGATGGGGCACATATCTGTAGGATCACTTTGTTTCAGTCCTCTAACAGAGGTGGTGTAGGGCTGCCAGATTTTAGGGCCTATTATTGGGCTGCTCAATTAGCCTATATACCACAGGTGTGTGGGAAGGATACACTGGCCTGGGTAAGTCTGGAGGAGGAGACGGCACCAGGTAACTTTAAATATGATCTATTAAGTGGCAATCTCATCTTTCCCACACACCAGCACGAGAACTTGCTGTTAAACCCCTTCATGACTAACACTTTAGAGACTTGGAAGGGAGTACACCAGCACATAGGCTGGCATGGAGGTATTTCACCATATATAAGTTTGCTTGGAGCTGTGAGAATGAGGGGCCCCCATTTGGTGCAGCTTATTCAGAGATTGAGATACTGGAACAGGGCAGGCCTTTCATATGTGGCACAGCTTATTGAGGGTGGCTCTTCCATAGCTTCCAAAAACTCTGTGATAAATGGGGGATTAAGTCAGGGGATTTCTTTATCTATCAGCGAGCGGGCGAGCTTAAACTGGTCAGGCACCCAGTATTGCACTGCCTACTGACTCCAGTTTTAAACTGAGTGTGTGTATACCTTTATTGAGTGTGTGTTTTGAAGCCCTGTTGCTATTAAGCACTCAGGTAGAGAGACACTGCACTTAGCAACTGTTGCTAGGTGAAGAAGCGCTGCACAAATCTACTGATTTTGGGGTCACATATAATTCCAAGTTAAAATATCACTGTGACATGCATGAGTGTCTACTCAGGGCTTTAAATAAAATCTTTTAATCAACGTTTTGGGCATTTAGCATTGCAAGGGTGCTGTGACCACGAGAGGCATTTCCGGGTCATATCCTGCTACATAAACAAGCCTGCAGTGAGCAGAGGCGAGAGCTCAGAGCAAGGCCACTCAGTCGCAGCGGAGATGCGTGCAGAGACCGCGTCGTACGGCGCGTGTTGCGTAGGTGTGAGAGTAAACTAAACCAGGTAGGAACAAAATATGGGTGTTATAAGGCAAAAAAACAAAAAAAAATGACAAAGGTAGTATTGGAAAGCATATTTAAAATGGATTTTAATACTCTATTTTTGGGGAAGAATGGGTCAAAATGTATAATTTGCGAAATGTATTTATTCTCCGAGATACCTATCCTTGATAATCCTTTTACGTGTTTAAAGTGTAAACAAATTGCAGACATGTTAGTTGAAATAACAATGTTTGGTACCCGACTACAGGCCCTTGAATGTAGTCAACAATCTATGGTGTCTAGAATAAATGAAAGAGAGTGTGTTGAAATATATACACAACTCAACAAAGATGTTAATAATAAACAATCAAGTGAACAATTAAGCACTTCCCCCCACACCAAATAAATAACAATGATGATATAATAAACCTGGAAATTGGGAATTCTGTAGATCCAAAGACAAATTCCACCAAAAATCATAATAGACTAGAAGATTCTGATGAAACATGTGACGAAAATTGGTATATGATGCAAGGTACAAGGCAAATTAAAAAAAGGGGAAGAAAAGCTGAGGGTTTTAAGCTACCTTTATCAAATAATTTTGATCCTCTGTTACAATTTATTGATGAAGAACCGATTATAGATCCATTATCCGTCCCTTATACTATGCCACCAAATCAGTCTCCCATTGTTCAGTCCCCTATTCCACGCAGTGAAGAAATTAGTACAGATAATATATCGGATCCTCTTGTAAACATAGAAAATGATGGTAATACTCTCTTGGCTCTATAATCTAAAACTAATGTGACGGAAAAGGAAACCTCAAATCCAAACATATTGCCTGAACAAATTTATATTCTGGGGATTCAATTACTAGATATACCGATAGATATACCACCAGGGGAAATAAAGATAATGTAGCCAGTTGCAGCTATAGTGGTGCAATGATAAAAGATGTGAATAGTATGCTTCCAGGCATTTTTCAAGATATAGCAAACCCCAAAATTGCCCATTTACATGTAGGAATAAATGATTTTGGAAAACAAGAAATTGAAAATATTACCAAAGACATGGAGGATGCTATAAACACTTTAAAATCACTAGATGTGACCCCAGTTTTCTCGGAAGTTTTACCTGTTCCAAGAGCAAGCCACTTTAGGACAAAACAAATAAAAGCTTACAACAACTGGCTACGTAGATGGTGTCTTACAAATAATATCATATGTATACACACTTGGGAGACATTTGTGGGATGAGACAACTTATATTGCTACAATGGTCTTCATTTAAATAAAAAAGGCACAAGAGTACTGGGGTACATTATGTACAACAAAATAAATAAAAACTCAACACAAAAAACTAAATACTAGTGGCAAAGGGAGCTGATTAGTAAACCCATAAAGCATTTTGTTAAGCAAAATAAACATGGGTTGACATTTCTATTTACAAGTGCAAGAAGTCTTCTTTCAACTAAATTAGATGAATTAGAGATATTACTTCACAAAGATAACATCGATATAGCAGCTATTACTGAAACATGGTAGGGAGACCAAACTAGCTGGAATTTAAACATATCTGGTTACAGTACAATATATAAAAATAGATTAATAAAAAAAGGTGGAGGAGTAGCATTCCTTGTTAAAAATAATATAGAATATAGATCTATTAATATCAATGACAGTGAATTATCCAATGAAATTTTATGGATTGAAATAATAAGGGAAACTCAAATTAAACTTACAGTGGGATTATGTTATAGACCGCCTAATATTGACTTATCTGAACACCATAAATGTTTAAATAACCTAAAGTTAAGAATGAACAGATCTGATACAACTCTATTAGGTGATTTTAATTACCCGGGAATTGATTTGGGTGAATTACACAACAAATAATAAAATGGAAAAACACTTTTTGGATTTTTGTGAATCACATGATTTTTAGTTCAACGTATCCATATTCCAACAAGGAAAAACAATATCTTAGATTTGTTATTAACAGATATACCCCAGCAAATTCATAATATTGAAGTTCATGAACCACTTCAAAATAGTGATCATTGTATAATAACTTTTGAAACAAAGATAAACCTACATCAAAATGTTGTTAAAACCACCTTAAAAAACTATGGTAAGGCTAATTTTAGTCTTATTAATAAAGAACTAACAGCATGGAAATGGGACATTGCTACTACATCCCCAGACAAACTTTGGCTATCGTTAATTAAAAAAATATTAACTTTAGAACAAAAATATGTCCCAGATAAAACTGGACTCAATAATAGAGGTAAATTACCACTATGGGTAACCCCTAGTATTTTACATTTAATAAAAAAATAAAAGAAGAGCTTATAGAGCATCATCTAGATGCAATAATGAATACAACAAAAACAAATATAGGGCAATATTAAAGAAATGTAAACTAGCCATTAAAAACGAGAAGAAAAAAATGGAATTTAAGTTAGCTCATTTAAAAGATGGTGGTAAAAGTTTCTACTCTTACATAAATAATAAAAAACAATTTACTATAACTATCGGTCCACTACTTATAAATGATTATTCAATTCAGACCCCATTAGAAATGGCACAGGAATTTAATAAATACTTTTGTTCAATTTTCAGTTCTTCCCAAAAAGCAAAAGCAGCCATGGATATTACAAATAATACTTTTGACTATATTATACCAGAAATTAAACAAGAAATAAAAAATAAATTGGATACATTTAAAACAAATAAATCCCCAGGTCCTGATAATCTTCACCCACGAATGATAAAAGTTATTGCACAATGGTTAATTGACTCATTATATAAATTGTTCAACTTGTCCTTAATAACTGGACTGCTACCGTGTGACTGGATGACAGCACTAGTAACACTGATACATAAAATGGGAGACAAAAGTAAAATATCAAACTATAGGCCAATTAGCCTGACTAGTATACTGGGTAAAATATTTGAGAGTATTCTAAAAACTAGATTGGAAGAGGACCTAGTAAGAAAACAACGTGTGGATCTTGATCAACATGGCTTTAAAAAAAGAGATCATGTCTCACCAGTAATTTAGTATTTTATGAAAAAATTAGTAGTCTTCTTTACGATAAATTACCTGTGGACATAGTATATCTGGATTTATGTAAGACCTTTGATAAAGTCCCTCATTTAACACTGATTAACAAAATGAAATTGTGTGGGATTCACCCTCTTTTAATAAATTGGGTAAATGAGTGGCTAACAAATCGTACACAAGTGGTACGTATAAGAGGGTATACCTCTTCCATGGGTGCAGTGACTAGTGAGGTTCCACAGGGATCCATTCTTGGACCTGTTCTTTTTAATATATTTGTGTCAGATATGACTGCAAACCTTAAGAACAAGGCTATAAAATTCACAGATGATGCCAAAATTGCAGTTAAAGTGGGATCATCAGATGAAATAACAGATGCTATTAAAGACCTTCAACTGCTAGAAATTTGGGCCAAACAAAGCAATATGGATTTTAACATCAATAAAACCGTCATTATGCATCTAGGTGATAATAATCCAAATGTACAGTTTATGTTAAATGGTTCTATATTGGCATCAGTAAAAGAAGAGAAAGACCTTGGTATTATTATAAATGCAGAGCTCACATTTACATCACATTGTAATTATATAAAAAAGAGAGCAAACAAAATAATAGGGTGCATAAAAAGATCTTTTGTTACCAGAAACAGGGCATGAATACTACTACTTTATAGAGCCTATGTGCATCCACATTTAAACTATTGTTCACCACTATGGAGCCCAAATCTTAGACGTGATATTAATGCATTGGAAGGGGTTCAGCGAAGGGTTACTAAGATGATTGATGGTTTACAAAACAGAGATTATCAAGCCAGAATGAAGGAACTGGATTTGTATTCATTGGAAATGAGAAGAACTAGGGGAAATCTTCTTTTGATGTTTAACATCATTAGAGACAATGACTTAATGATACAATTAGGAATGTCCTTTAATATGAGAGAATGTAATCTCAGGAGCCATGGGTTTCAATTAACATTAACTTATCCTAAAGTAAATACTAGACATTCTTTTTTTACTCAAAGAATTAAAACCACGTGGAATAAATTACCAAGATATTTGTTGGAAACAGACAATGTGGATGTCCCCTGATTCCCCATCTGTTAGTAGGTGGTCCAAGAATATGCTTTCTTGTATGGCTATTGAAAAAGCACAGTTGGGAGCACTGGGAAAGCTTGACAATTTCCAGGAAATGTGGTACCCCTTAATAAGGGCAGTCGAGGAGGGAAGGATTCCTACCTAATTGTCAGTCTTACACCTATCTGTTCCCCATTGTTGTCCACTATGTGACTAATGCTCACCATGATTAGGTATTGTATATAAGTTTTTACAGATGATAAGAAATATGGATACTACAAACTTTTATGTTACTCTCTGCCTTTAAGAGAGAGCACTGCTGCCTATTAGCTATTTTCATTACTGGAGAGTTATTAATGATCAATTTGATTTTTAAGCACTGTTCCCAGTTCAGCAGTCTATTTATTTATATGTAATTTAGAGATACAGATCTAGTAGGTATCCCGTTGGTTAGAGCGATCTGCTATACCTGTACATAATAACTCTTTGTTATGTATTCTTTGCTGTATATCCTGAACCACTCAATAAACTATTTAAAAAAAAAACTGATAGAGAGGGTACCAGTCTATCAATGATACCTCTTGTATGAATTTAGTAGGGTCCAGCTTAGCATAATTCCTAACGTGATGAACTAGGGTGGGGGAGAGGGGACACTGGAGGGACCCCAGATGCAATAGATTGGATTGTGGTCACTGCTTGCATCAGGTAGTGTCCCCGCTTCCATAATCCTATGTACTTGGTTAGTAAGGATCCAGTCAAGAAGGGTGCTAGAATTAGTGGAGTACGAAGTCCTAGTGGGGTTGGTTATAATTTGGTGTAAATTGTGACTCTGGATTAGGGTGAGATGGGTATTTTGGGTGTGTCCCAGCCAGTTCTGGTTCATATCTCCCAAGATCATTAGTTCATATCGACCAGCTAAGGAGGTAGCCATATTTAGGAGCTCTTCAAGCCCAGAGTAGCCAGATTTCAGCGGATTATGGCCACATATAATATTCAGCTTTTTGGAACCCAGTGACAGTAGGGCATGCAGAGATTCACAGGAGGATACTGTAGCTCTTGGAATGATTGATAGATTCATATGGGCTTTTAGTAGATAGCAACTCCACCCTCTGTCCTAGAGGATAATCTGTCCTGTCTGACCACTCTGTAGTTAGGTAAGGAGCAGGTGGAATCGGGATAGTGGGCCTCAACTAAGTCTCAGTGAGGCAAAGAACATCAGGCTGATGCACATCAACCCATGCCTCTAGTTCAGCAAAGTTTCGATGCAGGCTCCTGATATTGAGACGCATGAAGCATATGCCCTTTGACATTGGCCCAACATTGCTGTCATGTGTGGCATTTGATAGGGGGCCAAGATTCAGCTCAATGTCACACGAAAGCAGGAGTACAAGGATTGACAGGTACCAGAGCTTACGTATGGCATAGGAAGGATGCAGGAATAGATAGACATTGATAGGATATGCAACAGTGGCTGCGGCACTGTAAAATGTCAATTTAGGGAGTAGCAGTGATGTATAGTCACCTGGGCAGAGGGCTCTGCAATCATGTTGGAGAAGGAGAAGTCAGTTAAGTTAGGAGATGCACTAAGCATAATATGGTGTTCCGGGCCAGAAGTAAGTATGGCAAGTAAGAGCAGGCCAAGGGAGTAGCCCAAGATGCTAAGCAATTGAGCAGTCATCTGGGATGAGGAGGCAGGATGAGACAGAGATGCAATATTTTGAAAGTAATTAAGAGAGATGACGGTATTTGAGAGGGCAAGATCTGCCTATACACACACAAGCAGGGACAGATACAAAATGCCCCTAGTGGTTAGTTTGTATAAGGAGCGAAATGGAAAGTTGACTGATAGTTAAAATCACATAGCAGCCCAAGTCACATGACTTTCCTTAGCTATATAAGTGAGAGTCCAGATAGGGTGGGTGGGAAAGGGGTAGGTGGGGAGCCGGCACAAAGCGTGGTGGGGAAGCAACAGAGCAAGTAGAAAAGGGTTTGTGCTATGCGCGGTTCAAGCATGGCAGTCTGTACCACTCTCAAACCATATTTTAAGAGTCACCGGGAGTGACCAACCATCAGGCCTGAAAGGCCACAATTCAAGAATCAGGACATGGACTCAGGATGGTAAGACAGGCGCAAAAAATAAATATTTCCAACAGGAAATATGCACGGCTCCAGTGGGAGCTCTCTAGCCAGCGGTTTGCTGTTACCTGAGTTGCAGCTGGGGTGGTTTCCTTTCTCGGGGAGGGAAGGCAGAGTAGCACAGTCCTTGGCAGCTCCTACGGAAAGATCTGGAGCAGCGCCTTTTGAATCAGGAGTGGCGGTGGTGAAACCTTCTAGGCAGAGTGGTAGGGAGCAGTTCCTTCCTGCTGTTCGAGGATGTGGGGAGCGTGGGTCTGCTGTTGGAGGAACCGCTCCTGTGGTTCACTCGGCTCTCCTGCCCCAACTGGGCAGAAGGAATCTGAGGGAGAGAGGAGGAGGCACAGTATAAGTAAGGGGAAAACTAGGAGGGATTTAGGAGAGACAAAAGAGAGGGGTGTGAGCAGAGAAAACGGTGTGAGCAAAAGGTGCTCGGTAAAGTGGAGAGATTTTGAGGGAAAGAGAATATAGCCCCATGGCTCCTAGTGCTATCCAGTCAAGGGGAAGAGGTGCAAATCCCTGTGGGCTGCATACAACCCAGGTCCATGTCCAGGCAGTGCAGGTTGTCTTAGCACTGCCCTGACATGCCCTATATTTAGCCGGATAGGCAAGTGCACTCTCTGACTGAATATGTCACTCTCCAGTTTGGACACAAGAACTGCACAATGCTTTGCTCGCTACTTTAATGCCTTTTTGAATATCTTGCCCCTTCAGTGGATTGCAGAAATAGGTATTATACTCTAAAAATGGGCAAAACATGCAACAGTAAAGTCTGAAGTTACTTAGAAAGGCACAGTTCTATTTTCACAGATCACCTGTGTGCAGTCAGGAAGGGGGTTGGAAATAGTAACATAGTGGTCTGTAAGATGTAAAATAAATGTTTTCTTCTGTAGGACTGCATTTCTTTTGAAGTGTCGGAAGGCAACAATAACTAGCAAAAGCAAGCAAGTGAAATATGAATTTACAAAATACTAAGTGCCAAGAAAAAAAAACATTCAGGAATAGCTACAACAATGAAATGAACACATTTTAAAATGTAAAGTTTTTTTATTACTGGAGTTTTTGACAGTAAATGTATTTGTTTTTAGGCAGAAATGTCTACAATGTTCTCAGCTTCATTTCAAGTCTCCCGACCATCTGCTGAAAATGGATCTCATCATCCCTTTACAGATGACGAGCTGATGCAGCCAGCAGCTGTCTTTAACGCCAAAAAGCTAAAAGACAGGCTAATTTCAGTGGTCCCAAAACAGACAGGATCCAATCCACATGCTTTAAAGTTTACACATAAAACAAAGGCTCAAGAAAAAACTCGAATAAAGCAGCAAGCCATAAAGCTGGAACCTCTGGTACGTTTAACTGATACCAAAACTTGCTTTTCATTTAGTTGTTTTAGAGAAATTGTTAAGTTTCTGTGGGGTCTGAAGTGGGGAGTGGTGCACAGTATGTCACATACATTACAAAAACTTTAATAATGCACTCTGCTGGTAGAATTTTTAAAAATAATTGTGGTTAAACGGCTTTGCTATGGGCACTTTTCTAGATGTACTACTGAAGGAGTGAAGGTTGGTCATTTGTCCCTCACCTCAACAGCCGACTCTTATTATTACCTTGGGGGGGGGGGGGCCATTTGGTGTTACGTAAACAATAGATACTTCATATGAAGCTATTGGAAGTAATGAGTTAATAAGAAGCTGAAGCAGTTGAGGGTACTGCTAGATTATAGACTTGTAACAGCCCCTTTTCTCACTCACCTGGGTTGCCCCGGAGCACTCTGGGTACTCTGCATACTTCCCCAAGGGGCCGGACCTGAGCTCTGGCCGGCTTGTCAAAGGTGACTTGGTGCCTCCTCCTGGGGCAGTGGTGCGGCCACCTGTGGACAAAACAGGTTACCACCCCCCAGGAACTCTTTAAAGGCTTACCCCTCCTGCACAGTTATATCAATACCTCGACCCCGCAATAACGATAATGACCAGACACAAACACTTAGATGAAATGGCAAACAGTAATCCTTTTTTATTTAAAATGCCCTAAGACAGGGAAAGTGAGGGCTACTACCTCATGCCTCCATATACTCATGCACACAACCATGTATGAGCTCCCCCCCCTCCCCTGGGTGCACCCAGAATAGTTCCTGCTGGTGGGCACCTCACCGTGCTTAGTTGCAGACCTGAGGTCTTTCGGTGGGGCCCATGTAGTACATGCTCAACAGATGCTGTGAGTTAAAATCCGTACATAGGAGTGGGGCTTCTGTCCAACCCTCTTAGCTCTGTCTATAAATCCCCAGAACTGCAGCTCGGGTGCTCATGGTTTCCCAGGAGGATGATGATCTCCCTGATCTGAGCAACTGCACAGAAGGTGAGTGAGGTGCTGTTTTTCACCTGCCTGGCCTTTCCAGCTTCGCCCGAGGGCCTTTGTATACAGTGTTCACCAGGCAGGCCTGTTCGTCATTCTCTCGATCTCTGTTGCAGCAGCAGTTTCACCCTGGATACACAGGGTGGCTCAGTTCCCCTCAGACAGAACTGGGCTGTTTGCAGCCCAGCTTTCAGGGCTCTCCACTGGCTGAAACCATGGGCCCCTACATGGAGTAGTCCCCAAAGCCCAAGACTTGCTGTAACTGTCCCTTCCAGTCCAGCCAGTCAGCCCCAGTGCCCTTGGTGGACCCTTCTGCCCTTGTTCCACTGCAAATCTGCAGCCTTCCTCCTGCTCTTACTTTAGGGAGAGAGGGGGGGAATATAACCAGAGAGCCCGTGACCAAGCAAGCACCCTTTGTTGCTGCCTTCCCCCTTGGTCCCAGTTTGTGTCATTCAGCTCTCCTTCAGCTCTCTGCTCCCCTCCTCTCAGCCCTCTCCTTTGTTCTCTCTCGATTTTCGCTCTTCTTCCCCTTTTAATACCCATGACTCAGCCCTCCTGTGATTGGCTGCTGACCCCCATGTGACCTCTGGGCTGCCTCTGGGTAATTTCCCAGAGTCCGAGGTCATCAGTGTTACATGGGGGCTGCCATCTTGCATTCTCCCCAGATTACTGTGGTTGTGGGACCTCCGTTATTTATTTAGCCTGCTGACAGAGCTACTTGGGCAAGTATTTGCGGCCGGAGCTTGTTTGGACGCTGTGCACCCCTTCCCCGGCACCTCTGCTCATTTGGGCGCTGGGGAAACACTGATGGTCCAGTCGGCTGCATGGTCGAAAGGTAATAGGAGCTTTGCTCCTTTAAAACTCCCCCCCGGTGTGGCGCATGTGCGCTATGCACACGGCCGCTATGGCAGCACCCATTTACTTTTTCTTTTTTTTTCTTTTCCCGACTCTCTCTCTGAGTGACCCCCGGTCACTGTGCAGTAAGCTGGGGCCATTCGTGACACCCTGGTGAGGTGCCATTTACCCCTTGGACCCTCAGCCCCCCAGTACCACACGGGGCTCTCTCGGCGCCAGCCAGAGTCAAACAGTACCACCAGAGCCCCGGATCGAAGGGACAAGAAAAGAAAGCCTGCATTTGGGGGGCTTACACACTCCCCAGCTGGAAACTTGGCATCCCGACAAGCCCTTTGAAGGAACCCCCCCAACATGTAGCATGCACTTTGCTAGCTAGACACCTGGTTTCTACCTAGCACCAATAATAATTACGTTTACATACAGGTTTGTTTCAGGCCAAGCCACAACAATGGACTATATACACATAACAGAAGGTGTACACCTACACTTCCTCACTCCTTCCCTAAGGCAACATTATGGGGGATAGAGGACAGGCACCACTGACTTGTGGATGGCATGAATGGGCAGATTTGTAGACTCAACCAGGGTATTGTAAATGAGCTTTACAGCTGGCCAGGGAGGTCGACTCGTCCTTCTAGGCAGGGCGTTGTCAGGTACTGGGACCACTTCACTGGTGGGGGTTTCCTTCCTTTGGCTATAGTCTACCGTCCCCACCTGGGGCTGACCCTGTACCACTACGCTATCTGGGGTTAGGTCAGGAACAGGGGTGGGGGCTGGAGCTGCAGCTACATCACTATCCGGTGGATGGGGGCTCACCATGTGGACCTCTTGACTACCCAAAGCACTACCGAGATCAGGTCCCAGGACAGGGACAGTGGGAGAGGCCTCCAGAATGAAAAGCCGGGCCCCAGGGTTCAAGGACAATGCGGGATCTGGGTGGCTAGTACTCGTGGAGGCGATTGAGTTTCGGCAGTACTACTCCAACTGCGGGGAGGGAATGTCTGAATCTGTCCCCCATGGATGGCAGGCAGAATCCTCCTCCTTGCTCTCATCACTGGAATGGCTATCAGACCCTCCCTGGGATGGCACAGGGTTTGCATTGATGGCCCTGGTGGTGTGGTCGAGAGAGGAGAAAGAGTCAGGCCCTCTCTGCCCTTTCTGCTTATAGTGCCCCCGTGTTATGGACCGTCTTGCAGCTGGCAGGTCGGGACCTGGGGCAGGGTCTCCCCTAAGGGGAGTAAGTGGTTCCGGTGCACTGTTTTCTCAAACCCACGGCCATGTTTCTGCTTTATTCGATATACCAGCAGGCTAGGCAGCTTTTCGTCCATGAGGTAACTGTCTGGGGCACACCAGTCCTGGATCTTGTGTTTCCCCAGGAGTCCCAAGTTATGCAGCAGATCCCTGTCCCCCACTCCCAGCTCTTGATTGCGAACTCTGGAGTCATGCCTCCTTTTGTTTCCCTGACTGCTATGAGCCACCGTTTGAGAGGCGAGCTTGTACGCTGCCCGAAGCTGTTCCCTCAGCTGGTCGGCATTCTTGAGATATGACTTATGTGAGGTACCATCAGCAGACCCCCCGAAACAAAGGTCCATTGGCAGCTGGGCCTTGCGACCAAACATGAGGTAAAAGGGGGAGCGCTGGGTAGCATAATTTTTCATATAGTTGTATGCGTGCACCAAATGACTGACCCTTTGACTCCAGTTCACTTTGTCCGTGGGATCCAGGGTGCCCAATATGTTCAGCAAGGTCCTGTTGAAACGTTCGGGCTGTGGATCCTCCTGGGGGTGGTAAGGGGTGGTGTGGGATTTTTGTATGCCATAGGATGACAGAAATTCTCTCACTAAGTGGTTGTCAAAATCCAGGCCCTGATCAGAGTGGATTCTCTTGGGGAGGCTGTAATGCTGGATATACTGCTGCAAGACCTTAACCACAGTGCTCGCCTGCTGATCCTTTGTGGGGAAAGCCTGCGCGTACCGGGTGTAGTGATCCGTGCTGACCAGGATGTTAGTGGTATTTTTTTGGTCGGGTTCCAAGGACAGAAAATCCAAGCACACCAAATCCAGGGGCCCACTGGTACTGATGTTGACCAGAGGGGAAGCCTGTCTGGGTAAAGTCTTCTGCTGGATGCACTGCAGGCAGCGCTTGCAGTGGCTCTCCACGTCAGCTTTCATCCTGGGCCAATAGAACCTAGCCCTACACGCATCTAGGGTGCGGTCATAACCCAAGTGACCCATATCATCATGTAGGGATTTGAGGACAGCCCCATGGTATACTCCAAGCAATACCAACTGCAACTTAGAGTGACCCAGATGGTCCTTGTCCTGCACAGCACACAGCAGCAGTCCATCCCACAGGACCAGCTTGCCCCACTCCCATAGCATGTGGCAGGCATCAGGGTGACAGCTCTGCACTTGTCTGGGGGACTTCCCCCCTTGATAGCCCCAAGAAGGTCTCGTATGCCGGGGTCCAACGCCTGCTCCCACTGCAGGTCAGCCTTACTAGGCTGAGGCAGGGACGAGAGATCCAGGCCTGAGAAATTTAGATAAGCTGGTGGGATAGCTTCGGGAGGGGAGGGGCTTCCAGCACCTCTATACTCCTGGTGGCGTGCATAATAGTATCAGGAGCAGACCTTACCTGTGAACAGAGCACTTGAACAAGGGCAGGTCTGACCTGGACTGGGGGGCCGTGGCTGTTGTCGTGTAGTCATCGGGACAAGGCATCCACATCCATGTTGGCTCGACCACTCCGATACTCCAGAATGAAACTGTAGGTGGAGAGGGCCAAAAGCCGTCAGTGCCCTGCTGCATCCAACTTTGCAGTGGTAGTGACGTATGTCAGAGAGTTGTTGTCGGTGTGAACGGTGAACAGGACTCCATACAGATACTCATGGAACTTCTCCATCACTGCCCACTTCAGTACCAGGAATTCCAGTTTATAAACTGGGTAATTCCTTTCGGAGGAGGTCAGGCCATGGCTAGCAAAAGCCACAGGGCGGAACCCCTCAGAATGCTCCTGATTCAGGACAATACCCAACCCATTTAAACTGGCATTGGTGTGAAAGACATAGGGCTTCAGGGGGTCCGCGAAAGCAAGGACAGGGGTCTCCTCCAGTCTCCGGATGATCACCCTGAAGGCAGACTCACACTCCAGAGTTCATCGGTCCCCAAAAGGTTCCCCAGTGTGCAAGTACCCCTTAGGGGTGTGTGCCCCATTCTTTTTGTTCGCCGGAGGATAGCCTTGCATCAGGTCATTCAGAGGACATACCACCAAAGAGTAATCCTTCACAAACCGATGGTAACAGTCATAAAACGCTAAGAAGGACTGCAAGGCTCACAAGTGGGTGGGCCTGGTCCATGAGTGGAGGGCCTCCACTTTAGCAAGGTCAGTCTGCACACCTTCAGCCAAGGCGATGTGCCCGACATTCTTAACATACTTTACAGCAGACTGGCAAAACTGACATTTGTCGATGGAGACCTTTAGACCAAACTCCTCCAGCTGATCCAGGACCTTTATTAACCGGGCCTCGTGTTCTTCCAAGGTTCTTCCAAAGATAATGAGGTCATCCAGGTAGACTATAACCTCGAGCAGGTTCATATCTCCCACGGCCCTCTCCATCAACTGCTGGAATGCGGTCGGGCCTTCGGATATGCCCTGGGGCATACACTCGAGTTGGTAGAACCCCAATGGGCAGATAAAAGCAGTCTTCTCTTTATCCTCCTCGGCCATGGGTATTTGATAGTACCCAATCCGGAGGTCCACCACTGAGAACCACTTGCTCCCTGACAGGCTGTCCAGTGTATCCTCCATGTGGGGCACCATGTACTGAACAGGGATAGTCCTCTTATTCAACAAGTGGTGGTCGATGCACATCCACACCGTTCCACTCTTTTTCCAGTCCACAACAATGGGGGAAGCATACGGGCTCTGAGACTCTGTGATAACACCGGCATTCAGTAACTCCAGCAGGTGTTTCTGGACATCTTCCTCATCTCCGGGGGCTAACCTCCGTGATCATTCTTTGAACGGGCGGTCGTCTCTCAGCTGAATCTGGTGCTCCTCCCCTGTGACACAACCCATGCCCCACTCATGCAATGAGAAAACCCGCCGGCGTCTGGCCAACTTGTGGCTTAAACTCCACCTATAACTGTTGGATATAGGGGAGCTCCTGAAGTTAAACAGGGACAGGTCTGTCTCATGCACCAGGGGGGAGGGTTTACTCTCTCCCATTCACCCAGTGGACTAACCCGACCCAGCCTGCCCCGGCCCCACCAGAGTTGCTCTTCACCTCCAGTCCCACCCTTTTTATGGGAGCTTTAACCGAGGAGCTCGCTAGCTCTTCTACCACACCCCTGTCAGAGCACATCTGTGCCAACCACCCGAACATATTGGCATTGGTCCCAATAAGCATAGGGGTGTCTGACATGCTCTTCAGGTGTCTCCTTCCCCTTTTGTCGGAAAAGATATGCTGACCACACAATACCTATTGTAGGGGTAATCCATGCTACCTATTCCCCACAGGGACAACCCAGACAGGGGTAGGAGAGGTAAGTGTTTCAAGTGTTGGTCATAAAAGGGCCGGTGGATGATGATGACCTGGGATCTGCAATCCAGCAAAGTGAAGCAGGACACTCCTTCCACCATGATTTCGGTGTCTGCCCGGGGACCAATCAGACCAAGTGGCACACCATGATTGGGGGGGAACTTGGGGGTCTGTCCAAAGGGTGGAGCAGTGCCATTTTGGGGGTGCAGGTCACTCTGTTAACGGTCACCATTGAAGTTTCCCTGCTCCCTACATTTCTCAGCCACCAGCTGCGGATTCTTTTCCCTGCGGCAGCACCTCTGTGTATGGCCATCCTGCCAGCACTTGAAGCAGAACCATCCATCCTGGGGTCCCAAAGACGGTCAGGGCCTAGGCCTGGGGTCAGTATAGGTTGGGAGCTGTTGCCGGGCATCAGGTGCAGCCCCGCTTGGGAAAGGCATGACTCTATGGCCAGTTGCAAGGCCCTTACTGTGTCTTTCACCTCCTGGAATTCCTGTAGCACCATGCCCAAATGCAGAAAACCCACTGGCTCCGGCAGGGTCAGATCTTGGGGCCGCATGGCAGCACTGATGGCTATGAATGCTGGCAGTAGGGCTCCCACCTCCTCTCAGACTTCCTCCTCCTTTACCTCATCCAGCAACTGTTTGAATGAGTGGGGATCACCCTTCCAGTCCTGCAGCCTGAGGGGAGACCAAAGTCAATCTGGAGTGCAGTGCCCCCATCAGGATCTGCTTGAGCCACATCTGCGCCACTGCTGATGGGGAGTTGTTCCCAGCCTCAGTGAGCTTACACACCACTGTCTCTCCCTGGTAATATACTGGGACAGTTTTTCACCTATACGCTGTGTGGTGTCCCACAGCTGGAACAGCACGTCCTCCCTCTTCTCAACCACCCCAAAAGTGCTCTGCAGGATGTCCAGGTAGTCGCATGGGGCGCAGTTCAGTTGGCTGGCCCGTAAGAACCTGATCACATCCAGCGCCATACCCCGGAGGCTTTCCATGACCCACTTGCACTTCTCCTTCTCGGAACACTCCCAGACCTGAATCATCTGGGCGGTCTGGCTGATCCAGGAATGAAAGTCATCCTTCCCCACGGGCATGGGGACAGCCCCAGAGAAAGTGCAAAACTGCTTATACCGGTCATGGGCCACTGCCATATAGGGGGCTGGCCTGCCTAGCAGTGTCATCGGGAGTGCCCCACCCCCCAGGAGCAGGGCCATGAGATCCTGCAGGGACTTCCCTTCCTCCTTCAACCAAGACCCCAATCAGGTTTCAAAACCCTTCCTCTCATCGCTCAGGGGGCCCCAGGTCTCTTGGAACATATCTGGGGTCACTTTGTGGGGTACTTCAACAGGGCCCAAATCCTTTCCCATTTCCACTGTTATGTCCCTGCACCCTTTAACCTGGTCCATCGTCACTCTCTGAATCTTTAACACCCCGCAGTCTGGCAGGGTCCTCTCTAAGATATCTAGAATATCCTCCTTTTTTTCATTCCACTGCTATGTTGTGCATTAGCAGCATCCTATGGAGTTAAAACCTTCAAAGTCACACCAATCCTCTACATCCTGGAAAGCCATTTTCCTGTTCTCCACCCGGGGAAAAGAACTACTAGCCAAATCAACCACAGACCCCCAAAAAAATGGAAACAGTAAAAAACGTGGGGAAGAAACAATCCGCCCTGGGGGGAGGGTTACCAAAAGGCTCAACTGTAAGTTTTAGAGAAGGGTAGCCTCAGGGCCAACTGAAATCTCAGTGATGCCTCCACTTGTAACTGCCCCTTTTCTCAGTCACCTGGGCTCCCCGGAGCCCTCAGGATACTTAGCGTACTTCCCCAAGGGGCCGGGCCTGAGCTCTGGCCGGATTGCCAGTGATGACTTTTTGTCTCCACCTAGTGCAGTGGTGCGGCCTCCTGTGGACAAAACAGGTTACCACCCCCCAGGAACAATGATGTATCCCCAGAAAGGCTGACCCCTCCTGCACAGTTATATCAATATCCCCACCCCGCAATAACGATAATGACCAGACACACTTAGATGAAATGGCAAACCGTAATCCCTTTTTATTTAAAATGCTCTAAGACAGGGAAGGTGAGGTCTACTCCCTCGTGCCTCCATATACTCATGCACATAACCACGTATGAGTTTCCCCCCTCCCCTGGGTGCACCCAGAATAGTCAATGATGGTGGGTACCTCACCGTGCTCAGTTGCAGGCCTGCAGTCTTTCAGTGGGGCCCATGTAGTACATGCACAACAGGTGCTGGGAGTTAAAATCCTTATGTAGGGGTGGGTCTCCTCTCCGACCCTCTTAACTTTGTCTATAAATCCCCAGAGCTGCAACTTGGGGTGCTCATGGTTTCCCAGGAGGATGATGATCTCCCTGATCTGAGGAACTGCACAGAAGGTGAGTGAGGTGCTGTTCTTTGCCTGCCTGGCCTTTCCAGCTTTGCCCGAGGGCCTTTGTATACAGTGTTCACCAGGCAGGCCTGTTCGTCCTTCTTTCTCTCTCTCTGGTCACTGTTACAGCAGCGATTTCATCCTTCATACACAGGTAGCTCGGTTCCCCTCAGCCAGCACTGGGCTGGTTGCAGCCCAGCTTCCAGTGCTGTCCCCTGGCTGAAACCACAGACCCCTGCATGGAGCAGTCCCCAAAGCCCAGGACTTGCTGTAACTGGCCCTCCTGGTCCAGCCAGTCAGCCGCAGTGCCCTTGGTGGACCCTCCTGCCCTTGTTCCACTGCAAAAGCTGCCACCTTCCTCCTGCTCTTACTTTGGGGGGGGAATATAGCCAGAAAGTCCACAACCAAGCAGGCAGCCTTTGCTGCTGCCTTCCCCCTCGGTCCCAGTTTGTGTCATTCAGCTCTCCTCCAGCGCTCTCTGCTCCCCTCCTCTCAGTCCTTTCCTTTGTTCTCCCTGGATTTTCACGCTTCTTGTTCTTTTAAAACCCCTGGTTCAACCCTCCTGTGATTGACTGCTGGCCCCATGTGACCTCCCGGCTGCATCTGGGTAATTTCCCAGCAGCCCGAGGTCGTCACTGTTACATGGGGGCCACCATCTTGCTTTCTCCCCAGGCTACTCTGGTTGTGGGGCCCCTGTTACTTATTTAGCCTGCTGACAGGGCTACTTGGGCAAGTATTCGTGGCCAGAGCTTGTCCGGTCACTGTCCACCGCTTACCCGGCCCCTCTGCTCATTTGGGGGCCAGGGAAACACTGATGGTCCAGTCAGCTGCATGGCCGAAAGGTAATAGGAGCTCTGCTCCTTTAAAGCTCCCCCCCCGGGTGTGCCGCATACGTGCTATTTGCACGCTGCTATGGCTATGCCTGCTTTCTTTTTTCTTTCCCACTCTCTCTCTCTCTCTCTCTGAGCTGGCCCTGATCACTGTGCAGCAGGTAGCCACCTGTGACACCCCGATGAGGTGCTACTCCCTCGGACCCTCAGCCCTCTGGTACCACATGGGGCTGTCTTGGCACCAGCCAGAGTCGGGGCGCAAGTCCCACCACAGCTCCGGGATTGAGGAGGGGCTGAAGAAAAAGGTAAGCCTGCATTTGAGGGGCTTACAGACTAAAAGTGCAGGTGGAGGGAATCACAAGTGCATACTAACAGTCATGCTTTGATGGCCCAACTTGAGGGCTGTTAGGTAGTGCGGAAGGATAGATCAACATTTGTCTTTTTAAAGGAGAACTGCACTGAACCTGTATGTCGTTTTCCCCTCTAGGAGCTGATTTTAAAATACTGGCCCCAGTTCTGTTACTGTTGTTCCATCTCTACAGCTTTTTAGTTTTCCTAGCAGGCATTTCTGTTTTACAGACAGGTAGCAAGTGCCATTGTCAAACTGTAAGATGTAGGTTATGTCCCTTGCTTAGCTTTTCCTTTGTTGTCAAAATGCATCTGTGTTCTGCTATAGAACTCTGTGGTTGAGATGGACATAAACTACATCACATTACAACACAGTTCCAATATGGCATGTAACACCAGAGTGTAAATCAGAAACAATCTCTGAGGTTACTAATGTAACTAATGTAACCAGTCTCTCTCTTCTACCAGTTCATGGCAGGTTACTAGAAGGCACTCCAAGGGTTAAGTGAAAACCTGAGGGTTGTTCTCTAGGGGGTTTTGCCCAGAAACAGGATGCCTGAGTATGTGTGTTGTGAGTGGCCCGACTCATCTAGGAGTGAGGAAACTGGAGTATGAATATTCATTGTTCTCCCCTTCCCCTGTGAGGAACTAGAGTATGAATATTCATTGTTCTGCCCTTCCCCTGAGGGCAATAAGAGTGGAAGGTACATGGGTAGGGGGAGCTGGGTCTAGAGAGAGAAGGGAGAGTGAACAGCAACCCAGCCTCTCTGGTTGTGACTGGGCTGGGGGACCTGCAGTTCCAGGGACAATGGCATGGTGTCTGGTAGTGGGTGGCATTGTTTCCCTCATGTCTGGTGTTCAGAAAACACCAGGAACAGCTGGGAGGTGTAGAGACCCAGAGAGCTTGCCTTGAGAGGAGTGGAGACCATCAGCACCCAACAGGCACAATTGGGAGATGTAGTGGGCCACCACTCAAGGGAGGTCACCAGAAACCTTGCGGGTTCCCTCCCAGTAGAAGGAGGGAAGAGAATTCCAGTGTACAGAGCAAACTGTAAATCAAACTTTCTGAAGAAGATGCTCTAGTAAGTGTGTGTTTTGGAAAAGTCCTGGGCAGACCAAATAGTGAAACCCCTGACATTATAAGCAAAGCTTGGGCATTAGGTAGGCGGGGCCCTGGCAAGGGTTGGGGTTGGTGAGTCCCTGAGGATGGGCCAGGCATGGGAGCCTCCTCTTTTGAGCCACTAGGGCTATAAGAGTGATGTTGGAAGGGAGGCACATGTGGCTGAACCAGCTATAGCTCTTAAGTACTCAGTAGCAACCATAAACTGATGTACAGTATTTATTGTCCTCTATGGGCTTTTAGAGACACGTGCTGGCACAGCTTGCCCCCAGGGTAGGAGAAGAAGAAGAAGAATCAGCATTTATATAATGCTTTTCATACATCCAAAGCGCTTTACAAGCAATGCTAGACTGGTAGTGAAGTGACTGAATGTGTGGTGGCGGCCATATCACACATCATCACCCACACACAGCCTGGATAATTGCATGAACCGGTTTATGGGAAGGGGAATGTTGGCCAGGACACCGGGAATGTTCCCTACTCTTTGCGAAGAGTGCCCTGGGTTCTTTTACTTCCACCTGGACACCCACCAGGACAACACCAGGATGGGTAGAAGGGACCTCGGTTTAACGCCTCATCCGAAGGGACGGCACCCCAGCAGTACAGCACCCCCAATACTGCACTCGGATGCCAGCGATTTTTAGGTGCAAGTCAAATCCCGGTGTGGGACAAGAACCCACGACCTTCTGGTCCAGAGGCGGATGTGCTACCAACTGAGCCACGGGTAGTGTTTGCCTTGCCTGGGAGAGTGCCACTGCACAACCAATGTTGGGAGCACCAGGGCTCCAGGGACCCCAAAAGGGAAGGTAGGTATTTGTAAGGTTGAAAGCGACCCATTACCAAAACTACTACGTAAATATTCCCCTTTAGTTTCAGGGGGCAAACTACTATCGTAGTGGTATGAGCAACAGGCCCCATGGAGACACTGGAGACCACCAGACCAGTTATGGAGAAATGGCAGTGGAAGGGATGCCACACTAGAAGTGGGGTTTAGGCAGAACCCCAGGGAATACTTTGGAGGAATAATTATGTAGGGCATGGCCCTTGTCGTAATGGAAGGTAGTGTATGCACCAGAATATTAGGAATGTATGAGGTCAGGGAAATGCCTGGAGAGCTGTGTAACTCCTAGGCAGTTAATAAAATACACCATGCTTGATCCTAGCTCCTGTATAGAGACTGCAGTTTGTGTGAGGCCTTGTGTTAAAGGTGCCCCGATCCCTGTCACCCTGGACCCGAGATGGCAAGATAACAGACAATGGTGCAGAACTAGTGCTCATGATGTAAGGCAGGTGCTTTCCTGGGCAAGATGCCTTTATATACCCCTAGATGCAGGAGGGTGACCCGGCCCTTACACAAATAAAGCTGGTACAGATGAATCAGTAATAGAATGGGAACCAGCATTTCAAACACAACTGCTACTGAGAAAAATGACTTCCAAGTTCAGTGCAGTTCTCTGTTGATCCTTCAGTGAAGAAGAACAGGATGGCTGCAGATTTTCTTAAGGAAGACATCTGTTCTTTCTTCAGTGTAGGGCACGTGCTTCCTTGCAAACGTGTGAATAGTTGATCCTGTTCTTCAACACCAAGGTTCTATGTATCTGGGACTGTATTTCCTCTGCTGTTCTACCTTCAACATGAGACCAAGTGAGAGGAGTTTGAAATCTCTGATCTTCCTAGCCAATCTTCTCCTTCCAGCCTCACACTTAGATCATAGGGCCCTGCAGGAGTTAGAACTTTCAAGGCTGTTAGTGCTGATGTATGGCAACAATGTGTGAGGTAGCTTGTGCTAGCTTCCTATATACAGCAATGCCAGCCCCAGCCGACTTAGTTCCTTATTCCTCTTAACAGTGTACATCACCTCAGTGGGAATGAATGCGTTATGCTGTGCCAGCATGCCCTGGTTCATTTTTAATTTTTTTTTTACTTTGTACTGTTTTTAGTTTCTTTCTCTCTGTCTGGTCATCTTCTTGTAGTTTTCTGCCATTATATAAACAAAATTGCACACATTATCATCCTCTGTGCTTCACATGTCTTGGGCCCAGACCCCCTTCCTCACAATCAGGAATCCAGTAGTGATGTCATACAAGTTGCATCATCCACAGTCGGAGATGTTGCTTCAGAGACGGAACTTAATACTGAATGTGATTCAAGCTCTGCACTGTGGTCATGCTCCTTCTGTTGGCTCAACTTCAGATTTGTTTTCTCTGTTGAAGAGGGCAGGCTCCCGGAGTCTTGTCCCAATCCCATTGGCTAAGTCTTTTATATTTTATAATTACAGTTTTATAATATTATTTTATAATTAAAGTTTTTAAAAGAGATTTCTAGTTAGTTTCTGAATTCTGCATTAGTTAGGTTCATTTTTCTTGTTAAATTGTGGTTTCACCAGTTCCCTGTCAGTTCTAGGAACCGATGAAAGTGCAGTGCAGAACAGTTCCCACCTAGAATGGGGAACCAAGTAAAATCATTTAAAAAGTGTTTTTATATCATTTAAATTACTTTATTTGTTGGAGGTTTTAACCACATGTGTTTTGGAACTGAATTTTTGAATTTTAAGGTGTTTTCAGTCTGTTGGCATGACTGATGGGCCTAACAGGAAAACAAAGCCTACAGGATTTATAAACTGTTATTCATGTCACAAACCTCTGGCAAAGGCAAACTGCCATGTGCTGTGCTTAAAGTGTCTGGTCCCTGACCACAATTTTGAAAATTGTGATTTATGTAAACATTTTTGCCCTATCCAATTATTTATGTAAACATTTTTGCCCTACCTAATTAAAACAGACTAGCCAATCTACCAGGATACACTCAATTAAAGATGCACAGAATAAATCTCTACTAACAGGCCATAATAAAATTAATTAAGTGTTTTTGAAATGCTGTAAGACTCTGTATGACACTCAGGACATGGCCAATTATACCAACATTTAATATTTCTGTAGTAATATAAATATCTCCACAGAGCCAGATGATTTTAATGCTTCCCTTATGCAGGAAATATTCCATAAGAAGTTAAAGGGGCTATTAAAAACTTTCTTTAAACAAAGCCCTGTCATCGAGGCACAGGTCAGGAAGCATAGGAAAAACCAGGAGCAGTTGTAGAATTAGCAAAAATTGTTTATTAGTACTAGCAGTAACATAAAAAAATAAACTTGTTCAGTATAACTATTTATAATGGCAAAATAAACAGAGAAGATCCATCTGAGTTTTCCTTCAATCTCTGTGTGTCTCCTGCAAGCAATTGCAGCTCTGTCTTATAAGTCCTTGCAACCCACCTTCTTAATAAGCATCCTGTTTTTTTTCTAAAATGTTCTTGTATATTTCAGGCAGTTGCAGCCAGAACACAATGTCCCAAAATTGAGGCCCCTTTTCCACAGCTTCTGCAAAAGGCTTAAAAATTGCACTTCAGGTTAACCCCTTGAGTTTCCAATAGCTTTTTTCAATCATCTCAAACTATTATTATATACATTTCAACAGTAACACTATTTATGCAACAGGCGTCAGGATAAAAACTGCTGCATAAACACGTTTATTTAATGCACTGTACAAATAAATCACCATGATGTAATCACTATGAGAATGACTTGAAGTTATTCCCATAGTGATTACGTCATAGCCCATTTATCTGTACAGTGACTACGTCACTACCCCCCCACCTGCCAGCACTACCTTCTCCCACTGTACCACAAAGCAGAACTCCACAACTTCAATTACCCCCCCACTCCCAAAATACAAGGAACCAACAAATCCCTGTACACTTATTATTTTTTCCTCAACATCAGACATTTTGTTTCTCCCCAACACACCTTATAAAATCACCTCCAACATGAACAACTACCCTCCTACCCAGCTCCCTCTCCACCACTCACAGTTTCCCTCATCAGACACGTCGCATCCTTCAAGCCAACCCCGTCAGCCGCACACTGACAGCACTTCCTTCACCACTTTCAAACTTCCCAAACAACACTTCTCTTTCCATTTCCTTCCATTTGCACACAAAAGCATACCTTCTGTACTCCGCAGCAGCATCTAAGAACCCCCTTCTCCTGCTCGGACAATATACTTCTGTACGCCATACCAGACTGTTACAAACAGCTCCTCCTACTCAAACGGCAACACTGCATTCTCCCACAAGATCAAACTGTCTTTATTAAAGAAAAAAATAAAAGAAATACATGCCAGGAAAACAAACTACCTACGCAACTCCTACATGGCCACTCTTACTAGCTACCGCTTAGTGCATCCGCCATTTTTTCAAACTTTTTTTTGAAACCTCCACACTCCACCAATCACTGAAGATGTTGCCACATCATTAACGTGGCATAAACCAAGCATACAAAATGCAGAAGGGGGAAAAGCGTAAACACAAAAAAAACTACACTTCCAACACAATCTAAAAAAAATGCTACCATACCAAAAAAAAACAAAACTGATGCCTGTTGCATAAATCCAATATGGGGGCGCCAGTGATACTCGGCATTTAGGTAGTATCACTGTAACTCCACTGTGGCCGCCACTCATGAGGTTACCCGAGGTGACAGGCTACTGTACAAATAACTTCGGTATCCAACAGGCGCCCCCGGCATATCCCTTATATCATTTCTAAACAAAGGAATCACAACATCAGTTACATTTCCACTTAATGATTTGCATATATTTTTATACCAGCAGATATGCAAGGGAGGAAAAGAGACAGAGCAACAAATGAAGACTGAGAGACAGTGAGAGGCTAATAATTGTGAGACTGTTGGGGTGATCAAGTCCGAGGTCTCACAGGAAAATCTGGTTGCGCAACCAGACAGACAAGAGACAGGAAAGGAAAGGGAAGGACAGAACCTTGCATTTAAACACTTTCTCTGTAACAACTGGGATAGGGTCCTATTCAACCCTGTCACAAGCCCTAGGACTGGATTTATATTTGATCAACTTTTACAACAAACTGATAAATTATGTAGAGCCTATACTAACAAATGTATTTAAAGAAGCATTTGACAAAGGTTCATGACCTCCTAGTATGACTCAGGGCCTTATCACACTTATCCATAAATTAGGAAAAGACCCGATGGAATGCAAGAGCTATAGACTGATAACATTTATTAACACAGATATTAAAATATTAGCCAATATACTTGCAGATTGACTAAAAATAGTAATAACACTGCTGATTGACAACAGACAAACGGTGTATGAAGAGCAGGGTCACAGCAGATATCAGGAGGTTGTTTCACCTGCTAGAAGTAGCAAATAAATTGAGAGTGGCTACTGGCATCTTTGAGCTTGATGCTGAGAAAAGTATCTGATAAAGTGCTATGGCCATACCTTTTTGACATCCTGCAGCTTTATGGATTTCTTAATGATTACATATGATGGGAGAAACGTTTAAACCACAACCCCACAGCTTCAGTTGTTACTAGTGGTGTTATTTCATCTCCCATCTCCCTTGAAAGATGCACTAGGCAAGGCTGCACCCTCTCCCCACTATTATTGTACCTGACTTTGGACCCACTGGTTAGAAGGTTATCAATGGACCAAACGATCAAAGGCATTGAAATGAGAGATAAAGAATATTTACTTTTCTTACACGCAGACAATATCATTATTACAGTTTCAGAACCAGCATGGTCTATTAAAAGAATTTTAGAAATTATCAAAGAATTCGGTCAGCTGTCTGGATACACTCTAAATTAGGACAAATAGATTTTTTTACCCCTAAATCAGTTCTGTAGAAAGGAAGACATTGTTGATCTGGGTATAATCAGGGAAAAAGAGAATATTGATTCAAACACCATGAAGTCTTGCTATATTATAACAATAGCAGTCAGCCACTGCAGCTGAACTGCCCCAGAGAGGAAGGAGTTAACTCCAGAAGATCTGGGGTTCTACAGCGCGAGTGCGCTGTGCCCAAAGCTCTATCTGGCAGTTTCAAATGAAACTGTCAGATTCTTTACTCCGCTTCACTGAACAGTCGCTCCCGAGATCAGCTCCTTCCAGCTCGGTTCATTCTTGGTGCCAGCGAGTATTTTTCGGTTCATTTGAACCGCAAAGTTATTATATTTTACCGCATTTCGGTTTTAAAGCTCTATCTGGTAACCGTAAGTACTAAAATTTAAGTCTGTGTGGAAAATTAATTATCGGTTCGGTTTTGAACCTATCGGTTGTTTTTTTCCATTTTAAAAGTGTACAGTGGGTTTTAGAGTGCGGTCCCGGTTCTTATCGTTCTAAAAACGGAATTATAACGTTTTTCAAATACCATGACACGGTTAGGAACGATAAAGGTGTCTTGCCTGGCACTGCCATCAAAGGGCAAGTTTTTTAGGCTGGCATTATGTCTGAGAAACCCAAAAGAAAACCGGCCCACTGGGTTTCAACACTGTGATGTCTGTGGGGACTGCCAAGGCTGACCCACACACCACTTGTGTTTATTGTCTGGGGCTGACCACCTCCTGTCAGACTGCCAGGTGTGTAAAAATTTCCCTGCAGCCACCCTGGAGAAGAGATTGGGCCGGCTCAGGGAACGAGAGGCCAAAAAGTCCGCTGACCCGGATGGCCAGCCCAGTCCAGTACCCACTGGACCAGAGGGCGTGCCCTCTGACCAGGGCGAGACTTCCTCGGCCAAAAGGAAGGCTGGTTCAGAGGAACCAGTCCCAAGTAAAAAGACAAGGAAATCAGTAGGTCTGGAGTCCAAAATTGTGTCTCCAACTGCTGCAGAGATAGCTAAAGCCATTCAGATTGTCCAGTCACTGTCTCAGGGATCTGTAGAACCACCAACAGCTGGTAAAAGGTTGGTTTGTTCAGTCCCAGTGGTTCAGGATTTTGAAGTTGAGGATTTTTATGAACCACAGGAGGGGGAGGAGGAATTTGATCAATATATGTGTGGCTGGGGGGGTCTGGACGTGCCCATTGAACCGGACATTTCTCCAGACAGACCTTTAGAATCTCCTCCTATTCTGTCTGAGTCCCCTTCTTTCTTTATTTTTACAAAAGGTTGCAGAAACCCTCCAGCTTCCTTTAGAGGAGGCTGTGGATGAGCAAGAGGAGCCTGATTATGTGGAAATGATGGATATTCCAGAGTCTAGGAGGTTGTCTATTCCTTTGCATAAGTCATTTAGGAAGCAAACAACAAAGATTTTAAAAGTCCTCATTCTGTCCCTCCTGTAGATAAAAAAATGGACAGAAGGTATACTTTGTCAGGCTCGGATACAGACTTCCTTACTGAGCAGTGTAGTCATGTAGGTGGTACAAGCTGCAGCCTGTGACAAGGCTAATATTCCTCTGGCCTCACATCCTCCTGATAAGGATTCCAGGAAGATTGATGCCATGGCTAAGAAACAGTATATGGCAGCTTTGGGACTCAGGCAGGCAAATTATATGGCTTATGTAGCTAGATATCAGAAATCTAGGTGGGACACAGTATTGCAGTTAGCCAAGCAGGCCCATGGCCAGCTGGCTAGTGAGTTGGAACAGGTGGCTGCTGATGGCATTGAAGCCTCTAAAGTTCAATTTCATACTGCTGTTGATGTTAATGATGTTTCTTCTAGGGTCATGGCCACTTCTGTAGCTTCCCGTGAGGTTGGCATGGCTCAGATGCACTAATCTGTCCCAAGATACCCAGTCAAAGGCTATGGATTTTCCTGTAGTGGGAAATTCTCTTTGGGGAGCAAACAGAAAACTATATGAAAAGATGGATGAATACAGAACTACCTACAAAAGTGCCCAGGCTAAGAGAAGCATGCCATGCCACAAAGGCATGCTCCCAGAGGTAGGGGCAGGCCCTTTTCCAGGCCTTTTTACCAATTTCAAGCCTCCTCTGCTGTCTCGCAGAGGGGTTTCTTCAGAGGCAGGGGTAGACGAGGCACAAGCAGACCGTCCCCCTCCCCTCAGCCTAAGGCTGCTGCTAAGCAGGCACCCTGATGGGGTGTCCAGGGCCGATTCTCCTGTACCAGTGGGGGGCAGGTTGGCCTATTTCAGCCGGAACTGGCTGTCCCTAACTACGGACAGATGGGTTCTGGAGGTAATAGGCCAGGGTCTGGTTCTCAGCTTCAAACACTTTCCAAAGATGAGAGCCAGGCATTTCCACCTGCAAATCCTTCAGAAGCCCTTGCTTTGAAGCAGAGGTTTCTGCTCTGCTGGACTGCAAAGCAGTGGAAAGGGTTCCTCCTTGCCATCAGGGCAAGGGCCTTTATTCAAGATACTTTCTTACCCAAAAGACAGGAGAATGGCCAGTCTAGATTTAAGATACTTGAACAAGCATCTGTTGAAACCAAAGTTCAAAATGTTGACTCTGGCAATGATATTGCTTTCCTGTGAAGGCCAGGGACTGGCTAGCTTCCTGGACCTCAAGGATGCCTATTTTCATGTTCTGATCAGGCCTTCTCACCGAAAGTACCTCAGGTTCGAACTGCCCTCAGGCCACTACCAGTTCAGGGCAATGCCCTTCGGCCTTACCTCTGCGCCAAGGGTATTCACAAAATGTCTCGCAGTAGTGGCTCACTTAAGAAGGCAGGGTTGCTGTATTTCACCTGGACGACTGGCTCATTGTGGGTCAGTCTCAGGTCAGGTGAAATCCCACTTGCAAGTCACCCAGCAGCTTCTCACTTCCCTGGGATTCCTACTAAACTTACCAAAGTCAGTTCTGGAACCAGTTCAGGTCCTAACTTTCATAGGCGCAGAATTGAACACAAGGTTAGCCAGGGCTTTTCTTCCTCGGAAAGGGTGGACAGACTCATCGCCCTGGCATCCTCCTTTACCCTCATGGGTCTCGACCAGCAAGGCATTTTCTGCAACCTCGGCACATGGCTGCTTCCACAGCTGTCGGCAGGGAGCAAGATTCCAGATGAGGGACATTCAGTTCCATTTGAGGGCCTATTGGTTCAAAGGAAGGACCCCTTACCAAGTTGGTCCCAGTTACTCAAACTCTGATCCTAGCCCTCCACTGGTGGCAGGTCCAGAGCAATTTAAGACAGGGGGTTCCCTTCATTCCCATTTCCCACTCCCTCACCCTCACCACGGATGCCTCCCTGTTAGGGTGGGGGGCTCACCTGGGCGACCTTGCCACTCAGGGGGTATGGTCTCCTCAGGAGTCTCTGCTCCACATCAATCTTTTGGAACTCAGAGCTGTCTTTTTAGCTCTTCGGGTGTTTTCAGATTCTGTCCAGAACAAAGTGGTTCAAGTCAGGACAGACAATACCACCACAATGTGGTACATCAACAAGCAAGGGGGCACTCGGTCTTCAGCCTTGTGCACCGAAGCAATGAAGTTGTGGTCTCTGGCTTACTCCCTGAACACCTCCCTGATAGCGGTTCATCTCCCAGGGAAGGACAACAACCCATGATCGCCCCTCAGCAGAATTTCTCAGGGCCATCACTAATGGGCTCTGAATCCACAAGTGCTGGGGTCTGTCTTTGCCAGATGGGGCACCTCAGATAGATCTTTTCGCAGCCCCAGACAACCACCAACTTCCTCTTTTCTGTTGCAGGCCTCCAGTTCTGGGCTCAGTCCTCTGGACGCCTTTCTGTTGGACTAAGGAAGTTCCTGATGCCTTTCCCTTCCTCTCCTTTTCAGGGTACTAGTAAAATCAGATCTCAACCTTGCAGAGTGATTCTGATTGCCCCAGATTGGGCCAGACAGCCCTGGTACCCTCTGCTCCTGTCCTGGCAGTCCACCCTGCCCTGAGCCTGCCCAGAGTCCACGACTTACTGGCCTGTGCACAGGGAGAGGTGGTATCCGGACCTCAAATCCTCCACCTCAAGGCTTGGCTCTTGAGGAGCTAGAATTTGCTGACTTACACCTTTCTCAAGGTGTCATGGATATTTTAAAGGCTTCAAGGAAGCCTTCCACTAGGGCCACTTATAATTCTAAGTGGAAGAGGTTTTCCATCTGGTGCTCTGAGAGGCAGATTATCCCAGAATCTGCTGATCTTCCCATTCTACTGGACTATTTGGTCCATCTGAATTCCCTAGGCCTTAGACCAGCTACCCTGAAGGTTCATCTGGCAGCTGTCTCTGCTTTTGTGTCAGCAGGGAAGCCTGCCTCCCTTTCTTCTCACCCGGTGTTCTCCAAGTTTTTAAAGGGTTACTTCATACTAACCTCCTTTCGGGAACCAGCTCCCCTTGGGACCTGAATATTTGCATTGCTCAGTTAATGCAACCCTTTGAGCCTCTGTCTTCTGCAGAGCTCAAGTATTTAACTTGAAAACTGGTTTTCCTAGTAGCTATCACCTCTGCCAGACGCATAAGTGAGCTACAGGCCCTGTCAGTGGAAGAAGATTTTATCTCTTTCCACAGAGATAAGGTAGTCCTTAGGACTAATAGAAAGTTTTTGCCTCAGGTGGTTTCTGATTTCCACCTGAATCAATCTATCTCTCTCCCAGTATTTTTCACTGAGCATTCTTCCTCAGGTGAGAGGAGACTGCACAGCTTGGATGTCAAAAGAGCCTTAAGTTACTATTTAGAGCACCAGAGGTCATAGGTTCGAATCCTCCAACTCTTTCTTACCTATGGCGAGGTTGGCAAAGGAAACCTGCCACTAAGAGAACAATTGCAAGGTGGATTGTTTCTTGTATCCAATTCTGTTATCAGAAACTGGGAGAGTACCCCTCGGATTGAGGCCCACTCCACCAGGGGTACAGCTGCGTCTCTAGCAGCTGCTAGAGACATCCCCATTCTGGAGATTTGTCAAGCTGCTACCTGGAAGACAGTTCACACCTTTACCAAGCATTATTCCCTGGATGTCCAGTCCAGGAGAGATGCTCGGTTTGGCACAGCTGTGCTTCAGAGCCTATTTCCTAAGTAGGTTCTGACCCTCCTCCATGGAGGTACTGCTGTGTAATCTGCTATTGTTATAATATAGCAAGACTTCATGGTGTTTGAAGAAAAAATTACTCACCTTAGTAATTGCTTTTCTTCTCATGGAGTCTTGCTATGTTATAACCACCCCCTCCTGCCCCTCTCAGAACTTCTACTTGGGTAGGGGTGGCGAATTGGTGCAAGCACTGTGTCATGCCATTGTAGTTTTCCCTTACCCTCTTTTCCTTTGGGTTAGGGGATCTAGATTGTTTCATTTAGGTTATTTATATTGCCCCTTCCTGGACTTGAGTCTTTGGGGAAGGGGGTTCATATGTGCTTGTCATAGGAGAAACGAACCATAATACCATCAATTTTTGTTATTATGGCTCTGAGTGTTTCTTTTGTTCTTTATATTGTTGTTATTACTACTAGTAGGTAGCCATGGGCTAGTGTAGTTTTTCCACACAGACTTTCCAGTCCTTTGATGTTAGCTTCGTAAAGATCTGACAGTTTCATTTGAAACTGCCAGATAGAGCTTTGGGCACAGCGCCCTCGCGCTGTAGAACTCCAGATCTTCTGGAGTTAACTCCTTCCTCCCCGGGGCAGTTCAGCTGCAGTGGCTGACTGCTATTGTTATAATATAGCAAGACTCCATGAGAAGAAAAGCAATTACTAAGGTGAGTAATTTTTTCTTACATAGGGATCAAAATATATGTGACAGTTTCTAAAACAATAAACAAAAATCTAATACATCTGAAAAAACACATACAAGATTCTCTGACCAGATGGAACAACTTGCCTTTGGGTTTTTGGGGTCACCTGGATTTGGTAAAAATGACTGTCCTCCCTAAATGTTGTTATGTCTTTATGCTATTGCCCTTTCATATCAACAAAAGATATGTTTTAAATATCCAGGGTATGATCTCAAGATATTTGTGGTCACATAAAAGATGTGGAATATCATACCACCATCTATCTAGATCTAAAGGTGGGGGGGCTGAAAGCACTAGATCTGTATTACCTAGCCAGTAGAATGATACAGATTGCAAAATTGTTTGCAGTGCAAGAGAAAATTTCTACCAACCCAGAATGGCTAGACATCAAACTAGTTCTTTTTTTTTTGCAAATAATTGCACTTTATTGATGATCGTTACCAACAAACATACAGAATACATGATAGGCCTTCCAGATGAGCATGAAATCCATTATGATCTCCACAGAATCAAAAGAAGTCGTAACAATCTATTATTTAATGGGAAAGAAAAGCTAACAAAAACAAAAACAAAGAAAGAAGAGAAAAGAAAAGAAACTTCCCCCTACCCCCTCTGCAGCTATCCAACAAGGTGTTTTAACATAATTACCAATCATACATAAAGTGTATTATTGATAATGCCTGACTATGTAGGGTAATAGGAAAAGGACATAAAGAAATCAGACCCAAAAGTCGAAGGAGGCAAAAGGAGGACACCAGGGAGGGAGATCAGAGCCACCTCATTCTTATATCCCGCAATATCTGGTTCTCAAGCTATCTCAAACATTTAAGCTGGGAAGTCCAAGTACAGGAATGATACTTTCTTTTAAGAGATTGAAGGAATCCACCCAACACTTATTAAATTTGGTCAGAAGCGCTGAGAAGTGAAAGTGCAGACCTTTCATGATAAAGTATTTAAAAGTTCCTCCCACCATTCACTAAAAGAAGGAGACCATTCCTCCCTCCAATGCCTTAATATCAATAACTTAGTAACTAAATAAATCAATGCCATTTGGTACCTTTGGGTTTGCTGAGGTATGTGGGTATACACCCCAAGTATGCAGACCTCAATGTTAAAAAAAAGAGTTCGAATCCCAGAATAAGCTTACCCAGCGTTTAACCAGATTCCAAAACCTAAGTATTTTAGGACAGGACCACATTTTATGTAAAGTAGATGCTAAAGGGTCTTGACAGTCGCTGCATACAGGGGAGGATGAGCCATTTAAGCGATTCAGCTTTGCTGGAGAGAGATAAAAATTATGGAGCAGTTTAAACTGGATCTCCCTTAGTCTCTCCTGCTTAGTATAAACATACAAGTCTCTCCATATTTTCTCCGAAGTTGTCGCAGTCCAATCTAAAGACAGATTAGCTTTCCAGTGCCAGGGGACTGGGGACACAGCTGGTTCAAGTTTTTTTGAGATATATCTATAAATTTTAGAAATAGCCTTACCTGATGCCATAATCTCACCCAACTTTAGCCACAGCCCCCCTACTTCTTGAGACCGCTTACCTTTACTCATGTGATACCTAATACTGCTTTGGAGTTGCGCCAGCCACAACAGGGATTGGGGTTTAACTCCGAATTTAATAGAGAGGGTTGGTAATGAAAGCATGGAATTTCCAGAATAAACTCTGAGATGCGAATCTTACGCTGAGGTAATGGGAAAAATCTGGTAATCGGTTGATTACCAATCGTAAAATTTTGAAGTTAGAATAAAGCTGGTATAATGCTTTAACATCCCAGCCTAGTGGGGTGTTCCTGGCCTTCTTGGGAACTTTTTTCCATGAAGTGTATAGGAGAGATTCGAGATCTAATTTCAAAACTCTTGAGAAAACAAAATCCACGGCAGATCCAGGAGAAGCTACTTCAATAGCGGACCTCCAACGAGCCGCTCTGGACACATGGATCGCTAAGTAATAAAGGAAAAAATCAGGCAACTGTAAGCCGCCTGACTTACGCTGCCGACAAAGTTTAGAATAGGCCCTACGTGGGAGTTTCCCATGCCAAATAAAAACCGAACAGAGTTTGTGGATCGATTTAAAAAAAGATTTGGGGAGATAAATATTCAAATTTGAGAGAGGGTAAAAAAACCTAGGTAAAATTACCATTTTAATCGTATTGATTCTCCCTGAAAAGGATAACGGTAGTTTAGACCATCTTTCCAGGTCATCCTTGACTGATTTTAGTAGGGGTTTAAGATTTAAATTGGCTAAATCCTCTAAGTCCTTAGAGATTTGTATCCCTAAGTATGTGAGAGAATTTGTTTGCCACTTTAGGCCCAGAGACAAAACCCAACTGCTATTTAGAAATGGAGAGAGAGGTATACCGTAGTTTTAGACATATTTAACTTATAGCCAGAAAACTCATTAAACCTAGAAATTAAGTCCAAAACACGTGGAAGCGATATGTTGTACTGGATATGTAATAGTAAATCGTCTGCAAATGCAGACACTTTATATTCAGTGTCACCTATGGTTATACCTCTGGTCAAATGGTCCCTTTTGATAAGCCGGATTAAGGGTTCAATGTATAAATTAAATAAGTAGGGAGATAAAGGGCAACCCTGACGAGTTCCCCTTGCTAGAGGGAAGACAGCTGAGATTAGGTTATTGCACTGAATTCTAGCAGATGGGAACGAGTAGAGAATCTTGACCCAGTGTAAAAAGCTATCTGGAATCTCAAATTCAGTAAGAACTGCAAACATGAAGGACCATTCAACCCGATCGAATCAAGCTTATGCCTAGTGAGACCAGGGACGCTCCAACCCTGGGTCACCAGACGAGAAATTAAATAAAACAACTTCCGGAAGTGATCAGCAGAGGAGCGCCCTCCACAAATCCAGCCTGTTCGGACTAATAAGCTCCAACCATACTTGTTTCAACTTAAAGGCCAAATTTTTGCAAAAATTTTACGTCCAGATTTAATAGAGATATCGGTCTGAAATTTTCCACGAATTCCGGAGACTTGCCTGGTTTAGGTAGCAATATTATTTTGGCCTCAAAAGGGATTTATCAACTATTCCTGTTCAATCCAGAAGGTATAGAGCTGGCTCAATAATGGTACAATATTGAGTTTGAATAACTTGTAGAAAAGAGGTGTAAAGCCATCTGGCCCTGGCCTTTATCCATCTTGGAGTGAATCAATAGCTGTCCCTATTTCCTCACTTGATCTAGGAGTTACCAACCTAAGCTTGGATTCCTCTGAGAGTTGGGGAGGGAAAGATTAAGCAAAAATTCTTGCATACTAGCTGTGCTTTGAGAGGAGAGCGGTCGGCTGGAGTAAAGGCTTTTATAATATTCAACAAAGATCTCTAGAATACCTCCAGGATCTGTTACTAGCTCCTTTGAGGAGGGATGCCTAAGTGCTGCTATCCATTTAGCTTCACTTTTCTGTTTAATTGCCAGGCCAGTAATTTTCCAGCCTTACTGCCCTGGCCAAGGTATAGGGCCTTAATTCTAGAAGCAGACTCAATCACCTTCTCCCTCGAAGCCCCAGAATACCATGTCCTTAAGGTACGTAATGCTGCTCTTGTCCCTCCGATCTCCTCCCCTCTCCCATAACCTCCAATTCCTTTATTTTATTTAAGCAATCGGCCAGTTCCTTATTATTTTTCTTTTTCCGGATAGTTGCCAACCGGATTAGCTCTCTCCATACCACTTTAAGAGCTGCCCATATTTGGTCGACAGCTTTAATGGAGCCCCAATTATGCAATGGTATTAGATAAAAACTTCTAAATTGAACTAATGTTTGAGGATCCCTTAAAACATTATTGTTAAGTGACCAAGAGTAGGATCTTGGTAAGGAACCAGGTAAACTCCAAGTCATTTTAATAGGGAATGATCGAAATCACTCTGGGTAACATTCCTGTCTCAGGTATACCGGTAGACATTGCTGGCTAACTAAGAAAAGTCTATCCTTGAATAGGATTTGTGGACCGGGAGAAGAAAGTATATTCCCGGTAGACGGGTTGAATAATCTCCATGGGTCCACTAATCCTAGAGACGAAGCAAACTCTACCAGTGCAACTTGGGCTGAGAAGATTGCGAGCTCCTACAACCTGAGCGGTCCAGCTTATTTGACTGGACTAAGTTCCAGTCACCACCTAAAATAATAACCCTCTCTCTAAAAGAAGATAAAATAGTAACCAGATGAACAAAAAAAGAGGGTGTCTCCACGTTAGGTCCATACACTGATCCCAAAACCAGCTGTAACCCCCAAAGTCGGCCAGAGACAAAAATATATCTCCCATTTGGACCTGAAATTATTTCCGAGTGGGTAAACGGAATCCCACGCGCAACTAATGTAGCAACCCCACGACTATTAGAGGAGAACCCAGCTCCAAAAACCTGCCCTACCCATTTTTTCTTGAAATGAGATAAGCGGTTAGAAAGTAAATGAGTTTCCTGTAACAAAACTATAGCAGGATTATATTGACTTAAATGATTCAAAATCAAAAATTTTTTGCAATTGTCCCTCCCCCCTTTAATATTCCAAGACAAAATATTTATTCTGAAAACCATCTTCTTAAAATAACACACTTCCCTAAGGTAACACCTTGGATAGCTGCACCCCTATACCCCCTACTCCTAAAAGCCCCATCCACATAACCCCAAAACCACTCCCCCACATCTTGTTATAACTAAATCCACACTCCCATCCAAAACTATCTCTACTGGCCCGAAGCCAACTCCACCAGCCCTGGTACATGGTGCGCCCTAGAGGCAGGGAACCCCGCTCCTTATTTAGAAAAGTCTGAAAAAAATTAATAATAAAGTTGAGAACCTGCGGAAATTGCCACGGTTCAACAGCTCAGACCGCATGTAATGAGACATAGTGCAATAGTCAGCCAAAGCGGAGAGAGAGAAACCTGAAGAAAAGGAGGGGGGGGGGAAGGCCTTAGTAGCATCCCTTCAGGAAGGCTTAAGAAAACACCGCCACTGATATAACCCAAAATGAGTATTAACCTACTAAGGTCTCTAACCAGAGCTATGGTATGTAAAACCCCAAGATACTCCTAAACCAGCAAAACCTTAACCAGGTTTGCAGCATCCCTAAATACAGATATAGCTTATATAATCCATGTATCCCTCTGAGAGTAAGGGAAGAAGCCAGGAGAGAGTTAAGTATAGATTCCTGCACAGCCAATAATGGTTAGAGGGAGTAGCGAGAAAAGGGAAGGAGCAGATAACCCAACCACCCTCTCCTTTACACATTACACCCATATAACACTTTCTCATACGTGGAAAAAATAAAGAGAGAGACGCTATCCTCACAATCCATACAGCTGAACAATAATAATGAGCTGCGAAGTGTCCAGATAATAATAAGGTAGCATGTAGTTAACTTTGCCCATAACAGCTCCCTCTTGTGGTAGTAATCAAACACTGCGTCTCAAAATTTTGTATTAGGGGTTCACTCTATATTCGAGACCCCTAATCAAACCAAAAGAATAATAGTTTTTAATAAAGTAATGTCTCATATCGTGGCGAAAGTCTCTCCGTTACTTGCAGGCTTATGATAAAGGAGTAATGTCCAAACTTATATTGTAAACACGATCTAAAAGTTCACTAGAGGTTTAACCCATATGATGTACTATAACTTCTGGCACTTCCAAAATATTAGAGCTTCATCCTTGGAAAAAGATCTGAAACAGCCCTTTAAGCATTGACAGAGCTTAAATCGGCTAGTCGAAGTGCTTTGTGCCATCCATAATGTAATCTCAAGTTTAGCTGGATAGAGCATCAGTGTGAACTCCAGCGAGCTTGAGGTGATGGTCTAAAAACTGTCATTGTCTCATCTTCCAGGTTAAATCTGGGACCATTCTCAATTTCTTGTTCTCCCATTGAAACGTTGTCAACTTTCTGGTTTCCCTCAAAATATGCTCCGATCTAGGAAGTTTAATAACTTGAAGATAATAGGCCTAGGAGGGTCAGAGGCAGCTGGTTTTGCCTTAAGGGCTCTATGGCCCGCTCAATTATGTACTCTGACCCGTTAGGTGGTGACCCACAATTTTCCTCAGCAATTTCTGCAAGAACTGCGTATTAGGACTTCCTCTCCCTCAGGGAGGCCTAAAAGCACTAAATTATTACGCCTGCTTCTTCCCTCGAGATCCTCCAGGTGGTCTTCCATCTCGCTAGTGCCCTCTTACATTCAATCAGGGTAGGCCCGTCTTTTCCATAGATCTTTCAATGCGACGAAATTGAGGCTTGTGTCCGTCACTCGACGGGCAAGTTGAATCAACGAGGCTTAAATTCTGACATCATCCACTAATTTAAACAGCGTATCCTTTATGGAAGACAAGTCGCCGTAAATTTTCTCTGGCGTAATGCCTTCCTCCACAGACGGTGATGAACTGCGGCGTGGCCGCTAGGCTTCTAGCTCTTGATCCGACGCCTGCATTCCGCAAAGCTCCGATTCCAAAAGGAGCCCTAGTGCTTCCTTTAAACTTTGGTTTCCCAACAGAAGGAAAATTGCACTGCGGTATATATTTTAGTAGCAGGTTCACGTTGTTGAAGCGGGAGCCCCGACAAGCTGCAGCTACTCCTCCATGCGCGTCACGTGATCCGACATCAAACTAGTTCTAACTAAGGCATCCAACACTTACTTGGGTTCTCTTTTATTTGCTAAACCTTCCAAACCTCTTAAAAACAGCATACTGATGGACAGCCTTTCTGTCCTTAATAGGTGCTTTAAATTATTAGGCTTAAGCTTAAATAAATCTAAGCTTCAGCCTTTATTTGGCAATGCTAACATCATGAATGAGGGTCAAGTATTTAATAATATTGACTGGGAAAGGAAAGCATCTTCAAAAATAAGATATACTTTGAACAGAGGAACTCTAAAACATTTTGACACAGTAAGGCAAGAAAAAGATCTGGGGACCAGATTCACAAAACTTTGCCTTGTCGCAAATCCGGTTTGCATGGTACAAACCGTGTTTTGCACCCAAGTGGTATTCACAAAAGCCCTGTTTGCAGGCACAACCCAGGTTTGCACTGGGGCAAAGTGTGGAGGGGGCCACAATGCA
Organism: Neoceratodus forsteri; assembly: GCA_016271365.2. Taxonomy (NCBI): domain Eukaryota; kingdom Metazoa; phylum Chordata; order Ceratodontiformes; family Ceratodontidae; genus Neoceratodus; species Neoceratodus forsteri. The sequence continues at coordinate 1,334,462,196 of CM057453.1, read as the reverse complement.
AGTGAGGGGAAGGGGACCTGCATTTTGGCGCAGTCCCATTCACAAAGCATTTTCACCTTATAAGGGCATTTCGCAGGGTTTCCTTGTCAAGAGAAAATAACGCTGAGCCAGACCTTGCCTTAATTCCATGCAACCCTATTCATTGGCAGAGGTACTGTGGCCCCCTCCCCAACCATAAACATAAGCAGTGTAAAAAATTACAAAAAGATGTGTAACAGCTTCAAATTTGCTTGCTGAACTCCCGAATGATATTGTCTTTATACAGGCCTCAGCTGAAAAAAGCTTTTTCAATCACTATGCAATGAGTTTGCTCAGTTCTTCTCTGGCAGGTTATCCTCCATCTGGTTGGGGATCCCATCAGTGAGGCAAGTTTTGCCTTGCAGTGATGGGCCTGGGGGGAGCAGAGGCTCTGCATTTGTCTGGGATGAGACTAAACCAGTGGAGGTGGCCGAGGCCATTGAGGTGATCTCGAAGCTCATACACACTTATTGTGAACTGGACCTGGCCCTGATTCATTTCTTGAGGAAATGTGTTGGGACCATTGGCCCGGTGTTTGCTGGGATTGTCTGGTGTTCATTGTCAGAGGGAGTCTTTCCAAATGTCTTGAAAGAGGCTCTGGTGAGGCCCCTCTTGAAGAAACCATCTTTCAAACCTGATGTCCTGGCAAATTACCATCCAGTCTCCAACCTTCCAATTTTAGGAAAGGTTGTTGAGAAAATACTGGCACAACAGCTCAAGGAGCACCTCATGTCCTTTGATATCTATGAGCCATTCCAGTCGGGTTTCAGGGCTAGGCATAGTACCAAAATGGCATTAGTTAGGGTGCAAAATGACCTCCTCAGGGTTAGAGATAGAGGAGACAGGTCAATTTGTGTGCTGCTTGATCTCTCAACAGCATTTGACACCGTGGATCATGTTGTGCTTCTTGATTGCCTTAGGGCATATTGTAGACTCCCTGGTGCTGTCATCAACTAGTTTGAGTCCTATCTGTTTGGGAGGAAGCAACGGGTGGTGATGGGGAATTTTTCCACCTCCCCGAAGCTCCTGCCATGTGGAGTGCTTCAGGGCTTGATCTTGTCACTGATGTTATTCGTGGTGTACACGCTGCCCCGGGAGAGCTCATTAGGCATTACAGTGTGGGTTTTCACTACTATGCAGATGATACCCAACTGTATATGTCCTTTGCCCCTGTAACACATGAGGCCATGGAAGTGATACACAACTGCCTGACTGAGATCAATGACTGGATGTCCTCCAACTGGTTGCAACTGAACACTGACAAGATGGAGATCCTGCTGATCGTGCCAGGTTGCAGGCATGATGGGAGTGCCTCCGGAGTGAATACAGGATTGTTCCTGGGTTCTGCTCTGTTGAAGGCCTCCACTAGGGTGCGGGATCTTGGCATTATCCTGGATGATAGATTGACACTTGAAGCTCAGGTGTCATTTGTGGTCCAAAGTGGTTTTTACCACTTAAGGAATATCATCAGGATTAAATTTCTAGTTCTGCCCAAAGCCCTGCCATCACTGGTACATGCCTTTGTCACATCCAGGCTTGATTACTGTAATGCGCTATACTTCAGGGTCACTGGAGGGACCCTCTGCTAGCTGCAGCTGATGCAGAACACAGCGGCCAGGTTGCTGACAGGCCTGTCTAGGTCCAGTCATGTGACCCGGTCCTGCAGTGTCTGCACTGGCTGCCTGTTAGGTGGAGGATCATCTTCAAGGTGGACTTGCTCACCTGTAAGGTCATATATGGACTGGGCCCTGGCTATCTGGCTGATCTTCTGCCACCTGCCACCTCAGTCCATTCTCTCTGCTTCTCAACCAGGGGCCTCCTCGTTGTTCCAAGGGTCAGATTAAAAATGTCTGGTGACCGTGCTTTTGGTATCACTGGACTGGCCCTCTGGAACTCTTTTCCAGCTTGTGTCAGGGAGGCCCAACAGTCGAGATGTTTAAAAAGTGTCTTAAGGCTCACTTGTTTTGCTTGGCCTTCCCTAACGAAGGTGACTGACCAGTACTTGTTTAAATTTTAGTTATTTTAATATTCAATTCAATTTAGTTTATTCATTCAACTGTAAGTCATACTAACATAATATTTGCCAGCAGATTAGGCCTTACGGTCTATCGAGTCTGCTCGAACCTTAGATCCTTAGTTGGGTGCCGAGGCCCTCCCATCCCTTGTGCTCCAGAAACCCCTATCATCCATCCCCACCCCCCCCGGGACAGGCCATCATCTGATACATCCACTTTCTGTGTCTGTCCCACCCTCTCTTGAAGCCCTCCACTGTGGATCTCTGAACCAGCTCGCCAGGCAGTGCATTCCAAGGGTCCACCACCCTCTCAGTGAAAACCTCCTCCTCTTTTCCCTCACCCTTCCACCTTCCAACTTCAAACCATGCCCTCTGGTGATACCTCCTGCTTTAGTCTTAAGATCCCTCCATGTTTACTCTATTTATTCCTTGAGGTACTTGAAGACCTCAATCATGTCCCCCTGTCTCTCCTCTCCTCCAATGAAAACAGGTAGAGCTCCTCAAGTCTGTCCTCACGTCAAATCCTCTAGCCCTTGTATCATCTTTTGTTGCCCTCCTCTGCACCCTCTCCAGGAGCTGTATGTCCCTCTTCAAGTGTGGTCTCCAGTACTGTACCCAGTACTCAAGGTGTGGTCTAACCAGTCCATTGTACAGCGGCAGAATCACTTCCTTGCTCCTAGAGGTGATCCCCCACGATGCATCCCAACATCCTGTTTGCCTTGCTAGCCGCCTCCTGCACTGCTCAGAGTTATTCATACATGCATCCACCATGACCCCAGGTCTTTTCCCCTATTGAGGCCTCCAGCGCCTCCTCTCCCAGGGTGTACCTGTGCTTAGGAGTTCCCACCAAGATGCAACACCTTGCACTTGGTGATATTGAAATTTAATTTCCATGTGTGAGCCCAGCTTTCCAGGGTGTCCAGGTCCCTTGCAGGGCCAACCTCCCTCTTCCTCAACTACTGCTCCCATCTTGGGAGTCATCCCGCGAAGAGACTCATTTCACACCTATACCTCCTGATGTGCGATATGTATGCATTAAACAGGATCGGACCCAGGACCGACCCTCTACAGTACCCCACTACCAACCTCTCTAGGGTTCGAGAGCTCCCCACATACCACTACTCAGGGTGCATCCAGCTAGCCAGTTTTCATCCATCTGACCATCAAAGGCCTACTCCTAACCCCATCAGTTTCTCCACCAGACCATTGTGGGGGACAGAGTCAAACGCCTTGCTGAAGTCCAAGAATAATACATCCACAGGCTTTTCCCACTCCAGTTCTGATGTTTCCCACTCGTAGAACTCCACAAGGTTGGTTTGACATGATCTACCTGGCACAAATCCACGTTGCCGACTATCCCCCAATCGTTCCTTTAGTATACTCTCCATTAATTTTCCCACCACCGAGGTCAAACTGATGAGTCTATAGTTACCTGGGACTTCCCTTGACCCCCCTTTATGGATTGGCACCACATGTGCCTCTCGCCAATCCCTAAGTACCCTTCCTGTCTCAAGTGACCTGTTAAAGAGCTCCACCAGGGGTGCAGCCAGTATGTCCGCCAATTCCCATAGTACTCTCGGATGAATGCTATCCAGCCCAGGAGATTTGTCTTTCTTTAGGGCCTTGAGGGCTAACCACGCTTTTTTTTTTTTAGTTATTTAACCAGGTGAGACACACTAAGCTGAAAGCTTTTTTACAGGTGCAACCTGGGAGCACAGGGAAGTTGTGACTTGCTCAGGGTCACACAGTATGCAAGTGGAAGCTGTGGGTTTCAAACCCAGGTCTGGTCTGCTGGATGTAACCAGATTTGCAGCTCAGAGCCTTAAACCACTGCGCTATACTGCCTCCCTTTTGGTGGAGATAGCATCATCCGTCCCCTCCACCTTACTGGCCTTTTTATCCTTATCCAGATGTGACACCCCTGGGGTACCTCTCCCTCCCTCTTGCTCCATTTCTGTTGCTCCCCTGATCCCACTTACTGCCGCTACTATCCCCTTCATGCCTTGCTTTGTAGATATCCCATCCCCCTCCCTAGTGAACACAGAGGCAAAGTACCTAAATACCTCTGCCTGGTCCCTCGCCTCTTCCCCCCACCCTCCTTCTGATCTCAATCTGCTGAGATGGCCCTTAGTTTTTCTCTGCTCCCCAATGTACCGGAGACCCCTTTCCCCTCCACGTATCCCCTGTGCCAGCCGCTGCTCTTTACTGGACTTTGCTCCCCTCACCATACGGGTGACTTTTCTAGATGCAAGATGGTACATTTCCTTATCCCTATCCCCTCTTGTTGTTTTATATTTTTTGTAGGCCGCCTTCTTTTCTCTGACTGCTACCTGTACCTCACTGGACCACCAGCATGGTTTATGTGACCTTGCTCCCTTACGTTTCAACTTAGCTCAGATCCTGACTGCCTCATGAAGTCCCCGTTTTATGACCTCTCATCTCCTTTCCACACTTGTCATTGATGTAATCCCTTCAAGTGATCCTGAGAATATTTCCCATGCCCATAAAGTCTGCTCCCCTGAAGTCCACTGCCAGTGTCCTAGATCTCACCCCTCCCCCATGCTTATTTCAAACCAGACAGTATTGTGGTCGCTCCCAGTCAGGGGGTCCTGTACAACCATGTCCCTTACCAGATCCCCATCTGCCAGAACCACATCCAGGACATGCCCCTCCCTTGTGGGCTTCATCACATGCTGTGTTAAGAACACATCCTGGAAGCCGTCCAGCAGCCTCTGCTCCTTGGCCACCTTAGAGGACGTGGTTCCCCAGTTTGTACCTGGCATATTAAGGTCCCCCATCAACACCACTCCTTTCCCTTTTGGTCCACACTGGGCAATGATGTTGCCCAGCAAACCATCCTCTAGAACATCACTCATCCCGGGGGGCCTATATACTACACCCAGCTTGATCTTATCTCCTGCTGGGGATCGTAAGGTGACCCATAAGGCCTCCACATTTCCCTCTGCCTCTTCTACCGTAGCAATTTCTATGTCATCTCTAATGAACATAGCCACTCCACCCCCTCTGCCCTCCTTTCTATCCTTCCTAAGCATAGTGTACCCCCGTATGTTTAGGTCCCAGTCATGGTTTTTGTTGGCCCACGTCTCCGTGACTGCCGCCACATCCACCCCCCCTCGAAATCTCGAAGTCATTATGATAAAAGTAGACTATGCAGTCATCTAGCATAGAACAGAAATATGCAAAGTGTACGTATAAGTATATGCACATACATACAAACTTCATTTAATCAAAACCTTATACTGTATGAAACAAGCTTAATTAAAAGATATAATAAAATACTCCACATATTAACCCTTAGGCTGCCAACAGAATTAGAACATATAGGCACTCTGGACTGATATATCAGTCCATGGCACAGCAAGGGTTAACAGACTTGCGAGTATGTGAAATGTTTAATGGTCCGTAGCGGATGGCAATTTGCCCAAAATATTCAATCAAGGCAAAACTAATTAATTACTCAGCTCATATGAGCCTCCAGAAACCATGTCAGCAGCCAACCTTATTAAGCATTTATAGGAACGTTTATGATGCCACTGGATCTCAAAACCCTGCACGTTTCTTGCACATAAAACCTCTGTTAAAATGTATTTTCACTGTAAAAGCATTCTTATGCAGAGAATGAGCAAAAGCTGAAGACTATGGGGTAGCCACAATCTTTAAAACATAAATTCACTTAGTCTTCAACAGAGGCTCAGTTTGTACTACGCCAATACTCAGGACATTCACCAGGGGGCAGAATGCAGCAGTTCAATCACACAAATGTGTCCCATTGAGATTCAAGGTCCAGTTTAATAGCCCAAAGTTTGCCATTTATATTTCTGAGAAAGTCTCATAGGCTCACAAAGTTTAAACATGAAGTTCTCCACCTGTTTCTTCCCACAGTGCTAGTTATATGTTGAAAACTGAAAAAGTACAATCCCAAGCCTTACCATAGCCTAGGTGCTCCCTTGAAACACTAATTATTTAGATCACAACAATAAGTGTTCCATAATACATGAGAGTTCAGCCTTTTCTTGTTGGATCCTTAATAAGTGGAAAGATAATTTATAAAGTAAGTGGAAGGATCATATAAACTAATGAATATTTCCATAGAACTCACTTTCAGCCACACCATAATGGAGTCTATTGTTGCTGGCATTCTTAAGATCCATTTCTTTTAAATTAGAAATCATTTAAAAGCAAACGCCAGTGGGCCAAAAGAAGTTTTATCAGGAAAACTTCCAAAAGTAGATATTTAAATAGATGTAATTGGCAATAAATAATCACTGCGTTCACTATAAGATTGGAACGGCAATTTAAATACAATATGTGTCTATGTGGCGGTCTTTACAAGTAAAACATTCCAGCTCCAGTACAGAGAGTTCCAGCTCAAGTCTCATTTATAATGGCGACATTCTAAAAAGTGAATAATTTAGATTTATGATCACTAAGCAGGTTTTGCATTAGAAACATTCCGACCTTTATCACAAAACATTATACCCCTCGGCTCCAACATAAGGAGTACAGGAATAAAGATTTATTTCTCCAAAATATATGTCTGTATATCAGTGGACTCTATCCACCAGAATTCCCCAACAGAGCAGCTGGTTCAATATATGTTAAAGGCAGTTCACCTACCTGTTGATTTTTGGCAGGATGCCATTTCCCTTTATCAGTAGAAGATTTGGTAGCTTACCCTCATATTTATTCCATTTAAAAGAGATTTGAAAGCAAGTAAAAAATATGATATAATCTCATTTGAATCCATCTGTAGCTTCAGTCATTTCACTCCAAGAAACTTTTCCAACATTTCAGTATTTCGGTTCCGCCATACAAACATGGAGCACTATCTCCTCAGGCTTCGTTCTCCAGCTCTGAAGCGAAAAACACCTGTGGATAAAACATAAAAAAACTCCACTGAGCATAATAAATTTGAGGTACCAAATCCCAAAATAAAACAGTAAAACCCCTGAGGCAACATTAGCATACCTTTTGAGGAGCAAAATAAACTTATCGGCACATTAAAGTTAAATTTAAAAAACACACAGATTTGTGCCGTCTGTTTAAATGAAGCCAAGCAAAATCTGGCAGGACGTCAACAGAATGCCAGAAATTAATGGCTAGCCAAACCAGGGCAACCACGCTGAGGTAAAAATTAATATTATAAAGCATTCACAGTTTTTAGAAGCACCGTTCCAAAAGCTAAAACTTAAAAGAACTTGAGCTTCATTCATGAAACTCAACTAAAAACCATTTTGTTAAACAAATGGAGGAGCGAAAACTATGCAGCAGGGAATGGAGTAGCACCACAGCCATCTTGCTGTTCTGCCCCCCAGCTCCCTCTAACTCCAATTTTAATATGTGATTTATTGTTTTAATATTTATGCATGCAATATGTGTTGTGTATCTATGTGTATTACCTTACCTGTTTTATGTAAGGTGCCCAGAGCCCCAGGGATTGGGTGCCCTGTAAATAAACTTGCCTTGCCTTGCCTAGGGTGAAAACATTACGTGAACTGTCACAAGCAAGAATAAAACAAAATATGGTTAGTGGGTAGTTCATATTAGTCCCAGGGTACAGAAGTATTTTACAGAGTTGCAGTACTCTTTAAGGGGATAGATTTTCGTGTCAAGAGGGTACTGGAGATTCATCATGATAGAGCTTGGATGCTCAGCATTGAATATTACTGTGTTAAACAGTGATTTTTGAATGTTTATGCCCCACAAGCTACTGTTGCAAGAGTGGATTTACTTGAACATTTGCAATTCATTTTTCAGACTAGTGGCTTAGTGATTTGTGGTGGGTACGTTAATAGTGGTCTCGCCATGCAGGATGGAGGGGGCATTACTACCAAATTATGTAGCGATTCCAACTTTTTGAACTCCATGATACAAACCATTCACTTGCAAGATGGCTTCAGGGCAATCCATGAAAAAGGAGGTGAAACCAGTATTATAGGAACATTGGCATTGACAACCAGAATCAATTTTACTTTCCTGTCCCAATCCATTCCAATTCACATTCTGTGTACTGTAGCTATTGGAACTGCACACCATTTGGCCGTATCCTGCAGCTGTATGTAATTTGGGCAACAGAAAAAAAACTCACCTTTATGGAGACTAAATTGTCAAATTCTGAATAATGAGAGTGTATGCAGAAAATAGTAAGCTTTATTAACTGCAAGGGCATCCATTATTGAGGCATACAAGTCCTTTGCTGAATAGTGGGAATCATTGAAACATTATTTAAAAATATTTTTTGACAACACAGTATACAGACTAAGCAAGCACAATAGTTACAATACCTGACAATAAGACATAAATTACAGTTGCTAATCTCTTTCATGCATGAAGAAAAAGGAAACGTGACTGGACAAATTATTAAAGTTAAAGCTGAAATGTTTAAAATACAGTCTAGCACGGCAACAACATTATAAAAAGAACTATGATTTGGCACTCATGGCTGTATGCAACACCTAGATATGTTGAAAGGGTGTGATGACAGAGTTTCCAAGAGGTTAATCTCAGGGCTCTCATTCCCTGGTGAACGATTGTTGGCCCAAGTAAAAAACAAGCATAGTCCTGGGTGCTAGCGGTCCCCCCCTTCCCGTGATCATCGTCTGCCTGATGAAACAACAATAGTCCCTGGTGGCTAGTGGTCCCTCCCCCCACCCGATATGAAATAATGGTGTCCCTGGTGTCTAGTGATCCCGCTCCCTTCCCGATCCCTCTCCCCACATCAAAATCAATATTCCCTGGTGTCCAATGGTCCATCCCCTCACCTAATATATTTAAATGCTTTTCCTGGGGTCCAGTGGTCCCTCTCCCCACCCAGTAACCTGCCCAATATAGAAAAAAGTATCCCTGGTATCCAGTGTAACTCCTTCCATCCTAATCCCCTGTATGGTAAATTGAAACACTTCCCTTGAGGTCTACCAGGCCCCCCTCCCTATCCCCAATCCCCTGAATAGAGACGTAAACCCCCACCCCTTCTGGCAGGTAGTGATCTACCACTCCACTTCCCCCATCCAGAACCCAAGCCAGCAGCCAGCACAGCCCTTATCTCGCCTATACAGTACGTGCTCATTGACATTGATTGACAGCTCAGAGTGAGCTGTCATTCAATGAGCATGTGCTATATACAGCTGGCACTTGCTGAAAGCTCAGTTAGTGGCCAGCTGTGGTGGAGAAAGGAGGGCTGTGCTGGTCACTGGCTCAGGTTCGGGATGGGGAAGAGTGAGTTGGTGGGTCACTACCTGCCAGGGTGGGGGTCCACTAGACCACCAGGGAAAGGTTTACATTTTCTATACAGGGTATCAGCAATAGGGAGGGGTATCTGCTAGACTACCAGGGAAATATTTCAATTTATCATACAGGAGATCGAGTTGGGGGGGTTTACAGTGGACATCAGGGACATTGTTTTCTATTTTGGGTGGGGAGAGAGACCACTGAACACCAGGGAAAGCATTTAAATATATCAGGCAATGATAAAGTGGGGAGAGGAACCACTGGACACCAAGGAAACTTATTTTTTATACTCGGGCCTATGGTGGGCATTCGGGGGGGGAGGCCACTACCACCAGGGAAAGTTAAATTTGTTTTAGCGGGCTGGTGATTGGGAGGGGGAGAAATGAGACTACATGGACGCAGGGCTTTGGGGGGTGTACTAAACTCCATTGCATCCCATGTAAATGGCCACCTTGTGCCTTGCACGCCTAATGAGCTCATTTGCATGGCTGCTTTTGTGAATACCTCATTATGGGGCCATTCTCCTGGCTGCATGTCAGGGTGGCGCTAGCGGGGTTTGAGGTAGAGGTAATGGGGTTACCTCTGACTCGACTTAGCCCTATTCACAGTTGGATAGCATGGTATGCTACCCATCTATAAATAGCATTTTTTAACACCTGGCAAATCACAAAGTGCAGTACAAACATTTGTGCTGTGCTTTACGATTTTTTGTGAATCTAGCCCCTGCAGTTTACAGATTTGGACATGTTAAATGGTATAGTGAGAAGTATGAAAACACTTATTTAATGGCGAGACCCTGTTAGACACTAACACTAGCAACAAAAGCTTCCTGACATGTATACAAACAACCCCCCAAATCTCACAATTCTATAGCCTCTTTCTTCAAGACACCAAAGGGTCTGATGTTGATAATGTCAGATGGTGGGCTAGTACTCTAGGAAAAATATTGGAAGTTGGAATTGGAGCAGGATATGGTCCAGTTCCCTTAAGAATTTCAAAGTGGTGACTATGACGATGGTACAATTTAAAACTCTCCATAATCTTTATTATATTCCATTTCAAATGTTCAGGATGGGTATTCGGGCTACTTCTAACTGTCTGAGATGTGAAATCATTTGCTGTGGTTTGCTGCACATGTTTTGGGACTGTTTGAAAATGAAATGCTTGTGGGAGAATATATTTAACTTCCTTAGGGATATTCCATGGTTACAAAACAAAATGAATGCAGAGACTTGAATTTTAGGTAATTTATGTGACAAATGTTGTGCAACATATTTGTCTGAGAATAACAGTGTGTGCTTCTTTTAATAAATATTATATTTAAGAGAAATTTGGAATAAAGAAAATGAAGCATTAGTTCCTTAATCTCTGCAACAGTTAAAAATTTCACTCAGAATATACAGTAGTTAGAAGACAAGGCTCCATCCTTTGCGGAATGAAAGTCTGAATACCTGGAAGTACTGAGATTAGAAAGACTTGCTCATCTAATGTTACATCAAGGGGCTCTCTTTGAAGCAACATGGGGAACCATTTACAAATACTTCTCACAAATAACTGTAGTATAGGTGTGATAAGATTCACCCCTTTACACATAAGCTCTTCTGTTGTGGATACAATGGGGTGGCTTACTGAGACACCTTATTGGTAGAACCTTTGTGTTCTCTAAGAAAAAAATGCTCACCTTAGTAATGTTGCCTCTTCTAATGGAGTCTTGCTGTATTCTGACTTAATGCAGTTAGCCCCAGCACTTGAACTGCCCCGGAGAGTAAGGAGTTAAACTCTATGCAGGAGCATAGAACATTGAGCTTGAGCTCGGCTTTCAAACCTCTTTCTGTGGTACTTCCCAATGTAACCATCAGATTCTTACAAGCAACTAACTAGCTGAGTCTGGATATAATATGTGTGTGTGTGTGTGTAAATTATTTTAGTATAAGCCAAAAGGTAATAATTTGGGCCCAGAAGACTCAAGTCGAAAACCCAAGAAGAAAAAGGTAGTGACAACACTAAACAGATTTATAATACAAACAGAATTAACAATTAACCCACCCAAGATGGGGGATGCAAGGTTCACCCCTGAGGTGCAACACTGTACCTGCCAGCCCACTTCCCAAAAACTAGGTTCTGAGAGGGGAGGCAGGAGGAGATCAGAATACAGCAAGACTCCATTAGAAGAAACAGCATTACTATGATGAGTAATTATTTCTTCAAACAACATGAAGTCTTGCTGTATTCTGACTTAATGCAGACTACCAAGCAGTTCCTTGTGGCGGAGGGAATGCAGAATCTACTTTGGGAACAGGGTCTGCAGTACTGCTGTGCCAAACCTAGCATCACTCCTAGCCTGGATATCCAGATAGTAATGCTTGGTGAATGTATGTCCTGTTTTCCAGGTGACTTCTTTACAGATCTCTAACATGGATATATCTCTGGCTGCTGCCAGAGTAGCAGCTGTACCCCTAATCGAGTGAGTCCTCAGGCCTGGGGGGGGAGCTTTACCCAATTTATCATAGCAGAATTGTATGCAAGAGACAATCCACCTGGCAATAGTTCTTTTAGTGGCAGGCTTTCCTTTTACCACCTCACCATAGGTGTGAAACAACTGAAGAGAGTCATTCCTGTGAGCCTTAGTGTGCTCTACGTAATAGCTAAGAGCTCTTTTAACATCCAAGCTGTGTAGCCTTCTTTCACCTGAAGAGGAGTGGTCAGTGAAAAACACAGGAAGAGGCATAGACTGGTTCAGATGGAAATCTGATACCACTTTGGGTAAGAACCCCCTATTGGTTCTTAGAACCACTTTATTCCTATGGAAGGATATAGAACTGAAGAAATAGGAGCACCAGGATACGTGTGGTGCTATTATTCAAGGCGATTCATTAAATACAGAAAATAAGTACCCACACAGCATAAACAACACACGAAAATGCTGTTCTAAATGAATTTCATAGCGTTTTATATATCGCTGGCAAAATCGTGTTCTTCAGCTTTTACAGCATATTTAAAAAATCGCTAACCTGTGCTCCATAAGCAGCAATGAGACATAGAGCTGAAGAAACAGGAGCACCAGGAGCTAAAGCGAACAAGTTAACGTTTCACCTGGACTCTGCCACATTATGACACTATCTATAAATGTGACTGTGTTGAACAGTATATTTATGTTATAAAAAGAAAGTTGTGGGACTGATCATGAAATAGTTGATGTGAATCTAGTTCCATTTGTTAAGGTGATTGGTTTATTATTGTCACATGGTCAAGTTCAAAATTGTATTTAAATGGTATGACATTATGGCACTATTTTATTCTGATGAAGCCTGGCAGAGTCCAGGTGATACGTTAACTTATTCGCTTTAGCCACTTTTGTATTCTTTTGCACGTTTGATATATAAAACGCTATGAAATTCATTTAGAACATCGTTTTTGTGTGTTGCTTGTGCTGTGTGGGTGCTTATTTTCTGTATTTAATCTATGGAAGGATATGAAGTCTGGTTCAACTGACAAGGCCTGTAATTCACTAATCCTTCTGGCAGAAGTAATCACTACCAGGAACACAGTTTTCCAGGTCAAGTATTTCAGCTCAGTCAAAGCAATGGGTTCAAGGAGGGGGGGGGCTGCATGAGCTGTGCAATGCAGACATTAAGTACCCAAGCAGGAGTCAGTTCTCTAAATGGAGGGTTTGTGTGAACCAGACCCTTGGAAAAACTTTTTAAACACATGATGAGAGGCCAGGGAAGAGCCCTTCCCTGCTGAAAGGAAAGCAGAAACTGCTACTAGGTGAAACTTTAGAGTTGCAGGCCTAAGACCTAGACCATTGAGGTGAACCAAATAATCTGAGGCTGTGGAGATGCCTGCAGAATCAGGGACAATGCCTTTCTGAGAACACCAAATGGTAAATGTCTTCCATTTGGAATCATAAGTCTTTCTAGTAGATGGTTTCCTGGAAACTTTCAGAATATCCAGGACTGCCAAAAGACTGAGAAAGATGCAGGTCTGCATATGTTAGCTCTTCAAGAGCCAGGCCTTGAGATTGAGAGACTGGAGAGCGGGATACCAGATCCTCCTTTGGGAGGAGGGCAGAAGATTGTGTCTCTTGGGAAGGGACAGGGGACGAGACACTGCCAGGAACAGGAGCAGAGGATACCAAGGCTGCCTGGCCCAGTCTGGAGCCACTAGGATTGCAAGGTTGAGTTCTGATCTTGATCAGGACTCTGAACAGCAGAGGGAATGGAGGGAAGGCATAGAGAAACCTGCCCTTCCAATCCAAAATCAGGGCATCCTGGGGCACAGTCCCCAGGAGTAGAGGTCTCCAACAGAACAGAGGGAGTTGGTGATTGTCCGGGGCTGCAAATAGATCTGTCTCTGTAGTGCCCCATCTGGAGAAGATGATCTGCAGGATGAGAGGATTCAGGGACCATTTGTGATGTCCCTGGGATATTCAGCTCAGAGCATCTGCTAGTACATTGTCCTTCCCTGGAAGAAGAACTGCTACTAGGGAAGTCTAAAGAGAATAGGCCAGAGTCCACAGTTTCATGGCTTCCGTGCACAAGGCCGAGGACTGAGTGCCTCCTTGTTTGTTGATATACCACAGTGTGGTCGTGTTGTGTGTTCTGACTTGGATCACCTTGCTCTTGACCGAATCTGAGAAGCACTAAAGGGCCAGGAACACTGCCCTGAGCTCTAAAAGGTTGATGTGAAGGAGAGACTCCTGTGGAGACCAGACCCCTCGGACTGTCAGGGCCCCCAGGTGGGCTCCCCAACCTAGGAGAGAAGCATCCATAGTCAGAACTACTGAAGGAGTCTGTGGGGGAAATGGGACTCCTTGTCTGAGGTTGTCCTGATCCAGCCACCACTGGAGAGCTTGGACTAGAGTCTGAGTCACTGGAATCAGTTTGGTAAGAGAATCCTTTTTCTGAGACCAGAAGGACCTTAGGTGAAAGTGAATAGTTCTCATCTGGAATCTTGCTCCCTGCACCACTGCAGTGGAAGCTGCCATGTGGCCCAGAAGCTGGAGGAAATGTCTTGCTGGGCGAGAGACCTGAGGTCGAAAAGATGAAGCAAGATCCACTAGGGCCTTCACCCTTGCTAGGGGAAGGAAAGCTTTCTCTTGTACAGTGTCCAAATCTATTCCTATAAAGATGAGAAGTTGAATTGGTTCGAGGACAGACTTTGGAAGATTGAGAAGAAAACCCAGGGAACTGAGTAGGTCCTGGGTAGTTTGCAGAGCTGGCTTGACCTGTTGAGATGACTGACCCACAATGAGTCAGTCATCCAGATATGGGAAGATGGTGATACCCTGTCTTCTGAGGTAAGCCACCACTACTGCAAGGCACTTTGTGAACACCCCTGGAGCTGATGTTAGGCCGAATGGCATGGCTCTGAATTGGTAGTGGCCTGAAGGCAACTTGAACCGGAGGTATTTTCTGTGGGAGCACCTGATAGGGATATGGAAGTAGGCATCCTTGAGGTCCAGAGATGCTAACCAATCTCCTGGCTTTAGAGAGGGAAGGATTATTCCCAGAGTTACCATTTTGAATTTGGGCTTTGAAACGTGTTTGTTCAAATCCATGTTTTCTTTGGGGTAAGGAAGTACCTGGAGTACAGTCCTTTTCCCTTGTGCTGAGTAGGAAACTTCTATATAGCTCTGAGAGCTAGAAGAGAAGAAACATCTGCCTCTAGGGCAAGGGTTTCTGAGATTGATGCAGGTGGAAAAGACTTGGCCCTCTTTTTTGGAAACTTTTTGAAGCTGAGGGCCAGTTCCTGGCTTACTACTTCCAGGACCCACTTATCTGAGGTCACAGACTTCCAGGCCTGGAAATAGTAAGCCAGCCTGCCTCCTACTGGAATTGGGGCATCGACCCGGGCTAACACATCAGGGTGTCTGCTTTGCAGGAGCCTTAGACTGGGAGGAGGAGGGAGCAGTCCTGCTCATCCCCCTCCTGCCCCTCCCTCTGAAGAACCCCCTCTGTGGGAAGGGAGAGGAGGCTTGGGCTTGTTAAAAAGGCCTGTGAAAAAGCTTGCCTCTGCCCCTAGACTGCTGCTTCTGTGGAGTGGCCTGCCTTTCCTTGGCCTGTGCACTCCTGTACGTGGTCCATATAATTAGCTTGCCTGAGTCCCAAAGAGGATGCCAAATGCTGATTTTTGGTCATGGTATCCACTTTCCTGGAGTCCTTATCCGGGGGTGTGAAGCCAAAGGAATGTTAGCCCTGTCACAGGCTGCAGCCTGCACTACTCCAACATGGCTGCTATGATTATAAAGGAACTCTGTAGCTGAGCCTGATAAAATATACCTCCTGCCCATTCTCCTGTCCACAGGAGGTATTGAATTAGGAGTTTGTAAAATTGTGTGTGTCTGTTTCCCCAAGGACTTATGAAGAGGGATAGACTGCCTTTTTGGACTCTAGCATGTCCATCATTTCCATAACATCAGGCTCTTCTTCCTCCTCTGCAGCTTCAACCAAGGGAAGTTGAAGGGTTTTAGCCACCTTTTTGTAAAACAAAAAGTGTGACAGGGACTCGGAGAGCCTGGAAGGAGAGACACCCGAGGGCCTGTCTGGGGAGAAGTCCGTCTCATTGGGCACATCCAGACCCCCCTGGTCATCATCATCATCAGGATAGTCTTCATCTCCCTCTCACTCCTCTTAATAAGCATCTGTATCATAATCCGAAGGAGACAGATCCAACTGTTCGGACGGAACTGGTCTAAGCGATTGAACAATGCTAATCGTTTTGGCTATTTCGTCCGCGGTTGGAGAATGCGGTACAGGATCCGAACCGGTGGACTTACATTTTCTTTTTGATGGAACCGGCCCCCCAGGGTCGTCTCTCCTTTTGCCCGAGGAGGTATCGCGTAGGTCAGTAGGCACCTCCTCAGGTTCGGCTGCAACTGATCCGGGCTGGCCATCCAGATCTATGGACTTCTTAGCCTCCCTTTCCTTCAGCCTACTCAGTCTCTTATCTAGAGTGGATTTAGGAACGTTTTTACAAATTTGGCAGTCTGACTTGAGGTGGTCAAACCCCAGATGATAAACACAAATGAGGTGGGGGTCGGCCTTGGCAAAGGCCTCCCAACACTCATTACAGCGCTGAAACCCAGTGGGACTGTTTTTTTTTTTTTGGGTTTGTCAGACATGGCCAACCTACTAAATTACCCTATAGCAGCATTCAAGTCAGGTAATAAAATAACAGATAGGTTACAAACCATGTCACGGGTTTTGAAAAAGAACCAGAAAAAGCCCGAATCTTATCTGTGTCAATCTTCACCATTCATCACAGATAGGTTATCTGGCAGGAGGTCAGGACCCCGCGGGAGCTTTTTTTTTTTTTTCTTTTTTAAAAAGGGTAGGTGGAGCTGACACACCATCGGCACTGCCCTCGCGGCCGACGTACTGCATGGCGCTCGAGGGTTGGCCATTAGGCTGTGCTGGCTCCGCCTGCCTGCCAGTTCTTCGTCTCCCGCCATCGAGGTCGCCTCGTGGGAAGCTTGAAGAAGATTGTAGGCTTGAGTGCATCCTTTTCCTTCAGCGTTAAGTCCGTCAGTTTCCTGCCGGTTCTGTTTTCTGCCTCCACTCGACGTCACCCGGTAAGATCTTTCCTTATTTTTTGAATTTTGCGACGTCGAGTCTGTTTTGGTGTTTTTTTCCATAGGTCATGTCTCGGTCAGAGGGCAAGAAGTCTTCGAAGACGAAGTCGGCTCTACGCGACGTGTGGTGCCCTTGTGGACTTAAAATTCTCCGTCACCGACCAGCACGACTGGTGTCTTGCGTGTCTTGGCCTGCTTCACGACATGGACTCGTGCAACATCTGCTTCTCCATGGACCACCAGGTCCTCGAACAGCATGCGTTGAAAGTGGGGCGAGCTCCGCCGACTTTCAGGGGTAGGGTTCGCTCTCGTCGGGCCAAGCCGTGCTCTCTCGGCCTTTCCTCCGGGTCCCCTCTCAGTTCTATACAGACTGAGGAGGAGGGAGCCTCGGCTACTTGTACCCTAGCCATTGCCGAGGCTCCTTTCCGGCGGGAGGCGCCGCCATGGCAACCGCCCCTTCGGGGGTGAAGGCTCCCCCGGTGTTGTTCCTGGCTTGGAAGGCCCGGGTCAGCGCCGTCCTCAACACCGTCAGAGCCTTCGGCGCGGTTCGCAGCGCTGTGGGCCCTGGCGGGGCCATCGCCGGTGCCGACTTGTTGCTCAGCGCTATGGGCTCGGTCGATGCCGATCGCGGCACCGACACTGTTCATGGCACCATGAGACCCACTCCAGCATCATCCTTCGCCATGTCTCACCTCAGCGCCGTCCTCAGTGCCAAGGTTGAGCATGGCACCATGTCCTTGAGGCTCAGCGCCGTGGGGCCTTCGACTCCATCTGTCGGTGCCATCCACAGCGCCGTCCACGCTCTCGGTGCCGCTCACAGCACCAAGGAGGCTGGGCGGCATCCGTGTTCAGCACTGAGGTCCGCCTTGAGGCCGGTCGGCGCTGCCATGGTCCTTGGCGCTGCTTGCGGCGCCGGGGAACCAGGCTGTGTCGACGTCAGCACTGAGAGTGCCGCCGGGGCTGTCGTCTGCGCCGTCCCTGTCCTTGATGCCTCCCCCGGTGCCGGTGGATCGGATGGTGCCGTGACTGGTCCTGGCATTGGACCTCTGGCTCGGGCTGTGGCCGTGCCTCCTTCGGATCCCACTTGCGGGGTTGTGGGGGGCACTGGCACCAACTTGGGTACAATGGTGGCTTCTGGGCCTGGTGGTAGGGATAGTTCTGCCCACCCTCCTATGGTTTGGCTCAGAGCCTCGGACTCTACCTCTTTGGAGACGGAGTCAAGTTCCGAGTCGGATGTGCAGTCGCACCCCTCAGGGTTGGCTGCAGACGTGGGCAGCACGATGGTCTCATCGACGAGTCGGAGCCAGCCTCCTCCTGAGGAGAGGTCGGTGGCCCCCGAGACTAGGGTCAGTGGTGCTGACCAGCAGACAGTGGTGCGTGCCACCATAACTGTGCAGCCTGGTCTTGAGGGTTTCATCGATCCCTCAGTTGTGGTACTCCCTCCAGTGGTGTGTCTTGATCGCCCAACTTTGGAGCCCATTGAGGCACCTGCAGGGGGGAGGGTACTGCTCCCTGGGTATCCTTTTCGGGGGCTGCCCAGAGATGCTAGCTACCTAGGCTGGCCCTCTCGAGGAGGAGGACTCGTTCGGACTCTGAGGGGTCGAGGGGTGTGGGATCGGCGCGTCTGCCTTTTTCTGGGGTCCACCCGAGCCCTGGGAGGAACTGTAGTGCAGGTTTCCATAAGGGTAGGGCACCGTCCTTCTGGACCTTTACGGCCCCGGTCACCTCACTGGGGGGATTCTTCCGGGTGCAGCCAAGGCAGTACCAATGTGGTTGTGCAGCTGTCGGCTGTGGGGTCTTCCGGGGTACCTTCTTCCACGGGTGCCCACGGTCCGCTCCCTAGCCCTGGCGGAGGTCAGTCGACATCTCTTCTTGGCTCTGCCCCATCCCTCTGCCACATTCTCCTGCGCTCCCAGGCATCCTCGGTCCTACCGGCCCTCTCACCTGGGAGCAGTTCAGAGCGGTGACTGCCTGGTTCCCTGCTCACGTTAGGGCAATGGACAGCCAGGTTTTTCAACCTTCTCCCGTGCAACCACCCTCTGAGCACATGGTGACCTCCAGCTCCTCATCCCACTCTTCAGGGGGAGAGGAACCTTCTGTCCACATCTCTCCGGCTGCTGATCGCTCAGAGTATCAGCGTTTCCTCGTGAGGATGTTGGAGGATTTGCACCTTTCACCCTCCACTATCAGCAATCCTGAGCACGCGGCGCATGCCTTTCTAGGTGATTTTGGCGAGGCCACCCTTGTGGTGCCGCCCTGGCCGTCTCCCTTCGGGGCGATGGATTGCAGTTTGGCATGAGGCCCTTCTCCGGAGTTCTTGCCCCAGGGATCTCAGCCAGAGGTATTGCGCACCCCCGAAGTCTCCAGGTTCCATGCCTCATCCACAGTCTGGTTTGATGCACTTGGATACTCCTGATGGCTTCGCACCCTTCACCATGACCGACCCCCAGATCAAGACTCCTCAGATTTTGATTTCTGGGGGGGGGGGAGGAGGAACTTCTACTCTGCACGGTTACTCCTCTCTATTTCTGCTCATCAGGCCCACTATGCAGCCTACAACAGGTTCTTGTGGTCCAGGCTAGGTCAGCTCCTAGCCTCGTTGCCTGACTCGGAGCAAACCAGGCAAGCCATCGCACTCTCTGCACGTGGCTTGGAGCTAGCAAGGCATCGAGCGAGGGCATCTTATGACACCAGTGAGGTAGCTACCAGGGTCGTAGGGACAGCGATCCACACTAGGCGATCGGCATGGCTACGTCTTTCCCAGTTGTCACCCTTGGCCCGGCGTAGGGTGATTAGCTCCGCCCACCAGGGAACCTATCTTTTCTCCCATAGAGTGAGACGGCGCTTGTCTGGGCAACTTCCTTCCCCTTCCGGGGGAACTCCATCTCTCTCTCCCCACTCTCGGGCCTCTCCAGGCTCTGAAGGTCCCCCCCCCTTAGTGTGTCACCCACTGAGGGCTAAGGGACTTTGTCCCTTAGGGTGTAAAGAAACAACCCCCTTCAGGGGGCTTGGTACTCACCCATCTGTGATGAATGGTGAAGAATGACACAGATAAGATATGAAAATTACATACCTACCGTAATTATGATCTTTCTGTGTATCTTCACCATTCATCACAACCCCACCCACCATCCCCCTGGGGCCTCAGTCTCTGGGTCCCCTTCCCTCTCTGTGACCCCCTCCTCCTTAGGAGTGGGGTAATGTAGGGACATACAGGAAGTTATTTTCCAAGGAGAGTGGACAGCTCGAGCGGCACTCCTTCTCTACTACTTTGTCTCCACCCCTGTGGGGTGGGAGTTGGTAGTTGCCCTCCTTCTGTCCTCCTCCTGGTTTCCATCCAACTATTTCTCCTAAAAAAAAAATAAGGAAAACCGTTTTTTTCACCAAACATCTTTTCTTGAGAGAGTACTGAATCCCTGTACCCTGTCCTTCTTCCAGAATAGCCGTCTCTGCTTTCTGGAGTATTTGCCAGTTATTCTGTGCCTTGAATTCTGGCAGACAGCTTTGCTACTCCTTGCAGTTATTATACAGTCTGGTGATGGACAAGGGTCTCGGATATCTTAATACCTCTCCCTCGCTCCTAAATTCTTTCCCTCCCTACCCTTCCCTTCTTCCGCTTCCAGAGATTGGGGCCCCTCCCAATCCCCTTAGTCTAACCTCTTCTTTGCTGTCCTCTCAGTCGTTATTTCTCCTTTTAGTTCAGACATCCTTTCCTTTTTCTGTCCCTTGGACTCTCTTGTCCCACCCTCCATCCCTTCCTCTTACCTCTCCAGCGACTCAGAACTGGCAGGCAGGCGGAGTCGACACAGCCTAATGGCCAACCCTCGAGCGCCACGCAGTACGTCGGCCTTGAGGGCAGCGCTTGATGGTGTGTCTGCCCGCCCACCCTTTAAAAAAAAGCTCTCAAGGGTCCTGACCTCCGCCAGATAACCCATCTGTGATGAATGGTGAAGATACACAGAAAGATCATAATTACGGTAGGTACATAATTTTCATTTCTTTTGAAACTGATTGATACCAGAACACTATTCTAATCCCAGAAAATTTTTTCTCAAAAAACCAGAAGAAATACAAGGTCGGTTCCTAACCGGACTGACTGAAAAGAAACCAAGGAAAAAAGTAATTTCCACACACTATTGCAAAATAAACACAGTCACTACCTATCTACAATACCACCTGTACTGTAGACAGAGGCTGGAAATCGGAAAAAATAACAAATAGAATGGTTTAAAACCGAACGCTTTACTTTTTACCGAACCGAGCAGAGGAATCTTTGGAGCGACTTCACTGTTAGGCGGAGTAAAGAATCTGACGGTTACACTAGGAAGTACCACAGACAGAGGTTTGAAAACTGAGCTCAAGCTCAACGTTGTATCCTGCATAGAGTTTAACTCCTTACTCTCCGGGGCAGTTCAAGTGCTGGTGCTAACTGCATTAAGTCAGAATACAGCAAGACTTCATGTTGATTGAACACATTTTATGCCCATATCCTCCCTTCTCCTTTCTCTTTTGCTCCTTTTTCAGTTGTTTTTCTTTCTTATTTCCCTCTTTCCTTTTCATCCTTACTCTGTCCCAGTGAAAGAAGGGGAAAACTCTGAGGCTATTTGTAGAGTAGCTTCCTGTTTTATAGTTGAAATGTTATATGATCTGTTCTGTTTTGATTTATTGTTTGAACATTATTAAGAACCACAATGTCAATGACCTTTCTGTTTGTGTCCTTCAGCAGGGCTTCCGGGATCCTGACCATAGAAAAAACATGGAAGCCAAGCTGATCATCCGCCTTGGCTCCCAGCAGCCCTCTGGTTTAAATGATAGACTTATTTTCCACTAACATCTTTCAGCTATCCTTTTTTTTTCCCTAAAGTCAATTTGTTTTTGTACTCATTTATTTTTCATTTTCACCATATGTCTCCATTTCTGTGTCCTTCTCACACATTTGTCACATTTCAGCCTTCTTACAAGGCCCTGTTAATTAGTCTCCACCTGGGAAGTTCCCCAGCTCTTTCTCTCCCATTATGCTTTATCTTTCCCATCATCACCTTTTTGTTTCACAGATTCTCTCTTAATCTTACCATTTATCATTTCTTCTCCCTTAGCATCCCCCTTCTTCTTTCTCCACCTATATATCTCTCTCATTTTACCTCTCCTCTACACTAACTTGTTTTTTTTCTCTTTTAGATATTTCCTGAAGAAGACCTAAGGTCGAAACGTAGATTTTTAACTCTGTATATTTTGTCATATGTATTTTTGAAAATTTTAATAAACTTTAATTGATAAAAAAACACAAAAGAAAAGGACTAAGTTAAGGAGAGTTTTTTCTGCTCCCCAGGCTACTTCTGTGTCACCCCAAAGTTTCTGGCAACTTTTTTACCTTATTGCATAGTAGTGTACATCACTGCATCTGTTTTATAACTCACTATGTACTAAATGTCTTATTTTTTGTGTCTATCTGATGTGGAACCTTTGTAAAAGAGCCTCTTGGCTCAAAGGTATTAATCTGAATCTGAAATAAATAAATAATAAAAAAAAGCTGTAAAATGGATGGGCTTACTGCTGATGGTGGAAAGCATGCATTGGCAGGTTCTTCACCCTCGCATTGGTCACTGAATTCAAAGATGGCTTAAAAATGCTGCAAGCAGCAGTCTCAGCCAAAAGAGACTGAAAAAGCTGCCAAAGAATCCTCTAATCCTAGTAAGGATCTCAGGGTGTCTGATAGAGGGAGCCCTGAGGCTGATGATGACAAAAAGAATAAAAGAGCTTCAGTACAGATCTACTGGTGTCCTCACATACTGTATGGCAAAAAAAAGAGAGAAAAAATATAACTGCTGCACCCCCTGTAAGGGATGAGGAGCAGGCAGTAGAAAGGAAAGCTAGCCCTGCTACAGAAGACATTACTAAGATGTGGCCATGTTTCTAGTCCTAGCAGGCTATGGGGAACTTAGTCACTGCTGCTACCTGCCCCCTTCCTGTCTCAGGGCATGCTGCAAGAACCTGTCCTAGAGGAGTTGGATGAGGAGGAGGAAGAACTGGAACTGATTGAGTTGGAGGACATCCCTGAGCAGAACTTTGTTTCCCCTCCAAGGCTTAATGAGGATTTCTCCTCATAGTCCTCCTTTGTAGAGCAGATGGTGGATACCCTTATTATCCCCTTGACTGAGACAGAGTAGGATACAGAGGAAGCTGAGTTCATGAGTGTACTGGGCCTGACTCCTACTAGAAGGCTGTCAGTGCCCATCCATAAATCCCTCAAAAAGGCCATTGACACAGCATTTGCAGCCCAGAATCCTGCTCTGGACGTAAATAACAAAACAGAGAAAAAAAAATATTAGGTGGACAAACAAGTGGTTGAATACCTGTATGTCCAAGGAGTGGTACAAGCTGCTGTCTGTGAAAAGGCTTAAGTGCCCCAGTATACATGACCCCCCAAAAAAAAAAAAAAACAGGAAGACTGCAGGGAGTTGGATTACATGGCATGGAACGTTTACTCAGCTGCAACCTTGTAATTGAGGCAGGCAGCCTATATGGCATTCACAAATCAGGATCAAAGGTTGCTGTGAAATACAGTCATGACCTAAAAGAAAAGGTTGAAGATGAAAAGGGTGATGATTGGCAGCAACAGCCACAACATCACTTGAGGCAGCTAAGTATCAGATCCACATGGCAGTGGACACCAATGATTCTGCTTCCAGAGTCCTAGCACACTCTTTGTCCTAAGGGTGGTTTGCCTTGCTAAGGGCTACCATCTTGACTCAAGACATTCAGGCCTAGGCAACTGACTTCCCCTTTGAAGGTCCCTCACTTTTTGAAGATAAAACAGAAGCATTTACTGTATGAGGAAAGTGGATGAGCAAAAGTCTTGTTACGAAAGTCTAACCCAGAAAGAAATTACCTCTACATCTTTCAAACCTTATGGAAGATGAGGTAGGACCTGTTACCAAAAACCCCCATTTATACTATGAGGCACTGCCAGGGGTAGGGGTAGGAGAGGTACCAAGCAAAACTAAGCTGTAGCCCCAAAGCCACAGGAGAGCCAGAGCCCTTGGCAGTTCTGTCCGGGTCACCATAGACTTGTCAGTGGGAGGGCACCTGGCCCACTACCTCGAGGAGTGGCAAATAATTACCACAGACAAGAGGATCCTGACAATAGTGGATCAGGCCATAACACTCCAGTTTGTAAAGCTTCCTAAACTGAAAACTCTAGGAAGTTTCCCAGCACACAGACCAGAAGAGAAAAACCTTCTGGAAGTGGAAGTAAAAAAGCTGTTAAAGCTCAGAGCTGTAGAAAAGGACCTTGACTCTCAGTGGGGAAGAGGTCTCTTTTTCTGGTACTGTGCTTCCTGTGGGCCTAGGTACATTACATAGAACAGATTATGTACTCTGTCCCAACACCCTAGAAAGAGGTTGGGTGCCTTGAAGCACTGAGGCAAGTAGGCAGTCACTTTCGGTTTTGGTACTGTCATCTTGCACTGTATATGCTATGGTATACATATTTGTAATATATGGGTGTCACTTTGCCCAGACATAATGAGTGACATCACAAACTCATAATACTATCGCTTTCATATCCAAAAGACAAAGTACTGTCATTCTGACATCATTCACTACAATACCATCAACAGCTTAATCTGGTTCTGTAAGTCAGTTTACATCTGACAAGGATTCCCTTTCCCCCGTGTCACACCTGGAAATGAGATGTGGCTCAGTGTGCCTCTCCTGGTCACAAACTTTCAAATAAATAAATAAATATTACTGTATTATGAGATGAAATATTTGGGGTGGTCCATATATCACAAAAAATAGCAGACAGGAAACCAGCAGTAGCTAGGCTTGTCATTCTATTTGGGGAGTCTGGTGACAGTATAAACCACTCGAGCTTTCCTCTTGTGGTTCATGATGTCACCAGAATCTGTTGATGGAATTACAGCCATGTTACTGATGATTTCCTATCTGTTACTGTAGGTCTTTGTACTGTTTGCACAACAAATAACTTTGCTATTTCTTTGCATAAATATGCTGTGGACTGGTCTATGAAATTCAGAAGTGCACTCACGTTGTACTCTCGTGATTGACTTTTGTGGTCAGGCTGCCCTGTGAGTACACCAGATTCCTGCACTGACATGGCTAAGTTTTATGATTTGAACCATAAGTTATCTGAAATCCAAGAAGCATGCACTCATTACTTCCAATAGCTTTGTATGAAGTTCGAACTATCCATTGTTTACCTGACACAAAATGGCCGCTCAGGTAATAATGCATCAAAACAGATAAAAAAGGGCATCTTTCAAGACAGAAAACAAGGGTGATTGAAAATGGAAGTAAAAGATCTTGATTTAACATCTGTGCCACAATATGAACTGCTGCATTAAAACTCATCAATGGGGATGTGGATAAACTGTTTGTTTCTTGTGAGACTGTGTGCATTAAGTCCTTGAATTCTGCTTTAATTGTGATTATTAGTAAGTTTTGTTAACAATGCAGCCCAGATGCCATGACACACATTGTTGTAACTGCACTGATTTAACTCTAAAAATATACTCAAAACTTCGTAGAAAGGAAAATACCAGTTAGTAGGGTTACACTTTCTTTTTGCCATCGTAGTGACAAAGTAGTTTGACTTTCTTTTGCAAACATCATGCACGATTTTCTTAGGCTGAAGAAGCTGAAGCAAGTTATGCAACTTTCCGTGGCTTAGTAAACTGAAAAAACAAAGGTTCCCCTAGCAAAAATGGAGCCTTCAGCTAAATTCAGAACTACAAACTCAGACCTAATGTTCTTTGTATGCTTGTCAAAAGGATTAGCTTATTTTGCAAGAAACTATATTTCCTTTGGTAATTGTGTGTTTTTTTTATGATTGCAGCCCGTGTTAAAGATTTATCAGGATCACAATCACCCTGAATATATACATGAGAAGAACAGAGAACGTCTAATAAACAGTGGATGGCAACCGCCAATTAGTTTGCTAGAGAAAAGAAGGCGATCAACCTCTGTAGAACCAATTGATTCCCCCTGCCATCTCCCAGACCTTCCAGGCAGTCTAAAAGAAAAACAGGTTTACATTTAATTTCTTTAATCAAAATTGTTTTTTTTTTTGTAGATTTCAAGCAGTAGGTTCATAACGACCAGCTTCAGTCTGTTACCGTTCAGCACAAGCAGTCATTATCATACCTGTACATGACCACTGGGCTTAGAATCTTCACAAACCTTTTAAGGGGACAGGAATTTGTATCTAACTGGCAGCAGTTGGTAACGTTACATTCCTATTTACAAAAATGAAATTCATACCTTCAAATTTTCCACATTTAACTATACCTGAATAAATACTGATGTGAAAAACTTGTTTTAAGTTGTTTTCTTTTTACGGACAACATTCTGCACAGTTCTCTTCGAGGAGCCAGCATTTTACTGTGTCACTGTTTGTATACAAATGCTAAGCATGTACTGTTGACCTGTCAGAACCATGCTTCCAGTTCTGTACACAAACTGTGACATAGTTAAAGCTCCAAATTATTGGTTCCATGAAGAGAACTATAACAGAATGCTGCCCATAAAAACAAAACATGCAAAAAGTAGTTTTAAACCACTTTGTATTCAGGTACTGTAAACTATGGGTAATTTAGGGATATGAATATAATTTATGCCAATTAAAAATAATTTTCTGTCCTCTTCAAATTAAGCATTGTTTCCACAGACATATTACATTATAATAAATAATGACATCATTCTAACCAATCAGGATTGTTTGTTTTTAAACATTCTGGACACATGTATAACCATAAGAAGTTGTCTCATACAAACAGTTCTAAAACTGTGAAGTTCTAAGTTCAATTGGCATAGTCCATTTCCACTGTCAGGGGTTTCTCTCTTTTTCTGTAAAGAACTTGAGAATGCACACTCATAACCATAAGAGACAGAGTAACTGTATATTAAAACGTACAACATAGTGCTGTGATGATGGAAGGGATATAGAGTCTGTCTTGTCTGCCTTTCATGCCACACGGCAATGACTATCCCCAATTTGAGCATGGGCACACATAAAACAAATCTCTAACTTGTAACTGTAGTTCTTCTAATAAATGGCGGGATGGAAGAAGATATGGGTAAAGCAGTAACACTAAATGAATATTTCTGTTTGATATTCATGGTGGAGGACAAGGGGGCACTATCTGAATGTCTGAATGGAACCAGTCACTTGAGGAGAGGGTGCTGAGGGGTCTAAATGCTCTGAAGACTGACAAATTAATGGACTTGGCTGGGCTGACCTCAGACTCTAAATGAAATATGACAGGAGCTGGCAACATCTCTTCATTTGTTCACTGGAAACAGATGTGTTGCCAGTAGACTGGAGGGTAGCTGATGTGGTACCCAGCACAAGAGTGCATGCAGGGATGAATTGAGGATGGGGCACTACAGATCTGTCAGTCTGATGTCTACAGTGGTCAGATTGCTTAAGGCCATTATTAAGGAGAGGGTGGAGGAGTTTCTGGATGCCAGTGGATTTCATGACCAAAAAAAACAGCATGGGTTTATCAGTGTACTATACGCACTCAGTGACAGCTCAGTTGGTGGCCAGTTGTGGTGAAGAGAGGAGGGCTGTGCTGGTCACTGGCTCAGTTTCAGGATGGGGGGAGCAGGGTGATGGGTCACTACCTACCAGGGTGCGGGGGTGGGAGGTCCACTAGACCACCAGGGAAAGGATTACATTACCTATACAGGGGATTGGGGCTAGGGGGTTATACTGGACACCAGGGAATATTTGTTATATGTCTTGGGCAGATGATCGGACAGGCAGAGGGACCACTAGACCACCAAGGATATATTTTTTACCTCTGAACAGGACAGCGATAGGAGAGGGACCACTAGACCACCAGGGATAAATGTGTTCTAATTCTGAAGAGGATGGCGATCAGCAATGGGGGAGGGACCACTAGACCACCAGGGACAAATATGTTCTAATTCTGAATGGGACAGTGATCGCTGTGGACCACTAGACCACCTGGGTCTGCTGTGTTGGGGGTAGGAGGGGCCACTGCACTTCCCCCGCCAACTGCTAGGGTTGCGCAAGAGTAAGTCGGGGTTTCTTTTTTTTCACTTTATCTTTCTATTGAAATTCGAGTATATAAGACAGCACACATCTAATACAATAGAAGACTATCCTCCATGTAAGGTATAAAATATCACTTAACAAAACACAGTATTTAGGGTAAACATATTGGAGAAACCTTATATACATGTATTGATTATAAAACACAAACCTAGACAGGATGTAAGTGGAGAGCAGAAGGGTTACAATCAATAGGGTATTATAGGATCAGAAATAGCAACCATGTGCGAAATACATGCTAGGGCAGGCTATGGCAAGGCATTCAGTAAACTGCAAAAAGTGATAAATGTGGTAATATGAACAATGTTCAGTAATGGAGAGGTGAAGATAAGAGAAACATGTGCAAGGAAAGAAAGAAGAGAGAAAAAAGCAAGGAGGAAGGGAAAGAGAGAGGGAGAAAACAGGAAAGAAGGGAAAAAAGAGGAGAAATCTGGGCACAAAAGCTTCGAGAAAATCTAATCTGAGAGCAAAATAAGAAGGAGGGCTAAATATCCCTAAGAATTAGGGTCTAGAAGAACTAGGTCCAATGTACTTGAAGTAATGCTGCCAACATTTGTCACATACAGTGAGATGGTTATGAGTAACTTGAGATAATCGGTCTAGGGAGGCATACTGAGAGAGACTTTGAAGAACATCTGAAAGAGAAGCCACCAGAGCAGATTTCCATTTCATAAGAATCAGACGTTTGACCAGAAGAGAAAGTATGTTTATCCATCTAAAATGTGCATGTGAGAGGAGAGAGCTATTGGGGATAAGGATGCCTAGAAGGAATAGCTTGGGGTCAAAAGGTAGTTTTTGTCCTGTTACTCTGGAGACAAGTAAACAGACTTTATGCTAGAGCTTATTAATGGGCGCACAGGACCCCAAGATATGAAGTAGATCCCCATTGGTCAAATTGCAGCACCAGCAATTATTATTATTTAATAGGCCCATTCGTTGAAGCACAGGGTGGGTTCTATACCAAAGATGTAGGATTTTAGTTTGTATTAAAGAACTACAGGCATCTTTAAAGGTATTATGTGCAATACGCCAACAATCACTCCATTGTGCGTCTGAAATATTGTAGTTAAGAAGAGTACTCCATTTATTTTTGGCCTGTATAGACTGATCAGGTAGATTATCGATATTGTCTTTGCAAATGGAGCTATTTAATTTTACTGATAAATTAGTCCAGTGCGAGATGTATGGGTTTAGAAGAGTATGCCTATACACTAAACTAGAGAAAGAGTTATAAGCTGCCCAAATTTATAAAAACTTCCAGAAGTCCTGTTTAGGAAGTTTCCATGTGTCGTGCAAGTCTGAGAATGATCAAAGAGTGAGTGAATTCTGGTCCAAGATATCTCTGAGAAAGAAAATGCCTTTGTTCCTCCATGTACGACAGAAAATTGGGTGATCTCCTAGAGTGAGCAGTGGATTGCCTCATAAGGGGGCATAAAACCAGGGTGTTGGATAGAATTTCAGGAATTTGTGGGTTACTTTCCAATAAAGAACAGAGGATTATATAGTTGGGTGAGATTTTAATTTAGAGGAAATGGGATTAAAAATGAAGGAAGTGGGAACTCCTCCTGGGCACAATGCAGATTCCATTGCAACCCATAGTGGTGAGTGAGGGGAGGGTTTCTGAAACCATTTAATGGTTTGGGCCATTTGGAAAGCCCAGAGGTAGCCTTTGAACCAGAGGAGTCCAAATCCCCCTTTTTACCAATGTGATCGAAGTTTGTTGCAGTTAAATCTCAGTGGTTTCCCATCCCAGATAAAGCTACCTATTAATTTATCAATTTTAGCAAAAAAGGAGGATGGTAAGACTAAAGGAATATTGGCAAAGAGGTAAAGAATCTTGGAAGAAATGGGCATCTTAATGGCTGCAATTTTAAAGTAAGTATTCCTGATAAGCTAAACTGAAAGGGAATAATACCAAGAAAGGCAGGGGACTGCGATAACCTCAGCTTAATTCTAAGCTAACAGGACAAGGTATAAGGATAAAGCTAAACACCAGAGCGTATT
This sequence comes from Neoceratodus forsteri, assembly GCA_016271365.2. Lineage (NCBI taxonomy): Eukaryota > Metazoa > Chordata > Ceratodontiformes > Ceratodontidae > Neoceratodus > Neoceratodus forsteri. Next base: position 1,334,432,238 of record CM057453.1, on the reverse strand, counting down.
TATAAACATTAGTAGTAATAGTACAAAGTATACTAACTTGAAATAATAGTAAATTAAAGAACCATATACAAGATGCCAGTATAGCCTAGACACAGAGCTAGGAATTCAGGGAGCCAGGTGTACTGCAAATGAACAAATATAAAAGGAAAAGTAGATCATTACCACATTAGAGTGACTCTGAATATACTTTGCAGTGCAACAGAATAAGTACATAATAAATACAATATTGAGGGGGAAAGAAGAAAGGGGAGGTCAATTTAAGCCCTTACACCCTGAGCCAAATGCAAATCAGGATTATGTGGAGAGAGATATAGACTTCGGTGATAACTGTAAACAGAAGAGATAGTCATAGTAAAGATCAGCTCCGATTACTCGAAAATCACCTAAATAGGTGTTATATTGGGTGACCAGGTCTAGAAGATTAGGCCCAGTGAACCCCAAAATAGGAGGGACCACACAGCAGTGGATTTCTATAATATCTGTAGGCTTCTAGTAAAATAAGGAGCATAAGGAAGATGTAGATTGACAATCCTTTGCAATAGTACACCAAACATAGCCCACCTCTTTGAGTGCTAATGATAGTTCCATATTGTAAGCAGGAGGTAGTAAGAATAATGGAGCATAGGGAAGGAGATAGATTAAATGTAGTTGCCAATAATAGTTAAGAACCTGTCATCAGGAGAAGGAAGGGGTAAGTTGCCTTCTAATATATAATAATTCACATATGAAAAAAGAAAAGGCAATAATCAGGATGCATACCGATTGAAGATATGCAACTGAACAGCCAAAAGACTATAAACCTGATGCACTGCTAAACTGGAGAGTAAACGTTAGATACAGAGAGCTTGTTCAGTGAGGTAATGTATAAGATCTAACACTAAAATAATTGGTTAGAAAAGCATTGCTAAGATACCAAAGTTCCCCTGAAGACCTTTAAGCTGCTCGTTTAAATACTGCAACAAAAAGTAAATTGATCACACTGCGATGTACAGCTTTTGCGTTCTACACCCACTGGGAGTGAAAGCAACCAGGTAGCATAGACTGTAGAGCGGGCGGCTAGGCAGAAAAAGTGTACTGGCACTCCCTTTAAGTATCCTGGAAGCAAAACCTACCAAGATATAGCAACTGTGACCATATTACTGACCATATAAGTTCATGACACCTTAGATTTATTAGCAGGATTGTGACTATTGATGTTCTTGCTTTTGGTCTTTGCCCTACATTTCTTTTTGGGAGGCTCTAAAGATTTGAATGGGGAACTTGCAACAACTTCTGCCCATGAAGTATCAGCAGAAATACATCCCTGAGGCACCAGGCCCAAATTAGAGGGATGTTCATCTGAAATTTGCTGGGAAAGATCCTCCTGCGAGGAGTGCATGTCATGCTCCAAGAGAGCAAACTTATTGTTCAAGGGAATAGAGGGGTTGATTTGAAGATGAGAGGCAGCAGCTTGGGGTGTAACCTTGCTAGAACAGCATGAAAATCTTGAAGAATAATGCCCCGACAGAAGCTTCTCTTGCAGCCGTGTTGATTGCCTTGGGGTCAAATCAATTGCGACGTCACTGCTTGGGGCTACAAGTTCTGCAACACTTTCCCCACATTCCTGTACCTCGTCATCCACCCTCCATGCAGATACCAAAGCTGTGTTCGGGTTGCCAATTGCTGCTGAACCTCCCAGGGTAAGATTGCAGAGACCTCCAGATATTTGGTTAAGGCATCAGGGGTTTCAAAATCCTTGAAGGAAGAGCCTGAGAAAAGGCATAGTGTCGTGGGGTAACGTAGAGCAAATTTAATGCTTCTTTGGTGGAGGATTTGTTTACGTGGATTGTAGGCCTTCCTTCTGATGATTAAATCTTTTGAAAAGTCTCTGTAGATGGAAATATTAAACTCTTGCCACTGAAGTTTCCCCATTTCTCTGGCTCGTTTCAGTATTAATTCTGTCTGGGAATAGTTCAAGAAGAGAGCAATGATAGGCCTTGGTCGCTGGTCTGATGTTGGCCTGGGACCCAGAGTGCGGTGAGACCGCTCAATGATTAATGTTAGGTCAGGAGGCAGTTTAAGCATTGCAGGCAGCACATGTAATAAAAGTGCATTAGTGTCTCCTAATTCTACACCTTCAGGGAAGCCGAAAAATCGTAAATTGTTGCGACGATTACGATTTTCAATATCGTCAATTTTGACTTGTAGGGATTTAATAGTTCGATCTTGATTACGGACAGTAGCCTGGAGATCATGAATAGTAGTGGTGTTACAGGCTGTTGCTTTCTCATTAAATGCAATTTTCTGGCTAAAAGTTTCAAGAGTGGTCACATTCTGTTGGGTGGAGGTTTTTAGATTAATCTCAGCCATCAGTTTAGAAAACATTACTTCCACTCTAACAAGTGAGCTTTGCTGTACTTGGAGATCTGCCATAATGCTGAATGATGAGGCCTAGTATGCTGCAGTACAGAGTAGAATAATTGAATATAAGTAGATGATGGATCAAAAATGACTTACAAACTGTGTCAGGCAGTAAGATTATAGGATGGTCACAGGAGTTGGTGCCAAAGAAAGGTCTAGTGAAGGCTGGATGGGGTTAGATTGCAGTCATTCCTGCAGAGATTCTGAACTATGCTGCCATCTTCCTGGTCCATTTCGCCCCTAAATGAAGTCGAGGTTTCAATCGGTATATTGCACCACGCAAGAACTGTGCAAAAGCGGCCATGCGTAAGGCACATACTCTGAATATGGACTGTGTCAATATTCAGGTCCCCACCTCTTCATTTATATTGCATCCCCCTCTCTCTTTTGCCCAGGCTCAAGCTGAGTTTGCCTGTGCTAACTGGGTTTTTCAATATTGCGCTTCTGCGCAAAGCCCAGTTAGCACAGGCAAAGTCGGTTTTGCACCCAGGCAAAGTTTTGAATATGGGGCCCCAGATCTTTAGTTGCAACTGAATAGAGCAATTGACTTGGACAGTGCTCCCAGCTAATTAGCACTTTAGTCCTAAAGATCTGTTGTTCTATAAAGTTTTAAAAGTTTTTTGATTAGTAAATATTTATTCTCTCTTCCAATCTATGTTATATTACAAATTAGTTGTTTCCTGTGATTTTTAACAGCTCCAGCAGTTTTGGGAACCGAACCCTAAGTCACATTAGTGCATTCTCACAATTATTATGGCAGAGTTTGCAATTTAATTTTACAACTTCACAAATCCATTTGGCTCCATTGTATATAACAGTCTGTCTGTCTGTCTATTTTACAGGGGTGCAGTAATGCCCCTATAGTTAGGGTTGAGCAGCACAAAGAAAAAATTAAGTTTTTGAGTCTCCTGAGTCTTGGTGAATCAGTGACAGGGTCTTCTTTGGGGTTGTCAACCCTGTCAGCCCTAATGCCCACCCTGTTCTCTAAGCAAACAATGTCAGGCATGATCTCCTTTCTTCCTGCAGGACTGCAGGGCCCTGTATGAAGAAAGCTACAACTTATTGTGTTGGCAACATGTGAGACATCCTTCTCTACCTTTGAAGAATGTACCACTATGAGGCACTGGCTTGGAACTGTACCTTGTGCTTCAGACAGGAGGCTACGGGCTGGGGAGGGAAGGGGAGGGTGAGCATTACGGTTGAAAACTCCAAGGAAGACCCAACCACTGATTCGCCAGGACTCCAGAGACCCAAAACCCTAATGTTTTTTCCGTTTGCTGCTTGGGGAGTGGGGTTGAGGAGTTAGGTTTGAAACATTAACACCACATTTCCCTACTTTTGTGGCATTAACTGAACTCTAATTGGTGCATTAACAACATTTTTTGCAAAGAATATATAGATATAGGTATAACATTTAAAGTCCTTTTCTTTCTATTTTTCAAGCACTTAAGACTGGTTTCGTTGGCTTACAATACCCGTGGCTGAATCTGGATGAAATTTGCAGCCTCACAGTTCTAATAGTTCTGCATTATATAAAAAGTATTTTTAAGTGCTTTTCTTTCTCTTTCTCTTTTCAAGCACTTGAGGATGTTTTCTTTGACTCACTATGACTGAGGCCAAATTTTGATGAACTGCCACTGATGTTTAAGTCCTTCTGCCTTAAATTATAGCACTTGATAAGAAAAAATGACTCATAGTAGTAATGTTTTTTTTTTTCCAAGGGATCCCTCACTATGTTTAAAAACTGCAGTCATTCCCCTGGAATGGGTTGTCCCGGAGCCTAAAATGTTATGCTAATTATGGAATCTTAGAATGAAATTCAAAGTCTGCTGTGTGGTCATGCTCACCCCTACCAACTAACATCAGATTAATTGTTGAAGCTATGGTGAGCAACGGCCACTAAACTAGCTAAATGACTACCAAAAAAGTATTCCAAAGGAAAGAGTCTCATGAGACTCTTCAATATGGCAGAGTAAATTTGCAAAGATTAGATCAATGAGTATCACTTGTAAGGCGCTGTAACAAGTAATGCACAAGCAAATTGAAAAGAACTGGTTCATGTGAGTACTTTTTCCAGATTCTGGAAGGGGATGTAGGGATGAGATTGATAAGCATAATGAGAGAGCCCTTGGAAGAAACAACATTGCTACAGTGAGTAGTTTTTTTCTTCAAGCCCCAGGAATTCCTCACTATGCTTAACAACTGCAGACTACAAAGCAGTACCTTGGGAGTCTGGGTACAAAACCTGTTTATAGAAAGGGTTCTGCAAGACAGCAGTGCCAAAGCTGGCATCCCTTCTGGACTGTATGTCCAGACAGTAGTGCTTTGTAAAGGTGTGTACTGTTTTCCATGTAATTGTTTATGAATTTCCTGTAAAGAAATACCCCTTGATGCTGCTACTGAGGCAGAAGTACTACATGTAGAGAGTGCCCTGAAGTGGCAACTTGCCAGCTTTGCAGTAACAGAATTGTACGCAGGAGACTATCCAATGAGAAATTGTTCTCTTGGATGCTGGCTTACCTTTATCCACCTCACCAGAGGTGACAAACAACTGAGTATTGATGGACTTCTCCTCCTTTGTGCAGCCAAATAGTAGCTCAGTGCTCTCTTAACATCCCAAACTGTGGAGCCTTTGCTCTCCTAAACTGGATCTTACTTCAAAGAGCACTGGAAGGGCAATTGACTGGTTCAGATGAAATTCAGACATCACTTTAGGGAAGAATGTTCTGCTGGTTCTTTAGACTAACTTGTCCCTGCGAAAATGATATAGTTAAGATATGTGCAGAGGGCTTGCCGCTCACTCACCCTTCTGGCAGATGTCATAGCCAGCAGAAAACTGTCTTCCAGGTGATGTATTTCAAATCAGCAGTTGCCATGGGCTTCAAACTCCATGAGCTGGGCAATGCACAAATTCAGATCCCATGGTGGGACTGGATTCCTGGCTGAAGGGTACAGGTGGATAAGGCCTTTAAAGAACCTTTTTGAAAATGTGATGTAAGGCTATGACCTGTCCTTGCCAGCTGAAGCATAGGCTGACACTACTGCCAGATTAATTTTCAGATTTGAAGGGTGCCTGAGACCCAGGTACTGAAGGTGGACCAGGCAGTCCAGGATTGTAGGAAGGTCTGCCTGAAGTGGGATGAACTGCCTTGAAGACCACCACAGAGAAAAGCTTTTCCACTTGGAAGCATAGGTTTTCCTTTTTGCTGGTTTCCTGGAAACCTTAAGCACTTCCAGAACACTTTCAGAAAGGTTTAATACAGAGACACAGAGTTCTGAGGTCTGGAAATGTTATCTTGCCCTGGGACAAGGTCAGCAGATTGTATCTCAGGGGAAGGGTGATAGGGTACTTGATAGAAGGGGACAGGAGCAGATAGTACCAAGTCTGCCAGGCCCAACCTGGAGATGTTAGGATCATGGTTGCAGATTCTTCCCTCAGTTTCAGCAGCACCCTTAGTAAGAGTGGGAATGGAGGGAAGGCATAAAAATGTCCCTGCCTATCTGAGAATTAGGGTGTCCACTGCGACTGCCCTCACCAAGGGAGGTCTGCAACACAACAGGGGATACTGGTAGTTTTTTGAGGAGGTGAACAGGTCTGTCTCTGGTGTACCCCATCTTCTGAACACTGCAGACAACACATGCTTGTTCAGGGACTATTCATGATGCCTCAGGCTGGTTCTGTCAGGAAATCCACCAAGACATTGTCTTTCCCTGGCAGGTGATCTGCTAACAGCTTCATCTCCATGGAATAGAGTAGGTTCCAAATCTTCACTGTTTCTCTGCACAGCTTTGAAGATCTTGTTCCACCCTGTTTGATGATATAATACATGGTTTTCTGTCCTGGCCTAGATGGATCGTCCTCTGATGTGGGAGAAGAAGGCCTGTATTGCCAGAAAGACTGCTCTGAGCTCTAGGAGATTTACGTGCTCCTGAGACTCCAGTGGGCTCCATCCCCCCCCCCCAGTCTGATCCTCCACATGGTCACCCCAGCAGAGGAGGGAGAAATCTGTAGTGAGCACCACTGTGGGTGGTTGTTGGAGGAATGGAACATGTCTGAGTTTGACTTCTTCTTTCCAGCACTCCAGTGCCCTTACCAGGTACATTGACAGGGGCACTAGTTTTGAGATTGGGTCCCATCTTTGGGACCAATGGGACCCCAAGTTGTACAGGATATCTCTCACTTGGAATCTGATACCTGGCACTACTACTGTATATGAGGTCATGTGCCCCAGCAGCTGGAGGAAGTCTCTTGCAGGTCTGGGTTGCCCTGCCTTGAAAAACCTTAGAAGCACCTTCAGGTTTTCCACTCTTTGTTGCAGGAGGAATACCGTCCCTTGAAGACCATCAAATTCTGTACCTATAAAGTCCAGAACCTGCACAGGCTCTGTCTGGGACGTTTGGGCATTGATTAGGATGCACTGGTCCTCCAGAGTGTGTTGGGTAAGAAAAAGGGAGGATTTCGCCTCCTGGTGTGACTTTCCTGAGACTAGCTGGTAGTCTAGGTAGAGAAAGACCACCACCCCTTGCCTCCTCAAATGTGCAGCCACTACAGCTAGTCACTTTTTGAACACTCTGGGAGGTGAGGATAGGCAGAACTGGTAGTGGCAGTTCCCTACTCTGAATCTGAGGTACTTTTTGTGAGTGGGCCTGATCGGAATGTGAAAATAGACATATTTGAGATCCAGTGACCCCAGCCAATCCATTGCTTTTGTTTGAGTATCCTGTGAGAGGTTCATGGTTCTGAGCCATGCAGATCTCCTAAGAGACACTGCATGTGCCATGACTCAAAGCAATGTAATTGGTATCCACTGCTAACTGGAACTGATACGTGGTGGAATACATGGCAGTGTTTGCTGTGTCTGCCAGATCTTGTGCCAAGTCTCCAGTAGTGTTTTCGCTTCTAGCCAAAACAGAGCTCCAAAGAGCCTTTTGGTTTTGAGCTGTGTAAGCCATATAAGCTAAAACCAAAGTAAGCTGCAATGCCTGTACAAACTAAACTCAGACATGTACATCAGTTGCAAAAACTTTTATTTGTCAAATGATGCTTGGTTAATGTTGTCAAGGCATAGGTCTTCAGGAACAACTGGTACAACAACCCACAAGAGACAGGGCTATCCTAGATCTAGTACTAACTAACAGGGAAAGGATCACAGATCTCCAGGTAGAAGGTCACCTGGGTGCCAGTGACCATCACATGGTATGGTTCAATTTGGCCACTAGAACAAAATCATCCCATTCCAAGGCAAAAATATGGGACTTTAGAGGAGCTGACTTTGATACGATGGCCAACAGAGTTACGCTAGCCCTGGCAAAAAGAAATACAGGTGAGGGGGTACAGGCAAAGTGGGCAAGCATTAAAGATGCAATACTTGAAGCAACATCCCATTGTGTTAGTGAGAAAAGGAAGTGCAAAAGAAGAAGAAAACCACTTTGGTTTTCAAACACAGTAGCAGAAAAGGTCAGAGCCAAAAGGCTGGCCTTCAGGAAATATAAGGGAATGCAACAGGATGAAGATAGGGAGGCATACCAAACTTTCCTAAGGGAAGCAGTGAAGGCAGTTAGGCAGGCAAAGGCCCAAACTGAGGAAACACTAGCACAAACAGTAAAAGAAGGTGACGAGACTTTCTATAGATACATTAGTGAAAGGAGAAAGTCCAGAGGGGGTATTGCTAAGATCAAAGGGGATAAGGGTGTGTGTGTGAGGAGGAGGACCATGTAAAAGCATCTATCCTAAATAGATACCCCTGCTCAGTATTTACTGAAGAGAATGTAGGGCAGGGCCCACAGCTCAGCACCATGGACACAGGGGGGAGAGAGGTGTGCACTAGTCCCTTCACAAAAGAAAGGGTCCTACAAGAGCTCGATAAGCTCAGGGTGGACAAGGCAATGAGACCTGATGGCATCCATCCCAGGGTACTAAAGGAGCTAAAGGTGGAACTAGCAGAGCCATTATCAGAACTGTTTAGTGAGTCTCTGAGCACAGGAGAAGGGTTCATGTGATCCCGCTCCTGGTAACAAGGAGGAGGCAGGGAAATACAGACCAGTCAGTCTTACCTCAGTAGTAGGCAAGATTATGGAAACATTCCTTATGGAAAGACTAGCACAACACCTGGAATCCATAGAAGCACAGGATCCAAGACAGCATGGGTTTACAAAAGGAAGGTCCTGTCAAACTAATCTCATAGATTTCTTTGACTGGGTAACCAAAGTGGTGGACCAAGGGGGAGCAGTTGATGTTGCCTACCTTGACTTCAGCAAAGCTTTCGATACTGTTCCACATAGAAGATAGATTAATAAGCTGGTTAGGCTCGGGGTGGGTCAGATGTTGATCAACTGGGTGGCAAACTGGTTGATGGGCAGAAAACAGAGAGTGGTGGAAAATGGTATACAGTCAGTGGGGTACCTCAGAGATCAGTCCTGAGGCCAGTCGTCTTCAATATCTTCATCAGTGACATCACAGATGGACTGGAGGGTAAGATTTGTCTGTTTGCAGGTGACACCAAGATCTGCAACAGAGTAGATGATCCAGATGGGGTGGGCAGAATGAGAAGAGATCTGGATAAACTAGCAAAATGGTCAGAAGAGTGGCAACTGGGGTTTAACGCAAAGAAGTGCAAGATCATGCACATAGGAAAGAGAAACCCTGAAGTCACCTATTGGCTGGGAGGGGAGTTGCTGGCAGTCATAGGAGAAGAAAGAGACTTGGGCATCATCATCACCGATGACCTGAAATCATCCAAGCAGACCGCTAAAGCAGTAGGTAAGGCTAGAGGGAAGTTGGAGTGTATTAGTAGGGGTATCATAAGTCGGAAGAGGGAGGTAATAATCCCTCTCTACAAGACACTGGTTAGGTCCCATCTGGAGTACTGTGTGCAGTACTGGAGGCCACACCTTCACAAGAGCATTAACCAAATTGAGGCAGTCCAGAGAAGGGGAACCAAAATGGTGCAGGGACTGCGTCAGAAAACATATGAGGACAGATTAACTGAACTCAATATGTATACCCTAGAACAAAGGAGGGAGAGAGGTGATATGATTGAAGCATTCAAACACCTTAAGGGCATTAACAAGGTGAAAGGGTCTAACATGTTTCAATATAAGAAAAATAACAGGACAAGAGGACACAGCATAAGATTAGAGGGAGGCCGATTAAGGGGTAATGTGAGGAAGTTCTTTTTCACAGAAAGGGTGGTGGATGCATGAAACAGCCTACCTCAGGAAGTTGTGGATATGGATACAGTGCAGGGCTTCAAACTGGCATGGGATAAGCATAAGGGAGCAATACAGATGAGTATGAAGATATAGGCCATTGACAGAGCAAAGGCCAATGGCACATTCATAAGGTAGAAAAAGAAATGGGCAGACTGCATAAGCCTTGCGGTCCTTATCTGCTGTCAACTTCTATGTTTCTAGGTCAGGAAGCATAAGAAAACCAGGAGCAGTTATAAAATTCTCAAGTAGCATTTTATTATTTTCAGTGATAAAAAAAATAAAAAAAATAAAATTGTTCAGGATAGCTATTTACAAATGCAGTACAAACAGAGAAAAGAGAGTCATTCATATGATGGTATCTCTAATTCTAAATTTCAGTCTTTCTCTCTCTCTCCAACAAAACATTGCTCTCTTTTTATAAGAAGTCTTTGCCTGGCAATTAATTTCTGCATCCTGAGCTCATTAAGTGGCATCCTATTTCTCACAAAATGTATCAGAACTTTGTCAACTTCTTTCCTTGTAGGTGCAACAAAATAGAACATTGTGTCCCTGAACTAATCTCCTGTTGACAGCTCTGCAAAAGAGTTTGTGGAGGTCAAACTGCATCTCAGTGTTAACACCCTGAATTCCAAATAGCTTTTTGCAATGATTTCAACAATATAACTATATACATTTTGAAACCATTGATCCCAGGTTCAAACACAGATTCACATATATTTTCATAAACACAGATAAGCAAGGGGGAAGAAAAGATAGAAACAGCAGATGAAGGCAGGGACACAGCGAGAGGAGGATGAATTGCAAGACCCTCAGAGTGATCAGTTCCTAGGTCTCACAAGAAAATTTGATTGTGCAATCAGACAGACAAAAGACAGAAGTGGAAAGGATAGAACAAATCCTTGCTTTTAACTCTTTCTGCATAGCAAGTGGGACAGGGTGTTATTCAACCCTGTCACAGTTAAACAAGGAGCTTAGTACCAGTGACCTTTGGAAGTATATGCCCTAGCACTTTGCCTGTAAAGGCTTCATCAAGGGGCAGGGAATTAGAGTCAGTCCCATCATTAAATAGTCCCAAAGTGATGATGTAATATATAACTGACAGGTACACACAAAAAAATATTTAAATTACATAGCATCAAACCAACACCATGATAGTATAAAAATAAATTAATTCAATATGTGAACCCAAATGGTGAGCGATATGATAGGAAAAAATATTTATATATCAAACTTAAATCTGGGATCCTATAGCAAATAAGTACTACAGCGAAGCACGTTAATTCACAATGCAGAAATTGCTAAAAGTTAGTTAGAAACCTTCTGTCCCATAGATCCATAATGTGATTTGCAAAATAATAGAGAAAACAAATAAATGATTACATTTGAGCACACACACACACACACACACACACACACTACAATTCCAAAGTAGCAAGGGGGGAGGGGAGATTAAAGAAATACAAGTGGTGGTGGGGGGATTCATTGATTATTACAACCAACATTGCAATTATTGTCGCAATATGTTTAAAGAAATGGTTTTAAATCCCACATTTCAATTAGACCTTTGGGACTTACAGTATCAAGTTTTAAAATCCAAAGACTTTCTCTTTTCATGAGTAGTCTAAGACAGTCACCTCCCCTTTCATGGAGGCTTCACACATTCAGTGCCCATAAATTTGAAGTGCATAGGGTTAGCATTATGGCATTCCAAAAACTGCCTGCCTAATGGTGTATCCAGTGTTCTGTTTATAATGGAATGAATATGTTCCTGGATGTGCTCCTTTAGCATTCTAACTGTCCTACTCACATAGCCAAGAAAAGATGTAAACCACATGAAACATAGCACAAAGGTGGTGTTACAGGAGACAAAGGGATGGATTTTCAAAAGGGTAGGGAATGCCACACACTTTGTTGCACATTGTGCCAATTCAAGAAGATCAGGCACATTTCTAACGATTTTCCCAATTTACAGTAGCTTGCACCAAATATTTTGCGTAAGCCCATAAAAAGCGTACTCGAGATTGCTGCAGACTAGATCAGAAAAAGGTGGTCTAACTTGTGGCAGTCAGTGTGACGCTCTGCCCCTGCTTCTGGTTACCTGTATGATATTTGTATTATAAATAAATGGTCTGTGTATGAAATATCAGTATGTGAGAGATTTGGCCTTTAACTTTCAAGGTCAGTAGCTGAAACCACAGGATGTCATTAAACTGATCAGAAGAAACATTTAATTAAGACATCCTTCCAGAATGGCATTTTATTACCTTTTATGACCTGCCCAAGCTTTTGAAGTTGAAAATGTGAGTTTAATGATGTTGCAGGAAGAAAGGTAATTGAGCTGGCACCTCTCATTTTAGCACATAGCCAGAAGTGTGTGAAGAGTCGTAAAACCCTCGGATCACACTAGCACCAGAAAATCAGCAGAGGGACTTCAAAGAGAACTGTTTGATTAAAGACTTTCATATTTGGGAAATGGCTAGTTACCGATTTTTTCAAAGTAATGACTTACATCCTCAGGGATAACTATGTCAGAAATTGATTCTAAGGGAGGAGCTAGCTGACTCACCAAAAGGGGGTGGGGAGAGGGATCTTGAAAATGAATCCTGTATCTGGGATATGTGACACATGATGTTTGGGCTCTGAGACAGAAGTTATCTAACTTAAACAGCACTTACAAGGTAATACTTAGATAGAAGAAATTAACTCTGTGGTAGGAGTGTTTTGTTCTGTAGCTTCCTTCTTGTTTTACCTGATTGTAAGATGTATGATATATTGTTCTGTGTTTAATTTTACCTGTTTTTATCATATTTTGGTAAACAACCTTTTCTTTGAAATACTGCCTGGGGTGTCTTCTCAGTTTCTTTTTGCATGTGAGGCACCTGTGTTTAAGTCTGACAGCTGTTGAAAAGCTTGATTGTGTAACTGAGCTTGCTTTATAAGGTAAGAAATACCTAGGCCTCTTACAGAGTTAAAAGGGGTTCATTTTGGATACCTGGTTAGGTGTCCTTATGCAAAAGATATATTGCATCCCCCCAAAGAGAGTATTATCTGAGCCTGCACATTTGGGTATGCTAGCATAAGGTTCACAGTTTGAATCCCTCCAGAACTCAAGGCTAAAGGTGATTCAGACCCAAAGCAGACAGGAGGGTTACCCTGTCTGTTACCTGTTCACACTATTGTACACTGAGGTTGGCACTGTGGAATCAGAGGGCCTGACCTGTGGAGTGCATTTGTGACAGGCGCATGGGCTTGAGAATCCCGATCACCAACTGGGGAATGCTGCAAGCCCCTTGCGCCATATGTTTGGCCCCAGGTGCACTGAACATATGGCACATGGGGATTTCGGCATTCCTCAGTTGGCATCTGTGATTCTCAATCTTGTGCACTGATTGCCACAAGTTAGATCAGTGTTTTCTGGTATAGCTTGTGGTAGTCTCGAGTACCCCTTTTACTGGGCTTGCACAAAATATTTAGCTCAAGCTGCCATAAATCAGGAAAACTGCCATAAATGTGCCCAATCTTCATGAATCAGGTGCAGCGTTCCACAAAGTGTTCGGTACAGCAGTGTCAGCCAGCGGGTTTAACACAGGGCTTGATGCAAACCCTGTGTCACCCTTTGTGAATCCAGCCCAAAATCTCTAATTTGAACCCAGTTGTTATTCATCAGTCCTTGAAAAGCTTTGCCTGTCTGAAAATACTGGCAAATATTGCAATTAAAGCACTTGAGGCAACCATTTGGTTTTGTGGGTAGCCATGTTCTAGTTCCAGATTTAACAACAGAAAATTGGCTATGCACTAGGTGATCCCTAATGTTTGTACTTCTGAATGTAATCTTATGATTCTTCCTAACAGCCTCAGCCACTGTGGTATCTGTGGCTCGTGGACAGCTGGTTCTGATTACAATATGATATTTTTTCTGCAATATAAAATATGTAGGGGAGTGTCTGTCAGGAGAAACTACTGTCTTGCTGAAACTGACACATCAAACCCCCCCTCCCCCGGTATAAATTCAAAGGACAGGACGTAGGTTAAACTACAGATATCTGAGATGCAATTACCTTGTTAATTTGCTTTGAAGCCAGGAACTAAAATATCCATTTTATAATGCCCTCAGGGAAATCCTTTGATTTGCGCTAGGTGTCATGAGGAAAGGGGCATATGCATGTGTTTGGGGTGTCTTCCAAGGAAGCCAGCTAATTACATCAGAGAGACTTTGATGTCTGTGTGAAGCAGGTCCCAAACTAAATTGGGAAGTCCAATATGCATTTGCTTGGAGTATCCAGTGAGTTATATGAAAGAGACTTTGATGTCTGTGTGAAGCAGATCACAGACTGGTTTGGGGGAAGTCACATGAAGAGAGGAGATTCACTGATGTCACCTATTTTTGTAAAATATCTTATTAGGATATCCTGTGTTATAAAATATAAATTTTAATACACCAAGGTGGAGTTAGGCGACCTCAGAGAGAAGACCAGCTCAAGACTGCTTTTAAATATACTGAGCAGACCTTACACAGAGACATTCATTTTCTGACTGAGAAAGAGGAACATCAAAGCACTGAAAGATTAAGAAAGTAAGGCTACATTAGATAAGACCAGTCTGAGTGTATGGGTTGTAGGAATTTGCACTTTTAAACCTATTTTGTTTTTAAGACTGTATGTGTTGGGATATGTTGTTCTGTATTTACTGTTTTCCTATTTTTAACTATTTTAAAGTAAAGATATATATTTTAAAAACAGAAACTGCCTGGTGTGCCTTGAAACTTCTTTTTTTTATAAGTGAAGCTTAGATGGTTACAGTTGACACTGTGTATGAGCTTATTGTGGTACCAAACTAGGAAACAGGTAAGAGTTCTCTAGGTCTTACATAGAGTTCTAAGGTTTCATTTTGTAATACCTGGTTAGGTGCCCGTAGGCAAAGATATCTGGCCCCCCAAAGACAGAATTATCTGAGCCTGACAATTGGGTACACTAACAAGAGGTTATCAGTTTGAATCCTTCCAGAACTTGGGACCAGGGTGACTCAAACCCACAAAACAGAAAAGAGGGTTATCTTGTTTTGTTAACTGTTCACAATTCTACACTCAGAGGTTGGCACCTGGGGAGTAGAGGGCTGACCTGCTGAGTGAGGTTGTGACAGCATCCACTTGGGATCTTGGTCAAGTCCTCCATAAGATGTTACCTGTTTTTCTAGCTACATTGTTAAATTCCATCTTTTGGATAAGATGTTAAACCGAGGTCACATCTGCTTATTCCAGTGGTAGTTTAGGTGGATTTTAAAGATCCCATGGCACTTCTCAAAAAGAGTAGGGGAATTTCCCTGGTGCCCTGGCCAAAATTTCCCCCATTCACTAAACATACCACTAACAGCTTAATCTGGTTCAAAGTCAGTTTGCATTCATCTGTATCCCCCTACCCTGGGTCGTGCCTGAAAATAGGCAGGATATGTCTAGTGCACTTTCCCGGTCAACAAACATGAAATAAATAAATAAATTCAGTAGAAAATTGAACTGGGCCCTTCTGGTTTGGTTTTTAACAAATTCCCATTTTTTGGGGGGGGGGCCCCTAACTTCATTAAGAGCTTTGTTCAACAGTTCCTTCCTATAGCATCTAGCTCTGAATCTTTCCTTGAGTTTGGATGCTTGGGACTTAAATTCTGAATCATATGAGCAATTTGTACAAACATGTAGAAGTTGACAGTGAGGGATGAAGTTTTTCGATGATTCTGGGTGGGCACTGTCATAGCTCAAAAAGGAAATTAGTTGCTGTTACTTTCCTAAAGCCCTTTGTTACCACCCTATCATTAGTCAGATTCCCCATCAAAGTAATATCCAAGAAGTTAATGCTTTCTGCATTGATCGTGGAAGTGAACCTCAAATTTAAGTCATTATTGTTAAGCCAGGTAACAAATTCCTTGGCCAAATCTTCAGTTCCCTTCCATATACAAATACGATCATGTATGTACCTACACCAACATTTAATGTTTTTAACAAATGGGTTAACTTCTGGACTATAGATGGTCTCTTGTTCACACAGTCCTAGGAATAAATTGGCATATGCTGGGCCATAGAGGCCCCCATAGTTGTGCCACAAATTCAAACTCAAGACATTATGTGTGAGGACAAAGTCAAGTACTTTGGTGAGAAAAATGACTGGGGTAACTTGTCTGTAAGGACTTTTGTCCCAAAAATATCTGCAGGCCTTAATGACATCAGTATTGTGTATTGGCATATAAAGAGCTTTGGCATCCACACTAAGCCATATATAAAGCTTTTTTGCCATTCAAAACTTGTCAAGGTGTCTCTTGTGTCTTTGAAAAATGGATGCAGGCCAACTACAGATTTCTGGAGAAAAAAAATCAATAAAACCATTAATGTTCTCTGTTAGTGTCTCCTTGGTGGCTTTCTCAAGTGTTCATGTATTTTTGGGAGAACATAAAATGTCGATATGACTGGGTGCTCACATCACAGATATTTTAGTTCTCATTTGTGACAGAACTACGTGCCACACCATCCTAGAGCAGAGAGATGTCAATTCCTTCTTACAGGTGCTGGCTGGATTACCTCTCAACTTATTATAATTGTTTACATTACAAAGTAAATCAGTAACAATAGATTTGTAGCATTCTCTCTCAATAACAACCACATTACCCCTCTTGTCACCTGGCTTAATTACAGTGTCTGTCGGAAAGGATAGTGTCTCTAAAACATGATTTTCAAGGTAAGATTGCTCCAGTTTACACCTGTGGATTGATTTAGAACATCCTTCAGTTGTTGTAATACAGTTCTTTCAAAAACATTTATGGTACTATTATTTACAGGTGGGCAGAAGTCTGACTTGACTTTAAAACAGATTTTCTCTGGTTTTAATTAACTCAGTCTGACTCTCACCTGTAGGCATAGTATTATTTTCATTCCATGAGTCCATAAGTGTTTCCAGGATAGTTTTGTCAATAGTTCCCTTGGTGAAGTCCGAATCTATCGCAGTCATTGAGTAGGGATGAAGCATATTCCTGAATAGCTAGGAACTCAGCATGTACTCCCTGGAAGAGAGGAGAGCAAGAGCAGACAGACATGATTGAAACCTGCAAGTATCTAACAGGAGTGAACAATGTGTAAGTGGAAGGTCTATTTTAGGAAGGAAGGCACTAAAACAACATGGCATGCAGTTAGGCTAAGGGGGTGGGGTGGGGGTTTAGATGGGTGTAAATACTTCTTCATGGTGGTGAATGATTGGAACAGCCTGTCAGAAGAGGTAATGGGGGCAAAGACTGCGGGGAGCATCAAGCATGTGTGAGATTGGGACAGAAGCATATTCTGTAGATGAATGGGAAGGGAGTGACACCTATGACCAACTAGGGTCAATGGGGACAGAATAGGTGAGGACAGGGGGCAAACTGAGTGGGCCTAAAGGTCCTTTTCTGCCAACAAAATCTATGGTTCTTCTTAAAGAGCTAGTGGAGCCAAAACAGGCAGACAGGAAAATAATACAAATTTTAAGTAGTTAAAACTTTTTATTTCTGAAGTATTTTTCTTTCTCCTTTTGTGCATTAGAAAGTCTTTTATGGGGAATTTCCCTGGTGTCTTGGCCAGATTTCCCCTATTTACTAAAAATACCACCAACAGCTTAATCTGGCTCAGTTTCAGTTGGTTATCATTTGTACCCCGCCCCGTCGCCTCTGAAAAGGGACTTCTAGTCTCAGTGGGCGTACCGGTCAACAAAATGTAATAAATAAATATTATGTGATAATATTGTGCTGGATGTGTGGAAGAGCTTTCAGGCTAGCAGCTGACATGTCTATGTTTATCTCTTCCACTACATCATCAGTATTGTGATTTCACTGACAGTGACATCACAGGTGACAGACCTGGCAGTCACTGAGTGGCTGTTCCTAAGCAGCAGTGATGTCACAGTTAGTGAGGTCACAGTGCCGATGATGTAGTGGGGGGAACAAAGAGAAAGATATGTCAACTGCCAGGCAGAGTGCTGTCCTACACGTCACACCTATTAACATCAGGTAAACAATTTTCTAATTAAACAAAGGAAAAGAAAAAAGTACCCAAGCTATAAAAGTTAATGGCTGACTGCTTTTAAAAGGTAATATTAGTTTTAGGCAGTATGCTAGCATTTTAAGGGATCCCTCACTATGTTTACACTCCTTAAAACCTGCCTCCCCTTCCTCAACCTGGAGGATGTTCACAGAATGATCATTTCTTTTTTACTGAGATTGCTTGAGCATTACTATTGCAGTTCCCATGATTGTAAGTTTGTTGTTATTGTTTATATTATAATTTTACACAAGCCTGCTCTCAATTTTTTTGGTGTTATTAAAGTCCATAAAAATGTTAAAACATTTTTGGCAGCCTTTTTAGTTGGTTATTCTAGCCGCTGCTCCACACTAGCTTGGAAACAGATCTGAGCAATGACCAGTTTGGAGCATGCATGCAGAGTTTGAAACTACATTCCAATTTGAAAAATTTGCATAGGTTCTATTCTCCAGGGCATCACTCTCAGGTGAGATGATTGCATAAAGTGTAAACTTAGTGAGGGATCCCTTAAGAAGAAACAACATCACTGAGGTGACTAATTTTTTTCTTCCTTGCTAGCTGAACTGCTGAAATCTGAAATTTGAATTCCAGGTTCCAGATTTTCAAACTTTCTTGGCATATTATTCAAGATCTGGATCCCTGCTGTTTATGTAGAAGGTTGTGTTCATATAGCCTGTTCTTTCAGGAACTAATGTGTTCTTGATCTGACTGACAAATGCTTGTAGGGACAAGAACAGTGCTCAGAGATGCAATAGGTTGATGTGTTTCAGCCTTTCCTTTGGGGACTATACCCTATTTACTGAGCTCCCCTCAGATGGCGTCTTCAGGACCACTGTAAGACATCTGTTGACAGGGCCACACATTGCTTTCTGCTTGAGAGAATGGAACTTCCTCTCTCAGAACAGCAGAATCTTTCCACAGTTTGAGAGCTATCGCAGGTCTTAACTGAACTGGAATCAGCTATGTCATGGGAGTATATCACTGACACCAGATTTCATTCTGATCCACTGTAGTTCCTTAATTTTCAGTCTGGACAGGGAACTACTGCTGTGATATCACCTGGAAGTTTGAGTAGTTGTTGGGCTATAGTGTATGGGAGAACATGATTGCATATGAAATTTGATTACTAGAATCAGCTTGTTGTGCTGTAGTAGTGATGTCAAATTGCTGTTGTGCTGCACTAGGTATGTCACTACTGCAGCACAGCAACTTAGAATGTCTTAGCTCATGTGCGATGAAGCGGCCGTGTGGGCGAGAGCTGGCCAGGAAGTGAGTGGTGTTGGAAAGAACTACGCCACAGTAAGGATTTTTAAGTACTGGAGGACATTACTGGATATTGGATCAGAGTAATGGTTGCCCGTATACTATGAAAGATTGTGTATGATCAACCATACACATACAAGTCTGTTTTTCGATTGTGACATCTCCCTAGTAATGAGACCTCTCAAGCTGCACTCTCGAGGTCTCTTGTTACCATGGAAACCTTTCAATCCAAAAAACAGCCTTGTAATATATGATTGCTCATACACAATCCTCTATGTCCTGTATGTACCTGGAATAAAAGTGGCAAGGAAGTTCATCAGATCTGATGCCCTGTGCATGGTAGGGAGACACTGCCTTCCAGTGTTCAGTTCTGCACCTATGGTTCTAGGGAATGTCTGGATTCCAGAACTGATTTTTCCATGATGATGAGAAACCCACGTGGCTGATTGAGGTCTAAGATTTTCATTGAGGCCACCTGAGCCGCTTGCTGAGTTTTCCAATAGATTAGCCCGTCATCTTAATATAGTAATAGTATTACTTGTTGCCTTCTGAGTGTGGCTGCTCTTGGCAGATTCTAGATGTATAGGCAAAAACACAACACAAGTCCAGCGATGTCACAGGTAATAAACAATTTTTATTACCAGACAGCACAGATACAAACAGTAGGTACCCACTGGGAGCTGTGGAACCCACCAGTGTCATGATACTTCTTCAGTAGTTGGACTCAATTTGGTAAAGTTTGCAGATCATACTTATACCTTACAAACAAGTTCTTATCACCAAATAAGAGTTATGTTACCAAATAAGGCAAAATACATGATCTCATATATGATCTCACTGACAGGTACATTTCAATGTTCCTCTTACACCCCACCTCAGAGGCTGGGCCCACTGACCACAGCAAGCTGGTTCAGACTAGTTTGGACTGCAGTAAGACAGTTTTCTGTCTAATAACCTTATCCTAAACAAAGAAGTCAGTCTAGCAGAGAAGCAGGACTATAGCAAAAAGTTACAGCAGCACCTCTCAAGGACACACATGGAACAGAGAGAGTGTGTGTGAGAACAATGCCCTGTGTGCAGAGTATAATACCATATGCAATACAGATATGAAGCAGAGTGTATGCAAAATAAACAGTTAGGTGGCACTGTAGTTAGGAGGTCTACACTGCCACTACAGAGAGGCACTTTGTGAACACTCATGGGGCTGAAGTGAGGCACAATGACATAGCTATAAATTGGTACTGACTGTCCCTCACTTTAAATCTCAAAAACATCCTGTGCTTTACCTTTATAGGAGAGCCTCTTAGTATAATCAGTCCCCTTTCTGAAGAGATGAGATGAGTTTTTTTTTAACTAATCCCCCTTCTGAAGAGATGGGATCATTTTTTAGAGCTGCCATCTTGAGCTGCTCTTTTTTTCACATATTGTTTATAACTTTAAGGTTTAAAATTTGCCTGGACTTCCCATGTTTCCTTTTTGGTCAGGAAGCATCTGTAGAAGTGGAAGGCAAAAGGTCTTAATTAAAAGACTTACATGTTGGCTCACAATTCCAACCTTATTATAAATTGATGAAAACATATACTCTTATTGCAGGTCACTTTCCAGGCTACAGTCAGGTTAAAAACAATATTATATAAAAAAAACTTGGTAACACAACAGATACCTAACTCCCCACTTGAAAAATTAATACTTAATGCACTCTGAAATTAAAAACTAATAGAGCAAATATACAGTTCAATAAGATAAATGAAGAAAGCAAATCCATTAAAACTTCACCTTGCTTGGCAAGAAGAGTTAGGGTCACACATTGATTAAACTCTATAGTTCCAGCTAACACCCTCATTTTACAATATCTCATAAAACATACTCTGTCAAATTTAGTTTAATATATTTCATAGAACATATAATACAACTTGTAAATTATGTAAGTAATAAGACATGATGAGGTGTGCATTGTGCTGGCCCATTGTATGCCCAGGTGCGTAGTGAGGCACAATGCCCCAGGCAGAGGGCCTTCAGCCCCTGGAAGTGCAATATGCCAGCACAACGCTCAACTCAAAAAGTGTCTTATTGCACTTATAAAATAGGTAAACTGTGAACGTTTAAAAAAATGCAAACTTTTGTTAATTAAAATTATGTATTTTCTTTTGTTAAGAGTTACTAGTAAAAAGTAGTCCTTTCCCAGCTGTCTAACATCTGCAGAGTTCTACTGGCTAAACTTTCACCCCCGCACACACACACTCACTCACACACACACATACACACACACACACACACACACACACACACACACAAACACACATAACAGAAGGCCTCCATAAAGTCAGGGATTCATTTTGTATTTGAAACAGGGCAAGCAGCAAAGTTTTTTCTGGTAGGCAGTTATAGATAGATTGGGAGGGGGGTCCATGGTCAGAAAAAAAAGGCTCTTCATTTTAATTTGTGTATGTGTGTAAGAAAGGGAGTATAAAGAAAAAGAAAATGTATTCAGCTTGTTTGTTCTTTTTATTTTGAGGGAGTTTTGTTTTGTGGGGCTTAGGAGATTTTTTAGTAAGTAAAGGTGGCAGCCATGTCTGTAATGGCAGTCTGGAATTTAAAAATAAAATACATTTATATTATTTGTGTGCTGTGCCCTGATTGGCAGCACTTTTTTTTTTACCTGTGCATTGTGCTCTTTCAATGCACAGTCCCTAGCCAATCAGGATACACTATTTTCCCTACCCATATTATAAAAAAATTTAACCAATATATCTTGGATAAATGGCCAAGATGTGATATTGGCAAAGGTACACCTAAACACGTTTTGTTCATATCCCTTTCTCCAGTCCTATTGGAACATAGTGAAAGAAGTAGTAGGTAAGATTATCGGAGTAGATTTTTCCATTTGATCCCAGTACCATCATGTTAGGTTCAAAATTACGGTCTATAGATCAACTGCCAGATACAGTAGCACTAAATCTCTTTCAGATATCTGTTTACATAACACCAAAAAGGTTATCCTTTTGCACTGGAAAGATGCGTTCAAACAACATGAAGTCTTGCTATATTATGACATATGCAGTTTGTCCCAACCTTAGAACTGCTCCGGAGGTGAAAGAGTTAAAGTCCATGCCAGGCATGGAACTTAGAGCTCGAGCTCGGTTGAAAATTCTATTTGTTGTTCTTCAAACTTAAACTGTCAGATTCTTTACTCCGCCTCACTGAACAGTCGCTCCGGAGATTCCTCCTTCTGCTCGGTTCATTTTGTCGGTTAAAGTATAAAAGTTTTCGTTTTTTAACAAAATTAAACGCAACCGGTCGGTTCAAGCTCTATCTGTGGTATTGTAAGTACTAGATAGGTTTTACATTTATTTTCTGTGTGGAACTTGTAAGCATTTTCATCGGTTCGGTTTGAACCGATCAAGTTACTTCTATTACATTACAGTCTTTTAGAAGTGCAGTTCCGGTTCTTATCGGTTCTAAAAACCGGTTTAATTACGTTTTCCACGACTCCGTGACATGGTTGGGAACCGATATGGGAGTCTTGCTTGGCAGATTGCCGTAAACGGGCAAATTTTTGGTTAGGCTGGCACTATGTCTGAGAAACCCAAAAGAAAAACCGGGCCCACTGAGTTTCAGCACTGTGTTGTATGTGGGGAAGCCTTTGCCAAGGCTGACCCCCACACCACATGTGTTTATTGTCTGGGGTTTGACCACCTCAGTTCAGACTGCCAGATTTGCAAAGGTTTTCCTGCAGCTACCCTGGATAAGAGAGTTGGTAGACTCAGGGAACGGGAGGCCAAAATGTCCGCTGACCCGGATGGCCAGCCCGGTTCAGTTTCAACCGAACCGGAGGGAATGCCCTCTGACCAGGGCGATACTTCCTCAGGCAAAAGGAGAGCCGACTCTGAGGAGTTGGTTCCAACAAAGAAATCTAGAAAATCAGCTGGTGTGGAGTCAAAACTTCCCTCTCCAACCGCTGAAGAAATAGCTAAAGCAATAAAAATTGTTCAGTCACTCTCCCCGATTCCGACCGAATCCTGCATCATCAGGTAAGCTGTTCGGTCGGGTTCTCCGTTCAAGAGTATTATTTAGAGGAATTTTGGC
This sequence comes from Neoceratodus forsteri, assembly GCA_016271365.2. Lineage (NCBI taxonomy): Eukaryota > Metazoa > Chordata > Ceratodontiformes > Ceratodontidae > Neoceratodus > Neoceratodus forsteri. The sequence continues at coordinate 1,334,409,230 of CM057453.1, read as the reverse complement.
GAACCAGAGGAGGGGGAAGAGGAGTATGAGGAGAGTGAATGTGGTTTTGAAAGTCTGGATGTGCCCATTGAACCGGACATCTCTCCAGTCAGACCTTCAGGAGTGTCTCCCCCTAGGCTTTCTGAGTCCCCGTCTCATTTCATGTTTATAAAAAAGTGGCTGAAACCCTCCAGCTCCCTATGGAGGAAGCTGTGGATGATCAGGAGGAGCGTGATTTTGTAGAAATGATGGATATCCCAGAGTCTAGGAGACTGTCTATTCCTCTGCATAAATCTTTTTGGAAACAGACAGTAAAGATTTTAAAAGCTCCTCACACTATACCTCCTGTTGATAAAAGAATGGACAAAAGGTATGCATTATCAGGCTCTGATACGGAGTTCCTTACACAACAATGCAGCCACGTGGGGGTGGTGCAGGCTGCAGCCTGTGACAAGGCAAATGTTCCCTTAGCCTCTTACCCCCCTGACAAGGACTCCAGAAAGATAGATGCCATGGCAAAGAAACAGTACATGGCAGCTTCCTTAGGACTCAGACAGGCTAATTATATGGCTTATGTTGCTAGATATCAAAAATCCAGATGGGATACTGTTTTAGCTCTAGCAAAGCAGGTTCCTGGCCAGCTGGCAAAAGAGCTGGAGCAGGTGGCCACTGATGGTATTGATCCAAGGTGCAATTCCATGCTGCAGTGGACTCTAATGATGTATCATCCAGAGTCATGGCTACATCTGTGGCTCTCCGTAGAATGGCTTGGCTCAGATGTACTAGCCTGTCACAGGATACCCAGACTAAGGCAATGGATTTCCCTGTTGTGGGCAACTCTCTGTTTGGGGAGCAAACAGAGAATTACATGAAGAAAATGGATGAATATAGTACCACCTATAGGAGTGCACAGGCCAAGGAAAGGCAAGTCACTCCCCAAGGCAACCTCCAGGGGCAGGGTGAGCCTTTTCATAGGCCTTTTTACCAAGCCCAGGCTTCCTCTTCAGCTTTTTCACAGAAGGGGTTCTTTAGAGGGAGAGGCAGACGGGCTGCAGGCATGCCTGCTTCCACCCCTCAGCCTAAAGCCCCTGCCAAACAGGCACCCTGATGGGGCGCCCAGGGCCGATTCTCCACTACCTGTAGGGGGCAGGCTGGCTTACTTTGTCCAGGACTGGGAGTCTCTAACGTCAAGACAAGTGAGTCCTGGAAGTAGTAAGCCAGGGACTGGTTCTCAGCTTCAAAAAAATGTGTTTATTTAATTAAGTAGCCAGTTGGCTAGTGTAGGTTTACAGCTTCCACACAGAGTCTTAGTGAGTTTTTGCTCGTAAAGATCTGACAGTTTAAGTTTGAAGAACAACAGATAGAATTTTCAACCGAGCTCGAGCTCTGAGTTCCATGCCTGGCATGGACTTTAACTCTTTCACCTCCGGAGCAGTTCTAAGTTTGGGACAAACTGCATATGTCATAATATAGCAAGACTCCATTAGAAGAAACAACATTACTAAGGTGAGTAATTTTTTCTTACCTCCCACATATCTACAGTGGCTAAAGTTTTTACTAAACTGTCCAAAACTTTGGCATCTAGTTTATTCCTTTGACAATCAATCCCATAAATACTTTAAAATCTGGAAACCATTTTTTATTATATTTCCTTTACACAGATGGGATAAGTCCTTCCTGATATCATTCAAGAATTATTTATCGTTAATATATAATATTTATTGAGTACATCCACATGGGCAAGCCTTATTATTTCTGGTTTAAGATGAATGGCACTTACATTGAGCCAACGGAAGCTGATCCATTCTTGAACAGTGTTTTCCCTTCCTTCTAAAATATGAAGTATTTATAAAAGTAACATTTCCAAATTGGTTCTTCTATATACACACTACTGCTTTCACAGCTAACTATATTTCTAATTCCTTCTGAAACAAATTTCTTAAAGATGAAGTTCTCTGTTTTGTAAGGACATGAGACTTTGGAAGACTTACAAATGAAAAGAGTTATCCTTTCTCTTTTTATGTTCAGATCCTACAGGTTTATGGTGATTTTCCTCCCAGTTCCAATAGATTAAAACAGGTGTACCATGCACCCCTACTGGCTGAGCTCTTGGAGTGCAGCATGGATGCAACAATTAGGGATCAGTTTGTGCAAAAGCAGGAATATAACAAGCATTTGTCAATGCCGGACGTTTGATGGGTGTTAATTTGTTTTAGGTTTTTTTTTCCAAGTTTAACCACGACTTTTGAAGATACTTGTTTTATGATTTGCCTTATAGACATGACATGTACCATTTATAGTATATTGGCTGAAATGTAATTTCACACCAGAGATGTGAAAACACATCTTTTCCAGGATTTTAAGAGTGACATGGCATGTATATGAGGTGGTGTGGAAAAATGTCAATGTCAAATGTTTGGAGTCAAAATATTGAAAATTAGTGAAGTTATGAGTGAACAGTGAAAAAGTGTAATGTTCCATCATAACGTGGGCATTTTTCTGTATTTGTACACCAAGGGTGGGATATTCAGACTGCGCCAGGCTGTGGCGCAAGTCTGGGCGCAGCGCAACTGGGATGCGCCAGTGCACTGACAGGGTGATATTCAACGGTGCTGTGACATGGCTCAGTACCATTGAATATCGCTCTGTGGCCACCCGCATTGTGCATGGTGCAGTGGCACTGCACCAGCACAAGTGGCCAGAGAGGAGCAGGGGGATTCGCTAGCGCAAGTGCCGTTGCGCTAGGCGCATCAACCGTGATATTCAAAGGTGCATATGCAAATGGGGCCATAATGCAAGCAAGGCGCAAATGGGGCCATTTGCACGTCATTATGGCCCTATTTGCATGCAGGTGCTCCCATCCCCGGCGACTTGTGCCTGGCACCCTGCCAGGCTGCAGCTGTCAGGGACCGACGCCCCCTGCACAAGCGGCAAAATGCCCCACAGCCCAATCGCAGCCATAAGTATAAAAATAATAAACTCCTATATTCCTGGTGGTTCAGTGGACTGCTCCCAACCCGATCGCGGGCATAAGTATAAAAATAATAAACTCCTATATCCCTGGTGGTCCAGTGGACCGCTCCCAGCCTGATCGTGGGCATAAGTATAAAAATAATAAACTCCTATATCCCTGGAGGTCCAGTGGACCGCTCCCAGCCTGATCGCGGGCATAAGTATAAAATAATAAACTCCTCTATCCTGGTAGTCCAGTGGACGCTCACAGCCGATCGCGGGCAGAAGTCTAAAAAGATTAGATCCCAGTACCCTCCCCACCCTCCCACTGAGCCCCACCCCTGCCCCCAGTCAGTGGCAGGTGACAGCTCATCACCCCCAAGCCACCCGGCCGCCCGCTGACTGACTGCATACAGTACAGCTGTACGCCCATTGGTCCACGTCCACACTACCACTACCACACACTACCACATCGACCTTGAGTCATGCCGGGATGCTGGTTTTGAGACCTCGGTTCTCCAGTCCTTATTTCCCAAGTAGGTGGTGCGTGCCTTGCCTCCCTCCTCCCAGAGAACTGCTAGGAGTCTGCTAGTAAGTGTGGATTGAACAACATATCCATGTCCCTAGAAATACAGGTTACTCACCTGTAACAGGAGTTCTAGGAGTGGTATGTGTTGTTTATCCACACAACCCACATGACCTCCCCGGCTTCGACATGCAACCTGAATTCCAGCGGGCTAGATCTGGCGTCATGGGGCAGAGCCTAGAGTTTTACCACCCGGGTGGGTGGGAGGAGCCAGCTTGAAGACCTTCCGGCAAGATTTAAAGTGGCAAGGAACCTGCCAGTAAGTGTGGATGAACAACATATACCACTCCTAGAACTCCTGTTACAGGTGAGTAACCTGTATATTCAGACTAATGATTGGCTGGTGGTAGACAACAAGTCTTCTAAGTATAGGGAATTTCATGTGACTGGGGGGTTTGGACAGGTAATCAAGGAGTGGGTGGCCCACTAGACTACCAGGGTGCTGATGAATGACAACAGAGGAATCAGAACTGTGATGAGGTGTGGTGGCTATTGCTTCATACAATGTATCTATGCAGTTATGTGCAGTGTCCTTGTGTAGAGCTGTTAATGAGCACATAATGGCATGTAAATGGCCTCTTAGTGCCTTGGATGCCATATATGGGCGTATGTTAAAGGACAAATGTAACTGCTATGCCTGAACCTGCTTACTGTAATCATGTTTATTCTCTCTGACTCTTAGCACTTAATCCTCCCCCTACTCCCCCACTTCCCCTCTGGCCCAGTTTGCTTCAATTCAATTCAATTTTATTGATTTGGAAGATACCTTTGAGCCCACAAAGGTTCCACGTCAGTGACAAGACATGAACAAAACAACACATGCAACCATAGTGGAAACAACACTCTGCTAACATATGTATAAAAAAATCATTGTGGAATATAAGCAGGAGCAGAAGGAGACAAAAGCACAGTTGTAGAGGCAGATAATGGTGCAGCCCCTTGGGCCTTGTCATCAGGTGTGGGGAAGGGGGAATGGACAGGGAGGTTGTGAAACTAGGTGGGTGTTGCAGTTAGGCAGGAAGGGCCTTATCTTAGCAAAGTGCAGCCAGGGGGCATTAGACTAGCGAGGGATCATAGCTGCTTCACTCAAAGATTTGGCAGAGGATTCAGATACCAGGGTTAGTTGCAGGAGCATTTAGAGATTGTACTTAGATGTTGTTTGAGGTTGGTTTTGAAATTTGCTAGACAGGTGTTGGCAAGGAGGTGCTCGGGCAATTCATTCAGCCACAGTGGGGCACGGTAGGCAAAAGTCCATTGCCCAAGCGAGGTGCAGCAGAAGGGGATGGACAACGCCCCTCCTGACCTCCCCCTAGTGGCCAGTGGTGTGTTCGCAGCCACTAACAGATTGCCAACGCATGGTGGTGTATTCCCCATAAGTGCTTTTTTCCCTTGGGTGCACGTCTGATAAATGACCCTGTTTTTAAGGGGGTAGCCAGTTTGTGAATTCATACAGAGTACAGGTGTGTGTATCATGCTGTAGATCAAGGGCTAGCCTACAGGCCTTGTTAAGAGCCACCTGTACCCATTTCAGAGCAGCATCAGTTGCCATCCCATAGATCACTAATCCATAGTCAGTATGTGATAATATGGAGCTGTGTACTGCAAGGCGGAGGGCCTTGCAATCCCTCTATTTCTTCATCCAGCACTAGTGCTAAGCACTCGTATATCATCCACCCCCCCATGTCCCCCCCTCGATGCTGCTTAGTTTTCTGCATTCTTCATCCCCTCCCTTCCCCCACACCTGCCCTCCTCTCCCCCTCCTGTTATATTTTCTGTAACCTGTATTACCTTTTTCTGCCTTTGACCATCCTCTGTTGTTATAAAATCCATTGCCCTTGCACTCTATGTCCTCTTCTATTGTTCCATGTACTTTTTTGCACGTATCATTTTTCATAATTGTTGTACTCAACTAGCTTTACCTGTATAGGCACCTGCATTAGACTTGGACACATTTTGCTATTCAGTATTTTACCTAGTTATCTTCATTGTGTCTGCTTTTCGTGTATATGTTATCACAGCAGTATTTGTATTGTACCACTGTAACTGTTCTGTATTTTGTATAGCATGTATGTCCCCAGGACCTCCTCACAAGTGAGTTGTCTCAATGGTATTATCCTGGTAAAATAAACTTTGAATTGAATTGAACTGAATATGCCGATTAGCATGCCAGCGGCTGAAAATGGCTCCTCAGATGGGATACATGACCTATCTTTGCTCCTGTGTGCCACTTTCCTGCAGGACGGCATTGCATAGTCGCTGTGCGTTTTGCTCCCACAGCTCCCATAATAAGTCAGGCAGCAAGCACCAGTCAGAATATGTCCCTCAGACCAGTCACATGCAGTCTCATGCACACCACTATTAACTAAGTGGTGGTAATGGCTGACTCTGAAAATCGGGCCCCTAGTACTCTCCTCAGCTCAGGTGGTCTCTTGGATTTATTGGAAGTACTGCTGATTGAGGGTTTAGCTAAATCTTGTGAGTAGACATTAGTGTCAACAGGATCTTCCAGGATACTTAAAGTGTGTTTTATTAGGGAGTACTCTCTAATAAAAGGTAGTTAAAGTAACAGCCTTCTAGATTCCCTCCTTTGAATAGTTTTAGACTCTCAGACCTGAATCACGATCCTGAATAAATGTCAATGGCCTCAAACACTCAAAATACAAATGATGACTGCCAGCTTTGTGATCCTTGCTACCACAGCTCTCACAGTATTTGAAACCTGGTGGACCTGTGCACTTTTTGGGTTTCTGTGACATAGGGTATTACAGATTTATTTTTTTTTTTAGCAAAATTCACACTGTGTGCAGTTTGGGCCCCCCCCCCCCACACGCACACATACATACACTCCAAAAAAAAAACAACAACACACTATAGTAGAAAATAACTTGAAAAAAACTTGATTCTTATATTTAAAATGAACTGACCCAATGGCTGGCCTAATACTATACAAGTAGAATGTCAAAGGTCTCAGTGCACCAAACAAACATAAACAAGTTTTAAACTATCTCTAAAGAAATAAAGCGCAGATTGCCTTTTTACAAGAAACCAAATTACTAGATGCAGATAATGACAAATTAAAACGTGACTGGGTCGGTCAAGTTTATGTCGCTTCAGCTATGTCTAAAAAACATGGGGTCATGATAATAATCCATAAGAATTTAAAGTGGACAATCTTAAACATATTGAAAGACCCAGATGGCTGATTACTGCCTTTAACACTACAGCTGGATCATTAACCTTAATCAACATTTATGCCCCAAATTTGGGTATACTCACATTTTTCATAATTTGGCTCAGCAATTAGCTTCTCTAAACTTAAACACCCCGATTTTAATTGGCGGAGACCTTAATCTTACACTAGATTTATATTTTGACGGAAGTGACACCTCACCAGATGCCCACCCTAGAAGCATTGCTGCACTCTCACTATTAATGAAAGATTTTGGATTAGCAGATATCTGGAGAATTTTCCATCCTAGAGATCCAGAGTATACATTTTATCCCCCCATACATCAATCATACAGTAGAATGACTATTGGCTAACCTCCCCTACTATCATGGCTAATATAATAGATTCCAGTATATTACCACTCCTTATTTTGGATCACTCTCCAGTCAAGTTTCATTTAATATGGGATTCCCCACCTCTGAAATCACCTTCCTGGCAGTTAGTCCCACTCTTACTTAAGGACCTGAATTTATTCCCTGATTAAAAACACAAATTCAAGATTCCATTTCCCTTAACAACCATGAAGATACGTCCATGGGCACTACTTGGGAAATGCTTAAAGCTACCCTTTGTGGCAAAATCATTAGCTTTTCTGCACATAGGAAAAGAACGAGAGAAAAACAACTTAAAAATCTTGGAAAACTTGCTTAAAACCAAAGAATTACAATATTCATCTACCCCACATCCCAATCCAAAATCACCCTTACATCACGAAATCCTCTGACTTCGTAAGCAAATTAATGATTTAATCTCCCATAAAACTGCAATTGCATTACTAAGAATTAAACATAAATACTGGGAGGGGGTGAAAAGGGAAGTAAATTATTGGCCAATAGATTCAGAGCACAACACTACATTGCTAGCATAAAAAATTCCTCAGGGCAAATATGTACTGACAACTCTAGTATTAAAATCATGTCTGCATTTTACAATAAGTTACATACATCCACCTCTACCACATTAAATCTTCACATTAATAACTTTCTGGATAGATTAATTCTCCCCCAGCTTTCCCATGATGTAACGAACTCTTAGATAAACCGTTCTCAACAAATGAGATTCGCCAAGCACTTTCTTCCCTTAAATCTGGCATGCCCCTGGTGGCGATAGTTTCTCAGTGGAGTTCTATAAAAGTATGGTTGATTTACTTTGTCCCTTATTATGTAAGGTGTTTCATGAATCCGTAACTTCAAATAAACTACCTCCAACCATGACAGATGCAATTATTACAGTGATCCCTAAGAAAGATAAAGACGCTACTCTTCCCTCCAATTATCAAATTATATTTTTACTCAATGTCGACAGCAAAATATATGCAAAACTTTTAGCTACATGCCAAGAACCCCCTATTCCCCAACTAGTTAATAAATCTCAGGTAGGTTTTGTCATGGGTAGGGTGGGTTTGAATCATCTTCGCTCTTTACTCAATCTTATGTATAAAGCCAAATCTCTCAAATCCCCTGCAGCCGCTATAGCCGTCTATTTTGAAAAAGCTTTTGATTCTTTGAATTGGAATTTTCTCTACCTTGTCCTGTCTCATCTAGGCATTAGTAATTGTTTTTATTCATGGATAAAATTACTGTATTCTTCCCCCACAGCAAAAGTCCTTACTAATTCTACTTTATCTCAACTCTTCAAATTAGTCAGAGGCACTGGACAAGGATGTCCTCTATCTCCATCCCTTTTTATTTTAGCCCTAGAACCATTGGCAGCCACGCTCTGCCAATCTAATGAAATCAAAGGTATAGCTATCGGAAATACACAATATACATCCCTATCTAATGCCGATGATCTGTTAAAGCAGCAGTGCAACAATCTGGTGAAAATTTTGACCTATACTTTTTTTATGCTATTTTAGATTGCCACTTACCTCTTGACTTGCATGATACCCTTCTTTTCACAATTTGTGTCTGCTTTAGTACTTTTTCTCATGTCTGAAAAAATAAAAGGAGCACTCCTTTTAATATGGCTCAGACCAGGTTTTTATCAGTATTTGCACCTGTTTTTGAACAAATATTGTTCTGTGAGGTCAGAAAACACTGTGTGCTGCATAATTGTTAGTTTTAGTGACAGCAGAAGTGATATATAAACAACTGATGGACAAAAACAGCTGGAAATACTGATGAAGACCTAGTCCACACCCTATTGAAAGGAGCACTCATTTTATTATTTCAGACGTGAAAAAAAGTACTAACGCAGACTAAAACAGTGGAAAGAATGGTATCATACAAGTCAGGAGGTAAGTGGCAATGTAAAATAGCAGAATAAAGTATAGGTCAAAATCTCTCCAGATTGTTGCACTGCTGCTTTAGTCTTACTTAAGAATCTAGAATCTGCTGCACACCCACTTATACAACTATTAAACACATTTATGGAACTTTCTCGACTTGCATTTAACTACAAAAAAAATAAGATATTACCACTAAACGTGCTATGCAAACCATACATGAATAACATCCTTGGCTTTGGATGGGCACCTCAGGGTATCTCATATCTCGGAATTAGGATCCTACTGAATATTGAAAATACATGGGAAGCAAATCTTACTCCAATGCTCACAGAAATCAAAACAACTCTTGAAAGCTGGAAAAGTCTTAACCAATCTTTAATCGGTAAATCAGTGCAATTAAAATATCTATTACCCCCAAGATATTGTATCTTTTTCAAATGTACCATTAGTTTTCCTCCTGTCTTTCTCACCAGAATTGATAAATTAATCGGGAACTTCATTTGGGAAGGTCGCATCCCAAGATTCAATAGAAACAAATTATGTGCCCACTGGTCCCAGGGTGGGTTTACTCTTCCCTGGTTCTTGGCCTATTTGTGGGTGTTCCATGCCTCACAAACCGCAACATGGTTCACCAAGCATACTAGTGAATCCCCTCTGGCTTAACATGGAAGCCTCCTTGATTCCAGGAAACATCCCTACCAATTTTATTTTCAGTGCTTTGACAAAAAATTTAAAGAAACACTCCATGATCACTCCGTCAGTATATTATTGGTCTAAACTACATAAATGGTTAAAAACTGATCCTGCTCCTGCTTTTTACACTTCCATATGGGGAAATCAGCATATAACTTTAGTTCACCAACCAGTGTTTTACAACTCATGAAAACATAAAAATATAATGTTTTGGGGAGACATTTTAATCAAAAAAAGCAATATATTGAATTATTTTATCAATCTTCAGACCATCTGGGGCATAGCTAGACAGGAATTCTGGAAATATCTACAAATTTGGGCTGCATTATCCCCTATATTGCAACATACCCATATACCATCCTGTGTTAACTTAAATATTACTGCATGGGTGAACACTTCATTGGGACTAGTCAGCAAAATATATAAACTTATTAGGGACAATCTACCTAGTCAGTCACTTTCAGCTAGAACTAAATGGAGCCTAGCAATACAAGAGGACATAACTGACTGTCAGTGGAACCAGTGCTGGACCGTCTGCCACCATACCTTTAAAGATTTTCGTAGTGTACTCATTCAACATAAAATTCTCCATCTTTAGTACAGAACACCATCTCTACTTTACAAAATGGGATTAATATCTGTTGACCAATGCTGGTGCTGTCAGTCGCCCAATGGTGATTTATTTCACATTCTATGGCTTTGTAACCCCATCACTAAACTGTGGCGATCTGTCCATTATTTGGCCTCTAATATTGTAAAGTTCTTCTTACCTTTTGACCCTAAATATTTTATTCTAGGGATTGTTAACAAAGATCTCAAATTGTCTGTACATCAACATAAATGGCTGCAGATATTATTCATGCAGGTCAAACGTCTAATTTTAACTTATTGGAAATCACAGACAATACATACACTGACAGATATCTTCAATAGTCGACTAAATGAATTTAGATTATACTGGCAGGACTGTCTTAATTTCCTACAGTCTGGAGGATCAGGAAGTATCCTTGGACTCTCCCCATAGTTTGACTTCAAATTATATTACATACAATAAATTTATTGTACCTCCCTATAACATAAGTAGGATACATAGTTCTTTATTATAGCATTGTGTTTATTTTATATACTGTGCAGAAAATCAGCCATTTGCATTGACTGCCATTATACTGTACATTATGATACATACTGTCTATACATAATTTTTATTCTAACCTAATTTTATCTCTTACACTTAATCAAAATGTGATATCAATATGATAATGCATTGTATTATGTTCTGTATTCATGTCTGTATGGTATTAGTGTAATAAGAGAAACTGTTTCTTTTTCAATAAAAATATTAATTGCTAAAATGAACTGAAATTGGCAAAATGGAACTAAGATCAGTTTCTGAAGTGGATAAAACAGCTAAAAACTCTAAGCTTTGATCAGTGCCTGAATTCACAGAAAAATACAAGTTCCAATTTTAAAAGTTTTACGTTACAGTATCAAAGAATTTTGTGTCGCGAACTCAGGGTGCGTTGAATCTTTACTGTGACTGAAAATGATTTGGCAGTTGAGACTTGGGGTTGCATGATCAGTGCTTGGATTTGCCCAATTTCTGCCCAATTGAATTGTGTTGTTTGATGAGGTAACCAGAATGATAGATGGGGGGAATTCCATAGACTTAGTATAGGTGGACTTTAGAAAAGCTTTTGATAAGGTACCATCTGGGAGGCTATTATACAAAATTAGTAACCAGAGAATATAATAACAAGAATGAACAAAGTCATTTTATAAAAAAGACTAGATAAATATTTAGCTGAAGGAGGAAGCCTGGAATCATACATTGAGGTTTAGGAGCTCCCATGGTCTACAGCCTTCTTTTGCTCCTTAACAATAGTGACAATAGGAAGTGTGAGGGGAACTATTAACATGGAGTAGAAAGTGGTTGTTTTGCAGGAGACAGGGAGTGTGATGGGGGGACAAGTGTCAGACTGGACAGCAGTGAGCAGTGGTGTCTCACAGAAGTTGGTTCTTGAACTACTTCTTTTTAACTTGTTCATTTACGATGTACAATAGAAATGAGGACCAGTAGCCATTTAGTCAGGTTTGTATATGATGTGAAGCTAGCTCCAGTGGCTTGCAGTTAGGAGGAGTCTTAGAAACTGCTGCAGGGCCTATCTAATCTAGGCTGTTGGGTAGGTAGCAAATACAGTTCACTGTGGGGAAGTGGAGGGTAGTGGATGTAGTTTTGCTGCACAAGGGTGAGGACAGGGAGCAACCGGGTACCTACAAATCTATCAGTCTTATCTCCATTATTTATTTATTTATTACATTTAGGATTAATACCTTTGAGCTGAAAGCTCTTTACATAGGTTCCACATCAAAGGAAATAGGGCAGGAGGGAAACATAGGAAGCAGTAGATAAAAGCATAAAATTCACTGGATACAGAAACACAACAATGAGGAGCAAATACAGGTAGCTTTATAAAAAAAAATCTATACAAAATCCTTAGCACCCATTATTAGAATATATCATATATCAGAGGAAGGTTACAATCATGATATAGCATATGGTTACACTTTGTTATGTATAAAAATCAGCCTGCTCAAAATCCTTGTTAAGCACATTCTAACCTGTTATGTGCATTCTTAAGTGTTGTTATGCGCATTCTGAACAGTTATTATGCACAGTTCAAATGTCATACAATTTTAAATTTCTCATCTATGCTACACCTAGCTACTTACTAACCACCCAGTGCCTAAAGTCATACCTTTTACCTTTCAAAAGTCTGGAAATTTGATTTTGATATGGGAGTAGAACAAAGAAATGGCAAGATGTTTTGTTCCCACTTCAGTGAGGGTCTGTCACTCTAGTGTAAAAAAACATATACTATAAAAAATAAAATATGGTCAACCACACACAACTCGGCATGTGTTTCCATCTCGGGGTTGAGATGACAGCATGGACCTCTCGATCTTCACTCTCGAGGTTCATATGCTGTCATCTCAACCCCTTGATGGAAACACAGCCTTCTTGTGTATGGTTGCCCATAAATTATTCTATATATAGTATAACTGTAGATCAATGGCATAACATAAGGTGACAGTAACATTGTAAGAGCCACTTGGGCAGGGCAGAGACACAGAAGGGAAGGGGGGGAGAGGGGAGAGATGGATCATGAGGGTAGGTACCAGGTCAAGAAGCACTGAGAGTTACAGTCTAAAAGGCCAAATCAAATGTGTGTTTCAGAGGCATTGGCAAACTAGAGGGATTAATGAACTGGGGAGGATCCAGAGAGTACACATGGGAGGTGGGGATAAAGCAGCCAGGATGGGAGGAGGGTGGGCCTGGGGAGCAGCAGGCACAAGTCTTAAGGCATGGAGCAGTAGGAGAAGGGAGAAGCATGTGAACAGAGAGGCCATAGGAGACTATAGCCCCAGCGGGCCAAGCAAGGGGAAGGGAGAGGAGAAGTAAGGAGGGAGGTAAAGGGGTGGGAAGAGGAAGAGGGATGCAAAAGAAGGGTGGAGGAGGGGAAAAAAAGAAACTGAGGAAAGTATAAGGGGGAGGTGTAAGGTGCCAGACTGGAGTAGGAGTAGGAACAGAGGGACAAGAGGTTGGGAATCCTAGTGAAAGCAGTCACATCTAGCAATGGCAACAAGATATTGTCTCAGAAGCAGTTTAAATGTACCCAACATAGGTACTATGGAGATATCAGTGTGAAGTGAATTAAGTCAGAGAGGGGCACAGTGGGCAAAGGATCTCTGATCTTGGGAGGTACGACAGCAGGGAACTTTGAATACTTGGCTGACCGGGCTTCTGGTGTGGTGATGATTTTGGCGAACAGGGTGAGGGGTTTTTGAACACCAGTAGGCATTAAACCAAGGCTTACTTTTTTTGCTAGCAGGCAGGTCTAATACATTAGCCTACCCCTGAAGTAGAGCCATTCAGCCTGGGCATACATGTCGCAGGTATGGGTCAAATGGGTGGAGCCAATTAGGAGCTGACAGGCTTTGTTAAGTGCCATAGTGATGCGGTGGAGGGATGTTTCAGTGGCGGACCGATAAATGGTAAGCCCGTAGTCTATAAGTGATATGACAGAACTATGAATGGTTATTTTGAGGGCTTCAGTGGTCAGGCTGTATTTTTGTCTGTAAAGGAGCCCAATCTGTAAGTTGATGGCCTTGGCAACGTTATCAGTGTGCACAGCATAAGACAGGGCACTGTCGACTGTGACCCCAAGATACTTAAAGTGCTGCAGCAATTCTAGGGGAGAGCCCACTTCATTGGTGATTGTTAGCGGGTAGGAGCTATGCCTGTTTTTAGGGTTGGAGAATGACGTTATTTTTATCTTTTTGTAATTCATTATGAGTTTATGCTTGTGGAACTAACTTTCGATGTCAGAAAATTATTTTTTTTTAGCCGCCTCTCCAGTGCTTTAGACTCTGTCACTGGTGAAGGCAAAAGAGTCATCCGCATACAAGAGAATATGGTCCTGGCAGATAAGAGGGAGTTTGTTGAGTAATACACTGAACAGGAGGGGGCCTAGAATGGAGCCATGGAGGACTCCAGACTGGAAAGGTCTATTGTCAGAAAGGATATTCCCAATTTTCACCTGCTGCAAGCGGCCACACAGGTTACTATTAAACCACTCTACTGAGTCCATAGAGAGACCAATGGCAGACAGTTGATCATCCAGAAGGGCATGATTCATCATGTTGAACACCTTGGTTAAGTCTATAAAGGTCACATCGACAAGGTGACTCTGATCAAAGGAATGGAGGATATAGCCTGTGAATTCAAGCAAGTCTATTGTAGTGCTATGCCTGCTTCTAAAACTGTGTTGCTCTTTGCATTGCAGCTGATATTTGTCCAGGTGTTTGATCAGCTGGTCTGCCACTATTCTTTCCAAGGCTTTAGTGAGTGGAGGGAGACTTGAGATCGGGCAATAGTTCCCGTGTGATGCACAGTCACCACTCTTATACACAGGAGTAACTGTTGCAGCCTTCCACAATTTTGAGAATTGTGAGTGTCGAAGCAAAAGATTACATAAATATAGGTTAAGGGTCAGTGGAAGGTTTACCATTGTGGGTAGGGAGACACTACTCAAAGAGGATCTGTTGGTCTCTCAAGAGAAAAATGAGCTCCAGGTTAGTAAACAGCATGGGTCTGTGGCAGGAAGAACTTGTCAGACCAATCTGTCAGTATCAAATCAAATCAAATCAGCTTCATCTCTAAAAAGGTGCTATTCCAAAGATCATAGCGCCCTGACAAAGAATACATAAAAACACACATGAAACGTAAGTCGTAACATTATAGTCAGTTCATAACACATTATCACCAAAGGCAAGCCCAAACAGATATGTTTTTAAAGCGGTTTTAAAGCTCTCCACTGTCAGGCATTCTCTTATCCGATGAGGTAGAGAGTTCCATAGGGTGGGGCCACAAACATAAATGCCTGTGACCCAGATGTCTTCAGCTGAACCCTGGGAACC
This sequence comes from Neoceratodus forsteri, assembly GCA_016271365.2. Lineage (NCBI taxonomy): Eukaryota > Metazoa > Chordata > Ceratodontiformes > Ceratodontidae > Neoceratodus > Neoceratodus forsteri. The sequence continues at coordinate 1,334,394,083 of CM057453.1, read as the reverse complement.
TCTAGCAATCCCTCATCGGCCAAGCGGAGCGGTCAGAGGGGGCAGTAGGGACACATAAGATCTTGTAGGTAGCTTGGACCCTGTCCGTGTAGGGCATTATAGGTCAGCAAACTGACCTTGATGGTGATTTGCCACTGAACTGGCAGCCAGTGCAGTTCATGCATCACAGGAGTAATGTGACTGGACCGAGCTAGCCCAGTCAACAACCTGGCCACTGCATTCTGCACCAGCTACAGGCGATGGATCTCAACCCCCTGAAAACCCTAGGTACAGGGAGTTACAGTAGTCAAGGCACAAGGTCTCAAAGGCGTGGATCAGTATCGGAAGGTCACCGGATGGATCAAGTGCTTAATCCAGGTGATATTCCTCAGATGGTAAAAAGAGGACTTGATGACGGCTGACACCTGTGAACAAAGCATCAGTTCATTGTCAAACATAACACCCAGATTCCGCACCCGTTCATAGGTCAGTAACTGGCTACCCCCAAGCCAAAGCCTGGAAGGACAGCCAGCCACCAGTCTCTCTGTCCTGCAACCCGAATCCACAACCAACACCTCGGTCTTGTCAGGATTCAAATTCAGCCAACTGGTATTCATCCAGTCCTGTATCTTGGTGAGGCGGTTGTTAAACACTGTGACCACACTATCCTGATCAGGCATAAAGGACAAGTAAAACTGGGTGTCATCTGCTTAGCAGTGAAACCCCAGACCATTCTTCCTTACAATGTCCCCCAGTGGCAACATATACACCACAAACAACATGGAGGACAGCACAGAGCACTGCAGTACCCCACATGGAAAAGAGAATGACTCGGAGGAATAAATCCCCGACACCACCCTCTGCGACCTGCCAGTGAGGAATGAGTGGAACCATCTGAGGACCATATCAGACAGGATACTGATGAACCGCAGGTGCTCCAGCAGCACCTCATGGTCTGCAGTGCCAGAAGCTGCCAAGAGATCAAGAAGGACCAAGATGGAACGGGTCCTCCAGTCTCTCGCAATCAGGAGATCATTGAGCACCCGAAGAAGGGCAGACTCAGTGCTATGCCTCTTCTGAAATCTGGACTGGAGAGGATCATAGCTATCATGGATGGTAAGATGATTCTCCAGTTGCATTCTCCAGCTGCAGCTCAACCACCTTCTCAATAACCTTTCCTACAAATGGGAGGTTAGAGATTGGCCTGTAGTTAGCAGGGCAGTCCAGGTCGAGAGATGTTTTCTTAAGGAGGGGCCTCACCACTGCCTCCATCAGGGAGTTTGGAAACTCACCCAACTCTAACAAGCTCCAGACTATCTCCACTAAGACCAGGCCGATGACATCGACTCACCCAATAAAAAGGTGCGTTGGGCCCGGGTATAAACTACAGCAGGTCAGCAACATACTCTAGACAATCTGCATGACATCCATGATCTCCAACCAGACAAAGTTCATCCAACAAAACCAAGGAGTAGCAACCTCACACTGACCACCGCCACCCCCCAAAGAGTGAGCTGATCAGATCTGAGACCTGGTGTTGGCAACCTTATCAGCAAAGAATCAAGCAGACTTGTCACACTTTCAAACAACATGAACTCTTGTTGTATTCTGACATAAATGCAGTTAGCCCCAGCACTTGAATTGCCCCGGAGAGGAAAGAGTTAACTCTATGCAGAAGCATAGAATGTTGAGCTCGAGCTCGGTTTTCAAACCTCTGTCTGTGGTACTTCCTCGTGTAACCGTCAGATTCTTTACTCCGCCTAACAGTGAAGTCGCTCTGGAGTTTTTCTCTGCTCGATTCAGTAAAAAAGTAAAGTGTTCGGTTTTAAACCGCTATTTGTTATTTTTTGGATTTCCAGCCTCTGTCTACGGTACAGGTAGTGTTGTAGATAGGTAGTGACTGTGTTATTTGGAAAAAGTGTGGAAATAGTTTTTCCTCTGTTTCTTTTTGGTCGGTCCGGTTTGGAACCGATCTTGTAGTCTCTTACTAAATCTTTCTCTGGGATTACAGTGGTGTTCCGGTACCGATCGGTTTCAAAAGAACCGGTGTTTTTTGTGGTTCTTTTTCAAAACCCGTGACATGGTTTGTAACCGATTGGTCATTGTATTACCTGGCTTGAAAGCTGCAACAGGGTAATTTGTTAGGTTGGCCATGTCTGAGAAACCCAATAAGAAAACCGGTCCCACCGGGTTTCAACACTGTACTGAGTGTGGGGAGGCCTTTCCTAAGGCTGACCCCCACCTCATCTGTGTTTATTGTCCAGGGTTTGACAACCTCAAGTCAGACTGCCAAATCTGTAAAAACTTTCCTAAATCCACTGTAGAAAAAAGACTGAGTAGGCTGAAGGAAAAGGAGGCCGAGAAGTCCATAAATCCGGATGGACAGCCAGGTTCGGTTCTGGATGAACCTGAGGAGGTGCCTACTGACCTAGGCGATACCTCCTCGGGCAAAAGGAGAGCCAACCCTGAGGGGCCAGTTCCATCAGAAAAGAAGCGTAAGTCTGCCAGTTCGGATCCTGTATCACATTCTCCAACCGCAGACAAAATAGCCAAAGCGATTAGCATTGTTCAATCGCTTAGACCAGTTCCGTCCTAACCAGTACCGCCGGTTAGACGGTCGGTTTGGTCAGATCCATCTCCTCCAGATTATGATCCAGATGCTTATTATGAGGAGTGGGAGGGAGATGAAGACTATCCCAATCACGATGATGATGATGATGATGACCAGGGGGGTCTGGATGCGGCCATTGAACCGGAGATCTCCCCAGACAGGCCCTCGGGTGCCTCTCCTCCCAGGCTTTCTGAGTCCCCTTCACAATTTTTGTTCTACGAAAAGGTGGCAGAAACTCCTGCAGCTTCCCTTGGTTGAAGCTACAGAGGAGGAAGAAGAGCCTGACTTTGTGAAAATGATGGGCATCCCAGAGTCCAAAAGGCTGTCTATCCATCTTCATAAATCCTTGGGGAAACAAACACACAAAATTTTACAAACTCCTAATTCAATACCTCCTGTGGACAAGAGAATGGACAGGAGGTATATGTTATCAGGCTCAGCTGTGGAGTTCCTTTATAGTCATTGCAGCCATGTTGGGGTGCTGCAGGCTGCAGACTGTGACAGGGCTAACATTCCTTTGGCTTCACACCCCCCGGATAAGGACTCCAGGAAAGTGGATGCCATGGCCAAAAAACAGTATTTGGCATCCTCATTGGGACTCAGGCAGGCTACTTATATGGCCTACACAGCCAGATACCAGAAATCCAGATGGGATACGGTTCTGGAACTGGCTAAACAGGCCTCTCCCCAGCTAAGCAAGGAGCTGGAGGAGGTGGCTGCTGATGGAATTGAGGCAACAAAAATGCAATTTCATGCTGCTGTGGACTCCAATGATGTGTCAAGAGTCATGGCTACATCTGTGTCTCTCAGGAGACATGCTTGGCTCAGATGTACTAGCCTTTCACAAGATACCCAGACTAAGGCTATGGATTGTCCTGTAGTGGGTAACTCTCTGGGGAGCAAACAGAGGCTTACATGAAGAAAATGGATGAATACAGGACCACGTACAGGAGTGCACAGGCCAAGGAAAGACAGGCCACTCGCAAAAGCAGCAGTCTAGGGGTAGGGGCAGGCCCTTTCGCAGGCCTTTTGACCAAGCTCAGGCCTCCTCACCCTTCCCACAGAGGGGGTTCTTCAGAGGGAGGGGCAAGAGGGGGATGAGCAGGGCTGCTTCCTCCTCCTCCTCCTCCTCCTCCTCTCAGTCTAAGGCTCCTGCCAAGCAGACACCCTGATGTGTCACCCCGAGTCAACTCCCCATTTCCAGTAGGAGACAGGCTGGCTTACTACTTCCAGGCCTGGAAGTCTGTGACTTCAGACCAGTGGGTCCTGGAAGTAGTAAGCCAGGGACTGGCCCTCAGCTTCAAAAAGTTTCCAAAAAAGAGGACCATGTCTTTTCCACCTGCATCAACCTCAGAAACCATTACCCTAGAGGCAGAGGTTTCCTCTCTTCTAGCTCTCAGAGCTGAAGAGGAGGTTCCTGCTCAACACAAGAGAAAAGGACTGTACTCCAGGTACTTCCTTACCCCAAAGAAAACAGGGGAGTGGCGACCCATCCTAGACTTAAGGTGTTTGAACAAACACATTTTAAAGCCAAAATTCAAAATAATAACTCTAGGAATGATCCTTCCCTCTCTAATGCCAGGAGATTGGCTAGCATCTCTGGACCTCAAGGATGCCTACTTCCATATTCCTATCAGGTGCTCCCACAGAAAATACCTCAGATTTGAGTTGCCTTCAGGCCATTACCAATTCAGAGTCATGCCATTCGGCCTAACATCAGCTGCAAGAGTGTTCACAAAATGCCTTGCAGTAGTGGTGGCTTATGTCAGAAGACAGGGTATCACCATCTTCCCATATCTGAATGACTGGCTCATCGTGGGTCAGTCATCTCTACAGGTCAGGTCAGCTCTACAGACTACCCAGGACCTACTCAGTTCTCTGGGGTTTCTTCTCAATCTTCCAAAGTCCGTCCTTGAACCAGTTCAACTTCTCACCTTTATATGCATAGAGCTGGACACTGTACAAGCAAAAGCTTTCCTTCCCTGGCAGGGGTGAAGGCCCTGGTGGATCTCGCTTCATCCTTTCGACCTCAGGTCTTCCACCCAGCAAGACAGTTCCTCCAGCTTCTGGGCCATATGGCAGCTTCCACTGCAGTGGTGCAGGGAGCAAGGTTCCAGACATTCAGTTTTACCTAAGGTCCTTATGGGCTCAAAAGAAGGATTCACTTACCAAACTGATTCCAATGACTCAGTCTGTAGTCCAAGCTCTCCAGTGGTGGCTGAACCAGGACAACCTCAGACAAGGGGTTCCATTTCTCCCTCAGGTCCCATCAGTAGTTCTAACTACGGATGCTTCCCTCCTAGGTTGGGGAGCCCACCTGGGAGCCCTGACAGCTCAAGGGGTCTGGTCTCCACAGGAGTCTCCCCTTCTTTTCAATCTCCAGGAGCTCAGGGCAGTTTTTCTAGCCCTTCAGAGCTTCTCAGATTCAGTCAAGGGCAAGATGGTCCAAATCAGAACAGACAACACCACCACAATTTGGTACATCAACAAGCAGGGAGGCACTCAGTCCTCGGCCTTGTGCACGGAAGCCATGAAGCTGTGATCTCTGGCCTATTCTCTTCAGACATCTCTGGTAGCAGTTCACCTTCCAGGGAAGGACAATGTACTAGCAGATGCTCTGAGCAGAATTTCACAGGGACATCACGAATGGTCCCTGGATCTTCACATCCTGAAGGTCATCCTCTCCAGGTGGGGCACTCCAGAGATAGATCTCTTTGCAACACCGGACAATCATCAGCTTTCTCTATTTTGTTGCAGACCTCCAATCCTGGGGACGGTACTCCAGGATGCTCTCATTTTGGACTGGAAGGGCAGGTTTCTCTATGCCTTCCCTTTCTCCCCTCTGATGTTCAGAGTTTTGATCAAGATCAGGACTCAACCCTGCGCAGTGATACTAGTGGCTCCAGATTGGGCCAGATAGCCTTGGTATCCTCTACTGCTGTCCTTGTCAGTGCCATGTCCCCTGGCTCTGCCCAGGACATACAATCTCCTGTCCTCCTCCCAGGGGCAGATTTGGTACCCCAATCTCCAGTCTCTCAATCTCAGGGCCTGGCTCTTGAAGAGTTAGAATATGCAGCACTACATCTCTCTCAGGGAGTTCTGGATATTCTGAAGGTCTCCAGGAAACCTTCCACTAGAAAAACTTACAGTTCTAAATGGAAGAGGTTCAGTATTTGGTGCTCTCAGAAAGGCATCATGCCTGATTCTGCAGACATTTCTACAACCTTAATTATCTAGTTCATCTGAATGGTCTATGCCTTAGGCCTGCCACCCTGAAGGTTCATCTAGCAGCTGTCTCTGCATTCCTTTCAGCAGGGAAGGGCTCTTCCCTGGCATCTCATCCTGTTTTCAGAAAGTTTTCCAAAGGTCTGGTTCACATTAACCCTCTTTTTAGGGAGCCCACTCCACCTTGGGATCTTAATGTCTGCATTACTCAGCTTATGTAGCCACCCTTTGAACCTCTGGCTTTGGCAGAATTGAAGTACTTGACCTGGAAAACTGTGTTCCTGGTAGCTATTTCTTCTGCCAGGTGGATTAGTGAATCCAGTCAGTTGATCCTGACTTCATCTCCTTCCATAGGGATAAAGTGGTCCTAAGAACCAATAGGAGGTTCTTGCCCAAAGTGGTATCGGATTTTTATCTGAACCAGTCTATATCTTTCCCTTTGTTTTTCACTGACCATTCTTCTTCAGAGGAAAGAAGGTTACACAGTTTGGATGTTAAGAGGGCTCTTAGCTACTACATAGAGCATACTAAGGCACACAGAAATGACTGTCTTCAATTGTTTCTCACTCATGGCGAAGTGGGGAAAGGTAAGCCTGCCACTAAAAGAACTATTGCCAGGTGGATTGTTTCTTGTATAAGATTCTGCTATAATAAATTGGGTAGAACACCCCCTTCAGGCCTGAGGGCTCACTCGACTAGGGGTACAGTTGCTACTCTAGCTGCGGCCAGAGATATAACCCTCGTTAGAGATCTGTAAAGCAGCCACCTGGAAAACAGTACATACATTCACCAAGCATTATTCCCTGGACATCCAGGCTAGAAGTGATGCTAGGTATGGCACAGCAGTTCTGCAGAGCCTCTTCCCAAAGTAGGTTCTGCATTCCCTCCTCCATAGGGAACTGCTTGGTAGCCTGCATTATGTCAGAATACAGCAAGACTTCATGTTGTTTGAAGAAAAAATTACTCACCATAGTAATGTTGTTTCTTCTAATGGAGTCTTGCTGTATTCTGACCTCCTTCCTGCCTCCCCTCTCAGAACCTAGTTTTTGGGAAGTGGGCTGGCAGGTACAGTGTTGCACCTCAGGGGTGTACCTCGTAGCCTCCCTTTTTTGTGTGGGGTTGCTGTTGTTGTTACTTTTCTGCTGTTTTATCATTAAATATTGTCACTACCTTTCCTTCTTGGGTTCTCAACTTGAGTCTTTTGGACCCAAAAAGTCTTTTTCCCTTTGGCTATATGTTGAACAATTTCCATACTATAGTATGTTAGTTAGTTTACTTGTAAGAATCTGACGGTTACACTAGGAAGTACCACAGACAGAGGTTTGAAAACTGAGCTTGAGCTCAACGTTCTATGCTTCTGCATAGAGTTAACTCTTTCCTCTCCGGGGCAGTTCAAATGCTGGGGCTAACTGCATAGTACAGCAAGACTCCATTAGAAGAAACAACATTACTATGATGAGTAATTTTTTCTTTCTTGTGAAAAGGCTGTTCCAACTTGCAGACAGGCTGGATTGCACAGTCTGTCCACAGTTCGAAAGAGCTGAGCTGGTTGATTCTGAGCTGTTGCAATCTCCCCAGACAGGAACTCTGCCTTCTTATGAGAGACTGCCAACTGATAGTCCCATCAATCTAAGTCTGTTGGCTTCAAGATGCGATTTCTGCCAGCAATGCTCCAACCTTCATCCAACTCGCTGCAGCTCCCTCAAGGTCCCAGCAAACCAAGGAAACTGAGGGCGAAGGGTGAGAGGATGAACCTAGACAGGAACTATAGCATCCAGAGTCCCCACCACAGCCTTGTTATAGGCCTGTAGCCAGTTCTACAGACCCTCGCTTGCACACAGTAATCCCGATAGGTCCAGCACTGCCGACAGGCCGTCTGGGGTCATGCCTCTCAAAGGGCAGTACTGGACCATCTCCACAGGGGCAGGCCTATAGGGGGAGCCTGGAAATTGAACCGTATAGTGTGTTGATCTGACCATCCATCTAGTTCCACCACCAGGTCGGAGGTCTCCACCCCCAGGAGGAAGACCAGATCCAGAGAGTGACTTGATTATGGGTCGCAGAGGCAATTGCCTGTGTGAAGCCCAGTGAGTTCATAAGTTGGAGGAAGTCCTGACCAAACAGTGAGAGTTCATCATCGATTCTGGCATTGAAGTCACCCAGTACCATCAATCTGGGTGACTCCAACACCATGTCGACAACGAAGTCCGCGATTTCCTGCAGGAACTGCTTCTCGTACCCTGATGGACGGTAGACAAGAAAGATCCTGTACCCCACATCTGCAACCACTGTACACTCAAAGGACCTGGTTTCCTTAACTGGCACAGCTACAAGACCCAACTCCGATCTAAAACAGATTGCCCCCCGATCCGTCCTTGGCGGTGTATCTCAGAGAACCTAGTTGGAACCACTGCCTCTAAAATGGGGCCAGCATTTTCATTCAGCCAGGTCTCGGTGATGCAATCCAGGTTCGTTGACCCAACAAGATCAGCAATAATAGCCATCTTGTTTTTAATGGATCTGGCATCGCACAACACCATTCGAGTCGGATGAGATACTGAGGCCGACCGAGCTGCCGGCCCGATGACAGAGCCTTTGGGTATGGGTACCAGGTAAGGAGAACCTCATTCTGGGACCCATTTCTCCCAAGGGAGTCTCCTGGTCCTCACTTCTCCAATCCGGCCACCCAGCTCTCCCCCTCAGGATCCAGGGCCCCCCTCCACCTTCTACCCACTATCTGCAAAGCTCTACAGCGACCATAAACTGCTGCAGGCCATGGAGGACAGTTAAAAGGGTGGAGGTCCCGGGGTCTGGAGGAGGAGTAGCACCTGACAGGGAGAGCAGTTTTCAGACACATGCTAGCAAGCCAGAACTCAAGCCCCACAATTATCTCAGAATAAAATACCCACCAACTAAAATACTAAAACCAAACCCCACCCTACTTGCACTAAAATAACTAGCAATAACAGTAACCCCAAAATAAACAACAATAAAAACTCAGATCAAAAAGAATGCAAAGATATGAAGAACCAGGTTCAGTTATTAGTCCAGCTGCTGTGTTGCTTCACTGAGGCTCTCACCCCCAGCAGGCATCATTTTGTTAAATGTCCCATGGAAAACACCAGTCTTTCATAGCGGTAATTTTCCCACCTGCAAAGTTAGTGCATAAATAGTTTAAAGGAGGGTCTCTTACTACCTCCAAACCAAAAACTAGGAGGCAGCAGTGATAAAGCCAATCTGCCAGCAGTACTGGGAACAGATCTTCGACGTCTGTAGAAGAGAAGCACATCCAGGAGAACAGTACCACCTGCAGTGGGGCCCCACCTAGTGACCAAAGCAGGAAGAGCACCCCCCTGTAAAAACCAGGCCCCAAAAGTGAGACCCTCCGGCCAACGATTGGGGCATACCCTAGGGAACTAGGATCCTGACACTTTCCACCCTCAGTTCCCCAGTGCCCTACCAGAGAATAAAACCCGACCCACACCCGACCACCAGGTTAGCTCCATGGGTCAAATCAAAAACAAAACCGAAGCAGGTGGTGTACCAATTTGATGACAAAGTTGGCCCCAATAAGAAACCCTCAGTACGGGGAGAAGCTGAGACAGCTCCGAATGGCTAGAGAATGCCATCTGGTCCCCACGACCATCCTCCGACAGCCGGATGGCCCAGGTACTTAATGAGTAAAACCCACACCATACACCAGGAGGCTCACATAGTAACGCCCCAGGGTAACTAGGACAGCGAATAAGATGCCACAGTGGAATTGCTCTTCTTCAACTTCAGTAAGGCATTCAGCTTGGTGTCACACAGTAGGTTGCTGAAGAAGCTAGAGGATCTAGTTGCAGTGAAGGACATAGATGGGTGGGAAGTCAGTGGGAGGGGAGACTGCAGAGGGTAGTGGTAAACAGAATCAAATCCAGGGAGATGGAGGTCACTAGTGGGGTGCCACAGGGATTAGTCCTGAGTCCAGTCCTTTTCAATATGTTCATCAGCAACATAGGAGAAGAAGCTCAAAGCAAGATGTGTATGTTCGCAGATGACGCTAGCTCTGTGGTAGGGTAAACAGCGAGAAGTGTGTATGGGAGTTGCAAATGTTGGAGAGGTGGACCAAGGTTTGGCATTTGAAATTTAACACCCAAAAAATACAGAATGATGTACATAGATAACAGAACCACAGGATGGAGTACTAGATGGAGTTAAGTTCAGCAATACTTCTGAGGAAAGGGATTAAGGAATTCTCATAAATGATTCTCTAAACAATTTAGCCATGGTAGCAAGGCCTATAGTAAGGCAACAGGGATGCTGGATGTATTAAGAGGGGTTTTGATTGTAGGAGGAAAGAGGTATTACTGTCTCTCTATAGATCACTGGTGAGGCCACACCTAAAGTACTGAGCCCAGTTCTGGAGTCCTCACATAAGGAAAGACAAAGACAGGCTGAAGATGGTGCAGCACAGGGTAACCAAAATGTTTCAGGGCAAGCACAGCAAATTCTATGAGGACTGACATGAGGCACTGAACATGTACTTGCTGGAGGTCAGACAAGAAAAGGTCGATATCACTGAGACCTTCAGGTTCCTGAAAGGAATGAATAAGCATGTGATGAGGAACTATTCAGCAGGAATAGGGAATCGAGAACATGGGGACATGAGTGGAAGCTGGTGGGGGGATTCAGGAGGGACCTGAGGATGTTTTGTTTCACAGAGAGTTGTTTAGCAATGAAACGGTCTGCTGGCTGAGGAGGTGTATTCCAAAACCTATAATGGTTTTAAGCACAGCTTGGACAGAGTAAAAGGTCTTAGTAGTTACTCGAGGTGGGGGGGAGAGGTAAGGCAGGTAACATGTAGCCAGGTAGTGCAGACAAAAAACATTCATAGGCAGCTGGTCTTGGGGTAAGATAGGGTATTATGGGCCGACTAGATGGACCAATGGTCATTCTCTGCTGTCATTGTTTATGTTGCTATGCACCTAGGGTCCAGAAATTTGATTTACAAATTAAATGGCATAGTACTGGATGTGGCAGAGCAGGAAAAGGAATTGGAGTTATTTAAGACTAATCTTAGAAACTGTCCAAACAGGGTTCAGGAACTGCCAGGAAAGCCAAAAGAATGATTGGTTCCATTCGAAGAGGGATAAATAGCAGGAACAACATGGTAATAATGCCTCTGTGCAGGACACTGTTTAGACCCCATTTGGAGCAGTGTGTGCAGATCTGGACACTACGTTACAGAAAGGACAGAAAGGAACTGGAGAAAGTACAGCATAGAGCTACATTAAGGATTGGGGGCTGGAGAATGTGCTGTAGAAGGAAGGGCTGGAGCACTTGGGACTCTTCTCTCTTGAGAAAGAGACTGGCAAAAGATACACTGTAACTGAGGTGTTTAAAATCATGAAAGGGTATACAAAAACTGACCAGACTAGACTGTTCAGCAGGATTCAGGATAGCAGAACCAGGAAGCACAGATTCAAACTAAGGGTTGAGTGGGGAAGAAAATCAGGAGCAATGTACAGTAGTTTTTTTTTTTTTTACCCATATGGTAGTGAAACAGAGGAGGTGAGAAATGCAGATAGTGTTCAGAGTCTCAACACTAGGCCTGATAGTTGCCTGAAGGAAAAACATTTTAGGTTACTGCTGTTAGGATAATAGGGAGACAAAGTAGATAGAATGCATTCTTAATTCATCCTACCAAACCATTATAACTAAGTTAATATCCAGCCATTGTTTGAGACTTGCTATGTGATGCTGTCCCTGAGCAGGTCACTTAACCACCCTGTGCATAATCCTCCCAACTGTAAAATGAGAGAGAATTAGGACCTCTTTGCAATCAAATTATGTTTCAGTGTGGACTATGCAGGCTGCAAAGAGGAGGGCTTCGGCTACACTGGGGACTGTGGGTCAACTTTGAAGGATATAGGTCTCTAGAGGGGAAATGGCCTGCATCTTTCCTGGAATGGGACTACAGGCCTTGACGGGAGGTTTAAATAATACTTGGATTTAAACTAGCCATTGGGGAGGCTGCAAAATCAAGGAAGGCAACAATCCCAACAACCCCAGATGATGGAGCATCAGGAAGGAGGGCCCGAGAGGAGTAAACTTCCCTAGGACAGGGGTACAAGAAGACAGGGGTGGGAACAAGACAGAGGACAAGGAGGTATAAATCAGGTAAGCAAAAGCAGAGGATTATAGGATACAGGAAGCAGAGAAGGTAAAAAAGGAAGAGGTGGGTCTGGGGAGCTTCAGGGAACAGCACAGGCAGGGGGGAAGCCAGGAAGGAGGCATGGAGGGTGTAGGATATGAAGAGCCACAAGGACCAATGCACACAGTCTGGAAAGCAAAATTCCAGACCTGGAAGCCATCATTGCAGAAACTAGACTGTATTTGGTGGCCATAATGGATTCAATGGTGCACTGAACAGCACAACTGGGACATGGTAATTCCTGATTACTCTCTGTTTAGGGGAGACTGGGCAGGGAGGAGGGGTTGTACTATATGTGAGGAAGGGAATGAAGGCCATGGAGGTACAGGGGCACACAGAGGAAAAGGAAAGGCTGGAGGTGCTGTTGGTCATCCTGGAGACAGACTCTGGGGCCACCCTCCATAGTAAGATAGTGTACAGACCTCCAGCACAGGGAGAGGAGTTGGAGAAGGCACTTGGGGGAAGCCATCATCAGTGTGGAAAATAAGGGGGAGATGCTACTACTTGGTGACTTCAGTTTGCCAGACTTTGAGTGAAACCCTCTAACTGTGGCTTCACCAAGGAGCAGGGCCATCCTTTACTCCCTACAAGGGAATTTTCTCAGGCAGCTAGTCAAAGAATTCACTAGCGACAGGGCAATGTTGGACCTAGTGCTTATAAAGAGAGACAGTATTACAGTGGATAGTTCTCTAGTACCAGTGATCACTGTATAGTGTGGTTTAACATAAGGACAGGAACTGAGGCAAACCACATAAGGACGAGGGTCACGGACTTTCAGAGGGAGGATTTTAAAGAAATAGGAGATTGCTTCAGAAACTGCCTCATGGAAGGGATTGCTAGGGAGAGGTAGAGGAACAACAGGAAAAAATAAGAGCGGGCATAATTTAGGCAACCAGCCTGTGCGTGAAGGAAGCAAGTAAAAGCAGAAGGGAAAAGAGACCATTATTGTCCTCTTGGGAAGTGGCCAAGGTGGTAAGGGGAAGAAAGGGTGGCATTCATGAGGTATACAGAAATACAGGGGGAGGAGGACATGAAGGCATACCAAGTAAAACAGAGGGAAGCAGGAAAGGCAGTGAGGAGAGCAAAGGTACAGACAGTGGAAAGGATAGCAAAAGGGCGTAGCTAAAGGGATAAGACTTTCTTCAGCCACCGGTGCAGCGGTTGGATTTCCGCCTGCGACGCCAGTGACACGGGTTCAGGAATTAGCCCGGGAGCTGGAGGGCCAGCCTGGAAGGGGAGGACTTGAGCATCCCAAGGACTGCTTGTTCTCTCCGGGGAGAGGAGGGTACCAGTGCTCGGCTCTTGTCTGGCCCCGGGTGGAGATCCAAGATACAACAAGCCCGATGCTCAAACAGAGGGGGCAACATGCCAGACGTCGGCGCTTCAGCGCCTTGACATCCAGGGACCTGGCACTCCAAGAGAACATCAGGAAAAACCTTGCAGCCTCCCAGTAGACGGAGCACCAGGCCCCGACCTTCGATGCCCCTACCTGCCCGGAGACAGCGTTCCGACAAAACACAGAAAAGCATCGGGGTGTAAGGGCTCCCACCCCGTACCTGCCTGGGGGGTACAACCACGGCTGCATGGGGGACAGACTGCACTGATCACCAGGTAGATGAGCGAGGGCTAATAAGGCCGTAGGTGTCTCCCGAAGAGGGGGAGAGCTGCAGGGGAAGGGGGGGGAGATAAAGAAAAAAAAAAAAAAAAAAAAGACTTTCTTCAGATACATACTGTGAGAAGAAGATAGCATGGGGAGGGATAGTGAGGATTACGAGAGTGGAAGGGGGAGACTGTACAGAAGAGGACTGAAAAAGCTACCATCCTGAACAGGTCTTCTGCTCAGTCTTCACAGTGGAGGGAGGACAGATGACCACCAGGGAGTAAAAACAACAGGGGAGAGGGGAAGTACATACGAGTTCATTTTCAGAGGAAAGAGTCCTGAAGAGATTTGCAGTTCTGGAGGCAGACAAAGCTGTGGGTTCAGATGGGATAAAGGGTACCTAATGAACTCAGGAAGGTGCTAGTTACCCCACTGACACTTTTATTGGACTCTTTACTGGAAACAGGCGAGGTTCCTGAGGACTGTACTAGAGCTGACACATTTCATGTACATAAGAGCGGCAGCAGGGAGGAGGCTAGCAACTACAGGCCAGTAATTCTCACTTCAGTGGTGGGAAATTAATGGAAACCCTGCTAAAGGAATGACTAATAGAGTATATTGAATCCAATGGGCTGCAAGACCAGAGGCAACATGGATTCAAGGGGTGAGGGGAAGGGGGTCATGTCAGCTGAATCTGATTGATTTCTTTGAATGAATTACCAGGGAAATAGATCAAGGGAGGGCATTGAACATGGCCTATTTGAATTTTAGCAAGGCCTACGACACTGTGCCACACAGGAGACTGATTAAGAAATTGAGCAGCCTGGGGGCGGGATTCAGAGTCATAAACTGGGTTAGGAACTGGTTAAGGGATAGGTGACAGAGGATGATGGTTAACGGCACTCACTCTAAAGATGGAAAAGTGACCAGTGGGGTGCCACAGGGCTCAGTACTGGGACTGGTCATCTTTAATGTCTTCATAAGTGACATTGAAAAAGAACTAGAAGGGAAGGTATGCCTTTTTGCAGATGACACCAAAATGTGAAATAGGGTAGAAACTCAGGAGTGCGTGGAGAGAATGCACAGGGATCTTGGGAAACTTGAGGAGTGGTCAAGAGCATGGCAAAGTGTTCAGTGTCAAAAAGTGCAAAATTATGCACCTAGGGCACAGGAACCCAGGGGCTGAGTATAGGATGGGGGAGAGGTACTGACAGTCACTAAACAGGAAAGGGACCTTGGGTTTATCATAAGTGATGACCACAGAGTGGCAGGGCAGTGTGACAAAGCAGTGTCTAGGTCTAGGGGGTTGCTGGGGTTTATAGGGAGGAGTATCTCTAGCAGGAGGACAGTGATATTGTCACTGTATTGCTCGGTAGTGAGACCCCTCCTGGAGTATCGTGACCAGTTTTGAAAGCTGCACCTCAGAAAGGACATAGGCAGGATAACGCCATTCCACAGTAGGGCAACTGAAATGGTGCAGGGGTTGTATGAGAAGCCCTACGAGGAGAGACTAAGGGATTTTAACATGTACACCCTGGACGAGAGATGAGCGAGAGGGGGACATGATAGAGACCTGAAGTACCTGACAGGGGTAAACAGGGTGCAGGAGTGGTGTCTCTTTAAAAGGAGAAAGAGAACCTGGACCAGGAGTCATGCAATAAAGTTGGAGAGGGGAGTTTGAGGGACTGGAAGAATTATTACTTCATTGAAAGAGTGGTAGATGCCTGGAACAGACTGCCAGCGGGAGTGATGGAGGCAAGAACTGTAGGGTGGCTTCAAACATGTGTAGGATAGACATAGGGATATATTAGCAAATAGGCAGGAAGGAGGGAGGGTCGCTGGATACCAGTTATGGTCTGTAGAGACAGATTAAGCAGGGGACATCTGGGCAGACTGAGTGGGCCAAGTGATCTGTTTCTGCAGACACATTCTGTGTTTCTGTGTTTCTATCCAGCATTGATGAAAGAAGCATTACCATCCTTTTCAGTTTATATTAGTGAAAAAAAAGCAACACATTTTGTTTGGAATCTAACTAGCTTTTGTATTTACAGATACAGCTGAACTATGGTAGGACACTGTCTCCCAAACCACCTAAACAGCCACGTATGTCTACAGGGGGAACAAGTACAAGCAAAAGAATCCCTTCTCCTTCAGCTTTTCATTCAGCTGGAGAAATTATTCAAGCTCAGATTGAAGATCCCTTGGACATTATTAACATTATTCGAGAGAACACAAAGCTTGGATTTCTCTACATGACACCTGCTGTGCCAAAGTCATCAATAAAGTATGGTACATACAACCTGAAGTAAGTTACGGCATTCTTTTTTCTCTCAAACAGAAATATTTATTTTCTAGTGACTGAGTTAGACTAATGATCCTTTTAGTCTGTGTCCCTGTAATCCGGCCAGTCATAGCCACTGATATAATTCTGTTATCCCTTTCAGGATCATATTTAGCTTTGAAATTTTGTATACGTGCAGCTTGCCATTACACGTCCTCTCAGTGAGCCATTCCACAAATTTATCAACCGCTTTATGAAATAGTGTTGCTCACCCCAAGAGTACTCCAATATTCCTAACTCTTCTGCAGTATACTTTTAAGGTCAGATCTGCCTGGAGATAGAATGCTATGCAAATGACAGAATCACTGGTGTGAGCCACTTTTCAAATGCTGCCTACTATCAACTGCCTACATCTAACCCTCAGATTTCTCTCACTGCCTGTCAAGACCAGACTCTAGGAGATTTCCTCCTCATCATCTCATCAGAGAAGCCAAAAATAATAAATACTTAAGTATTATTTATTTATTTTCATTTGCTGCCTCTTATCAGTGTTATTTTAGTAACTGTTAGCTTATTTAGTTAATTTTGTGTTTTTTTCTCGGTTTCTCACAGTTCGGGATACCTGCTGAGGAACCAAGGCACTTTTAGTTAGTTTTCGAGTTTTTTCCCATTTATTTACTATCTGTCAGTTTTAAAGTTTTAAAATTATTGTTTTGTTCACCGATAACTTCAGTTACTGAACTGTTAATCCTGGTTTGCTTCTTATCGTTTCCCAGTTCTGCTCCGTTTGTCCGATTGGTTCCTGAACCAACCGCAACGGAAAAAATGTTTGTTTTGGATTTAAAATTATTTAGTATATTAGTTGCGTTTTTTTCTTGAATATGTCAGAAAAACCTAAAAAGAGAACCGGAGAACCCGGTTTCTAAAACTGCTCCGAATGTGAAATTTTTGCCAAGGCAGATAAACACTCCATTTGTATTTTCTGCCTTGGTTTTGATCACTTAAAAAACAATTGTGAAATCTGTAAATCTTTCCTTAAAAAGATGCTTGAAAAACATCTGGAGAGATTAAATAAAATATTCAAGGGTCCCTCTGGCTCTGACCTGCCAAAACCCTCAGGGTCTGTGGATGACACCACAACCTCTACTGGTACTACCCCTGATATGGGTAAAAAGAGGCCTTCTGAACGGCTAGCTGTCCAGTTCCAGGCAAGAAAATGAAGAAAACAAAGCACTCTGAACCCCCTGTTGAAAAGGGGAAATCTGTGGTGCCTGGCATTGTGCCTTCTCCTTTGGACATTGCACAGGCAATAAAAATAATGCAAACTTTGCAGGGTCTGCTGCCTGTGGTTCCACAGTCCCCAGTTCAGACCTCTGCACCCTCCAACCCACCCTCCTATCCTGAAGAGCATGGAGAGGAGGAGGAGGAAGAAGAAGGTGAGCCTATAGAGCCTGAGGTCTCCCCTGATCAGGAGTTTGGCTCTCCTTCCAGGACTTCAGAAAACTATTCTTCTCATTTTTCCTTTATCAGGAAAATTGTAGCTGCCGTGGATGTCCCTACCTCTGAGGTGGTAGAGGATGAGAAGGAGGCTGAGTATCTGGAGATGATGGGATTAACTCCTACTAAAAAGTTGTTACTCCCCTTTAATAAATTCTTTAAAAAGGATACTTTGAAACTCCTCCAGTCTCCTGGGTGTGTCCCGCCTTTAGACAAAAGGATGAATAAAAAGTGTCAGCTTGACAGGACGGGCTGAATTCTTATTTTCACACCCTGACCACCAAGGGGTGGTGCAAGCTACAGCTTGTGACAAGGCAAAAGTCCTTCTGGCTTCCCACCCTCCAGAGAAGAACTCTCGGAAAATTGATAATATGGCCAAGAAAGGTTACTTGTCAGCCTCTCTGGCAATTAGGCAAGCTAACTATCAGGCCTATGCAGCCCAGTACCAGAAGGCTCTCTGGCAGTCTGTTCTGGATATGGCTGAGAAAGCACCTTCTCCTCTTTCGGCAGACCTAGCTGAAACTGAAAGGTTTGGCCTGGAAGCTGCAAAATACCAGTTCCAAATGGCAACAGATAGTAATGAGACTGCTGCAAGGTGAATGGCAAATATCATCGTGCAAGGAAGGTTTGCTTGGTTGAGAGCAACAAACTTTACACAGGATACCCAGAATAAGGCTCTGGATTTTCCTATGGAGGGCACTTCCTTATTTGGCAGCCATACAGAGGCCTATATGAAGAAGATGGATGACTATAAAGTCACCTTCCGTAGCAATTCTGCAAAAGAAAGACCCTCCACCTCTTCTAGACTTTTCAGTAGGGGGAGGCAGGGGCAGACAATTTCATTCCAGGCCTTTTTATCAGGCTATGGTACTTCCTCAGACACCCCAATCCCCCCAGAAAAGGGTATTTCAGGGGTAGGGGCAGGAGAGGTGCCAGGCGTGGTGCCCAGCCTCAGCCCCAATCCAAGCAGGACTCCTGACTTTCTTGATCAGGCTGCCTCTCCTTTACCAGTAGTGGCTGCCTCTCCTTTACCAGTAGTGGGCAGGCTGACCCATTATTTCCAGAACTGGAAAACCATTACCACAGACAAGTAGGTTCTGGAGATAGTGGATCAGGGACTGTCCTTAAGTTTCAAGTCCTTCCCTTTTCAAAAAAACAGAGTTTTCAAACCAGCCTCTCTTCTGGAAAGGAAAATGTTGGAAAAAGAGGTAAAACACCTACTTTCACTAAAGGCAGTGGAACCAGTGCCTCCACAGCAAAGGGGAAAAGGACTTTATTCAAGGTATTTTCTCACACCAAAGAAAAATGGAGAGCTGCGGCCTATATTGGACCTGAGGGTCCTCAACAGGTTCCTAGCATAGCCAAAGTTCAAAATGATAACTTTGTCCCTAATTCTGCCAGCACTCCAAAAGGGAGATTGGCTGGCATCATTGGACCTAAAATATGCCTATTTCCACATCCCCATAAGGGAGTCTCACAGAAAGTACCTAAGGTTCAGACTTCTTTCAGATCATTATCAGTTCTCACCTTTACCTTTCGGTCTCACTTCAGCACCAAGGGTGTTCACAAAGTGTCTGGCTGTGGTAGTGGCACACTTGTGAAGACAAGCTGTCACAGTATTCCCTTATCTGGACGACTGGCTGATGGTGGGAAAGTCACCACAGCAGTTAATAGAGCATCTGCAGTTCACTCAGCAGCTTCTGGAATCTTTGGGGTTCCTTTTAAATCTAGAGAAATCTGTTCTCTTCCCTTCCCAAATTCTGCAGTTCATAGGACAGAATTGAATACCAAAGTGGGCAGAGCCTTTCTACCCAGAGACAGGGTAAACAGCATCCTGCAGTTGGCAGGTTCTTTCAGGCTCAATGTTCCAAGGCCTGCACAGCAATTTCTCCAGCTCCTGGGCCACATGGCAGCTACCACAGGCATAGTGCTGGGTTCCAGGTTTCAGATGAGGGACATCCTATTTCATTTAAGATCTCATTGGTACCAAAGAAAGGATTCCCTGTCAAAACTCATCCCTGTAACAAAAACATATCTTCAGGCTCTTCAGTGATGGAAAGAGGAAGCCAGCCTCAGAGAAGGGGTTCCTTTCCAAAAAGAACTTCCATCAGTGATTCTCGCAACAGATGCATCCCTATTAGGCTAGGAGCCCATCTGGCAGAGCACACTACCCAGGGCACTTGGTCAAGCACAGAGACTCTTTTACACATAAATCTATTAGAGCTCAGGGCAGTGTTTCTGGCAATGCAAGCTTTCATGCCACTGATTCAGGGAAAGGTAGTGCAAGTCAGGACAGACAGCACTACCGCCAGGTACTACATAAACAAGCAAGGGGGAACAAGGTCAAGCCTCCTTTGCATGGAGGCTATGCGAATTTGGACCCTAGCTTACTCACTGGGATCCTCACTGCAGGCCAGTCACCTGCCAGGCAAAGACAGTGTTCTGGCAGATGCTCTGAGCTGAATCAGTCAGGACCATCATGAATGGTCTCTGAATAAGCAAGTGGTACAGACCTTATTCAGGAGGTGGGGCACTCCAGAAATAGATCTCTTTGCCTCTCATCAGAGTCACCACTTGCGACAGTTCTGTTGCTGGCCTTCAGTAGTGGGGTCAGTTCCTCTGGATGCCCTTATTCTGAATTGGTCCAAGAAATTCCTATATGCATTCCCTCCATTTCCTCTGGTGTACAGGGTTCTGTTGAAACGTAAGGTTTCAGCCAGCAACAATGATTCTAATAGCCCCAGACTGGGCCAGACAGCCATGGTACCCCCTATTACTATCCATGTCAATGGACAATCCGATACACCTTCCCAGGAGGCACAATCTTCTGACCTCCAACCAGGGGAGGCTCCTGTATCCGAACCTCAAGTCACTCAGACTCAAGGCTTGGCTCTTGAAGACCTAGAATATGCTAGTTTACATCTTTCTGAACCAGTTATGGATGTTTTACGGGGATACAGCAAATTTTCCACCAAGAAAACCTATGCTGCAAAGTGGAAAAGGTTTTCTATTTGGTGCTCTAGTAGGGATATAGTGCCCGCACAGGCATGAGTGCCATTGGTATTGGACTACCTTGTCTTTTTACATTCTTCAGGCTTTCAGCTTTCTACATTGAAGATTCATTTGGCTTCAGTCTCTGCTTATGCTTCTGCAGGCAGACTGTTTCTTTGGCATCAAACCCCATTTTTAAAAGGTTCAAGGGCCTTTCTCATATGTACCCACCGGTGAGGGAATCGGTGCCAGCCTGAGATCTTAATATCTGCATTGCTCAACTTATGTCTCCTCTCTTTGAGCCTATGTTTTCAGCACTCTTGAAGTATGTCACATGGAAAGCAGTGTTTCTAGTGGCCATTACTTCAGCTAGAAGAATTAGTGAGCTCCAGGCTTTAAGCACTGAGAAGGAATACATCTCCTTCCACAGGGGTAAGGTGATCCTTCAGACAAATAGGAAATTCCTTCCCAGAGTGGTTTCAGATTTTCATTTGAACCAGTCTATCACTTTGCCAGTGTTCTTCACTGACCATTCTTCTTCTGGTGAATGTAGGCTGCATAGCCTGGATGTCAAGAGAGCTTTGAGCTACTACATGACAGCTACTAAGCCCCATAGGCAGGACAGGACACAGCTTTTCCTCACATATGAGGATGTGGGAAAGAGAAATACAGCCTCTAAAAGGTCCATTTCTCATTGGATTGTCCAGTGTATTCACTTTTGCTATTCAAAGGTGGACAAGGAAGCCCCAGCAGGGCTTAGAGCCCACTCCACAAGGGGTACAGCTGCCACACTGGCAGCTGCAAGGGATGTCCCCTTGGTGGATATTTGCAAAGCAGTGACCTGGTGAGCAGTACACACATTTGTCAAGCATTATAGCTTGGATATGCAGGCTAGGGCTGATGCCAGGTTAGGTACAGCTGTCCTGCAGAGCCTGTTTCCAAAATAGGTTCTTCCCACCTCCAAAGGAACTGCTTTTTAGTCTGCAGAAGCGTTCAGAATATTGGAGTATTCATGGGGTGAGAAGAAAAAGTTACTTACCATAGTAACCTTGTTTCTCCCAGGGAATACTCCAATATTCATAAATCTGCCACCCTGACTTCCCTATTAAGAACCAGTGGCCTCTGCATTCCATGCTGTACTTTAGAGTTTGCATGCCACAGTCTACTTTTTATTGGAATTTATTCTTTGATCTTATCTGTGTCAGTCTTCACCATTCATCACAGATGGGTACTGGGCGGAGATCAGGACCCCTCGGGAGCTTTTTTTTTTTTTTAAAAGAGTAGGTGGAGCCGACACAGCATCGGCGGCGTCCTCGAGGCCGACGTACTGCATGGCGCTCAAGGATTGGCCATTAGGCGTGTCGACTCCGCCTGCCTACCAGTTCTTCGTCTCCCGCCGTCGAGGTCACCTCGTGGGAAGCTTTCTCTAGTAATTTAGGCCTTTCAGCCTGCGAAAAAAATCAACATCGGTCCATCGGTTGTCTACCGGTTCTGGGTTCAGCCTCCACTCGACGTCGCTGGTAAGATCTTTCCTTTTATTTCAAATTGTGTGACGTCGAGTCTGTTTTGTGGTGTTTTTTTCTCCATAGGTCATGTCTCGGTCGGAGGGCAAAAAGTCTTCTAAGGCGGGTCGGTCCCCCATGCGTCGGTGCCCGTGCGGCCGAAAATATTCCATCACCGACCAGCACAACCGGTGTCTCGCGTGTCTTGGCCCGCTTCACAACATGGATTCGTGTGACGCCTGCTTCTCCATGGACCACCGTGTCCTCAAACAGCGCACATTGAAAGTGGGGCGAGCTCTGCCGACTTTTGGGGGTAGGGTTCACACTCGTCGGGCCAAGCCGCGTTCTCTCGGCTCTTCCTCCGGGTTCCCTCCCGGTTCTATATGGACCAAGGAGGAGGGAGCCTCGGCTACTTGTAGCTTGGCCATTGCCGAGGCTCCTTCCACGGCGCAGGAGGCCCGTCCGCTTCCCCAGGAGTAGGCGGAGGTACGCCCGCGGCTGTCGATCACCGGGTGTACCCGGTGTCGCTTCGCGACTCGAAGCCAGTTGGCGCCATCCTCAGCGCCATCGGTCGGTGCGTCGGAGACCTTCGGCATCGTGGGCCCGTTGGCTCCATCGTCGGCACCGACTTGTCGCTCGCGCCATAGGCCCTATCAGCCAATGCTGCTCGTGGCGCCGTGGGACGAGATCCGGCTTCTTCTTTTGCCATGTCTGCGCCTCAGTACCGTCCTCGGCACCGAGAAGGATGGCTAGCGCCCGTGCCCTACGCCTTCGGCGCCCGTAGGGCCGTCGGCTTCGGCTGTCGGTGCCATCCTCGGCGGTGCCGTCCACACTCACCCAAGTGCGCTTCCACGGCGCCAAAGGCGATCAGTACCATGTTTGGCACCAAGTCGCCCTCTCGAGGCCGTCGCCAGCGCCGCTTCAGTCCCTCGGTGCCTCGCATGATGCCGAGAAACCCTAGCGGTGTCGGCGGCGCGGAGGTTGCTACTAGGGCTGCTGTCGGTGCCGTCTCTGTCCCTGGTACCGCTCCGGTGCTGGTGGACTGCGGCACCTCATCTGGCCCTGGCTCTGGACCTTTGGCCCGAGCTGCCCTGGCTCCTTCTGCGAGCCCCACCCGCGGGGTGGCGGAGGGCACGGGTGCCGCCTCGGGCCCTCTGGCAAAGTTGTTTTCGCCTGCCCTCCTACTGTTTAGCTCAGAGCTTCGGACTCTACCTCTTCAGAGTCAGAGTCGGGCTCGGAGTCAGATGGGCAGTCACACCCTTCGGGGTTGTCTGCGGAGGAGGGCGCTCCCATGGTCTTGTCAACGAGTCGTAGCCAGCCTCCTACTGAGGAGAGTCAGGTGGCCCCCAAGGCTAGGGTCAGTGGTGCTAACCAGCAGGTAGTGGTGCGTGCCACCATTGCTCTGCAACCTGGCCTTGGGGATTTCATCAACCCCTCGGTGGTGGTACCCCCTCTAGTGGTGTGTCTTGATCGCCCAACTTTGGGGCCCATTGACAAGCCTGCAGGAGGGGAGGGTGCTGTTCCCTGGGTCTCCCCTTCGGGGGCAGCCCATAGATGCCAGCTACCTAGGCTGGCCCTCTCGAGGAGGAGGACTGTCTCAGACTCTGAGGGGTCGAGGGGTGTGGGGTCGGCGCATCGGCCTTTTTCTGGGGTCCACCCGGGCCCTGGGCAAAGCCGAAGTGCGGATTTCCACCCTTCCCCTTCCGGTTCCTTGAGGGGGGTCCCATTCTTTTGAGGCAGGGGACCGTCCTTTTGGACTCTTCCGGCCCTGGTCGCCTCACTGGGGGGATTCTTCTCGGCACAGCCAAGGCAGTACCAACATGGTTGTACAGCTGTCGGCTGTGGAGTCTTCTGGGGCACCCTCCTTGGGTGCTCATGGTCCGCTCCCTAGCCCTGGCGGAGGTCAGCCGCCTTCCTTTCCCGGCTCTGCCCCTATCCCTCTGCCACATTCTCCAGTGCTCCCAGGCATTCTTGGTCCTAGCAGCCCTCTCACCTGGGAGCAGTTCAGGGCAGTGGCTGCTTGTTTCCCTGACTACGTTAGGGCTATGGACAGCCAGGTTTTTCAACCTCCCCCCGTGCAGCCACCCTCAGAATGTATGGTGACCTCCAGCTCCTCATCCCCCTCTTCTGGGGGAGAGGAACCCTCTGTCCACATCTCTCCAGCTGCTGATCTCTCCGAGTACCAGCGCTTTCTCGAGGATGCTGGAGGACTTGCACCTTTCTCCCTCTTCTGTTAGCAATCCTGAGCATGCGGCGCATGCCTTTCTAGGTGATTTTGGTGAGGCCACCCTTGTGGTGCCACCCTGGCCTGCTCCCTTTCGGGAGGCGTCCTTGCGTTTCTGGCAGAGGCCCTTCTCCGGAGTTCCTGCCCCATGGGACCTCAGCCAGAGGTATTGCACTCCCCCGGAGTCTCCAGGTTCTGTGCCTCATCCGCAGTCTGGCTTGACGCATCTGGACACCCCGATGGGCCTCGCGCCCTCTGCCATGACCGGCCCCTGGATCAAGACTCCTCGGATTTTGATTTTTGGGGGGGGAGGAGGACCTTCTACTCGGCACGGTTGCTCCTTTTTATTTCCACTCACCAGGCCCACTGTGCAGCCTACAACAGGTTCTTGTGATCCACGCTAGGTCAGATCCTAGCTCCTTTGCCTGACTCAGAGCAAACCAGACAAGCCATCGCACTCTCTGCACATGGCCTAGAGCTAGCAAGGCACGAAGCGAGGGCATCTTATGATGCCAGCAGGGTAGCTACCAGGGTCGTGGGACAGCGATCTACACCAGGAGATCGGGCGTGGCTTCATCTTTCCGGTTGTCACCCTTGGCCCGGCGTGGGATGATTTGTCACCCACCAGGAACCTACCTCTTCTCCCGTGGGCGAGGCGCGCAGCCGGGCAGCTTCCTTCCCCCTCGGGGACCCCATCTCACTCTCCCACTCTTGGGCCTCTTCAGGCCGGAAGGTTCCCTAGTGTGTCACCCACTGAGGGCTAGGGACTCTGTCCCTTAGGGTGTAATGAATCAGCCCTTCGGGGCTTGAGTACTCACCATCTGTGATGAATGGTGAAGATTGACACAGATAAGATATGAGAGTACGTACCACGTAATTCTGATCTTTCTGTGTATCTTCATCATTCATCACAACCCGGCCCACCATCCCCCTGGGGCCTCAGTCTCTGTGCCTCCCTCCCTCTGTGGCTCCCCCTCTCTTTTTGGAGCGGGATAAAGTAGGGACACTCAGGGGGAGTATTTTCCTTTAAAAGGTACAGCTCGAGCAGCACTCCTTCTCTACTACTTCTCCACCCCGATGGGGTGGGAGTTGGTGGTTGCCCTCCTCCTGTTCTCCTTCTGGTTTCCATCCAACTGTCTAAAAAAAAAAAACATTTTTCCTGAGAGAGTACTAAATCCCTGTACCCTGTCCTTCTTCCAGAATAGCCAACTCTGCTTCTGGGGTATTTGCCAGTTATTCTGTGCCTTGAATTCTGGCAGACAGCTTTGCTACTCCTTGCAGTTCCTATACAATCTGGTGATGGACAAGGGTCTCGGATCATTGTTACCTCTCACTCGCTCCTAAATTTTCTCCCTTCCCTTCCTCCCTTCTTCCGCTTCCAGAGATTGGGGCCCCTACCCAATCCCCTTAGTCTCATCTCTTCTCTGCTGTCCTTTCAGTCGTTATTTCTCCTTTTAGTTCAGTTTTCTCTTCCTTTTTCTGTCCCTTGGACTCTCTTGTCCCACCCTCCATCCCTTCCTCTTACCTCTCCGCGACTCAGAACTGGTAGGCAGGGAGTCGGCCTAACCTAACGGCCAGCCCATTGCGCGCCATGCAGTAGCCGGCCTCGGGGCGGCGCCCGATGCTCTGTCGGCTCCACCTGCCCCCTAAAAAAAAAAAAAGCTCCCACGGGGTCCTGATCTCCGGCCAGTACCCATCTGTGATGAATGGTGAAGATACACAGAAAGATCAGAATTACGGTAGGAACGTAATTTTCATTTTTTTCTCCTTTTCAGGTGATTCTGGGGTTGTTTAATATGAGTTTATATTTTCCTCCAGTTGGAGGTTTGGGTGGGAAATTTTAAAGTGAATTCTTTATATTTTTACATTTTGGGCCCTGTCTTTCCAGGCATCCATGAAATCTGAGGGTTAGAATGTAGGCAGTTAATAGGTGGCAGCATTTGAAAAGTGGCTAATGCCAATGACTCTATCATTTGCATAGCATTCTACCTCCGGGTAGATCTGACCTTAAAGGTATACTGCAGAAGAGTTATGAATATTGGAGTATCCCCTGGGAGAAACAAGGTTACTATGGTAAGTAACTTTTTCTTTTGGTGTAACCCCATTCCTTATCTCCCCTGAGCCTAAAGTTTTGCCCTTGTGACCTACTATTTTTCTTTTTTGCTTCATCACTTTATTCAAACAACAGCAGTCCATTAATGTGATGCATTACAAAATGCGTCATTCTGCCAGAGTGGGCTGGGAAGTTTTTCAGCCTGCAGATTGATAAACTTTCGGAACTGCAGGGACAATCCCTGACCCTCTACTTCCAGGACTTGCTTATCTCTGGAAATTTTTACCCACTCTGGTGGGATGATGCATTTTGTAATGCTCATTGATAGATCCCTGAGAAGAAACAACACTACTATGGTGAGTAATTTTGTTCTTCTTTCCCTGGCACCCAGGCACTACACTCCTTCAGATGTACCTAACACCCATTCTATCTGTCTAACTCACTCCACGGGTACCATCACTCACTTTATTATTTCCCAGGTCATTCACTGGCTTGGATCTAACCCTTCCTAGGAGGCTTTGCCTCCTGCCACCATAGGGAGAAAGTATATGAGAGACCTCAGATATAACAGTGGGTGAGCGTGGTGCATGCGTGCACGTGTGTGTGTGTGTGTGTGTGTGTACAGCCATCACTGGGGCATAAACACGGATTTTTAGCATGCCAGCACAATCCCTTATAACTCGGCACCATGAAGCATGTTTCTACTGTTTTTTTTTTAAAGTGGCAGGATTTGTTAGTAAAAATATTATCATATCATTTTTGGGGGCAAAAATTATCTTCCAATGATCAGTCTTCACCATTCATTACTGGTGGGTGCCAGCCGGAGGTGCAGGACCCCACAGGTGTGTGTAGCTTTAAGATTTTAGAGGAGGAGGGTGCCATCAGTTCTGTCTTGCTTCACTTGATGCTGTCTCAATAGTTTTTCGACATCGCTTCCTGGTTTGATTTTTCCCTTTATTATTTTTGTTCTCAGTTTGACATCTACCGTCTTTTTCTGTTGTTTATGTTTATTTTCCAAGTTTTCATGGTCATGTCTGGTTTGGGGCCTAAACAATCCATGCATTCTAAGGCAGGACTTCCGCTCCATGTGTTGATACCACTGTGGGGAAGCCCATGACTGGAATGGATTGCCATGACCATTGTTTTGCCTGCTTGGGTCTGAGCCATGATGTGGTTAAGTGCAACACATACTTCTCCATGGAGCTCCACATGCTTCAGATCCATGTGTTGAAGTTGAGGTGAGACCCCCAACTTTCGGAAGGCAGCACTGCACTCGGGATGCCAAGATCAGATCTCTTGGCTCTTCCCTTGAGCCTCTTCCAGTGCTTTATGTACTGAGGGAGAGCAGACCTCTGCTGCTTCTGGTCTCGCTGGGACCAGAGGCCTGCACAAGGGGTTGGGTGGACAGCTGGCCTCCTCCAAAGGGTCAGTTGAGCACTCTTAGCGGTTTGGCGCCTCCTCAGAGGCCTGCACTCTCCTGGTTGTGATACCACAGCTATATGCTGCACCTGCACCAGCGGAGTCCTTGGTAGCGTGGCCTGGTGCCACCTCGGCTCCTGACTCCTCCTCTGGTGTTGGTGAGTGAGGCAATGCCAGCCATGAAGCTAGGTCTCCTCCTATTGCCACTTGTGGCCTTGGGAGAGGTAAGGTCCAGGGGGTCGCCCATCTAGAAATCTCCCTGATCTCATTCTCCAGCTCAGAGGGCACTGATCTTGATGATTCTGACTGGCAACCTGACTCTTCAGGGTCTCTGGTCCTTTCTGGGCCTAGTTCCAGGCCTTTTACAGCCTATGGAAGTTCTGGGTTCCCCTCTTGGTGCTGTCTGTGGTGCCGTCTCCTCTATGTCCTTTGGTGCAGCAAGCAGTGCTGGAGACATCTCTGGTGCTGACTCTGGTACCAGAGGGGATGATGGTGGTGGGTCCGGCATCTGGAGGGGCTCCGGTACTGCCCTCGACACCAGGTCAGGGTCGGATGCTTATGATGGCGCCATTTCTGGCTCTGGGGACTTGGTAGCACTGAGGCACAATCTGGCACCAAGGGTGGTTCTGGGTCCACTCTTCCACTTCTTCTTGGCTCCACTCAGGCTGTTGAGCCCTCTCCAATGGGCAGGACCTTATCTGGTGACTCAGGGGTTGGTAGGACAGTGTCAGCAAGCCATTCCAGCTCAGGGATGGCCACAGACCCTTCATGGAGCCACAGTGCTGAGTTGGCCCTTCCCTTCCCTCCCCTGGGGATCCAAGGGGACTTGCAGTAAGTGGGGATAGGGGCTGCCCTGTAGCATGTGAAGGGCTCCGAGCTTCTCACCTTCCTCACCCCACCATGTCTGGGCACTCTGAGGTGGTTGGGTTGCGCAGCCCCATCCTTTGGGAAAGGTCCCCAGTTCACTCCTGGAGCCCTTGCAAAGGACTGTCTTTGGCCTGCCATGGTCCTTAAAATCCTCATTGTCCTCTTCCTCCTTCCCCTCCTCCTGTTCCCCCCTCCCCAGGTTTTTCAAACAACATGAAGTCTTGCTGTATTCTGACTATTGCAGTTAGCTCCAGCCTTTAAACTGCCCTGGAGAACAAAGGGTTAACTTTCTATGCAGTGCATAGAATGCTGAGCTCGAGCTCGGTTGAGGTCTCTATCTGCAGCCCTTTGAAATCCAACCGTCAGATTCTTTACTCCGCCTCACTGAACAGTCGCTCCTGAAATTTCTCCTTCAGCTCGGTTCAAAAGTCGGTTAAAGTGTTGGTAAAAGTTGTCAGTTTTAAGCCAAATTTGTTCCGCTTAGTCTGTTCAGCCTCTGTCTGCGGTACCGTGAGTACGAGATAGGTTTTACCTGAATTCTGTGCAGAAATCATAAAATTGTTTGATCGGTTCGGCTGAACCGATCACTTTTAGTGAATATCTGTTACTTTACTTAGAGTGTGGTTACCGGTCCTTATCGGTTCTAAAAAGAAACGCGTTTTGAACGTTTTCTTCCAACACCCGTGACACGGTTAGGAACTGATAAGGGAGTCTTGCCTGGCGGTTGCCATAAAAAGGATAAGTTTGGTTAGGTTGGCCATGTCTGAGAAACCCAGGAAGAAAACCAGGCCCACTGGGTTTCAACACTGCAGTGAGTGTGGGGAGGTCTTTGCTAAGGCCGACCCCCACACCACCTGTGTTTACTGTCTGGGGTTTGAACACCTCGATACAGACTGCCAAATTTGTAAACATTTTCCTAAATCTACCCTTGAAAAGAGATTAGGTAGATTGAGGGGAAAGGGAGGCTGAGAAGTCCACTGACCCGGATGGCCAGCCCGGTTCGGTTCCAACTGAACCAGAAGGAGTGCCCTCTGACCAGGCGATACTTCTTCAGGCAAGGGAGAGCCGATCCTGAGGGTCGGTTCCTACAAAAAGAAACGCAAAGATAAATCGACCGGTTCGGATCCAGAGGTTCATGTTCCGACCGCCAAAGAAATAGCCAGAGTGATTCGGATTGTGGAATCGCTTTGCCCGGTTCCGACTGATCCGGCACCATTTGGCAGGGGTTCGGTTCAGTAGGTTCCCCCAGTTCAAGATTATACCCCTGAAGATTTTTATGAACCAGAGTTTGAAGAGGAGGGGGAGTTTGAAGATGATGGTGACGATGGTGAAAGTCTGGATGTGCCTGTGGAACCAGACATCTCCCCGGACAGACCTTCTGGAGTTTCCCCTCCGAGGCTTTCTGAGTCCCCTCCCCACTTTCTGTTCTACAGAAAGGTGGCTAAAACCCTCCAGCTTGCCTATGGAGGATCGAGAGGAGCCTGATTATGTGGAAATGATGGACATCCCAGAGTCTAGGAGACTGCCTATTCCCCTCCACAAATCCTTTGGGAAGCAGACACTCAAAATCCTAAAGTCTCCCAATACTGTTCCTCCTGTTGACAGAAGGATGGACAAGAGGTACACACTATTAGGCTCAGATATGCAGTTTTTATACCAACAATGCAGCCATGTTGGGGTAGTGCAGGCTGCTGCCTGTGACAAGGCAAATATTCCCTTGGCTTCACCCCCTCCCCAGACAAAGACTCAGGAAGATTGATGCCATGGCAAAAAAGCAGTACATGGCATCTTCCTTGAGACTCAGGCAGGCAAACTATATGGCCTATACAGTCAGGTACCAGAAGTCCAGGTGGGACACTGTACTGGCACTGGCTAAACAGGCCTCCCCCCAGCTAGCCAAGGAGCTGGAGGAGGTAGCTGCTGATGGAATTGAGGCATCAAAAGTACAATTTAATGCTGCTGTGGACTCCAATGATGTGTCATCAAGAGTCATGGCTACATCTGTGTCTCTTCGTAGAATAGCCTGGCTCAGATGTACTAGCCTCTCACAGGACACCCAGGCTAAGGCCATGGATTTTCCTGTAGTGGGTAATTCTCTGCTTGGGGAGCAGACAGAGAATTACATGAAGAAAATGGATGAGTACAGGACCACTTATAGGAGTGTTCAAGCCAAGGAGAGGCAGGCAACTCCTCAAAGGCAGCAGTCTATGGGCAGGAGCAGACCTTTTTATAGGCCTTTTTACCAAGCACAGGCCTCTTCTCCCTTTTCACAGAGGGGGTTCTTCAGAGGGAGAAGCAGAAGGGAGATGAGCAGGGCTGCATCCACTCCTCAGCCTAAGGCCTCTGCCAAGCAGACATCCTGATGGGTCTGCCCGGGTCGACTCTCCTATTCCAGTAGGGGGCAGGCTGGCTTACTTTGTCCAGGACTGGATGTGTATTACCTCAGACAAGTGGGTCCTGGAAGTAGTAAGCCAGGGACTGGTTCTCAGCTTCAAAAAATTTCCGAAGATGAGAGCCAGATCTTTTCTACCTGCAGGTCTTTCAGAAATCCTTGCACTAGAGGCAGAGGTTATATCTCTTCTGGCCTTAAAAGCCATAGAGAGAGTTCCTACCCTACACTGGGACAAAGGTCTGTACTCCAGGTACTTCCTTACCCCAAAAAAGACAGGGGAGTGGCTACCCATCCTAGATCTAAGATACTTGAACAAACATCTTTTAAAACCAAAGTTCAAAATGGTAACTCTGGGAATAATTCTTCCCTCTCTGAGGCCAGGGGTTTGGCTAGCCTCCCTGGACCTCAAAGATGCCTATTTTCACATTCCCACGAAGTGCTCCCACAGAAAGTACCTCAGGTTCAAGTTGCCCTCAGGCCACTGTCAGTTCAAAGCAATGCCCTTTGGTCTAACATCAGCTGCAAGGGTTTTCACAAAGTGCCTGACAGTAGTCGTTGCCTTTCTAAGAAGGAAAAAGATTTCTATCTTTCCATATCTGGACAACTGGCTCATAGTTGGTCAGTCTCCAGACCAAGTCAAGTCAGACTTGCAAGTGACCCAGCAAGTGCTCCCTTCTCTAGGATTTCTTCTCAACCTTTCCAAGTCAGTTCTCGAGCCAGTGCAGCTCCTTACCTTTATAGGGGCAGAGATAGATACTGTCAAAGCAAGAGCCTTTCTTCCCCTGGAAAGGGCAAAAGTTCTTATAGAACTGGCTTCTTCCTTCAGCCTTCAGGTATCCCAACCAGCAAGGCATTTTCTTCAACTCTTGGGCCACATGGCAGCTTCTACAGCAGTGGTCCAAGGGGCAAGATTCCAGATGAGGGACATTCAGTTCCCTCTGAGGGCCTTTTGGTCCCAAAGGAAGGATCCCCTTACCAAACTGATTCCAGTGACTCGGACTCTGATCTAAGCCCTTCAATGGTGGCAGGATCAGGACAATTTAAGGCAAGGGGTCCCATTTGTCACTTAGTCTCATTCATTGGTCCTTACCATGAATGCTTCCCTTCTCAGCTGGGGAGCCCATTTGGGGTCTCTCACTGCCCAGGGACTGTGGTCCCCTCAGGAATCCCTTCTCCATATCAATCTCCTAGAACTCAGGGCAGTTTTTCTGGCCCTGCAAGCTTTCTGTCAGTCAGTGCAGAACAAGGTGGTTCAGGTCAGAACAGACAACACCACCACCATGTAGTAAATCAACAAGCAGGGAGGCACTCAGTTTACGGCCTTGTGCACGGAAGCCACGAAAGTTGTGGTCCCTGGCTTATTCCCTGCAAACCTCTCTGACAGCAGTCCACCTTCCACGGAAGGACAATGTGCTAGCAGATGCACTGAGCAGGATCTCGCAGGGCCATCATGAATGGTCGCTGGACCCTCTGGTGTTAAAGGTGATTTTTTCAAGGTGGGGCACTCCAGAGCTAGATCTCTTTGCAGCCTCAGACAACCACCAACTTTCTGTCTTTTGTTGCAGACCCCCAGTCTTTGGCTCAGTCCCTCTGGATGCTCTGATTCTGAACTGGGAAGGGAAATTTCTGTATGCCTTCCCTCCCTTTCCTCTACTGTTCAAAGTTCTAGCCAAGATAAGGTCACAACTTTGCAAAGTGATTCTGATTGTTCTAGACTGGGCCAGACAGCCTTGGTACCCCCTGTTGCTGTCCCTAGCAGACCATCTTCCCAGGAATTACAACCTGTTAACCTTCTCTCAGGGGAGGATTTGGTACCCCAGTCTTCAGTCTCTCAATCTCAAGGTATGGCTCTTGAAGAGTTAGAGTATGCAGATTTGCATCTGTCTCAGGGGGTTCTGGATATCCTCAAAGCCGCTCGAAAGTCCACCACTAGAAAGACCTATAACTCCAAATAGAAGAGATTCAACATTTGGTGTTCCAAAAAACATATTTCCCCAGACACTGCTGAATTGCCTGCAGTTCTGTATTATATGGTCCACTTGAATGGCTTAGACCTCAGACCAGCGACTCTCAAGGTGCACTTGTCAGCTGTTTCTGCTTTTCTGTCAGTGGGGAAGTCTTCCTCACTGTCATCTCATCCTGTGTTCTGTAAATTTGTTCAGGGATTGCTTCATACCAATCCTCCCTTTACAGACCCTGCCCCTGCCTGGGACTTAAATGTTTGCATTGCTCAACTTATGCAACCTCCCTTTGAACCTATGTCTTCAGCAGAGCTTAAGTACTTGACTTGGAAAACTGTGTTTTTAGTAGCCTTTACCTCTGCCAGATGTTTATTTATTTTATTTATTGTTTTAGGAATTACTACCTTTGAGCCAGAAGCTCTTTTACAAAGGTTCCACGTCAATTAGGTACAGTACAAAAAAGGTTACATAGATAATACAACAATTTGTGCTGTGTCAAGAGCGAGAAAACATATACAAATACATATCAAATCATTTGTGCAAAAGGACATGAGATATCAATAATCACATTATTATTACAAGAAAGAGGTCATGCCAGATTAGGAGAAACAAATAAGGAAAAAGTCCAGAACAGAGAGGGTAAGTGAAAGGTGTGGGGAGCAGACAATAGCAGGAGAAAAGGTTTCCCAAACATGTCTTTGTCAAATAATGGAACAGGGTGGATAGTGAGAAAATAGGAGGTTTAATCAGGGCAGTCACAGAAGCTGGAGGTGGCAAGGTGAGAGAACAGCCTTGATTTGAAAATACCTAGAGAGGTGGAGGCAGTAATATGAGTGCTGAGGGCATTTAGCCAGCTGGGGGCATGATAGGCAAATGATCTTTGTCCCTGAGAAGTCCGGCATCAGAGGGACTTGGAGAGGCTGGTGTTCTGATCTTCTGGTAAAGCGGTGCTAGCACTCGGGTATAACAGGTCTTGGATACAAGGTGGAGTGAGGCCCAGAGTGGATTTTTTCGCCATCAGGCAGGTAAGGTACTTTATCCGGTTTGAGAGTTGCAACCAACCTGAGTCAGCATAGAGTTCACATGTGTGGGTACGTCGATGTGCAGCAGTGAGCAGCCGACAGGCCTTATTTAGGGATGTTGTAATGCAACTAAGTGCTGTAGTAGTGGTAGATCCGTATATAACTAAGCCATAGTCAATGACTGAGATGATAGAGGATTGGATGGCTATCCTCAGTGCAGAATAGGTAAGGAGCTGTCGGTTCCGATACAGAATCCCAATTCGCTGATTAATAGTTTTTGCTGTACTATCAATGTGAGTTGCAAAGGTTAGGCCTTGATCAAAGTTGATTCCAAGATATTTGAAGATTGACACTTGTTCAAGGGTATTTCCCAGGTATGTATTAATAGTGAGTGGGACTTGCCGTTTTTTGTTTTGCGGGTTAGAGAAGAGCATGAATTTAGTTTTTTTGTGGTTTAGAACCAGCTTATGTTCAAGGAACCATATCTCAACTTTGGAAAAAGCATGCTGAAGGCTGAGGCGTAAGAGGTTCGGATCTTTATGAGTGGCAAGGATCACGGCATCGTCGGCATAGAGGATTATTTGTTCAGGGCAGGATTTGGGGAGGGAGTTTAGGAAAAGGCTAAAAAGGAGGGGGCCCAGGATGAATCCCTGGGGAACTCCTGAGCGAACCGATTTTGAGTCTGAGAGAACTCCAGCTACTTTTACAGATTGAGAGTGCTGAGCAAGGTAATTTTTTACCCAGTCACCAGGACCCTGCGAGAGCCCTAGGGATAGTAGTTGTTTGATAAGTAGGCCATGGTGTACTATCAAATGCCTTGGTTAAGTCAATATGAACTGCTCCAGTTAGGTTTCCTTTGTCCATGGCATTGTGGATTGCTCCTGAGAATTCAAGTAGGGCAGTCGATGTGCTGTGCCCTTTCCTAAATCCATGCTGCTGAGTGCATGTGATGTTGTGCTTTTCAGGTAGTCTGAAAGTTGGTCCATACCAAGCTTTCAAGGGCCTTAGAGAGATGGTAGTATTGATGTTGGGCGATAGTTACCAGGCAGTGACTTATCACCACTTTTGTGCACAGAGTAACAACTGCAGCCTTCCATTTCCTAGGAATTGGCTGTAGCAGAGAGAGATTGAACATTTTGTGAGGGGCAGTACTTCCTCCAGAGTGAGGACAGAAGTTTAAGGTCAATAGTGTCGCTGCTTGCTCGGGACTTAGAAATGGCCTTCTATACATATTTATAGACTTCATGTGCCTTTACTAGTTTGAAATGGAAGGGTGGTTTGGTTGGAGAGGCAGTAGTAGAAGTAGAAATTGGAGGGTCAGCATCAGTGAAGAAATCAGATAAGAGGACACCACTAAGGTCCGTGAAGGTATCATTTAAGGTGTTTGCAATGATCTCTGGGTCTAATGTAGTGGTTCCATCCTCATTCATTATTGTAGGAGAGGATTTGGACTGCTGACCCATGATATTTCTTATGTTGTCCCAGAAGGATTTCCCTTCACTCCAGGAGTTGGAGAGGGCATTCTTGAAGTAGGAGCTCTTCATCAAGCGGATCTGTTTAGTACAGTGGTTGCAAGCCTTATTATATTTTTGGATGTCCGACAGAGTGCCAGTAGCTCTTGCAGTGGCCCAGAGGTGATCCCTACTTTTGAGTTGTGCCAATAGCTTTGCCGTGAGCCAGGGATTTGTGAGTGCTTTGATTTTGCGCTTTTTTACTGGTGCATAGGTGTCACAGGCAGTGTTGAAAGTAGTAATAAAGTAATCAAGGGCTAGGTCAACATCTTGAGTTTTGTAAATCAAGGACCAGTCTCTCTGCCTAAGACAGGTCTTGAGATGAGTAAGGTTGCCATAAGGTGAGACTCTGCTATAGATGGTTTTGGAGGCGACTTACAAACTTATTTGTCCAGGTACATATTATTGAGAGTGATCACTGAGCGAGTCAGGAGAACACTTACATTGGTTGTATGGGTAGGGTGGCTGGTAAGGATCCAGTCAATGAGGTGCTGGTCCCTGATTTGTAGTTTTCTGGTAGGGAGTTTACCACTTGTGTTAAATTTGCTGCTAGGACAGCATCTTTGTTTGACCCTGCATCAGGAGCAAGCCAATTTATATTAAAGTCCCCAAGGAGAAGGAGTTCGATGTCAGAAGGTTGTGTACTTATGAACTCGAGGACAGCCTGTAGGTCAGAATCAGGATCTTTTGGTGGGATATAGACAGCAGCAATCGTGAGGACTTTGTTTTGGGCACCAAGTAGTATCTTGATAGGGAGGAGTTGCACTGAGGTTTCTGTTGTGGGGTAAGAACCAGGGAGACAGGTGAGGTAGTCCTTTATGTAGATTGCACACCCACCACCCCTTTTCGAGGTCCTATCCAGCCTGAATATCTTGTAGCCTTGTATAGAGATGGCATGATCCGGAGTATTAGGTGTCAGCCAAGCTTCGACGATGGCAAGAATATCCGGGTTGTTTTGGGTGGCAAAGATTTGAAGGGAGGCCAGTTTTGGGAGGAGACTGCAGATATTTAAGGTAGCAATTTTGAGCCCCCCCTCCATTTTGGCAGGCTTTGTTGTACTGTAGGAGACAGGGCCAGGATTTGAGTGGACACTTCCTGATATCAAGAGGAGGAAGAGTTTAAGAGACAGTTGCCATACTTCGTAGTCAATAGAATTACACTTCTGAGGCTTGTGCAGCTTGGGCCAGTGCAGGTGTCTAGGGTCCCAGAGCAAGGAGGTTGTTAGTAATAGAGGACGATGTGCCCATTTATCCTTGTTGTAGCTTGTCAGTTGCACCCAGTTGCTTGCAGATAGGTACCTGGCGGTTAAGTCAAAAGCCAAAAGAATGATCAACAGCTATGGTCCAAAGTCACTGAAATGTTAAAATTCCTGAAGGTGATTAACTGTGCCTGCACATATGCAGGATGTGAAATCCCTTTGTCTGTATGCTTCTTTGTCATTCAAACAGGTTGCTGAAAAGCCCACATACAGATCATGGAGCAGGTCAGACGAAAATGTGTATTCCAGCAGGACCCAGAGTCACTGAGTTTATCAGATGTAGTTGCTTCACTTGTGTTTTGCTTGGGATAGCTTCCAAAAAGTTGATTTTAAAATCAAAAAATAAAGATACCTGATGATGATTTTTTGCAGAAATCCAGTCCAGGAGACTTTCACGGATATAGTGAGCAGGAATGGTATAGTTACCACAAGGAGAAAAACATGTAAATCCACAAACACTAAGCTACAGACACAGACAAACACAAGCAGCCACCACACAGACCCAGGGGCGTGGATGCCTTTTGATGTATCAGTGAATTGCAAGCCCTGTCAGTGGAACCTGATTTTATCTCCTTTCATAGGGATAAAGTGGTTCTTAGAACCAGTAGAAGGTTCTTGCCCAAAGTGGTTTCAGATTTCCACTTGAATCAGTCTGTGTCTCTTCCTGTCTTCTTCACTGATCATTCTTGTTCAGGAGAGAGGAGGCTACACAGTTTAGATGTTAAAAGGGCCCTTAGCTACTACATAGAGCGTACCAAGGGTCACAGGTTTGATTCCCTCCGGTTGTTCCTCACTTATGGAGAAGTGGGAAAGGGAAAATCTGCCACCAAGAGAACTATTGCCAGGTGGATTGTGTCTTGTATACAATTCTGCTATGAGAAACTAGGAAAGATTCCACCCTCAGGCCTGAGGGCTCACTCCACCAGAGGTACAGCTGCTTCCCTGACTGGTGCCAGGGATATCCCTCTCTTAGAAATCTGTCAAGCAGCCACCTGGAAAATGGTCCATACCTTTACCAAGCATTACTCTCTGGATATCCAGGCTAGGAGTAATGCTTGGTTTGGCACAGCAGTACTTCAGAGCCTATTCCCAAAGTAGGTTCTGTCCCTCCTCCATGGAGGTACTGCTTGGTAGTCTGCAATAGTTGGAATACAGCAAGACCTCATGTTGTTTGAAGAAAAAATGACTCACCTTAGTAATTATGTTTCTTCTAATGGAGTCTTGCTGTTTTCTGACCTCCCTCCCTCCCTGCCTCCCCTCTCAGAGCCTGGTTTTTGGGAAGTGGGTGGGCAGGTGCAGTGTCGCACCTCAGGGGTGCTTCTTATACACCCTCTTCTTTTGTTTGGGTGTTTGTTCTGTTGTTGTTATTATTTGGATTGGTTTTTGTTTTTGGGTTTCCTGACTTGAGTCTTCCTTGGGAATTCAAAACTCTTGTTGCCAGTTGGCGAGTAAAAATGTTATAATTTCCACATAGGGTAGTTAGTGAGTTTTTGCTCGTAAGAATCTGACGGTTGGATTTCAAAGGGCTGCAGACAGAGACCTCAATCGAGCTCGAGCTCAGCATTCTATGCACCCCATAGAAAGTTAATCCTTTGTTCTCCGGGGCAGTTTAAAGGCTGGAGCTAACTGCAATAGTCAGAATACAGCAATACTCCATTAGAAGAAACATAATTACTAAGGTGAGTCATTTTTTCTTTGGACCTGC
Organism: Neoceratodus forsteri; assembly: GCA_016271365.2. Lineage (NCBI taxonomy): Eukaryota > Metazoa > Chordata > Ceratodontiformes > Ceratodontidae > Neoceratodus > Neoceratodus forsteri. The sequence goes on along the minus strand of CM057453.1, from coordinate 1,334,355,789 downwards.
GGGGCCCAAGACCTGGGAGTAATTCAGGTACCAGAGAGCCAAGAATGAGGTTATTTTCTGACTTCAACTCCCGACTCTGCGTCCCCTGAGGCAAGTTCTTCTGAATGCTCATCTTCCTCCTCTGAGGAAGAGGATTCTTCATTCCACTTCTCCGATGCTGAACTCACTAGTTACCAGCATTTTTTCTTAAGGATGATGGAGGACTTGCATCTCTCATCCTTCCAAGATTGCAGTCCTGCTTGTGTGACTTTTTCCTTCCTGGGGGAGTACAGTTTGGACACCATGATCATACCACTGTGGCCCCAGCCTTTCACAGAGGCATCGTGCAATGTATGGCATCATTCCTCTGCCCCTTCTCTAGCCCCGACGATCTGTTGGTGCAGGTATTGCACACCTGTGGGGTCTCCTGGTGCCATGCCTGACCCCTCTTCTGGAGTGGAACTCCTCGACACCCCTCTGGGCATCGACGCCCAAGACACAACCACCCCCTGACCTTGACTCAGCTGAGTTCATTCATTGGGGTGGGAGGGTGTTTTCGGTGGTGTGCCTCATCCTTTGTGTTGTTGCACACCAGGTACACTAGGCTGCCTATGCGAGGCACCTGTGGGCAATGCTCAGACAACTCCTAGTCTCTATGCCCGATAGTGAGGTAACCAGGTGAGCCATTTGCCGTCCCTTTCATGGCCTAGATCTGGCAAGACACCCAAGCAAATGCATCTTATGATTCCAGTGAGGTAGCATCTAGGCTGGAGAGAACTGCGGTCTGCATTCGATGGACAGCATGGCTTTGCCTTTCTAGGTTGTTACCCTTGGCCCGGCATAGGGTGATTGCCTCACAGTTCTAGGGGGGCCTATTTCTTTTCCCCCAGGGTCAGGCGGGAGTTAGTGTGGCACCTTCCCTCTCTCAGGTCTTGGGAGCATCTGCCTGTCCCTGACTAATCTCGGGTCTTGCCAGACCTGTGAGGGGCCTCCTTCTCTTGTGTGTGTGTGTGTGTGTGTGTGTGTGTGTGTGTATATATATATATATATTTATTTATTTTTCTTTTTTAACCAGGAGAAACACACTAAGCTGAAAGCTTGTTTACAGGTGCGACCTGGGAGCACAAGGAAGTTAAGTGACTTGCTCAGGGCCACACAGTATGCAAGTGGGGGGCTGTGGGATCCAAACCCAGGTCTCCAGGTTTGCAGTGCTGAGCCTTAAACCACTGCACTATACTGCCTCCTTCCAATTTATATATTTAAATCTTACTTGGGCCGGTTCTGAGAGCCGGTTCATTTCTGAAAGAAACTGTCGTAATTCAAACAACATGAAGTCTTGCTGTATTCTGACATTATGCAGTTAGCCCCAACACTTGAACTGCTCTGGAGAGGAAAGAGTTAACTCTATGCCAGAGCATAGAATGTTGAGCTTGAGCTCGGTTCAAACCTCTGTCTGCTGCACTTTGAAGTTTAACCGTCAGAGTCTTTACTCCGCCTAACTGAACAGTCGCTCCGGAGATCTCCCCTTCGCTATCGGTTTGGTCCGTTAAAAAACGTCAGTTTATACCACTGTTTTTACTTACTTTTGTTTCAGATCCCTAACTGCGGTACAGTAAGTACTTATGTAGTGGACTAGTGCTGAATGTTTGTGGAAATTGTAAAAAACTTGTATTTCAACTGGTTCGGCTGAACTAGTTGTCTGTATTTGTCTTGTGTTTTTTTCTTTTAGTCTGAATTTAGCGTGAAGTACGCTTTATCGGTTCTAAAAAAAAACGTGTTTTAGCATTTTTTTCCAACACCTGTGACACAGTTAGGAACTGATAAGGGGGTCTTGCCTGGCTGTTGCAAAAAAAAGGGTAAGTTGTAGGATGGCTTTGTCTGAGAAACCCAAGTGAAAAACCAGGCTCACTGGGTTTCAACACTACAGTGAGCATGGGGCTGATCCCTACACCACCTGTGTTTATTGTCTGGGTTTTGACCACCCAGAGTCAGACTGCCAAATATATAAAAATTTCCCTAAGGCCACCCTGGATAAAAGATTGGGCAGGCTTGGGGAAAAGGAGACCAAAAAGTCCGCTGACCCAGATGCCAGCCCGGTTCAGTTCCGACCGAACCTGAGGGAGTGCCCACTGACCTGGGCGAGACTCCCTCGGGCAAATGGAGAGCCGATCCCGAGGGGTCAGTTCTGGCAAAAAGAAAGAAAAAAGAGAAACTGGCTGGTTCGGATCCAGAACCGCATCGTCCAACCGCCGAGGAAATTGCCAGAGCGATTAGTATAGTTGAATCGTTCCGTTCGGTTCCGGCTGATACGACGCCTCCCAGTAGGCGTTCAGTTCGGTCAGTTCCACCATTTCAGGATTACTCCCCTGAAGACTTTTATGAACCAGATTTGGAGGGGGATGAAGATTATGATGATGATGGTGGTGTGGAAGGTCTGGATGAGCCCATAGAACCGGATATCTCCCCAGACAGACCTTCTGGTGTTTCCCCTCCTAGGGTTTCTGAGTCTGCTTCCCACTTTATGTTCTACAAAAAAGTGGCAGAAACCCTCCAGCTCCCTCTGGATGAAGCTGTCGAAGAGCAAGAGGAGCTTGACTATGTGGAGATAATGGACATCCCAGAGTCCAAGTGATTGTCTATTCCCCTTCACAAATCCTTTGGGAAACAGACACAGAAATTACTTAAGACTCCAAATTCTTTACCTCCTGTGGACAGGTGAATGGACAAGAGGTACATGTTGTCAGGCTCAGGTACGGAGTACTTGTACCAGCAATGCAGCCATGTTGGGGTTGTGCAGGCTGCAGCCTGTGATAAGGCTAATATTCCCTTGGCTTCACACCCCCAGATAAAGATTCCAGGAAGCCAGATGCCATGGCAAAAAAACAGTACATGGCATCTTCCTTGGGACTCAGGCATGCTAACTATATGGCATACACAGCCAGATACCAGAAGTCCAGATGGGATACTGTTCTGGAACTGGCTAAACAGGCTTCCCCCCAGCTTGTCAAGGAGCTTGAGGAGGGGGCTGCTGATGGGACTGAGGCATCAAAAATCCAGATTTTATCTGTGTCAGTCTTCACCATTCATCACAGATGGGTACTGGCCGGAGATCAGGACCCGCAGAACCTTTTTTTTTTAAGGATAGGCGGACATCAGGCAGATCGGTGCCGCCTCGAGGTCGACGATCATGTGGTGCTCGAGGATTAACCGCTAAGCTGTGTTGACTCCACCTGCCTACCAGTTCTTCATCTCCCGCCGTCGAGGTTGCCTCGTGGGAAGCCAACTGAAGAAGTTTGATAGTTTAATAGTTTTAGGCCTTAGCCTTTCGCATTGTGCGTTCGACAGTCCGTCGGTCTCCTGCTAGTTCTGGGTTCTGCCTCAACTTGATGTCGCCGGTAAGATCTTTCCATTTATTTTAAAGTATAGCGACGTTGAGTCTATTTTTGGTGTTTTTTTCCATAGGTCATGTCACGGTCGGAGGGCAAGAAACCTTCTAAGGCGGGGCGGCCCCCTATGCGTCGGTGCCCGTGCGGCCGCAAGTACTCCGTTACTGACCAGCATGACTGGTGTCTCTCGTGTCTTGGCCCACTTCACGACATGGATTCATGCGACACCTGCTTCTCCATGGACCCCCGCGTCCTAGAACAGCGCACGTTTAAAGTAGGGCGAGCTCTGACGACTTGCGGGGGTAGGGTTCGCACTCGTTGGGCCAAGCCACGCTCTCTCGGCCTTTCCTCTGGGTCCCCTCCCAGTTCTATACGGACCGAGGAGGAGGGAGCCTCGGCTTCTTGTAGCCTAGCCTTGGCTGAGGCTCCTCCCGTGGCGCAGGAGGCCCGTCCTGCTTCCTCCCGGGAGCGGGTGGGAGGCGCCGCTATGGCATTCGCCCCTTCAGGAGTGAAGGCTCCCTTGGTGTCACTCCTGTGGTCTGGAAGGCCCGGGTCGACGCTGTCCTCGACGCTGTCGGTTGGCGCCGTTGGGGCCTTCGGCGCCGTTTGAGGTGCCGTGGCCCCTGTCGGTGCCGACTTGTCTCTCAGCGCCGTGGGCTTTGTTGGCGCTGTTCGCAGCGCCGATGCTGCTCACAGTGCCAATGACCTAGATTCGGCATTGCGCTGCGCACATCTCGCTCGGCGCCCGTCACTCGGCGCCCGAAGTTGAGTATGACGCCATGGGGCCTTGGAGTCGTCTGTCGGCGCCGTCCTTGGCACCGTTGGTGCTCTCGGTGCCGCTCGTGGTGCTGAGGGGCCTGGCAGTGCTGTGTTCGGCGCCAAGTCCGCTTTTGGAGCCGTCTGCGCCGCTTCGGTCCTCAGTGCCATTTGCGGCGCCGAGGGGCCTGATGGTGTCGTCGGCGCCAAGGCTGTTGCTGGGGTTGCCGTCGGCGCCATCTCTGTTCCTGGTACCACCCCCGGTGCCAGTGGACTTGACGGCGCCGTGGCTGGCCCTGGCTCAGGACCTTTGACCCGAGCTGCCCTGCAGCCTTCTGTCGGCCCCGCTTACGGGGCTACGAAGGGCATGGGTGCTGCCTCGGCCACTGCTTTGGCTACTGAGCTCTTTGATAAGGTCGCCTTTCCTCGCCCTCCTACCGTTTGGCTTAGGGCCTCAGACTCTGCCTCTTCGGAGTCGGGCTCGGAGTCAGACGGGCAGTCACACCCCTCGGGGTTGTCTGCAGAGGAGGGCGAGCAGGTGGTCTCGACGACGAGTCACAGCCAGCCCCCTTCTGAGGAGCGTCAGGTTCTCCCCGAGGTTGGGGTCAGTGGTACTGACCAGCAGGCCATGGTGCGTGCCACCATTGCCATGCAACCTAGCCTTGGAGGGTTCCTTGACCCCTCGGCGGTGGTACCCCCTCCCGTAGTGTGTCTCGATTGCCCAACTTTGGGGCCCATCGGGAAGTCTACAGGAGGGGAGGGTGCTGCTCCCTGGGTCTCCCCTTCGGGGACAGCCCAGAGCTGCCAGCTACCTAGGTTGGCCCTCTCGAGGACCAGGACCCTCTCGGACTCTGAGGGGTTGAGGGGTGTGGGGTCGGCGCGTTGACCTTTCTCTGGGGTCCACCCAGCCCTGGACGAAGCCAAAGTGCGGACTTCGGCCCTTCCCCTCCCAGTTCCTTGAGGGGGTCCCATTCTTTGGAGGCAGGGGACTGTCCTTCTGGATCTATACAGCCCCGGTCGCCTCACTGGGGGGATTCCTCTGGGCGCAGCCTAGGCAGTACCAACGTGGTTGTACAACTGTCGGCTGCGGAGTCTTCCGGGACACCCTCCTTGGATGTCCATGGTCCGCTCCCTAACCCTGGCAGAGGTCAGCCAGCTTCTTCTCTTGGCTCTGGCCCTATTCCTCTGCCACATTCTCCAGTGCTCCCAAGCATTCTTGGTCCTAGCAGCCCTCTCACCTGGGAGCAGTTCAGAGCGGTGGCTGCTCGGTTCCCTGCCTACGTTAGGGCCATGGACAGCCAGGTTTTTCAACCTCCCCCCGAGCAACCACCCTCAGAACGCAAGGTGACCTCCAGCTCCTTATCCCCCTCTTCTGGGGGAGAGGAACCATCTGTCCATATCTCTCCTGCCGCTGATCTCTCCGAGTATCAGCGCTTCCTCGTGAGGATGATGGAGGACCTTCACCTTTCTCCCCTGTCGGTCAGCAATCCTGAGCATGCGGCACATGCCTTTCTAGGCGATTTCGGTGCGGCCATCCTTGTGCCACCCTGGCCTGCTCCCTTTCGGGAGGTGTCCATGCGTTTCTGGCAGAGGCACTTCTCCAGTGTTCCTGCCCCTAGGGACCTCAGCCAGAGGTATTGCGCTCCCCCGGAGTCTCCAGGTTCTATGCCTCATCCGCAGTCCGGATTGACGCACCTGGACACCCTTGACTGGTTTCGCGCCCTCCACCGTGACCAGCCCCCAGATCAGGACTCTTTGGATTTTGATTTCTGGGGGAGGAGGACTTTCTACTCGGCACAGTTGCTTCTCTCCATCTCTGCTCATCAGGCCCACTATGCAGCCTACAACAGGTTCTTGTGGTCAGCACTAGGTCAGATCCTAGCTGCTTTGCCTGACTCGGAGCAAACCAGGCTAGCCATCGCACTCTCTGCACGTGGCCTGGAGCTAGCAAGGCATCAAGCAAGGGCATCTTACGATGCCAATGAGGTAGCTACCAGGGTCGTAGGGACAACGATCTGCACCAGGAGATCGGCCTGGCTTCGCCTTTCCTGGTTGTCACCCTTGGCCTGGCATAGGGTGATTTGCTCCGCTCACCAGGGAACCTATCTCTTTTGCCATAGGGCGAGATGATGTTTGTCGGGGCAACTTCCTTCCCCCTCTGGGGGGACCCCATCTCGCTCTCCCCACTCTCGGGCCTCTTCAGGCCCAGAAGGTTCCCCCCCTTAGTGTGTCACCCACTGAGGGCTAAGGGACTCTGTCCCTTAGGGTGCAATGAATCAACCCCTTCGCCGGGGCTTGTTACTCACCATCTGTGATGAATGGTGAAGATTGACACAGATAAGATATAAAAATTCACGTACCTACCGTGATTATGATCTTTCTGTGTATCTTCACCATTCATCACAATCCACTCCTGCCATCCCCTGGGCTTCAGTCTCTGGATCCTCCTCCTCTGTGCCTACCCTTTTTGAGCGGGGTACAGCTGGGACACACAGGGGTAGTTTCTTCCCTAAGGGTACAGTTCGAGTGGCACTTCTTCACTACTACATATCTTCACTCCACGGGTGAGAGCTGGTGGTGCCCTCCTTCTGTTATCCATCTAATTTACAAAAAAAAAAAAACTTCCCTTTTTCCACCAAATATCTTTACAGAGAAGTACTAAGTCCCTGCCCTGTCCTTCTCCCAGAATAGCCGACTCTGCTTTTGGGGTATTGCCAGTTATTCTGTGCCTTGAATTCTGGCAAATGAGCTTTGCTACTCCTTGCAGTTCCTATACAGTCTGGTGACGGACAAGGGTCCTGGATCCTTGTTACCGCTCACTCTCTCCTAAATTCTCTCTCCCCCCTTCCCTCCCTTCATCCTTTTCCAGAGATTGGGGTCCCTACCCAATCCCCTTAGTCTTCCTTCCTCTATGCTGTCCTCTCAGTCGTTATTTCTCCTTTTAGTTCAGTTTTTCTCTCCCTTTTTCTGTCCCTTGGACTCTCTTGTCCCACCCTCCATCCCTTCCTCTTACCTCTCCAGTGACTCAGAGCTGGTAGGCAGGCAGAGTCGACACAGCTTAACGGCTAATCCTCGAGCGCCACGTAGTACGTTGGCCTTGAGGGCGGCACCGATCCTGCGTCGACTCCGCCTATCCTTTAAAAAAAAAAAAAGGCTCCTGCGGGGTCCTGATCTCCGGCCAGTACCCATCTTTGATGAATGGTGAAGATACACAGAAAGATCATAATTATGGTAGGTACGTAATTTTTATTTTCATGCTGCTGTGGACTCCAGTGATGTGTCATCAAGAGTCATGGCTACATCTGTGGCTCTTCGGAGACTGGCTTGGCTCAGATGTACTAGCCTAACACAGGACACCCAGGCTAAGGCCATGGATTTCCCTGTAGTTGAGAATTCTCTGTTTGGTAAGCAGACAGAGAATTATATGAAAGAGATGGATAAGTATAGGACCACCTACAGGAGTGCACAGGCCAAGGAAGGGCAAGCAACTCCTCAGAAGCAGCAAGCTAGTGGCAGGGGCAGGGGCAGGCCCTTTCACAGGCCTTTCTACCAGGCACAGGTCTCCTCTCCTTTATCCCAGAGGGGGTCTTCAGAGGGTGAGGCAGAAGGGGGATGAGCAGGGCTGCATCCTCCTGTCAGCCTAAGGCTCCTGCCAAGCAGACACCTTGATGTGTCAGCCCGGTTCGACTCCCCAATTCCTGTGGGAGGCAGGCTGGCTTACTACTTCCAGGACTGGAAGTCTGTTACCTCAGACAAGTGGGTCCTGGAGGTAGTAAGCCAGGGACTGGCCCTCAGCTTCAAAAAATTTCCAAAGCTGAGGGTCAGGTCCTTTCCACCTGCAAACCCTGAAACCATTGCCCTAGAGGCAGAGGTTTCATCTCTGCTGGCTCTCAGAGCCATAGAGAGAGAGTTCCTACACCTCACAGGGGCAAAGGTCTATACTCCAGATACTTCCTTAACCCAAAGAAAACAGGGGAGTGGTGGCCCATCCTAGATTTAAGATACTTAAATAAGCACCTAGTAAAGCCAAAATTCAAAATGGTGACTCTGGGAAAAATTCTTCCCTCTCTAAGGCCAGGGGACTGTCTAGCCTACTGGACCGAAAGGATGCCTACTTTCACATTCCCATCAGGTACTCCCACAGATAGTACCTCAGGTTTGAACTGCCTTCAGGTCATTACCAGTTCAAAGCAATGCCCTTTGACCTAACATCAGCTCCAAGGGTGTTTACAAAATGCCTAGCAGTAGTAGTGGACTTTCTAAGGAGACAAAACATTTCCATATTTCCATACCTGGATGACTGGCTCATTGTGGGTCAGTCTCCAGACCAAGTCAAGTCAAATCTGAAAATGACCCAACAAGTGCTCACTTCTCTAGGATTCCTCCTCAATGTTCCCAAATCAGTTCTTGAGCCAGTGCAACTCTTGACCTTCATAGGGGTAGAGTTAGATACTGTCAAAGCAAGGGCCTTTCTCCCTCTGGCAAGGGTAAAGGCCATTATAGAGCTGGCTTCCTCTTTCCACCTTCTGGTGTCTCGACCAGCAAGGCATTTCCTTCAACTCCTGGGCCACATGGCAGCTTCCACTGCAGTGGTCCAAGGGACCAGGTTTCAGATGGGGGACATCCAGTTCCATTTGAGGGCTTTTTGGTCTCAGAAAAAAGATCCCCTAACCAAGCTTATTCCAGTGACTCAGACCCTGATCCAGGCTCTCCAGTGGTGGTTAGATCAGGACAACCTCAGACAAGGAGTCCCATTCATCACTCAGTCTCATTCGGTGGATCTAACTATGGATGCTTCTCTCCTGGGATGGGGAGCTCATCTGGGAGCCCTCACAGCTCTGGGAGTGTGTTCTCCTCAGGAGTCTCTTCTCCACATCAGTCTTCTGGACCTCAGGGCAGTGTGCCTGGCTCTGAAGCCTTCTCAAAATCAGTACAGTACAAGGTGGTTCAAGTCAGGACAGACAATACCACCACCATGTGATACATCAACAAGCAGGGAGGCACTCAGGCTACGGCCTTGTGCATGGAAGCCATGAAGTTATGGTCCCTGGCTTGTTCTCTACAGACCTCTCTGGTAGCAGTCCACCTTCCAGGAAAGGACAATGTGCTAGCAGATGCATTGAGCAGGATTTCCCAGGGCCATCACGAATGGTCCCTGGACCCCCTAGTGTTAAAAGTGTTCTTTTCAAGGTGGAGCACTCCAAAGATAGATCTCTTCGCAGCCCCAGACAATTACCAACTTCCTTTCTTTTGTTGCAGACCCCCAGTCTTGGGCTCAGTCCCCCTGGATGCTCTAATTCTGGATTGGGAGGGGAAATTCCTGTATGCCTTCCCTCCTTTTCCCCTTCTGTTCAAAGTCTTGGTCAAGATAAGGTCACAGTCTTGCAAGGTGATTCTGATTGCTCCAGACTGGGCCAGACAGCCTTGGTATCTTCTGTTGCTGTCCCTAGTGGTCCATATTCCCCTGTCTCTCCCTAGGAACCACAACCTGTTAACTTCTTCTCTGAGAGGATCTGGTACCTCAACCTCCAGTCTCTCAATCTCTAGGCATGGCTCTTGAAGAGCTAGAATATGCAATTTGCATCTGTCTCAAAGGGTTCTAGACATTCTCAAAGCCTCTCAGAAACCTGCCACCAGAAAGACTTATAACTCAGAATGGAAAAAATTCAGTATTTGGTGTTCCAAGAAGCATATACCTCCAGCTATTGCTGACTTGTCTATAGTTCTGGATTATATGGTTCATCTTAATGGCCTAGGCCTCAGACCAGCTACCCTCAGAGCACACTTGTCAGCTGTTTCTGCCTTTCTGTCAGTGGGAAAGCCATCCTCACTGGCATCTCACCCTGTTTTCTGTACATTTTTCAAAGGATTGCTTCATACCAATCCCCCCTTTAGGGATCCTACTCCTGCCTGGGATCTTAATGTTTGCATTGCTCAGCTTATGCAACCCTCTTTTGAGCCTTTGTCCTCAGCAGAGCTTAAGTACTTGACTTGGAAAACTGTGTTCCTGGTAGCTATTACGCTGCCAGGTATGTCAGTGAATTGCAAGCTCTGTCAGTGGGGCCTGATTTTATCTAATTTCATAGAGATAAGGTGGTCCTTAGAACCAACAGGAGGTTCTTAGCCAAAGTGGTATCAGATTTTCATCTGAACCAATCCATGTCTTTTCCTGTGTTCTTCACTGATAATTCTTCTTCAGGAGAGAGAAGATTACACAGTTTGGATGTTAAAAGGGCTCTGAGCTACTACATTGAGCATACTAAGGCACTTAGGTTTGACTCCCTCCAGTTGTTCCTGAAGGGTAAACCTGCTCCTAAAAGATCTATTGCCAGGTGGATTATCTCTTGTATACAATTCTGCTATGAAAAGCTAGGCAAAGTACCCCCCTCGGGCCAGAGGGCTCATTCGACTAGAGGTACAGCTGCTTCTCTGGCTGCTGCCAGAGATATACTCTTATTAGAGATATGCAAAGCAGCCACCTGGAAAACAGTCCATACATTCACCAAGTATTATTCTCTGGATATCCAGGCTAGGAATGATAGTTTTGGTACAGCAGTGCTGCAGATCCTATTCCCAAAATAGGTTTGATGCCCTCCTCCATGGAGGTACTGATTTGTAGTCCGCATAATGTCAGAATACAGCAAGACTTCATGTTGTTTAAACAAAAAAAATTACTCACCATAGTAATTGTGTTTCTTCTAATGGAGTCTTGCTGTATTCTGACCTCCCTCCCTGCCTCCCCTCTCAGAACCTGGATTTTGGGAAGTGGGCTGGTAGGCACAGTGTTGCACCTCAGGGGTGTACTTGGCACTCTCCCCTCTTTACACAGGGGGAGTGGGTTAATTATATGGTTTTGGTAATTATTTTTGTTCACTACCTAGTTTTTGTTTTGGATTTCTCGACTTGAGTCTTTTGGGGATCCAAAATTCTGGTTGCCTTTTTGGCTAGTGAATTTTACATTTTCTACATAGTGGGGTAATTAGTTAGTGTTAGCTCGTAAGAATCTGTCAGTTACGAGGTTTGAACCGAGCTCGAGCTCAACATTCTATGATCTGGCTTAGAGTTAACTCTTTCCTCTCCGGGGCAGTTGAAGTGCTGGGGCTAACTGCATAATGTCAGAATACAGCAAGACTCCATTACAAGAAACACAATTACTTAGGTGAGCAATTTTTTTCTTCTCGGTTCTCTCATTGGTCACTAAACCGACTGCAAGAAAAAAAAAGAGAGAAGTAGTGAGTCTTTGTTTATTTGTGTAGACTTCTAGCTTTTAGAAAACCCACTTTTCAGAGGTTTTTACTGGTTATATCACTTTCCAAGAAAAGAACTGGCCCAACGGGTTTTCAGCATTGATGAACAAGAAAAACCTCAGGACTCACTCACGCTGGAAAGATCTGAAGACTATTATAGTATTCAGTCCTTTTTATTAAAGTTCAGCACAAACAGTGCCCCCACCAAAGCAATACAGAAAATGCTCAACGTTTCACGTAGACCCACTATGCTTTTTCAAGAGATCTTGAAAAAGCGTAGTGTGTCTACATGAAGCGTTGAGCATTTTCTGTGTTGGTTTGGCGGGGACACTGTTTGTGCTGAACTTTAATAAAAAGGACTGAATCCTATTATTGTCTTTGGATCTTTCCAGCATGAGTGAGTGCTGAGGTTTTTCTTGTTCAAAATTGTTACATTTACTATAAGCACCACAAACTCTGAGTGACTCTTGAGTGTTTTCAGGATTTTCAGCATTGTACAGAATGTGGGGAACTGTTTGCTAAAGCAGATCCTCACTTAGTTTGAGTTGTCTGTCTGGGGTTTGATCGCCTTAAGGCAGATTGTGAAATCTATAAGAATTTTCCTCAGTTGACTCCTGATAGGCATTTGAACCGACTGAAGGAAAAATGTCAGAGTAGGCTGCTGACCCAGCTGCGCACAAATCTTCCTCCTCTCAGAAGGAGAAACCCAAGGAACCAGTAGAACAGCCTCTGACCATGATGATGGTTTTCTCAGGTAAAAAGAGAACCGCAGACATTACCACTGAACCGGCAAGTTCTGCCAAGAAAAAGAGGAAGGAAAAACACTCAGTTAAGGAACTGCAACTGAGGTACCCATCAGTTCCAACTGCAGAGGCTATAGCAAATGTTATAAGCCGTTTTCAGGTGCTGCAAACCTGTACCACGGCTCTGGTTCAACGGCCCGTTTCACAGACCTGGGTTCCTCCTCGGTTCCTGGTTCACTTGAACAGTTTGCTGAGGGTTATGTGGAAGGGGAGTATGAGGATGACAATGATGAGAATGGAGATTATGGAGAACCTCTTGAACCAGAAGTTTCCACGATCCTCACCATCCTGATTGCCCTGAGAAGGGAGCTGAGGATTTTTCATCCCACTTTGCTTTTATGAAGCAAGTGGCAAAGACACTGGACCTCTCCACTCAAGAATCTACAGAGGAGGAAGAGGAACCAGACTATATGGAAATGATGTATGTGCCGGCAACAAAAAGACTGTTGCTACCCATCCATGAATCCTTAAAGAGACAGGCCTGCAAGATTTTACAGACCCCTACTTCCATTCCCCAGTGGAAAAGAGGATGGATAGGAAGTACTGGGTGGCCAAGTCTGGGGCAGAATTCCTTTTTGGACACCCCAGCCATGTGGGGGTAGTACAGGCTGCTGCATGTAACAAAGCAGGGATCCCCCTGGCACCACATCCACCAGAGCAGGACTCTAGGAAAACGGATTATATGACCAATAATTCCTATTTGGGTGCTTCTCTGGCTATTAGACAAGCAACTTACATGGCTTATGTGTCCAGATACCAAAAGAGCCTCTGGAACATTGTTTTGGAGATAGCCAGGACATGTCCTGAACCCATGGCATCAGACTTGTTCGAAGCTGCAAAAAGGGGCATTGAAGCTGCTAAACGCCAGTTTTGGATAGCAGTGGATGCAAATGATGTTGCAGCCAGGCAAATGGCAACCTCAGTGTCTCTGAGGAGAATTGCTTGGCTTAGGACCACTAATTTTGTCACAAGACACATAGACTAAGGCACTGGGCTTTCCTTGTGAGCCTACATCTCTCTTCGGTGAGCAAACTGAGGCTTACATGAAGAAGATGGATGAGCACAAAGTGGCCTACAAGAATGCTGCTGCAAAAGAGAAGGCAGCAACACCACAGAAACACCAAGAAAAGGGGCCGGGGTAAATCCCACTACAGGTCCTTCTTTCAGGCTCAGACATCACCAGCCTACCAGCCTCAGAGGGGGTACTTCAGAGGCAGAGGCAGAAGTGGCAGCAGTCGTGCTGGCCCCAGCACTCAACCGAGTGTACAGACCAAGCAGGCCCCCTGAGGTGTCTGCCAGGGTCACCTTCCCACCTCCTGTAGGAGGCAGGCTGGCCCACTATCTCCAGGCTTGGGAATCCATCACTACAGACAAGTGGGTCCTGGAGGTAGTGGGTCAGGGGCTTGCCATCAGTTTCAAGGTTCTCCCCAAACTGAGAGCAAGACTTTTCATACCTGCCAGCCTATCAGAAGCAACTCTGTTGGAGGAGGAAGTAGCAAAACTAATTCAGGAAAAAGTAGTAGAACCAGTTTGCTTGGCCCAAAGAGGAATGGGTCTTTACTCGAGATACTTACTCCCTTAAAGAAACCAGGGGAGTGGCATCCCATACTAGATCTCAGACATTTGAACAGACATTTGACAAAGCCAAAGTTCAAAATGGTTACCGTGGCTACCATTCTCCCTACACTCAGGAGAGGAATTGGCTGGCATCTCTGGATTTAAAGTATGCCTACTTCCATATTTGCATCAGGCAATCACACAGAAAGCACTTCAGGTTCAGCTTGCCATCAAGCCACTATCAGTTCAGGATCATGCCTTTTGGCCTGACTTCTGCTCCAAGGGTGTTCACTAAGTGCCTAGCAGTAGTGGTGGCATACCAAAGGAGACAAGGGGTTACAGTCTTCCCATAACTGGATGACTGGCTAGTGGTAGGCCAGTCCCCTCTGCAGGAAAAGGATGCACTGACTATCACTCAGGATACCTGTGTACACTGGGCATCCTGGTAAACTACAAAAAGTCAGTGCTAATACCAGTTCTGCTCCTGGAGATCATAGAGGTGGAACTAGACACATTAAGAGAAAGAGCCTTCCTCCCTCAGGGAAGGGTCGACAGTTTGGTGCAGCTGGCAAGCTCCTTCCAGCTGCATACCCCCAGACCAGCAAGACATTTTCTCCAGCTGTTAATTATCGGGGTCAAGATTCCAGATGAGGGACATTCAGTTTCACCTCAAGTCTCATTGGGCTCAAAGAAGAGACTCCCTGTCAAAAATGATACCAGTTACAGGAACCCTGCTTCAAACTCTGCAGTGGTGGCAGGAGAAGGACGACCTCAGGGAAGATGTGCCTTTCCTCCAGTTGCCACCAACAGCTGTCTTGACAACAGCCTCCCTCCTAGGGTGGGGTGCCCACCTAGGGGAACTGCTCATGGTGCTTGGCTCCAGCAGGAGTCTCTGCTTCACATAAACCTGCTGGAACTTAGGGCAGTTCATCTGGGCATTCAGTCCTTTGCTTCAATGCTGCAGGGCAAAGTGGTTCAGGTCAGGACAGACAATACAACCACAATGTACTACATCAACAAGCAAGGAGGCACAAGGTCTTCTCCCCTGTGCACAGAAGCCATGAATGTATGGAACCTGGCTTACTCCCGAGGGATCTCCCTCTCAGCAGTTCCTCTCCCAGGGGAGGACAATGTCCTAGCAGAAGCCCTCAGCAGGATCAACCAGAACCACCATTATTAGGGCACTAAACAGACAGATCCTGCAACTTGTGTTCAGAAGGTGGGAACCCCAGAGGTGGACCCCTTCACAGCCCCAGACAATCACCAACTGCCACTGTTCTGTTGCAGGCCTCTTGCAGTGGGCACAGTGCCCCTTGATGCACTCCTATTGGATTGGACAGGGACGTTTCTGTATGCCTTCCCCCAGTTCCCCTGCTGCTCAGAGTACTGAACAAGCTCAGGGTTCAGCCAGCAACAATGATCCTCATTGATCCAGACTGGGCCAGGCAGCCTTGGTATCCCATGCTGCTGACCCTGTCAATCTCCAAACCAGTCTCCATGCCCAGGAGGCACAACCTACTGACCTTCTCTCAGGACAGGGTCCTGTACCCCAATATCCAGTCCCTCAGACTCAGAGCTTGGCTCTTAAGGACTTAGAATATGCTGACCTGCACCTCTCAGAAGGAGTGCCAGAGATCATCAGGGTATCTAAAAAACCTTCCACCAGAAAGATTTACTTATCTAAATGGAAGCGGTTTTCTATTTGGTGCAGACACAGACAGATAGACCACCACCAGGCTGGCTTATCAGTAGTTTTGGACTATCTGGCACACCTGCATTTCCTGGGCCTTCGGCCTTCCACCCTTAAGGTGCACTTAGTTGTCTCTGCCTACCTTTCTGCTGGAAAAGGGGCATCCTTGGCTACCAACCAAGTATTCAGAAAGTTTTTCAAGGGTCTACTGCACCTCCATTCCCCTCACTGGGAGCCCACTCCTGCATGGGACCTTAACATATACATTGGTCAGCTAATGCAACCACCATTCAAACCCATGTCCTCAGCAGAGCTTAAGTATGTGACATGGAAAACAGTGTTCTGGGTAGCCACCACCTCAGCTATGAGGATCAGTGAGCTACAGGCCTTGTCCACAGAGTCAGATTACATAGCAGTCCACAGGGACAAGGTTGTCCTTAGGATCAATAGAAAGTTCCTCCCTAAGGTGGTTTTAGACTTCCATCTTAATCAGTCCATGACATTGACATTCTTTTCCACTGATCATTCCAGTTTAGGGGAATGAAGACTGCATAGTTTTGATGTCAAGAGAGCTATAAACTACTACTTGGATCACATAAAAGCACACAGACAGGATAGAACACTGCTCTTCCTGACCTATGGATAGTTGGGGAAGGGAAAACCCACCTCAGAAAGGACCATTGCCCATTGGATTGTGGCCTGTATCCAATTCTGCTACAGCAAAATGGGTAAAGAGCCTCCTGTAGGCCTCAGGGCCCACTCTACAAGGGGTACAGCTGTTTTTATAGCAGCTGCAAGAGATATCCCTTTGTTGGAAATCTGCAAAACGGCTACCTGGAAAACAGTCCACGGCTTTACCAAGCACTACACCCTGGATGCCCAGGCCAGAAGTGATGCAAGGTTTGGCACAGCAGTACTGCAGAGCCTGTTTCCTAAATAGGTTCTCTACCTTCCTCCAAAGGCACTGTTTGGGTAGTCTGCAGAAATCAGAATACAGTAAGGTTTCCTGGGGTTTGAAGAAAAAATTACTTACCATAGTAATTGTGTTTCCTCCAAGGGAATCTTACTGTATTCTGAGCTCTCGCCATTCCTCCCCTGCTGGAATCTATGTGCACTGCAACACAGCTGTCTAGTCTGTTTGAAACCTGTGGGTATTTCTTTATTGGGCTCAGTGACTTGAGTCTTAGTGTTGCCCACATTTTTACAACTGTGTGCGGAGCCTACAGAAGTATTGCATGTAGAAAATGAGTGATGTCATGTTTTCTGTCCGTGGAACTGACTGAAGGTGTAAATAGTCTCCTTTGCCTTACCCTCCCCAAGAAATGTTTTCCGCCCTCAAATAAATATGCTTTCATGTTAGTCAATAGTTGCAGGGTACTATTTTCTTTCTTAAATGGGTGGTACAAGAACTGGAACCTGAGTAGTGGGAGGCAGCATTGTTTTTGGGGAAGTAAGGTCCATGCCACCTCCACCCAAGAAGCTCCAAAAAGGTCCATCCCACCTTTTTTTTTAATTCATGTGGGAGGGGCATGAGGTGAATCTATCATCCTGAAAGAAGACTCACATGTTTGGGATGTGGACCAAGGAACAGAACAACAAGTCTGGAGTCCCTGCATTTTGTTAAGGACTAGAACAGAAGATACTTAAATTGCCTTCAAACTGACTTAAAAACCCTTGGAACAAATGATTATCAGAGTCTCCTGGTGTCTCAAAAGGAAAGACTAAGAAGTATCTAAAAACTAAGGAAAATAGCTTTCAGGTATTTCTTAAACATCTATCTACTAAAAACAAAGTTCAGCTTTTGGGATTAACAATATTTGTTTACCATAGTCTATCTATCTTATATATATATATATATATATATATATATATATATATATATATAGTTTATGTTTTTAGTAGTTTAAAATCTTGAAAGCATTGGTGTTACTAATGCATTTAGAAATACATTTTTTTAATTGTCTTTACAGATAAATCATGCATGTTCATATGAGGGCTATTTTTTTGGGGGGATGGGGTTCAAATTATTTTAATCATGGGCACAGTACTTTGACCCAGAATGTGCAAAAAAACATATGCTATGTAGAGTGTTTTGATATGTATGTTAAATCTTAGTGTGTCCTTCCCTTTGTCTGCTATTAGGGGTTTTTCCTAAATTGACTTGCTAGCTATATGGTAGTTTTATGACCTCTGGGGATCTCCATAACAAATAGTTTTATTGGGTTTCTTTCTCCTACGATACCCCCTGTCTCACGTGACAGTGTTGTAGCCATGCCCCTAGATTTAGCATGTGTACTGCTTTAAAATTAGTTTAGCAACAGTAGAGCCTTGTAACTGTTCTTATCCAGGGAGCACAAATGTCAACAGTTAGTTTAGCAGATACCTGAGAACAAGCTAACTGGGGTTTCTGTAAGACAACAGCTACTAAATAGCTCTAATTCACTATTTTTGTTTTCTCTGTGCATCAGGTCTAGCTAGCAGGAGTATTTTAACATCAAAAACACAAATAATGAATTAGAGCTATCTAGTAGCTGTTTTCTTACAGAAACCCCAGTTAGATAGCGTTCAGGTATCTGCTAAACTAACTGTGAAAGCCAATAAAACTATTTGTTATGGAGATTCCCCAGGGGTCGTAAAACTACCGTACAGCTAGCAGGCAATTTAGGAAAAACTCCAAATAGCAGACAGGGGGAAGGACATGCTAGGACTTAACATACATATCAAAACACTCTACATAACATATGTTTTTTGCACATTCTGGGTAGACTATTCCTTTTTAAGTTTAAGAAGTGGAGTTCCCTTTTTCTAAATAATATACCAACTTCATTCTCAGGCAGGCAGTTCTAGGCCTCTGTCTATATTCTGCTAAATCTTCTTAAAGGAAAACTGCATGTTAAAATCAGGAATATATGTATTACTACCAGTTTTGAGTTCTCACTTCAATTCAGTGTTTTGTTTCTGCCTAGGCTGTTAGAAGAGTTTTTCTAATTTTCCCTTGGTGTTTTATAACGACTAGGGGCTGTCATTCAGGTTTGTTTTATTGCATCTTCTCCAAGTTAGTCTTCACAGTGTACCCTTTGGTTTGCTGTCTAATAGCCCCTACAGCAGACCAGTGTCTTGTTACAGTGTCTTGCTTAGCCACGGCAGAGAAAAAACACTTCATCCAGGATTCACAGTGCTATACAATATACTATAGAAAGTTGCATGTTTAAACACACACACACAAACCCCAAGCAGAACACAGCTGGGTAAGGTACCAGTATTTAGAAACTTGTCATACTGACCCAGAGTCTTGCAATGTGAATTCTGGCTGTGACTATAGGTGTTTACAATTGAATGATAATGACCACATTTGCTTCACTTGCAAATAGATAGGCATTTGTATCTAATTTCGGTTTGACTTACTGTAGGTTACACATAGAATCTGAAAAATTCATAACATGCTGTATTGTGATTCAATGAACTGATAAATGGGGATTTTGGTTTCTTTTACAAATTCATTTTTCCTGACCATGTATATACTAAAACAACAATTTCTCAAATGTTTTTAAAATAAAGAGTCTAACTCACAGCAGCAGAAGAAGCATGTTGGCATTAAAAGCTTAGTGGCATGGATGTAGAGGAACCAGTATTTAAGCATGACTTTGGTAGAGGATTAATTGTGACTGGGGGGTGAGGAAGGGAGTGAATCTCGATATTTGTAGCATAATGGGTTTTCTGAAACTTCCACCTGCAATGGTAAATGGGAATTTTGGTTTCTTTTGCAAATTCATTTTTTCCTGACCATGGATATACTAAAACAAAAATGTCTCAACAAAATGCTTTTAAATAAAGAGTTTAACTCACAGCAGCAGAAGAAGCATGTTGTCATTAAAAGCTTAGTGGCATGAATGTAGAGGCACCAGTATTTAAGCATAACTTTGGTAGAGGATTGATTGTGACTGAGGGGTGAGGGAGGGAGTGAGTCTTGATATTTGTAGCACAGTGGTTTTCTGAAACTTCAACCTGCAATGGGTTAGACTCTGCAGCCATCTGTACAGTATATCACTAAGCCATATGCAATGTGGTATGGGTAAAACCCAGATCACCAGACCAGGACCAGTGCTGTAAAATCTGCACTGGGCACAGCTTGTGCAAATATTGCTGATACAGTGGATCAAATAAATACATGCAAATAAATAAATACTTGGCTTCACCTTGTGCTTCAACCCACCCCAGGAGTGACATTATTACATGATAACACACACCCTGTTGTGTCTTATTGCTTAAATATGTCCTTTCTCAATGTAGTATACTTTGATTCAGTTAGTGTATGCAACAGCCTTCATGTGAACACTCTGGCTTCTCTTTGACTCCTGATGTCTATTTGCTGTAGCTATTGTATATTGTTTGAACTGCTTTGGTCGTCTTGATGTGGTGCTGGTGTGCCTAAACTATGTGATCTGTTTATCTATTGCTACCATGTATCTCCAGTGAAAGATTGTTATAATTGTCTGCTCTCCGAACCATTGTTTCAAACACCATGAAGTCTTGCTATATTATAACAATAGCAGTCAGCCACTGCAGCTGAACTGCCCCGGAGAGGAAGGAGTTAACTCCAGAAGATCTGGAGTTCTACAGCACGAGGGCGCTGTGCCCAAAGCTCTATCTGGCAGTTTCAAATGAAACTGTCAGATTCTTTACTCCGCTTCACTGAACAGTCGCTCCGGAGATCAGCTCCTTCAGCTCGGTTCATTCTCGGTTCAAGCAAGTATTTTTCGGTTCATTTGAACCGGCAAAAGTTATTATTTTTACCGCATTTCGGTTTTAAAGCTCTATCTGGTAACCGTAAGTACTAAAATTTAAGTCTGTGTGGAAAATTAATTATCGGTTCGGTTTTGAACCTATCGGTTGTTTTTTTCTGCATTTTAAAAGTGTACAGTGGGTTTTAGAGTGCGGTTCCCGGGATATATCGGTTCTAAAAAAAGCGAATTATAACGTTTTTTCAAATACCCGTATCACGGTTAGGAACCCGATAAGGGTGTCTTTGCCTGGCACTGCCATCAAAAGGGCAAGTTTTGGTTAGGCTGGCATTATGTCTGAGAAACCCAAAAGAAAACCGGGCCCACTGGGTTTCAACACTGTGATGTCTGTGGGGACGCCTTGCAAGGCTGACCCACACACCACTTGTGTTTATTGTCTGGGCTGACCACCTCCTGTCAGACTGCCAGGTGTGTAAAAATTTCCTGCAGCCACCCTGGAGAAGAGATTGGGCCGGCTCAGGGAACGAGAGGCCAAAAAGTCCGCTGACCCGGATGGCCAGCCCGGTCCAGTACCCACTGGACCAGAGGGAGTGCCCTCTGACCAGGGCGAGACTTCCTCTGGCAAAAGGAAGACTGGTTCAGAGGAACCAGTCCCAAGTAAAAAGACAAGGAAATCAGTAGGTCTGGAGTCCAAAATTGTGTCTCCAACTGCTGCAGAGATAGCTAAAGCTATTCAGATTGTCTAGTCACTGTCTCAGGGATCTGTAGAACCACCAACAGCTGGTAAAAGGTTGGTTCGTTCAGTCCCAGTGGTTCAGGATTTTGAAGTTGAGGATTTTTATGAACCACAGGAGGGGGAGGAGGAATTTGATCAATATATGTGTGGCTGGGGGGGTCTGGACGTGCCCATTGAACCGGACATTTCTCCAGACAGACCTTTAGAATCTCCTCCTATTCTGTCTGAGTCCCCTTCTTTCTTTATTTTTTACAAAAAGGTTGCAGAAACCCTCCAGCTTCCTTTAGAGGAGGCTGCGGATGAGCAAGAGGAGCCTGATTATGTGGAAATGATGGATATTCCAGAGTCTAGGAGGTTGTCTATTCCTTTGCATAAGTCATTTAAGAAGCAAACAACAAAGATTTTAAAAAGTCCTCATTCTGTCCCTCCTGTAGATAAAAAATGGACAGAAGGTATACTTTGTCAGGCTCGGATACAGACTTCCTTACTGAGCAGTGTAGTCATGTAGGTGTGGTACAAGCTGCAGCCTGTGACAAGGCTAATATTCCTCTGGCCTCACATCCTCCTGATAAGGATTCCAGGAAGATTGATGCCATGGCGAAGAAACAGTATATGGCAGCTTCTTTGGGACTCAGGCAGGCAAATTATATGGCTTATAGTAGCTAGATATCAGAAATCTAAGGTAGGACACACAGTATTGATTAATCAAGCAGGCCCATGGCCAGCTAGCTGATGAGGATTGGAACAGGTGGCTGCTGATGGCATTGAAGCCTCTAAAGTTCAATTTCATACTGCTGTTGATGTTAATGATGTTTCTTCTAGGGTCATGGCCACTTCTGTAGCTTCCTTAGGTTGGCATGGCTCAGATGCACTAATCTGTCCCAAGATACCCAGTCAAAGGCTATGGATTTTCCTGTAGTGGGAAATTCTCTTTTGGGGAGCAAACAGAAAACTATATGAAAAGATGGATGAATACAGAACTACCTACAAAAGTGCCCAGGCTAAGGAGAAGCATGCCATGCCACAAAGGCATGCTCCCAAAGGTAGGGGCAGGCCCTTTTCCAGGCCTTTTTACCAATTTCAAGCCTCCTCTGCTGTCTCGCAGAGGGGTTTCTTCAGAGGCAGGGGTAGACGTGGCACAAGTAGACCGTCCCCCTCCCCTCAGCCTAAGGCTGTGGCTAAGCAGGCACCCTGATGGGGTGTCCAGGGCTCGATTCTCCTGTACCAGTGGGGGGCAGGTTGGCCTATTTCAGCCGGAACTGGCTGTCCCTAACTACGGACAGATGGGTTCTGGAGGTAATAGGCCAGGGTCTGGTTCTCAGCTTCAAACACTTTCCAAAGATGAGAGCCAGGCATTTTCCACCTGCAAATCCTTCAGAAGCCCTTGCTTTGGAAGCAGAGGTTTCTGCTCTGCTGGACTGCAAAGCAGTGGAAAGGGTTCCTCCTTGCCATCAGGGCAAGGGGCTTTATTCAAGATACTTTCTTACCCCAAAAAAGACAGGAGAATGGCGGCCCATTCTAGATTTAAGATACTTGAACAAGCATCTGTTGAAACCAAAGTTCAAAATGTTGACTCTGGCAATGATATTGCCTTCCCTAAGGCCAGGGGACTGGCTAGCTTCCCTGGACCTCAAGGATGCCTATTTTCATGTTCTGATCAGGCCTTCTCACGAAAGTACCTCAGGTTGAACTGCCCTCAGGCCACTACCAGTTCAGGGCAATGCCCTTGCCCTTACCTCTCGCCAAGGGTATTCACAAAATGTCTCGCTGTAGTAGTGGCTCACTTAAGAAGGCAAGGTTGCTGTGTTTCCCTACCTGGACTGACTGGCTCATTGTGGGTCAGTCTCCAGGTCAGGTGAATCCACTTGCAAGTCACCCAGCAGCTTCTCACTTCCCTAGGATTCCTGCTAAACTTACCAAAGTCAGTTCTGGAACCAGTTCAGGTCCCTAACTTTCATAGGCGAGAATTGAACACAAAGGTTAGCCAGGGCTTTCTTCCTCGGAAAGGGTGGACAGACTCATTGCCCTGGCATCCTCCTTTACCCTCATGGGTCTCTCGACCAGCAAGGCATTTTCTGCAACTCCTCGGGCACATGGCTGCTTCCACAGCTGTCGACAGGGAGCAAGATTCCAGATGAGGGACATTCAGTTCCATTTGAGGGCCTATTGGTCTCAAAGGAAGGACCCCTTACCAAGTTGGTCCCAGTTACTCAAACTCTGATCCTAGCCCTCCACTGGTGGCAGGTCCAGAGCAATTTAAGACAGGGGTTCCCTTCATTCCCATTTCCTCCCTCACCCTCACCACGGATGCCTCCCTGTTAGGGTGGGGGCTCACCTGGCGACCTTGCCACTCAGGGGTATGGTCTCCTCAGGAGTCTCTGCTCCACATCAATCTTTTGGAACTCAGAGCTGTCTTTTTAGCTCTTGGGTGTTTTCAGATTCTGTCCAGAACAAAGTGGTTCAAGTCAGGACAGACAATACCACCACAATGTGGTACATCCAACAAGCAAGGGGCACTCGGTCTTCAGCCTTGTGCACGAAGCAATAACGTTGTGGTCTCTGGCTTACCCTGAACACCTCCTGATAGCGGTTCATCTCCCAGGGAAGGACAATGTCCTGGCGGACGCCCTCAGCAGAATTTCTCAGGGCCATCACGAATGGGCTCTGAATCCACAAGTGCTGGGGTCTGTCTTTGCCAGATGGGGCACCTCAGATAGATCTTTTCGCAGCCCCAGACAACCACCAACTTCCTCTTTTTCTGTTGCAGGCCTCCAGTTCTGGGCTCCAGTCCCTCTGGCGCCTTTCTGTTGGACTGGAAAGGGAAGTTCCTGTATGCCTTTCCCCTTTCCTCTCCTTTTCAGGGTACTAGTAAAAATCAGATCTCAACCTTGCAGAGTGATTCTGATTGCCCCAGATTGGGCCAGACAGCCCTGGTACCTCTGCTCCTGTCCTTGGCAGTCCACCTGCCCTGAGCCTGCCCAGAGTCCACGACTTACTGGCCTGTGCACAGGGGAGAGTGTGGTATCCGGACCTCAAATCCCTCCACCTCAAGGCTTGGCTCTTGAGGAGCTAGAAATTGTGACTTACACCTTTCTCAAGGTGTCATGGATATTTAAAGGCTTCAAGGAAGCCTTCCACTAGAGCCACTTATAATTCTAAGTGGAAGAGTTTTCCATCTGGTGCTCTGAGAGGCAGATTATCCCAGAATCTGCTGATCTTCCCATTCTACTGGACTATTTGGTCCATCTGAATTCCCTAGGCCTTAGACCAGCTACCCTGAAGGTTCATCTGGCAGCTGTCTCTGCTTTTGTGTCAGCAGGGAAGCCTGCCTCCCTTTTCTTCTCACCGGTGTTCTCCAAGTTTTTAAGGGTTACTTCATACTAACCCTCCTTTTGAGGAACCAGCTCCCGCCTGGGACCTGAATATTTGCATTGCTCAGTTAATGCAACCCCTTTGAGCCTCTGTCTTCTGCAGAGCTCAAGTATTTAACTTGAAAACCGTTTTCTAGTAGCTATCACCTCTGCCAGACGCACAAGTGAGCTACAGGCCCTGTCAGTGGAAGAAGATTTTATCTCTTTCACAGAGATAAGGTAGTCCTTAGGACTAATAGAAAGTTTTTGCCTAAGGTGGTTTCTGATTTCCACCTGAATCAATCTATCTCTCTCCCAGTATTTTCACTGAGCATTCTTCCTCAGGTGAGAGGAGACTGCACAGCTTGGATGTCAAAAGAGCCTTAAGTTACTATTTAGAGCGCACCAGAGGTCATAGGTTCGAATCCCTCCAACTCTTTCTTACCTATGGCGAGGTTGGCAAAGGGAAACCTGCCACTAAGAGAACAATTGCAAGGTGGATTGTTTCTTGTATCCAATTCTGTTATCAGAAACTGGGTAGAGTACCCCCCTCAGGATTGAGGCCCACTCCACCAGGGTACAGCTAAATCTCTAAGCAGCTGCTAGAGACATCCCATTCTGGAGATTTGTCAAGCTGCTACCTGGAAGACAGTTCACACCTTTACCAAGCATTATTCCCTGGATGTCCAGTCCAGGAGAGATACTTCGGTTTGGCACAACTGTGCTTCAGAGCCTATTTCCTAAGTAGGTTCTGACCCTCCTCCATGGAGGTACTGCTGTGTAATCTGCTATTGTTATAATATAGCAAGACTTCATGGTGTTTGAAGAAAAATTACTCACCTTAGTAATTGCTTTTCTTCTCATGGAGTCTTGCTATATTATAACCACCCTCCTGCCCCTCTCAGAACTTCTACTTGGGTAGGGTGGCGAATGGTGCAAGCACTGTGTCATGCCATTGTAGTTTTTCCTTACCCTCTTTTCCTTTGGGTTGGGGATCTAGATTGTTTCATTTAGGTTATTTATATTGCCCCTTCCTGGACTTGAGTCTTTGGGGAAGGGGTTCATATGTGCTTGTCAAGGGTAGTAAAACGAACCATAATACCATCAATTTTTGTTATTATGGCTCTGAGTGTTTCTTTGTTCTTTATATTGTTGTTATTACTACTAGTAGGTAGCCATGGGCTAGTGTAGTTTTCCACACAGACTTTCCGTCCTTTGATGTTAGCTTCGTAAAGATCTGACAGTTTCATTTGAAACTGCCAGATAGAGCTTTGGGCACAGCGCCCTCGCGCTGTAGAACTCCAGATCTTCTGGAGTTAACTCCTTCCTCTCCGGGGCAGTTCAGCTGCAGTGGCTGACTGCTATTGTTATAATATAGCAAGACTCCATGAGAAGAAAAGCAATTACTAAGGTGAGTAATTTTTTCTTTTGGACTTGTGAACTGTGCTGTCTTTGTATTAGTTTCCACGAGGTGCCTTTTTAAATGAGTCTCTGACTCAAAGATTTGTAAATCCGATATTTTTTAAATAAATAAATAAATGTTTATGTTTAAACCCATGAAACACTCTTTATCTAGTTAATGTATTCACAGTCGTAGTGGCTCTGCCAGAGCTTGTTAAATAAAAGGGATTATTTGGTGTTGGGTGTTGTTAATTGTTTTTTTAATTATTACTATAGTTTAGATAGCTTGTTATTATGCTGCTCCATAAGAATCTAATGGTTTTAGAATGTTTACCAGGGACAGTGGTTTGAAAACTCAAGCCTAACATTCCGTGATTAGCATAGGGTCTATTAACCATTTTGGCTCTGGGGCAGTCTTATGGTGAGACCATACTGCAGAAGTCAGAATACAGTAAGATTCCCTTGGAAGAAACAAGATTACTATGGTAAGTAATGTTTTTTTTTTTTCTGTTGGATTTTCTGATAGTGTCTGACACTCATGTCAGAGACACCAAAACAGAAAAAGAAGACAGGACCTTCTGGATTTAAAAATTGCATTAACTGTGGACAAATCGTTGCTAAAAAGGACGGGCATGATTTGTGTATTGTCTGTCTCTTTACTTGTCACATTTTTGCTAATTGTGACATTTATAAGACTTTTTGTCCCGAATCTTTGAAGAAGAGGGCAAAAAAGAGAAAATGGTCACTCCATCCTCTCCTTCTAAGCCCACTGAAGATTGATTCCTCCTCAGAAAAAGATAAAACCATAGAGCCAGTGGACCCTAAATCCACTGAGAAACCTGAAACTTCAAAGTCCAAGAGACCGATTGAAGTGGCTGCTGAACCGGTTCCTGCTAAGAGGAAACACAAAGGGAAATTTGTTGCTGCACCTCCTGCTGAAAAAGCAAAGGAGCTCTCAGATGACAGACTGATGATACCATCAGCTGAGAACATTGCCAAGGCCTTACAGATCTTCCAGGCCTTCCAGGCTATCAGTCCCCTGGTTCCTGCCTTGGTTCCATTAGTTCCTGCTTCAGCTCCCCCCACCCAGGAAACAGTGTACCTATATAAGGAACCAGGGGAGGAGGAGGAAGAGGAAGATGATATGGGGAAACTCATCGAACATGAACAGGACTTCACCCCCCTCCCCCCAGGACTGGAGGATTATTCTTCTCACAACTATTTTGTGAGACAGATGGTTGACACCCTTAATCTCTGCATTCAAGAGACAGTGGAAGATGAGGAAGAAGCCAACTTCCTGGATATGATGGGGCTCATCCCCACTAAGAGACTTCTATTTCCAGTCCATAAGTCCCTGAAGAAAGCCATTTAAAAAATTCTGCAGAACCCCGTTACGGTTCCTGAGGTAGACAGAAAACAGGATAAAAATATCAGCTGGAAAGAACCAATGCTGATTTTCTGTTCACACACCCTGACCATGAGGGGATGGTAGAGCCTGTGATAAAGCTAAGGTGCTTTTAGCTTCCCATCCACCCGATAAGGAGTTCAGGAAGATTGATACTATGAGGAAGAAAAGATACCTAGCAGCCTCTCTTCTCATCAGACAGGCAAGTTATATGGCCTATGCAGCCCAGTACCAGAAGGCGCTTTAGTCCACTGTCTTGGCCATGACAGACAAGATCTCTGGGGAAATGGCAGTGGACCTGGCTGAGACAGCCAGAACAGCTCTGGATGCCACAAAATATCAGTTTCATATGGCTGTTGACACCAGTGATACTGCTGCCAGGCGTATGGCCCTCACTATATCCTTGAGACAGATTGTCTGACTCGGGGCTCACCCATGCTGCAGTGACATACACTTTGCTGACACTGATTATGGCGCAGGCAAAATGCCACCTGGCTTACAATGCTAGGCATTTAGTCTCCTGGGAGTTACAGCGCCAAGGTGCCCTTCCAGGAAATGGCCACATTTGCAGGGTGGCATGCCCTGGAGATGTTAGAAACTGTGTGGGTGCAAAGGGCGATAAGAGTGAGGGGTGATCTAAAATCAAGATCGCCCCTGTCACTATCACCCTTGTTGCGGTGCCCTAATTGTGATGGCAAAATTAAGTCACCGTGCTAACGGGCTGCCGCTCAGGGTTACAGATCTGTCCCAGGATACCCAGACTAAGGCTATGCATTTCCCCTGTGTGAACAATTCTCTTTTTGGGGATAAAACAGAAGCCTACATGAAAAAAGTGGATGAGTACAAAACTACTTATAGAAGTAATTCTGCTAAGGACAGACCTTCCACTTCTTACAGATCCCAGACTAGGGGAGGTAGGGGTAGGGGTTCCTACTCCAGGCCATTTTTCCAAGCCCAAGCAATGCCAGACTACCAGCAGCTCACAGGGTACTTTAGAGGTAGAGGCAGAAGGACAGTAAAAAGGTCCAAGCCAGCACCTCAGGCTAAATCCCAGCCAAAGCAGAACCCCTGACTTGCTTGCCCAGATCGCCTCCCCCTTCCCTGTAGGTGGCAGGGTGGCTCACTTCCTCCAAGCATGGCATACCATCACCACATACAAGTAGGTCTTGGAGGTAGTGAGCCAGGGTCCATCCTTCAGTTTCAAAATGCTTTCCAGGCTAAAAAGCAGAATTTTCAGCCTGGCAACACCAGCACAAAGAGCTTTGCTAGAATTGTATGTTGCCAACCTACTGCTCATCAAAGCAGTGGAGCCTCCACACCGGCGACTCATGTTCGGTGACGGACTTGGGCCGCCGGGGGGTCAGCAGGGGAGAGAGGAACTGAGCACCCAGTAGTGGCTCTCCCTCTCTGGGGAGGGTTGCAGGTCTGTCCTGCTGCTCTGTCGCCATCTCCTAGGTGAACCCAGGATTGGTGATCCAGGTCGGAACACACTTCAGGAGGGGCAGCGTCAGCCGAAAGCCTTGGGGAGGAGTTGTATCTCGACGCATGCCTCCCAACTGGCTCTCCTAGTGTGCCGGCGACTGCTGAGTATGGGCTCACCAGAAAAAGGAAGCGAAATGGAGCACGTCATTCCTAGGTGATGACCCCTTCTCCGCTGGACCATGTCACCAGCGCTCACTGGGGCAGACTCCGCTGTGTTCTGCCCGCTCCACCATTGTTCAGAGGAAGGTTAAGGGAGTTCATCCCTCACCCTGCCTGGGGGGTATACCGGGTTACCTAGGGGCCTTTGAGCAGATGGTCACTCTGGGAGCAGACTCCTGGGGGTGCCAAGGGACATTGTGAAGGCTTGAGGGGCTCTGAATGAGTGGAGCATCAGTGCAAGTAAGGAGGATAAAAAGGTTAAAAAAAAAAGCAGTGGAGGCTGTCCCCCTATCCCAGAGGGACAAAGGCTTCTATTCCAGATACTTCTTTACTGAAAGGAAAAATGGGGACTGATGACCACCCATTCTGGATGTCAGATTCTTGAACAAACGTTTAACAAAGACAAAGTTCAGAATGGTTACTTTGGCCATGATCATTCCAACTCTCCAACTGGGGGCTGGTTGACATACTTGGATCTCAAGGATGCCTATTTTCATATTCCTATCAGGACCAGCCATAGAAAGTACCTGAGGTTCAGACTGCCCTCAGTTCACTACCAGTTTGCAGCCATGCCCTTCAGCCTAACTTCAGCACCCTGGGCATTCACCAAGTGTCTAGCTGTAGTGGTGGCTCACTTGAGGTGGCAAGGGGTCGCTGTGTTCCCCTACCTAGATGAATAGCTAGTCATATGGCAGTCCCCTCAGCACACAAGAGTCTCCTTTGCTCTTGCTCTTGCTCAGAGGACTTTGGAATCTCTGGGATTTTTGATAAATGCCCAGAAGTCCCAAGTGGAGCCTGTGCAGCTTCTGGACTTCATAGGGGCAGAGCCGGAAACCCTGCAAGGAAAGGCATTCCTCCCTCAGGACAGGGTAAACAGTATCCTGGAGCTGGCAGGTCCCTTCAAACTAAGCAGACCCAGGCTAGCAAGGCACGTCATGCAGCTCCTGGGCCACATGGCAGCAGCCACATGGTAGCAGCCACAGCAGCGGTACCAGGATCAAGGTTCCAAATGAGAGACATCCAGTTCCACTTACGAGCCCACTGGTCTCAAAGGAGGGAGCCTCTTGCCACACTGGTGCCTGTCACAAAAACTCTATTACTGACCCTGCAGTGGTGGTTAGACAGAGAGAACCTCAGGGAAGGAACTCTTTTTTGGCAGGAAAGTCCATCGGTGGTGCTTACCACAGATGTTTCCCACTTAGGTTGAGGGGCACACATTCATGACTTCACAGTCAGTGATATGTGATCCCCACAGGAATCATTTCTGCATATCAGCCTCTTAGAGCTGAGGATGGGTTCAGGTCAGAACAGACGACACTACCACTATATATTACATCAACAAACAGGGAGGCGCCAGGTTGATCTTACTGTGTACAGAAGCCATGAAGATCTGGAACCTCACCTACTCCCTACAGGTGTCTCTGTCTGCTATTCACCTACCAGGAAAGGACAGCATTCTGGCAGACTCCCACAGCAGAATCAGTCAGAAACACCACACGTGGCATTTGAACACCGGGCATCAGTATTCAGAAGGTAGGGCACACCAAAGATATATCTCTTTGCCTCCACAGACAACCACCAGCTTCCACAGTTCTGTTGCAGGCCTCCAGCCTGGGGAACTGTGCCAGTGGATGCCCTGGCACTGGATTGGTCAGGCAGATTCCTTTATGCCTTTCCCCTTTCCCCCTTTTGCTCAGAGTTCTGATAAAACTCAGGTCACAACTAGCAACAAGGATCCTGGTGGTACTGGATTGGGCAAGACAGCCGTGGTACTCCCTTCTGCTAGCTCCAGCAGTGTAACAGTCAATTCACCTCTCTCAGAGGCACAATCTCCTGACAGCCTTGCAAGGCAGGATACTGTATCCCAGTCTCAGATCTCTCCGCCTAAAGGCCTGGCTCTTGAAGACTTAAAATTTGCTAGTTTGCACCTCTCTGAAGAGGTTTTGAATGTCCTCAGAGGTTCTTGGAAACCCTCAACCAGGAAAACTTATGTTTCCAAATGGAAGAGATTCTCTATCTGGTGTGGACACAGTAGTGTCAGTCCTTCTCGGGCTGGCTTACCTGTCCTGTTGGATTACCTGACCCATTTGCACTCACTAGGCCTTAGGCCTTCTACCCTGAAGGTACACCCCTAGCTGCAATTTCGGCATATATTTCGGCTAGTAAGGACAGGTATGGCGTCCCACCTTGTCTTCAGGAAGTTATTTAAAGGACTCCTTCACCTATACCCTCCCCTTAGGGAGACAGTTCCATCTTTGGACCTGAACATTTGTATTGCAAGACTCATGGAACCCCCCTTTAAGCCTATGGCAACTGCAGACCTAAATATGTGACCTGGAAGACTGTCTTCTTGGTAGCCATTACCTCAGCTAGGAGAGTAAGTGAGCTATAGGCCCTGTGCAGAGACCTGAACTACATTTCCTTCCACAGGGATAAGGTGGTGCTCAGGACTAATAGGAAATTCCTTACCAAGGTGGTTTAAAATTTTCATCTGAATCAATTCATGACATTACCAGTATTTTCATTATCAACTCCAGCTCAAGGGGCGCGGAAGTTGCATAGCCTGGATGCCAAGATCCCACTCAGCCGCTACCTTGACAGAACCAAAGCCTCCAGACCAGAGCATACCCAGCTGTTTCTCACCTGTGGGGAAGTAGGTAAAGGTAAATCAGCTTCCAGGAGAACTATTGTACACTGGATAATGGCCTGCATTCGATTATGTTAAAGTACTGTTGGTAAACAGCCCCCACCCACCTGCCCCCATCTCAGGGCACATTCTACCATGGGTACAGCTGCATCAGTAGTTGCAGTAAGAGACATACCCTTACTGGAGATTTGCAAAGCAGCTACATGGAAAACTGTTCACACTTTCACCAAGCATTATTGCTTGATCATACAGTCCAGAAGTGATGCCAAGTTTGTCGCTGCAGTCCTGCAGAACCTTTTCCTAAATAGGTTCTGTACCCAGTCTCCAAAGGTACTGCTTAGTAGTCATACTGAGGGATTCCTGGGGTTTGAGGAGAAAATTACTCACCATAGTAATTTTGTTTCTTCCAGGGGATCCCTCAGTATGTTTAAAGCTCCCACCATGCCTTCCCTTCCAGAGCCATGGAAAAGGGGTCTTTTATTCAAACACCGTGAAGTCTTGCTATATTATAACAATAGCAGTCAGCCACTGCAGCTGAACTGCCGCGGAGAGGAAGGAGTTAACTCCAGAGGATCTGGAGTTCTACAGCGCGAGGGCGCTGTGCCAAAGCTCTATCTGGCCAGTTTCAAATGAAACTGTCAGATTCTTTACTCCGCTTCACTGAACAGTCGCCCGAGATCAGCTTCTTCAGCTCGGTTCATTCTCGGTTCAGCTTAGTATTTTGAGTTCATTTGAACCACCAAAAGTATTTATTTTACCGCATTTCGTTAAAAGCTCTACCTGGTAAACCATAAGTACAAAATTAAAGTCTGTGTGGAAATTCAATTATCGGTTGGTTTTGAACGATCGGTTTACTAATTTTAACGTTTTGAAGTGTTTGGTTGGGCTTTTAGAAGTGCGGTTCCAGTTCTTATCGGTTCTAAAAACCTGGGTTTTAATAGGTTTTTTCAAATACCCGTGACACGGTTAGGAACCGATAAGGGTGTCTTGCCTGGCACTGCCATCAAAAGGGCAAGTTTTTGGATAGGCTGGCATTATGTCTGAGAAACCCAAAAGAAAAACCGGGCCCACTGGGTTTCAACACTGTGATGTCTGTGGGGAAGCCTTTGCCAAGGCTGACCCACACACCACTTGCGTCTATTGTCTGGGGGCTGACCACCTCCTGTCAGACTGCCAGGTGTGTAAAATTTCCCTGCAGCCACCCTGGAAAAGAGATTGGGCCGGCTCAGGAGCGAGAGAGCCAAAAGTCCGCTGACCGGATGGCCAGCCGGTCCAGCACCCACTGGACCAGAGGAGTGCCCTCTGACCAGGCGAGACTTCCTCGGCCAAAAGGAAGGCTGGTTCAGAGGAACCAGTCCCAGTTAAAAAGACAAAGAAATCAGTAGGTTTGGAGTCCAAAATTGTCTCTCCAACTGCTGCAGAGATAGCTAAAGCCATTCAGATTGTCCAGTCACTGTCTCAGGGACCTGTCGAACCACCAACAGTTGGTAAAAGGTTGGTTCGTTCAGTTCCAGTGGTTCAGGAGTATGATGTTGAGGAATTTTATGAACCACAGGAGGGAGGAGGAATTTGATCAATATATGTGTGGCTGGGAGGGTCTGGACGTGCCCATTGAACCGGACATTTCTCCAGACAGACCTTTGGAATCTCCTCCTATTCTGTCTGAGTCCCCTTCTCATTTTATGTTTTACAAAAAGGTTGCAGAAACCCTCCAGCTTCCTTTAGAGGAGGCTGTGGATGAGCAAGAGGAGCCTGATTATGTAGAAATGATGGATATACCAGAGTCTAGGAGGTTGTCTATTCCTTTGCATGTCATTTAGGAAGCAAACAACAAAGATTTTAAAAAATCCTCATTCTGTCCCTCCTGTACATAAAAAATGGACAGAAGGTATACTTTGTCAGGCTCTGATACAGACTTCCTCACTGAACAGTGTAGTCATGTAGGTGTGGTACAAGCTGCAGCCTGTGTCAAGGCTAATATTCCCCTGGCCTCACATCCTCCTGATAAGGATTCCAGGAAGATTGATGTCATGGCGAAAAAACAGTATATGGCAGCTTCTTTGGGACTCAGGCAGGCAAATTATATGGCTTATGTAGCTAGATATCAGAAATCTAGATGGGACACAATATTGCAGTTAGCCAAGCAGGCCATGGCCAGCTGGCTAGTGAGTTGGAACAGGTGGCTGCTGATGGCATTGAAGCCTCTAAAGTTCAATTTCATACTGCTGTTGATGTTAATGATGTCTCCTCTAGGGTCATGGCCACTTCTGTAGCTTTCCGTGAGGTTGGCATGGCTCAGATGCACTAATCTGTCCCAAGATACTCAGTCAAAGGCTATGGATTTTCCTGTAGTGGGAAATTCTCTATTTGGGAACAAACAGAAAACTATATGAAAAGATGGATGAATACAGAACTACCTACAAAAGTGCCCAGGCTAAGGAGAGGCATGCCACTCCACAAAAGCACGCTCCAGAGGTAGGGCAGGCCTTTCCACAGGCCTTTTACCAATTCAAGCCTCCTCTGCTTTGCGCAGAGGGTTTCTTCAGAGGCAGGGTAGGCGAGGCACGGTAAACCGTCCCCTCCCTCAGCCTAAGGCTGCTGCCAAGCAGGCACCTGATGGTGCCCAGGGCCGATTCTCCTGTACCAGTGGGGGGCAGGTTGGCTTATTTCAGCCAGAACTGGCTGTCCTTAACTTTGGACAGATGGGTTCTGGAGGTAATAAGCCAGGGTCTGGTTCTCAGCTTCAAACAGTTTCCAAAGATGAGAGCCAGACATTTTCCACCTGCAAATCCTTCAGAAGCCCTTGCTTTGGAAGCAGAGGTTTCTTCTCTTCTGGACTGCAAAGCAGTGGAAAGGGTCCCTCCTTGCCATCAGGGCAAGGGGCTATATTCAAGATACTTTCTTACCCCAAAAAAGACAGGAGAATGGCGGCCCATTCTAGATTTAAGGTACCTGAACAAGCATCTTTTGAAACCAGGTTCAAAATGTTGACTCTGGCAATGATATTGCCTCTCTAAGACCAGGGACTGGCTAGCTTCCCTGGACCTCAAGGATGCCTATTTTCATGTTCTGATCAGGCCTTCTCACCGAAAGTACCTCAGATTCGAACTGCCTTCAGGCCACTACCAGTTCAGGGCAATGCCTTTCGGCCCTTACCTCTGCGCCAAGGGTATTCACAAAATGTCTAGCTGTGGTAGTGGCTCACTTAAGAGGCAAGGGGTTGCTGTGTTTCCTACCTGGACGACTGGCTCATTGTGGGTCAGTCTCCAGATCAGGTGAAATCCCACTTGCAAGTCACCCAGCAGCTTCTCACTTCCCTGGGATTCCTGCTAAATTTACAAAGTCAGTTCTGGAACCAGTTCAGGTCCTAACTTTCATAGGTGCAGAATTGAACACAAAGTTAGCCAGGCATTTCTTCCCTTGGAAAGGGTAGACAGACTCATTGCCCTGGCATCCTCCTTTACCCTGCGAGTCTCTCGACCAGCAAGGCATTTTCTGCAACTCCTGGGGCACATGGCTGCTTCCACAGCTGTAGTGCAAGGAGCAAGAGTCCAGATGAGGGACATTCAGTTCCATTTGAGGGCCTATTGGTCTTAAAGGAAGGACCCCCTTTCCAAATTGGTCCCAGTGACTCAAACTCTGATCCTGGCCCTCCATTGGTGGCAGGACCGAAGCAATCTAAAACAAGGGGTTCCCTTCATTCCCATTTCCCTCCTCACCCTCACCATGGATGCCTCCCTGTTAGGGTGGGAGCTCACTAGACGACCTGTCCACTCAGGAGTGTGGTCTCCTCAGGAATCTCTGCTCCACATCAATCTTTTGGAACTCAGAGCTGTCTTTTTAGCTCTTCAGGTGTTTTCAGTTTCTGTCAGAACAAAGTGGTTCAAGTCAGGACAGACAACACCACCACAATGTGGTACATCAACAAGCAAGGGGGCACTCGGTCATCAGCCTTGTGCACCGAAGCAATGAAGTTGTGGTCTCTGGCTTACTCCCTGAACACCTCCCTGATAGCAGTTCACCTCCCAGGGAAGGACAATGTCCTGGTGGATGCCCTCAGCAGAATTTCTCAGGGCCATCATGAATGGGCTCTGAATCCACAGGTGCTGGGGTCCGTCTTTGCCAGATGGGGCACCCCTCAGATAGATCTTTTCGCAGCCCCAGACAACCACCAACTTCCTCTATTTTGTTGCAGGCCTCCAGTGCTGGGCTCAGTCCCCCTGGATGCCTTTCTGGTGGACTGGAAAGGGAAGTTCCTGTATGCCTTTCCCCCCTTTCCTCTTCTTTTCAGGGTACTAGTGAAAATCAGATCTCAACCCTGCAAAGTGATTCTGATTGCCCCAGATTGGGCCAGACAGCCCTGGTACCCTCTGCTTCTGTCCTTGACAGTCCACCCTGCCCTGAGCCTGCCCAGAGTCCATGACTTGCTGGCCTGTGCACAGGGGAGAGTGTGGTATCCGGACCTCAAATCCCTCCATCTCAAGGCCTGGCTCTTGAGGAGTTAGAATTTGCTGATTTACACCTTTCTCAAGGTGTCCTGGATATTTTAAAGGCTTCAAGGAAGCCTTCCACTAGGGCCACTTACAATTCTAAGTGGAAGAGGTTTTCCATCTGGTGCTCTGAGAGGCAGATTATTCCAGAATCAGCTGATCTTCCCATTTTACTGGACTATTTGGTCCATTTAAATTCCCTAGGCCTTAGGCCAGCTACCTTGAAGGTTCATCTGGCAGCTGTCTCTGCTTTTGTGTCAGCAGGAAGCCTGCCTCCCTTTCTTCTCACCCTGTGTTTTCCAAGTTTTTAAAGGGTTACTTCATACTAACCCCCTTTTGGGAACCAGCTCCTGCCTGGGACCTGAATGTTTGCATTGCTCAGTTAATGCAACCTCCTCTGAGCCTCTGTCCTCAGCAGAGCTCAAGTATCTAACTTGGAAAACTGTTTTCCTAGTGGCTATCACTTCTGCCAGACGCATAAGTGAATTACAGGCCCTGTCAGTGGAAGAAGATTTTATTTCTTTCCACAGAGATAAGGTAGTCCTCAGGACTAATAGAAAGTTTTTGCCTAAGGTGGTTTCAGATTTCCACCTGAACCAATCCATCTCTCTCCCAGTATTTTTCACTGAGCATTCTTCCTCAGGTGAGAGGAGACTGCACAGCTTGGACGTCAAAAGAGCCTTAAGCTACTATTTGGAATGCACCAAGGGTCACAGGTTCGAATCCCTCCAACTCTTCCTTACTTATGGCGAGGTTGGAGGGAAACCTGCCACTAAGAGGACAATTGCAAGGTGGATTGTCTCTTGTATCCAATTTTGTTACCAAAAACTAGGTAGAGAACCCCCCTCAGGACTGAGGGCCCACTCCACCAGGGGTACAGCTGCGTCTCTAGCGGCTGCTAGAGACATTCCCATTCTGGAAATTTGTCAAGCTGCTACCTGGAAGGCAGTTCACACTTTTACCAAGCATTATTCCCTGGATGTCCAGTCCAGGAGAGATGCTCGGTTTGGCACAGCTGTGCTTCAGAGCCTATTTCCTAAGTAGGTTCTGACCCTCCTCCATGGAGGTACTGCTGTGTAATCTGCTATTGTTATAATATAGCAAGACTTCATGGTGTTTGAAGAAAAAATTACTCACCTTAGTAATTGCTTTTCTTCTCATGGAGTCTTGCTATATATCTCACCCTCCCTCCTGCCCCTCTCAGAACTTCTACTTGGGTAGGGGTGGCAAATTAGTGCAAGCACTGTGTCATGCCATTGTAGTTTTTTCCCTTTACCCCCTCTTCTTTTAGGGTTAGGGAACTAGGTTGTTTCGTTTAGGTAATATATTGGCCCCCTTCCTGGACTTGAGTCTTTGGGGGAAAGGGGGGTCCTAATGGTGCTTGTCAAGGGGGGAAAACTAATAATAATACCATTATTCATTGTTATTATGGTTATTGGTGTTTCTACTGTTGTTTATATTGTTGTTATTACTACTAGTAGGTAGCCATTTGGCTAGTGTAGAGCTTTCCACACAGACTTGTTGCTTAGTGTTAGCTTCGTAAAGATCTGACAGTTTCATTTGAAACTGGCCAGATAGAGCTTTGGCACAGCACCCTCGCGCTGTAGAACTCCAGATCCTCTGGAGTTAACTCCTTCCTCTCCGGGGCAGTTCAGCTGCAGTTGCTGACTGCTATTGTTATAATATAGCAAGACTCCATGAGCAGAAAAGCAATTACTAAGGTGAGTAATTTTTTCTTCTGCACCCCTGCTGGTCACTAATTGTTCTGTGCTTCGGTCACTGTTTGAGTTTTAAACCAGCTGGTACTGTGTTCTTTGTACCTTCTTACAGGGACCATGATTTTGGGTGGCATTTTATTGTGGGATTAGTTTTGTATTTAGATAAGCTAATTAGAGGGTCTTCATCCTGTTAGGCTTTGCAATGAATCTGAGCGTTATCAGAATGCAGTAGTTACTAGGGGCAGCAGTTTGAAACTGGCACGAGCCAATGAGTGTTCCATCATTTACATAAGTTCCAATCTCTGTGGGGCAGTTCAACACAGGAGGTACACTGCATTAGTTTAAGCATACTGAGAGATCCCCTGGAAGAAACAAGATTACTAAGGTAAGTAATTTTTTTCTTATATAACAAATTTAATGCAATGTAATTTAGCTTACAGCCATTTAATCAGGTTCCCCTGCCCACATACCTCACTCCAGGTTGTGAGGAAATAAAGCAAACTTGGCAATAAAGGTATTAATAGTACAGAAAAGTCTCATTCATGTAGTGACATCCTCTGTCTCATCTTCTGATTCCTCTTCTCTCTCTCTCTCAATCACCAAACTCAACCCAGATACTCTGAGCAAGCTTACCCACATTCTGTGGGTTATTGTTGTTGATGTACATTTGCTGGGTATATACCATCTGACATTTTGCTGGCATCAGGAGTATGTGGTTAATTCCTGGCTCTCTCAGGTTGGATCTAATGGTGTCAAATTCATGCATCTAGAGTGAGTCATGAAACTCAAATCAGGGAACAGCGCGAAACTCAAATCAGGGAACAAGAGAAGCCTGTTCCCTGCCACTGTTTGCAGTTGCTCCCAAGTTCCTTGCAGCCAACAATAGTCTGTCCCATTCTACAGAGCTTGGAGTAGTCATTATTTTATTTATTTTTATTTAAAATTTGATGACCGGGAAAGGCACACTGAGCCGAGGCTAGTTTCCAGGTGCAACCCGGGTACAGAGTGTACAGTGAAAGAGCGAGTACAAAAGGGGAGTACATACAGTATGTATAGACATTTATACAGAGTTTTTAGCACATTACAATAAAATATGAGTTTACGTGCAGAGTAAGTAAATGAGGCTGAGGTGTAGTCCTAGACTAGGGTATGTTGATATAGAGTGTGAGGGGTTTCAGCTTGGTGCCGTGGCCATTAGAGCATTTTGGGCATGCTGGGATGGGGAGGAGCCTGAGGAGTTGTATCAAGGCAGAACGGGAAGAGGTCAGGTGAAGGTTGGAGGGAAGGTTATTCCAGAGAAGGGGGAGATGGTACGAGAAGGCAGCTTGGCCAGTATGAGTATGAGGGCGAGGCAGGTGGAAGGTGCATGAGTCTCTGTGGCGAAGAGGGTAATTTAGGGAGGTGGCAGGGGAAAGGCGGGAGGTAAGGTAGAGAGTCATGCCAGTATTTTGCTATGAAGGAGGCGCTGTGGATGGTTCTTCTGTGGAAGAGCGGGGCTGTGGAGAGAGTAGCGTATAGATGGCAGTGGTGCGTGAGTGGGGGGGAAGCAGTGGCAAAGCGGCAAAAAGAGTTGAGAAGGGTGTCTAGTCTGGAGAGAGAGGTTGTTGGGGCTGTACCATAGATTATGTCGGCATAGTCAATAACGGGCAGGATAGTTTTGCGTACGCGCTCACAATGGGTGGGGATAGGTAAGCTGGCCCTGTGCCGGTAGAGGATGGAGAGTTTGGGTCGGAGTTTAGTGCAGATGGCCTCCACATGCGAAGAGTAGCTGAGGTGGCGGTCCAGCCATACTCCTAGGTACTTGAATGCAGGGACTAGCTCCAAAGGTGCGCCAACCAGGATGGTAATTGCTGGGGGGGCTGGGAGGATGGCAAGCTTCTGCCTGGAACCAAAGACCATGGTGACAGTTTTCTTTATCATTGAGGGTAAACTGGTTCTCAAGGAGCCAGGACTGGACTTTGTTGAAGTCGTTTTGGAGGGTGGGGAGGATACTGTCAAAGGAGGGGCCTGAGGCATAGATTATGGTGTC
This sequence comes from Neoceratodus forsteri, assembly GCA_016271365.2. Taxonomy (NCBI): domain Eukaryota; kingdom Metazoa; phylum Chordata; order Ceratodontiformes; family Ceratodontidae; genus Neoceratodus; species Neoceratodus forsteri. Next base: position 1,334,316,212 of record CM057453.1, on the reverse strand, counting down.
ATCTGCATAAAGATGCACATTGGAGGAGAGGCAGGTGGATGGAAGGTCGTTTATGAAGAGGGAAAAGAGGATGGGGCCAAGTATTGAGCCTTGGGGCACTCCAGAAAGAATAGGGAGGGGGTGGAAAGAGTGTCACCTATTTGAACAGACTGTTGTCTGTCATGGAGGTAGGAGTGAAACCAGGCAATGGTAGGTTGGGCTAGGTTAAAGGACTTAAGTTTGCGGAGTAGTTGCAGGTGGGAGACAGAGTCAAAGACTTTAGCCAGGTCTATACAAATGACAGCTGTGGTGAGGCCATTGTCCATGGCCGAGAGGATGGAGTCAGTTACATGTAGGAGGGAGGTGATGGTGGAATGGTGTTTTCTGAATCCTTACTGTACAGGTGAGAGGGGAGTTGTTGGAGGAGAGAAAGTTAAACAGTTTGGTCAGTATTAGGGATTCCTGGATTTTGGCAAGGGAGGGGAGGAGCAAGATAGGCTTGTAATTTCCCAGTGGTGTGGGGTCTCCACCCTTGTGCAAAGGGATGATTTTAGCTGATTTCCAGACTTTGGAGACAGTGGCAATAGACAGAGAGAAGTTTAGTATGTGAGTTAGGGAGGCCACTATAGCAGAGTCAGAGATTCGGAGCAGAATGGGGTGAATTCCGTCGGGGCTGGATTTGGACGTGTTAAGGGAGGAGAGTGCATTGTATACCTCCTGGGGTGTGAGGGGAGGAAGGGGGAAGCCAGGGGTGGGGGAGGATGGTTCGGCTAACATGGGGGTTGGGGGAGGAATCAAGATGAGCACAGGAGATGAAGAATTTATTGAAGACCTCAGCCACAGAGGCCTGGTCTGAGATGGTGTTGCCTTCACTAACTAGAGTCGGGCAAGCCCGATTAGTAGGGGGGTCAAGTAGGGAGTTGATCAGGTTCCAGAATGATGCGTGTGTGTTTTGGGACTGCGTGAGTTGTGTGCTAAAGTAGGAAGATTTGGAGTGCCGAGTGGCCTTGGTGCATTTGTTCCTGAGATGTTTGTATGCTTGTAGGTCTCGAGAGGCATGGGAGGCTGTGTACAGTTTCCAAGCCTTGTCTCTGGAATGACACAGGGCGATTAGGTCAGGTGTGATCCATGGGTGGTGGTGGCGTTTTACTCTGTTTTTCCTGAGGGGGGGCGTGTAGGTCCCAGATATGCCGGAAAATTACGCAGAACTGTGAAAGGGTGATGTCTACATTAGACACAGAGAAGACTGGGTGCCAATCTGCTTTGGAGAGGTCTAGCTTCAGGGCATTCTCATTTAAGGAGTGTAGGGGCAGGACCAGATGTATTTAGGAGGAGAGTGTAGGGAGTGGATTTTGCGGACGCAGTAAGTAACACAGTGGTCACTGAGGGCATTGGAGAAAATGCCAGAGGCCAAGATATGGTGGGGATGGGTGGATAAAATCCAGTCCAGGAGGGTGTGGTTTTGGGACCGATGGTTTAGGCAGGTGGGTTCCTTCATAAGCTGGGAGAGATTTAGGGTTTCAATCTTAAGGGTGGTGGGTTTGGCAGAGGAGGAGAGCCAGTCAAGATTGAAGTCACCTAGAAGCAGAAATTCACCATTTGCTATTCTAGATGAGATTGAGGAGATTGCCTAAATGATAGAGTTGGGGGTCTTTGGTGGGGTATAGAGCCCTATGTAGAGAGGGGGGAGGAGGAGGAAAGGATAAGAGTGCAACAATGGATTCATGAGATGAAGGGCATGATTCATTGAAGATGATCAAACATGTGAGGGATTGACTGATATACAGTACCCCCACGCTTGCCCCGGTCCTGACGAAACAAGTTGTAGTCAGGAATGGTAAGCGAGGAGTTAGGGATTTGGGCAGTTAGCCAAGATTCTGTGATACAGAGTATGTTGGGACAGTACTGGGTGACCATACTGTTAGGGAGTCAACTTTGGGGAGGAGGCTCCTGGCATTGAGATGGAAAATGCAGAGTCCTTTGGAGAGTGAGTTCGGGGTGAGGCAAGAGTGCGTGCCTGAAGAGTTGGGGGATGAGTTAGGGCACTGCCTGGGCACCTGAGGGCCTGGGTTGGGATGTATGTCGCCTGCCAGAAGCAAGAGGAGGATGGTGAAGGTAAGTAAAGGTAGGGGAGGAGCAAGATTGGCTTGTAATTTCCCAGTGGTGTGGGGTCTCCACCCTTGTGCAAAGGGATGATTTTGGCTGATTTCCAGACTTTGGAGACAGTGGCAATAGACAGAGAGAGGTTTAGTATGTGAATTAGGGAGGCCACTATAGCAGAGTCAGAGATTCGGAGCAGAATGGGGTGAATTCCGTCGGGGCTGGATTTGGACGTGTTAAGGGAGGAGAGTGCATTGTATACCTCCTGGGGTGTGAGGGGAGGAAGGGGGAAGCCAGGGGTGGGGGAGGATGGTTCGGCTAACATGGGGGTTGGGGGAGGAATCAAGATGAGCACAGGAGATGAAGAATTTATTGAAGACCTCAGCCACAGAGGCCTGGTCTGAGATAGTGTTGCCGTCACTAACTAGAGTCGGGCAAGCCCGATTAGTAGGGGGTCAAGTAGGGAGTTGATCAGGTTCCAGAATGATGCGTGTGTGTTTTGGGACTGCATGAGTTGTGTGCTAAAGTAGGAAGATTTGGAGTGCCGAGTGGCCTTGGTGCATTTGTTCCTGAGATGTTTGTATGCTTGTAGGTCTCGAGAGGCATGGGAGGCTGTGTACAGTTTCCAAGCCTTGTCTCTGGAATGACACAGGGCGATTAGGTCAGGTGTGACCCATGGGTGGTGGTGGCGTTTTACTCTGTTTTTCCTGAGGGGGGGCGTGTAGGTCCCAGATATGCTGGAAAATTACGCAGAACTGTGAAAGGGTGATGTCTACATCAGATGCAGAGAAGACTGGGTGCCAATCTGCTTTGGAGAGGTCTAGCTTCAAGGCATTCTCATTTAAGGAGTGTAGGGGCACGACCAAATGTATTTAGGAGGAGAGTGTAGGAGTGGATTTTATGGACGCTAGGGCAACACAGTGGTCACTGAGGGCATTGGAGAAAATGCAGAGGCCAAGATATGGTGGGGATGGGTGGATAAAATCCAGTCCAGGAGGGTGTGGTTTTGGGACCGATGGTTTAGGCAGGTGGGTTCCTTCATAAGCTGGGAGAGATTTAGGGTTTCAATCTTAAGGGTGGTGGGTTTGGCAGAGGAGGAGAGCCAGTCAAGATTGAAGTCACCTAGAAGCAGAAATTCACCATTTGCTGTTCTAGATGAGATTGAGGAGATTGCCTAAATGATAGAGTTGGGTGGGGTCTTTGGTGGGGTGTATAGATCCCCTATGTAGAGAGGGGGGGAGGAGGAGGGAAAGGATAAGAGTGCAACAATGGATTCATGAGATGAAGGGCATGATTCATTGAAGATGATCAAACATGTGAGGGATTGACTGATATACAGTGCCACCCCCCTCCCCACGCTTGCCCCGGTCCTGACGAAACAAGTTGTAGTCAGGAATGGTAAGCGAGGAGTTAGGGATTTGGGCAGTTAGCCAAGATTCTGTGATACAGAGTATGTTGGGACAGTACTGGGTGACCATACTGTTGGGGAGTCAACTTTGGGGAGGAGGCTCCTGGCATTGAGATGGAAAATGCAGAGTCCTTTGGAGAGTGAGTTCGGGGTGAGGCAAGAGTGCGTGCCTGAAGAGTTGGGGGATGAGTTAGGGCACTGCCTGGGCACCTGAGGGCCTGGGTTGGGATGTATGTCGCCTGCCAGAAGCAAGAGGAGGATGGTGAAGGTAAGTAAAGGTAGGGGAGGAGCAAGATTGGCTTGTAATTTCCCAGTGGTGTGGGGTCTCCACCCTTGTGCAAAGGGATGATTTTGGCTGATTTCCAGACTTTGGAGACAGTGGCAATAGACAGAGAGAGGTTTAGTATGTGAATTAGGGAGGCCACTATAGCAGAGTCAGAGATTAGACAGAATGGGGATGAATTCCGTCGGGGAGGGCTCGATTTGGGCGTGTTAAGGGAGGAAGTGCATTGTATACCTCCTGGGGTGTGAGGGAGGAAGGGGAAGCCAGGGTGGGGAGGATGGTTCGCTAACATGGGGTTGGGGGGGAATCAAGATGAGCACAGGAGATGAAGAATTTATTAAGACCTCAGCCACAGAGGCCTGGTCTGAGATGGTGTTGCCTTCACTAACTAGAGTCGGGCAAGCCCGATTAGTAGGGGGTCAAGTAGGGAGTTGATCAGGTTCCAGAATGATGCGTGTGTGTTTTGGGACTGCGTGAGTTGTGTGCTAAAGTAGGAAGATTTGGAGTGCCGAGTGGCCTTGGTACATTTGTTCCTGAGATGTTTGTATGCTTGTAGGTCTCGAGAGGCATGGGAGGCTGTGTACAGTTTCCAAGCCTTGTCTCTGGAATGACACAGGTCGATTAGGTCAGGTGTGATCCATGGGTGGTGGTGGCGTTTTACTCTGTTTTTCCTGGGGGGGGGGGCGTGTAGGTCCCAGATATGCCGGAAAATTACGCAGAACTGTGAAAGGGTGATGTCTACATCAGACGCAGAGAAGACTGGGTGTCAATCTGCTTTGGAGAGGTCTAGCTTCAGGGCATTCTCATTTAAGGAGTGTAGGGGCAGGACCAGATGTATTTAGGAGGAGAGTGTAGGGAGTGGATTTTGCGGACGCAGTAAGTAACACAGTGGTCACTGAGGGCATTGGAGAAAATGCCAGAGGCCGAGATATGGTGGGGATGGGTGGATAAAATCAGTCCAGGGAGGGTTGTGGTTTTGGGACCCGATGGTTTAGGCAGGTGGGTTCCTTCATAAGCTGGGAGAGATTTAGGTTTCAATCTTAAGGGTGGTGGGTTTGGCAGAGGAGGAGAGCCAGTCAAGATTGAAGTCACCTAGAAGCAGAATTCACCATTTAGCTATTCTAGATGAGATTGAGGAGATTGCCTAAATGATAGAGTTGGCGGGGTCTTTGGTGGGTGTATAGAGCCCCTATGTAGAGAGGGGGGGAGGAGGAGGGAAAGGATAAGAGTGCAACAATGGATTCATGAGATGAAGGGCATGATTCATTGAAGATGATCAAACATGTGAGGGATTGACTGATATACAGTGCCACCCCCCTCCCCACGCTTGCCCCGGTCCTGACGAAACAAGTTGTAGTCAGGAATGGTAAGCGAGGAGTTAGGGATTTGGGCAGTTAGCCAAGATTCTGTGATACAGAGTATGTTGGGACAGTACTGGGTGACCATACTGTTAAGGGAGTCAACTTTGGGAGGAGGCTCCTGGCATTGAGATGGAATATGCAGAGTCCTTTGGAGAGTGAGTCCGGGGTGAGGCAAGAGTGTGTGCCTGAAGAGTTGGGGGATGAGTTAGGGCACTGCCTGGGCACCTGAGGGCCTGGGTTGGGATGTATGTCGCCTGCCAGAAGCAAGAGGAGGATGGTGAAGGTAAGTAAAGGTGAGCGTTTTGGTAGTGCCAGATCGGTGATTGGAAGGGGGCATGTGTAGGTACAGGCAAAGTAACAGAGTTTCCAAGTTAAGGAAGGCGGAGTGGATCAGAGATGGGTGGGTGGAGGGAGAGTGTGTGAAGGGATGGGGGGGATTGGGGGTTGGGAGAGTAGAAGAGTTAGTTCCGGGGTGGGAGGAGGTGCCTCATGTAGGACTGAGAGAGTGGGAGTTCTGGAGAGAGTTGGGACAGGAGATCTGGATGGGTGATACAGTGGGGTGATGAGAAGAGTGAAATTTGCAAGAGAATGAGCATTTTGGCTTACTTTGTTGTTAGGTAGTTTGGTAACAGAGACGGCGGCCACTAGAGGCAAGATCAGGTAACCTGCAGATGAGAAAGTTGCCTGATTATTTTTTTTCCCTCATGTGGTGTCTACTGTAAAGCTCCGTGTCGACCAAGGGTGGTGGTGGAGGTGGCGGGGTCCGACAAGTCCTTATCAGCCGTTTTAGCCAGGCACGGAGGAGCTCCTTCGATCATACCTTTCACAAGCTGAGGAGGCTGTGGGGGAGGGCTTTGCTGTCCTGCCCTCGTGACCCCTCAGGGGGAGACGAAATCTGTGGGGATCTGCCGTCCATCTGGAGACCTGAGGAGACAGAGAAGCAAGCTTTATAGCAGGTACAGCTAGAGGCATGGCTGATGATTGGGGGTCGTGATAGCGTATGAGTGTGTTGCAGGAGAAATGCTGATCAGAAACTTTACTGCTTGGGGCACATTTCATTAATTTAGTATTTTGGCAAAAAAACACTGATGCTAAGCCAGTGCCTGAAACTTTACTACTTGGGGCTGCTAAACCTATTCTGGAAACTTTACTGCATGGGGCACAATTCATTAATTTAATTGATTTGGCAGAAAACAGGCATGCTCATCTACCCTTTCCTCGAAGCAAATTCAGGGCACAGCTAAAGTCTTCTCCCTTAAGGGGCTTGATTTAAAAGTGGGATACAGCTGACAAATGCAATCCTTTCTCTTACGCTACACTGTAGAATAGTAAAAGACCCTAACATATTTCGCAGACTAACCATAGAAAACCTATCTGCACATCCCTGTCGACACAAAATAAAGGAGAGAGTTCTACTTTTTAAAAATGGCGCCAAAACAAGTCCTTATTGGCCATTTCAGCCAGGCATGGAGGAGCTCCTTTGATCATACCTTTCACAAGCTGAGGAGGCTGTGGGGGAGGACTTTGCTGTCCTGCCGTCACGACCCCTCGGGGGGAGCCGAAATCTGCAGGGATCTGCCGTCCGTCTGGAAACCTTTCACAAGCTGAGGAGGCTGTGGGTGAGGGCTTTGCTGTCCTGCCCTCGTGACCCCATGGGGGGGGAGCCAAAATCTGTGGGGATCTGCCGTCCGTCTGGAGACCTTTCACAAGCTGAGGAGGTTGTGGGGGAGGGATTTGCTGTCCTGCCCTCGCGACCCCGCGGGGGGAGCCAAAACCTTTGGGAATCTGCAGTCCATTAAGATGGTCCATGGACCCAATGCAGGTTCCTGGTGGTGTCATAGACATATCCAGTAGGCTTTGAGTATCTGAGCCAGGATTTCGAGGTGTAGCAAGTCCATAAGTAGATCTATATATGTCACCTGATCAGGGCCCTCCCACTCTTCAGAAAGCCCCAACACTCTAATAAGGCCACGTCAAGCAGTGTTCTCCATACAGTATGTTACATTCGTAGACATAAGCTCTTGTTCAAACAACATGAAGTCTTGCTGTATTCTGACTAAATGTAGTTATCCCCATCATTTGAACTGCTCAGGAGAGTAAGGGGTTAATTCTATGCAAAGGCATAAAATGTTGAGTTCGAGCTCAGTTTTCAAACCTGTCTGTGGTACTCTGCAGTGTAACCGTCAGATTCTTTACTCCGCTTTACTGTGAAGTTGCTCCGGAGATTTCTGCTGCGCTTCAGTTCGATATGGTTCGAATTGGTCAGTTTATAACCATGAATTCTGCATTTCAGTGTTCTTACCTCTATCTGGGTACAGTAAGTGCTAGCTTAGGTAGTGGTTGTAGTTTTGTGTACTAAGAAATTATTTTATTTAGGTTCTTTACCGGTCGGTCCGGTTCAGAGCTGAAGCTTATTTTTTTATTCGAGTAATTCTGTGTTTTTTCCGATACTCATCAGTTCCTAAAAAAAATCCGATATTTAAGGATTTTTTTAACTGACCCGTGACACAGTTGGAACCATTGGATTTATATTCGCCTGGCTTAACCGCTGTTTAAGGTGATTTGTTTGTCTGGTTTAAGGTGTGTCTGAGAAACCCAAGAAGAAAACTGGACCCACTGGTTTTCAGCACTGTACCGAGTGTAAGGAGGCCTTTACTAAGGCCAACCCTCACCTCGTCTGTGTTTATTGTCTGGGGTTTGACCACCTCAAGGAAGAATGCCAAATATGTAAGAACATTCCCAAAGCCACTCTTGAGAAACGTTTGAGTAGGCTAAGGGAGAGGGAGGCCGAGAAGTCCGCTGACCCAGATGGCCCACCCGGTTTGGTTGCGGCCAAACCTGAAGAGGTGCCTACTGACCTGGGCAAGACCTCTTCGAGCAAATGGAGAGCTGATTCTGCAGAATCAGTTCCGACCAAAAGAAAGAGGAAATCGGCCGGTTCGGATCCCACTTACCATGGTCCGACCACCGATGAGATAGCGAAAGCGATTTCCATAGTTCAATCACTTTGCCCGGTTCCGACCAAACTAGTCTCGGTTCAGTCCTGATCGGTTCGGTCAGAAGTATTGGCTTTGGATATTGATCCTGAAGTATACTATGAGGGTGACTGGGAGTAGGATGGAGATTATGAAGAAGATGAGGGTTTAGATGAGCCAGTAGAGCCTGACATCTCCCCAGATAGGCCCTCTCAGGCTTCTTCTCCCAGGCTTTCTGAGTCCCCTTCCCTTTTCTTGTTTTACAAGAAAGTGACTGAGACTTTTCAGCTTCCTATGGAAGAGGCTGAGCAGGATCAGGAAGAAACTGACTATTTAGAAATGATGGATGTACCAGAGTCAAAAATAGTGTCTATCCCCTTACACAAATCCTTGGGGAAGCACACACAAAACATTTTACAATTCCCTACATCCATACACCCTGTGGAAAAGAGAATGGATAGGAGGTATACTTTGTCAGGTCCTGGGATGGAATTCCTTACCACTCATAGCAGCCATGTTGGGGTAGTACAAGCTGCAGCCTGTGACAAGGCTAATATTCCCCTGGCATCTCACCCCCCAGACAAGGATTCCAGGAAAGTGGATGCCACGGCAAAAAAACAATACTTGGCATCCTCTTTGGGACACAGACAATCTTAACTACATGGCATATACAGCTAGGTACCATAAAACTATGTGGGATACGGTTCTGCCCTTCCCCAGCTGACCAAGAAGCTGAAGCAGGTGGCTGCAAATGGTGTAGAGGCATCCAAAGTGCAGTTCCACGCTGCTGTTGATTCCAGTGATGTCCATTTGAGGGTCATGGCTACATCTATCTCTATGAGGAGATTTGCTTGGCTTAGGTGTACCAACCTCTCACAGGATACCCAGGCTAAGGTCATGGATTTTCCTGTCACTGGTAATTCTCTTTTTGGTGACCAGATAACTACATGAAGAAGATGGATAAATACAGGACCAAAATACTGCAGCCAAAGAAAAGCAGACCACTCCTCAGAGGCAGCAATTTAGGGGCAGGGGCAGGCCTTTTTACCAAGCTCAAGCCCCCTCCTCTTCTTTTCAGCAGAGGGGGTTCTTCAGGGGAAGAGGTAGACGTGGGGTGACTAGGACCCCATCAGCTACTCAGTCCAAGCCCTCTGCCAAGCAGACACCCTGAGGTGTCTGTCAGAGTCGCCTCCCCAATCCCAGTAGGGGGCAGGCTGGCTCACTACTTCCAGGCCTGGGAGTCTATTACTTCAGACAAATGGGTCCTGGAAGTAGTGAACCAGGGACTTGCTCTCAGTTTCAAAAGGTTCACTAAAATGAGAGCAAAGTCTTTCAGTCCTCCCTCTCCCTTGGAGACAAAGGCCTTAGAGGCAGAGATCTCCTCTCTGCTGCTTCTGCGAGCAGTAGAAAAGGTACCTCTTTGTCAGAGGGGAAAAGGGTTGTATTCAAGATACTTCCTAACCCCCAAAAAGACAGGGGAGTGGTGACCCATATTTGATTTAAGGTACCTGAACAAACATTTGACAAAACCAAAGTTCAAGATGGTGACTCTGGGAGTAATTCTTCCCTCTCTGAGACCAGGAGAATGGCTAGCCTTCCTGGATCTCCAGGATGCCTACTTCCACATACCTACCAGACATTCCCACAGAAAGTACCTCTGGTTCGAGTTGCCCTCAGGTCATTACCAATTCAGGGCCATGCCCTTCGGCCTAACATCTGCTCCAAGGGTGTTCACCAAGTGTCTTGCAGTGGTGGTGGCACTCCTCAGGAGGCAGGGCATCCTTCTGTTCCCATATCTGGATGACTGACTTCTAGTGGGCCAATCCTCAGACCAAGTCAAGTTAGCTTTAGGGGTCACCCAAAGACTTCTAGAATCCTTGGGCTTCATTCTGAACTTAGAGAAGTCTGTTCTAGAGCCAGTCCAGCTTCTCACCCTCATAGGAGTAGAAATAGATACAGTTCAAGCAAGAGCATTTCTTCCTCTCTCAAGGGTTCAGTCTCTGGTCACTTTTGCATCCTCCTTTCGTCCTCTGGTGTCTCATCCAGCCAGACACTTTCTGCAGCTGCTGGGACACATGGCAGCTTCCACAGCAGTAGTTCAGGGAGCAAGATTTCAAGTGAGGGATATTCAATTTCATTTCAGATCGTTCTGGTCTCAGAAAAAGGACCCTCTCTCCAAATTGGTTCCAGTCTCCAAGACCCTGGTCCAGGCCCTTCAGTGGTGGTTAGACAAGGACAATCTTTGACAAGGTGTCCCCTTCATAAGTCAGGTCCCTTCTCTAATTCTCACTACAGATGCCTCTCTCTTGGGGTGGGGTGCACACCTAGATCACCTCACAGTTCAGGGAATGTGGTCTCACCAGGAGTCCCTTCTGCATATAAATATTCTTGAATTGAGAGCTGTCTTTCTGGCTCTCCAGACATTCTCAGCAGTTGTCCAAGGGAAAGTGGTACAGATCAGAACGGACAATACCACAACCATGTGGTACATCAACAAACAAGGAGGCACTCGGTCCTTGGCCTTGTGCACAGAGACCATGAAAAATTTGGTCTCTAGCTTATTCCCTTCAGGTCTCTCTGATGGCTGTGCACCTAAGGACAACATTCTGGCAGATGCTCTCAGCAGAATTTCTCAAGGTCACCATGAATGAACCCTGAACCCTGTCATTCTTCAAGTCATCTTCAGGAGATGGGGCACCCCAGAGATAGATCTCTTTGCAGCCCAGGACAATCATCAACTCTCTTTGTGTTTCTGCAGACCACCCCTTCTGGGCCCTGTTCCCCAGGATGCTCTCCTACTAGATTGGACAGGCAGGTTTCTGTATGCATTTTCCTCCCTTTCCTCCGATATTCAGGGTCCTGATAAAACTCAGGTCTCAGCCTTGCAAGGTGATTCTGGTGGCTCCAGACTGGGCCAGACAGCCCTGGTATCCTCTGCTGTTGTCACTGTCAGTAACACTGCCCTTGTGTCTTCCCAGGCAGTACAATCTTCTCACCTCCTCTCAGGGGAGGATTCTGTACCCCAGCCTTCAGACTCTCAAGCTCAAGGCCTGGCTCTTGAAGAGCTAGAATATGCAAGTCTGCATCTTTCCCAATCAGTTTTGGACATTTTAAAGGTTAGCAGGAAACCTGCTACTAGGAAAACTTATAGCTCCAAGTGGAAGAGATTTGGTTTTTGGTGTTCCAGTAGACATATTAGGTCAGAGCTGGCTGACATTGCTACTGTTTTGGGCTATTTGGTACATCTTAACAGTTTAGACCTCCAGCCTGCTACTCTTAAAGTGCATTTGGCAGCTGTGTCTGCCTTTCTTTTGGCTGGTAAAGACTCTTCTATTGCCTCTCATCCAGTTTTCAAGAAATTCTTCAAAGGTTTACTACATGTCAACTCTCCCTTCCGGGAGCCTATCCCTTTCTGGGACCTGAACATTTGTATTGCACAACTTATGCAGCCCCCATTTGAACCCTTATCTTCTGCTGAACTGAAGTACTTGACTTAGAAAACTGCATTCCTCATGGCCATTACCTCTGCTAGGAGGATCAGTGAGTCACAGGCCTTATCAGTGGAACCTGACTTCATTGCCTTTCATAGGGATAAGGTGGTCCTTCGCACCAATATAAAGTTCCTTCTCAAGGTGGTGTCAGACTTTCATCTGAACCAATCTATATCTCTGCCTGTCTTTTTCACTGATCCTTCTTCCCCTGGTGAGAGGAGGTTACACAGCCTAGATGTGAAAAGGGCTCTTAGTTACTATATTGATCATACTAAGGCCCATAGGAAGGGCTTTTCTCAGTTGTTTCTCACTTATGGTGAAGTGCGGAAGGGCAAGCCTGCCACCAAGAGGTCCATTGCCAGGTGGATTGTCTCTTATATTCAATTCTGCTATTCTAAACTTGGGAAGGACCCTCCCTCAGGCCTGAGGGCGCATTCTACCACGGGTACCGCTGCTTCAGTTTCAGCAGCTAGAGATATACCTTTAGTGGACATATGTAAAGCAGCTACCTGGAAATCTGTTCACACCTTCACCAAGCATTACTCTTTGGACATTCTCTCAAGACGTGATGCTAGGTTTGGCACGGCTGTGCTGCAGAGCTTGTTCCCAAAATAGGTTCTGTAATTCCCTCCTCCAAGAGGGTACTGCTTGGTAGTCTGCATTTAGTCAGAATACAGCAAGACTTCATGTTGTTTGAAGAAAAAATTACTTACCATAGTAATGTTGTTTCTTCTAATGGAGTCTTGCTGTATTCTGACCTCCTTCCCTGCCTCCCCTCCTGGAACCTAGTGGTTTTGGGATGTGGTGGGGTAGGAACAGTGCTACACCCCAGAGGTGCTCTGGACATGCCTCCATATTTGGGGGTTTGTTTCTTTCAGTTAGAGAATCACTAGCTGTTGTGTTCTTTTTGGGGTTTTTTCGACTTGAGTCTTTTACCCTAAAATTCTGTTTGCCACTTGGCACAAAATTGGAAACAATTTCTTATTTGGGCAGTTTAGGGCTCATAAGAATCTGACGGTTGCACTGCAGAGTACCACAGACAGAGGTTTGAAAACCAAGCTTGAGCTCAACGTTCTATGCCTTTGCATAGAATTAACCCCTTACTCTCCAGAGCAGTTCAAGTGCTGGGGATAACTGCATTTAGTCAAAATACAGCAAGACTCCATTAGAAGAAACAACATTACTATGGTAAGTAATTTTTTCTTCTCTTTCACCATCATTGCTGATACCACCAAGGCCTTTGCACCTGAGTCAGATGCCTCCTTAACCGCTACTCTTGCAGATCTGCCTGGGTCTCCAGCATCAGTACTCGGCATGGCTTCACGTCTCCAGACTGACAGCTTTGACCCAGCATAAGGTTCTCCAAGGGGCTCATTTCTTCTTCCCTAGGGTCAGGTAGGAACTGTCAGTTAACCCTTCTGCTTCTGTGTCACAGGAGCTCTCGCATTGGCCCTGACCAGCCTCAGGTCTTGCCAGAATTGTAAGGAACCAGTCCACTGCCCTCAAGCGTTCTCCCCATGCATAGGGCTGAGGGTATCTGCTCCCTTCGGGGTAAGCCAGCTCCTCCCTCAGAAGGGAAAGCTTGCTACTCTGACCCATAAGTGGGAATCAATGGTGAAGATTTATTCTTGGAAGATATGGAAGTTAAGTACTTACTGTAACTGCTGATCTTCCAAAATAACTTCACCATTGATTACCACGCCTGCCCTCCATCCTCCACTCTAGCAGAGCCAGGGCATCTTGGCAGCTCACTGTGACAATGCTGATTAACATCACTCAGTGGCAGGGCACCTCCACAGTTGCACTCCTAATGCAGTGGGGTTTTTTTTCTTTAAAAAAGGGAGTTTGGGTCTCATTGCTGGGATCCCACTCCCACTCCCACTGAAAAATGAACTTAAAAACTTGGATGAGGGTCCTTTTAAGGTCCCGCATACCAATAAAAAAAGAGGAAGGCAGCTCCCTTACCCCTTACTCCCTTTTTAGTTTTGCTTGTGCGCATGTGCAAGAAACATTATGCGGCAGCTTAGGAGGGAAGCAGGTTGTGGAGGTGCGCACTGTGGCAGACAACGGAGGCACTGCATTTGGGGGCTTAGCACTGGTGGACCAATGGAGGCACAGTGTGCTGATGACACTGGTCTCCAAAAGTGCCACCAAGTTGAAACATTTTCGCCGCTGCAATGAGGGGCTGCCTTGTCATTGCAGCGTCAGCCATTCCACTGCAATGAGGGAGCGACCCGTCATTGCAGGGTGGTACTTCCCAAATGTAACAATTAAATTAAACATGGCAGTGGCTTGCCGCCGCCTCTCGGCCTCATGAAAGCCGATTGGAGATGGCCAATCCCCCTATCGGCAGCCCCGACCCAGTTAATTTGCCAATGGGGAGCCCACTCCCCATCGGCATGATGTAACCTCCTCCCCCATTTGTTATGTGCCAAGAGGGTGTCCAGTCCTCCTCAGCATCATGGACCCCCCAAAACAGTTGTTCTTTGCCGACAGGGGGCCCAATCCCCTTCAGCTTCAGTACCCCCACCCCAAAAAAGGCAGGTGGCACAATGGGAGCCCACCCCAGTGTGCTGGAAACAAGCCTGGAAAAAAAAAAAAACCTTCCTGTGACATATTATTATTTTTTTTATCTCCCTAAAACAAAGGAAACAGTCCCACGCGAGTCACCATCCTCTCCCCCCAACCTGCACCCACCCACTGCACACCTGACCTTCCCACACACACCTCTCACTCCATACTTACCTCTGGAGCCTGGCACAACAATCTTTGGTAGACTGGGAACACGTCTGCACTCTTCAAAGCCGACCACAAACTGAAGAAATGCTGGTAAGCTGTACAATGGCATACATAGGGTGTTTTCAACTTTGGTGCATATCTCAGGCATTTTTGGGAATTTTGGCACCAAATTTTCAACATGGGTTATGGGACTCCTCATGTATTCAGGCACTGTCATGGTGTAATTTGGTCCTGAAAGGTGATTTTGCGGTCACTGCATGGAATCACCTTCCAGGACCGAGTAACAAAATGACTGTGTCAGTGTTCATGAGGTGGGCTCTCAAAAAGCCTATGTTGCAAATTTGATGAAAAAAATCCAAAAAATGACTGTTTTTCGAGCTTGCATTGTGCAGTTTCCACGTACACTCACAACTTCTTGAATCTGTAATATTTTCACTCAGATTTTCAACATTGGCATTTTTCCACACCTCCTTATGAAGAGTACTTCTGTCATTATTCACATCCTGACCGAAATGTGGTTTTGCACTACCGGCGCAGAATACCGCTGTCGCTGTGGGAAATCAGTGTTCGAGACACATTAAGAAAATCACAGTGACACTGTTGATGAGCAGAGGTCCTAAAATGCCTATGTTGACAATTTGGTGATGAAAGTTCATAAAATGACTGCATTACGAGCATGCATTGCACAGTTTACACGCATGCTCATAACTTCGCAAATCTGTAATATTGTCACTCCAGATTTTCAACATTGACGTTTTTACACACCTCCTTATGAACAGTACAGCTGTCATTTTTCACATCCTGGTCAAAATGTGTTTTCACGCTTCCGGCACAGAATAGAGTGGTAGCTGTGGGAAATCAGTGTTAGGGACAGATTAAAAACAAATCACAGTGACACTGTTCATGAGCAGAGGTGCTAAAATGCCTGTGTTGAAAATTTAGTGACAAAAGTCCATGAAATGACGGTGTTACGAGTGTACGTTACGCAGTTTTCATGCACCCTCGTAATTACATGCATTTGTAATATTTTCACTCCAGATTTTCAACATTGGCATTTTTTGCACACCTCCTTATGAACAGTACGGCTGTCATTTTTCATATCCTGCCTGAAATATGCATTTATACATCTGGTGCAAAATAGCGTTGTAGCTGTGGGAAATCAATGTTTGGGACAGATTAGGAAAATCATAGTGACGCTGTTCATGAGCAAGGGTCGCAAAATGCCTAGGTTGAAAATCTGATGAAAAAATTCCACTAAATGACTGTGTTATGCACATACGTTGTGCAGTTTCCACATAAGCCCGGAAGTTCGAGTATTATTAGTATTTTCACTACAGATTTGCAACATTGCCATTTCTTCACAGCTCCCTATGAATGGCACAGCTGTCATTCTTCACATCCTGCCTGATCTGTGTTTCCATACATCTGGTGCAGAATGGCAAGGTCACTGTGGGAACTCAATGTTCGGGACACATTAACAAAATCACAGTGCCACTGTTCATGAGACGAGGTCCCAAATGCTTTCATGAGGTGGGGGTCACAAAAAGGCCATGTTGAAAATTTGTAGTGTAAATACCAACAAACGCCAGGGGCGTTAGGGTGTCTGACCATAATGTCCCACCCTGTACAGACTGAAAGGCATCAGGGGTGTGCCTTTGGATTGCCAGCTACAATGCTCATGCCATTCCACCCTCATCCCACCACCCTGCAGCCAGTGACAGGCATTGAGGTGTGCCTTGAACTCTTCGGGCCCCACAGTTCACCCCATTCTCCTATACTATACCCATTTCAGCATATGCCCTTATGGAATGGGGTGACTGTACAGCTGAACACCCCAAGGCACACCTCAACACATCTCGGTGTCTGCAGGATAGGGTGAAGTGAAATGGCATGAATGTTATGGGTGACGACCTAAACGCATACCCCAATGCCTGTCCGTCTCTGCAGGGTGGAGGTGGGGTTGGCGTAAAAGTTCAATACTTCACTGCCATTCTAATTCTGCATCTCTCTAACTCCTGCATTTCCAATGCTAATACCAGCAAGCAAACATTCAGCATTGACAAATGCTTGTTCTTTTTTGTCCTCCTTCTCCCTGCCCAGGGTACATACTCTTCTTGGGGTATATCTCTGTTAGTTGCTAAATGCAGCCAGTCTAACTCCACCTGACAGTTGCACTGGCTGTGGAAGGATGATGTGCACTGGACTGGATGAAGTACACTAGCTCTTATAAAGGGTACATCCCTGTGGTTAAGAAGGCAGTCATTTTCTCTGTTTTTATCTTCTGACTATGTTAGACTATTTGTTGGTTGGTATGCCCCTTTTCTTCTCTTATGCCAGCTAGGCTATTAGTCAGTACACTTAGGGGTACCAGGGGAGATGAACACATCTTGACTGCTTTGGGCTCTCCAGTCCTACAACTCCACATGCACCTGAGATCCCCTTTTTCTTCCCTGATGGGAAAAAGTGGGACATAGTTTAACTAACTATCCAGTCAAGTCCTCTCTCTGGCAGCTTGGGGTTGTTTTTTTTTACAGGAGTGTGTGTGCTTCATTCCTATTCCACACATTATGCCATCTCAATTGCAAAGGGGTCCAAATTAGGGGCATCTGCCTCTTGTCTTTTCTACCAGAGCCACATGATTCAGGGCTACTGCCTTTAAGGTCATTATCCATCTCATGTCTGGCTAGTGGTATGAGTTTCTGGTTCTGGTTCAATACCACACTACCCCCTGCCACCTAGTTTGCGCTGTTTCTGTATCCAAGGTTGGTAATCCGGTTTTATTTTGTTTATTTATATTATTATATTTTTATCAGCCTATATTTTTGATTCACCTCCATATGCTTAAAATAACCTTGGCAAGCGTTATTTAGCTCAGAAACACAATCACAATCAGTTATCAATTTAGTTTCAGCATTTTCGTATGTTAACCCTTTATGTTCATCAGTCTTTTGTTTCCACTATTTTTTCAGTCATCTTCTTTCTTTCCTGGACTTCTGGATCTTAGAGCTGGGCTCAAACAAGTCTGCATCAAAGTCACCAAAAGGAAAGAGTCCCCAACATCTGAGATTTTCTTTGCCTGTTCTCTTGTTATCACAGCTGCTGAAACAGCAGAACTTTCTCCCTCTGTGATTAACTCAGTAAATCCTGGAAAGTAATTTCCAATAATCACAAGTACAGGTAACATAGGTACTACCCGCACCTTCATTGGTGCAACATCCCATTAATATCCACAGCCACTTGGGTGGTGGGATAGTATCATGTGCCCCATGGATGCAGATGACCCTAGTAACCTGGTCCTTCTAATCACAGGAATTCTTCAATATGATTAACTTTAGCAGTCAGTCTCCTGTGTTAAACTGCCCTGGAGATGAATGGAAATTATGCAAATGATGGAACATCTATTGGCTCGTGCCACCATTCAAACTGCTGCCCTTGCCAACTGCTGCATTCTGTAACGCTCAGATTTCATTCTCCGCCTGCCTAGTTAGACGCCTCAGAGACTGCTCCTCAGCATGACTGAGAAAACATTTATTTTTCATAGAAAATAAGTATTCATTTTATTTCTGTTTTATTACTGTTGCTTTCACTTAGTTTTTATAATTAGCGCTAGTTTTTTTTTTGTATAATCTTTTTTATTATTAATTTTGTTTGTTTTTCCCCCCCAAGAAGGAAAAAAAAAAAAACAATAACAAAGAAGAAGAACAAAGTTTACAGAGTCAGGAACCAATACAGATATACATATGCAGTCACAGTTATACTAGTGATACAGCATTAAGTAATACACTTTATCTTATTACTCCTATACACAGTGGGCTGCTATCGTACCCATAGTAAGCCCCTTTATCCCCCATTCCAATATTATCTTACCTAGGGGCATTGCAACAGTTACTCAAATTGTATTAAAAAAAAAGACAAAACCAGCTTACCCCCAGTAGTCAGAGCTGGTTATCGTTCCTGGCGCCCTGCAATCCATAGTATAGGCATACTGCCATCAGGAAATATGATATAGGGAAACAAACAAGATTGAGGTATAGGAACTTAAGAAAGAGAAAAAAAAGAAAGCAAAAAATTTGTATAGAGAAAGGATTCAGAAAAGTAGAACAAGAGTAAATGAGAAATACAAAACATTCTGTCATTATATGTAATTGTGGACGTAGCTTTTTACAGTGATGTACCATGTCTCGTTGTTCCTCCTTGTATGTCCCTTATCACCTCTTCCCCCCTTTCTTTTCCCTGCCCTTCCACTCATCCTTCTACTCATGTTGAGTTGCAGCACTCTTAAGCGCATGTATATATATGTCCCTTCCCCTCCCCCCTTCCTTCCTAGGGTCCATACATAGACTGCGCTTCCACTGGATTTAGGAAAGCCAGGAACTTGGCCCACTCCTCCAAGAATCTTTCTTCCCTACCTTTCAATGCATATGTGAGCCTACCAGTTGCTAGTGTTGAGAGCAGCAAAGTCTTCCACATTTGAAGGGATGGCTTGTTATTTGAAACCCATGTATTAAGAATGATTTGTCTGGCCACCCCAGGACCACTCTAACCCATCTTGGATATAATTCCCATTCATCCCCTGCGTCCATCTCCAGACCAAGGAGTAGTAAGGAGGGCGTATAAGCCACCTCTCTCCCCCACATCCTTGAAATCTCTCTTTTGATTTCATCCCAGTATTTCTGTAGCACTGGGCACATCCAAAATCCATGGAAGAAGGTACCCCTAGCAACCTGGCACCTCCCACATCTGTCAGAAATATTTGGGTGGAATTTATCAACTACACTCGGGGGGTAGTATAGCCAATAGAGGAATCTGTACTGTGATTCTTTAAATCTGTTACAAAGCATCAGCCCCAAGTGTGAGACAACCAGCATTCTCCAATTATCCTCGAGATTTGCATCCCTAGGTCCTCTTTTCACTGTACTCTAATCTTCCTAGTGTGGTCTGGGAAGAATTCCCTGTCTAATTTTGCTGCCCTACCTATTAGTGCTCTTTCCTGGACTTTGGCCCCAAGAATTATTTTCTCTACAGCATCTAGGTTAAAGTTACCCCTAGGGCATCTGTCTAGGCTATTGGAATAGTTCTGGACCTGCATGAATCTGTATAGGTGGCTACTTGGTACTGCCAAGCGCTGCCTAATCTCTGCGAATGGAAGGAGACCATTCCTGTCATGTAGCTCACCTATTCATCGTATCCCCCTTTCCTCCCACCTTACAAATCCCGGGTCCTCCAAGCCTGGCAGATACCCAGGGTTTTTTGCTACTGGCAGCAAGATAGTTTGGTCTTCCTTAGCCCCTCTTCTACGTTTAATTGCTTCCCAAGCCTCAAGAACTGAGAACACCATTGGGTTTGGGCTTGGTAGATATTTTTTTTATTTATTTAGTTTTTGTTAACCGGTTAGGTGCACTAGCCATAAAATGACTATTTTCAGGCCCGACCCAGGAGAGTACAACAAAAGGAGAACAGTTGAACAACAGCAACATGGGTACAATAATACAAATAGAGGGACAGTACAGCAGTGCTACAAAAATACAATGGGTAGAAACAACAAAAAATAATGGCAAGCATCATACAGATAATGGCAGTAAGATATATAATAAGTGCAGAAACCATGGACCTGACCTGTAGAGTGAAATGGTTAATAAGATAGTAAGGTTATATAGAGAAAAATGTGAGGAATGTTCAAACATAACAAGAAAGACTGACAGAAGGAAGGTCAGGGGTGGTAATTGGCAAAACAGCAGTGGATGGTCAGCAACAAGGTTCGAGAAGGAAGACAGCTAGTAGTCAAGAAGTTATTTACAAAGAGAAGGAAAAATATGGGGAGGGGAAGAGGAGACAGTCTTGGAGCTAGATTAGAGCTGGGGTGACATTACTGGTAAGTCTCAGGAACTTCAGGTTGGGTCAAAGCATGTACAAGCATCAGCTAAGGATAGACAACGACGATATTCACTTTTAAATCCAAAGTGAGACTGAGACAGCTGGAGGTTGAGTGGAAGAGCATTCCATAGCCTGGGAGCAGAGAATTGGAAGGCCCCTGTGCCTTTAGTCGTCCGACATCTCGGAACATAGAGCAAGGATTTGTCAGCTGATCGCAGGCCATGGGAGGATGGTTGAGAGACCAGCAACGCCGCCTGCTGGGATGGGTTTTTTTCCCGGATAATCGAGTCCATTAGTGATCCAAGGTAGTATTGTCTACTGGCAGAGGGTGAGAGCCAATTCAGATCCTTATAAGGAAGGCGGTGATGTTTGAGTCGAGGCGATGAAGAGGCAAATCGGCATATATTGTTATAAGTTATGTCCCATTTTAGTAGGGAGGTTTTATGGGTAGAGGTAAGAATAGAGGCACCATAAGTTAGGGTTGGGAGCAGAATACCTCGGGCAATTGCTAATTTGGCCATGGGTGTAAGCATGTAGCTCCTTTTGTAAGCTACTCCTAGTTTCGACTTTACAGCTTTGCACGAGGACTGAATGTAAAGATTAAAATCCAGGGACTGGTCTAGGAGGATCCCAAGGTACTTGAAGAAAGTAACATTTTCAAGTGGAAATCCTCCTGGGTGAAGAACCTCCAGCAAACTAGAACAGGTCTTAATCTTTGGTGCAGAATCTAGGAGCATGGCTTTCGTTTTCTTTTCATTTAGTACAAGCTTACGTTCTAGTAGCCAGTCTAAGACCTTACTGAAGTCTGAAGTAAGTGATGGTTCTATGCAGGCAAAACTAGAAGAACTAGTGTTGATGATCAGATCATCAGCGTAGAGAATAGTTGAGCAGGATTCCAGGACCTCAGCTGCATTGTTGATAAAAATTGAGAACAGAAGGGGCTCAAGGATAGAGCCCTGGGGGACTCCAAGTTTGATAGTAGATGTGTTGGACAGGGAGAAGTTAAATTTGACAGCTTGCGACCTATTTGACAGGTAGCTACAAAACCAGTCCACAACAGGGGTAGAGAAATGGAATTTATGGAGAGTGGAGAGAAACGGGATAGTCTACAAGGTCAAAAGCCTTAGTGAGGTCAATGAAGATGGCACTTGTGAGTTTTCCAGAGTCCGTGTTGGACAGAATATCAGTAGTTAGTTGAAGAAGAGCCGTAGTGGTGCTACGACCTTTTCTGAAACCATGCTGAGTGTCTGAGAGGAGATTGTAGCGTGTAAGGTAGTCAATGGTCTGTGATGCAACTATTTTCTCTAGGATCTTGTTAAAGACAGAGAGAATTGCTATAGGTCTGTAGTAGGCCATATCTTTTGGGTCACCTTTTTTAAAGACAGGTGTTACTCTTGCAGATTTCCATAGGTCTGGCACAGTGCTATGGATAAGGGATAAAGTGTAGATTCTGGCAATTGGAGAGGCAATAAGTGGAGTAGCCAGCTTAAGAAGACGAGGTTCCAGTGAGTCAGAACCAGAGCTGGTATTGGCAGATATGGATCTCAGTAATTTCAGAACTTCCACTCTTGATATAGCCTTGAAATAGAATGCTGGCACTGGATGAGCATCATACGATAGGGCAGTATGGTTGTCTGATGGTAGTGTGGTAGGTAGATTGGAGTGCGATCCACTAGGTTGTAAAGCCAAGATATAGTATGAAAGATCAGAGAAAAGATTGCCCTAAGTCCACCATTCATTAGGTATGCCATCAGCCTACCTGGGCATTTGACTTCCTCTAGATCCAGCCAGGAGGCGGCCTCTCCCCTATTTATCCAGTTATGCAAATATCTATATTGAATTGCTAGGAAGTATCCTTTAATATCAGGAAACTCCAGGCCCCCCTTTTCTTTCGTGGCCTTTAGTCTACTCAACTACATTCTGGATCTCCCATCTCTCCAAATACAATTAGCAAACCCTCTCTCTAATCTTGCAATATCCTTTGCCACCAGACCCACGTGAAGCATCTGCATAGGGTAAAGTATGTGGGGAAGGACATTCATTTTAATTAAGTTTATTCGGCCCATCCATGAGATCAGGAGTGCTTTGCATCTGGACAAGTCCTCTGGGATGGTACTGAATAGGGGCTTATAGTTTAGATTATACAATTTATTCAGGGACCCCCCCACACTTTTATTCCCAAATAAGTGAAAAAGTCTTTCACTCTTTTAATCCCCATGTGTGATATGGTATTTCTACCTCTCACTTTCCAAGAAACAAAATCTCTGACTTTGAGACATTAAGTTTGTAGACCAAGAACTGTGCAAATTCTGTCATTACCTGCAAGAGGACAGGAATTGATTCCCCGGGGCGTGTCAAGAATAGTAGGAGATCATCAGCATATAGTACCAATTTATGCTGCCCTCCCCCTTGCCTTGGGATCCCCCATATTTTTTGTACTGTGTGGATCTTTATCGCCAGTGACTCAATAGCCAGGGCAAACAAGAGAGGGAAGGGGGGCACCCCTGTCTAGTTCCTGTATACAACTCAAACTCTTGCGATGCCAGGCCATTCACTATCACCCTTGCTTTAGGTGTATCATGTAGCATCTGCACCATTTGTATAAACCCCTCCCCCAGCCCAAACCTGCCCATTGCTGTGAATAGGTAGCTTCATTCTATGCGATTGAATGCTTTTTCTCCATCCATGGTTAGAACACAGGCCTGGTCCGAATTCCTAGAGCCCCACCATATCACGTTTAGGAGTCTCCTCATATTGTGATATGACAGCGTCCCTTTTATAAATCCTGTCTGATCTGGATGCACTAGATCCGGGAGTACCTGCTCCAACCTCAATGCAAGGACCTTAGCTATAATCTTGCAGTCACAGTTGACAAGGGAGATGGGTCTGTAAGAGGCACATTCCGTTCTATCCTTCCCTGGCTTTGGAATTATTGTGATGCTAGCCTCCAGACAAGATTTGGGGAGTCCCCCCCTCCTCCCTAGCTTCCTGCACTAGGTCACGCATTATTTCCACAAGGTTTCCCTTTAGTACCTTGTAGTATTCAACCCAAAGCCATCCGGGCCCACCGCCTTTCCAGACTGTAGGCTCCCAATGGCCCCAAGTATTTCCTTCGTGGTGACCCCTCCCCCAGTCATTCTCTTTGGGCCTCCATTAGTGTAGGGAATTGGATACCATTTAGAAAATGTTGTGCTAGCTCCTGGGTATCATTACATTTCACTTGGTATAATTTTCTATAGAACTGCTGAAAGCATTCCCTCATACAATGGTCCATCCTGGTGAGTCGTCCCTGATGGTTTTTTACAGCCATGATCCACTGTCTCACCCTGCCACCCTTCATCAGCTTAACCAACAAAGGGCCCAGTTTGTTGCCCCATTCATATATTCTTTGTCTGGCAAAGCAAAGCTTAGTTTAGGCTTCACCTGTTACATGGGCATGTAGTGCTTCCCCAGCAAGTCTCAAGTGCGTTTTATCCTCCATCTTCCCCTTCTCCACCACTTGTCTTTCTAGGTCTTTAATTGTCTTTTCTAGATCTTCTATTTTTTGGTGATGGTCTTTCTTAACCCTAGCCACAAGGTTTAGAATTACACCCCTCATAAATGCATTACCGGCTTCCCAGAGGGTGGATATATGATCCACTGTCCCCTTATTCATTGTTAAATATTGCTCCCATTGTATTTCCAGGTATTCCTTAAAATCCTCCCTAGTTAGTAACTATGTGGGAAAACACCAGGTGCCTCTACCATACTCTAAACTCCACTCTATTTTCAATTCTGCCATGGAGTGATCTAATAACCCTATTGGGCCATGGGACACTTCCCCCACCCTGCTGTACAATGCATTAGATATGTACATATAGTCCAATCTAGACCATGTGTTATGTGGTAGTGAGAGGAACGTATACTCCCTAGCACTTGGGTATGCCTGCCTTCAGCTGTCGATGATATCCAAGTCTAACATGCCTCTGATTCATGCTTTAGTAGCCTTATTGGCCCCCTTCCCTGTTCCCGAATAATCTACAGCTGAATCCATGAGGTGGTTAAAATCCCCTCCCATTACCAGGTTGGGGAATTACTCCTTATGCAGTAGGTCCAAGATCGTGTTATAGAAGCTAGAGTCAAAAACCGAGGGGGCGTATATACTCCCAAACGTGATTGTGCACCTACCTAACCCTGCACAAAAATATACCGTCCCCCCTCCCCATCCTTTATTACCCAATTAATTTGTATAGGGAAATTCTTGTGGAATAGAATAGCCACTTCCCTCTTGTGAGAGGAATAGGAAGCTGCATAGCAGGCTCCCACCCATCCTCCAACCAGCTTTTTGTGTTCTCTAAGAGTAAGGTGGGTCTCCTGCAGAAGAGCGACTGCTGCATTTCTCTTTTTTCAGGGCTGTTAATACCTTCGCTCTCTTAACCGGGGAGGAGAACCCCTTAATGTTCCATGAGATAATACAATCTCCTTTTATCTTTACCATTTCTGCTTTAGCTGTGGCCTAGGGGGACCAAGCCCCCACGTGGCTTAATTCCCTCATTATTGACTATGACGTGTGTACATTTTGCAACTAGTAGATATTTGACAGAATGATATAAACTAAACAATAACCTGTTAAACACAGCACAACTGGTGCCTATAACAGAGTAACCATGAACATTTAAAAACATTACCCTCCCCATTTCCAGCAATTTCTTTTCAAACAACATGAAATCTTGCTGTATTCTGACAATTTGCAGTTAGCTCCAGCTCTTGAACTGCCCCGGAGAGTGAAGGGTTAATTTCAAACAACATGAAGTCTTGCTGTATTCTGACAATAGCAGTGAGTCCCAACCTTCGAACTGCCCCGGAAATGAAACAGTTAACTTTCCATGCCAGGCATGGAACACTGAGCTTGAGCTCGGTTGAGACTCTGTCTGTTGCTGTTTGAACTCAAACCGTCAGATTCTTTACTCCGCCTCACTGAACAGTCGCTCCGGAGATTTCTCCTTTGCTTGGTTCAATTTGTCGGTTAAAGTCTTTTTTTCTCAGTTTTCAACCGAATTTAAACCGCAACCTATCGCTTTCAGTCTCTGTCTGTGGTACTCGTGAGTACTAGACAGGTTTATATTATTTTCTTTTCAGTGTGGAACTTGTAAATGTTTCATCGGTTCGGTTTGAACTGATCAGGTTGTTTAAAAATCTTTACTTCTACTTTTAGAGTGTGGTTACCGGTTCTTATCGGTTCTAAAAAAAAACAGATTTTACTACAGTTTTTTCCACGACCCGTAACACGGTCAGGAACAATAAGAGTGTCTTGCCTGGCGGATTGCCATTAAAAGGGTAAGTTTTGTTAGGACTAGTACCATGTCTGAGAAACCCAAAAGAAAAACTGGGCCCACTGGGTTTCAACACTGTAGTGTGTGGGGAAGTCTTTGCTAAGGCTGACCCCCACACCACCTGTGTTTATTGTCTGGGGTTTGACCACCTCGATTCAGACTGCCAGATTTGTAAAAATTTTCCTGCAGCCACCCTAGAAAAGAGGAGTTGGTAGGCTCAGGGAAAGGGAGGCCAAAAAGTCTGCTGACCCGGATGGCCAGCGCCGGTTCGGTTCAAACTGAACCAGAAGGAGTGCCCTCTGACCAGGGCGAAACTTATTCAGGCAAAAGGAGAACCGATTCCGAGGAGTCGGTTCTGGTTAAGAGAACAAGAAGGGATAAATCAGCTGGTGTGGATCCAAAAATTTCTTCTCCAACCGCTGATGAAATAGCTAAAGCGATAACAATTGTTCAGTTGCTATCCCCAGTTCTGACCAAACCGGCACCATCAGGTTTGCGCTCGGTTTGGCCGGTTCCACCGGTTCTGGATTATGATTTGTAGGAATTTTATGAACCAGAGCAGGAGGAAGGAGAGTAGGAGAAAAGTGAATGTGATTATGAAAGTCTGGATGTGCCCATTGACCCGGACATCTCCCCAGACAGACCTTCAGGAGTGTCTCCTCCTAGGCTTTCTGAGTCCCCCTCCCATTTCATGTTTTACAAGAAAGTGGTCGAAACCCTTCAGCTTCCTATGGAAGAAGCTGTGGATGACCAGGAGGAGCCTGACTATGTGGAAATGATGGCTATCCCAGAGTCCAGGAGGCTGTCTATTCCCCTACACAAGTCTTTTGGGAAACAGACATTTAAGATTTTAAAGACTCCTAATTCTATACCTCCTGTGGATAAAAGAATGGACAAGAGGTATACTCTGTCAGGCTCAGATATGGAGTTCCTTGCCCAGCAATGCAGCCATGTTGGGGTAGTGCAGGCTGCAGCCTGTGATAAGGCTAATATACCCTTGGCTTCACACCCCCCAGATAAGGACTCCAGGAGGATTGATGACATGGCAAAGAAACAGTACATGGCAGCATCCTTGGGACTCAGGCAGGCCAATTATATGGCCTATACAGCTAGATATCAGAAATCTAGATGGGACACTGTCATGGCTTTAGCTAAACAAGTCCCTGGCCAGCTTGCCAGGAAGGCTGGAGCAGGTGGCTGCTGATGGTATTGTGCATCCAAGGTGCACTTCCATGCTGCAGTGGACTCCAGTGATGTTTCATCTAGAGTCATGGCTACATCTGTGGCCCTTCGTAGGATGGCTTGGCTCAGATGTACTAGCCTGTCTCAGGATACCCAAACTAATGCCATGGATTTTCCTGTTGTGGGTAATTCGCTGTTTGGGGAGCAAACAGAGAACTACATGAAGAAAATGGATGAATACAGGACCACCTATAGGAGTGCTCAGGCTAAGGAAAGGCAAGCCACTCCTCAGAGGCAGCATCCCAGGGGCAGGGGCAGGCCTTTTCATAGGCCTTTCTACCAAGCCCAGGCCTCCTCTTCTGCCTATGCTCAGAGGGGGTTCTTTAGAGGGAGAGGCAGAAGGGGTACAAGCAGGCCTGCTTCCACCCCTCAGCCTAAACCCCTGCCAAACAGGCACCCTGATGGGTTTGCCAGGGCCGATTCTCCACCACCTGTAGGGGGCAGGCTGGCTTACTTTGTCCAGGACTGGAAGTCTTTAACATCAGACAAATGGGTCCCGGAAGCAGTAAGCCAGGGACTGGTTCTCAGCTTCAAAAAATGTCCAAAGATGAGAACCAGATCCTTTCCACCTGCAAATCCTTCAGAGGCACTTACCCTAGAGGCAGAGGTCTCTTCCCTCTTGGCTCTCAGAGCCGTAGAAAGGGTTCCACCCCTACACAAAGGGAAAGGACTGTACTCCAGGTACTGCCTCACCCCCAAAAAGACAGGAGAATGGTGGCCCATCCTGGATCTCAGATATTTAAACAAGCACCTTTTAAAGCCAAAATTCAAAATGGTGACTCTGGGAATAATTCTACCCTTTCTAAGGCCAGGGGACTGGCTAGTCTCCCTGGACCTCAAGGATGCCTATTTCCATATTCTCATCAGAAGCTCCCATCGAAAATAACTAGAGTCCGAGCTGCCCTTGTACACAACAATTCAGAGCAATGCTCGGCCTAACCTCTGCTCCAAGGGTGTTACAAAATGCCTGGCAGTAGTAGTTGCTTCCCTAAGAAGGCAAAGGATTGCCATCTTCCCATACCTGGAGGACTGGCTCATAGTAGGCCAGTCTCTAGACCAAGTCAAGTTACACCTACAGGTAACTCAGCAACTGCTCACCTCTCTAGGTTTCCTTCTGAATCTTTCAAAGTCAGTTCTAGAGCCTGTTCAGCTCCTCACCTTCATAGGCACAGAGCTAGATACAGAAATGGCCAGAGCCTTCCTTCCCCTGGACAGGGCAAGGACCCTTATCACACTGGCCTCTTCATTCACCCTGCAGGTGTCTCGACCAGCAAGGCATTTTCTGCAGCTCCTGGGTCACATGGCTGCTTCTACAGCAGTGGTGCAGGGAGCAAGATTTCAGATGAGGGACATTCAGTTCCACTTGAGAGCCTTTTGATCTCAGAAAAGGACCCTTTGACCAAACTGATACAGTGACTCGAACCCTGATCCAGGCTTTACAGTGGTGGCAGGATCAGGACAATCTAAGACAGGGAGTTCCTTTTGTCACTCAGTCTCACTCTTTAATCCTTACTACAGACGCCTCCCTCTTGGGGTGGGGGCCCACTTGGGAGACCTGACAACCCAAGAGTTGTGGACTCCTCAGGAATCTCTGCTTCACATCAATCTGTTGGAACTCAGAGCAGTGTTTCAAGCACTTCAAGCTTTTTCCAAGTCTGTTCAGAACAAAGTTGTTCAGATCAGGACAGACAATACCACCACAATGTGGTACATCAACAAGCAAGGGGGCACTCGGTCTACGGCCTTGTGCACAGAAGCAATGAAGTTGTGGTCTCTGGCTTTTTCCCTGAACACCTCCCTTACAGCAGTACACCTCCCAGGCAAGGACAATGTCCTGGTAGATGTCTCAGCAGGATATCCCAGGGCCATCATGAATGGTCACTGGATCGCCTGGTTTTGGAGGTGATCTTCTGCAGATGGGGCACCCCACATATAGATCTTTTTGCAGCCCCAGACAATCACCAACTTCCCCTTTTTAGCTGCAGGCCCCCAGTGTTGGGCTCAGCCCCTCTGGATGCCTTGGTTCTCAATCGGGAAGGGAAGTTCCTGTATGCTTTTCCCCGCTTCTCTCTCCTGTTCAAGGTGCTAGTCAAAATCAGGTCTTAACCCTGCAAGGTGATTCTGATTGCTCCAGACTGGGCCAGACAGCCCTGGTACCCTTTCCTGTTGTCCTTAGCAGTCCACCTTCCCTTGTCTCTTCCCAGGAATTACAACCTGTTAACCTGTGCTCAGGGGAGGGTTTGGTACCCGAATCTCAAATCTCTCAATCTCAAGGCCTGGCTCTTGAAGAGTTAGAGTTTGCTGATTTACACCTCTCTCAAGGTGTTATGGATATTCTAAAGACTTCTAGGAAGCCTTCCACCAGAACTACTTATAATTCCAAATGAAAAAGATTCTCCATATGGTGCTCTGGGAAGCATTTTCCCCAGAGTCTGCTGACTTGCCCACAGTCCTTGACTATATGGTTCATCTGAATAGCTTGGGACTCAGACCAGCTACACTAAGGGTGCATCTGGCAGCTGTCTCTGCTTTTCTTTCAGCAGGTAAGCCTTCTTCTCTTTCAGCTCACCCTGTATTCTCCAAGTTTTTCAAGGGATTGCTTCATACCAACCCACCATTCAGGGACCCTGCCCCTGCTTGAGACCTTAATGTTTGCATTGCTTAGCTTATGCAACCCCCTTTTGAGCCTTTGTCCTCAGCAGAGCTTAAGTACTTGACTTGGAAAACGGTTTTCTTGGTGGCCATCACTTCTGCCAGGTGCATAAGCGAGTTATAAGCCCTGTCAGTGGAGCCTGATTTTATCTCTTTCCATAGAGATAAGGTGGTCCTCAGGACTAACAGGAAATTTTTACCTAAGGTGGTTTCAGATTTCCACCTTAACCAATCTACGTCTCTTCCTGTGTTCTTCACTGACCATTCCTCCTCTGGTGAGAGGAGGCTGCACAGTTTGGATGTGAAAAGAGCCCTTAGCTACTACATAGAACGTACCAAGGATTACAGGTTTGACTCCTTCCAACTGTTCCTCACTTATGGTGAGGTTGGTAAAGGAAAACCTGCCACTAAAAGATCCATTGCCAGGTAGATTGTCCCTTTCATTCAATTTTGCTATGAAAAACTAGGTAGGATTCCACCCTCAAGCCTGAGGGCTCAGTCTACCAGAGGTACAGCTGCTTCCCTGGTGGCTGCCAGGGATATTCCTATCTTAGAGATATGTCAAGCAGCTACCTGGAAAACAGTTCACACTTTTACCAAGCATTACTCTTTGGATATCCAGGTTAGGAGTGATGCTCGGTTTGGCACAGCAGTGCTTCAGAGCCTATTTCCTAAGTAGGTTCTGTCCCTCCTCCATGGAGGTACTGCTTAGTGGTCTGCTACTGTCAGAATACAGCAAGACTTCATGTTGTTTGAAGAAAAAATTACTCACCTTAGTAATGTTGTTTCTTCTAATGGAGTCTTGCTGTATTCTGACTCCCCCCCCCCCCGCCTTCCCCTCTCAGAACCTTTGTTTTTGGGATGTGGGTGGGCAGTAGCAGTGTTGGCACTCAGGAAGTGCCCCACCTTGTTTATTATCACCCTCTTTTCTTTGGGTGAGTGGGTGTTGTGTTTATTTCATTTTTGGGGTTTCCTGACTTGAGTCTTTGTTTTGGGACTAAAAAATCTTTTTATTTTATTTAGTAGCCAGTTGGCTAGTGTAGGTTTACAGCTTCCACACAGGACTCTTAGTGAGTTTAGCTCATAAAGATCTGACGGTTTGAGTTCAAACAGCAACAGACAGAGTCTCAACCGAGCTCAAGCTCAGCGTTCCATGCCTGGCATGGAAAGTTAACTCTTTCATCTCTGGGGCAGTTCGAAGGTTGGGACTCACTGCTATTGGCAGAATACAGCAAGACTCCATTAGAAGAAACAACATTACTAAGGTGAGTAATTTTTTCTTCTATGCCATGCATAGAACATTGGGCTTGAGCTCAGTTGAAAACTCTGTCTGTGTGCTTTCAAACCCAAACTGTCAGATTCTTTACTCTGCCTCACTGAACAATCTATCCGGAGATTTCTCCTTCAGCTTGGTTCTTCGCGGTTAAAGTTTTGGTTGTAGTCCGATTTTCATTCCGTTTTTTCAGTTCGAGACTCTGTCTGTGGTACCGTAAATACTTAGCATTGTAGCTGTGTGTGGAACTTGTGAACATTTTCCAATCAGTTCAGCTGAACCGATCTTGTAGTAAGGAAAAAGTTAGTGTGTGGTTACCGGTCCGTATTGGTTTTAAAAAAGACGTAATTTTAGCGTTTTTTCCACCACCCGTGACACGGAGTGAAACCAACAGAGGAGTCTTGCCTGGCAGTTGCCATATAAAGTGTAAGTTGGTTAGGTTGGCCATGTCTGAGAAACCCAAGAAAAAAAAACGGGCCCACTGGGTTTCAACACTGCAGTGTGCGTGGGGAGGTCTTTGCTAAGGCCGTTCCCCACACCACCTGTGTTTACTGTCTGGGGTTTGACCACCTCGATTCAGACTGCCAAATTTGTAAGAATTTCCCTAAGTCTACCCTGGAGAAAAGGTTAGGTAGACTTAAGGATAAGGAGGCTGAGAAATCCGCTGACCTGGAAGGCCAGCCCGGTTTGGTTCCTACCGAACCAGAAGAAGTGCCTTCTGACCAGGGCGATACTTCTTCAGGCAAGAGGAGAGCCGATCCTAAGGGATCGGTTCCTACAAAAAGTAAATGAAAGGATAAATCAGCCAGTTCAGATCCAGAGCTGAATGTTTCGACTGCCGAAGAAATAACCAAAGTGATTCGGATTGTGGAGATAAACCCGTCCGGTTCCAACCCGATCGGTAGCCTTCTGGCAGAGGTTTGGTTCGGTCAGTTCCCCCAGTTCAGGATTATTCCCCTGAAGATTTTTATGAACCAGAGTTTGATGAGGAGGGGGAGTTTGAAGAGGATGATTACGACGGTGAAAATCTGGATGTGCCTGTGGAACCGGACATCTCCCCAGACAGACCTTCTGGTGTTTCCCCTCCTAGGCTTTCTGAGTCCCTTCCCCACTTTCTGTTCTATAGAAAAGTGGCTCAAACCCTCCAGCTTCCTATTAAGGAGGCTGTAGAGGATCAAGAGGAGCCTGACTTCAAAGAGATGATGGACATCCCAGAGTCTAAGAGACTGTCTATTCCCCTTCATAAGTCATGTGGGAAACAGACACTAAAAATTCTTAGGTCTCCTAATTCAAACAACATGAAGTCTTGCTGTAGTCTGACAATAGCAGTGAGTCCCAGCCTTTGAACTGCCCCGGAGATGAAAGAGTTAACTTTCCATGCCAGGCATGGAACGCTGAGCTCGAGCTCGGTTGAGACTCTGTCTGTTGCTGTTTGAACTCAAACCGTCAGATTCTTTATTCCGCCTCACTGAACATTCGCTCCAGAGATTTCTCCTTCTGCTCGGTTCAATTTGTCAGTTAAAGTCCGTTTTTCTCATTTTTCAACCGAATTTAAACCGCAACCTGTCGGTTCAGTCTCTGTCTGTGGTATTCGTGAGTACTAGATAGGTTTATATTGATTTTCTATTCTGTGTGGAACTTGTAAACGTTTCATCAGTTCGGTTTGAACCAATAATGTTGTTTAACAATCTTTATTTCTACTTTTAGAGTGTGGTTACCGGTTCTTATCGGTTCTAAAAAAAAAACTATTTTATCACGTTTTTTTCCACGACCCGTGACACGGTCAGGAACCGATAAGAGGGTCTTGCCTGGCGGATTGCCATTAAAAGGGTAAGTTTGGTTAGGACTGGCATAATGTCTGAGAAACCCAAAAGAAAAAACGGGCCTGCTGGGTTTCAACACTGCAGTGTGAGTGGGGAAGTCTTTGCTAAGGCTGATCCCCACACCACCTGTGTTTATTGTCTGGGGTTTGACCACCTCAATGCAGACTGCCAGATTTGTAAAAATTTCCCTGCAGCTACCCTAGAAAAAAGAGTTGGTAGGCTCAGGGAAAGGGAGGCCAAAAAGTCCGCTGAACCGGATGACCAGTCCAGTTCGGTTCAAACTGAACCAGAAGGAATGCCCTCTGACCAGGGCGAGACTTCTTCGGGCAAAAGGAGATCCGAATCTGAGGAGTCGGTTCCAGCTAAGAGAACAAGAAAGGAAAAATCAGGTGGTGTGGATCCAAAACTTTCTTCTCCAACCACTGAAGAAATAGCCAAAGCCAAAAATAGTGCAGTCGCTTTCCCCGGTTCCGACCGAACCGGCACCATCACAGAGCCGCTTGGTTCGGCCGGTTCCACCGGTTCAAGATTATGATTTAGAGGAATATTATGAACCGGAGGAGGAGGAGGAAGAGGAGTATGAGGAAAGTGAATGTGGTTTTGAAAATCTGGATGTGCCCATTGACCCGGACATCTCCCCAGACAGACCTTCAGGAGTGTCTCCTCCTAGGCTTTCTGAGTCCCCCTCCCATTTCATGTTTTATAAAAAAGTGGCTGAAACCCTCCAGCTTCCTATGGAAGAAGCTGTGGATGACCAGGAGGAGCCTGACTATGTGGAAATGATGGATATCCCAGAGTCTAGGAGGCTGTCTATTCCCTTACACAAATCTTTTGGGAAACAGACATTTAAGATTTTAAAGACTCCTAACACCATACCTTCTGTGGATAAAAGAATGGACAAGATGTATACATTGTCAGGCTCAGATATGGAGTTCCTTACACAACAATGCAGCCATGTTGGGGTAGTGCAGGCTGCAGCCTGTGATAAGGCAAATATTCCCTTGGCTTCACACCCCCCAGACAAGGACTCCAGGAGGATTGATGCCATGGCAAAGAAACAGTACATGGCAGCATCCTTGGGACTCAGACAGGCCAACTATATGGCCTATACTGCTAGGTATCAGAAATCCAGATGAGACACCATCATGGCTTTTGCAAAACAGGTCCCTGGCCAGCTTGCCAAGGAGCTGGAGCAGGTGGCTGCTGATGGTATTGAGGCATCCAAGGTGCAATTCCATGCTGCAGTGGACTCCAATGATGTGTCATCTAGAGTCATGGCTACATCTGTGGCACTTTCGTAGAATGGCTTGGCTCAGATGTACTAGCCTATCACAGGATACCCAGACTAAGGCCATGGATTTTCCTGTTGTGGGTAATTCTCTGTTTGGGGAGCAAACAGAGAATTACATGAAGAAAATGGACGAATATAGGACCACCTATAGGAGTGCCCAGGCCAAGGAAAGGCAGGCTACTCCTCAAAGGCAGCATCCATGGGGCAGGGACAGGCCTTTTCATAGGCCTTTCTACCAAGCCCAGGCCACCTCTTCTGCCTATGCTCAGAGGAGGTTCTTTAGAGGGAGAGTCAGAAGGGGTACAAGTAGACCTGCTTCCACCCCTCAGCCAAAACCCGCTGCCAAACAGGCACCCTGATGGGTTTGCCAGGACCGATTCTCCATCACCTGTAGGGGACAGGCTGGCTTACTTTGTCCAGGACTGGAAGTCTCTAACATCAGACAAGTGGGTCCTGGAAGTAGTAAGCCAGGGACTGGTTCTCAGCTTCAAAAAATTTCCAAAGCTGAGAACCAGATCTTTTCCACCTGCAAATCCCTCAGAGGCACTTGCCCTAGAGGCAGAGGTCTCTTCCCTCCTGGCTCTCAGAGCTGTGGAACGGGTTCCACCCCTACTCCAGGGCAAAGGATTGTACTCTAGGTACTTCCTTACCCCAAAAAAGACAGGAGAATGGCGGCCCATCCTGGATCTCAGATATTTAAACAAGCACCTTTTAAAGCCAAAATTCAAAACGCTGACTCTGGGAATAATTTCACCCTCTCTAAGGCCAGGGGACTGGCTGGTTTCCCTGGACCTCAAGGATGCCTATTTCCATATTCTCATCAGAAGCTCCCATCGAAAGTACCTCAGGTTCGAGCTGCCCTCAGGCCATTACTAGTTCAGAGCAATGCCCTTCGGTGTAACCTCTGCTCCAAGGGTGTTCACAAAATGCCTGGCAGTAGTAGTTGTTTCTTTAAGAAGGCAAAGGATTGTCATCTTCCCATACCTGGACGACTGGCTCGTAGTAGGCCAGTCCCCAGACCAAGTCTAGTTACACCTACAGATAACTCAGCAACTGCTCACCTCTCTAGGTTTCCTTCTGAATCTTTCACAGTCAGTTCTAGAACCTGTTTAGCTCCTCACCTTCATAGGTGCAGAGCTAGATACAGAAATGGGCAGAGCCTTTCTTCCCCTGGACAGGGCAAGGACCCTTATCACTCTGGCCTCCTCATTCACCCTGCAGGTGTCTCGACCAGCAAGGCATTTTCTGCAGCTCCTGGGGCACGTGGCTGCTTCTACAGCAGTGGTGCAAGGAGCAAGATTTCAGATGAGGGACATTCAGTTCCACTTGAGAGCCTTATGGTCTCAGAAAAAGGACCCTCTGACCAAACTGATCCCAGTGACTCGAACCCTGATCCAGGCCTTGCAGTGGTGGCAGGATCAGAACAATCTGAGACAAGGAGTTCCCTTTGTCACTCAGTCTCACTCTTTAATCCTTACTACAGATGCCTCCCTCTTGGGATGGGGGGCTCACTTGGGCAACCTGACCACCCAGGGGTTGTGTTCCCCTCAGGAATCTCTGCTTCACATCAATCTGTTGGAACTCAGAGCAGTATTTCTAGCACTTCAAGCCTTTTCCAAGTCTGTTCAGAACAAAGTTATTCAGTTCAGAACAGACAATACCACCACAATGTGGTACATCAACAAGCAAGGAGGCACTCGGTCTACGGCCTTGTGCAAAGAAGCAATGAAGTTGTGGTTTCTGGCTTATTCCCTGAATACCTCCCTCACAGCAGTACACCTCCCAGGCAAGGAAAAAGTCCTGGCAGATGCCCTCAGCAGGATATCTCAGGGCCATCACGAATGGTCACTGGATCCCCTGGTTTTGGAGGTGATATTCTCCAGATGGAGCACCCCACAGATAGATCTTTTTGCAGCCCCAGACAATCACCAACGTCCCCTTTTTTGCTGCAGGCCCCCAGTGTTGGGCTCAGTCCCCCTGGATGCCTTAGTTCTCAATTGGAAAGGGAAGTTCCTTTATGCTTCCCCCCCTTCCCTCTCCTGTTCAAAGTGCTAGTCAAAATCAGGTCTCAACCATGCAAAGTGATCCTGATTGCTCCAGACTGGGCCAGACAGCCCTGGTATCCTCTCCTATTGTCCTTAACAGTCCATCTTCTCCTGGCTCTTCCCAGGAATTACAACCTGTTAATCTGTGCTCAGGGGAGGGTTTGGTACCCGAATCTTAAATCTCTCAATCTCAAGGCCTGGCTCTTGAAGAGTTAGAGTTTGCTGATTTACACCTCTTCCAAGGTGTTATGGATATTCTAAAGGCTTCTAGGAAGCCTTCCACCAGAATTACTTATAATTCGAAGTGGAAAAGATTTTCCATATGGTGCTCTGGGAAGCATACTTCCCCAGAGTCTGCTGATCTGCCCACAGTCCTTGACTATATAGTCCATCTGAATAGCTTGGGACTCAGACCAGCTACACTAAGAGTGCATCTGGCAGCTGTTTCTGCTTTCATTTCAGCAGGTAAGCCCTCTTCTCTTTCAGCTCACCCTGTTTTCTCCAAGTTTTTCAAGGGTTTGCTTCATACCAATCCTCCATTCAGGGATCCTGCCCCTGCTTGGGATCTTAACGTTTGCATTGCTCAGCTTATGCAACCCCCTTTTGAGCCTTTGTCCTCAGCAGAGCTTAAGTACTTGACTTGGAAAACTGTGTTTCTGGTGGCCATCACTTCTGCCAGACGCATAAGTGAGGTACAAGCCCTGTTAGTGGAGCCTGACTTTATTTCCTTCCATAGGGATAGGGTGGTCCTCAGTACTAACAGGAAGTTTTTGCCTAAGGTGGTTTCAGACTTCCACCTTAACCAGTCTATGTCTCTTCCTGTGTACTTCACTGACCATTCCTCCTCTGGTGAGAGGAGGCTACACAGTCTAGATGTGAAAAGAGCCCTTCAAACAACATGAAGTCTTGCTATATTATGACATATGCGGTGAGTCCCAACCTTCTAACTGCTCCGGAGGTGAAAGAGTTAACTTTCCATGCCAGGCATGGAACGCTGAGCTCGAGCTCGGTTGAAACTCTGTCTGTTGTTCTTCAAACACAAACCGTCAGATTCTTTACTCCGCCTCACTGAACAGTCGCTCCGGAGATTTCTCCTTCTGCTCGGTTCATTTTGTCGGTTAAAGTATTGTTTTTCTCGGTTTTCGACCAAATTTAAACTGCAACCGGTCAGTTCAGACTCTGTCTGTGGTATTTGTGAGTACTAGATAGGTTTTACATTTATTTCTATTCTGTGTGGAACTTGTAAACGGTTATCGGTTCGGTTTGAACCGATCAAGTTGTTTAAAAAATCTTAATCTGTCTTTTAGAGTATGGTTACCGGTTCTTATCGGTTCTAAAAAAACTGGATTTTGTTACGTTTTTTTCCATGACCCGTGACACGGTTGGGAACCGATAAGGCGGTCTTACCTGGCAGATTACCATAAATGGGTAAGTTTGGTTAGGCTGGCACTATGTCTGAGAAACCCAAAAGAAAAACCGGGCCCACTGGGTTTCAACACTGCAATGTGTGTGGGGAGGTCTTTGCCAAGGCTGATCCCCATACCACCTGTGTTTATTGTCTGGGGTTTGACCACCTCAATGCAAACTGCCAGATTTGTAAAAGTTTTCCTGCAGCTACCTGGAAAAGAGAGTTGGTAGGCTCAGGGAAAGGGAGGCCAAAAAGTCAGCTGAACCGGATGGCCAGCCCGGTTCGGTTCCAACCAAACCAGAGGGAGTGCCCTCTGACCAGGGCGAGACTTCCTCGGGCAAAAGGAGATCCAACTCTGAGTAGCCGGGTCCAGCAAAAAGGACTAGAAAATCAGCTGGTGTGGAGACAAAACTTTCCAACCACTGAAGAAATAGCCAAAGCGATAAAAATTGTCCAGTCGCTTTCCCCGGTTCCGACCGAATCGGCACCATCTGGTAAGCACCCGGTTCAGCCAGTTCCCCCAGTTCAAGAGTATGATTTAGAGGAGTATTATGAACCGGAGGAGGAGGAAGAGGAGTATGAGGAGAGTGAATGTGGATTTGAAAGTCTGGATGTGCCCATTGACCCGGACATCTCCCAGACAGACCTTCAGGAGTGTCTCCTCCTAGGCTTTCTGAGTCCCCTTCTCATTTTATGTTTTATAAAAAAGTGGCTGAAACCCTCCAGCTCCCTATGGAGGAAGCTGTAGATGATCAAGAGGAGCCTGACTATGTGGAAATGATGGATATCCCAGAGTCTAGGAGACTGTCTATTCCCTTGCATAAATCTTTTGGGAAACAGACTTTTAAAATTTTAAAAGCTCCTCACACTATACCTCCTGTTGATAAGAGAATGGACAAGAGGTACACTTTGTCAGGCTCTGATACGGAGTTCCTCACACAACAATGCAGCCATGTAGGGGTAGTGCAGGCTGCAGCCTGTGACAAGGCTAATATTCCCTTGGCTTCACCCCCCCCTCCCGGATAAGGATTCCAGGAGGATTGATGCCATGGCAAAGAAACAGTACATGGCAGCATCCTTGGGACTCAGACAGGCAAATTATATGGCTTATGTTGCCAGATACCAGAAATCCAGATGGGATACTGTTATGGCTCTAGCAAAACAGGTCCCTGGCCAGCTTGCCAAGGAGCTGGAGCAGGTGGCTGCTAATGGTATTGAGGCATCCAAGGTGCAATTCCATGCTGCAGTGGACTCTAATGATGTGTCATCAAGAGTCATGGCTACATCTGTGGCACTTCGCAGGATGGCTTGGCTCAGATGTACTAGCCTATCACAGGATACCCAGACTAAGGCCATGGATTTTCCTGTTGTGGGTAATTCTCTGTTTGGGAAGCAGACGGAGAATTACATGAAGAAAATGGATGAATATAGGACCACCTATAGGAGTGCACAGGCCATGGAAAGGCAGGCCACTCCTCAAAGACAGCTTTCAAGGGGCAGGGGCAAGCCTTTTCATAGGCCTTTTTACCAAGCCCAGGCCTCCTCTTCTGCCTATGCCCAGAGGGGGTTCTTTAGAGGGAGAGGCAGACGGGCTACAAGCAGGCCTGCTTCCACCCCTCAACCCAAAGCCCCTGCCAAACAGGCACCCTGATAGGGTTGCCAGGGCCGATTCTCAGCTACCTGTAGGGGGCAGGCTGGCTTACTTTGTCCAGGACTGGAAGTCTCTGACATCAGACAAGTGGGTCCTGCAAGTAGTAAGTCAGGGACTGGTTCGCAGCTTCAAAAAATTTCCAAAGATGAGAACCAGATCCTTTCCACCTGCAAATCCACCAGAGGCTCTTGCCTTAGAGGCAGAGGTCTCTTCTCTCCTAGCTCTCAGAGCTGTGGAAAGGGTTCCACCCCTACACCAGGGCAAAGGCTTGTACTCCAGGTACTTCCTTGCCCCAAAAAAGACAGGAGAATGGCAGCCCATCCTGGATCTCAGATATTTAAACAAGCACCTTTTAAAACCAAAATTCAAAATGGTGACTCTGGGAATTATTCTACCCTCTCTAAGGCCAGGGGACTGGCTAGCGTCCCTGGACCTCAAGGATGCCTACTTCCATATTCTCATCAGAAGCTCCCATTGAAAGTTCCTCAGGTTTGAGCTGCCCTCAGGTCATTACCAATTCAGAGCAATGCCCTTTGGCCTCACCTTTGCTCCAAGGGTATTCACAAAATGCCTGGCAGTAGCAGTTGCCCACCTAAGAAGGCAAAAAATTGCCATCTTCCCTTACTTGGACGACTGGCTCATAGTAGACCAGTCTCCAGACCAAGTCAAGTTACATCTACAGATAACTCAGCAACTACTCACCTCTCTTAGTTTCCTTCTGAATCTTTCAAGGTCAGTTCTAGAGCCTGTCCAGCTCCTCACCTTCATAGGCGCAGAGCTGAACACAGAGAAAGGCCAGAGCCTTCCTTCCTTTGGACAGGACAAGGACCCTGGTCTCTCTGGCCTCCTCATTCACCCTGCAGGTCTCTTGACCAGCAAGGCACTTTCTACAGCTCCTGGGGCACATGGCTGCTTCTACAGCAGTAGTGCAGGGAGCAAGATTTCAGATGAGGGACATCCAGTTCCATTTGAGAGCCTTTTGGTCTCAAAGGAAAGACCCTCTAACCAAATTGATCCCAGTGACTCAAACCCTGATCCAGGCCCTACAGTGGTGGCAGGACCAGAGCAATCTGAGACAAGGGGTTCCTTTTGCCCCTCAGTCTCACTCCTTAATCCTTACTACAGATGCATCCCTCTTGGGGTGGGGAGCTCACATGGGCGACCTCACTACCCAGGGATTGTGGTCCCCTCAGGAATCTCTGCTCCACATCAATCTGTTGGAACTCAGAGCAGTTTTTCTAGCACTTCAAGCTTTTTCCAAATCTGTTCAGAACAAAGTTATACAGGTCAGAACAGACAACACCACCACCACAATGTGGTACATCAACAAGCAAGGGGGCACTCGGTCTACGGTCTTGCGCACCGACGCAATGAAGTTGTGGTCTCTGGCTTACTCCCTGAACACCTCCCTTACGGCAGTTCACCTCCCAGGCAAGGACAATGTCCTGGCAGATGCTCTCAGCAGGATTTCCCAGGGCCATCACGAATGGTCATTGGACCCTCTGGTCTTGGAGGTGGTATTTGCCAGATAGGGCACCCCGCAGATTAAGGTTATCAGAACCCTCTGAAGTTCTGGGTTCTAGTTCTAGTCTAGAACTTTTAAAAAAGTTCTAGGCTTCTAATCTTTTTTAGAACTTTTTAGAACTCGAACCGTATTTTTTTATTGTGCTGCCAGTAATGAAGATAGTAATAAAATACATGTAAAGGAAAAACTGTTCAATATAAGGGGGACAGAAATTATCATGTGTGACATTGATAGGAATACAACTAGGTTTATCTATGGTTTCTTCTGTTTGCTAAAGCCAGCAACTTAATATGTAACAGGCCCACCCACCCATATGTTACAAGTTTTCAAACACCATGAAGTCTTGCTATATTATAACATTAGCAGTCAGCCACTGCAGCTGAACTGCCCCGGAGAGGAAGGAGTTAACTCCAGAGGATCTGGAGTTCTACAGCGCGAGGGCGCTGTGCCCAAAGCTCTATCTGGCAGTTTCAAATGAAACTGTCAGATTCTTTACTCCGCTTCACTGAACAGTCGCTCCGGAGATCAGCTCCTTCAGCTCGGTTCATTCTCGGTTCAAGCGAGTATTTTTCGGTTCATTTGAACTGGCAAAAGTCATTATTTTTACCGCATTTCGGTTTTAAAGCTCTATCTGGTAACCGTAAGTACTAAATTTTAAGTCTGTGTGGAAAATTAATTATCGGTTCGGTTTTGAACCGATCGGTTTGTTATTTCTACATTTTAAAAGTGTACAGTGGGTTTTAGAGTGCGGTTCCCGGTTCTTATCGGTTCTAAAAAAAACAGAATTATAACGTTTTTTTCAAATACCCGTGACACGGTTAGGAACCGATAAGGGTGTCTTGCCTGGCACTGCCATCAAAAGGGCAAGTTTTGGTTAGGCTGGCATTATGTCTGAGAAACCCAAAAGAAAAACCGGGCCC
The DNA here is from genome assembly GCA_016271365.2 of Neoceratodus forsteri. Lineage (NCBI taxonomy): Eukaryota > Metazoa > Chordata > Ceratodontiformes > Ceratodontidae > Neoceratodus > Neoceratodus forsteri. The sequence continues at coordinate 1,334,274,860 of CM057453.1, read as the reverse complement.
ACTGGGTTTCAACACTGTGATGTCTGTGGGGAGGCCTTTGCCAAGGCTGACCCACACACCACTTGTGTTTATTGTCTGGGGGCTGACCACCTCCTGTCAGACTGCCAGGTGTGTAAAATTTCCTGCAGCCACCCTGGAAAGAGATTGGGCGGCTCAGGGAGCGAGAGGCCAAAAGTCTGCTGACCCGGATGGCCAGCCCAGTCCAGTACCCACTGGACCAGAGGGAGTGCCCTCTGACCAGGGCGAGACTTCCTCGGCAAAAGGAAGGCTGGTTCAGAGGAACCAGTCCGAGTAAAAGACAAGAAATCAGTAGGTTTGGGGTCCAAAATTGTGTCTCCAACTGCTGCAGAGATAGCTAAAGCCATTCAGATTGTCCAGTCACTGTCTCAGGGATCTGTAGAACCACCAACAGTTGGTAAAAGGTTATTTCGTTCAGTCCCAGTGGTTCAGGATTTTGAAGTTGAGGATTTTATGAACCACAGGAGGGAGGAGGAATTTGATCAATATATGTGTGCTGGGGGTCTGGACGTGCCCATTGAACGGACATTTCTCCAGACAGACCTTTAGAATCTCCTCCTATTCTGTCTGAGTCCCCTTCTTTCTTTATTTTTTACAAAAGGTTGCAGAAACCCTCCAGCTTCCTTTAGAGGAGGCTGTGGATGAGCAAGAGGAGCCTGATTATGTGGAAATGATGGATATTCCAGAGTCTAGGAGGTTGTCTATTCCTTTGCATAAGTCATTTAGGAAGCAAACAACAAAGACTTTAAAAAATCCTCATTCAAACACCATGAAGTCTTGCTATATTATAACAATAGCAGTCAGCCACTGCAGCTGAACTGCCCGGAGAGGAAGGAGTTAACTCCAGAAGATCTGAGTTCTACAGCCTGGGCTGTGCCCAAAGCTCTATCTGGCAGTTTCAAATGAAACTGTCAGATTCTTTACTCCGCTTCACTGAACAGTCGCTCCGGAGATCAGCTCCTTCAGCTCGGTTCATTCTCGGTTCAAGCGAGTATTTTTCGGTTCATTTGAACCGGCAAAAGTTATTATTTTTACCGCAATTCGGTTTTAAAGCTCTATCTGGTAACCGTAAGTACTAAAATTTAAGTCTGTGTGGAAAATTAATTATCGGTTCGGTTTTGAACCGATCAGTTGTTTTTTTTCTGCATTTTAAAAGTGTACAGTGGTTTTTAGAGTGCGGTTCCCGGTTCTTATCGGATCTAAAAAAGACGGAATTATAACGTCTTTTTCAAATACCCGTGACACGGTTAGGAACCGATAAGGGTGTCTTGCCTGGCACTGCCATCAAAAGGGTAAGTTTTGGTTAGGCTGGCATTATGTCTGAGAAACCCAAAGAAAAACCGGGCCCACTGGGTTTCAACACTGTGATGTCTGTGGGGCGCCTTTGCCAAGGCTGACCCCACACCACTTGTGTTTATTGTCTGGGGCTGACCACCTCCTGTCAGACTGCCAGGTGTGTAAAAATTTCCCTGCAGCCACCCTGGAGAAGGATTGGGCCGGCTCAGGGAACGAGAGGCCAAAAGTCCGTTGACCGGATGGCCAGCCGGTCCAGTACCCACTGGACCAGAGGGAGTGCCCTCTGACCAGGGCGAGACTTCCTCGGGCAAAAGGAAGGCTGGTTCAGAGGAACCAGTCCCAAGTAAAAAGACAAGGAAATCAGTAGGTCTGGAGTCCAAAATTGTGTCTCCAACTGCTGCAGAGATAGCTAAAGCCATTCAGATTGTCCAGTCACTGTCTCAGGGATCTGTAGAACCACCAACAGCTGGTAAAAGGTTGGTTCGTTCAGTCCCAGTGGTTCAGGATTTTGAAGTTGAGGATTTTTATGAACCACAGGAGGGGGAGGAGGAATTTGATCAATATATGTGTGGCTGGGGGGGTCTGGACGTGCCCATTGAACCGGACATTTCTCCAGACAGACCTTTAGAATCTCCTCCTATTCTGTCTGAGTCCCCTTCTTACTTTATTTTTTACAAAAAGGTTGCAGAAACCCTCCAGCTTCCTTTAGAGGAGGCTGTGGATGAGCAAGAGGAGCCTGATTATGTGGAAATGATGGATATTCCAGAGTCTAGGAGGTTGTCTATTCCTTTGCATAAGTCATTTAGGAAGCAAACAACAAAGATTTTAAAAGTCCTCATTCTGTCCCTCCTGTAGATAAAAAATGGACAGAAGGTATACTTTGTCAGGCTCGGATACAGACTTCCTTACTGAGCAGTGTAGTCATGTGGGTGTGGTACAAGCTGCAGCCTGTGACAAGGCTAATATTCCTCTGGCCTCACATCCTCCTGATAAGGATTCCAGGAAGATTGATGCCATGGCGAAGAAACAGTATATGGCAGCTTCTTTGGGACTCAGGCAGGCAAATTATATGGCTTATGTAGCTAGATATCAGAAATCTAGGTGGGACACAGTATTGCAGTTAGCCAAGCAGGCCCATGGCCAGCTGGCTAGTGAGTTGGAACAGGTGGCTGCTGATGGCATTGAAGCCTCTAAAGTTCAATTTCATACTGCTGTTGATGTTAATGATGTTTCTTCTAGGGTCATGGCCACTTCTGTAGCTTCCGTAGGTTGGCATGGCTCAGATGCACTAATCTGTCCCAAGATACCCAGTCAAAGGCTATGGATTTTCCTGTAGTGGGAAATTCTCTTTTGGGGAGCAAACAGAAAACTATATGAAAAGATGGATGAATACAGAATTACCTACAAAAGTGCCCAGGCTAAGGAGAAGCATGCCATGCCACAAAGGCATGCTCCCAGAGGTAGGGCAGGCCCTTTTCAGGCCTTTTACCAATTTCAAGCCTCCTCTGCTGTCTGAAGAGGGTTTCTTCAGAGGCAGGGGTAGCGTGGCACAAGTAGACCGTCCCCTCCCTCAGCCTAAGGCTGCTGCTAAGCAGGCACCCTGATGGGGTGTCCAGGGCCGATTCTCCTGTACCAGTGGGGGCAGGTTGGCCTATTTCAGCCGAACTGGCTGTCCCTAACTTCTGGACAGATGGGTTCTGGAGGTAATAGGCCAGGTCTGAGTTCTCAGCTTCAAACACTTTCCAAAGATGAGAGCCAGGCATTTTCCACCTGCAAATCCTTCAGAAGCCCTTGCTTTGGAAGCAGAGGTTTCTGCTCTGCTGGACTGCAAAGCAGTGGAAAGGGTTCCTCCTTGCCATCAGGGCAAGGGGCTTTATTCAAGATACTTTCTTACCCCAAAAAAGACAGGAGAATGGCGGCCCATTCTAGATTTAAGATACTTGAACAAGCATCTGTTGAAACCAAAGTTCAAAATGTTGACTCTGGCAATGATATTGCCTTCCGTAAGGCCAAGGGACTGGCTAGCTTCCCTGGACCTCAAGGATGCCTATTTTCATGTTCTGATCAGGCCTTCTCACCGAAAGTACCTCAGGTTGAACTGCCCTCAGGCCACTACCAGTTCAGGGCAATGCCCTTCGGCCTTACCTCTCGCCAAGGGTATTCACAAAATGTCTCGCTGTAGTAGTGGCTCACTTAAGAAAGCAAGGGGTTGCTGTGTTTCCCTACCTGGACGACTGGCTCATTGTGGGTCAGTCTCCAGGTCAGGTGAAATCCACTTGCAAGTCACCCAGCAGCTTCTCACTTCCCTGGATTCCTGCTAAACTTACCAAAGTCAGTTCTGGAACCAGTTCAGGTCCCTAACTTTCATAGGCGCAAATTGAACACAAGGTTAGCCAGGGCTTTTCTTCCCTCGGAAAGGGTGGACAGACTCATCGCCCTGGCATCCTCCTTTACCCTGTGGGTCTCTCGACCAGCAAGGCATTTTCTGCAACTCCTCGGGCACATGGCTGCTTCCACAGCTGTTGTGCAGGGAGCAAGATTCCAGATGAGGGACATTCAGTTCCATTTGAGGGCCTATTGGTCTCAAAGGAAGGACCCCCTTACCAAGTTGGTCCCAGTTATTCAAACTCTGATCCTAGCCCTCCACTGGTGGCAGGTCCAGAGCAATTTAAGACAGGGGTTCCCTTCATTCCCATTTCCACTCCCTCACCCTCACCACGGATGCCTCCCTGTTAGGGTGGGGGGCTCACCTAGGCGACCTTGCCACTCAGGGGTATGGTCTCCTCAGAGTCTCTGCTCCACATCAATCTTTTGGAACTCAGAGCTGTCTTTTTAGCTCTTGGTGTTTTCAGATTCTGTCCAGAACAAAGTGGTTCAAGTCAGGACAGACAATACCACCACAATGTGGTACATCAACAAGCAAGGGGCACTCGGTCTTCAGCCTTGTGCAGAAGCAATGAAGTTGTGGTCTCTGGCTTACCCTGAACACCTCCCTGATAGCGGTTCATCTCCCAGGAAGGACAATGTCCTGGCGGACGCCCTCAGCAGAATTTCTCAGGGCCATCACGAATGGGCTCTGAATCCACAAGTGCTGGGGTCTGTCTTTTGCCAGATGGGGCCTCCTCAGATAGATCTTTTAGCAGCCCCAGACAACCACCAACTTCCTCTTTTTCTGTTGCAGGCCTCCAGTTCTGGGCTCAGTCCCTCTGGAGCGCCTTTCTGTTGGACTGGAAAGGAAGTTCCTGTATGCCTTTCCCCTTTCTCTCCTTTCAGGTACTAGTAAAATCAGATCTCAACCTTGCAGAGTGATTCTGATTGCCCCAGATTAGGCCAGACAGCCCTGGTACCCTCTGCTCCTGTCCTTGGCAGTTCACCTGCCCTGAGCCTGCCCAGAGTCCACGACTTACTGGCCTGTGCACAGGGGAAGTGTGTATCGGACCTCAAATCCCTCCACCTCAAGGCTTGGCTCTTGAGGAGCTAGAATTGCTGACTTACACCTTTCTCAAGGTGTCATGGATATTTTAAAGGCTTCAAGGAAGCCTTCCACTAGAGCCACTTATAATTCTAAGTGGAAGAGGTTTTCCATCTGGTGCTCTGAGGAGGCAGATTATCCCAGAATCTGCTGATCTTCCCATTCTGCTGGACTATTTGGTCCATCTGAATTCCCTAGGCCTTAGACCAGCTACCCTGAAGGTTCATCTGGCAGCTGTCTCTGCTTTTGTGTGGCAGGGAAGCCTGCCTCCCTTTCTTCTCACCCGGTGTTCTCCAAGTTTTTTAAAGGGTTACTTCATACTAACCCTCCTTTTCGGGAACCAGTTCCCGCCTGGGACGTGAATATTTGCATTGCTCAGTTAATGCAACCCCCCTTTGAGCCTCTGTCTTCTGCAGAGCTCAAGTATTTAACTTGGAAAACCGTTTTCCTAGTAGCTATCACCTCTGCCAGACGCATAAGTGAGCTACAGGCCCTGTCGGTGGAAGAAGATTTTATCTCTTTCCACAGAGATAAGATAGTCCTTAGGACTAATAGAAAGTTTTTGCCTAAGGTGGTTTCTGATTTCCACCTGAATCAATCTATCTCTCTCCCAGTATTTTTCATTGAGCATTCTTCCTCAGGTGAGAGGAGACTGCACAGCTTGGATGTCAAAAGAGCCTTAAGCTACTATTTAGAGCGCACCAGAGGTCATAGGTTCGAATCCCTCCAACTCTTTCTTACCTATGGCGAGGTTGGCAAGGGAACCTGCCACCAAGAGAACAATTGCAAGGTGGATTGTTTCTTGTATCCAATTCTGTTATCAGAAACTGGGTAGAGTGCCCCCTCAGGATTGAGGCCCACTCCACCAGGGGTACAGCTGCGTCTCTAGCGGCTGCTAGAGACATCCCATTCTGGAGATTTGTCAAGCTGCTACCTGGAAGACAGTTCACACCTTTGCAAGCATTATTCCCTGGATGTCCAGTCAGGAGAGATGCTCAGTTTGCTACAGCTGTGCTACAGAGCCTATTTCTAAGTAGGTTCTGACCCTCCTCCATGGAGTACTGCTGTGTAATCTGTTATTGTTATAATATAGCAAGACTTCATGGTGTTTGAAGAAAAAATTACTCACCTTAGTAATTGCTTTTCTTCTCATGGAGTCTTGCTATATTATAACCACCCTCCCTCCTGCCCCTCTCAGAACTTCTACTTGGGTAGGGGTGGCGAATTGGTGCAAGCACTGTGTCATGCCATTGTAGTTTTTCCCTTACCCTCTTTTCCTTTGGGTTAGGGATCTAGATTGTTTCATTTAGGTTATTTATATTGCCCCCTTCCTGGACTTGAGTCTTTGGGGGAAGGGGGGTTCATATGTGCTTGTCAAGGGTGGTAAAACGAACCATAATACCATCAATTTTTGTTATTATGGCTCTGAGTGTTTCTTTGTTCTTTATATTGTTGTTATTACTACTAGTAGGTAGCCATGGGCTAGTGTAGTTTTTCCACACAGACTTTCCGTCCTTTGATGTTAGCTTCTTAAAGATCTGACAGTTTCATTTGAAACTGCCAGATGAAACTTTAGGCACAGCGCCCTCACGGCTGTAGAACTCAGATCTTCTGGAGTTAACTCCTTCCTCTCCGGGGCAGTTCAGCTGCAGTGGCTGACTGCTATTGTTATAATATAGCAAGACTCCATGAGAAGAAAAGCAATTACTAAGGTGAGTAATTTTTTCTTCTGTCCCTCCTGTAGATAAAAAAATGGACAGAAGGTATACTTTGTCAGGCTCGGATACAGACTTCCTTACTGAACAGTGTAGTCATGTAGGTGTGGTACAAGCTGCAGCCTGTGACAAGGCTAATATTCCTCTGGCCTCACATCCTCCTGATAAGGATTCCAGGAAGATTGATGCCATGGCGAAGAAACAGTTTATGGCAGCTTCTTTGGGACTCAGGCAGGCAAATTATATGGCTTATGTGGCTAGATATCAGAAATCTAGGTGGGACACAGTATTGCAGTTAGCCAAGCAGGCCCATGGCCAGCTGGCTAGTGAGTTGGAACAGGTGGCTGCTGATGGCATTGAAGCCTCTAAGTTCAATTTCATACTGCTGTTGATGTTAATGATGTTTCTTCTAGGGTCATGGCCACTTCTGTAGCTTTCCGTGGGTTGGCATGGCTCAGATGCACTAATCTGTCCCAAGATACCCAGTCAAAGGCTATGGATTTTCCTGTAGTGGGAAATTCTCTGTTTGGGAGCAAACAGAAAACTATATGAAAAAGATGGATGAATACAGAACTACCTACAAAAGTGCCCAGGCTAAGGAGAAGCATGCCATGCCACAAAGGCATGCTCCCAGAAGTGAGGGCAGGCCTTTTCAGGCCTTTTTACCAATTTCAAGCCTCCTCTGCTGTTTCACAGAGGGTTTCTTCAGAGGCAGGGGTGAGCGGAGGCACAAGTAGACCGTCCCCTCCCTCAGCCAAGGCTGCTGCTAAGCAGGCACCTGATGGGGTGCCCAGGGCCGATTCTCCTGTACCAGTGGGGGCAGGTTGGCCTATTCAGCCGAGCTGGCTGTCCCTAACTTCACGGACAGATGGGTTCTGGAGGTAATAGGCCAGGTCTGGTTCTCAGCTTCAAACACTTTCAAAGATGAGAGCCAGACATTTTCCCTGCAAATCCTTCAGAAAGCCCTTGCTTTGGAAGCAGAGGTTTCTTCTCTTCTGGACTGCAAAGCAGTGGAAGGGTCCTCCTTGCCATCAGGGCAAGGGGCTTTATTCAAGATACTTTCTTACCCAAAAAGACAGGAGAATGGAGCCCATTCTAGATTTAAGGTACCTGAACAAGCATCTTTTGAAACCAAAGTTCAAAATGTTGACTCTGGCAATGATATTGCCTTCCCTAAGGTCAGGGGACTGGCTAGCTTCCTGGACCTCAAGGATGCCTATTTTCATGTTCTGATCAGGCCTTCTCACGAAAGTACCTCAGGTTGAACTGCCCTCAGGCCACTACCAGTTCAGGGCAATGCCCTTCAGCCTGACCTCTGCGCCAAGGGTATTCACAAAATGTCTCGCTGTAGTAGTGGCTCTTAAGAAGGCAAGGGGTTGCTGTGTTTCCCTACCTGACACTGGCTCATTGTGGGTCAGTCTCCAGGTCAGTGTATCCATTGCAAGTCACCCAGCAGCTTCTCACTTCCCTGGGATTCCTGCTAAACTTACCAAAGTCAGTTCTGGAACCGGTTCAGGTCCTAACTTTCATAGGCGCAGAATTGAACACAAGGTTAGCCAGGGCTTTTCTTCCCTCGGAAAGGGTGGACAGACTCATCGCCCTGGCATCCTCCTTTACCCTGCAGGTCTCTCGACCAGCAAGGCATTTTCTGCAACTCCTTGGGCACATGGCTGCTTCCACAGCTGTCGTGCAGGGAGCAAGATTCCAGATGAGGGACATTCAGTTCCATTTGAGGGCCTATTGGTCTCAAAGGAAGGACCCCCTTACCAAGTTGGTTCCAGTTACTCAAACTCTGATCCTAGCCCTCCACTGGTGGCAGGTCCAGAGCAATTTAAGACAGGGGTTCCTTCATTCCATTTCTCACTCCCTCACCTCACCACGGATGCCTCCCTGTTAGGGTGGGGGCTCACCTGATCTTGCCACCCAGGGGTGTGGTCTCCTCAGGAATCTCTGCTCACATCAATCTGTTGGAACTCAGAGCTGTCTTTTAGCTCTTGGGTGTTTTCAGATTCTGTCCAGAACAAAGTGGTTCAAGTCAGGACAGACAATACCACCACAATGTGGTACATCAACAAGCAAGGGGGCACTCGGTCTTCAGCCTTGTGCACCGAAGCAATGAAGTTGTGGTCTCTGGCCTACTCCTGAACACCTCCCTGATAGCGGTTCACCTCCCAGGGAAGGACAATGTCCTGGCGGACGCCCTCAGCAGAATTTCTCAGGGCCATCACGAATGGGCTCTGAATCCACAAGTGCTGGGGTCCGTCTTTGCCAGATGGGGCACTCCTCAGATAGATCTTTTCGCAGCCCCAGACAACCATCAACTTCCTCTTTTCTGTTGCAGGCCTCCAGTACTGGGCTCAGTCCCTCTGGACGCCTTTCTGTTGGACTGGAAGGGAAGTTCCTGTGCCTTTCCTCCCTTTCCTCTTCTTTTCAGGGTACTAGTAAAAATCAGATCTCAACCTTGCAGAGTGATTCTGATTGCCCCAGATTGGAGCCAGACAGCCCTGGTACCTCTGCTTCTGTCCTTGGCAGTCCACCCTGCCCTGAGCCTACCCAGAGTCCACGACTTACTGGCCTGTGCACAGGAGAGTGTAGTATCCGGACCTCAAATCCCTCCACCTCAAGGCTTGGCTCTTGAGGAGCTAGAATTGCTGACTTACACCTTTCTCAAGGTGTCATGGATATTTTAAAGGCTTCAGGAAGCCTTCCACTAGAGCCACTTATAATTCTAAGTGGAAGAGGTTTTCCATCTGGTGCTCTGAGAGGCAGATTGTCCCAGAATCTGCTGATCTTCCCATTCTTCTGGAATATTTGGTCCATCTGAATTCCCTAGGCCTTAGACCAGCTACCCTGTAGGTTCATCTGGCAGCTCTGCTTCTTTTTTTTGTGTGTCAGCAGGAAGCCTGCCTCCCTTTCTTCTCACCCTGTGTTCTCCAAGTTTTTAAAGGGTTACTTCCATACTAACCCTCCTTTTGAGAACCAGCTCCGCCTGGGACCTGAATATTTGCATTGCTCCGGTTAATGCAACCCCCTTTGAGCCTCTGTCTTCAGCAGAGCTCAAGTATTTAACGGAAAACCGTTTTCCTAGTAGCTATCACCTCTGCCAGACGCATAAGTGAGTTACAGGCCCTTTCAGTGGAAGAAGATTTTATCTCTTTCCACAGAGATAAGATAGTCCTTAGGACTAATAGAAAGTTTTTGCCTAAGGTGGTTTCTGATTTCCACCTGATTCAATCTCTCTCTCTCCCAGTATTTTCACTGAGCATTCTTCCTCAGGTGAGAGGAGACTGCACAGCTTGGATGTCAAAAGAGCCTTAAGCTACTATTTAGAGACGCACCAGAGGTCATGGGTTGAATCCCTCCAACTGTTTCTTACCTATGGCGAGGTTGGCAAAGGAAAACCTGCCACTAAGAGAACAATTGCAAGGTGGATTATTTCTTGTATCAATTCTGTTATCAGAAACTAGGTGAGTACCCCACTCAGGATTGAGGCCCACTCCACCAGGAGTACAGCTGCGTCTCTAGCGGCTGCTAGGGACATTCCATTCTGGAGATTTGTCAAGCTGCTACCTGGAGGACAGTTCACACCTTTACCAAGCATTATTCCCTGGATGTCCAGTCCAGGAGAGATGCTTTCAGTTTAGCACAACTGTGCTTCAGAGCCTATTTCCTAAGTAGGTTCTGACCCTCCTCCATGGAGGTACTGCTGTGTAATCTGCTAATGTTATAATAGCAGAGACTTCATGGTGTTTGAAGAAAAAATTACTCACCTTAGTACTTTTCTTCTCATGGAGTCTTGCTATATATAACCACCCTCCCTCCTGCCGCTCTCAGAACCTCTACTTGGGTAGGGGTGGCGAATTGATGCAACACTGTGTCATGCCATTGTAGTTATCCTTTACCCTCTTTCCTTTGGGTTGGGATCTGGTTGCTTTCATTTAGGTTATTTATATTGCCCCTTCCTGGACTTGAGTCTTGGGGGAAGGGGTTCATAATGTGCTTGTCAAGGGTGGTAAAAGCGAACCATAATACCATCAATTTTGTTATTATGGTTCTGGGTGTTTTCTTGTTGTTTATATTGTTGTTACTACTACTAGTAGGTAGCCATGGGCTAGTGTAGTTTTCCACACAGACTTTTCTGTTCTGATGTTAGCTTCGTAAAGATCCGACAGTTTCATTTGAAACTGCCAGATAGAAACTTTGGGCACAGCGCCCTCGTGTAGAACTCAGATCCTCTGGGTTAACTCCTTCCTCCCGGGCAGTTCAGCTGCAGTGGCTGACTGCTAATGTTATAATATAGCAAGACTCCATGAGAAGGAAAGCAATTACTAAGGTGAGTAATTTTTTCTCCCTGCTGCATCATAGTTCCTTAGTGAAAGAAAGAGGCATATTAGCCATTTGTGTACTCAGTTATATATACTCATCGTCATGAATTATGAGAAAAAATAACTGATATTACCTAATTTCAGCTATTTGCTGCTTTCTGTTTTAAATGAGTAAATCAAAAGTTGCTATGTTTAAAAGAAAGCTTTTATAACAAAGTCAAAGCCAAATACTACAGCAGCAGCATGTGGAACTGTTACAAAACATATTATGTCATAACATAGTCAGTCAAGACATTTGAATAAAAAAAATATGCCAGTCATTATTGCTGGCAAAAAATGCATGCAATTTTCTAAGATAATGCATACATATACCAACTATTTTGTTGGCAAATTGAAATAATACATACAACTTTCTAAGATGATGCATTTTGCAGCTGATACTTCAATAAAATCTGTATTTCAGTCATAAATGAAAAAGTGGTTTCCTCACCACATATAACTTAAGGAACATTTAATGTAGCTGCAGCAGTTGGCATGTGATGTTTGAGGGACGTCCGTCAACCCATTATGTATCAAATTATCACTACTTGTAAAGCAAAACACTTTATGATAGGTCACATTCTGTGAAACTGCTGATGCAGATTTTCTTTTTATTTCTGATTCCTTTATTCTTTTTTTAAAGGGGACAGGACAATTGTGCTAGAGTGGCAGCAGTTTGCAATGTGTTTAATAAGAATATATATTATGTGTACAATAGAGTTCGTCTGTCATCATTTTTTCCTCACCATCCCCAGCCGATCACAGATCTGTAAATGAAAAGGACTAAAACAGCACCCACCTTTCACCCCATCACCTATTCCACTTTCTTCCACCACCCTCATCTGTGCAGTAGCACCCATCCACCCTACACCCATCATTAAAACCAACCCCACAACCCTCACCATGTACTAGCATCCATTTTTTGTTTATGTTCTTGTTTCTATAATTGAAAAAATAATAAACGGCTACCAATTAGAACTCATTGTTTTGTCCTCTTTAAATTTTTCCTCACCATCCCAAGCCGATCACGAATCTGTAAATAGAAAGGACTAAAACAACACCACCTTTCACCCCATCACCTATTCCACTTTATTCCACCACCCTCATCTGTGCAGTACTTTCCATGCCACCCGCACACCCATGTTAAAACCAACCCCTAGCCCTCACCCATGTACTAGCATCCATTTTTGTTTATGGCTAACATTTCTATAATTGAAAAAATAATAAACAGCTACCAATTAGAACTCATTGTTTTGTCCTCTTTAAAATTGAAAAATAGACCATCTCCTGCCCATACTGATGCACCACAAAGTCACAAGCGTAAATCCAAAAATATGTTTACAACTAACTATAAATAATATGATACAGAAAGGATTGACATGACAGTGTCCTTTTATATCAAATTTGGGCCTGTTCCACTGATGTTAAAATTGCCCTGTATATAAAACTTGTTGACTTTAGTTTAGACCCTAGCTACAAAGCAGTTTGCTGAAATGGTGAAAGTTTTGGGGTATATAGTCAAGGTAGTAGATCCAGAAAGGAGAGACAACCAGTCATCACAGTCTGTAAAAGTTTCCTTTTGGTGCAGGAGACTCTGTCCCACAGTATTAACAGCCACCACCATCTGAGGTGTCATCACCATCAACATCACAACATCAATCACTTCAGGATCAGTTTATATATTCTTGTAGGGATCGGAAATCTTGACTTATTAACTTTAATAAAAAGTTAGCGTGTGTACATTTTCTGACAGCAACCTGTTTCTGGTGTCTGTCCACAATATTATAACTAGTACTAAACATGCGTTCTGAAGAGACACTTGTTGCAGGACAACAAGATATTTACAAACTTCATCATACAGCTCTGTCCAAAGTGACTTTTTGATCTCAGTATTCAATCAATAGGAATAGGCAGTTCTTGCAGGTAGTGTCTACCATGATGGACAGAACCGCTCAGAAGAGGAATCAGCAGAAGCTGGTATGGCGAATAATTTAGAAAGGTTTACCACAGAGTTAGCTTGCTACTAAGGGTTGAAGAAGTGGCGGTTGTGGAACAACTACTGTTAATGTTTGGTGACGTTTTCCAGTTCTGTATCCCTTTGTGAAGATGAACCTGCATGTTGTGGTGATGACAACCTGAGGTACTGTGCATGTCTGTATTTGACTCCTGTGGTGCCAGCTCATCTAGCAACATACATTTGTACTCTCTATCATCTGTTTTTGGAAGATGTATGGCCTTGAACCTGGGATCTAAGAGGTTGCAAAGGATGTAGTGTTTGAGTTTTGTCATTGCAACTAATTTGTCATTGGTTTAAAAGCACAGCTCATTCTCTTCTGAGATTCCCATGATACAGTGACATGTTGTCTGCCTTCAGATCTGTCTTTTCTATTTGTAGATTTAGAACACTAAGATGATGTGAAATGAGCATTATGAGTGGGATAAACTGACTCACAGATGTGCCTTCAGAAGACATGTCCCTTGAGCTGTCTCAAAAGGAGCTAGGATACAGCACACTGTCCATTAAAATTTCACTGCAGCACAGACAGCATAATCCATCTCAATAATAGTAACTGGAGCAATACTCATGTACAGCTTGCTTTTTTTGCCCCCAGAGGCGCTGCAGCATATAAAGCGTTGAGCTCCAACAGTGGAAACATTTTGAATCAGCTTTGCTGGGACAGCTTGTGTTTTTGCAGTTCGGACAATGTCCATATAGCCTTGGTTGAATGTGAAAGTGAGTCACAATTTTTGCAAACAGCAATCATACCATCCACTTGTGTTTCGTTTGCTGAGAAATCCCGTGACAATTAAGTGTAAGCAATGCGCAAAAACAAGAAGCATGCAGAAATCCTCCATCCTGTACTGCTTTCAAGATGTTGGCTCCATTGTCATACTATAAAACACATTTAGACCGTGAGAATAAACCCATTCATCAAGGAGGTCATTTAGTTCCTGCAAGATGTTTGCAACAGTATGACTTTGCCAAACTACTTTATATAGCAGCACCATCTTTTGGGTGTCTTTGTTTGAAGAAGCACAAGAAAAGCGTGACCCAATGATGATGGGGACTTGTAATCTATGTTTTGATGCTGGTCACATGTCTGTTGCGACATGAACAGCCCACCCTCCACAGTTTTAAGTGCAAGCATCACTATCACTTTTAAAAGCTTGATAAATGTTTAAGTATTTCAACATAGAAAAGTACCTTCGATGAGGAACATTATGTGAGCTCTGCTAATGTCATGAGCTCCAAAAATCCTCATGATCTACCAGAGTATGGGAGAAGGACTCCGACTAACAGTTAACCAATTCGGTGATTAAGATGAAGGGTCTTTGGATGATTTCTAGTAAAAGTAATTCTTCACTTTCAAATGCCTGAAACAGTGTTAGCTGTTTAACTTATATCCCTGCTGGTTTATACACCGTGCTTGATGGGCAGATGGGCCGGAGATGGTGGACTAGGACTTATACATTCAGTGCCATCACTGGATGTGCAACTGAAACTAATGGATTCTAACAAGTGGTGGTAACAGTGATCCTAGGGCTGGCAGTGGTTCTGCCGCATCAAGTTCAGAACAATTCAGTATCCATTTCAGATTCTGGCCCTTCTCACGTGTGGTCTGGAAGATGGAGGACATAGGTTTTAGATGATCAAGCAAAACTGAATGCTTTTCAGATGGCGTTTAAGAGCTGTAGTGCCAGGCATGACACAACACTACCACGGCTTACACTCTGTTTACACAGGGAACAAATTGCTCTGCATGGATCAGTTTACTGACGAAAAATAATTCCACACCTCAGATGTGACAGATTTTGTTCAAGTGCTGGAAGATAGCTAAAGACTGTTTGTGTCTTTCACCTGTCTAACAGAACCTGGGACATGCTCCTTGGTGCTAGAAAAGTGGGCAGAAGACTCTGATGGATTTTCATTGCTGACCAACACAGAAGTGGTGGATTCAATGGCTATATCCTTTTCATTGCCAACAGTGCTGGATGTATTTGCAAGTGCACTACCTGATTCATTGTCAACAGACTTGCTCATTTCACTTTGTTGAGGAGTAATGATTCATCACGAGACATAACACAGTCGGACTGAGACAAAGAGCTATTCTCACAGTCAGGGGACTCACTGTCACTTGCATTATTGCTGCTAGTCACGGGGATCTTAACAGCATAGAATGGCATACTGTATGGTGCCTCTCCGTGTGACCCCAGCAGCTGTACAGGTTCCTATAAAAGGTCCCCCTTTACCACACTTCACTGTGCTCTTTTTGCTGTTTTGTTGAATGTTTATTACGTGAAACATTTTGCTTATTTCTGCTAGCACCAGGATTACCACTACCACCAACACCTGCTCCAACACCAGCACTAGATGCTTCATCTATGTTGGTGTCAGCCATAACAGAACCAGTATCTGCAGGAATACACCCACACAATTCCTGTGTAAGAAAGCAATGTGATCTATGAGTCACTGGCTACAACTCAAAATTTTATTTTGGCTATGTGACACTGTGATGCAGTGGACTAGATATAATTGAAAATATGACGGTTTGCAACTAAAGGATCCCAGGCTCAAGGCTTACAGAATGATTGGGCTGCTAGGCATAGGCATCACGCATAGCAGTGAAGGGGTGCACAGCAGGGTGATGGGCTGACCACAAGAGATGGACACACAATTACACACAAACCAGAGGCGAGATTTTTCTGTCTCTCCTCCCAACAGGAAATATATTTCTGGGCTTCATGCATTTAAGGATAATGCCACCACACCACAACTGGCCATTGGGCCTCTCTCAACACACACTGGGTAGGTACAGTGCAGTCAAAAGCACACAGCAGATGGGCTGACCACAGGAGAGTCACACTCACATACATACAACCCAAGGACAGATTTTTCTGTCTCTCCTCCCAACAGGGAAATATATTTCTGGTCTTCTGTCATGCATTTAAGGATAATGCCACCACACGACAACTGGCCATTGGGCCTCTCTCTGTAACACACACTGGGTAGGGTACAGTGCAGTCAAAAGGCACACAGCAGATGGGCTGACCACAGGAGACGGAGTCACACTCACACACACATATACAACCCAAGGAAAGAGATTTTTCTGTCTCTCCTCCCAACAGGGAAATATATTTCAAACAACATGAAGTCTTGCTATATTATGACAGGTGCAGTTTGTCCCACCATTAGAACTGCTCCGGAGGTGAAAGAGTTAACTTCAATGCAGAGCATGGAGCTTAGAGCGCGAGCTCGGTTAAAGAAGCTCTGTTAGGGTGGTTTCAAACCGAAACTGTCAGATTCTTTACTCCGCCTCACTGAACAGTCGCTCCAGAGATTCCTCCTGCTGCTCGGTTCATTTCCTAGGTTTAAAACGTCTTTTCTCGGTTGAATTAACACGATATTATTTATTTTAACACGAAAACCGATCAGTTCAAGCTCTGTCTATGGTATTGTAAGTAATAGATAGGTTTGCTGTAATGGAACATGTAAATTTTTTCGGTTGGGTTTGAACCGATCGAATTATATTTAAACTTGGTTTTAAAGCCTTTTAAGGCTTTGTTAGAGTCCTGATTCCTGGTTCTTATCGGTTCTAAAAAACAGATTTCATTCGGTTTTTCACAGACCCGTGACACGGTTGGAGAACCGATAAGGTGTTACCTGGCTTACTGCAATCAAAAGGCAAGTTTTTGGTTAGGCTGGCATTATAATCAGAGAAACCCAAAAGAAAACCGGGCCACTGGGTTTCAACACTGTAGTGTCTGTGGGAAAGCCTTTGCAAGGCTGAGCCACACACCACATGTGTTGTGTGTCAGGGTTTGACCACCTCAATGCAGACTGCCAGATTTGCAAAGAGTTCCTGCAGCCACCTAGATAAGAGAGTTGGTAGGCTCAGGGAGCAGGCCAAAAAAGTCCACTGACCCGGATAGCCAGCCCAGTTCAGTGCCAGCCGAACCGGAGGAGTGCCCTCTGACCAGGCCAGACTTCCTCGGGCAAGCGTAAAGCTGACTCTGAGGGCCAGTTCAGCAAAAGAACTAGAAAGTCAGCAGGTGTGGAGTCAAAATTCCTTCTCCAACTGCAGAGATAGCCAGGGCAATACAGATTGACCAGTCACTGTCCCAGTTCCTCAGGACCGCCATATCTGGCCAAAGGTCGGTTCGGTGCGTTCACCGGTTCAAGAATATGATATGAAGAGTTTTATGAACCAGAGGAGGGGAGAGATTATGATCAGTGTGAATGTGACTTTGAAAGTCTGGATGTGCCCATTGAACCGGACATCTCCCAGACAGACCTTTGGGTGAATCTCCTAGGCTTCTGAGACCCCTTCTCATTTTTGTTTTATAAAAAGTTACAGAGACCTCAGCTTCCCTTAGGAGGCTTTGGATGAGCAAAGAGAGCCTGACTATGTAGAGATGATGGATATCCCAGAGTCCAGGAGATTGTCATCCCTTTACATAAATCTTTAGAAACAAACAATAAAACTTTTAAAAGCTCCTAATTCTGTGCCTCCTGTAGATAAAAGATGGACGGAGAAGTACACTTTATCAGGTCCTGATATTATGATTTTCTTACACAGCAATGCAGTCATGTTGGGGTAGTTCAGGCTGCAGCCTGTGATAAAGCTAATATTCCCTGACTACATCCTCCTGACAAGGACTCAGGAAGATTGATGCCATGGCCAAAAACAATACATGGCAGCATCTTTGGGACTCAGACAAGCAAACTATATGAAAGCATGTTGCGAGATACAGAAATCTAGATGGGATACTGTCATGGCCTTAGCCAAACAGGTCCCTGGCCAGCTTGCAAAGGCGCTGGAGCAGGTGGCTCTTGATATTGAGGCATCTAAAGGTGCAATTCCATGCTGCATGGTTCTAATGATGTATCCTCTAGAGTCATGGCTACATCTGTGACTTTTAGTAGATTGGCCTGGCTCAGGTGTACTACTTTGTCACAGAGGGATGCAGTCTAAGCCTATGGATTTTCCTGTGTTGGGAAATTCTCTGTTTGAGGAGCAGACAGAGAATTATATAAGAAAAATGGATGAATATAGAACCACTTATAGGGTGCACAAGCCAAGGCGGCAAGCCACTCCTCAGAGCAGCCCAGGGGTGAGGGCAGGCCTTTCACAGGCCTTTACCAGACCCAGGCCTCCTCTTCTTCAGCCTATGCTCAGAGGGTCTTCAGGGAGGAGGCAGACAGGAACGAAAGAGGCCTGCTCCCACCCTCAGCCTAAAGCCCCTGCCAAACAGGCACCTGATGGGATGCACAGGGTCGACTCCACATACCTGTAGGGGCAGGCTGGCTTACTTAGTCAGGACACAGGGGTCTTTAACGTCAGACAGGTGGGTCCTGGAAGTAGTGAGCCAGGGTCTGGTTCTCAACTTCAAAAGGTTACAAGCGTGAGAGCCAGATCTTTTCACCTGCAAACCCTTGAGACTCTTGCTTTGGAACAAGTCTCAACCTCTGGCTCTCAGAGCTGTAGAAAGGGTTTCTCCCCACACCAGGGCAAGGTCTGTACTCCAGGTTCTTCCTTACCCCAAAAAGACAGGAGAGTGGCCTATCCTGGATCTAAGATATCTAAACAAGCACCTTTAAAACCAAAGTTCAAATGATGACTCTGGGAATGATTTTACCCTCCCTAAGGCCAGGGGACTGGCTAGCTTCCCTGGACCTCAAGGATGCCTACTTCCATGTTCTTATCAGAAGCTCCGCCGAGAAGTACCTCAAGATTCAGACTGCCCCTCAGGCCATTATCAGTTCAAACAATACTTCTGCCTCACTTCTGCCCCAAAGGGTGTTCTAAAAATGTCTGGCAGTAGCAGTTGCTCATCTAGAAGGCAAAGATTGCCATTTTCCCTACCTGGACGACTAGCTCATTGTGGGTCAGTCTCCAGACCAGGTCAGATCACACCTAGTTACCCAGCAGCTGCTTACCTCTGGGCTTTCTCTCAATCTTCAAAGTCAGTTTGGAACCTGTCCAGGTACTCACCTTTATAAGCGCAGAACTATGGACATAAAAGCAGGCAGAGCCTTCCTTCCCCTGGAAAGGCAAGGACCTTAGTGGCCTAGCCTCGTCCTTCACTCTGCAGGTCTCTCGACCAGCAAGGCATTTCCTGCAGCTCCTAGGACACATGGCTGCTTCCACAGCTGGCGCAAGGAGCAAGATTTCAGATGAGGGACATTCAGTTCCATTTGAGAGCTTTCTGGTCTCAAAGAAGATCCCTATCCAAGTTAATCCCAGTGACTCGAACCTGATCCAGGCCCTTCAGTGGTGGCAGGATCAGAGCACTCTGAGACAAGGGGTGCCTTTCATCCCTCTGTCCCTCCTTGACCCTTACTACAGATGCATCCCTCTTGGGATGGGCAGCTCACATGGGCGACCTCTCCACCCAGGGTTATGGTCCCCTCAGGAATCTGCTCCACATCAATCTGTTGGAACTCAGAGCTGTTTTCCTAGCACTTCCAGGTTTTCTGCATCTGTTGAGAACAAGGTGGTACAGGTCAGAACAGACAACACCACTACAATGTGGTACATCCAACAAACAAGGGGCACTAGGTCTTCAGCCTTGTGCACCGAGGCAATGATTGTGGTCTCTGGCTTGTTCCTGAACACTTCCCTCATGGCAGTTCACCTCCCAGAGCAGGACAATGTCCTGGCAGATGCTCTCAACAGGATTTCCCAGGGCCATCACGAATGGTCACTGGATCCCCTAGTACTGAGGGATAGTGTTTGCTAGATGGGGCACTCCTCAGATGAAGTCTGCTCAGCCCCAGACAATCATCAACTTCCACTTTTTTTGTTGCAGGCCACCAGTGTTGGAGCTCAGTCCCCTGGATGCCTTTCTCCTCGATTGGAAGGAGTTCCTTTATGCCTTTCCCCCTTCCCTCTCTGTTCAAAGTACTAGTCAAAATCAGGTCTCAGCCTGCAAGATGATCCTGATTGCTCCAGACTAGACCAGGCAGCCCTGGTACCCACTCCTTCTGTCCTTAGCAGTCCATCTTCCCTGTGTCTCCCAGGAACCACAATATGTTAACCTGTGCTCAGGGGAGAGTTTGGTATCAGATCTCAAATCCCTCAACCTCAAAGGCTTGGCTCTTGAGCAGTTAGAGTTTGCTGATCTACCATTTCTCAAAGTGTTCTCGAAATCCTGAAAGCTGCTTGGAAGCCTTCCACCAGGGCTACCTATAACTCCAAGTGGAAAAGGTTTTCCATATGGTGTTCTGGGGAAGCATATTTCCCCAGAATCGCTGATCTACCCACTGCATGTTGGACTATATGGTCCATCTTAATTCTTTAGGGACTGAGACCAGCTACCCTGAAAGTGCATGGCAGCTGTCTCTGCCTTCATTTTCAGCAGAAATACCTCTTCTTTCTGCTCACCCTATGTTTTCCAAGTTTTAAGGGTTGCTTCATACCAATCTCCATTCGAGGACCCTACCCCTGCTTGGGATCTTAATGTTTGCATTACTCAGCTGATGCAACCCCCTTTGAGCCTCTGTCTTCAGCAGAGCTTAAATTGACTTGGAAAACTGTATTTCTAGTAGCCATCACTTCTGCCAGGCGCATAAGTGAGTTACAGAGCTTTATCAGTGGAGACTGACTTTATTTCCTTTCACAGGGATAAAGTAGTCCTCCAGGACTAACAGGAAAGATCTTCCTTGTCAATCTTCACCATTCCTCATTACTTCCTGGGGTAAGCCGGGGCCGCACCATACAGAACGAGCTTTTTTTTTTTTTAAAAAGCTAGCTCTATGCCGGCGCTCTGAGATAACGCTCGCGTCATGTCCGAGGCGGCCGTTAATAACTACCAACTCCTCCTTCAACTCAGTTCTGTTTCTCCCGCGCCGTCGAGGCAGCACCTGCTATGCGGAGGATTCGTTGATAAGTGCGCAATAGTTTGACCCGACTCCTCTTTGGGTCGCACTCAGCACGCCATACCGCAGTAAGACTGTTCTTTTTCTATCTGTACAGGCGTCGGGTGTTTTCCTTCTGTTTTTACCTTAATTGTTTAGCGTTATGTCGGTTCTGGGTGAGCGTTTTTCTAAGATAGGCGCGCCCCGGCCGGCCAGGTGCTCCTGTGGCGGCATTTCTCCGTCTCGGACCGGCGCCAGCGTATGTCTTCGATGCCTGGGATACCAACCATGACATGGATTCGTGCAACGCCTGCTTCTCCATGGACCGTCGCGTCCTCAAAGTCCAGCATGTTCAAGCTCGGCAAGGCCCTGCCGACTTTCGGGGGACGGCGTCATTCACGGGACTCCCAGGTAAGGTCTTTAGGCCCTTCCGGGTCCCCTCCGTGCCTATATGGTCCGTGGAGGGAGCTTCCTCATCTTATCTTGCGAAGAGCTCCTTCCACGGTGTTGAGGGCGTGGCGGTCCCTCCAGGAGCAGCGTCGAACACCGCCTCAGCAGTCACCTCCTCGGAGGTGCAGGCTCCCCAGTGTCGAGGCCCTGAGTTTCTGGGCGGACACGGCGGACCCCAGCGCTGCCTTCGGCACCGTTCCGGATCCTGGCGCCCGTTTGGATCCCGGTGCATTCAGCGGCTTGCAGTGATCAGGATAAGCGCCACTTTAGCCCCAGCTGTAGGCCTGGTTTCTCCTCCTCGCGGTGCGGCTTGGTTTCCAACGCGGGAGGCGGTGCCGTTAGCCCTGGCAGCGCAGCGGGGGCTAAGGACAGAGCCTGGCTATTTTGCTGTTGTCGGAGGTCAGGCGGTGCCGCCTCTGGTCCCGGTGCCGTCCGTGCACCAGTGCCTCGGGGACCCCCAGGGTAGCCAGTATTGAGGTCCTGCTGGTCTCGTCCTCCTCGGAGCCAGGGATTCAGGCGATGGACCCATCCTGGCACCCCACTCTTGGGGTCTGGGTCTCCTGTAGCGGGTACCAGGCGGCGCAGCGGCCCCTCCCTCTGTCCCCCTTCCGTCCTCCCTGAGGCTCTCACCCAGCTCGGGTGGCCTTGAGTCCCAGGGGTGGGGCGTACGGAGTGACAGGGGGCTCCCCTCCCAGGGGACCGGTGACACAGCCCTCCAGCGTGCTGTTGCTCCCTCTGGGGGTGGGGCAGCTGCGGTCGAGGAGGAGGCTCTCGCAGTCCGAGGGTTGAGAGCAGGGGACAGGACCTCGGTCTTCTCTGAGCCACCTCAGGAGGGTGGCCAGGAGCCGTAGCGTTATACCCCGCCCTTCCCTCCGGGGCTCTAGGGTGCCCTCCGGTGGCGTTGTTGTGGGCTGCCCTTCTGGATCCATGCAGTTCCGACTTCATCGCAGGGGAGGTTCTCCCCCTGGGCTCTTCCAGGCTCTGCTTCCTCAGGGTTCCGTCTTGCGGCCTGGTTTGTTGTCCGGGACTCCGCCAGCTGGAGCTCCGTTCCCAGTTCAGAGCCCTGGCAGAGATCAGTACCTCCTCGTAGGTGCCCCTCTCCCATCTCTGCACCTCCCTACCCCGCTCCCGGGCCATATCAGTCCTATGGGTCCCATTATCCTGGGAGCAGTTCAGAGTTCTGCGCGGCCTTCCCTCATACGTTAGATGTATGCATGAGCGGGTCTTTCGACTCTCCCCACCGCCGCAGGAGTCCTCTGAGCATTCCAGCTCTCCATCATCCTCGTCTCCCTCCTCTGAGGGGGAGGAACCCCCTGCTCATCTCTCCTCCGATGCTGATTTCACTGAATATCAGCGATTCCTTTCGAGGATGGTGAGGGACCTTCAGATCTCCTACATTCGAAGAGACAATACCGAACGGGAGACGCGTGAATTCCTTGGGGAATTCAGTGCCCAACACTTGGTGGTACCTTCCTGGCCTATCCCCTTCCAGGAGGCGTCTATCCGATCCTGGCAGGTGCCAGCCGCTTCTTCTCCAGCCCCGGCTGACTGTCAGCGTAGGTATTGTGCCCCCTCGGAGTCTCTAGGTACTCTCCCCAACCCCCCTTCTGGCTTGGTCTACCTAGACACTCCCTCCAGGCGCCGCTGCCTGGCGCACGACTGCCCACCGGACCCGGACTCTCTCAGTTCGACCGTTGGGGGTGAAGAGTGTTCTCTTCTTCTCGTGTGGCTGCTTGTATAGCATCACATCAGGCTCACCACGCTGCCTACAATCGGCACCTGTGGTCGATGCTTTCTCAACTTCTAGCATCGATGCCTGATATGGAGCAAACCAGACAAGCTGTTGCCCTCTCCGCTATAGGCCTGGAGCTGGCAAGACACCAGGCAAGGGCATCTTATGATGCCAACGAGGTGGCTTCCAGGCTTGTGGGGACAGCGATCTGCATTAGGCGGATGGCATGGCTTCGTCTTTCAAGGTTGTCACCCCTGGCCCGGCGTAGGGTGATGCGCTCCGCCTTCCGGGGGACCCGTCTCTTTTCCTCCAGAGCTAGGAGACTTTTGCAGGGCTATCTCCGTCTCCACGTCCTGGAGGCACCTCCAGCTCTTCTCCCACTTAGGCTTTCTGTGAATTAGCCAGGGTCTTCCCTTCTGTTTCTCACCAACAGGAGGCTGGGGGTCTTGTTCCTCAGGGTTACCCCTTCCCCCTTCTGGGGAAGAGGCAGTACTCACCAGGAAGAATGAATGGTGAAGATTGACAAGGGAAGATATGAAAATTACGTACCTACCGTAATTCTTGATCTTCTCTTGTATCTTCACCATTCATTACTGACCCTTCCCACCTTCCCCTCAGTGGCCTCCTTCTGTGACGTCTCCCCCTCCCGTCTCGTTCCTCCCTCTTACTGACCCTTATGCAAAAAAAAATTAAAAAAAAAAAAAAATCTCTCTATCCTTGCTTTTTTCCTTAAAGGTTCCAAGAAATTATTTACTCTAAGATTCATGGGCTTTTGTTGCAGGAGTGCTGGGTCGTGAGGAAGCTGCACGACTATCTCACCACCATGTTTTCAGGCGAGGCACTCCTAGGAACTTTGCCTGACTCTGTCTGTGCAGTGTTGGTCCCGGAATATTCTGCTACTCAATTACTAAGCCCTAGAAATCAACCCCTTTTTGCAGAGTAAGAGGAACGGGTGCGGTTATACAATCTCTCTTAAACTGAGGACTCTCTCCGACTGCTTTGAATGCAATCCCTTGCTTCTCAGGTCATGTTTTCCTCATAAGCCTGTGAGTCATGCTCTGTTCTGACCCCTTTTTCAAGGGCCCTTCCTGCGAACAGTGCTGCAGGAAAACAAGTGCCAACCATGGCCGGATCTTGCCAGTTTCAAGTCTCTACCTGCCTTGACATAGCAAGTCCGATTGAGTTCCGTTATATTTCTTACAAACCGCCTTTGAAAGGCTAAGTTTCTTTCTATACCCTTTTGAGCAGCTCTTACATGCTGCCTGGGAATCAACCTTTTCCTAGCCGGGCGCTCTTCCAGAACGAAGGCCTGCTCAATCAGGCCAGGGGCCCTCAGCTAGGATTAAGGACCATGGCATGTTGAGGTCAAAGACTATGCCCTCCTTAGTCTGTCTAGCGGGTTCGGTGAGCGTTCTCTTCAGCACTACCAATGGGGATTTTGCTCCTTGTTAAGTCGAGCCTTAAGCCTCTCAGCTAACTATGCTCGTTGGGCATTATTGTCTCCTCAACATCCCATTTTCTTCTTCTTCTCTCTACTTCATTCTTTCTCCTTCCCTTTTCTCTATCTGTTCCTCCTAGAGTCGCCCGGTAAGGAGGCCCTGCGATCCCTTAGGGCAGGAATACTCTCTCCTCTATCTATTCTCCATCGGCTTATTCCTTTTTCAGTTTATTTTCCTTCCTTTGCTATCCCTTGGCTATCTTGCCTCGCTTTCTCTTTTTTCCACAATATAATTTTTTGCCTCTCCGGCTCACAGAACTGAGTTGGAGGAGGAGGAGTTGGTAGCTACTAATGGCCGCCCCTCACGCATGACGCAAGGCATCGGTCTCGAGGGCGGTGCCGTTAGAGCATAGCTTTTAAAAAAAAAAAAAGCTCCCGTGGAGTGGTGGCGCCTCCGGCTCACTCCCAGGAAGCAATGAATGGTGAAGATACAAGAGAAGATCAAGAATTCACGGTAGATACGTAATTTTCATTTTTTGCCTAAGGTGGTTTCGGATTTCCACCTTAACCAATCTGTTTCACTTCCAGTGTTCTTCACTGACCATTCCTCCTCTGGTGAGTGGAGGCTGGACAGCTTAGATGTTAGGAGGACCCTAAGTTACTACATAGAGCGTACCAAGGGTCACAGGTTTGACTCCCTCCAACTATTTCTCACTTATGGTGAGGTTGGGAAAGGGAGACCTGCCACTAAGAGATCCATTGCCAGGTGGATCGTCTCTTGTATCCAGTTTTGCTATCAAAAGCTGGGTAAGGTTCCCCCCTCAGGCCTGAGGGCTCGCTCTATCAGAGGTACAGCTGCATCTCTAGCTGCTGCTAGAGAACATCCTATCTTGGAGATATGTCAAGCAGCTACTTGGAAAACAGTACACACTTTCACCAAGCATTACTCCTGGATATCCAGGCCAGAAGGATGCTCGGTTTGGCACAGCCGTGCTTCAGAGCCTATTCCCTAAGTAGGTTCTGTCCCTCCTCCATGGAGGTACTGCTGTGTAGTCTGCACCTGTCATAATATAGCAATACTTCATGTTGTTTGAAGAAAAAATTACTCACCTTAGTAATGTTGTTTCTTCTAATGGAGTCTTGCTATATTATGACCTCCCCCCCAGCCTGCCCCTCTCAGAACTTCTACTTTGGGTATGGGGTGGGCAGTCCACTGTTGGCATTTATTGATGCCCTCTTTTATGTTTGGGTGTTGTGTTTTATTTAGTTATTTTATCTTATTTTTCTGGTCCACTGACTTGAGTCTTGGTGTTGGGACCAGGAAAATGTGTGAATATGTTAGTAGCCAGTTGGCTAGTGTAGGTTACAGCTTCCACACAGAGCCGTAGTGAGTTTTGCTTGTAAAGATCTGACGGTTTCGGTTTGAAACCACCCTAACAGAGCTTCTTTAACCGAGCTCGAGCTCTAAGCTCCATGCTCTGCATGGAAGTTAACTCTTTCACCTCCGGAGCAGTTCTAATGGTGGGACAAACTGCACCTGTCATAATATAGCAAGACTCCATTAGAAGAAACAACATTACTAAGGTGAGTAATTTTTTCTTCTGGGCTTCTGTCATGCATTTAAGGATAATGCCACCACATGACAACTGGCCATTGGGCCTCTCTCGGTAACACACACTGGGTAGGGTACAGTACAGTCAAAAGGCACACAGCAGATGGGCTGACCACAGGAGACGGAGTCACACTCACACACACATATACAACCCAAGGAAAGAGATTTTTCTGTCTCTCCTCCCAACAGGGAAATATATTTCTGGTCTTCTGTCATGCATTTAAGGATAATGCCACCACACGACAACTGGCCACTGGGCCTCTCTCTGTAACACACAATGGGTAGGGTACAGTGCAGTCAAAAGGCACACAGCAGATGGGCTGACCACAGGAGACGGAGTCACACTCACACACACATATACAACCCAAGGAAAGAGATTTTTCTGTCTCTCCTCCCAACAGGGAAATATATTTCTGGGCTTCTGTCATGCATTTAAGGATAATGCCACCACCGACAACTGGCCACTGGGCCTCTCTCTGTAACACACACTGGGTAGGTACAGTGCAGTCAAAGGCACACAGCAGATGGGCTGACCACAGGAGACAGAGTCACCACACACACATATACAACCCAAGGAAAGAGATTTTTCTGTCTCTCCTCCCAACAGGGAAATATATTTCTGGGCTTCTGCCATGCATTTAAGGATAATGCCACCACACGACAACTGGCCACTGGGCCTCTCTCGGTAACACACACTGGGTAGGGTACAGTACAGTCAAAAGGCACACAGCAGATGGGCTGACCACAGGAGATGGAGTCACACTCACACACACATATACAACCCAAGGAAAGAGATTTTTCTGTCTCTCCTCCCAACAGGGAAATATATTTCTGGGCTTCTGTCATGCATTTAAGGATAATGACACCACACGACTGCCCAACAATGGGCTTCTCACAGTAACACACAATGGGTAGGGTACACAGTCAGCAGCCACAGTAGGGTGATGGGAACACCACAGGAGAGTAGAGAGATACAGTGTAGTGGAGTCACACACACAACACACAAGTAGGGAGTACTGTGTAAAAAAAAACTAAAAACAGCCTGGTGTTGTTCTATCAATAATTCTATAGGGTGGAATAGAAGAACGCTCAGCAGCACAGTACCACAGAATCCCCTTCCCTCCCTGTCCTCCTGATTATTTTACTTTGTTTTGTGGAGTAGTATAAAGTAGTATGTAAAAAATAAAAAAAATGCCATCAAATTCAAATGTTTCAACTTCTCAGAGACTCACGCATTAAAGTTAAACTTAATTTTCCTCGAGTCACAATCTGTTTGTTTTAATTTCTTCACCCCTTCCCCAGCCATCTGATGCTCGCTCCTTCTTCCCAGTGTGAAACAACTACACCATGCAGAAAATAAAGTTTTTGAACTGTTGTTTGAGACTACGATAAAATTCTTTCAGTTTCACTCAAATACTCAGCAACTTTAACTTCCTTCCCTTGCTTTGTCCGTCTCATCCTGAGGCTGAGCTTTCTCACCAACTGTTCCTACGCTCATTCAGGCCTTTCTTTCCTCGGTTCCCACTCCCAATCCCAACCCTGAGTCCCCCTCTGCCCCTACCTTAGTTTTCTACCCCCACCCTTTAGCTTTTTATTTATTTTTTAGTTTGCCCAAACACACGACTGATTTTAATTAGTTTAGCAAGCAATTGCCGCTTGCCAGAGCTAGCCCAGACAGAGGGAGCGAGCGATTAGCACAAGCTGCTGCAGTCTGCCCTGCAACTCCTTTATGGCACTGGCTGGGTAATGAGCGGAGCAACCCCGCGCCGGTTTAAGTCTCTCCACCACCTGACCGCAGAGCAGATGGTCAGGTGGTAACACGACTGTGGGGATAAAGTACGCAGGCGCGCAGTCCAAGACTCTGACTCAGTGCAGTCCACATCAGCCCCCACAAGTTTGTGCATGCTGCCATCATGCACCCGTGGCCCTTCCCTCCACCTCCTTTCTGCCTCCTGTGGCACTGTGCCTTCCAATCCCATCCTGCTCCTTCAACCTCTCTCCGTCCCGGCCCCTTCGGAGCTGACACTGAAGCTAGGCTTACAAGAAGGGTTAGATTCGAATTTGCTATTATCACACTAGTATTCGAGTTCTGAATTAGAACTCGAACACCAGGGTTCGTGATGGGTTTGAATCTTTTCCGAACTAGTTCTGACAACTCTACTGCAGATACATCTTTTTGCAGCCCCAGACAATCACCAACTTCCCCTTTTTTGCTGCAGGCCCCCAGTGTTGGGCTCAGTCCCTCTAGATGCCTTACTTCTCAATTGGGAAGGGAAGTTTCTCTATGCTTCCCCCCCTTCCCTCTCCTGTTCAAAGTGCTAGTCAAAATCAGATCTCAACCCTGCAAGATGATCCTGATTGCTCCAGACTGGGCCAGACAGCCTTGGTACCCACTCCAATTGTCCTTAGTAGTCCACCTTCCCCTGTGTCTTCCCAGGAATCACAACCTGTTAACCTGTGCTCAGGGGAGAGTTTGGTACCCGAACCTCAAATCTCTCAATCTCAAGGCCTGGCTCTTGAAAAGTTAGAGTTTGCTGATCTACACCTCTCCCAAGGTGTAATGGATATCCTGAAGGCTTCTAGGAAACCTTCCACCAGGGCTACTTATAATTCCAAATGGAAGAGGTTTTCTATATGGTGCTCTGGAAAGCATATTTCCCCAGAATCTGCTGACTTACCCACAGTCCTGGATTATAAGGTCCACTTAAATACCTTGGGGCTGAGACCAGCTACCCTAAAAGTGCATCTGGCAGCTGTGTCTTCTTTTTTATCAGCAGGTAAGCCCTCTTCTCTTTCAGCTCATCCTGTTTTCTCCAAGTTTTTCAAGGGATTGCTTCACACCAACCCTCCATTCAGGGACCCTGCCCCTGCCTGGGATCTTAATGTTTGCATTGCTCAGCTTATGCAACCCCCTTGAGCCTTTGTCTTCAGCAGAGCTTAAGTACTTGACTTGGAAAACTGTGTTTGGTAGCCATCACTTCTGCCAGACGCATAAGTGAATTACAAGCCTTGTCAGTGGAGCCTGATTTTATCTCCTTTCATAGAGATAAGGTGGTCCTCAGGACTAGCAGGAAGTTCTTGCCTAAGGTGGTTTCAGATTTCCACCTTAATCAATCTATATCTCTTCCAGTGTACTTCACTGACCATTCCTCCTCTGGCGAGAGAAGGCGGCACAGCTTAGATGTGAAGAGAGCCATTAGTTACTACATAGAGCGTACTATGGGTCACAGGTTTGACTCCCTCCAACTGTTCCTCACTTATGGTGAGGTTGGTAAAGGGAAACCTGCCACTAAAAGATCCATTGCCAGGTGGATTGTCTCTTGTATCCAATTTTGCTATGAAAAACTGGGTAAGGTTCCTCCCTCAGGCCTGAGGGCTCACTCTACCAGAGGTACAGCTGCTTCCCTGGCTACTGCCAGGGACATCCCTATTCTAGAGATATGTCAAGCAGCTACCTGGAAAACAGTTCACACTTTTACCAAGCATTACTCCCTGGACATCCAGGCTAGGAGTGATGCTCGGTTTGGCACAGCTGTGCTTCAGAGTCTATTTCCTAAGTAGGTTCTTTCCCTCCTCCATGGAGGTACTGCTGTGTAGTCTGCATATGTCATAATATAGCAAGACTTCATGTTGTTTGAAGAAAAAATTATTCACCTTAGTAATGTTGTTTCTTCTAATGGAGTCTTGCTATATTATGACCTCCCCCTGCCTGCCCCTCTCAGAACCTCTGTTTTTGGGTTGTGGGTGGGCAGTGCAGTGTTGGCACTTAGTAGATGCCCACCTTGTTGTTTTCACCCCTCCTTTTTTGGGGTGACTTGGTGTTGTGTTTTCATTTTTTGGGTCTCCTGACTTGAGTCTTTGTTTTGGGACCAAAGAATGTGTTCTTATGTTTAGTAGCCAGTTGGCTAGTGTAGGTTTACAGCTTCCACACAGGACCTCAGTGAGTTTAGCTCATAAAGATCTGACGGTTTGAGTTTGAAGAACAACAGACTGAGTTTCAACCAAGCTCGAGCTCAGTGTTCCATGCCTGGCATGGAAAGTTAACTCTTTCACCTCCGGAGCAGTTCAAAGGTTGGGACTCACTGCATATGTCATAATATAGCAAGACTCCATTAGAAGAAACAACAATACTAAGGTGAGTAATTTTTTCTTAGCTACTATATAGAACGCACCAAGGGTCATAGGTTTGACTCCCTCCAACTGTTCCTCACTTACATGAGATTGGTAAAGGAAAACCTGCCACTAAAAGATCCATTGCCAGGTGGATTGTCTCTTGCATCCAATTTTGCTATGAAAAATTAGATACGGTTCCACCCTCAGGCCTGAGGGCTCACTCTACCAGAGGTACAGCTGCTTCCCTGGCTGCTGCCAGGGATATTCCTATCTTAGAGATATGTCAAGCAGCTACCTGGAAAACAGTTCACACTGTTACCAAGCATTACTCCATGGATATCCAGGCTAGGAGTGATGCTCAGTTTGGCACAGCTGTGCTTCAGAGCCTATTTCCTAAGTAGGTTCTGTCTCTCCTCCATGGAGGTACTGCTTAGTAGTCTGCTAATGTCAGAATACAGCAAGACTTCATGTTGTTTGAAGAAAAAAATTACTCACCTTAGTAATGTTGTTTCTTCTAATGGAGTCTTGCTGTATTCTGACCTCCCTGCCTTCCCTCTCAGAACCTCTGTTTTGGGATGTGGGTGGGCAGTGGCAGTGTTGGCACTCAGGAGGTGCCCCACCTTTTTTGTTATCACCCTTTTTGGGTGAGTGGGTGTTGTGTTATTTCATTTTTGGGTCTCCTGACTTGAGTCTTTGTTTTGGGACCAAAAATGTGTTATTATGTTAGTAGCCAGTTGGCTAGTGTAGGTTTACAGCTTCCACACAGGACCTCAGTGAGTTTAGCTCGTAAAGATCTGACGGTTTGAGTTCAAACAGCAACAGACAGAGTCTCAACCGAGCTCGAGCTCAGCGTTCCATGCCTGACATGGAAAGTTAACTCTTTCATCTCCGGGGCAGTTCGAAGGTTGGGACTCACTGCTATTGTCAGAATACAGCAAGACTCCATTAGAAGAAACAACATTACTAAGGTGAGTAATTTTTTCTTCTTTCTCATCTTTAACTATTAATCTTAGGTAAAACACACTCGAACTTCCTACCATATTTAATATCAGTATCGACTGAAGAATAATGAAAAACCAAATTCCCCCGCTACCATCTCCCCCCTCTCTCCGTACTACCTACTGAAAAAAGAAAACCCTATTTTTCCCAACATTTTCCTTTAACTCCCTCCATTTGGGATATGGATGTGGCACCCCACACCCCTCCATGCATCAAATATACAGTATCCCACGAGACCCCGTCTGGACTGATTCATGTTGACCCAAATATCTGGAGTGCCCCACCTCACACAGAACCCCCGTCCTCTCCTCCCCTTTTAAAACCTGTCCCCCCTCACCCAGAAATCCATTTTCCAAAGAGCTCCCCCTTGGCCTAGGGCCGTGGGAATGGGCAGGCCCACACCATCCAGCACATGTGTCAGCTCCCCCCCAGCCCCACTGACCTGTTCTGGTGCCACCATGGCGAGTCACAAACTTCTCTTTATTATGTCCTCCTGATGTGAAGTATGCCCCTTGAGTCACTTCCCGCTCACACGTCCGCCTCAGGGATACTTTAAAAGTCCGCCTTAATCTAGATGAAAAGCGAGATGTGCACAGTGTTCCGGACGGTCTCCTAGTAAGGCCCTTCACACCAAAGAGTCCAGCTCTGTGCAAGGGAATCAAAGTGTCTAGAGCCCTGGGTGGATAACTCCCATGAGAAAATGGAAATCACTCCTTTGGGTAGCAGTCCAGACTTATACAGTACTCATAGTGGAAGTCTGCTAAGTAGGCATCGAATCACTTTCTAATCACTTCATTTTTGGGAGTGCTGCTTGTCCCACTCCTCAATAAACCTTTTTAACTTGTCAGGCTTCCAAAAAGAGTATGTAGCGCCCTCCAATTTCACTTTCACCACAGCAGGGAAAGCCATAAAAAACTCGATTCCTCTCTCTCTCAGTAGATCCATACACAAGTTGAATTGCTGTCTTTTCCTTTGCACTCTTGCAGAAAGATCCTGATGGAGTGTTAACTTAGCCCCTTTGAAGATCACCTCCTTTTTCACCCAGTATGCTGACATCACGGCTTGACAGTCCCCAAAGTTGTGTAGTCGGAAGATGAGTTGACGAGGTGGCTGATCAGCCGGGAGCTTGGGAGCTAAGGCTCTATGAGCACGATCAATTTTCAATTTGCCTCTTTTAGTCTCCTTCCCCAGGATTCGTGGAAGCTCTTCTGTGCAGAAAACCAGAGCACTCCTCCTTTCCTTATCCTCAGGGAGTCCCCGGAGTCTCAAATTGTTACGCTAATTGTAATTCTCTTGGTAGTCAAGTGAATCCCTCATGGCCTCCAACTCTCGTTCCATTTGTGCCATCTGATCCACCTGTGGTGCTGTTGTATCTTCGAGACTGGATACCCTCTGCTGCAGCTCATTTATTTCTTTCCCCTGCTGGGAAAGCTCTGTGGTCAGGGTGCCAATCTTATCCTCGAATTGATCGAGCCGTGGACTCAGGCCTTTCAGCACTTACTCTGTAACTGTCCTTCCTAGCAGCGTCAGCTCCGCTGCCGATAAGGAGACAGGGCCTAAGCTGCTCGATGTCCTGCTATCCTGCTGTTGACTTCTCTTGGCCGTTTTGGTGCTCTGCCGTGGCATTTTGGCTGGAGTTAGGTAGTCGTCCATCTCAGCACACCCTTGCGAGTAAGTTGTACTTAATTTAACAAAAAAAGTAATATTGGAAACAGCTTTTATTTCTTAGGTAATACGGAGCTCTGGAGGATTGTGTCCTGTGTCTTCAGTGGCTCATTAGCGTCGTTTTATTTGTTTTCAGTTGTATTTTTGCCTGTTATCGTTCTTTGTAACTGTTGAGGAACCAGCTGTTGGGGCTTATTCTGTTAAGTTTTTAACTTTAAAATACATTTGAAACTTAGTTTAGGATACACCTTGGTATAATTTGTGGTTTGTCTTATTTTGATAAATTTGCCGTTGTTTCTCAATTAGGAACCAACAGCTTTATTTGTTGTGAACCAGCACTTTGTGACTTGGGTTTTTACCCTTAACCTCGTTGTCAACCAAACTTAAGTTACTTATTCTTTGGGTTTTTATAGAGAAATATTCTGTGGGTATGTCTGGTAAACAAAAGAAAAAGACAGGGCCTTCCAGATTCAAAAACTGTACTAAGTGTGGAGAGGTTTTTGATAAGGCCAATAACATGAATTGTGTTTATTTTGTCTTCATTTTTCACACTTTCAAGCAGAGTGTGAAGTCTGTAAAACCTTTACAAAGAAAGCTAAAGAAAAACACATTTTGTGTTTCAGGATAAAATGGCATTTCCATCAGAGCCTAATGATCCTGCTCCTGACAAAGAAAAGGCTAAAGATGTTGAATCTTCTGCCCCTGAAAAAGGCGAGACATCAAAGCCAAAAAGGCCTGGGGAACTGGTGAAAGAACCGGTTCCAGCTAAGAAATAAATATAAGAAAAAACATACCGGCCGGCCTGCCAGTGCAGAGGCAAGGCATCTATCTGCGGTGCCGACATCCCGGGTTCAGGAATGAACTCGGGAATCAGAGGGCCGGCCAGGGGAAGAAGGACTGAGCGTCCAGAGGAATGCTATCCTTCTCTGTGGGGAGGGGGCTGAGTGTCCAGTGCACTACAGACCCCTAGCAGAGGATGGGGGTTCCACAGTGGCCAGAGCCATCATGTATGAGGGGGTGGAGTGGACACTGGACGTCGTTACATGTCCCTGTCCCTGGGCCTCTAGCATTAGGAAAATGCCGGCCCCCATGTATGATGCCAGCTCTGCTGCTGCCCACCAGTGTCTGCCGGGAGGGGGTCCCGCTTCTGTGTCCCTGACCCGAGGGGGCAAGCCGGGTCTCGCCTACCCCAGTGTCCGTTGGGAGGGGGTGCCCGCCCAGTGGCCACACTTAGAGGGCAAGCCTGAGCATGGGGGGGGGGGGCAGCTGGTGAAACGGGGCTGAGTTCCGATCTGGGGTTCGTAACAAAAAAAAGAAAAAACATACCGAACTTCTGGCTGAAGAAGCAATGGAGCTCTCAGTTACAAAATCATCCATGCCAATGACAGAGGCAGTGGCTTAGGCCTTGCAAATGTTATAAGCCCTCCAAGCTGAAACAAATCAAGGCTTATTGCCAGTTCAACCACAACCAGTACCAGCAGAACCGGCAATTCCATTATTGATTCTAATGGTTCAGAGACCAGTTCTGATAGTACAAGATCCCACATACAAGAAGTATGATGAGGATGAACCAGTGGAACCAGAAATTTCCCCTGAAGCAAAACTGTGAATCTCCACCACAACTTCCAGAGGATTATTCCTCTCATTTCACATTTGTGAAACAGATGGTGGATGCCCTTGACCTCACCACACATGAGTCTGTGAAGGATGAGGAAGAGGCAGAGTTAATGGAGATGATGGGGTTGACACCTGCTAAGAGGCTATTACTCCCCATCAATAAGTTTCTGAGAAAGCATGCCTTGAAAGTCCAGGAAACTCCTAATCCAGTACCACCAGTGGACAGGAAACTTGACAAAAGTATCAATTAGAATTATCAGGAGAGGAATTCCTGTTCAGACAACATGAAGTCTTGCTGTATTCTGACTATATGCAGTTAGCCCCAGCACTTGAACTGCCCCCGACAGTAAAGGGTTAACTCTATGCAAAGGCATAGAACGTTGGGCTCAAGCTCGGTTTTCAAACCTCTGTCTGTGGTACTCTGAAGTATAACCGTCAGATTTCTTACTTTGCCTAACTGTGAAGTCGTTTCAGAGATCCCTCCTGCACTTCGGTTCGGTAAAAGTTCGAATCAGTCAGTTCTTTCAAGCCATTTAGTTAGAAAATCGGTATTCTTGCCTCTGTCTCGATACCAGTAAGTGGTAGCTGTAGGTGGTTGTTTTCTTAAGAAATTGTTTTACTTTTCGGTTCTTTGCCAGTCAGAACCAAAACCTATTCTGTTTATATATTTTATTGTTTGTGTGTTTTTTCCAGTATTTATCGGTTCCTAAAAAAATCCAGCTTTAGGATATTTATAACCGACGCATGACACAGTTGGAACCGATAAGTTTGCAGTCGCCTGGCTTAACTGCTGTTTGGGGTGACTTTATATTGGAAGGCATGTCTGAGAAACCCAAAAAGAAAACCAGACCCACTGGGTTTTAGCACTGTTCCAAGTATAAGGAGGCCTTTGCTAAGGCCGACCCTCACCTCGTATATGTGTATTGTCTGGGGTTTGACCATCTCAAAGAAGACTACCAAATATGTAAGAACTTTCCCAAAGCCACTCTGGATAAACGTTTGAGTAGGCTAAGGGAGAGGGAGGCCGAGAAGTCCACTGACCCGGATGGCCAGCCCGGTTCGATTCTTGTCGAACTGAGGAGGTGCCCACTGACCACAGGCGATACCTCTTCGAGCAAGCGGAGAAGCCGATTCTGCGAATCCGCTTTCAAGTAAGAGAAAAGAAAATCAACTGGTTCAGATCCAGCTTCCCATGGTCCGACCGCTGATGAAATAGCGAAAGCGATTTCAGTTGTTCAATCGCTTTGCCTGTTTCCGACTGAACCGGTCTCGGTTCAGAGCCGATCAGTTCGGTCGGAGGTACCTGCTTCAGAATTGGATCCTGAGGCATACTATGAGGGTGATTGGGAGGAGGATGAAGATTATGAAGAGGAACAATGTGAAGGCCTAGATGAGCCAGTAGAGCCTGACAGCTCCCCAGACAGGCCTTCTTAGGTTTCTCCTCCCAGGCTTTCTGAGTCCCCTTCCCATTTCTTGTTTTACAAGAAAGTGGCTGAGATTCTTCAGCTTCCTATGGAAGAGGCTGAACAGGATCAGGAAGAACCTGACAATCTGGAAATTATGGATGTCCCAGAGTCAAAGAGGGTGTCTCTCCCTTTACACAAATCCTTGGGAAAGCAGACACAAAAAATTCTACAATTTCCTACATCCATTCCTCCTGTGGAAAAAAGAATGGACAGGAGGTATGCTTTGTCAGGTCCTGAGTTGGAATTCCTTTCATCTCATTGCAGCCATGTTGGGGTAGTACAAGCTGCAGCCTGTGACAAGGCTAATATTCCTTTGGCATCTCAGCCCCAGATAAGAATTCAGGAAAGTGGATGCCATGG
Source organism: Neoceratodus forsteri (assembly GCA_016271365.2). Classification (NCBI taxonomy): domain Eukaryota; kingdom Metazoa; phylum Chordata; order Ceratodontiformes; family Ceratodontidae; genus Neoceratodus; species Neoceratodus forsteri. The sequence goes on along the minus strand of CM057453.1, from coordinate 1,334,238,684 downwards.
CAAAAAAGCAGTACTTGGCATCCTCTTTGGGACTCAGGCAATCTAATTACATGGCATACATTGCCAGGTACCAGAAATCTATGTGGGATACGGTTCTGGACCTGGCTAAGGATGCCCCTCCCCAGCTGTCCAAGGAGCTGGAGCAGGTGGCTGCAAATGGTATAGAGGCATCTAAGGTGCAATTCCACGTTGCTGTTGATTCCAATGATGTTCATTCCAGGGTCATGGCTACATCTATCTCCATGAAGAGATTTGCTTGGCTTAGGTGTACCAACCTCTCTCAGGATACCCAGGCTAAGGCCATGGACTTTCCTGTAACTGGTAAGTCTCTGTTTGGGGAGCAAACCAAAGAGAAGCAGACCACTCCTCAGAGGCAGCAGTTTAGGTGCAGGGACAGGACTTTTTACAGGACATTTTACCAAACTCAGGCCTCCTTCTTTTCTTTACAGCAGAGGAGGTTCTTTAGGGGAAGAGGTAGACATGGGGTAACCAGGACCCCATCAGCAACTCAGTCCAAGCCCTGTGCCAAGCAGACACCCTGAGGTGTCAGGGTCACCTCCCCAGTTCCAGTAGAGGGCAGGCTGACTCACTATTTCCAGGCCTGGGAGTCTATTACTTCAGACAAATGGGTCCTGGAAGTAGTGAGCCAGCGACTTGCTCTCAGTTTGAAAAGGTTCCCAAAAATGAGAGCAAAGTCTTTCAGTCCTCCCTCTCCCTTGGAGACAAAGGCCATAGAGGCAGAAGTCTCCTCTCTTCTGCTTCTGCAAGCAGTAGAGAAGGTACCTCTTTGTCACAGGGGAAAATGACTGTATTCAAGATACTTCCTTACCTCAAAAAAGACAGGGGAGTGGCGACCGATATTGGATTTAAGGTACCTGAACAAACATTTCACAAAACCAAAGTTCAAAATGGTGACTCTGGAAGTAATTTTTCACTCTCTGAGACCAGGAGACTGGCTAGTCTCCCTGGATCTTAAGGATGCCTACTTCTACATACCTATCAGACATTCCCACAGAAAGTACCACAGGTTCGAGTTGCCCTCAGGCTATTACCAGTTCAGGGCCATGCCCTTCGACCTAACATCTGCTCCAAGGGTGTTCGCCAAGTGTCTTGAAGTGGTGGTGGCATTCCTCAGGAGACAGGGCATCCTTCTGTTCCCATATCTGGACGACTGGCTTCTAGTGGGCCAGTCCTCAGACCAAGTCAAGTCAGCTTTAGAGGTCACCCAAAGACTTCTAGAATCCTTGGGCTTCATTCTGAATTTAGAGAAGTCTGTTCTAGAGCCAGCCCAGCTTCTCATCTTCAAAGGAGTGGAAATAGATACAGGGCAAGCAACAGCATTTCTTCCTCTCTCAAGGGTTCAGTCTCTGGTCACTCTGGCCTCCTCTTTTCATCCTCTGGTGTCTCGTCCAGCCAGACATTTTCTACAGCTGCTGGGACACATGGCAACTTCCACAGCAGTAGTTCAGGGAGCAAGATTTCAAATGAGGGATATTCAGCTAAAACCCTGGTCCAGGCCCTTCAGTGGTGGTTGGATAAGGACAATCTTCAACAAGGGGTTCCCTTCATAAGTCAAGTCCCTTCTGTGATTCTCACTACAGGTGCCTCTCTCTTGGGATGGGGGGCCCACCTAGATCATCTCACAGCTCAGGGAACTTGGTCACACCAGGAGTCCCTTCTGCATATGAATCTTTTCGAATTAAGAGCTGTTTTTCTGGCACTTAAGACATTTTCAACAGTTGTCCAAGGGAAAGTGGTGCAGATCAGAACAGACAATACCACAACCATGTGGTACATCGTCAAACAAGGATTCACTCGGTCCTCGGCCTTGTGCACAGAGGCCATGAAAATTTGGTCTCTAGCTTATTCTCTGCAGACTTCCTTGATGGCTATGCACCTCCCAGGGAAGGACAACATTCTAGCAGATGCTCTCAGCACAATTTCTCAGGGTCGCCACGAATGGACCCTGAATCCAGTCATTCTTCAAGTGATTTTCAGGAGATCGGGCACCCCAGAGATAGGTCTCTTTTGCAGCCTCAGACAATCATCAACTCCCTCTTTATTGCTGCAGACCACCCCTTCTGGGTTCAGTTCCCCAGGATGCTCTTCTACTAGATTGGACAAACAAGTTTCTGTATGCATTTCCTCCTTTTCCTCTGATATTCAGAGTCCTGACAAAGATCAGGTCCCGGCCTTGCAAGATGATTCTGGTGGCTCCAGACTGGGCCAGACAGCCTTGGTATCCTCTTCTGTTGTCACTGTCAGTAACACTGCCCTTGTGTCTTCCCAGGCAGTACAATCTCCTCACCTCCTCTCAGGGGAGGATTCTGTACCCCAGCCTTCAGACTCTCAGGCTTAAAGGCTGGGTCTTGAAGAGCTAGAATATGCAAGTTTGCATCTGCCCAGTCAGTCTTGGATATTTTAAAAGTAAGCAGGAAGCCTGCCACTAGGAAGACATACAACTCCAAATGGAAGAGGTTTGGTTTCTGGTGTTCCAATAGGCATATTAAGCCAGAGCTGGCTGACATTGCCACTGTTTTAGACTATTTGGTACATCTTAACAGTTTAGGCCTCCGGCCAACTACTCTTAAAGTACACTTGGAAGCTGTGTCTACTTTTCTTTCGGCTGGTAAGGCCTCTTTCCTAGCTTCTCATCTAGTTTTCAAGAACTTCTTCAAAGGTTTGGTCCATGTTAATCCTCCCTTCCGGGAGCCTACTCCTTCTTGGGATATGAACATCTGTATTGCACAGCTTATGCAGCCCCCTTTTGAACCTTTATCTTCAGCTGAGCTGAAATATTTGACTTGAAAAACTGTATTTCTGGTAGCCATTACCTCAGCTAGGAGGATCAGTGAACTACAGGCCTTATCAGTGGAACCTGATTTAATTTCCTTTCATAGGGATAAGGTGGTCCCTCGTACCAATAGAAAGTTCCTTCCCAAGGTGGTGTCAGACTTTCATTTGAACCAGTCTAAGTCCATGCCTGTCTTTTTCACTGATCATTCTTCCTCTGGAGAGAGAAGGCTACACAGTCTAGATGTGAAAAGGACTCTTAGTTACTATATTGAGCATTCTAAAGCCCATAGAAAGGATTTTTCTCAATTATTTCTCACTTATGGTGAGGTTGGAAAGGGCAAGCCTGCTACCAAGAGGTCCATTGCCAGGTGGATTGTCTGTTGCATTCAATTCTGCTACTCTAAACTTGGGAAGGAGCCTCCCTCAGGCCTGAGGGCTCACTCTACCAGAGGTACAGCTGCTTTTTTTGCAGCAGCTAGAGATATACCGTTAGTGGAGATATGTAAAGCAGCTACCTGGAAATCTGTTCACACCTTCGCCAAGCATTACTCTTTGGAGATTCTGTCATGAAGTGATGCTAGGTTTGGCACGGCTGTGCTGCAGATCCTGTTCCCAAAATAGGTTCTCTAACTCCCTCCTCCAAGGGGGTACTGCTTGGTAGTCTGCATATAGTCAGAATACAGCAAGACTTCATGTTGTTTGAAGAAAAAATTACTCACCATAACAATGTTATTTCTTCTAATGGAGTCTTGCTGTATTCTGACCTCCCTCCCTGCCTCCCCTCCTAGAACCTAGTAGTTTTGGGATGTGATAGGGCAGGCACAGTGCTGCACCCCAGAGGTGTACTGGACATGCCTCCATCTCTTAGGGGGTTTCTTTTGGTTTATTATTAAGCATTTTGGTAAACCACTACCCGTTGTGTTCTTTCTGGGTATTCTCAACTTGAGTCTTCTGACCCTAAAGCTTTGTTTTGCCATTTGGCACAACATTTTGGAAACAATTTCTTCCTTTGAGTTAGTTAATTTAGTGCTCGTAAGAATCTGACGGTTACACTTCAGAGTACCACAGACAGAGGTTTGAAAACCAAGCTCAAGCTCAACGTTCTATGACTTTGCATAGAGTTAACCCTTTACTCTCCTGGGCAGTTCAAGTGCTGGGGCTAACTGCATTTAGTCAGAATACAGCAAGACTCCATTAGAAGAAACACCATTACTATACTGAGTAATTTTTTCTTCTCCCACCTTGATATAGAGGGGGTGGTACAAGCAGCAGCTTGTGATGGGGCCAAACTGCCCTTAGCAACCCATCCTCCTGAGAAGGATTCCAGGAGGATAGATAGCATGGCCAAGAAATGCTACTTGGCAGCTTCACTGGGAATTAGGCAGGCCAACTACATGGCTTATGCTGCCCAGTATCAACAATCCCTATGGAGCTCTGTCATGGCTATGGAAGACAAAGCACTCCCTGGATTGGTGGCTGACATGTTGGAAACAGCCAAATATGGCTTAGAAGCCTCAAAGTATTAGTTCCACATCGTAGTAGATGCTAATGATAATGCAGCCAGGTGGATGGCAGTAGCTGTTGCCTTGAGGAGGTTTGCATTGCTTAGAACCACAAACCTGACATAGAACACACAGTCAAAAACTATGGATTTCCTTGTGGAAAATAACTCACTGTCTGGAGAAAAAACAGAGGCATACATGAAAAAGGTGGATAAATACAAGATCACCTACAAAAGTAATGCTGTAAAAGAAAAGGCCTCAACCTCTTATAGGCCTCAAGGAAGGGGAGGTAGAGGTAGAGGTAGGGGTTACAGCAGACCATTTTTCCAATCCCAAGCTTCCACTGCTTACTAGCAACCGGGGCAGGGGTCATAGAGATTCCAGAAGAGGGGACCAGACCCCACAGATTGCCACCCAGGCTAAACAGAATCCCTGATGTGTCAGTCATGGTCGCTTCCCCAGTGCCAGTAGGGGACAGGCTGACTCACTACTTCCAGATTTGGAAAACCATCACCACAGACAAGTGGGTGCTGGAGGTAGTTAGATAGATTTGTATTTTATTTATAAAAGCGCTCATTTACAGAGACTCTGGCTGCTGTACAAAACAACAACTGTTCAATTATTTTGAATTGTACACAAAATATATGTGTATAAAAATTCAGCTGGTAGCATGCAGTTAATCTATCTATCCCGTTAAAACCACACAGTTAATCAATAAATACTTGCTGGAACAAATATGTCCTTGGGCCCTTCTTAAAGGCTTCTACCAAGGGAGCCTCCTTTAAATAAGCAGGCAAGGAGTTCCATGGGGTAGGCACATCCACCAAGAAAGCCCCCCTCGGAATGCAGCAGCCTAAACCTGGGAACTCCAAAGAGGCCTCCCTTGGCAGAATGGAGTGCCCAGGATGGACAGTGGGGTACAAGGAGATCCTTCAGATAGACAGGTCCCCTTTTGTGCAGGGTCTTATAGGTCAGGAGTCCTACCTTGAAGACAATCCTCCACCTGACCGGCAGCCAGTACAGTTCGTGGAGAACTGGGGTGATAAGCTCACACCTTCTTACCCACGTCAGTAATCTTGCTGCCACATTCTGCACCAGCTGCAGCCTGCGGAGGTTGCTTCCAGATAACCCTAGGTACAGGGCATCACAGTAGTCCAATCTGGAAGTGACGAAAGCGTGTACCAGCATGGTCAGGTCCTCAGCCAGGATCAGGGCTCAGATTCAGGCGATATTCCTAAGATGATAAAATCCACTGTTGACCACGGCCGACACCTGAGCATCAAGTGCCAGGCCGTCGTCTAGGATCATGCCCAGATTCTTCACATGTCTAGATGGGGCAAGGGGTACACCCCCCAACATTAGGCCAAAGGGTAACCCCACAATGCCCCCGCCCCAATGACCTAGGTCCACAACCAGTACCTCAGTCTTTTCTGGGTTATGATTAAGCCAGTTCAGAGTCATCCATGCCTGGATTTCCTCTAGGCAACTGTTAAATATGGAAGCTGACACCTGGGTATCAGGCGCACAGGATAGGTACAGCTAGGTATCATCTGCATAGCTGTGAAAACCCAGCCTGTACCACCTGATAATGTCCCCCAACAGCAGCATATACACCGTGAACAACAAGGCCGTCAAGACCGTACTGTGTGAAACCCCACAGCACAGAGGCTTCGGGTTAGATGAGACTAATCCCATTGTCACCCTTTGCACTCTGTCTTGTTAGGTATGACCTGAACCAGTTGATGACATTACTGAACAGGCCACACCAGAACCGCAGGTGGTCAAGCAACACCTCATGGTCCACGGTGTCAAATGCTACAGAGAGGTCCAGGAGGACCAAGATGGAACAGTCTCTCCTGTCTCTCGCTATCAGAAAATCATTTAGCACACTCACCAGCGCAGTCTCCATACTATGTCCTGCACAGAACCCAGACTGGAAAGACTCATAGGTGGAAGAAGAGACAAGATGTCTCTCAAGCTGAGTGGTTTACCCATGCCAACATGATAACAGTGTTGTCAAGGTTCGGCATGGTGACATCCTTGATGTCGACAGGCAAAATTTCGCCTGTCAGATATCAGTCTGTTTTTCTAACGGGGAAATGTGCCCCCCGAACCCCACCCTTCTATACATTGTTCACTCCAGTCAGAGTTAACTTGAAGGGGTTAGTAAAACTCGGCAATAGGATGAAATTTTGCTAGAAGGTCCCCCACAGCAGCAATTTCGAAACTTGTTGAAATTGTCGCTGTGGGGGATTTCGCCATTGGGGTTTCACTCTTCCATTGGCATACCAAGCTGAATGGCCACCACCTTCTCAATAACCTTCCCTAACAATGGGAGGTTAGAGACCGGCCTGTAATTGCTGAGGCAGTCCAGGTCCAAAGAGGGTTTCTTCAAAAGGGGCCTAATCTTTCAAGGCCAATGGAAAGACCCCCACTCCACAAGAAACTCCAGACAACCTCAGCAACCACAGGTCTAATCAGGTTGAGACATCCAACCAAACATTGAGTCTGGCCTGGGTCCAGATCACATTGTGTTGGCCGTAGCTTCGAGATTATCCCCACCACCTCCTCCAGCCCAACCAACTCAAACTCATCTCAGGAAGGAGGAGTGTTCCGGCTCAACTCAGGCTGGACCCTGAAGCCTTTTCGAGAGATACTCGAAGAGTCCTCGGCCCTGGTAAAAGACACCTTGTCAGCGAAAAGCAGAGCCAGTTCCTTGCACCTAGTGCTAGAACCTGCCCCCACAACATGGAGACAGGCAGGATGTAAAACCCTGTCCACCATGCAGAAGAGCTGGGCTGGTCTGTTCCTTGCCACAGCAATCTACCCAGACAAAAATTCAGCCTTCTTTTGGGAGATTGCCCCCGATAGTCAACATAATGCGTTTTCAGGGCCAGTTTGCCCTACCCCAGGCCTGATCTCCTCCATCACCTCTCTAACCTCTGCCCCTTAGTCTTTAAACTCTGGAGATCCTCATCATACCAAGGAAGTCTCCGGCAAGTAGACAAGAGGTGGACATGAATGAGTGCAATGGAATCAAAGGCAGCAGCAACAGCCCCATTATGGGCTGCGACTGCTTCCTCTGTCCCAACCGCACAAGCCGCCCCAACACTTGATAGGTCCAGTGCTGCCAACAGTCCTGCAGAGGAAACTCCTCTTAACGGGCAGTACCAGACCATTTCCACAGGGATGGGACCATCTGGGGGGAATCCCAAATGTGAACCCCACAATGCTGTGATCCAACCAAATCGCCGTATCTACTATGAGGTCACTCACATCTAAACTTAAAGAAAAAAACACGTCCAGTGTGTGGCCACCCAAGTGTGCCGCTGTTGTTACATTCTGTGTCAGGACCAGGGCCTCCATGCTGCTAAGGAGATCGTTCCCAAAACTCGAGAGCCCGCCATTGACTCAGGCATTGAAGTCCCCCAGGATCAACCAGCTGGGGGACTCCAACACCAGTCCGGCAATGAACTCTTCGACCTGCTATAAAAAGTCACCATCTATTCCTGGGGGACAATAGAGCAGGAGGATCCAGAAGCTATCACCAATGCCTCCTCGGGTGGCCACACAATCAAAATACCACATATGACCTACAGGAAGCACCATGAGGTTCAAGCCAGATTTAAAGCAAATGGCCACCTCCCCCACCCCTGTGATCCTCCATCAGGTTGTGTATCACAGAGTACCCAGCTAGCACCTCCGCCTCCAAAATGGGGCGGTATTCTCATTCAGCCAAGTCTCCGTGATGCAAGCCAGGTTGACTGAGGATATCAAGTCCGTCATTATGGCAGTCATGTTCCTCATCGACCTGGCATTGCACAACACAGCCTGAGTAGGATGAAGTGAGGCAGCTGGACCTGCTAGCCACCCACAATCTATTATGGAGTCCTTGGGTATGGGAACTAAGGATGGCAATCCCCTCTCAAGTTCCCATTTCGCTCCAGGGCATCTCTTTGGTCTCACCACCTGAATCCCAGACACCCCGGCACCCACTTGGGTGCAACCCCATCGAACACTCCCCCCAGGCTATTCCCAAGGCTCTACACCTCCAATAGGCCTGCTGGAAACTCAAAGGGATGGAGGTCCCAGAGGTAACCCCAGAGTAACTGCACTTTAAGGGCCTCTGTCCCAGACACATTATCCCAGCTAAAATCCCACACCGCAGAATAAACAAGCCCCGAAAACCCAAACCACCCCAACCAATACAATTTTAACCCCCAACTTAGAAGTCAAACCCCACAATAACAACCCTTCGACCACCCACCCACCACAATACAATTTCACAACTCTCACTCACACACCTATCACACACACAAACACACACACCCACATACTCACCCACACACAACTAAATTAACTATAAATAGATCCTCAAAAAAGGGACAGAGTGCCAATTTAGGACAAAATTCTCATTCTGCATGATCCAAATCCAACCAATATAGTATATAAACTTGTCCAATGTTAGTCCAATTTCAATTCAGAAAACCAGCATCAGTCTAATATGTTTATGAGTAAATGCTGGAAAGCTCACACCTCTGCAGCCTGGCAGATCGAATACTAGGAGGCTCTTACCCTCCTAGACCTCACTTTTTTTTTTACTGTAATTAAAATATATTTATTACTTGAGCCACTCATAAAGTCTCCAGTCACTTAGGTCCAGAAACAAGGGCTTTTTACATCAGCAAGTTAGCAACAAGGAGGCACACTCATGGTAGTTCCAACACAGTTCGGGGAAACAGATCACTGACCAGAGAGTCCTCCTCAGTAAACCTCCCTTCTTCAGCTAATATCTCCTGGTTGTGACCCAGCCTGGACCACACAGCAACCAGGGGACACCCCCCACAACAGTAGCCATCCTCCAGCAGCCACCCCACTGGTTCTTTTCTTCTGAAGTAGGTCACCCTAGAGTGACCACTTCTCTGGATACCCCTGGATCACACCGGTGGTCCAGGCATGGGCCCCACCATTCAGTCCTCCAGAATATTTCCGAACTCCACACCTCACGTTTCCTCTGAGGAGTAAAACCTGCCAGCTGCAGGCCTCAGTTAAGTTCCTTCCTGGTTCGCCTCCAGGTCCATCTGGTGCAGCACTCCTCCAAGCCCCCGTACCACAAGCTCTGCACGCTCCTCATTCTGCTGCAGTATTGCCGCTCCACGCTAGTGAGTCAGGGCCTAGCCCTCAGCTTCAAATTCTTCTCCAAACTAAGAGCAAGGTTTTTCAGACCATCATCCCCCACAGAAAGAGCACTCCTGGAAAGGGAAGTGTCAAATCTGTTGCTGGCAAATGCAGTGGAACCAGTTCCCCCCCACCCAAAGGGGAGAGGGTTTTACTCCAGAGTGGTGACCCATTTTAGACCTAAGAGCTCTAAACAAGCACTTAGCAAAGCTAGAGTTCCAGATGGTAACCTTAGTAATGATTCTGCCCACTCTTCAGCAAGGAGACTGGCTGGCATCACTGGATTTAGAGGATGCCTATTTCCACATTCCGATCAGGGAATCTCACAGAAAGTACCTTAGGTTCAGACTACCTTCAGGACATTACAAGTTCTCAGCCCTGCCATTCCGCCTGACGGCAGCTCCCAGGGTATTCACAAAGTACTTGGTGGTGTTGGTGGCACACCTAAGAAAGCATGGCATCACAGTGTTCCCTTACTTGAATGACTGGCTAATCATGGGTAAGTCACCACAACAGGTGAAAGAGGCTCTCAGGGTCACTCAGTGCATACTGGAGTCTCAAGGTTTCTTAATCAATGCCACAAAGTCTGTATTCCAACCTGCCCAGGTGCTAAATTTCATAGGGGCAGAGTTAGAAACCCTGCAGGGAAGGGCATTCCTCCCACAGGACAGGGTAGACAATATTTTGCAGCTGGCAGGATCTTTCACTCTCAACAGAGCAAGACCAACAAAACTCTTCTTGCAGTTGTTGGGGCACATGGCCACAGCAACAGGAACTGTGCAAGGCTGCAGATTCCAAATGAGGGACATTCAATCTCACCTCAGGGTATGTTAGTGCCAAAGGAGAGACCCTCTGTCGAAGATGATACTGGTGCCAGGGACACTGTTGCAGGCCCTGCAATGGAGGAAAGACGGAAACAATCTCAGTGGAGGGGTACCATTTGAAAAGGATTCCCCTACCTTAGTACTCACAACAGATGCCTCCCTCCTAGGGTGGGGGGCATATCTGGAAGAGCATACAGTGCACGGTACGTGGTCCCCTGCAAAGTCACACCTGCACATAAATCTTCTAAAGCTCAGTTCAGTACACTTAGTACTGCAATCCATCAGATCTCTGGTCAGGAACAAGGTGGTACAGGTCAAGACAGACAATACCACCACACTGTATTACGTAAAGAAGCAAGGAGGGACAAGATCCGACCTGCTGTGCACAGAAGCAATGAAAATATGGAGTCTGGCATACTTCTTACAGGTGGTCCTATTGGCTGTCCACCTCCCAGGGAAGGATAACACTCTGACAGATGCACTCAACAGAATCAACCAAAACCACCACGAATGATCTCTAAACAGACAAGTACTGGAGTTGGTGTTTCAGAGGTGGGACACCCCAGAGATAGATCTCTTTGCATTCTCAGGAGAACCACCATTTGCCTTTATTATACTGCAGGCCTCCAATAAGTGGCACAGTGCCTATGGATGCCCTGGTGTTGGACTGGTCAGGAAGGAGCCTATATGCTTTCCCTCCATTTCCACTGTTACTCAGGGTCTTGATCAAGCTCAGGTCTCAGCCAGCTACCATTATCCTGATAGCCCCAGACTGGGCCAGGCAGCCATGGTACTTGCTACTGCTCTCTCATCTGTGGCTCAGCCCACTCATCATCCTCAGAGGCATAATCCTCTGACCTCCACTCAGAGCAGGATTCTGTATCCAAACCTCAAGTCTCTCAAACTCAAGGCATGGCTCTTGAAGACCTAGAGTATTCAGGACTACATCTTTCTGAGGGTGTACTCAGGGTTCGAAAAAGTTTTAGGAAACCCTCTACCAAGAAAACCTATGCCTCCAAATGGAAGAGGTTCTCTATCTGGTGTAACTCCAGTGGACAATACCTTCTCAAGCAGGGCTACCAGTCTTCTTAGACTATCTCACCCATCTGCACTCACCGAGCCTATAGTCCACTATCCTCAAGGTCCACCTGGCATTAGTCTCAGCCTGTCTTTCAGCCAGCAAGGGTACTTCTCTGGCTGCTAACCCTATTTTCAAGATGTTTATCAAGGGGTTAGCTCACCTGCACTCCCATAGAGATGGTGCCTTCCTGGGACCTCAATATTTGCATAGCTGTTAATGGAACCCCCATCTGAGCCCATGGCTAAAGCACATTTAATGTTTGTCACTTGGAAAGCCATTTTCCCGGTGGCCATCACCTCAGCTAGGAGGATAAGTAAGTTACAAGCTCTGTGCATAGAACAGAACTGTATCTTCTTCCACATGGACAAAGTGGTCCTCATCACCAACAGGAAATTATTTCCAATTGTTGTTTCTGACTTCCATCTTAATCAGTTTATCACTTTGCCAGTCTTCTTTACTGAACATTCTAGTTCAGGGGAACACAGGCTACAAAGCCTAGATGTCAAGAGGGCTCTCAACTACTATCTTGACCACACTAAGGCCCATAGGCAGGACAGACAACAGTTGTTTCTGACCTATGGGAATGTGGGAAAAGGAAAACCAGCTGCAGAAAGGACAATTGCTCACTGGAGAGTGCAATGCATACAGTTTTGTTACAGTAAAGCTGGTAATGAGACCTCAGTGGGTCTGAGGGCACATTCTACAAGGGGCACAGCTGCTATGATGGCAGCAGCCAGAGAGATTCCACTCTTGGAAATCTGCAAAGTAGCTACATGGAGAACAGTACATACTTTTACAAAGCATTACAGCTTGGATACACATCCCGAAGTGATGCCAGGTTTGGCACAGCAGTGCTGCAGAGCCTGCTTCCTAAATAGGGTTCTGTGCCCACCTCCAAAGGTACTGCTTCACAGTCTGCGAGAGATAATTATATTGAAGAATTCCTGGGGTTAGAAAAAATTACTCACCAAAGTAATCTTGTTTCTCCCAAGGTATTCTTCAATATGTTTAACTCTCCCACTCTACTTCCCCTTCCAGAGTCAGTTGGCCTCTGCATTACAGCTGGTGTTTTATTGTCATAAGGGTCTTACAATGGGTACGTTGAGTTTGAAAACCAGGTGGTTCTGTTTTACCTTCATGTGGTCCTATCTGTTGTTACCAGGGGACAGGGTTGAAGGGGGTTGTTACTGTTTAAGGTTTTTTATCATTAGTTACAATAGATCAGTAAGGGGTCTATACCTGCAGGCTCCAATGAATCTGAGCATTATTGAATGCAACCAGTTGGTAAGGGCAGCAGTTTAAATGGTGGCACGAGCCAATAGATGCTCCATCATCTGCGTAAGTTCCATTCATCTCCGGGGCAGTTCAACACAAGAGGCTGACTGTTAGAGTTAATCATATTGAATAATACCTTGGAAAAAAATAAGATTACTTTGGTATTTTTTTCTTTTGCATAGTGTTTTCCCAGCACTTCAACATGCACTAGGGTCTGTTTGCTTCCCGAATCAATAAGTCCTTTCACTGTCTTATCTCCCACCTTGACATCTGTTAAATACTTGTCCCAGTTTGCCTGGGACAATTTGCTCCAGTGTTACCCTCCATATTTGTATGGCAGTTTTTTACAATATGGCCTAGCTTATAACAGTTATAGCAAATAAGGTCTTTGGGTGCAGATTTGTTACCCCCACCAGAGTTCTTATCTGATTTGGCATTAAACTGTGAAAAAGAGGGTCTTACCTTTTCTTGGTTGTTACTTTGCTGCTACATGGTCTGTCTGGACATCTGATAGTCTCCAGCCAAAGAAACAGCCTTTTCCCCACTTTCTGGTCGGTGTTCTTTTACCCAAAGCTGCACATCTGTAGACATGATGCTGATGAATTGCTCCATTGCAAATAGGTCAGTGGTCTGTGGGACTGTTTTGCCCTCTGGTTGGAGCCATTTAATAAGGAGTTTTCTAAGTCGTGTGAAGGCTTCCCAAGGATTATTGACTGAGTGGTACTTCAGGGATGAGAATCTTTGCTGTAGGTCTCTTCTGAGATGTCATATCTTTTCAGGATTTCTCTTTTCACAATGTCATAGTTTTCTGACTATGCAGTGTCCCTATTGCTGTAGGCAAGTTGGGTTTTACCTGTCAGGTAAGGTACCAGCCGGCTTGCCCATTGCTGCTTTGGCCACTGGCAGGCTCCAGCAACCCTTTCAAATGTTGTCAGGTATGCTTCAATATCATCTGATGGATGCAACTCTGTAAGTTTCATGTTCTTAAGTTGTGCTCTGCTGGACCTGTAATAGATCCTCCAGCTTTGATAGCTTGCAAGGCATCCAGTTATCACAGCTTCTGCTGTTGCTACATCTCTTCTCTTCTCTACTTCTTTGTCTCTCTTTGTTGTATAGCCTACCATCTGAAGAAGGCAGACTTGCTTTCAGGTTCTGTCCTTGCCTGTTCTTCTTCTTCCATCACTGGTGCTGGCTGTACTGTCTCAGTTTTGACTTTTGTCTCTGCTAGTTTGGCTGCCATTCTTCTGGTAATCACTCCTGGGCTTACTCTTGCAGGATCCATATCATTCTTCTGTGCTTCCCTGGTACAGTACCAAGTCTAGTACCCATGCACAAAACTCCTAGCTTAGAGTTTGCATGGCATAAATACCACTTAGTCTGACATCATCTGTCATTGAGGCGCAGGTCAGGAAGCATAGGGAAGCTAGGAACAGTTATAAAATTTGCAAGTAGCATTTTATTATTATCAAAAACAATAAAATAAAAAAAAATTACATTATGCAGCATAGCTTTTCTGGAAGGCAGTTTAAACAAAAAAATCCTTCATCTGACAATCTTTCTATAAAATATCAGTCTCTCTGTCTCTCTCTCCAACAAAAGATTGCTCTCTTTATCTAATATCTTTTCCTAGCAATTAACTTCTGCATCCTGAGATTAAGTAACATGTCCTGTTTTCACACTTTGTCCTAAAACTGTGTCATTTTCTTTCCTTGCAGGTGCAGCAAAATAGAACATTGTGTCCCAGAATGGATTTCCTACTGACAACCCTGCAAATGAGCTTGTGGAGCTCCAGCTGCAGCTCAGGGTTAACCTCCTGAGTTCCAAACAGCTAGTTGCAATCATTTCAACAATGCAACTATATATATTTTCAAACCAGAGATCCCAGTTTCACATAAAGATCCACACATATTTTATAACTACAGATAAACAAAGGGGAAGAAAAGATGGAAACAGCAAGTAACAGCAAGTGAACGCAGGGGGATTGCAGGAGGGGGTTGGGGACTGTCAGAGTGATCAGTTCCTAGATCTCACAAGAAAATTTGGTTGCACAATCAAACAGACAAAAGACAAAATTTCTGCATAACAAATGGGACCGGATCTTATTCAACCCTGTCACATATCCCCCTCTTTAACAGGGAACCTCTTAAAAAAAAAAAAAAAAAAAAAAACAGGTTTCCAAAACTTTCTTTTAATTCTCTTCTAACATTACCTTATAACCTTTACAGTTATGCAATATGTCTTTTTCCATGATGACCACTACAGCAAACAGCTAGGTTTACACTCACACATTTTTTGTCAACCTTTGGGATTCTCAATTCCTGATCTATATCTTTTTTTTTTGTCCACTTTCTTTTACCTCCTCTACACTGGCAACCCCTGGACTCTCTCCAGTGTAGTCTCTCAATGCAGATGGTTCTGCCGCCACCTGAAGCCCTCCAGCATCCATCCTCTGACATTTGCCCATCTCTACTCCTCATCCCCCAGTATCTTGACCCCCCCGACTCTGGGCCCCCCAGGGTGGAACTGCCTACTCCTCTGGTGCTCTATCTGGGAATCCAGTGGAGTGACCAGGGAGAGTTGGAGGGAGTATTGGATGTGGGCTGGGAAGGTCGGGCATTGGGCATGAAGGCTAATCACTGGACCCACTTCCACTTACTAGGTGACAGGGATTTTCCTCCTTGTTCCGCCCACCCGTGCAGACGTGCAATGGTGTCAGCACGCAGAGGGCGCACTCCTGCCCCCTTCTTGTGGATGCCCACCAACACCGTTCCCCATTGGTGTTCTCCACCAAGGTGAGTGGTGGCCTGAGCCTCTACTTGGTGGGGAAGCCCCTGAATCCCACCCCAGGAGAGGAGAGCAGTCTAATGGGTGCTTGATTGTCTCCTCCCCCTCTGACCCCCGTCAGCCTGAGTTCACTCCCGAACCTGGGCCTGCGCAGGGACATAGCTACGATGGTGCAGTGAGTGCAGTGGCACCTGGGCCTTTGCAGTTTGAGGGGTCAAAATCATAATTTTGATGTTTATTCAAAACTGGGGAAGGGCCCTGTAACATTGCCTTGCACCCAGGCCCTCTGGGAATTTACTATGCTACTGGGTCAGTGGTGTGGCGCGAGGTGTGGCATCCAGTGCCTCAACCCTCAGTGCCACTGGGCCAGCTCACCTGATCTATATCTTGAAAGTGAATCAGCACTGACATTCACTTTTCCAGATTGGGGCATCACTTTGAATTTAAATTGCTACAGTGCCTGGTACCACCTTGTGATTCTGGAGTTTTTTTATCCTTCAAATTTCATTACACCAACAGAGAGGATTATGATTGGTTATAAGTATAAAGTCAGGTCCTAGCAAATAAAACTTAAGGGATTCCATGGCCCACTTTGCTGCAAAGCATTCATTTTCAATGGCTGAGTACCTTTTCTCTATGTCATGCAATTTCCTTCTGATGTGGGGAAAGTGACAAAGACAAGAAGGACAAGAATGGAGCAAAAAGGAGTAAGGCCATCAGGAAATGGAGGGTAATGAGTAACAATGCCCGTAGTCTGGGCAACAAGCTCCCTGAGCTCGTGGCCTTGATGGAAGAGGGATGCCTGGATATCATAGCAGTCACAGAAACATGATACACAGAGAACCATGACTGGGATGTTAACATACCAGGGTATATAACCTACAGGAGAGACAGGCAGGGGAGAAGAGCGGGAGGAGTAGCTCTCAATGTAAAGGATGGGATAAAAGCAACTGAACAAAAGAGTAAACAGGGAGGAGAGGAGGCACTGTGGGTCACCTTGGAGACTGGAAAGGGCACCACAGTCTGCACAGGGGTTGTGTACAGACCCCCATGTCAGGGGGAGGGAATGGACAAGGATATGATAGAAGTCATTCTTAGGATGGCAGAGAAAGGGGAGATACTGTTGATGGGAAACCTGAATATGCCAGATGTTAACTGGAGCACATTTGCTGCAGCCACATCCAAGAGTAGGGCCATTCTCGATGCCCTACAGGTGGCAGGACTCAGACAGCTGTTTTGGAACCCACTTGTGAGGGAGCAATCTTAGACCTCGTACTCTCAAATGGGGCAGGAGAGGATCTCAGATCTAGAAGTGGCTGCCATCTGGGAACAAGTGACCATCAAACAGTGTAGTCACGTTAAACTCAGCTACAGAGTCAAGCCATACAAAAAAATGAGGGTACTGGACTTCAGGAGGGCTGACTTTGGCAAGATGGGAGAGTGCCTCAGAAAAGCACTAGCAAACAGGCTAGAAGGAGGGGTGGAGCAACAATGGGGAATCATCAAAACTGCCATCACAGAGGCAACAAGCCTTTATGTGAAGCAAATAAACAAATCAAAATGAAAGAAAAAGCCACTATGGTTCACAAAAGAGGTGGCTGGGAAAGTCAGGGAGAAAAAGATAACATTCAGGAAGTATAAGGAAACACAGAAGAAGGATGACAGAGAGCTGTACCAGTTAACGCAGAAGGAAGCAGGGAAGGAAGTCAGAATAGCAAAGGCCCAAACTGTGGAAAAGATAGCCAACTCAGTTAAGAAGGGGGATAGGTACATCAGCGAGTGAAGAAAGACAAAGGGAGGGATAGTGAGGCTGAACAGAATGAACGATGGGTTGGCAGAGGGGGACAGTGAAAAAGCAGGGATACAGAATGAATATTTCTGCTCAGTATTCACAAAAGAGGAGGGGGAAGTGCCTAATCCAATTAACAGAAGCACTCTTGATGGGGGGGGGGGGTTCGATCCCAGACCTTTCAAAGAAGAAAGGGTTCTGCAAGAACTCCTAAAACTGAAGGTGGACAAAGTAATGGGGCCTGAGGGAATTCATCCCAGAATTCTAAAAGAATTAAGGGGGAACTAGTGAAACCACACACTACTCTTTTTAATAAATCATGGGAGGATGATGTGGTACCCGAGGACTGGAGCTAGGTGGATGTAATTCCCCTTCACAAAAGTGGGACCAAGACAGAGGCAGGAAACTACAGACCTGTCAGTTTGACCTCTGTGGTAGGGAAAGTGATGGAGTCACTTCTGAAGGAAAGAACTGTTGAGTACCTAGAGGCCAGTGGGGCAAAGGACCCAAGGCAGCATGGATTCACAGCGGGAACGTCATGTCAGACAAAGCTAATAGATTTCTTTGACTGGGGTGACCAAAGTAGTAGACTGGGAGGGGCTGTGGACATGGCCTACCTAGACTTTAACAAGGCATTTGACACAGTCCCACACAAAAGATTAATAGTCAGATTAACCAGCCTGGGAGTGGGTCCCAGGGTGGTAGCCTGGGTAGAACATTGGCTGGACAACAGGACACAGAAGGTAATTGTAAATGGAGTCAACTCTGAAGAAAGAGGAGTTACTAGTGGTGTACCGCAGGGTTCAGTACTGGGTCCAGTCATTTTTAATGTCTTTATTAGTGACATTGCAGAGGGACTGGAAGGAAAAGTATGCCTCTTTGCAGATGACACAAAGATCTGCAATAGGGTTGATACACAAAGAGGCATGAAAAGGATGAGAAGGGACTTGGCAAGGTTGGAGGAATGGTCAGAAGTATGGCAGCTAGGATTCAGTGCAAAGAAGTGCAAAATAATGTACATGGGAAACAAGAACCCAGGGGAAGATTACACAATTGGGGGTAGTAACAACAACAAAAAGAAAGGGACCTGGGGTAATCAAATCAGATGACCTTAAGGTTAGCAAGCAATGTGAGAAGGCAGTAGGAGGGCTGAGGGTATACTGGGATGCATAGGAGAGGCATCACCAGCAGAAAACAGGAAGTTGTTATCCCTCTGTACAGACAGTTGTTGAGACCCCATCTGAGTACTGCGTCCAGTTCTGGAGACCCATCTCCGCAAGGACATAGACAGGATTGAGGCAGTCCAGAGGAGGACAACTAAAATGGTGCAGGGTCTGCAAGAGAAGCCGATGAGGAGAGACTAAAGGAGCTTAATATGTATACCCTTGAGGAAAGAAGGGAGAGGGGAGATGATAGAAACTTTAAGTACCTCAGTGTAATCAACAAAGTCCAAGAGGGTAGCGTCTTCAGAAAAAGAGACGTGCAAGAACAAGGGACACAATTTAAAGATGGGGGGTGTTCAGGGGCAATGTGAGGAAGCATTTTTTCACAGAGAGGGTAGTGGATGCATGGAACAGCCTTCCTGAGGAGGTTGTGGGGTCTAAAACTGGGGGAGAATTCAAGAATGCATGGGACAGACATAAGGCAATTCTTGTGTGGGGTAGGAAGAAATAGACTGTTGGTTAACTAGGATCTGCGGCCTATCCTGTAGGTAGGGAAATGGGCAGACTAAGTGGGCCAAGCTGTTCTTATCTGCCGTCAAAGTCTATTTTTCTATATATAGAATGGGATGTTCCTTCCCCTCTATATTCTGATTCAGGACTGTACCTATGCCTACCTATGATGCATACTAAGGTTCATACTAAGGTGCAGAGAGGAGCAAGGAGGCCGAGGTCCATATAAGCCAGAGGGTAATAGGATAAACTATACACAGAATTAATTAATTAATCCAATCGCTATTTGAAAAGACCTTTAATTTAGCTAATAATTACATCCAGAGGGAGTTTATTCCAGGGGCCAATAGCATGGAGAGTAAAGAAGCATTTTCTAGTGATGTGTTTAAATGATTTCTGTATCAGCTGTAAAGGATGGCCTCTAATGCCATGGGCATACGTTTCAAACTCGAGGTCCAATTCAGACATTAGGTAAGGATCTTGGAGAATATTGAAAAGAAACATAAGGTCACCTCTAAGGCGACGAGTAGATAATGACATGAGATTTAAGATTGTCAACCTATTTTCGTAGAATACTGCCTTGAGACCGGAAATATGTTTTGTAAATTTCCGTTGTACTTTTTCCAGTGAATGGCAGTCAGAATTTTTTTATGGGCACCATAACTGGGAAGCATACCTAAGATGGGGCCTGACATATCCTCTAAAAAGAGGGTTAGTACTTGAGGATCCCTAGATTTGATATTTCGGAGAATGGACCACACAACACAATTTGCATTACTGATTACGCCTTGAATATGTTTATACATAGATACATAGACAGTGTCGGCAGATAAGGGCCTATGGCCCACCCAGTCTGCCCATTTGAGCTTGTAAGTTCAGTTTGTTTTCCTAGAAGTCTGTTTCCCCTTACCCCTGACCTCTAGAATTCCTTTATGTCTATCCCATGCATTTTTAAATCCCGTGATTGTTTCAGCCCTCACCACTTCCTCTGGCAGGGTGTTCCACTTGTCCACCACCCGTTCTGTGAAGAAATTCTTTCTCATGTTTCCTCTGAATCGTCCTCCCTCCAACTTCATCCCATGCCCTCTAGTCCTGGAACATCTTTTTCGCTTAAAAAATAGTGTTTTCCTGCACCCTGTTTCTCCCTGTAAGATATTTGTATGTCTCTATCATATCTATGTCCTTACGTAGGTATGGTCTCCAGAACTGTACACTGTACTCCAGGTGGGGCCTCACTAGTGTCTTGTATAGCGGAATTATGACCTCCTTTTTCCTGCTGGTGATGCCCCTGCCTATACATCCCAGCATCCTATTTGCTTTACCTGATGCCTTGTCACACTGTTTCCCTACCTTGAGGTCATCAGAGATGACAACCCCAAGATCCCTTTCCTGCTTGGTGCATGCTATATCCTCACCCCCAACTGATATATTGTGCCAGGGTTTTTGTGCCCCATATGCATTATCTTGCACTTCTTTGCATTGAATTTCAACTGCCAAACCCTTGACCATTCTTCAAGTTTCTGCAGGTCCCTTCTCATTCTGTCTACACCCTCTGTGTCTACTCTGTTACAGAGCTTTGTGTCATCAGCTAACAGTGAAATTCTGCCTTCTAGATCCCATGCAATGTCACTGATGAAGATGTTGAATAGGACCGGTCCCAGCACTGATCCCTGTGGTACCCCACTGGTCACTCTTCCCTCTGTGGAGTGACAGCCATTTACCACCACCCTCTGTGTCCTGCCACCCAGCCAGTTACCTACCCACCACACTACTGTCCTGCCCACACCCATATTCCCCAGTTTGTGTAATAGTCTTCTATGTGGCACAGTGTCAAAGGCCTTGCTGAAGTCCAGATAGGCCATGTCCACTGCCCTCCCTGATCCACCTCCTAGTCACCCAGTCAAAAAATTCAATGAGGTTGGTCTGACATGACCTCCCCCTGGTGAAACCATGCTGCCTTGGGTCCTGTAGTCCATTGACAACCAGATGTTCCACAAATCTCTCCTTCAGTAGTGTTTCCATGATTTTTCCCACTACCGAGGTGAGGCTGACTGGTCTGTAGTTCCCTGCTTCCTCTTTGTTCCCACTTTTGTATAAGGGGACTACATCTGCTGTCCTCCAGTCTTTGGGTATCTCCCCTATTTCCAGTGATTGGCTAAACAGGATAGCCAGAGGTTCAGCCACCACCTCTCTTAATTCTTTAAGGACCCTGGGGTGCACCCCATCTGGCCCCATTGCTTTGTCAACTCTTATTACTTCCAGTTCCTTCAGGACCCTTTCTCGTGTAAAGGGACTTGTGTCCATTTCTGCACCATTCTCACCCCTTGTACTCCCTTCAGACCCATTACCCCCCTCTTCCTCAGTAAAGACTGAGTACCTACTTGCTCACCCCCCACAGCTAGCAGTGGAACCAGTGAACCAGAGGAGTGGCTATCTCTGCAAAGCAGTGTGCAAAAGATGGAGATTAGTGTCCAAAAGGTGGATAAGCAGAAAAGGGGCAAAATTCAGCAGAAGGGCAGACAGCAAGGAGAACCAGGGATAAATGACAACCAAGGAAGGGGCTGGAGTAGAACAGTGAAGCAGGCTAGGAGGTCAAATCATGGAAAGCCATGTGTGCAAATGCCAGGAGCCGTGCAACAAGATGGAAGATCTGAGGCTGTCATGGTACAGTCAGACCTGGACATTGTGGCCATCACGAAACCTGGTGTAATTATAACCATGACTGGGAGATGGCCATACCTGGCTACAACATATTCAGAAGAGACAGAGGAGGCAGGAAGGGAGGAGTGGCACTGTATGTGAAAAATGACATAAGGCCACAGAGATCCAGGAGGAACAAAATGGGGAGAGATACTGTGGGTTAAGCTGGAAAGGAAAATGGGGCCAGCCATCCGCACAGGTGTGGTCTATAGACCACCAGCTCAGGAGGAAGAAACAGATAGGGAGTTGATGCTAGCCATCCAAAGGATGGCAGACAAGGTGAGGTAGTACTGGTTGAGACTTCAATATTCCAGACGGGACTGGAGCATCCCAGCAGCAGCATCAACTAGGAGCAGATTTATCCTGACTCCCTTCAGGGTGCCTTCCTCAAGCAACTGGTCATGGAACCAACTCGGCAGAAGGCAATACTGGACCTTCTGCTCACAAACAGGGACAGTGTGATGGGGGTAACAGTGGGGAGCACCTGGGTAACAGTGACCATCAGTCATTGTGGTTTGAAATCACAGAAAGAGCAGAACCAAACCACACAAAAACACGATCCTGGATTTTAGGGGGCAGACTTTGGGAAAATGGGAGATACTTGAAAGAGGCATTAAGGGAATGGGACAGGAATCAGGGGTTGAGGAACAGTGGGCAGTATTTAAAATGGGGATTATAAGAACAACAGAATTATGTATTAAGCAGGTTAGCAAGAGGAAAAGGAAGAGGAGACCATTATGGTTTTCCAAAGCAGTAGCAAAGGAAGTTAAAGCCAAAAAGATTGCATTCAGGCAATACAAAAAGACACAGGCAGAAGGGGATAGGGAGAAGTACCAGGAGAAGCAAAGGGAGGCAGGGAGGTCAGTGCAAGGCCAAAGCTCAGACAGAAGAACACATTGCAAAATCAGTGGGTAGAGGGACAAAACCTTTACAGGCATATAAGGAAAAACAAAGACAAAGGGAGGGATAGTGAGACTGAAGGGGAGGATGGGGGTCATGGGAGGATGACAACAGTAAAGCTGACATACTGAACAGGTATTTCTGCTCAGTCTTTATTGAGGAAGAGGAGGGTAATGGGTCTGAAGGGAGTACAGGGTGAGAATGGTGCAGAATGGACACAAGTCCCTTTACACGAGAAAGGGTCCTAAAGAACTGGAAGTAATAAGAGTTGATAAAGCAATGGGGCCAGATGGGGTGCACCTGTCCTTAAAGAACTAAGAGAGGTGGTGGATAACCTCTGGCTATCCTGTTTAGCCAATCACTGGAAACAGGGAGATACCCAAAGACTGGAGGACAGCAGATGTAGTCCCCTTACAAAAGTGGGAACAAAGAGGAAGCAGGGAACTACAGACCAGTCAGCCTCACCTCGTAGTGGGAAGATCATGGAAGCACTACTGAAGGAGAGATTGGTGGAACATCTGATTGTCAATGGACTACAGGACCCAAGGCAGCATGGTTTCACCAGGGGAGGTCATGTCAGACCAACCTCATTGAATTTTTGACTGGGTGACTAGGGAAGTGGATCAGGGGAGGGCAGTGCATGGCCTATCTGGACTTCAGCAAGGCCTTTGACACTGTGCCACATAGAAGACTATTACACAAACTGGGGAATATGGGTGTGGGCAGGACAGTAGTGTGGTGGGTAGGTAACTGGCTGGGTGGCAGGACACAGGAGGGTGGTGGTAAATGGCTGTCCTCCACAGAGGGAAGAGTGACCAGTAGGGTACCACAGGGATCAGTGCTGGGACCGGTCCTATTCAACATCTTCATCAGTGACATGGCGAGGACCTAGAAGGCAGAATTTCACTGTTCGCTGATGACACAAAGCTCTGTAACAGAGTAGACATACCAGAGGGTGTAGACAGAATGAGAAGGACCTGCAGAAACTTGAAGAATGGTCAGGGTTTGGCAGTTGAAATTCAATGCAAAGAAGTGCAAGATAATGCATATGGGGCACAAAACCCTGGCACAATATATCAGTTGGGGAGTGAGATATAGCATGCCCAAGCAGGAAAGGGATCTTGGGGTTATCATCCTGATGAACTCAAGGTAGGGAAACAGTGTGACAAGGCAGCAGGTAAAGCAAATAGGATGCTGGGATGTATAGGCAGGGGCATTACCAGCAGGAAAAGGGAGGTCGTAATTCCGCTATACAAGACACTAGTGAGGCCCCACCTGGAGTACAGTGTACAGTGTACAGTTCTGGAGACCATACCTATGTAAGGACATAGACAGGGTAGAGAAGGTTCAGAGGAGGGCAACAAAGATGTTTGCATGCATTGCATCACAAGTCCTATGAAGACAGGTTGAAGGAACTGAACATGTACTCCCTGGAGGAGAGGAGGGAGAGAGGGGATATGGATAGAGACATACAGCATCTTACAGGGAGGAACAGGTGCAGGAAAACACTATTTTAAGCGAAAAGATGTTCCAGGACTAGAGGGCATGGGATGAAGTTGGAGGAGGACGATTCAGAGGAAACATGAGAAAGAATTTCTTCACAGAATGGGTGGTGGACAGTGGAACACCCTGCCAGAGGAAGTGGTGGGGGCTGAAACAATCACGGGATTTAAGAATGCATGGGATAGACATAAAGGAATTCTGGAGGTCAGGGGTAAGGTGCAACAGACTTCTAGGAAAACAAACTGAACTTACAAGCTCAAATGGGCAGACTGGGTGGGCCATATGCCCTTATCTGCCGACACTGTCTATGTATCTATGTATCTATGTAACAGTAAATGTGATCAAGGGATCCTTCAGTGGAATTGGAGGGGGAATTGCATTCTGATTAACAGGTGTAAAGATATTGCAAAATTCCTTGTTAAATATATCCGTCATGATTTTAGGGTTAGACGTTCGGCTGTTATTCATAGTAATGGGGCCAACTTGACAAGATGTTTTTTTTCAAGGAGTTAATATATGAGTAAAACTTTTGGCTATTTGTTTTGTTTGCAGTGCAAGCAAGATTATATTCCCATCTCAACTTGGCTTTCCTAATGTTCTTTTTGCATTTTTTTTGAGATTTTTTATAGGATTCCCAATTAGTAGTGGATTTATTTTGACATATATTATATTTTCTATTTTTTCAACATATCAATTTTTTATTTCATGATTGATCCATTTAGGGAACTGTTTACCACTAGGAAATTTAGTTTTGGATGAAATAAATGAGTCACATAGTTCCAAAAGTATTATTTTGTACTTGAGCCACTTTTGTTCAGCGGTTATGTTTGTAAAAACAGAAATCCAGTTAATATTATTAAGGTGATTTTTAATAGTTGGTAAATCAGATCTGTCATATAGATAAATAGTAATAGAATTATGGTCGAATATAGAGTATTTATTTAGGGTAAACTGAATGGAATTATGGTCACTGCCCCCAACTGGATTGCAAATCTTGACATTGTCAAGTTGCAGATCTGAATTACAAAGAACAAGATCTAAGATATTATCACCACATGTGGGAAGGGAGATCAATTGTTTTAGATTTAATTCCAAACACACTGCCAGAAGTTTGGTACCCCTACTACTAGAAGCAGTGAGGTTCTTCCAGTTAATATCACTGATATTAAAATCCCCAAGCTCACTGGTCTTATCAATTTCTCTAAGAATAGCTTCCAATATTTCTATAGGGGAATTCGAGGGGCGGTAACATGTGCCCAGAATAAGGAAATCGTTTGGTGCAATGTACAGTTTAATCCATAATGATTCAGTAGATAGACTGTAAGTTTTGATACGGCTAGTGATATCAACAGAGTTTAGTTTGTTATTGATAAAGAGGGCAACCCCAACACCTTTACAGTTTTGTCTGTTTAGTTTATAGGAGGCATAGCCTGATAACTAGATATCCCAGGATGCCTTGTAGTCACCTCAAGTTTCACAAACTGAGATGACATCAATATTTTCCTTACATGCTATATGTTGCAGTTCATCATATGTATAGGTTAAAAATCTAGAATTAAAACTTAAGAAATGAAGTTGGTGACTAGAAAGTTTACTACTATTGGGTGATGTCTTATGAGACAAAGGATGGCCCTCAATCTTCCCCCTATACTTTAGTTTAAATGGGTATTAATTGTTGATAGAAAATGTGTGCCTAACAGGGCATTACCCCATCTACTGAGATGCAATCCATCTTTGAAAAATAATTCCACTCTATCAGTGAATTCTTCCCAGTGGATAATATAGGTGAAGTTCTGACGAAAGCACCATTTGCAGATCCAGTTATTAATAAGCATAATTTTTTTATTCAATGAATGTGAATATCTTGGAATTAGAAGAATTTCTGAGATACAAATATCACTTCCCATTTCAACAAGTTTGTTAGTTATGGCAACAAAGGATGCTTTAATGTCTTGGATGGAGTCCTAAATCATGTTATTAGCTCTCACGTGAATAATAGTAACAGGGTTAGTACATTGATTATCCATAATACTCTTGAGCATACAGGAAATATCGGAGATTTTTGCCCTGCTGAAACTGAATCAAGTCCTGTTGTGTTTATCAGGGTTAGAGATGGTCTTCTCTAAATGTTTAATTATAGAATCTCCTAATACAAAAACTTGTTTTATGCTGGGCCTAACAGATGTGTTATTAAAATTTGTTAAGGGTACAATATTGTCAGAATTTGGTGTTATAATGGCAGAGAAATCAATTAATAATGGGCTTGAGGTCACAGAATTGGGTAGGTGTAAAGTGTTGGTGATGGATCCGGATACAAGAAAGGAAGCATTAGACTGGATGTCTTGGGGGGAGTCAACTTGACAGGCCTTGTGGCTTCATGCATCTGACTGTAGTAAAAATTATTTCTCAAAGTCTGGGCTTCTTTAAACAGTGGCTGAACATAATGCAGCCTTGATGGCCCGAAAAGCCTCATCACACTCTGGGGTCCATTTCACATTATTCAGGCACTGTTTCTTCATGGGTTCAATGGGGGGGGGTAGCTAACTGGGCAAAGATGGGAATAAATCTTCGATAGTAACCAGCCAGACCTAAAAGTGATCTGAGTTTACTGAGTTTGAAGAACAAAAGAAGGCTCAAGGCCCATCAAGATTGTCCCTCTCAATGTGTGGGTCATTTGGTGTTCACTGATTTGGTGCTAAGTCACAAATCAAGCTTCTTTTTAAACGTTTCAAAATTAGTTAAATACACAAATTCTTGTAGTAAATTCCACTGTTTAGATGCTGTTACACAGGAAAAGTTATCACGCTTGTTTGTGTTTGCCCAGTCAACCGTTAACTGTCGGTTATGAAGTCTACCGACAGTACGTTTATTTGCGAATGAAAGTCCGCATTGTGAAATTAAATCAGGTGAGTTTAGTAGTTTAAAAATAAAGAGAATATTACACCTGTGTCTTCCAAGATGTAATGGGTGTAATCCGGTTTCATTCAATCTTGTGTTATAATCTGTGGTTGCTAATCTCGGAATCACCTTAGTGACTTGTCTCTGAACCTGCTCTAAATGGCTGATGTCTCCCTTGAGGTATGGACTCCAGAATGGAGAACCATAACCCATATAGGGTCTAATATATGCCCAATATAAGGGAACCAAGCAATATTCAGATTTTTTAATGAAGGTCTTTCTCACCTGTTTGAGAATTCCATTAGTTGCTCTTGCTACTTTGTTGCTGTGATCAGAAGAGGAGAGTTTGTTATTAATTATGATACCTAAGCCCCGTTCACTAGCAGATGATTTAAGAAGAGAGTTGTTGAGGTAGTAATCATTGTTCAGATTTTTTTTGGCAAAATGAAGTACCATACATTTATTAACATTAAATACCATGGAACTGGAGTTAGCCCAGAGTTCAATTGATCTTAGATCGTTTTCAGGTATTGTTACATAAGTTGGGCTATTAACTCTACCTCCAAGTTTGGTATCATCAATGAACTTTAAGATGTTATTACTTGAGTTAATTGTCATGTCACCAATAAAAATATTAAATAAGGATGGCCCAAGCACAGATCCTGACATGTTTCTTAGTTTTAGGGACAGAACTGCTAGCTGCAGCTTCTATCTTACAAATCACTGGCTTTACGTCTCCATTTCCCAAAACATAACCAAAAATATCTGGTTTTCTACATGCCCAGTGCATATTTGGTAGGATTAATGGTCAGACTTGCCATCTTAATAGATCAGGTAACTGCTCGTAGGTGCTCCGGGGGCTTTCTCAATCTGGACTGTACACCTTAAGGTACTGGTTCTTTGAAATCCACAGTAGTCTTGATAATTCTGACTAGATTGCATATCTGGTCAAAGAAACATGATTTAGCTGTTAGTGTTTTGGAATCCTATACTGTATCTTGCTCAATATCTGATTCTTTGTCTGATTCATCACCTAAGTCTGGTTTGTCCCCATCTGGTTTGCATAGGGAACATCAGTAGGGTAGGTGGGTTTGGGAGAGGCTGAAGTAGAATTTGGTGGAACATGGAGACTGGCAATCTCTGTCAGAGAATAAGTTGATACCCTTCCATCTCCCAAAGGCATAGACCATAAGCACCTTTCCAGTATGTGACTCTATTGATGAGGTGATGTCAAAGAAATGGGAGGCATGGAAACCATCCAGGATTCCCAAGAGAAAATCCTGGGTCAAGATGTACTGTTTACAGGAGGATAAGTTTAAAATATGGTGCAACACATCTATTGTTGAACCTCAAATAGCTGCCTTAAGCAAAAATATGTTCCTACTGTCTGAAGGAACCACTGGGCTCATGGAAGAAGCAACACATTAAGTAGAAGGCATGCTCAAGAATTATGAACTAGCCACCTATGCATTATGAGCACCACCATAGCTATACAGTATATGCAACAAGAGCCCAGCTAACATGGTTGCATAATGTACACAAATCCCTCACACCCAAATCTTCAGAGACTTAGCTGATGGAGCAAGCAATGCAATCCACCAAATACCTAGCCAACATGACATTTGACTCTTTAAAGATAAATGCCAGAGTGGCATTCATAGCAAATGGTACATGCAGGACACGGTGGCTCAAACTATAAAAGACAGATACAGAATCCAAGATTATATTGCAATAGTTGCCCTTCAAAGGTGGTCAACTATTTGGAGAAGGTCTGGAAAGATTTCCAAAGCTAAGCATGAAGGCAAGAGTGTAGGGAAGGAAAAGAATGTGTGTTCCAGATACCTTCCATTACCACATACAGTAATAGATTTCATAGGAAAATAAATTTTTGTGGCAGAAGGTAACAATTTAACAATAACAGACATAACAGGTTCTGATCATCCTTCTCATCCAACTCCAACAACTAGGTCAGGAACCAAAACAGAAGGGATCATTTTAACATTTTTTTAATCCAATCAATGACTACAGCCCTCACAGTCTCAGTTTGGCCCACTCACCAATCAG
This sequence comes from Neoceratodus forsteri, assembly GCA_016271365.2. Taxonomy (NCBI): domain Eukaryota; kingdom Metazoa; phylum Chordata; order Ceratodontiformes; family Ceratodontidae; genus Neoceratodus; species Neoceratodus forsteri. Next base: position 1,334,209,717 of record CM057453.1, on the reverse strand, counting down.
GGTGAGTCTCAGGCAATACTTTCACAAATAGAAACCTTCAATCCAAGGAAAGTGGGTTCTGGAAGTCGTGGACAGGGGGATACGTCATAGAACTGACTCATCAATCTCAAGAAAGTCCAGAGCAGGTACAATGCATCATAAACACACTCATCAAAAACAGGGCAGGTACCAGAGGAACTAAAGTGTCAAGTGAATATATTCATTATACTTTGTGGTACCCAAGAAAACAGATGACTTATGTTCTATGCTCAACTTGAAATACTTAAATTAATTTGTTCAGCGCAGAAAATCCAAAATGGAGACAATGCGGTCCACCCCCAGGGTGATGCGACGAAGAACTTCTTAACCTCCCTAGACATGAAGGCTGCATACTGTACTTATATCTCAATCAGACAATCACACCACAGATATCTCAGATTCCACATTCTAGACAGACTACCAATACCAGGCCCTGCATTTTGAGCTAGCCTCAGCACCAGGGCCATTCACATAAGTTTCAGTAGTACTGGTAGCAAAACTAAAAGAGGAAGGTATTCAGATTATTGTGTACCTGTGCGACTGACTGATACACACCAAGTCAATGACTCAGGCATACAAAGAAACACAGACTGTGCTACTGTATGCTGTCTGGAGGATCATGGATCAGTAATAAACCAAGAAAAGAGCAGTCTCAACCCCAGTATACTCACGGAACACCTTGGGGCACAAATAGACACTACAGCTGGGCTAGTACTTCCATCTGCAAAGAGAATGGACAACATGATGCAACAGGCTACATAACTACTAAACAACAAACCACCAAAGCTGGAACAGCTGGTGCACATATTGGGAATGATGGCCTCTGGCATCAACTTGGTACCATGGGCCCGCTGGAACCAGAGACCACACCAGCTACTGGCTACACAGAGGGGGTTCAAGACAGTCTATGAGATGTTGACAAGAGTCTCACTGAGAACACTGGTCATGAAATCACTGATCTAGTGGACCAGCCAATCTAATGTCACCAAGAGAGTAACCCTGGATGCCCGATATGATGTGATGATAGACAAAGATGCCAGTATCAAAGGGCTCGGGAGCTTAGATGAACTTCTACGCAGCTCAGGAGAAATGGACCAAAGCAGAAATTAGCCTACCTATCAATGTTCTTGAAATGAGGGCGATCTTCAACACTCTGATTCATTGTCAATCAAATATTAAGGGCAAACACATACTAATACGCTCCAACAACAGGGCTACGATGGCATGCATTGTGACACAGGGCAAGATAAAGAGTAAATGAATGTAAAAAGAGGTGAGAAATGTACTAGATTGGGCCCAGAACAATCCAAAATACATTTCTGCAATGAATCTGGCAGGGAAACTCAGTGAGATGGCAAATTGGCTCAGTAGATAGAAAATGTACCCAGGCAAATGGACACTGCATTATAAGTGTTCTCAGTCATAGACAAAAGGTGCAGACCCATCCGGGTAAACTTGATAGCCACCAGCAACAATGCTCAAGTACAGGCATTTTATTCCCAATTCAAGGAACCATACTTGGCGGGCATAGATGCCATCATATGGTCATTTGAGGTAGTATACATCTTCCCACCGTTCCCACTTATATTTCAAGTCTTGCAAAAAATCAGAAAGACAAGAGTGAGAGTCATCCTGATCACACCCTACTGGCTGTGCAGAACATGATTCATAACAATTGTAGTGATGGCACTGGATCACCCATGGAGACTACCCAACAGGCCAGACATACTCACACAGAGTGCAGTCAGATTCCACAGCTTGCGCAATCTAAAGTTGATGGCCTGGGTCCTAAAAGGCAGAGACTGCTAAGAGTAAAGGTAATTGATACTGTGGTTCAATCAAGAATGTCTTCTTCTACTACATCTACTTACAGAAGGCAATGGTCCATATTCACACGATGTTGCAAACAAAATAACATCCAATCAGAAAATGCATCAATCCTGGATGTATTGCTATATTTACAAAAAAGGACTCAACAAGGGACTATCTCCACCCTCATTGAGGATCCAACTAGTGGCCATCAGGGTGGCTCAAGGTCAGGTAAGACATGTGGCCCCTGGTGTACACAAGGATGTGTTTTGTTTCCTGAAGTCATTGTCCATCCTATCAGTCAACAACGAAACAAATCATAGCCCCCCTATGGCCTCAGTTTTATTCTCAATGTCCTGAAATTCATGATCATCAAACCACTGAATTCATTTGAACTAAGGTGGATGAACCTTAACTCAAGTTTTGCCCTGGCGCTCATTATGTATCAAGATTAAGCAATGGAAAGTTCAGACTTCACCAGGTAATCAGGAAGTAAGACTGAGTTACTGGTAGTGTTCATCTCTGCCAGGAGAACATGTGAACTTCAAGCACTCTGGTATAAGGAACCATTTCTGATTTTTCATGACAACAGAGTCACACTACGGATCGATTCCATCATGCACACCTAAGATCTCATCTGATTGCCACTCTAGTCAAACGATAGAGCTACCAGCTCTCCTACTGGATCCAAACAACCCAAAGGAAAAGAACCTGCATACACTAGATGTAAAGAGGGCACTCTTCACATACATACAGTAAATGGGACAATGGATTTCTGAAAGCCGGACAGAGTATACCTGATAGTACAAGGAAGCAAGAAAGGTGCTCCTGTGTCCAAGTCCACTATTGCTTGTTGGCTAAAAAAGGGCAATACAAGAAGATTACAAAGCAGCATCAGCACTAACCCCACCTAAAGACATTAAGACCCACTTGACCAGGGCAGTGGCCATGTCTTGGGCAATGAGAATCTTAGCCTCTGCTGAATAATTTTTCACTGCAGCAGCATGGTTTTCTATCCACACATTCACCAGACACAACAGACTGGGCGGTTTCTGTGCACCAAAGGCTAATTTGGGCTGATCAGTGCTAAATGCTGATATCAATGCTGTTCCCACCAATGACCCATCTTCCTCACCCTGATCTTGTTTGTCATATTGATTTTTAGTACCCAGTACATAAGGAGTTGCAGTGCCTCAGAGATTATGACCCACGATGGTAGTTTACTCACCTGGAAAAGATGATTGTGGGAGTATATCTCTGAGGCATGCCAAGGGCCACCCAGACAAGGAGACAGATCAAGTTCGGGGCTTGGCTGTTAGTATAACTGATGATGACCGGCATACCCTATGGGCTAGACATAGTTTGTTTTGTTGAGGGAATAACATCTGAAAACTTAATTTTACCTGCCATTCTCTATTTCTTTGGTCACAAAGCTATCATAGAATTTGAAACATAGAATTTGACGGCAGATAAGGACCACTTGGCCCACCCAGTCTGCCCATTTCCCTACCTACTGGATAAGCTGCAGACCCTAGCTATCGTCTATATGTACAGTATACTGGTGTAATAATAGATGCCTGTACAGATATACTATCAATCACAACTTGGGAAGAACTCTAACTGAGAATTCTGGGTCAGGGCAGAGCCTAAAGGAGAACTGCACTGAATCTGCTAGTCATTTTTCCCAACAGAAGCAGATTTTAGATACTTGTTCAAAGTCTGTTACTGTTCTAGCTAAAGAGTCATTACTTTTTTTTTTTACATATTTCTTCCTTGTCCTGCAGGCACTCCTACTACCCTTTCAGCTGTTCACCCCAGCGTCATCTCTGAAGGATCAGACCCCCTCTCTTGAGTTCCCACGACTTACCCTTCATGGCAGTATGGTGGGAAGCATCTTGACCCACCGTAATGGATCCAGCCAGGGAGGTGCCCGCTCGGGGGCAGCGCCACGGGAGACAGCTTCATACTGCACGGCCAGGAATTTTTCTGATTTTCTCCCTGACGGAGGTGAGGCATGCAGTGATGCCCATGGAGAGAGTGTGTATGTGCTCCTCCTAACGTCTGCCCCATCTCTTCCCCTTATCTGCAGCATTGGTGTACTGCCCCCCAGCTGCCGCTAGGGGCCAGTCAGATGCCAACTGCTGGTGACCCCCCGGAGAAGGAGAGCAGTCCATTGGATGCTCACTCCTTCTTCTCCCCTGCCGACTCCCCGCAGCCCATGCTCGTTCCTGAACACGGGTCGCCGGCGTAGCTGGAGGTAAGGCATCCAGTGCCTCATCCCTCAGCACTACTGGGCTGACTAACAGACATTTTGTTTATGCAGATAGGTGTTTCTGATTTACATGCAGCTGGTAAGTACCATTTTAGTACTCTGTGAAGCAGTTTATAGTGTATGGTGGAACGTTGTTCTCCACAGAAATCCATCCTTGTCGAAACTTTGTACTCACACACTAGTGACGTCTAAAGTGCAGCAGAACAATTTTTTCTGCTGCACTATGAACACCACACACTGTGTCCTCGAGCAGCATTTGACAGTTAGGGCTCACTCAATAGACAGGACACATAGCGAAATCAGCAATGTCGGCGGCAGTACTAATGTTTAGTGTTAAAACGTTCAAAATGTAACGTTTTTAAACAGTTAAAATGTCAAGCGCAAACACATTCAAAATGTAAAGTTCCTTTTTCCTTCAAAAATGACATTCCACCATACACTATAAAGAAAAGTGCTTGGGGAACATTTGACAACAGGGCATCTTTCACCTCGTTGGCACTATGACGATGGATTACCTCTCGACCTGCGCTCTCGAGGTAATCCATCGTCATAGTGCCAACTTGGTGAAAGAATAGCCCTGTTGTCAACTGTTCCCCATGCACTGTCCTATATATGTCCCTGTTCTGCTCTTCAATTGTTCACACAATGCATTGTTATTCTATTACAGAACTCTGTGGCTGAGAGGGACATAAACTACATCATACAGTTCTAAGCAAGTAATAATACCTGACAGGGTGGGCGGTATTGGACAATATCGGACCACCCAGGTGCGTAATGAGGCCTGACGCCGCAGGCAGAGGGCCTTATAGCTCTTGGAAGGTCTGGTATTGCCCATACTGCCCACCCTGGAGGGTATTATTGCGCTTAGAAAATGGGCTACCGGTTGCAGTTTTGTGTGGGTTTTTACAAAATTAAAGAAAAAATTAAAAAACATATAAATAAGACTGAATTTTAAATGTTGTGCTTGTAAAGTAGTCCCTTCCTTTCTGTGCTATTCCATCTCCTTTCACTCCCCCTACAATGCCATTCTGGTATTTATCCCCCAATAACAGGACATTGCGTTAAGTTTTGTCAGGAGCAGTCTGCAAAAAACAAAACAAAAAAAAAACAATATAAACAACCACCACAAAACTGGTTTTCTGCCCCACATGAAGGAGTGTTTTGTTTGTTTATTTTTTTACACTGCTTTTAGGTGTGTGCCCTTATTTGACCTGCCACGTAAACCAGGAAGTGCAGAGCAACAAATGCGGCAGGGCAGTGCTGCAAATGTGTTTTTTACATGCCCCTTCCGACAGACATGCCACGAAGAGGATCGCTATCAGGATAATTTTTAAAAGGGGTTGAGCAGCAGACATAAAGGAAAAGGTCTGGTGACCAGTGAGAGAGTACCAGGTTAAGGTTTGGCTGTTGGAGCGAGCACCACGATTTCGTCGCAATTGAAAACATGGACATAATGAGTAGAGAGGTAGCTGCGTTAAGTTAGGAGAAGGGGATTTACGTTAAAAAAATACAAAACTACACATTTTGCTGTGACATTTTGGAGTGGTTACCATTTATCTGTGATTGCTAGTATGTTGGAAGCAGTAGTGGTTGTATAAGTCATATAGGGAGAGGCGTGTGCGGCTGTTTAAAAATAAAGGCACTAGTAGTCCAAGTACAGTTACAGGAAGCTAATGATCATGCTGATCGCTTAATACTTCCTTCTCAAATGTGTTGATTCTGGGTCATTTTTTTCATGTTGCAACGAGTGAGCCCAGCAGACGCTGGTGTCTGTTTTTTTTTTTTGTGGGAGCTTCGGTTGGGCAGTTTCTCTTGCTAAGCAAGAGAAAAAAATGGCGGCATATTCTGTTTGATTAGGGCACTTTCAACCAATGACTAAGCAGGCTGGGCAGAGGGATACTTGGGTGGGCTATCAGGAAGGTTTGGGCTGGGGCTTTTTATTTGGTGGGCATCTATTGTCTGATAGATGTCCACCTAAATTAGTGTCTCAGCCAATCAAAAGAAAGAAATTTCTTTGTCCATTTTCTAAAATGACATATAGCACCAGAGTATAAATTAGAAAGGTTCACTGTGGTTACTAAATCGGCTGTATAAATGGAACAATAACATAATTTGAACCAGTGCTTGAAAACAGCTTCTACAGGGAAAAATAACTTACATGTACAGCGCAGTTCTCCAGCCTAAGGTTGGTCAGATTTCACCTTTGAAGTCAGATGTGCATCATCCGCCTATCAGGTGGACATAACCCAGTCTGTAAGAAGATGGAGTGCTTCAGAGATATACCCCCACAATCACTTTTACCAAGTGAGTAAACTACCATTTGGTGGGGAAGACTGCATTTTAATGCTTCCCCGGCATTTAGGCAGATTATGTACTTAGGGTATTCTTCACACCACATCCTATGATCATTCAGTGGACAATCTGCCCAAGGAGACATGGGAGAGCTTTCTACATACTTTTCAGTATGTAATAAACAACTCCAAACAACAGCATCAGATGGCTGTGGATGCCAGTGACACTACCACCAGCTGCATGTCTATGGGTGTGGTTGCAAGGAGACAGGTTTGGTTGTAATACACCAACCTGTCTCAGGAGCCCTGGTTGACCTCCCATTTGAGTAATCCACCTTATTTGGTCTCGGGGGATATCCTTCTTAACAGAATCATGGAAGAAAAACTCATTCATACAGTGACTGCTCATGTACTTTGAGGCCTTGCTCTCCTCCCTGAGTACGCTGGATCCTAGTCTGGAGGGTGGAGAAGTCATGTTAGAGGTAGGTTGTATTGAAATCCTGTAACTGCTTTGTTAGCTAAGGATTTTTGTGACTTAACATTTCTTTAGTGAAAGACGTAATTCCCAGGAACCATGACCATGGTCATGATAGTCAGTGAGCTTCAGGCTCTCTGCATTGACCTATTTGTTCCTTTAGAAGTATATTTTTGTCCTTAGGACTCATCCAAGATTTTTGCCTAACGTTGTTTTAGAGTTCCATGTTAACCAATCCATTTTGCAGCTTGCAGTTTTTATGTTTGCTTGCACGCATGTGCAAGAAACATGGTGCCATCATCCGAGTTTTCGGAGGTGTGGCAGCCCTCTTCCAATTCAGTCGGTGTTGTTTGCAGGTCGACCGCAGTTCTCCAGTGCCTGCTGGAGCTATCTATGACAGCAGTCCAAAATGCAGTGGATTACAGTTGAAAAGGGGAGCTACGCTTCAGTGAGCAGCGATAAGATATCGCTTGCTTGTGCGCGCTCCCCCTACACACACACACACACACACACCACACGCGCGCGCATGCATACTGTGTGCTCACCCCCCACACACACACACACTGTGTAGCCGACGGGAGTGCCCAATCCCCCATTGCCTGTGCTGCGCCTCCCCCAAAACAGAGTTCCATATGCCACGCTGGGTGCCCACCCCATCGTGGCTACACATCGTATAGCTGACGGGGGTGTCTAATCCCCCGTTGGCTGCACTGGCTCCCCCCTGAGAGTACAGGGTGCCACACTGGGAGCCCACCTCAGCGTGGCAACAGATGCTATCGCTGACGAGGGTTCCTAATCCTCGTCGGCTCCACGCCCCCCCACCAGCCATCCTTGTGCCACACTGGGAGCCCACCTTAGTGTGGCAAACGTCCCGCGTCGTCACATAAAAAACAACAACAAAAAAAACCTGAAACTGAAAAACGGTCCCTCGCTGTCTCTGCCCTCATCCGTGCCACCCACTGTGCACCCCGCCTCCCCACCCTCCTCACCCAATACTTACTCTGGACTCCGCACAACGATCTTCGTGGACCAGGAACACGCCTGCACTCTTCAAAGCCGACGCAAACTGAGGAAATGCCGTAAGCTGTATAATGAGATAGATAGGGTTTTTTCAACTTTGCTGAATATCTCAGGCATTGTTTGGAATTTTTGCACCAAATTTTCAACATGGGGTTTTTGGGACCCCTTCTCATGAATGCTCTCACTGTCATGGTGTTAATCGGGCCCGAAGAGTGATTTCGCAGTCACTGGGCGAAATCATCTTTCAGGACTGAGTAATGAAATGACACTGCCACTGTTCATAAGGTGGGCTCTCAAAAAGCCTATGTTGAAAATTTGGGGGAAAAATTCCTAAAAATGACTGTTTTACGAGTGTGCGTTGCACAGTTCCTACGCACGCTTGTAAGTTTGCAAATTTTCAATATTTTCACTCCAGATTTTCAACATTGCCATTTTACCATACCTCCTTATGAGCAGTACAGCTGTCACTTTTCACATCTTGCCCAAAACATGTTTCCGCCTGTGTAGCGCACAATGGCACAGTCGGTGTGCGAAATCAATGTATGGGACACATTAAGAAAATCACAGTTACACTGTTAATGAGCAGAGGTCTTAGAATGGCTATGTTGAAAATTTGGTGAAAAAATTCCTAAAAATTACCGTTTTACAAGTGTGCGTTGCACAGTTTCTACGCACGCTCGTAAGTTTGCGAATTTTCAATATTTTCACTCCAGATTTTCAACATTGCCATTTTATTACACTTCCTTATGAGCAGTACAGCTGTCATTTTTCACATCTTGCCCAAAACATGTTTCCGCCCATGTAGCGCACAATGGCGCAGTCGGTGTGTGAATCAATGTATGGGACACATTAAGAAAATCACAGTTACACTGTTCATGAGCAGAGGTCTTAAAATGGCTATGTTGAAAATTTGGTGACAAAAGTTCATAAAATGACTGGGTTACAAGTGAGCATTGCGCAGTTTCCACGCACCCTCGTAAGTTCATGACTTTGTAATATTTTCAGTCCAGATTTTCACCAGTGGCATTTTTCCACACTTCCTTATGAACAGTATAGCTGCCATTTTTCACATGTCGTCCCAAATGTGTTTCTGCACATGTAGCGCACAATGGTGCAGTCGGTGTGCGAAAGCAATGTTTGGGACAGATTAAGAAAGTCACAGTTACACTGTTCATGAGCAGAGGTCTTAAAATGGCTATGTTGAAAATTTGGTGACAAAAGTCCATAAAATGACTGTTACAAGTGAGCATTGCGCAGTTTCCACGCACCTTCGTAAGTTCATAACTTTTTAATATTTTCGGTCCAGATTTTCACCAGTGGCATTTTTCCACACTTCCTTATGAACAGTATAGCTGTCATTTTTCACAACATGGCCAAAATGTGTTTTCACACTTTCAGCGCAGAGACGCGTGGTCCCTGTGGGAAATCATTGTTCAGGACAGATAAAGAAAATCACAGTGACACTGTTCATGATCGGAGGTCCCAAAATGCCTGTGTTGACAATCTGCTGTAAAAAATTCCCAATCTAATTACATTACGGGTGTGCTTTGCACAGTTCCTATGCACGCTCGTGACTTCACCAGTTTTTTTAATATTTTTACTGCAGATTTGCAACATTGCCATTTTTTACACCTCCCCATGAACAGTACAGCTGTCATTTTTCACATCCTGTTTGGAATGTGTTTTTGCATCTGTGGTGCTAAATGCCATAGTCGCTAAGCGTAAGCAGCTCGCTAACAAACTGATATTGCCACTGTTCATGAGGTGGGGGTCACAAAAAAAACATGTTGAAAATTTGGAGTGAAAATACCAAAGAATGCCTGAGGTGTTAGGGTTTCCAACCATAATGCCCCCCCCACCCTGTGGAGAATGACAGGCATCAGGGGTGTGACTTGGGATTCTTGCTTGTAATGCTCATACCATTCCACACCCTTCAGCCAGTGAGAGGCATCGAGGTATGCCTTGGACTCTTTGGCCCCAGAGTTCACCCCATTCTCCCATACCGCACCCATTTCACCATATTTCCTGATGGAATGGGGTGTGCCTAAGGGCCAAAGACCCCAAGGCACACCTTGACACTTGTCAGTGTCTGCAGGGTAGGGTGTGGTGAAATAGCGTGGCCGATATGCCTGACGTCCCAAAGGCACACCCCAATGTCTGTCACTCTCTGCAGGGTGGTGGTGGGGTTGGCTTCAGTTCAATACTTCACTGCCATTTCTATTATGCAGCTCTGTAACTTCTACACTACCAATGCCAATGCCAGCCAGCAAACATTCGGCATTGACAAATGCTTGTATCTTTTCTTCTTACTGAAGTTGTTATATGGCTCTTCATTTATACAAGTGTAACCCCTAGATGGCGCTATCCCAGGGGCTACTACCCCTGCCTGATTTGCCACTAACAGGTTGAGGGGCCTGGATCCGATGGCGGGTGCCTCCACCCAGAGGTCAGGGTTTGCAATAGTTAAACTAACTTGGTTACAGCCCTCTGGGACACTGCAACCCCCCTTTCTTCCCACTAGTGGGCCACACAGTATATCAGAATTACCTTCACAGTATACACTTACCCCCAGGACTGGTTCAGGCACTGGGACCCCCTGTAAAATAAGAAGATACAGTGCAACAATCACAGTACAATACTTCAACATAGACAAATACCTCAGGCAGTATAACTTTGCTGAAACAAGCAGCTCTGATTTATTTAGGGGGATATAACAAGGACAGGGGGAAATCAGGTTAATTAGCTTATCACTTACCCATCTACCTATGGCTCTGTGCACAGGCTATCCCTACCAGTTACTGTCCTGGGTACCCAAGCCCTAGTGGCTAGTCCAAACCGTGGCAGCTGGTAGGGGCACTTTCACACAGAGAAAGAAAAATTAGTTAAACAGTCAGCAGTACAGTAATTCCATTTGGATTCAATGTGGCAATTCAACAGGAGCAACCCTGAATTAGTACTCACGACCTCCAAACAAGATAGGGTCCTTCAACGCCAGCAGGGCTACTCTGTCTCATGAGACTCCTCACAATTTATATGACAAACTGCAACAGGCGAAAGTCCTTTAATGGCAGCAGGATTCACTTGAGCTACACAAGCCTCCTCACACATTTATATGGTAAACAGTAACAGGCAAAAGTCCTTTAATGGCAGCAGGATTCACTTGAGCTACACAAGCCTCCTCACACATTTATATGGTAAACAGTAACAGGCAAAAGTCCTTTAATGGCAGCAGGATTCACTTGAGCTACACAAGCCTCCTCACACATTTATATGGTAAAAAGTAAGTACTATACCAAGCAGGCTGCGTCTCTATCCTGATCGCAATTACTGCACAATACCCGGGAGAACACACAGCAGATTCAGTTCCTGACAGACCGAGCGCAATTCAGCAATTTCTTCAGTCTTCTACAGGGTGAGCCTGGTTTCTACTCTTCAGATATCCTTTGATTCTCTTCACAAGACGTATTCAGTCCTAACAAGCAGTTACACAAGCTGCAGACCGGAACTCTGGGCCTTACACGCGTTTCCCGACTAAAACTGCACACCGAAAAAGCACAGGGCTCCTTCCCTCTTCACTGCCAGAGCTCAACTGAAACTCCAGCAGACAAAACCGGCACTTCCTTTGAGTTCCTCCCAGTTCTTGGCTGGATTGGCTGTCACCACAATAGACCTGCCCCTGTTGGTCCAAAAAGGCGCCGAAGTCCAAACTACATCTCCCAGAGTCACTGCCCATACAATCCTCTTGTGGCTGGCTCAGATTACGAGTCCAAGTTCTGATTCATCCAAGGCACCATTTTAGAGCTACCTTAACCCACACTGATTGGTCCAGTTCAGCAGTTCAAAACTAGAATGGGGAACTAGGCAAACGCAGTTCTGACTGCAAAGAAAAGCAGGTTAGACAAACTATTTTCATTATTACTCTAAATGATTTCTGGCAAACAGTTGCATCTTTCAGATAGGTTCCCTTTGCACTCCTAGTGACTGCAAAAACGGAGTGAATTGGCAAGAGCTCGAGTGGTACTCAAGCAGAGAAACACACGGTCCCCCCATACAAACTAATTATGTCTGCAAGCAGACAGCTCTTAAAGGGACAGTACCAGAGGCTCTAAAAACACTCACAGATAAATGGCTTAAACGCCAAACACCATTCAGGCTTGGAGCATTCAAGCAAGCTCCTGGAAGTCTTTTGGGAACCCCCATTTGCAGGGGGGGTTACACCCTTCCTGGCCTGGGAAAGCTTGACGTCCACATCAAGCAAGTACCCCCATAAGTTTCAACTGCAACCATATACATTTGCATTAGGCTCACACATGTAATCATCAGTCAATATATCACTTTACCAAGAACACATTTCTGAAACGTTGCAGTACGTTACTCTTTACACAGTATTACACACACATTGTACCATAACTCAAGTTATTACCTCTTGTACATGAAACCTGAAGAGAGGGGGCCCTTCCCTATCAGTTACCTTGGGGCTGGATGGGGCAAGGGCACCATACTTAGAGGGCAACACAAGTAACTTGGAGTTAGCACTGACGCTCAGTTTGGGCAATGAGCTCGGGGACACATACACTCCTTTATGGACAACATTGAGAGGCAAGTCCACAGGCCTCCCAAGTAAATCATAACTGAGGTGCACCACAGGCTTTACAGCTCGACCAGTCTTTCTAGGGGAACTGTTACAGTCTCTGCACCTGAGCCTCATTTTCAGCATTGTCCTCACATGTCAGGGGGTCTTCATGGGGGTAGAGAGGCTAGAACTTGGGGCACTTTCAGCTCCAGGAGTTACAGTTTCTGAGTCCACAACATTTGGCTCGCATGAGAGCTTTCGGACACTGGCAGTGGACTGTCAGGGCACTCAAAATACTCTTCTTGTTCTGGTGTATCACCAGTCTGCCCTAATCCATCATTTTCTCCCTTGAAAGCTCAAACAATTCAACCATGCACAATGATTCCATTTCATCTGATCTGATGCTTTGCACTTCACTTTCTGGGAGCATTGGCTCCAGGGACGAAGCTGGGGGCTTAGACAGTCCAGAAGGCCCAGCTTCATCTCCAGTATTGACTAGGGGATTGCCCCGAAACAATTGACTCAGTTCGTAAGAAGGATAGTATTCAAAGTCACTCTCACTTTCTTCTGATATGGACTGACAGTCATGCTCAACTGGGACTTGTGGAGGGGAACACTTTAACTCTGCTTCTGTAGGTGCAGACTTTCTTGATCTTTTCTTAGCAGCAGCTCTAGTCACTGGTCCAGAGGGGGAATCTTCTGGGGGCTCAGACTCAATCACGATTTGTCCAATGGGCAGTAAATAATTTCTATGCATTGTTTTTACAACTTTTGAATTATTCTCAGGCCTTACTTTGTACACTGGCAGATCATCTAGTTTGCCCACTACAATGTGAGGGAGATGGTGCCATCTGTCAGCAATCTTGTGTTTGCCATGCAGTTCCAGATTTCTTAGCAATACCCGATCTCCTCCTGAGTTCCTGTGCTCTCCTTTCTATCATACCTTCTTTGTTGGCCAGATTTCTTTTGGCAACTATGGTTTGAGCCAGTTAGTACGCATGAGTTAGCTGGCCTTTAACTTTTGCACATATTGTAAATAGTTGTCAGCTTGAACCCCATCAGGAGAGACCCCAAACACACATCTACCGGTAGTCTAGCTTCTCTTCAAACATCAGGCGGTAGGGGAGAACCCAGTGGCATCACTTTTGGTGCAGTTATAAGCATGTACCAGGGTGCTAATTTGTTGGTTCCATCTAGGCTTGTCCTTTGGGTGAGGGTGCCTAGCATATCTAGCAAAGTGCAGTTGAAATGTTCAGGCTGTGGGTCCCCTGGGGTGGTAAGGAGTGGTTCTGGACTTTCACACTCCCACAGAGAAAGCATCTCTTTGATCAGATGACTCTCAAAGTCTCTCCCTTGATCAGAATGGATTCTTTGTGGAGCCCCATAGTGAACACAAAAGTTTTCTACAAGTACTTTGGCCACAGTGGATGCTTTCTGGTCTTTGGTGGGAAAGCTTGGGCATATCTCATGAAATGGTCAGTGACCACCAGCACATTACTGATATTTCTTTGATCTGACTCCAAACTCAGAAAATCAATACAGACCAGCTCCATGGGTGCACTGGTGGTGATGTTAACAAGGGGGCAGCCCTCTGGGGCAAAGCTTTCCTCTGTAAGCGCGACTACAAGTTCGAATGTGTTGCTCCACATCAGCCCCATCTTAGGCCAATAGAATCTGGATCTCACCAAGTCAAGTGTTCTGTCTATACCAAGGTGCCCCATGTGGTTGTGCAAGGACCTCAATACTGAGTCTCGAAAGGCAGTGGGCAGCACTAGTTGTTGTTTGTCTACTTGTCCCCTCTGTCTACTGTTTCTCTGTATAACAGTTTATTGATCAGTTTCAACTTAGGACCTTCTTTGTATAACAGTGCAGTTCTCAAATCAGTGGAGCGTAATTTGGACACATCTTTTCCTGCACAGAGGGCTTCTAAAGCTGATTTGATCGTGGGATCACGGGACTGAGTCCGCCGAATACTGTCATTGTCCAGCTGAGGCAGTGCACCAATGTCTATTGCAGAAAAGTGGCAATAAGCAGCAGGTATGCAATTCTTAGTGGGTCCCAAGCAATCCACCATGCAGTCCACTGCGTCTGTGGACATTTGTTCGTCCCTGTCAAACTTCCGGCAGAGTGCCCGAATGTCAGGTTCTGCCAATCTGACCCAATCATTCTGGGGAACAGGCCTCCGGGAGAGAGCATCAGCATCTATGTGGTTCAGACCTGCTCGGTATCCGAGAGCATAGTCGTATGTAGATAATGCAGAAAGCCACCTATGGCCAGTGGCATCCAGCTTAGCTGAGGTCTGCACATAGGTCAAATAATTATTGTAAGTTTTTACTAGTATTTTAGCCCCATACAAGTACTCATGGAATTGGTCAACAATAGCCCACTTCAAAGTTAGGAACTCTAACTTATGTACAGGATAGTTCTTTTCGGATGGGGTCAGGCTTCTACTGGCAAAGGCCACTGGTCTCAGGCCATTCTCGTGCTCTTGGTACAACACAGCCCCAACCCTTGCAAGCTAGCATCAGTGTGCAGGACGTAAGGTTTTCTTGGATCGGCATAGACCAGCACTGGAGCATGGGTAAGTTGATATATGATCTCATGAAAAGCAGCCTCACAATCAGGGTCCAGTGGGCCCAAATACTTCACTGGACAAAAAATACCTCTTTCAGTCTTGAGGGACGCTGACTTTGGTATTTTTGTGGGTTGGGGATACCCTTGAGTAAGGTTAAGTAAAGGGCAGATCACTCTTGAATAGTCCTTGATGAAATGCCGTTAATAACCACAGAATCCCAGGAATCTTTGCAGTTCTTTTAGATTTTTGGGCTGTGGCCAGGTGGTCAAGGCCTCAACTTTACTTGGGTCAGTCTCTATTCCCTCGGTGGATACTATGTGTTCCACATACTTTACTGATGTTTGAAAGAATTGACACTTATCAATGGACAGTTTTAAGGCCAAAGTCCTCCAGTCGGTCCAATACCTTAAATAATCTGCTCTCATGTTCCTCCAGTGAGCTGCCAAACACAATACCATCATCTAGGTATACCAGGCACTCTAGTAAGTTCATGTCCCCCACTGCACGCTCCATCAATCATTGAAAAGTGGCTGGGGCACCTGAAATCCCTTGAGGCATCCTCATGAATTCATAGAAGCCAAGCGGACAGATAAAGGCTGTCTTCTCACAGTCCTCTGGAGCCATCGGTATCTGGTAGTACCCACTGCGGAGATCCAACACAGAGAACCACTTGCTCCCGTTTAGGCAGTCCAAAGCATCCTGAATGCGGGGCATTGTGCACTGATCAGGGATAGTCCGCCAGTTTAAGGTGCGATAATCCACGCGCATCCTTACCGTCCCATTCTTTTTCCTCACTACCACAATGGGGGAAGCATAAGGGCTTCTGGATTCTTGTATTACACCAGCAGCTAACATCTCTTGCAGATGCCATCTCACATCATCTATGTCAGCAGGTGCCAGGTGTCGAGACCTCTCACGAAATGGTCTTTCATCATGCAGCTGGATATTGTGCTCAGCTCCTTGCACACATCCTACATCCCATTCCTTTAAAGAAAACACCTGGTCTCTCTGGGCAAGCTTCTCACTGATCCTCACTTTCCATTCAGCTGGCAATGGGGAGTCGCTGAAATCAAACAAGTCAGGCGTTTCTCTGTCATTCTTCCTCGAACTCTTGCTGCTGGGGTAGCACTGCAGTGTCTGCACAATGCACATTAGCCAGGATGCAACCTCTATTTACTCGAATGTCTCTTTCGGACACATTATGAACTTGGACCATTACCCTTCTGGCATAAGCATGGGCTCTAGCGGGCAAAATACCTGGCTTGACCAACAGTCCCTCTGGCAATTTTCCATCGCCTGGTGCATCCAACATTAATATTTTATTCTTAACATCCTTTCTGATACGGACCTCTCCCTGTAAGGTACAGTGGGCATTTGGCACCAGGATCAGAGACTCAGGATCCTTCTTCCATGCAATTCCGACCGGTTCCTCTGGTTCTATTTTTTTCAGCATCTCTCTGTGCCTCATAGGCCTTCTTAATTAAAGCCGGAACTCTTAAAGCTCTACTAGTCTTTGACCCCTGTTTTTCATAACACAACTGTGCCAGCCTTCCAACATATGAGCATTTGTTCCAATCAACAAAGGGACACCATCATGAAGTCCAGTGGGGGGACACACTAGGGCTAGGGTCTCTTCTTGTTCGGCCACTCCAGCCACGGAGGTGGGGAAAGACAGCCAAATTCGGATATACCCGGAATAGGGGTAGGCCTTCTCACTTAACCCCCATACATACAGTCCTTCTAATGGTTGTAAGGGTACATCTGACAAATGCTTCTGATACCAATCCTGGAACATACTTGTCACTTGGGAGCCACTGTCTAATACAGCGCTTGTAGACACTCCATTCACCTTTACAGTGGTCTCCATGGAGGGACCCACTATTCTAGACCAGTCTGGAGAGCGGTAGTGGGGCCTGGGCAACTGACCTTGCCACAAAGGATGTGAGTTAGCATTTTGGTGCCCTCACTGGGATCATTTCGTGCACCTCTTAACCACTGATTTGTTCTCAGCTCTCCTTGTAGCCTATATGCAACTTTGTCAGTGTCTTTTGGGGACCGGCATTCCCTTTTCATGTGCCCATCCTTCCCACAATTATAGCAAAACATACTTTCTGGAGTTTGAGCTGGCTGAGGCGCTACACTGGGAGCCAGGGCGGGGGTATTACTAACTGGAAACCTTGGTGCCATCTCTGTCTGTGGCGTGATAAGCATTTGGAGACATCTCGTCAGTTTCTCCACTTCCATGGTTAAGGAATCGAGTTTGGAGCCGTTATCAGCAGGAGATACATGGGTGGGTACCCCAACCCCATAGCAGATGCAGTCGGATATAGGTCAGGGCCCGTACTTGCAGGCGTGGCCTTCATAAACGGACTGCCTTTGAATTCCCGGATCTCTGTCAACAGTTCGCCCCATTGTGGTATATCTTTTTCCTTGTCAGAGCACTCATTGACTGCCAACCTCTGCCCCTGAACTTCACTTGATGGGTCACCCTCAGTCACTCGGGTCGTAGCCGCAGCTATTAGTGCAGGTCCCTCCCGAGGTCGCCTTTTCTCAACTCCTCGAATTTCTCTCATTAACTCATCATAGGAGGGTGGGAATTCCAGTCGATTTGCCAGGCGTAACTGAAGCAACAGCAGTTCTGAGAAGGGGGCAGACTTAAGGATCCTGTCCAGCCTGGTTTGGTCCAGTTCAATCGCTGGCAAACTACCCTTTCTGAGGCATTCTTGCAACAATTTTTCCAGCCGAGATACATACACAGACAACAACTCCCCTTGGTACTGTTGTGCATTTCTTACTCCCCACCATAGGTCCTCATCAGAATCTGGGCTCCCATACACATTCTTCAAGGCTTCAAGATAGGCCTGTGCAGTCACTTCAGGGTTACTGGCCCGTTTAGCACGGGTGGTAGCCAGGGCAGGACCTCGGAGGCTCTCACTAACCCTCTTTCGCTTTTCGGCTTCTGAGCATTGCCATTCTAGCACTTGGGGGGCAACATAGTCTATCCAGGTCTCCCAGTCATCCTCCCCTTGGGGGGTGGGGATGGTGCCAGAGAAGATCCTCAACCTTCGGTAAGAGTCGTGACTAATGGCAGGTGCAGAAATAGGAGTCTGCATTGGTTCAGCCACCATTACGGGTACTGGAGCGGGAAAGGATGTTGAGGGAGGCAAGAATAGTTTCTTCAAGTCCTCCACAGTTTTCCCTCCCCCCAGCAACCATTTAGCAAATTTCTCCTCAAAAGTTTCAGATAGTGGTGGGAGCTCATTTCCCCGGTCTTTACTGTCCTTAGTTATCACTCTCAAGCAGTGAGGGCTCCCTCTGGGGTAATGGTCTGTGGCACTTGGAGCTATCTATGGATCCTTAAACTCTACTAGGACCAGGAAAGTGTGGGTGAGCAGATTAGCATGCCGACCCACCACCACAGGGTTTTGTAAACCTTCCACCTTGGAAAGTACTCCCTGTACAGTGTCCGTATGGATACCCAAGGGGATGTCCAGGATAAGCATAGCATTTTGGGGGTCGATCTCCTCCCCAGTACACCACTACACCAGCCGGTGCACAGCCACTTCTGTCGGGGCACCCATTTATTTTTTTTCTTAACAGTGGTTTGTAAATATGGCCACTAGAGGACACACAATCCCAGCGGTGAGCCTCCAAGATGTAACCCCTAGATGGCGCTATCCCAGGGGCTACTACCCCTGCCTGATTTGCCACTATCAGGTTGAGGGGCCTGGATCCGATGGCGGGTGCCTCCACCCAGAGGTCAGGGTTTGCAGTAGTTAAACTAACTTGGTTACAGCCCTCTGGGACACTGCAACCCCCCTTTCTTCCCACTAGTGGCCCACACAGTATATCAGAATTACCTTCACAGTATACACTTACCCCCAAGACTGGTTCAGGCACTGGGACCCCCTGTAAAATAAGAAGATACAGTGCAACAATCACAGTACAGTACTTCAACATAGACAATTACCTCAGGCAGTATAACTTTGCTGAAACAAGCAGCTCTGATTTATTTAGGGGGATATAACAAAGACAGGGGGAATCAGGTTAATTAGCTTATCACTTTACCCATCTACCTATGGCTCTGTGCACAGGCCTATCCCTACCAGTTACTGTCCCTGGGTACCCAAGCCCTAGTGGCTAGTCCAAACCGTGGCAGCTGGTAGGGGCCCTTTCATACAGAGAAAAGAAAAATTAGTTAAACAGTCAGCAGTACAGTAATTCCATTTGGATTCAATGTGGCAATTCAACAGGGAGCGACCCTGAATTAGTACTCACGACCTCCAAACAAGATAGGGTCCTTCAACATCAGCAGGGCTACTCTTGAGCTCCACGAGACTCTTCACAATTTATATGACAAACTGCAACAGGCGAAAGTCCTTTAATGGCAGCAGGATTCACTTGAGCTACACAAGCCTCCTCACACATTTATATGGTAAACAGTAACAGGCAAAAGTCCTTTAATGGCAGCAGGATTCACTTGAGCTACACAAGCCTCCTCACACATTTATATGGTAAACAGTAACAGGCAAAAGTCCTTTAATGGCAGCAGGATTCACTTGAGCTACACAAGCCTCCTCACACATTTATATGGTAAACAGTAACAGGCAAAAGTCCTTTAATGGCAGCAGGATTCATAGAGCTACACAAGCCTCCTCACACATTTATATGGTAAACAGTAACAGGCAAAAGTCCTTTAATGGCAGCAGGATTCACTTGAGCTACACAAGCCTCCTCACACAGTTATATGGTAAAAAGAAAGTACTATACCAGGCAGGCTGCTTCTCTATCCCAATCACAATTACTGCACAATACCCGGGAGAACACACAGCAGATTCAGTTCCTGACAGACCGAGCGCAATTCAGCAATTTCTCCAGTCTTCTACAGGGTGAGTCTGGTTTCTACTCTTCAGATATCCTTTGATTCTCTTCACAGGACGGATTCAGTCCTAACAAGCAGTTACACAAGCTGCAGACCGGAACTCGGGCCTTACACACGTTTCCCAACTAAAACTGCACACCGAAAAAGCACAGGGCTCCTTCCCTCTTCACTGCCAGAGCTCAACTGAAACTCCAGCAGACAAAACCGGGCACTTCCTTTGAGTTCCTCCCAGTTCTTGGCTGGATTGGCTGTCACTCACAATAGACTGCCCCTGTTGGTCCAAAAAGGCGCCGAAATCCAAACTACATCTGCCAGAATCACTGCCCATACAATCCTCTTGTGGCTGGCTCAGATTACGAATCCAAGTTCTGATTCATCCAAGGCACCATTTTAGAGCTACCTTAACCCACACTGATTGGTCCAGTTCAGCAGTTCAAAACTAGAATGGGGAATTAGGCAAACACAGTTCTGACTGCAAAGAAAAGCAGGTTAGACAAACTGTATTTTCATTATTACTCTAAATGATTTCTGGCAAACAGTTGCATCTTTCAGATAGGTTCCCTTTGCACTCCTAGTGACTGCAGAAACGGAGTGAATTGGCAGCAGCTTGAGTGGTACTCAAGCAGAGAAACACACAGTCCCCCCATACAAACTAATTATGTCTGCAAGCAGACAGCTCTTAAAGGGACAGTACCAGAGGCTCTAAAAACACTCACAGATAAATGGCTTAAACGCCAAATACCATTCAGGCTTGGAGCATTCAAGCAAGCTCCTGGAAGTCTTTTGGGAACCCCCATTTGCAGGGGGATTACACAAGAACAATAGGAAAAAGTTCATAAACAAAGGTTAAGTTCTAATAATGAATGGAGGAACATTCAAGTGAACAGAAAAAATACGTAATCTATGAATGTCATATGTTGGACACATACTTGAGAAAAATCAGACACTTAAAATTATACCCTTAGCATCACCACAAAACAAAAAAGTGGCAGTTGATTATCAAAAACTAGAAAAAGTATTTTAATTATGTTACAGAATAAGCATTACAGTAAAATCTTCTGACAATGTTTAAAAGTACAGTATTCAAAATAATTTTCAAAAAAAGATTATGTTTTTATATATTGATGAATGGAAGGGGCAGAAATATTTATTTTTTCGTGGAAGATCCCCTCATCCTAGGGATGTACCCTGTTTGGGCTTGTGTCTCCTGCACACACACATACACACACACACCAGCTCCAGCAGCCTATCAGATACGCCTACAGCTCTAACCTCCATGGCAGGGGCTCCAAGGGGAGGGCTGTACTCCCCGTGAGGCTTGTCCACCATATGGACCAGGGGTGTAGGCCATCATTCAGATGGCCGTGGGTTTTTCTCACTTTTCTTGTCCCTTTTACCTCCCTGATAGGAGCACAACCTCTATCTCCTTCGTGCATACACAGTATGTCCCCTTCAGCAGGAACAACCTCCCTGGCTCAGCTACAGGGTTCGCTGTGGTGCCAGAGCTCTTCACAACCCTCACCGGCTGAGGCAGGCTACCATACAGCAGCTGCCTTGGTCCAGCCAGCCTCCCGGTGTGACCACCTGGGTTTGCTTTCAAACCTGCTGGGCTACTGGGGTGAACAAAGGTGCAGCAACATGATATATTGATATATTAACATAGCTGACTTCAAGCCATCTCCAGGAGTGTACATTTGGAGAGAATGGAATGGATATGACAAGACCTAGTCAAAAATGATGAGGGTTGAGACTGGTGGGCTTAATGATCAGTTGTGTAAGGCTGAGGAATTCGTTATGATTGAGATTCAGAAAAGCAGCGAATGGCGTGGAGCTCAGATATTTGGGAATTTTCTGTGACTGAATTCTGTTATCAACTGGAATATTTTCTGCTGGTGGCAGGAATGCCTCATGAAGGTTCTATCCTTTTTAGAGACTTTTGTGAAAAGCATACCATAAAAACAATTACATTCTATTCTTGGTTATAGAGAAATCATTTTATGATACAGATTATATTTATCTTTTATATTTTGCTCTTCATTAACTAATAACAAAACAATTGTATATCTTTAGGATTGTAACTCATGAAAACATCAACAAGAATGACTATTACACAATTAGCCAAAGAGGAGTGACCCATATGCATAATGGTGAAGTTGAATTCCTAGATCTGAATCGTTGGGAGCAGGAATATCTGTATTATAAGAAACTTACTCAGATCCCAACATTTGCTCTGTTTCGGAAATGGAAAGCATTTGCTGTGTGGAGGAAAAACGTACGCTCCAAGAAGATCAATGAGTGCCGGAAAGCTTTACAGGAGAATTTGTTCATTGTCAATCTGGTAAGTACTTTTTTGTGGAGTGCAATAAAATGGTTATCAGTTGATTAAGTAGTGTGTACAGAACTCAGCACTGACGTGGTTGAAGTTTAGGGCAGGAGGTGGATATTAAGTATGTGGGGGATCGTACCGAAATCAATCTTCACCATTCACTGCACTTGGGTCTAGACTGGAGGGCTGCACTCTGCTCAGGAGCTTGTCTCTTTAAAATATTTTGGAGCTGGGGGAGCCAGCATCATAGACAATGCCATCCATGGGGCAGACATACTACATGGTTCTCACGGACTGGCCCGTAACCGACACCGGCCACCTCCAGCTCCTCAGTTCTGTTTTTCCCACCATCAAAGAAGGATCTCAGCAAGGGAGTCTTACAACAACTGTATCAGCTCTTCCTCACCTTGGTCTGCTTGACTGTGTGCTTCATCGATGCCGTCATTCAACGTCGTAAGTTCAGCACCATTCATGGCACTGATTTTCTTTTTCTTTTCTTTCTTTTGATAATTTTTTGTGCAGTGTCAAATTTTGTCCTGCATTTTTTATTTTCCTCTCGTCAGTGGTGATGTCAGCTCCAGGGTCTAAAAAGTCATTAAAGAAAGTGGGAGTCACCCCCATGCATCGGTGCCTCTGTGGTAACTCCATGACCATGTCTGGCCCCCATGACCACTGTTTTTCTTTTTTGGGTCCCCGCCACACTATGGACAAGGGTGATACCTGTTTTTTGATGGATTACCACATCCTTATTATCCATATGGTGAGGTTGGGGAGAAACACCCCTACCTTTGGTGGTTGACATCACACTCAGGATGCCAAAACAAGGTCACTGTGCTCCTCCTCTGAGCATCTCCTTATTTCTGTATGGACCAGTGGAGAGAAAGCCCCCTTTGTTTCAAATGTTGTTGAAACAAGGGGTCTCAGTGAGGGGTTGGTGGGGCAGTCATCCTCCTCGTGGGGGCAACAGAGCACCCCTCGCAGTCCAGTGTCTTCTAGAAGACTCGGACGACCCCAGGTGTGGTGCTGCATATATGCTGGGCCTGCTCCGGTGGTCCCCTCAGTGCCACAACCCGGTGCCAACTCAGCTCGGCACCTGTGAGTGGGCAGTACCAACTGCGCACCAGTGCTCCTCTCCAATGCTACTGTCAGTGCTGGAGGGCCAAGGATACAGTGGGTAGCAGCCTGGAGATCTCCCTGATCTTGTCCTCCACCTCAGAGAGCAAAGATTGGGATGATCCCGTCTGGCTGCCTGGCTCTGACGAGCCCCTTGATGCTTCCTGGGACATCCTCAGGCCTTTGATTGCTCTGGAACATGCAAGCTCTCCCCTCAGTGCTGCCCACAGTGCTGCCTCCCTTGAGCCCTTTGGAGCCATCTCTGGCACTGGGGACTTTCTTAGTGCCGACAGCGGCACCTTTGGGGATGGCGGCACCAGGCTCGGCACCAATCCGAGAGTTGACGCTGTCTGTGGTGCCAAGTCAGACGCCTGTGTCCCTTTGCATGTGGAAGTGAGCTCAGCTGCTGAGGACAGTCCAAGGAGGGGTCCACACTCGCTTCCTCAATGACTTGGCACTCTCCTTCTCCTGCTAGTCCAGATTGTTCTGTTAGGCCTCTTCCAAGGAGCAGGTCTCTCTCTTCTGTTGCAGAGGTTGGCAGGGCTCGGCCGGTGCCACAGTCCACCCCGGAGCCTCTAGAGGCTCAGGGAAGAGCCACAGCACTGGTGCCTCATTGTCTTCCCTTCTCTTAGAACAAGTTCTGCAGTTAGTGGGGTAGGGGCTGCCCTTTGGGCTCTGTACGGCTCCGTTCTCCTCACCTGGGGGTTTCCTTCCAAGGGCAATACCCTGTTTGCCCCATTGCTGTTTGGCACCCTGAGGTGGGCGAGATAGGCAGCCCCCCCTTCAGGAGGGGTCTCCTGCATGGTCTCACAGCCCTTGCAGAGGACCCTCTCTGATTCACCAGATTGCTCCCACTCTTCATCCTCAGCCTCCCCCTTCCCTTCTTCTGGGTCTCCTTGGCCTAAGGAGGCCCCTGACCTGGGATGAGTTCGGCGGTCAGCAGTTGCATTTCCCAGATACCTGAAGGCACTAAATGATGTCATCTTTAGACCTCAAACCCCAGCACTGCCTCCCTCTGAGCTCAGCTCTGAATCTTCCACTTCCTCCACTGAGAAAGAGGTTGTCTCCCTTCACTACTCTGCTGATGCCAGCTTTACATTGTATCAGCGCTTCCTGGTGGAGTTGTTTGAGGAGTTGCACATCTCCCACTTCACCAGACACAACCGTGCCTGTACGACACTGGCATTCCTGGGGGAATACAGTGCAGACCACTTGGTCATACGTCTCTGGCCCCGGCCATTCACGGAGGCTTTGTACGCTGTCTGGCAGTGTCCCGCTGCCCCAGCTCCTGCCCCTAGGGACTGCATCCATAGGTACTACACTGCTATGGGGTCCCCAGGTGCCATGTCTCACCCCTCTTTGGGAGTAGAGCTCCTGGATACCCCATACGGGCATCGTCGCCCCTGACACAACCTTCCCCCAGAGTCTGACTCGACTGAGTTTTACCACTGGAGAAGAAGAGTGTTTTCGGTGGTGTGCCTTCTATTGTCTATCATGGCTCATCAGGCTCACCAGGTAGACTACACCAGGCACCTCTGGACGTTGCTAGATCAGCTCCTAGCTGTGATGCCTGATTATGAGGAAACCTGGCAAGCCATTCGTCTTTCTGCATGGGGCCTGGAGCTTGCAAAACACCTCTCCAGAGTGGTGTATGATGCTAATGAGGTGGCTTCCAGGCTAGTGGGAACATCAGTCTGCATAAGGTGGATGGCATGCCTTTGCCTTTCGTGGTTGTCACCCATGGCCTGATGTAGGGTGCTGTCCTCACCTTTCCAGGGGGCCCATTTTTACTCTCAGAGGGCAAGGCGTGAGTTGCAGGGGTGTCTTCCATCTCCCAGGGCTCTGGAGCCTCTGCTGGCCACTGATCATTCGCGGGCCTCAATAGTACCATAAGCAGCCTTCTCCTGCATTTTCCCCCATGGGAAGCTGAGGGACTTTTCCCCTCAGGGTTTGCCAGCTTGGCACTATGACCCAAGCCTGATAAATGGTCAAGATTGACTTTGGTAAGGTTTGGAAATTACATACTTACGATAATTCTTGATCTTCCCAAGTATCTTCACCATTCATCACAACCCACCCTCTATCCCCCATGGCCAGGCGTTGGGCAGCACCTCCTCCCTTTACCTCTCTGTCCCCCTCTGCTCCCTTGATTCTTACAAGGGTAGGAGTTTGGGGGGGTGGGGTTTTCTTTTCTTGGCAAATCCTGCCTTCTTTTCAGGTCGGGTATCCTTTGACTCAGCTACTAAGTCAAATGATAACAGAGGGACCCTGGGGGGACCACAGAAAAAGAGAGTCTCAGGTTCTCCTTATCTTCCTTTTACTCCCTTCCTGAGGTCAGCCTCCTCTTCCTAAAGTGGGATTTTCTTCAGCGGGTCACACAGGTGGATATGGTCTACAGGAGTTCTTCCTGTGGTTGTCCTCCTACTGTCTTTCTGACCTCCTTTACCTCTTTTCTAGAGGTATGTATATATATATTTATATATATATATACACACACACGTATATATATATATATATATATATATAAATAGGGGATACGTGATGGGCAGGAGGTGAAATATGGAAAATATTCCCTCTTGCAGAGTGAGGCATGGATATCCCACGAGTGCTGAAGGCACGAGTGGGATAGCCGTGTCTCACGATGCAGAAGTGAGAATATTTTCCATATTCCACTCCTGCCCATCATGTGTGAGATTTATACAATAGGCAAGAAGTGTTTTTGTGTGGTTTTGGTATTTAAATATTGTGTCTGAGGTCTGTTTTATTGTTGTTGCTTTTTAAGTTGGTGTTATTACTCAGTGATTTGGCTGCTGTGTGTTAGTCTCAATTGTGTGATAGGGATTGGTGATGTGAGAACAGCTCAAGAAAATCTCCTCTTTGACATTCATTGGTTTCTGAGGACAATGCAATTTTAGTTTATTCATCCGAGATGCTTCTGAAGGTTTAGGAATTAATTTTGAAAAGCTCATTGTACAGAAATACTGTTTTTAGTCAAGTTTTTGTAATTGGTTTTCAGTGCTAAGTACTGCTCCAAAATGTACAGTACAAGTCACATTAAACTGTTCCCTCAACTCACTCGTGTAACATTGTTCAATGAGTTTCCTAATCTGTGCAGTGTTTAATTCAATGAATTAGTTAAAGGTTAGTATTGGTTTGCAACTAGCTGTTAGGACTATAAGCTTTATTTTCAGCTGAGTGCTTATGAGTTTCATTTCAGAAGGCAGACTAAACAACTCTTAAGGAATGCTGTGATATTTATAAACAATGCTGTTAAGGAATGCTGTGATATTTATAAACAATTCCATGAAAATGCATTGCATAAACACTACAAAACAGCTACGGCCATATCACTAAACAGGTACAAGTGAGTTGAATAGGCAGTGAAGAACGGCTGGATAATAATTAAAAGCTTCAACAATTCAAGTTGCCACTGCAGTAGAATCACACAAAAAAAAATGATACACTAGTGAGTTGATGGAACAGTTTTATGTGATTTGTACTGTACTGCTTTCAGCTTCTGGCTTTTTAGAAACTGCAAATAAAAGTTTCACACTATGCAGGTTGTGTGTAATTAGGTAGACTGATTATTTCATTTTCAGTTTTAAAACAAATTCCAGCTTGTAGTGCTTAACTGATGCTGCAGTGAGAATATTGGATGATGACATTGCTACTATAGGTGTAAATGGATTTATTTTCACTTCAGTTATGTCTTCACCTGATATTCTCACAGGGGTGATAATACATGCTTTTATTCTCAATGAATACACAACACCCCTATTGTATAAATATATATATACTGTATATATCTGTATATAGGGGGTCAATGAGAGAGGTGGTTCCTGTGACACTGATCCACAAGGCGATCACCTGCTGTTGTGATCCCTTTGCCTTTTCCTCCTCCTACCCCCCCCATTCTATCACCTATTTATGCACAACTTCTCCCTTCTTGCCCAGAAAATGAGAAAAAAAAAGGGAGGTCAGAAACTGCTTGTGCATGCTTTCTGTGTCCCCTCACTTGGCTCAGGTGGGCTCAGACGTGGGCTCTTTATTCTTAACAGGCAGGATTTCTCTTCTTGGGTCACAGTTCTAGTGGAGTGTTGTGCATCTTGGCTTCAGGAATGGGGCGGTGGTGGGAGGTGGAGGACTAACTACCTCTCTCTTGCTGTTCCTTTCCCCCCCCATATATATATATATATATATCCTTCTGCCTTCTCTTCCTTGTCTCTAGGGCTGCCCAGCATGCCGGCCATCCCTGCTCTGTTTACCTTCAGCATAACTTACTCCTTCTGTTAAGTCACCGTTTTTGTCTTTAGTTTTTCCCCCTGCTTCCTTATCCCTTGGGAGCTCTTGCACTCTGTCCTCATCCTATTTCTTGCTTCCTCTCCTGGAGGACAGAGCTGAGGAGCTGGAGGGGACCAGTGTTAGTTACAGGCCAGTCTGCGAGCACTACATAGTACGTCTGCCTTGTGGGTGGTGCCATATCTGATGTCGGCTCCCCCCAGCTCCAAAAAATTTTAAAGAGACAAGCTCCCAAGTACAGTCCAGCACTTCAGTCTAGACCCAAGCAAGAAGAATGGTGAAGATACTTGGGAAGATCAAGAATTACACTGAGTATGTAATTTCCATTTCTTGTTCTATGTAATTCAAGTAGTACGTCTAGTAATTATTCAGTAATAGTAATATTACCTCCATATTTCTGACTGCGCCAGATATTGAACATCCTTCCCTAGCGGTATAAATACCTGCTGTACAGCAAGATCTATTAACTGGAGGGAATTATATTACCTTGCTGTAACTTAGTAAAAAAAAATTGGATCCTTAAAATCTTCCTACATTTACCAAATGTAATACAAATTGCCAGAACATTTTTGAAAACAGAATGGTTAGTATCAACTCTTCTTTTCTTGGTAATATTGTTTTGAAAATATTAAGGATAAATTTGCTATTGATAAATGTGTGAACAAAGTAGGTGATTACATATCTTCTATGAATCAGTCTTCTCCATAGAGTTTCACTGTTTTGTCTTACAGCCAAAAATGAATGGACTAGTTTCATGTAAAAATAGCATTTTAGTCTACTTCTTCTCATTCTCTATCAATAGTTTGACTATTTTTTATTATTTTCTAAACAGCTTATTGTATTTGAATTATCAAGTTTATCTCACAGCCATACCTCATTCAACAATGTTCAAAAAACTTTATGGCAGGTAGGGTGCCTGAAAAGGATAGTTGCTCTGGCAACGTGGTAGCATCTGCACAACACTCCTCTCTGGGCAAGTGTTCTGGTATCAGGCAATCCCATGACTGTGTGAAAAGGCAGACCTCTTGAAGTCTCAAAAAGAAACGGTTCTGGCCCTGCTCATGCTCATTGTTGGTTTCCCAGGGACCATTCAATCTCTAGTTCATCTTCACTTACGAAACAAAAAAGTAGTGAAGGCAAAGGTCTAGATCTGATTCTCACCACTCTGCCCCAAGGCATTCCTCTTCCTTGGGTGCTGGAATTTTGGTGTATCCTCCTTCATCACCTTCAGTGACACTGGACTTTCTAACATCTTTAGAGCCATTCCTTCCCTCTTCAGTACTCCCCCCTCATTTGGTGACGCACTGGATTAGCAGTTTGGTCAAAGGACAGCTGTTGTAGAGCAGTGGATTCTGCATGCCCTTTCGGTGCCACTTGCAGTGCTGTCTGCAGCACTGGGTACATCATATGGGTCAAGATTGCTATGAGTGCCAGTGCCACTGTTCGTGCCAGTATCAGTGCTGACACTGATTCCCCTCTTGGTGCCTACTCCCTTGGCATCAGGGTCTTATTTGGTGCCAGAGTTGTTCCTCTTTGAATGTTGCTGCTGGGGTCAGCCTTGGTGCCAGGTGATGATTACCCCTTGAATCCACTCTCTCTGTTTCTCTCTGCCCCATGTTGAAAGATGAGCAAGAATACAATCCAGATTTCACTGATGATGAATCATAGAAACATAGTATCAGCAGAAAAAGACCATTGGCCATCTAGTCTGCCCAGTTTTACCCTACCTTCCCCTTGACCTATTGTCTAGAGAAGGTTTTCACCCATGCCTTCCCCCTCGCTCCCTGCCTTACTGCTGTCCTAAGTAAATAATAAACCCTTTACTCTGTCCCACTAATTCTTGAACCCATTAATGGTTTCTGCACCCACCACCTCTGTCAGTAGGCTGTTCCTCAGTTCAGCTACTCTCTCCATGAACCACATTTTCTCACATCCCCCTCTAAATCCCCTTCTTCAGTTTACAGTCATGTCCCCTTGTTTTTGTCCTGTCATTCCTGCTGAATATTTCCTCGCAGTTAACCTTGTTTGCTCCTTTCAGGAACTTGATGGTCTCTGTCATGTTGCCTCTCTCCCTTGTGGCCTCCAGTGAGTACATGTTCAATGCCCTGATCCAATCCTCATAGGATATGCCCTGTTGGCCCTGAATCATTTTGGTCACTCTGTGCCACACCATCTCCAGAGGTAAGCTGGAGACAGTGCAGCATAGAATGACCAAAATGATTAAGGGTCAACAGGGCAGATCCTCATAGGGTCTGCCCTGTTGGCACTGAATAGTTTTGGTCACTCTATGCCGCACCGTCTCTAGCCTGCCTCTATCTTTCCTCAGGCAAGGTCTCCAGAACTGGGCGCAGTATTCTGGAGCATGGAGGCGCTGGGCCTGACATGAAATGTTACCTAAGTGGCCCATTCACGAGGTCACACATTAGACTTGGTGTTTTCATTATGCCTTGAGGCCACTCACCTTAGAGTTGATCCAGTGCTTTGTTCAGATCATAGCACCATGGGGTTCAGGTTCAGGAGCCCCCCGAAGCCCTTGCCTCCATGAAAATGGTACGGTACTGCCCTTTTCAGGGTCTCTCCCCAATAGGGCTGACGGCAGTGCTGGACCTATTGAGTATGGAGGCCGTGTGTGCAATTGGAACAGAGGAGGCAGTGGCGGCCCATAATGAGACTGTCACTGTAACCTTTGATTCAATCACACCTGTTCGTATCTGACCCTTATCTACTTGTTGGAGACCTCCCTGGTTTGATGGGAAACCCAGGAAGTTAAAGATTAAGGGTCGGAGGTTAGAGAGATGTTGGAAGAGCTCTGGTTTGATGGAGGACAGATTGGCCCTGACATTACATTATCAGGACTATCGGGGGCAATCTCCTGTAAGAAGGCAGATTTTTTTGTCAGGGGAGATTGCTGCGGCATGAAGCAGACCTGCTCAGCTCTTCCGCATCCCTCCCATCCAGCCTGCCTCCGTGTGGGAGGAGTGGGTTCAAGCACAAGGTGCGAGGAGTTCACTCTGTTCTTTGCCGACAAAATGTCCTCTATCAGAGCTGAGATCTCCTCTAACATCACTCAAAGGGATTGCAGGGTCCACCCTGAGACATGTCAGAGCACTCCTCCTGTGTGAGTTGAATTTGACTCAGTTGGGGTGGAGGAGGTGGAAAAGGTTGTCTTGAGGCTGAGGCCAACACATTGTGATGTGGACTCAGGTCTGACATGACTTTTGGTCAGGTGTTTGGACCTGATTGGATCTGTTGTGGCTAAGATCATCTGGAGTTCCTTGAGGAGTGGGCTTTTCCCATCGGCTCTGAAAGAGACCCTGGTTAGACCCCTAAGAAATCCTCATTGGACCTGGACTGTCTCGGCACCTACAGACCTCTCATTTTTAGGAAAGGTTATAGAAAAAGTGGTGGCAAGTCAGCTCAAGGAGCGACTCGCCTCGTCCTCCACCTATGAGTTTTTCCAGTCTGTGTTTAGGGCTGAGCATAGTACAGAGACTGCCATGGTGAAGGTGCTTAATGATCTCCTAATAGCGAGAGACAGGATAGAGCATACCATCTTGGTCCTCCTGAATCTCTCGGTAGCATTTGACACTGTGGACCACGTTCTGCTACTTGACTGACTGCGGTACTGGTGTGGCCTGTCTGGTAAAGTCATCAAATGGTTCAGGTCATACCTGACAGGCAGAGTGTAGAAGAAGAAGAAGAAGAATCAGCATTTATATAGTGCTTTTCATACATCCAAAGCACTTTACAAGCAATGCTAGACTGGTAGTGAAGTGACTGAATGTGTGGTGGCTGCCATATCGCACATCATCACCCACACACAGCCTGAATAATTGCATGAACCGGTAGAGGGTGGTGATGGGGTTAGCCTCATCTACCCCAAAGCCTCTGACCTGTGGTGTTCCGCAGGGGTTGGTCTTGTTGCCCTTGTTGTTTACAGTGTATATGCTGCCGTTGGGAGACATTATCAAGTGGTATGGGCTGGGTTTTCACTGCCATGCAGATGATACCCAGGCATACCTGTCCTGTGCACCATGTAACCAGATGGCAGACTCCATATTTAACAACTGCCTGTCAGAGATCCAGACTTGGATGACTCATAACTGGTTGAGACTCAATTCAGACAAGATTGAGGTGCTGGTGGTGGATCCGGGTTGTTGTTGGGGGGAAGGGAGTTTGTGAGAACACCCTGGTTTTGTACGGGGAGGGGGTTACCGCTGATTCTGTCCAAATGAGTGAAGAATCTGGCTGTGATCCTTGACAGCAGCCTTACATTTGATGCTCAGGTGTCGGCCATTGTTAAGAGTGGATTCTATCATCTGAGGAATATTGCCTGGATTTAGAACCTGTTACACCCTGAAGACCTAACCTCACTAGTACATGCTTTCATAACGTCCAGGCTAGATTACTGCAATGCCCTGTACCTAAGGCTATCTGGAGGTAACCTCCACTGACTGCAGCTGGTGCAGAACACGGCAGCAAGACTATTGACAGGCATTCGTAGGTGTGATCATATTGTGCCTGTCCTCCGTGAACTGCACTGGCTGCTGGTTAGGTGGAGGATTGCCTTCTAGGCCAGACTACTGACCTATAAAGCCCTCCATGAGGGGGGGACCAGTCTACCTGCAAAATTTCCTTGTGCCAAACCATCCGTCTTGGGCTCTCTGTTCCACCATGACGTACCTCCTCAGTGTTCCTGGAGTTAGGTTGCATCACTCCGGTGACAGAGCATTTTTGGTGGCTGCACCTACCCTATGAAACTCTTTACCCAAACAGCTGCGGGAGGCACCCTCGATGGAAACCTTTAAAAATCTTTCCTATTTAGCCAGGCTTTTAATGTATAAATAGTTCAGATTTTATTATATAGATAAATTGTTCTATGTATATTGCTATTTGTATTTTGCTGCTTACTCCAACTTTGTATTTTAATGAATGTTTCAAAGCCATTGTACTGTGTTTTAATTGTGAAGCACTCGGAGTCCCTGGAAGATAGCACTATAGAAAGAAAGTATCTATCTATCTACATATCTGTCTTTCTATCTGTTTCAGATGGGGTCTCACCAGTGAGCTATAGAGAGGTAGTATACCTCTTTCCTGCTGCCATCCAAACCCTTGTCAATACACCCCAATATTCTGGGTGCTTCACCATAGGGCTTGCTACATTGGCTAGTTTGTTTTGGGGGGTCACTTATGATGACCCCCAAGTCCCTTTCTTCTGATGTAATGGCCAGCTTACCCCCTCCCATCCAGTATTCCATCCTTGAGTTCTTGTTTCATATTTGCATCACCTTGCATTTTGTGGCATTGAATTTCAACTGCCAGACCTTGGAACCCCTCTCTAACCTTTGCAGGTCCCTCTGCAACTCCCTTATCCCCTCCTCATTGCCTACCCTGCCAAAGAGCTTAGTGTCATATTTGAAGAGAAGCAGCCTGATACGTATTCCTTCTTCTATGTCATTGATGAACATATTGGAAAGGACTGGGTCCAGGACTGATCCCCCTACAATACCTCACTTGTGACCTCTCTCTCCCCCAATTTGACTTCCTTTACTATAACCCTGTGCTATCTCCCCCTTTACGAACTTCCCACCCAGCTAACTAGAGTCAGAGGATTATGAAGAGTATCCTCTTAACCCCAAGGAGTCTGTGTTTGTTCAGTCAGTCAGAGCTCCTCAGGAGGATCTCTCCTTTCAGTCACAGCTGAAGAACCTCCAGAAGACTTTGAATTTAGAGACAGTGGGCCTGATCCTGAAAGGGATATGCCTGGCGTAACTTGACTTATGCTGAAAAAAATGGCACAAGTAGCAAGTTGCACCAGCAGTTGCGACATTTGTTATTCTGCAGAGCAGCCTGTGACATGCCGCAGGTTGCTTGTGCCAAAGTGTACTTACTCCACCATTTATAGCGTAACCCCCCTGCGACATGACGCTAGGGGGTTTACGACATCAGTTGCACCCTATCCAGGAAGGGCAGCAACAAAGTTCCCCAGGGCGCTGTTCTGTAACAACCCCTGGGGTCATCCAACAATGTAAGTTACACCAGCTTATAGCTGGCGAATTGTACATCTTCCTGGACATAAGTCTCCACCACTCATTCACACTATTGGGATCTGGCGGGCACTAGGACCCATCGAGACAAACTTTTTGCTGGAGGGTCGGTGCAGAGATAGGCGCCCGCGAGCAGGCCTGGCTTCGCTTGCGGCAATGACTACCTCTGCGTCGACCCTCCAACCGCCTCAGTTCCTTTTTCCCACCATCAGTGCGCTTCAGTGGACGTCGCTCGCCTGTCGGGAGTCAAACTTCAAACTAGCAGCATAGTTTTCAGTTTTTATTATTTTGTAGTATTATCTCGATACAGTATCGCTTAAGTTTATTCTTATTTTTAAATAAAATAAAGAAGTCTCAGCCTACATTGACGGAGTCGACCATGAGCAGGTCAGGTGACGGTAGGGAGACTTCGTATGAAAGCTGTTTAGTCAGTCGGGCTGGGTCCGGTCAGCCACCTTCTCCGGAAGGGGGGTCTGACAATGGTCAGTCCAGTGCCTGGGGGGATGGGCGGTCCCCGCGGAAGCATAAAAATAAGCGGTCGCATTCTGCACCGTTAGCCTCGAGCTCTTCTTCGCCCACAGGTCTAAAAGAGAAGGCATCACTAGGTCACCCTCTGATATGTCTGCACATAGTATCGTCGATTATCGTGGTTGTCGGTTCTCCTTCTGCGGAGTCGCCAACCTCTGCTTCTGGTAGCCAACAGCTTCGACATCGGAGCCCTACCCCGCCCGCAGGTAGGTCTTCAGATGAGCAGTTTCGTCAGTGGGCTGCTCTTATGGAGCAGTGGGCTCGGAGGTTGGTTCAGCTGCCTGGCTCGGTCGCTCGTGGGCCTTTGGGCTCTTTGGGCGACCAGGTAGGGCGGTTGGATTTTCCTGGTCACGCGGCACCTTCTTCGGTGCCGTCGACTCCGTGCTTAGGTGTTTCCCCCCCTCACATGGCTACGGCACAGGGGGCCACACCAATGCCCTTATCTCCTGCTCTTCTTTCTTCAAAATCTATTTTTCGGAGTCTGGGAGTGTTTTCAGTGCCCTCGGCACCATGTGGCCTCTCGGTGCTGTCCTCGGCGTCGATGGTGCGCTCGGCGCCGTGCGGCTTGTCGGCACCGTCCTCGGCGCCGTGTAGCTTATTGGCGCTGTCCTCGGTGCCGTGCAGCTTGTCGGCGACGTGCGGCTTCATGGTGCTGTCCTTGGCGCTGCGCGGCTTCGCGGTGCTGTGCGGCTTCTCGGCGCCATTCTCGGCGCTGCATGGTCCCTCAGCGTCGTTCTCGGCGCCTGGGGCTCTCGGGGCTCCCTCTGTTTTCCAAGACTCCTCTTTCCACTCGTTTCCTTCTTCCTTCTCTTCTGATTTTCATTCCTTTCCTGTCCATACAGTCCCTCCTGGACTGTCAGGAGATGATGTTGAGCCTGACCCAGACCTTCAGTTGGGTGATGAAGTGGACGAAGCAGGATCTATTACTGCTACAGAGCCTGTGGTCGAGGACCTGTCCTTTAAGTCTCTGTTGAAAAATCTGAGTTCCACACTTTCTCTCCAGACTACA
The DNA here is from genome assembly GCA_016271365.2 of Neoceratodus forsteri. Taxonomy (NCBI): domain Eukaryota; kingdom Metazoa; phylum Chordata; order Ceratodontiformes; family Ceratodontidae; genus Neoceratodus; species Neoceratodus forsteri. Next base: position 1,334,174,480 of record CM057453.1, on the reverse strand, counting down.
GACATCGATCCTGGGAAATTGTTAAGACTCCAATACCTTCATGCCTCGGAGATCCCTACGGATTTGACTCCTCCGGTTCAGCCTTCCTTCGAGACGCTGTCTCAAATGGTATGGAATAATCCTGCTCTCTCACCCCTTCAGTGGCTAAATCCATTGATAGGAAATATTTAGCCCCCAAGGATCGTCCCATTTTGGCATCTCAAGCCTTTGCGGATCCTTTTTGTAGTCCTGGCAGAGAATGATAAGGTCGTCCTTCCCCAAACTACTACAGCTTGACCTATTAACAAAGAATCTCGTAAGATAGACACCTTAGGTAAGAGAGTCTTTGCTGCTTCTACCCTAAGTATGCGTATTGCCAGTTACCAAGGCTATTTTCCCAGTATGAGTATATCCTGTGGCACTCTATCAAGCAAATGGTTGAAGCTCTACCGGAGTCGGATTGAAAGCCAGAGCTTCTTCAGATCATTACCAGAGGTATTGAATCTAACAACCAGCAGGTTAAAGCAGCCATGGATGCTTTCGATACTGCTTCCTGTTCAGCAGCTGCTGGTATTTGCACCCACCGCCATTCCTGGCTGCGCACTTCGGGCTTCACGAATGATGTGCAGCAGCATTGCCCTTTGATGGTGCATATCTTTTTGGTCCTCAGGTAGAGCAAGCTCTAGAAGCTACACAAAAGACAAGGTCAGCCATTAAGTTGGCTCGACCCCCTCCTGCCCCCTCTCGAGGGCATGTCAGTAAACGTCAGTTTCATAATCGTCAGTCCTTTCGAGGCAGGGGCAGAGGAAGTTTCCATAAGAACCAACCTGCCCAACCTCAAAAGAAGGTGCAACAGAAAGCGCAAGGGCCCAAAGCGCCCAGCGTTACCTTATGAATTGCTGGCCCAAGTCCCATCTCAGCTGCCCGAGGTGGACTTGTCCTCTCCGGTGGGGGGTCGTCTGATGCACTTCTACAGCCAGTGGAAGTCCATAACCTCAGACAAATGGGTCCTTCGGATAATTTGCGAGGGGTATTCACTCAATCTTGTGGAGACTCCTCCGGATCGTCCTCCCAAACGGCAGCCCAAGCTGTCTACCCTTCAGTCAGACCTTCTCGCCGACGAGATTCAGGGCCTTCTGAACAACAGGGCAGTAGAACTGGTGCCACTGCATCAACGAAACACAGGGTTCTACTCCCATTACTTTCTGGTTCCAAAGAAGTCTGGGGGAATGTGCCCCATTCTAGATCTCAGAAAGCTAAACAAATTTCTCCTCAAGGAGAAATTCAAAATGATTTCTCTGGGAACCCTGTTACCTTTGCTTCATCAACATGACTGGCTAGCCTCCCTAGACATGCAGGATGCTTACCAGCACATTCCTATTCACCCGAGGCATCACAAATTCCTGAGGTTTGTGGCTCTGGGACAACATTATCAGTTCAGAGTCCTGCCCTTTGGGCTATCCTCGGCGCCGCGAGTTTTTACAAAGTGTTGTGCAGTTCTTGCAGCACACCTCAGAAAGGTCGGAATACAGGTGTTCTCTTATCTGGACAATTGGCTTCTAGCAAGCCCTTCCAGGCAAGGGACTCTGGATGCCATAGAGACAGCCTCTCGCCTCCTTAAATCCATGGGAGTTCTGCTGAACCTCAAGAAATTGCAACTGCAGCCCTCCCAGAGGCTCCTTTTTATAGGGACTCTTCTGGACACCTTCTGTGCGAAGGCTTTTCTTCCAGAAGACAGAAGGAATGATATCCTTCAGTTGGCCCGTCACATCAGGGAAAACAGATCAGTTACAGCTCTCTCGATGCAATGGATGCTAGGCCTCATGGCATCCTCAGTGTTCACTGTACCACTAGCACGTCTGCACATGAGAACCACCTAGTGGATGCTCAGTACTCAGTGGTCCCCAACCACTCATCCGCAATCTCATCAAGGTGACAGAACCTTTAAAGAGGTCACTCACCTGGTGGTCTCAAAAGAGCAATCTCCTGGAAGGCTATCCCTTTGCTCCTCTGGACCATCAAATCTCCATTACCATGGACGCATCCCTAATGGGGTGGCGAGCTCACTGTCAGGCTCTCCACACTCAAGGTGTGTGGACTCAAGTCGAGTCCCAGCTTCACATAAATGTCCTAGAAATGAGAGCCGTCCTTTATGCGGTCTGAGCATTGAAGGACATTCTGTCACAAGAACATTCTCCTTCAAACGGACAACAAAGCAGTGATGTATTACACCAACAAACAGGGCGGTGCTCATTCTTACCCCTTATGCAGGGAAGCAATGAGGGTATGGGAATGGTGCTTGGAGCACAAGACTCTAATTCAAGTGGTCTGCCTGCCAGATGTACAGAACGACTTGGCAGACCATCTCAGCAGAACAGAGACAGATCCTCACGAGTGGTCTCTCGACTCAACCATAGTTCAGTCACTATTCGAAGAGTGGGGAACTCCAGACCTGGACCTTTTTGCATCCCCACTCAACGCAAAACTGCCTCTCTTCTGCTCCAGAAATCCAGGGCCTGGCATTTTCTGTCAGGATGCGTTCAGGTTGCGGTGGACAAAACACTTTCTTTACACCTTTACGCCTCTTCCTCTAATTCAGAGAGTACTCCTCAAGTTCAAGTCCCAGGGGGACAAGATGATTCTCATTGCTCCCTTTTGGCCTCGGCAGCTATGGTTTCCACTACTCAACAATATGTAGGCAGTTCCTCCGAGACCACTTCCCCTGCAGATGAACCTTTTGACTCAGGGACCAGTGGTCCATCCCAACCTGAGATCGCTTCACCTTCACACTTGGCTCCTGAAGAGGTCGAAGTAAATCGGTTCAATGTCTCTCGAAGAGTTTCAGATATTCTTCTGGCTGCACGGAAGCCAGCCACTCGGAAAACTTACACAGCCAAGTGGAAGCTCGCCTGGGTGCAAAGTCCTCTTTGAACTCCTTTTCCTGCCCACCAGATAAGGTTTTGGAGTACCTCTTGGACCTCTCAAATTCAGGTCTGCAGTACTCTACAGTCAAAGTTCACCTTAGTGCCATTTCAGCGTATCATGAGCCGTGTTTTTTCCCTTAACACTGGCTCAGTTACCTATGGTTAAGAGATTTCTTAAAGGAATTCTGCATACCAGACCTCCTACAAGACGTCCAGTTGCAGCCTGGGACATTAATCTTGTGCTAGACATGCTCACTCGGAAACCTTTTGAACCTCTGGCTACCTGTAAGCTAAAATTTCTCACCTGGAAGACTGCCTTCCTAGTGGCCATTACCTCAGCCCACAGGGTCTCTGAGATACATGCCTTGGTCACAGACCCTCCGTATACTGTGTTCCATAAGAACAAAGTAGTTCTTCATACTCATCCTAAATTTCTTCCTAAGGTTGTGTCAGAATTTCATCTAAACCAACCTTTGGTCCTTCCCTCTTATTTTGCGGACTTCCAAAATGAAGGGGAACGTTCTCTTCATTCTTTGGATGTTAAGAGGGCCTTGCGCTTCTATCTAGATAGAACCAAGGATTTTCGCAAAACCCAGCAACTATTCGTTTCCTTCAGTGAAACCCGACTGGGTCAACCTGTTGCTATCAGATGTATCTCATCATGGCTAGTGGCATGCCTTCGCCACTGTTATTCCATGGCGCAGGTTAAGTTGGAGGGTAGAGTTTACGCTCACTCTACTAGAGCGGTCGCGGCATCCCTAGCGGTAATTCGCAACGTGCCCATTACAGACATCTGCAATGCGGCCACCTGGAGCTCAGTGCATACTTTTGTTAAACATTATGCACTTGATGTCCATGCCAGATGGCATTCTTCCTTTGGCAGAGCCATCCTTAATGGACTTCTGTCCTAGAAACATGAGTTCTTGGTCTCTCCTGCTGCCCTCTCGGGGGATTATTAGCTCGGTACTCTCCCAATAGTGTGAATGAGTGGTGGAGACTTATGTCCAGGAAGATATGAAAATTACGTACCTACAGTAATTCTTGATCTTCTTGGACGAGTCTCCACCACTCATTCACACGCCCACCCTCCGTCCCCTGAGCTCACCTCTGTTGTTGGTCTTCACTCCCTCAAATCTTTAGGCCGCGAAGACTTCTTTGTTAACCCTTCTTACACGGGTAGCCCGGACTATCTTATGTCCGGTCTTTAGGTTAGGCTACCCTTCTGGGTTAGTTACGCTGCACCTCCTTGGTAAAAAAGGTACTGAGACAGTTGGAGGGTCGACGCTGAGATAATCATTGCCGTGCGAGCTAGGGCTCACGGCGCCATTCTCTGGCGCTCACTCCAGCAAAAGTTTGCTCCTCGATGGTCCTAGCCTCCGGCACAGATTCCAATAGTGTGAATGAGTGGTAGAGACTCATCCAGGAAGATCAAGAATTACGGTAGGTACGTCATTTTCATTTATGCCCCCGGGGGAGTTGCCTGTATGTGCAACTGGCCCATCCCCCATTGGTATGCCACCTTCCCCCCACCACTGCCCTGATCCCAAAGCTGTGGTTAAAGCCCCGCAGATATATTACTGTCCCCCCCATGCCTTGACCCCAATGTACCAGTCAAAGCCCAGCAGGGCTATCACCATCCCTCCATGAAGGCCTCAACCCCAGTATATGCACACTACTGCCCCCTCCCAATGCCCCGATCCCCAAACTGCTGCCACCCAGAAACCGCAGCCCCTATGCATGTTACACAGCAACCCCATAACCCTGGTAGTCTAGTGACCGCCCCACCCAGCAATGGAAGACCATCCCGTTCCCCCCCACCCCTACCCAGCCAGCGACTGGTACAGACCCACCTCTCACCACCACTGCCAGCCGCCAACTGAGCTACACTAGAGTGCAGACTACTGTACGTGGTATGCACTCAAATGAATATTCATTGAGCATGTACTGTGTACAGTACTATGATCTCTGGCAGAGTTCATTTGGCGTCTGGCTGTGGTGGTGAGGGGTGGGTTGTGCCAGTCGCCAGCTGGGTACGGGTGGGGAGGTGTGTTCTGCCACTGCCAGGTGGGGGGGTAAATACTAGACCACATACCGGGTTGTTTCGTTTCATTCTGTACCTTGTGCATTACCGCCCACACTTGCGGTTCAGGGATCGGGCTGGGGTTCAAGAGGTCTCATGGGCATTTTCTGGATATTACTGAGAGCAGGAGGGGTCCAATAGCCTCTGTGGAGCAATGTCTGTATACTTTCTGGGAGCGGAGGGTGCCCAATAGCCCTGCGTGGCAATCTCTGTATATTTACTGGGAGTGACGGGGGCCCAGTAGCCCTGCAGGGCAATTTCTGTATATTTACTGGAAGCAGGACTGGGGGTGGAGCACTTACACACTTTACCTGAGTGATGTGCAGCTTGTGCCAACCTGTTCAGGTACACCCTTTATTTGGTGTACTGGTGTGGTTGGTGCAAATAGCGGGACTTAGCTCCGGGGACCCTGCCCATTACAGAATCGGGTACACGGACTCAGGCAACTGGCACTTCATATGTCGCAATTTGCAACATGCGAGGTGCTTCTAGAATCGGTCCTAGTAGCTGTAGATAAGGCTACCATAAGAAGATACAGATGGAATAACTAAAAACGCCTTCATTGCCTGTATTGCTGGTGCTACCTACTGTATCAAATCTGCTCTGGAAATGCTCATGGAGGTGGCCTGGAACAGACCTGCTTCTATTCTGACAGCCCCCAGCTACCGGATAGAAAGTGTATGGCACCATGGACAAAATCAATCTATTACACTCTGCCTACTGTATAGCACACTGTATTGTTATCATGGCTAGTAATGATGTCGATCACCTCAAGAATTTACTGCACAGCCTCCTGATGAGGAGTCTCACAGGACTGACATTATGGGAAAATGGAAGTGTACTTCAGTCACTTTAGGACATAGGGTTGCAAGCAACCAGTCCCATATTTTGAGGTACAAATACACACCGTAGAACAGGCTTAGAGCTTTCACAGACAGCCTGCTGGAGTCATCCTTGAAGCAAGACCTCTTGGCAGTTGTTACTCAAGGATTTGACTCTAATAATCACCAGCTGAGGGCTGCGTTTAATTCCTCAGATGTGGCAGTACATGCAGCTGTTGTGGGTATTTGTATCTAGAGGCTTTCCTGGCTGTGAATGGTAGGGTTTGCCGCTGATATGCAATAGAAGATTATGAATGTTCCATCTAATGGAACTTATCTTTATGCACAACATATTATGGAGGCACTTAAGGTGTCTAGGAAAAGAAAACGACCCTTAAGAACATGAAGAACATCCATGCCACACCTCACAGAGGTAGGTGATGTTACTTCTTCTGCCAGCAACAACCATTTCATGGCAGGCCTGCCTAACAAGGCTTCCACCAGCAGTTTATACTGAAGACCTTCCAGCAGCAGCAACCAAGGCAGAAGCCACAGCAGAAAGTGTAGATGGTGACAGTTGCCAACACTACCCTCTGACGTGATGCCAGCAACACGTCCACCCCAACTGCCCAGGATAGTGGCGGCAATGCAGTGTCAATTCTAAGCTCTGCAACTGTAAACTGTTTTCCAACCACCCTTGAACTCAGATGCAACTCACTTTCAATTGTTCTCTAAATTTCCCTCAGCTCCTTTGAAATGTTGATGCAATGCATTTTCAGTGCAGTGGTTGTTTTTCACAGTAATCAGCTTCAGTTTAATAAGTCCATTTACAATGCAGATGTTTCTTATCATTTCAACCAATCAAATCATCCCTATTTTCAAAGGGTGTAACCTATTCCTGTGTAGAAAATGAACTGCCATACTTATCAGCCATTTTTGTTTCATTGAGATAGGCTGTTTGTGGCTTGACAGTTAACAGAAAGTGCACTATATCTGCAATACCTATAGTTGTTTTATCTTTATGTATTCACTTTCTTTAGAGTTAGTTGTGTTTTATTTTTTCTATTGATTTTTATTTTAAATACAATTAGTACTTTACGCATGACAGGAGTCCCGGCTTCACTTGTCAAACAATGAAATAACAGAGTTAAAGAACTCATTTTAGAAAAAGTTACATTGCTGATATTTGTAAGATAAATTTAACAGATGGTATAATCTTTTTTATTTAGGTCTTGTTTGCCAGGTAAGCACATTAGACAGTCAAGTGCCTATTTTCAGGTGCGACCCAGGAGATTACAAGGAACAGGCAAAAAACAGGCATAACAGGATATCAATGAAAGGAAATAGACGCAGCTTGACTTGGTAGGAGGGCACTCAGAAAAGTATTACACGACAAGGTAGCAATTGACAGTCAGGTGTTGAATATCACAAAACAAGATAATATTTACCATAACATGAACTCTAATCTCATAAACACACCGATCTCAGTGACCGGACCATAAAGTGCGGCATTGTCCAGAAAAGAGGGATGATACCTTAGGTACACTGACAAGATGAGGCAAGTTTCAGGAAGCCCCAGAGGGAGTTTCTGAAGCAGGAATTGGAGGGGAGGAATGAACATGGGCAGGGAGGGAGTTCCTCAGTTTGGATGCATAGATGGCAAAAGCCCGATCACCCACTAGGGAACGGGTTTTGGGAACTATGAATACTTGCGAGCCACTAGATCTTAATAGGTAGGAGAGATTTGCAGGCTTGAATAGCTCATCTAGTGCACGGGGAATGGCACTTCTGACGATACTGTCAGTGAAATTGCCCATAACAAAGGTGCAATGGTTGTCAGGGGGGGAGAGCCACTCAAGCTTGTTATATAGCTCACAGTGATGTGTGAGATGGGGGCAGAAAGAGCAAAGCAACATATATTATTGTATGTAACATCCCATTTTGTTAGATAGGTTTTTGGGGCATGTGCAAAGGAGAGCAGACGTAACAAAGCATGGGAAGTAGAACCCCCTTAGCCAGGGCATGATGCGCTGCTGGGGTGAGGCAACTTTTAGCTCTGTTTGCCAAGCCCAGCTTGCAGTTTGCAGTCTTGCATATATTGCAAATATGCAGTGAGAAGTTGAGCTAAGGATCGAGGGTAACCCCCGAGTATATTTAGTTCATATGCATTAGACAAAAACAAACTTGCACATTAATGTGTTTGCCTACGGCTTGGCGCCATAGACCCATGGGAGCATCAGCTGTCGGCCTTCTGAAGCAGGTCATTTAAACTATTTTTATTACTTTGTTAAACAAAATTTATGTCTGCCATTCCATGCCTGACCTATAACAAGTTAGGCATTATAAACATTTTTCAGCTCTGGAACATCTCGGGTATTAACAGACAGTTCGGAAGTTGTAGTACCGTAAGGAGAGATTTGGGTGTGGGTGTTGAGGGTGCAGTAAAGTAAATTAATATTCTACAGAGAAAGAAATAGGACATGCCCTTTGAAAATAGGGATGATTTGGTTGGTTGAAATGATAAGAAACAAATGTGTTGTAAATGTAGTTAATTAAATACAACTGAAGCTGGTTGAAATCACATTGGAAAACAAGTTAAACTGTGCCGTACAGGTACTATGAAACTGAGATACTACTAATAAGCAGAGTTTAAAACTGAGTTGTCCATAAATAACATCTGGTTGCAAACTATTATGAAACTTTAAACAATTAACCCTTGTAGGGCCATGGACTGATTGATATATCCATCCACAACTCCAATATGTTCTAATTCTGTTGGCGGTCTAAGGGGTAATTGAATTAAAAGTGAACACATTAGGCAACCCATTGGCAAATGCTAAACCAGTGAGTTGGAGGAAAAGTTTAATGTGACTTGTACTGTAGGTTCAGAATCATCATCTGCTTTCCACTCTGGCCGTTGCTCACATCTATTTCCCCACTTAAAGAGAGCAGTCGCCCACTAGTGAACTCCCATAAAGCTGGTTCTCCTGTCAGGTTTATATTTTGTAGTTGTATCAAAAAGTGTACTTTAGTCAGCTTTTCATGATTACTCTGTGTTTAGATAGGGTTTTTTTTGTAAATTAAGATTTCTCTTGTCCCATTCAATTCCCAGGAACTAGGAAAAATCCTACCTGGCTATCGTGACTGTTTTTACTACTAAACCACGTTCCTTTTTGTTAAATTTAGTGGTTTACTACTTTTTATTGTAAAGTTTTATTTATTTTCCAAAAATAATATATATTGCTGTACAATCAATAAGTGTTTCAAGTAGCAGTGATATCTTATACAGTTAACCATAACTGGGGGGGGGGGAGGAGTAGCAAGGGGAGGGTGGAAGGCGAAGGGAGGTATAGGGAAGGAATTAGGGAAAAATATTCAAATCACCATTTGCACAAGGTTACAGGGTGCAAGCTAAGGTACTGTATCTGGTATAGGCTAAAGAATGTGCTCTTAAAAGAGACAGCTTCCACCCCGGTTCATAGTATGTAAGGTAACAAGTATACTACTCACCTAGCAACTGTCTATGGAGAGAAACAGGAATACCTGAATAAAGACACACCTATCTGACAGCAGAGTGGGACATGCCATGGCATGGCATCAGGTGGGTTGGATATGTATGTCTCCATTTTGATACAGCGTGAAGTAATTTCTAAAACAGAGTAGAGGTACACAAGGAGTTGGTGTATTAGGTCAATTTCAATGTCTATAGTTTCCTACCTGACAGGGCTGGTAGTGATATAAGTCTCCCTTGGTGGGGAAAAAACCCTGGTCCAGAGGAACTACTTATTATCAAATAGCCATGTCAAACCAACAGAAGAGCTATTACTAGCCTGTCTCCAACTACCTGTCCTTCATTTGCATGAATCGATGCTAAATCCAGTTTGTGACCATGGAGGGGGGTCAACCCACTCCTTGAGGGGGTAGTGCATATCCCAGATATGAAGCCCAGCATTGCTGAAACTTAGGCATTTGGTACGATTTCAGATGGGTAATCCTGTCCAACTTCGCAAGTGCTGAAAGGGAGGCTTCCACTTCCATATGTGTGGGAGTATTCGTGGTTCACCATCTACCTAATAGAGCTCATTTCGTTTGTATGGCTAGGACTGCTAGCCACCTATATACCTGTGAGTTCAATAGTGGGAGGTCAACTTTAATCCCCAGCAAGAAAAAAAGTGGGGAGAGAGGGATCGGTCTGTGTAACACTTTAGTAGCCGATGTGACAATCATTCTCCACAGGGATTGTATCTCAGGGCAAGATCATAGTATATGGGCCAAGTCCCCTCCTTCCCTGTCACATCTCCAACAACAGTCCGAGTCCAGAAGCCTGGCTCGATATAATATGGCAGGAGTCTTATACCAAGAGTGTAGTATCTTATTGTGGATCAGCCTGGATCTAGCATCTCGGTACCATTTTTTGAGCATCTCTCCAGGCAAGCCCTCATTGGGAGTCTACGATATTACACTGTAAATTTTTTTCCCATTTGTTCTTGGAAAGCCCATATTGACGGGGTAGGGAGTCTTGAAGTTTGGCATAGATTCATTCTGCAAGACCTTTTGGGTATTTCATCCATGATTGCAAAGATGAACGGTCAGCCAGGTGTGGGGGTGTCCCAGCAAGGGGGAGACTGCCGAGCGGATCTGAAGGTATCTCCAGAACTCATTATGAGGAAGGTCCCGCCTTGTTTGTAGGGATTGAAAAGTAGAGACTCTAGAGAGGTCGCTGTTACAAAGGTCTCCTACAGTTTGAAGGCCTCTGATGAACCAGTGTTTCCAGGCCACCCTCATTTTGTCAGTGGTGATATAGGGGTTCTGCCAAAGTGGTACATAATGGGAGTGGAATTGGTTCTATGTTTAATTTATGATGGATTTATAGCCAGGTTCTTCTGGACATTTCCACTGTGGGGGAAGTAGCAACAAGGTTGGGGGGGGTTGTGCTTGGGTGGACCTTCCGGCAAGTATAACAGAGAGGAGGGGACCAGAGTGTTTGACATCTCTGGTGTAATCTGGACCCATTGTGGCCTAGTGGGGATGGGGGGGTGAAACCAGTGGACCGTTTGTGCAACCTGAAATGCCCATTTGTATCCTTCCATCCATGGTAAGTCCCACCCTCCCTGTGTCCAGTGGGATCTCAATGTAGCTTGGCTGAAGTGAGGTTTAGAGCTCTCCCAAAGAAAATCCCCAATTAATTTGTCTATGGGTTGGGCCCATAACTTGGGCAGGGAAATGGGTATATGGGCTAGGAGATAGAGGAACCGTGGGGCTGTTACCATTTTTATAGCTGCGATCTTGTCTGCTAAAGAGAGTTTGAGTTTTTTCCATCTATCTAATTCAGTCTTTGAACTGTCAAGCAGGGGTTGTATATTAGCTTGCCAGAGGTGTTCCAGTTTAGGGGTGAGCTTAATACCCAGGTAAGTTAGCTTTTTTTGGGGTCCATAGTAGCCCATGGGTAGTGGCTATTGGTTGTAGGCAGCTGTCATTGAGAGGAAGGATTTCAGTCTTAGACTGATTAAATTTGAGGCTTGAGTATGTAGTAAAGGAGTCCAGCAGCTCTAATAGGTAGGGTAGGGAGTGGGGGGGCATCACTCAAGGGAAGGAGGAGGTCATCTGCATACATCAGGGTTGGGTAGGTTGAGTCCCCAGTTTTCATCCCATGGATATGTGAATGTTGCCTAATTGCAGCTGCTAATGGTTCAACCCCAAGGACAAACAATAGGGAGGAAGGGGACAGCCTTGTCTGGTTCCTCGTTCTAATGGGAAAGGGGGTGAGAGGATTGAGTTGGTAGTAACCTGTGCTGTTGGGGTATTATAAATGGCCTGCACTTTAGTTATGAAGCTTTCACCCAATCCCAGATGGGCAAGGACCAGGTATAGGTAATCCCATTCAATGGAGTCAAAGGCTTTTTTGAAATCTACAGTGATGGCAGCAGCTGGGGTTGTAAGGGCCCTTGCTACATGCATCAGATTTATCAAGGTTCAGAGATGGTCAGTGCTGTGATGACCTGATATAAAGCCCACTTGGGAGGGGTGAATTAAATGCGAGAGCAGAGGGCTAAGTCTGGCAGCCAGGACTTTGGCGTAAAATTTACTATCCACTTTGATGAGGCAGATTGGACGATAACTACTTGGACTAATGGGATCTTTTCCTTTTTTTGGGATGACTACAATCGTGGCCTGTCATAGGGAGGGAGGGAGGATACCTTGGATATCAGCTTCCTTAAGAACTGCAGTGAGAAGAGGGGTAATCACTGGTGCCAACGCCTGGTAAAAGTCGGCAGTGTAGCCATCATTCCCAGGGGACTTGCCAGATCAGAGGCTCTGAATAGCAATAGTAACCTCACTCTGGGTGATTGGAGCATCCAACTCAGAGTACTGTTGTGGAGATAATATGGGGAGAGACAAGCTGTTCAGGAAGGTCTGGATCATAGGAACTGGGTGAGAATGGGTAGTGGAGTGGAGATCCCTATAGAAAGCAGTCATGTTCTGATTTATGGCTTGTGGTGTAGTAGCCAGGGTCCCTTGGTTATCTTTTAAGCCCGGGATGAGCCAGCTAGTCTGCTGGCATCGGAGTTGGTAAGCCAGTACTTTGCCCCCTTTGTCTCCGTCCTCCCAGAATGTGTGATGTAGGCGGAGAATGGTCACTTCTGCTTTTCTGCTTAGAAACTGGTTAATTTCAAAGTGTAAAACAAGTATAGTTCTGCCAAGAGGGGAGCCAGGGGAAGGGTTCTTTTTAAATTGAGCTTTAGCAGCTGTTAGTTGATGTTCCAGTTCTAGGAGGCATTTTTCTCTTTCCCTGCATTAGGCTGCTGCGTATCCCATGATATAGCCCCTCATAGTAGCCTTAAGGGCTTCCCATGTATTCCCGGTTGAAGTGTCCGAGGGAGGTTGTGTGCCAGGAACTGGGAAGCTTCTGTTCTGGCCCAGGGGATGAACTCTGGTTCTCGAATGAGGAGCGGGTCAAGTCTCCAGTGTCGAGTGGGGGGTGTTGGAGTTCCCCATAAGATTAATAATTGGACTGGGGCATGGTCAGAGATGATTCAGGGGAGGGTAGAGGCATCCAGAGAGTTGTGAAGAATAGAGGGGAAGGTGAGCCAGCAATCTAATCTGCTGTATGAAGTATGAGGCTCAGAATGGTATGTGTAGTCTCTGTCCTGGGATGGAACAGTCTCCACACATCTGTGAGACCATGGTCTTTGATTAGCTGGTGCAGAGCTCTACTCCCTCTAATATGTACTTCCCTACCTTTGTCATTCCGATCTAGGAGAGGCTCCAGCACCAGGTTGAAGTCTCCTCCGAGGAGTAGGGGGCAGTTGGCCGGTAGAAGAGTGCTGATAGAGTCAGCTAATTTATGAAAGAAGTGGGGGTCGTCCTTGTTTGGGGCATAGACATTGCAAAACGTGAGAGGGCCTAAGGGGGTAATCTAAGTGGCCAGAATCCACCATCCATCTAAGTCAGCTGTCGATTCTGAAAGGGTCCATTGTAAGGATTCTGTTTTAAAATGAGAATACCATGTTTTCTAGATGGGGCAGCAGAATGCACTCCTTGTCCCACCCAATCCTTTACCATGGTAAGGTGGTCATTCCCTGTTAGTTTAGTCTCTTGTAGGAAGGCCACTTTCGATTTAAGATGCTTAAGATAAGAGAGTGCCTTTTTCTACTTGATGGGTGAATTCAGACCCCTTACATTCCAAGTGTGAAAGTTTAACTCAGCCATCCTCCTTGGGAGCCAGATGATGTCTGTGTGTCCCTTATGTAACTCAGTCCTAATATAATAGGCTGGTAACCCTTGGATAGTGAGTTGTCACCGTTATGACCTTAAGTTATACAGTAACAGGTGAGGATCCGGTTGGCTGTGATTGTGTAGACTGAATATCTATACAGTGTCCTCTACCCCTGGCTTAAGGGTGGTATCTCCCTGAGTTAGTCTCTGCAGACAAGGGGGAAGGGGGAGATATTAGGGGAATCTTGAACCTAGAGGGATACATTTCCCTTGTAGTGCTTACTGTATGTTTAAGCACTTCTAAAAGGAAAAGAAAATCCTAGGAGGTCTCAAACTAGACTTAGCCAGTTGGAGCCGAAGCCTGTTGTACCTGGGGGGCGGTAAATTTAGTTAGTCTGCTGTCTATTGCTTTGTGTTTGAGCAGCAGTCCCTAGTGACTGAAAACACCTTAAAGCAGGTATAGTTACATAAAGCCAGCTGTCAGACAGAGTAATATGGGGTATATTTACGTACCCTGAGCGAATGGGTGTAAGTTGAGAAAGGTATCTTTTTACCTTCAAATAACTATGGGGGGAGGGGGGGGTGTTTCCTCCACTTTATCCAGTCAGAGGAAGGGATTTTTAGTCAGACCATGAAATCTGGAGAAGAGGAGGGGCACCAGGTATCTCCGAGGTCGACTTATGATCTCATTATTAACTTTATCACGTGCCCTGTTCTTGCCCATATATGAGCTCAGTCCCTCTGGATACTCTGATTCTGAATTGGGAAGGGAAATTTCTATATGCCTTCCCTCCTTTTCCTCTGCTGTTCAAGGTCCTGGTCAAGATAAGGTCACAATCCTGCATAGTGATCCCGATTGCTCCAGACTGGGCCAGGCAGCCTTGGTATCCCCTGTTGCTGTCCTTAGCAGTCCATCTTTCCCTGTCTCTCCCCAGGAACTACAACCTGTTAACCTCCTCCCAGGGGAGGATTTGGTATCCCAACCTTCAGTCTCTCAATCTCAAGGCATGGATCTTGAAGAGTTAGAGTATGCAAATTTACGCCTGTCTCAAGGGGTTCTGGACATTCTCAAAGCCTCTCGAAAACCTGCCACCAAAAAAACTTCTAACTCCAAGTGGAAAAGGTTTAGTATTTGGTGTTCTAAGAAGCACATATCCCCAGACACTGCTGAATTGTCTACAGTTCTGGATTATATGGTTCATCTCAATAGCCTAGGCCTCAGATCAGCTACTCTCAAGGAACACTTGTCAGCTGTTTCTGCTTTTCTGTCAGTGGGGAAGGCTTCTTCACTGTCATCTCACCCTATTTTCTACAACTTTTTTAAGGGATTGCTTCATACCAATCCCCCCTTTAGGGATCCTACTCCTGCTTGGGACCTTAATGTTCGCATTGCTCAGCTTATGCAACCACCCTTTGAGCCTTTGTCTTCAGCAGACCTTAAGTACTTGACTTGGAAAACTGTGTTCCTAGTAGCTATTACTTCTACCAGACATATCAGCGAATTACAAGCTCTGTCAGTGGAACTTGATTTTATCTCATTCCATAGAGATGAGGTGGTCCTTAGAACCAATAGGAGGTTTTTACCTAAAGTGGCTTCAGATTTTCATCTGAACCAATCCATGTCTCTCTCTGTGTTCTTCACTGATCATTCTTCTTCAGGAGAGAGAAGATTACACAGTCTGGATGTTAAAAGAGCCCTTAGTTACTACACTGAGCGTAATAAGGCACACAGGTTTGACTCCCTCCAGTTGTTTCTCACTTATGGGGAAGTGAGAAAGAGCAAGCCTGCCACTAAGAGAACTATTGCCAGGTGGATTGTCTCTTGTATACAATTCTGCTATGAGAAGCCAGGCAAAATACCTCCCTCAGGCCCGAGGGCTCATTTCACTAGAGGTACAGCTGCTTCCCAGGCTGCTGCCAGGGATATTCCTTTGCTAGAGATATGCAAAGCAGCCACCTGGAAAACAGTCCATACGTTCACCAAGCATTACTCCCTGGATATCCAGGCTAGGAGTGGTGTTCAGTTTGGCACAGCAGTACTGCAGAGCCTATTCCCAAAATAGGTTCGAATCCCTCCTCCATGGAGGTTCTGCTTGGTAGTCTGCAATAGTCAGAATACAGCAAGACTTCATGTTGTTTGAAGAAAAAATTACTCACCTTAGTAATTATGTTTTTTTCTAATGGAGTCTTGCTGTATTCTGACCTCCCTCCCTGCCTCCCCTCTCAGAACCTGTTTTTGGGAAGTGGGTTGGCAGATGCAGTGTTGCACCTCGTGGTGTTTAGCACCCTCTTTAGAGAGGGGAGGGTTATTTTTATTATTTTAATAGTTTTGATTTGTTCACTACCTGGTTTTTGGTTTTGGATTCTTGACTTGAGTCTTTTGGTGATCTAAAATATTTGGTTGCCATTTGGCTAGTAAAAATTTTACAATTTCCACATAGTGTCTTAGTTAGTTTGTATTAGCTCATAAGAATCTGACGGTTGCACTTCAGAATGCTACAGACAGAGGTTTGAACTGAGCTCGAGCTCAATGTTCTATGCTCTGTGTAGAATTTAACGCTTTACTCTCCGGGGCAGCTCAAGTGCTGGGGCTAACTGCAATAGTCAGAACACAGCAAGACTCCATTAGAAGAAGCATAATTACTAAGGTGAGTAATTTTTTCTTGTCTGCCATTCTAGCAAAAGATGGCGTTTTCAAGCTGTTAAAACAACCAATATCAGCCGGCCAAGTGGTGCTGAGGGTTGAGGTGCTGGACACCACACCTTGAGCCACACCGGCGACCCAGGTTTGGAAACAAGCCTGGGCTGCCAGGAGTCGGTGGGGGGGGGGATTCAGCATCCGGAGGACTGCTCTCCTGTCGAGGGGAGGAGACAGACCTGACATCCCGCTCGCTGACTTCTCTCTGACGATAGCCTGTGGGCAGTATGAGTCTGGAGGCACATTCTGATGTGCCTACATCGGTGGGGGGGGGGGGACAGGAGATACAGTGGAGGAAAAAGGAGAGCCCTGGGAGTGCTCAATGATGGCTGCCACACCCAAGAACTGACCCTGGCTTCTGGATTGGGTCTCCGGAGAGGGGAGGTGTAGTGTGCTGCCTCCTTCCTGTCCCCACCACGGGGGGCCATTCGCGGGGGAATACCGGGGTTGATCAGTGCGGGTGGGTCCAGAGAGAAAGTCCCAAGAGTCTTGAGGAGGATAAAGTATATACAGGAAAAAACAAAACAACCAATATCTACAGTTTGTTGTGGCTTGCTAGATCCAGATTCTGGTTGGCATGCTTCTGTGTTTTTCAGATCCGAACCTCATGCTCCATAGCTAACTTGACTCAGAAGACAGGAAAAGCCCAGCACTGAGGAGCTGCAGGTGCGCTGATGCAAGCAGGGCATTGACAGGAAAACATATACAAGCTGCACCACTTGTAGACACTGCTTCTTTAAAGAAACAACCTGTGTCCTTTGGTTCAAAACAAAGTCACAGTTATTTAAAATAAAAATTGCAGATATGCAGTCTCTGGACAGACAGCCTCCAAACACCTACATTTCATGAGTCACTATGCTCACTTTGTCAAGGTATGGCAAGCGAGAGAAGCTAACCACCTTTTATATGAAAGGCAAATAAAACCTTTACATCTCTGCTCTTGAATGTATGTTGCACAAATAAAGGTATTGCACTTTAAAAGTCATATTAAACTATAATGCCTATTAAATTTAGTACTAAAAGTACTAGGATTCATATGCAGCCAGTATCAGGGGACAACAAGGGTATTAAATATTTGTCAATTTGTACATGCATATTTTATTGTACTGGGAAAACTGTCAAGCAGTTCTGCATTGGAGTAGCGAATACATAAGTGCCATACATGATAAGAACAAAGATTATGCCAGTGCTGTACATTGTATGACTATGCCATAAGGATATACTCCTGTATTCCATGTTGTGGGACTGCGAAAAGTAGAGCCTGTTGTAAGGGGAGGGGACTTTAACAACAAAGTGTATAAATGGGAAAACTTCTGGATCTACAATATGGAGACCAGAGAATGGCCACGTTTAAATAAGGATCTTGAGATCCTGCCATTTCTATCTCTTTTTAATGTATTTTTTTTATTATACTGTTCTGATTGTATAAGTTAGGCTGTATGTCTCCTAATACTGGTTCCTTATTAATCCTAGTACTCAATTTGATAAGCCTTACAATGCAATATGTCTTTTAAGATGCAAGATTGTATGTGCAATATATCTTTAAGAGCACAGATGTTTTAATTTATTTATTTATTTAGTTTTTGTTGGCTGGGTACGCGCACTATTTTCAGGCACGACCTGGGAGAGGGGGATACAGATGAATGCCAACTGACCTTGAACCAGATTAAGCTGTTGGTGGTGTTTTTAGTGAATGGGGGGAAATTTGGCCAGGGCAACGGGGAAATTCCCCTACTCTTGCTGTAGGGGGAACTGTTGTTCCTGTGGCTGCTGTTCCTGAGAGTGGTCAGTTGGTGGGTGTACCTGCAAGGGAGCAGATCTTCCTCCCTGCAGGTCCAGCTTTGGAGATCGCATCTGTTATACCGGAGAATGCAAGGCCTGTTGCAATGAAAACTGAGATTGTAGTGCTTAGTGAGAACAGGCAGTGAGGAAGATTGGCTGAGGAGACTCTGTTCTGAAAAAAGAATAATGTTTCTGCATGCCCTGAGACAACTCCTGACTCTACTGAGGTTTTGCCTGAAGAAACAGGACTTGCATCTGCAGTACAGCCTGTAGAGTGTTTACCGACCCTGCCCGATGCGATCCCAAAAGAACCTTCACAGCGGCCTGACACCTCAGCGGCCTCTGTCAAGCTGGCTGCACCTGTATGTGATGTAGCAGCACCAAAGGAAGTGACTGACTCTTCGGCATTGGCTGCTGCATTTTCTACACAGACTACGTTGCCTTCTCCTGGCACACCCTCCATTGTAGGAAAAGGCCATACAGCTCTTGCACAGCCTGTGAGTAATGCTGTGCAATGCTCAAATGTTTACACTGCTGGAAAGCAACCGGACTTAGACATGGGCGAGCTAACTCTCAAACACGGAAAGAATCTGGGTTTGTACACCAGAAATTGCCATGGTCTTTAGAAAACTCTTTACAACAGGCAGGATGGAAAATTACCTCTGTGGGTCAATGGCTCCCAGATCCCTCCCAGAGCCTGATTCCAGGGTCCCCTGCTAGGGAAGCACAGCGGTCGAGCACTAATGCCTCTCCAGTAGTGGACACTACTCCACCTGCTTTTGCCACAGATTCTGATTTGGATTTACGTGTTGATGATGTTCAGCATGATAATCTGGAACCTGCCCATTCTGAAACAATTATTATGAACTCTGCATCTGACTCTGAGGCTGAAGGGCCCAGCACTTGTCCTGATACACGGGGAGATCGTATGGATACTGAACAGCCTGTCCCTCTCCCTCTCCTGTTACAACAGCTGAGCAGGCCAAAACAACCTGGGCCTCATTTAGAAAGAAAGACCAATTTTTTCAACAATCTCCTCCTGCACAAAGACGGAACGCTGTCTGAGTGCAGTACATAGGAGGCTTGTCCCAGATTGGCTCTATGTGGGGAAACGCTTAATAAAAGAATCTTTGGGTTTTTCACTAACGAAATTTATGCATTTATACCTGCATCTGGTGATTCATTGTATAATGTTAGCTTTAAAATTCCACAGAGTCTAGACAGGTTCTGGGTCAAATATGAAAAACTTTGGTATTCTGCTCTTTGGTTACCCTTTAGAGCCATCCCCCTTACCAGATCGGCTGTGAAAACAGTCACTGTTTTATTCTGTGATGAAAGTGTGGCAGTGCATGACATTACTCACTGGCTGCAACAAAGGTGTGATCTACTTGTCTCTCCTCCACCCATTTTTGATGAGGAGCACATTTGGACAGGAGGGTGGAAATATAAGATTAAGCTCTGTAGTTCTAACATGGGCCCTCTACACCTTCCCAGCAGTTTGTTTTTGGGCAGCAGAAACCAAGACCACTGTTCTATCCTGGTCAGTACAAGACCTGTTTTAAATGTTGATCCTTTTTGCACCTCAGTTCTGCATGTGACCGCATAAAATGTAACCTGTGCTTAAATTATGGGCATACCAGTTCTGACTGTCCTAATAACATGGTCTGTAATTTATGTAATGAAATGGGACACTCCTATCGTTCATGTCCGTGGGCTACCCATAACAGAACTGACCATCCCAATCAGGATTCTCTCCTTACTGAAGCCCAAAGGAAAGACATTGCAACTCACAGGGCCTCACCTGAACCCCCTGTAGCAGACAACACTGACGGAATTCCGCCTTTGGTTTCTGAACCTTAGACTGCAGTGACTGGTGCCCCCGAACATTGATACACCTACTGATTCTTTGGACAGAGTCCTGCCTCCTGTCCAGATAGACTCCCATATTATTTCTAACATAGACCGTGATGCTGCACCTTCCACTCCTCCACATCCTCAGGGGGTTACTGCAGCCCCCCCCCCCCCAAGAGATAACTCTATTGTTATGCCTCCACCGGACTTGACAATGGTTACAAGGAAATGAGCCTTAAGACAATCAAGACCCAAGTCTAAAATTGCGAAATCTACTGCTGCCCTCAGGGGATCTCTCTGACCAATAAATATGAAATTCTCACTTCAGTTCTGACTGAATCTGACCAGGGCGCTGAGTCAGAATCCTCTTCCACTTTTTCTTCCTAACACATGGTTTCCTCTGACTCTGAGGATGACCCTTCTCCACAAACCCCCAAGATAGGGAAATGTCATCCAACAGGGACAGCTCCTTTGGGAAGTTCTAGACTGGGGAAGGTTACGTGACTTATTTCTTCTCTTTAAATGCTGTCTTTTCAGCACTTACTGTAGCTACTATTAATATGAACAGCATAAGCAATGCAAAGCGCAGACTTGTAACCTTGGCTACACTTAAAGATCTAAACTTTGATCACTGTTTTCTGCAAAACACCAGGTTGAATACTACCTCTCTGGTGTGGGAGGCTAAATAACTTTGGTGTTGGGGTCCTTCCTACTTTTCTTTTGATACTGTTATATGTGATAGTGTTGGGGTTTTGTTTAGAGGTGACTGTTTTTGTGTCTCTCGGGTCCTGGGCATTTCTCTGGGACGTACATTATTACTCGATTTTACTATTCACAATACTGCATGGAGAGCCATTTGTCTATATGCCCCTCAGGTGAAAAAAGAAAGGGTTGAGCTCTTTTTGTCCATTAAACCTTATCTACATACTAGTAAACATATTTTATGGGCAGGAAACTTTAATTGTGTCCTTTCAAAACAAGACAGGGGAGCTACGACTGAGAAGGGCTTCTGTGATACTAATTGCCTTAAATCTATTATACACACATCTGGGCTACTAGATACTCATAGGGTGATACACCAGCAGGGAGGACGTACAATTCTGACCTCCAGAATTGACTTTGTACTTTCCTCTAAATATATTCACGTGCAAGATGCTAAGACATATCCATTAGAATCATCAGATGATGTTATTGTAGCTGTGCAGATAGGATTGGAAGAACAGGTTCCTATAGGAAGAGGATATTGGAAGCTTAAAGGTACTTTATTAGAGATGCCTCATTTACGTACTAAAGTTCAGGAGCCGCTAAAAGCACAAATGTCCATTGCCTGCTTGATGGATAATCTCAATCAGTAGTGGGAAGAAACAAAGGTAGAATTACAGACTCTGTTCAAGAAACACGCTTCCAGCAAGCATACAACACAATATAAAAGATACCTGACATTACAGAACCACTTGCCTACGTTATATTCCCATTTCAATGAAGGTTATCGTGACACATCTTCTCAAATGTATGCAGTTAGGAAAGAGATGGACTCTTCACAGCACTCCAGGGTGACCTCTTTATTAATGGAACATAGGATCTGCACCCCTGGAAAAACTAGTCTCGGCAATGTTTTCTCTGGTTACAGGACAAGGTCCAGGAATAGGACTATCACCAAATTAACTACCCGGGAAGGTAAGACAGTGACCACTACCCCAGAGATCATGAGGGAATTACAGTCCCATCTGATTAATATGTATGCCCTACCTCTAATACAGGAACCTGCTATACAGTCTTATTTACATTTAATTACCCCCGCAGATATTTTAGCTGGACTTATGGTTCCTATTTCTCGACTAGAAATTGAAACTGCAATGAAAACATTGAAAAACAATACTACACCTGGATTAGACAGCCTCACGACAGAGTTTTATAAGACATTTAAGGAGGAGTTGGTAGAGATCCTATTTGTAGTTTTTAACTGGATCTTGTCATCCTTCACAGTGGACTTTCACTTTTACATTGCAATACAAATTTTTCTTTATAAGAAAAATGATAAAACTGATATAAATAACTGGAGACCCCAAAGCATTTTGAATTCTGACTTAAAAATTCTGATGTAAATCTTAATGTTACGATTAGCTAAGGTAGACCCTTATTTCATTTCTACCACATAGACTTGTTCTGTGTTTGGAAGGTCAATTTCAGGTAATCTTTTGCTTATTCGGGAGTTAGTGGAACAAGGCAAAGAAGATCAGCTTTATGGTTATCTTTTTCTTTAGACCAGGAAAATACCTTAAATAAGGTCTCTCACGCATTTTTGATACAAGTTCTCTTATTTTATGGTATACCACCTGTATTTTGTTCCTGAATTTCTACTTTGTATAGTGTAGCCATAGCTATACCATTAATCAATGGTCTCCTGGGTTCGTACGTCACCATTCAGAGAGGAGTTCGACAAGGCTGCCCGATGAGCCCCCTACTTTATGTGTTTTGCTTAGACCCCTTATTATGACAGATACAACAGACGGACCTTATCAGAGGCATTCGTCCCTCTGCAGGTTCCCTAGAAGTCAGAACAGCAGCTTATGCTGATGATAATTGTCTCTTTCTGGCTTACCCCTCTTCAGGTACACAGGCATTGTCCCAAATATAACTACATTCTGAGGTGACTGGAGCATCTATTAATAATGTTAAAAGCAGGGGCTATATTCTTAGTAATTCCATGACCACATTAGACAATCTGCAGGGTATTCCTATGTCCACTGAGTCGCTGAAAATTTTGGGGATACAATTCGGTAGGGGGGGACAATTCTCTGTTGAATTGGACAGAAAAGTTGGCCGTTGGAAAACGGAAAGTTGCCATTTGGAAAACATGGCAACAGACAAAAAAACAAAGTGATCTTGTTGAAAACAATTTTTTTTCCTATTTTTTCCTATTTAACTATAGTTTACCCCATTCCACAAGTTTTAGAAGTGCCCTTATTAAGTTTAGTGTTTCAAACTATCTGGGGTAGCCATTTAAACCCTATCAAACGGGAAATGTTGTATTTGCCTGTGAAAAAAGGGGGACTGCATTTGTTGAACCCTATTTTATTTTTCTACAGCATATTCCTGTGTAATAATATGCTGGATCCTGCCATCCCTTCACCTGCTGTTTGGGTGGTGTTTGCTGCTTCCTGGTATAGACCTTTTTATACGTTCTGGGCTGGACACCCTGTCCTTATTACTACATTTCATCGTGTCTCCATATTTTTTAAGCCAGTAGAATCTAAACTTAAGAAGTCGAAGTTGGAACCTGTTCAGGTAGTATGCACACCTCAACTTTTACTATATAATACTATCCAAGAACTAGCTTTTGCCCTAACACCCATTTTTAAAGGCACACCAGTTATACATCACCCAAAAATATTACAATCTTTACAGGATCCTAGGACCCCCCCCCCAAAGAGTATGGGATGTTTTATGGCTAAGCTGTCATGGGAGACTTAATGTGAAGGGAAATACAAAACATAAGAGCTTAGTTGAACGTATCTACCCGAGAACAACATGTATAAATATTGTAGAATCAATGGAACATTTTTTTATTACTAGCCCTTTTGTACAAGTCTTTTGGCAATTATTATCACAGTCCTGGCAGGATGTTAGATGGCAGTTTACTACATATGAGGAAGTAATTGGAGGGTTTACCTTGCATTTTCTGGAAGTAGATACTAGCACTATTAGATTAATTTTTACATGTATTAAATTTATACTTTGGCAAACGAGATGTAAATTGTTATTTCAGCAACAAGAACTTACACCGTTTTAAGTCACTCAAGTTTTGGAAAATGACGTATATGCATAATGTTTGTTTGAACAGAAAACGACTCTTAAATCAGTAAGGGGAAAAGATAGAATACGATTCCATTCCTGAAAGATAAGATTGGTTGAGATGTGGTTACAATTTCTGAAAATTCTAATTATGTTTACTTACTTTAACATTTTTTTTCTTCAGTATTAATTTCTGGTTTGTTTTGATTTATGTCTTTGCATTGTTGTTTTATTGTTTTGTTTTTCTTAATAAAAAATTCCGCTACTCTTTTTCGAGAAGTGCCATGGGATCTTTAACATCGACCTGAACTACCGCCAGAACAGGCAGATGGGACCTTGGTTTAGTGTCTCATCTGAAAGATGGCACCTCGGAAATGCAGCACTCCCCTCGTGCTGCACTGCAGTATCAGTATTGGGATTTAACCCAAGTGCCTGGTGTGGGGATAGAACCCACAGCCTTCTGATCTCCCAGCCTCATAGGCAAGTGTGCTACCTGCTGAGCCACTAACACTGCAACATAAATATAAAGATATATATATATATATATGAAGGTGATAAGTTAAATGTATGTCATGTAACAGGTGGTTGGTTTATGTTGTTTGCCATACCTTGACCAAGCGAGCATAGTGACTCATGAAACATTGGGGTTTGCAGACTGTCTGTCCGGAGTCCACAGATCCACACATTTTTTAAATTTTAAATAAATGTGACTATGTTTTGAACCAGAAAAGTACACAAGTCATTTCTTTAGAATAGTGTCTACAAGTGGTGTAGCTTGTGCACAATTTTTCTCCCATTGTCATGCTCTCATCAGAGCACCTGCAGCTCCTCAATAGCATTTGTTTCCCTGCATTCTAAGATTTAGAACTGAAGATTCAAAGCTAACTGCCTGAAAATGGTGCTGAGTCAGGGTTCTATGATGATGTAACAGCTTTGGAGTGTGTGATACCTAGTAGGTGAACATGTGTAACCCAGCAATGACTGAATTCTTAGTGACAGTGTTATAAATAATAAAAAAATAAGAGTACAGTAAGTGTGATAAAACCTTTTCTTTTGTCTCTAAAGTCCTTACGTCCTGCACTTCTTAATGTTCAGGAAATGTGCTATCGAATCAGTGATATGGGTCTTTGCCGGATTGACAAGGGGCACATATATACATTGGAGGAATTTAAAAACACTCAGTGTAAACAGCTTGAAGAGGTAAAAAAAAATATGACTTTGTCTTATTTCTTGAGTGGTTTTCTGAAGCTTTGTTAGCTAGTTTCATCATTTTACTGTAAATTAAATCTATTTAATATTTGCAGGTTGCAAATCGCTTGGCTGAATTTAGAGAGTTAGTTAAAGAAGTAGTAAGGAGCTCCTGTCGTACTGCTTTACTAGAAGCTGGATTCACACCTGATGATTACTTTTCTGATGCAGAGGATGCAGGTATGTTTTTCTTATGGATCCTGTAGACTGTGCAGATTACTTAGAGAGACGCTCTAGTTTCCAGAAAAAAAATCACAGTTTACATCAGGAGTTCCTAGTTACATAAAATCCCATCAGAATTAAAATTTCAGGAACTTCCAATCTTTCAAGAATCATTATTCTCCCTAGAGCCCCACCCCTTTGGTCTTCCCACCCTTTGGTCTTTGAGTTGGAGGTGACAGGATCCAGCTGTAACAAGAACTTTTGGAACCGGTGGTACCAGTGCCTAGCACTGATGCATGGTGTCATTGAGATGCCCACAGGGTATGATAATGTGTCACCCCCCAACCACCTCACTTTATTTTTTTTCTTGCCTTAGAAACACAGTGCTTTCCTTTTCATGGACCAGAACATCAGTTTGTGTACAAATAACATTCTAGTCTACAGCAGCTTGTCAGGTTTCTATCAATTTATTGAACTGATGTTATTTTTTTTTAGTAGTTTCTGTAGTTTTAATATCAAGTTTTCTCACAGTCCTTCCAAATTTGACAATGTGTGAAAGCCGTTATGGCACCAGATCAGGCAGGTTGCTCAGGCAAAGCGGTGGTGTCTGACCACTGCTCCTCTCCGGAGTGAGTGTTCTGATACTGGGCAATCTTGCAACTGAGAGGACAGAGAGGATAGACAGTTCTATCATCGCCACAAAAAGAAATGGTCCTGGCTTGTTCACACTTGCTGTTGGGTTCCAGGGATCATTCAACATTTTCTATCTCTTCACATAAAAAGAGTAAAGAGAAGTGCCAACACAGGTCTAGCTGTCGCCATTCCACCACCAAAGAAGTTGTCTCCCTTCCTTGTGGGAGTTCCTTTGTCCCATTCTTTGCCACCCGCAATGAGGGTTGATACTGTATCATACACTCCTCCATCTCCAATACCCCCTATGTCTCCTAGGGATGTATTAGATGAGCGGTTCAGTTGATGGATAGCTCTCATGGAACAGTAGATCTGTATCCTTTTAGCTCTGCTTCCAGTCCCATCAGCCAAGCCAGGGATTTCCTCAGGGTTTGTGCTACCCTTACAGCTGGCACTTCCAGTGGTGCCGCCACTGGTGCCAGTGGCATAGTCGGTGAGAGCTGCACTACTGGTGCCACCTCTGCCTTTGGTACCAGAGCCTTCTCCAGTGTGGCCTCCCCTTGAAACTACAGGAGCCAGGGCTAGCTTTGATGCTGGGGGGGGGGGTACCTCAAACCTGTTGCCTTCCTTCCTTGTTTGAAGATGAACAAGAGTATAATCAAGATCTCATTGATGATGAATCAGAGGATTTTCAAGTGTATCTTCTAAACCCTGAGGATATTCCATCGGCTCAGGCAGTCTAAGCTCCTCAGAAGGACCTCCCTTCAGTTACTGCTGAAGAGCATACACAAAGCTCTAAACTTTGAGACAGTGGCTGTGAATAAAGCTAAGAAGATGCAGATGGGAGTATCTCAATATACCTTCTCTCCCTGTATCTCTATTTCCACCTATCCAGTCCACTCTAGTCATTCTTACTGAGGTGGCCTGGAGCAGACCAGCTTTCAACCTAGCAGTCTCCCAGCTCCTGGATAAGAAGTATATGATACCCTGGAGAGACCCAGTTTACTACACTCAGCCTATAGCAAATGCTATTTTCTCATGGTTAACAAGTCACTTGCTCCTAATGAGTTTGCAGCACAGACTCCTGATAAGGAGCCTCATAAGACTGGTGTTATGAGAAAACAGGTGTTTGCTTCAGCTACTCTAGGACTTAGGGTTGCAAGCTACCAGTCGCACATTTTAAGGTACAAATACTCCCTCTGGAGAAGGATTAGAAATGTCCCTGAGAGCCTAATGGAGTTATTCACGAAGCAGGACTTTTGGATAGTTATTACACAAAGGTTTGAGTCTAATAACCATAAACTGGAGGCTGCTGTGGATGCCTCTTGTGCATCAACACATGCAGTTGCTGCTGAGATTTGTATTCAGGGGTATTTATAGCTATGAAATGCCTCCTACATCCAACAGAGGATTATAGACATTACCATTAACGGAACTTATCTGTTTGGTCAGCATGTAGAAGAGATGCTTATGGAGTCCAACAAAAAGAAGATAATCCTTAAGAATATGAAGACCACCCAGGCTCTTACGCAGGGGGTAAAGTGAGGGTACTGGACTTTAGGAGGGCTGACTTTGGCAAGATGGGAGAGTGCCTCAGAAAAGCACTAGCAAACAGGCTAGAAGGAGGTGTGGAGCAACAATGGGGAATTATCAAAACTGCCATCACAGACGCAACAAGCCTTTGTGTGAAGCAAATAAACAAATCAAAATGAAAGAAAAAGCCACTATGGTTCTCAAGAGAGGTGGCTGTGAAAGTCAGGAAGAAAAAGATAGCATTCCGGAAGTATAAGGAAACACAGAAGGAGCAGGACAGAGAGCTGTACCAGTTAAGGCAGAAAGAAGCAGGGAGGGAAGTCAGAATAGCAAAGGCCCAAACTGAGGAAAAGATAGCCAACTCACTTAAGAAGGATAAAACCTTTTATAGGTACATCAGCCAGCGTAGAAAGACAAAGGAGGGATAGTGAGGCTGAATAAGATAGGCAGTGGGTGGCAGAGGGACAGTGAAAAAGCAGAATACTGAACGAATATTTCATCTCAGTATTCACAAAGAGGAGGGGAAGTGCCTAATCCAATTAACAGAAGCACTCTTGATAGGGGGTCGATCCAGTCCTTTCACAGAAGAAAGGGTTCTGCAAGAACTCCTAAAACTGAAGGTGGACAAAGCAATGGGTCCTGATGGAATTCACCCCAGAATTCTAAAAGAATTAAGGAAGAAACTAGTGAAACCACTGGCTACTCTTTTTAATAAATCATGGGAGGATATTGTGGTACCCGAGGACTGGAGGAAGGCGGATGTGATTCCCCTTCACAAAAGTGGGACCAAGACAGAGGCAGGAAACTACAGACCTGTCAGTCTGACCTCTGTGGTAGGGAAAGTGATGGAGTCACTTCTGAAGGAAAGAATAGTTGAGTACCTAGAGGTCAGTGGAGCACAGGATCCAAGGCAGCATGGGTTCACAGCGGAAGGTCATGTCAGACAGATCTAATAGATTTCTTTGACTGGGTGACCAAAGTAGTAGACCAGGGAGGGGCTGTGGACATGGCCTACCTAGACTTTAGCAAGGCATTTGACACAGTCCACAAAGATTATTAGTCAAATTAACCAGCCTGGGAGTGGGTCCCAGGGTGGTAGCCTAAGTAAAACATTGGCTGGACAACAGGACACAGAAGGTAATTGTAAATGGAGTCCACTCTGAAGAAAGGGCGGTTACTAGTGGGGTACCGTAGGGTTCAGTATTGGGTCCAGTCCTTTTTAATGTCTTCATCAGTGACATTGCAGAGGGACTGGAAGGAAAAGTATGCCTTTTTGCAGATGACACAAAGATCTGCAACAGGGTTGATACACAAGGCGGCGTGGAAAGGATGAAAAGGGACTTGGCAAGGTTGGAGAAATGGTCAGACGTATGGCAGCTAGGATTCAATGCAAAAAAGTGCAAAATAATGCACCTGGGAAACAAGAACCCAGGGGAAGAATACACAATGGGTGGGGAGGTAGTAACAACAACAAAACAGGAAAGGGACCTGGGGGTAATCATATCAGATGACCTTAAGGTTAGCAAGCAATGTGAGAAGGCAGTAGGGAGGGCCGGGGGTATACTGGGATGTATAGGGAGAGGCATCAGCAGCAGAAAACAGGAAGTTGTTATCCCTCTGTACAGACAGTTGGTGAGACCCCATCTGGAATACTGTGTCCAGTTCTGGAGACCCCATCTCCGCAAGGACATAGACAGGATAGAGGCAGTCCAGAGGAGGGCAACTAAAATGGTGCAGGGTCTGCAAGAGAAGCCGTATGAGGAGAGACTAAAGGAGCTTAATATGTATACCCTTGAGGAAAGAAGGGAGAGGGGGGACATGATAGAAACTTTCAAGTACCTCAAAGGAATCAACAAAATCCAAGAGGGTAGCATCTTTCAGAAAAAGAGACTTGCAAGAACAAGGGGACACAATTTAAAAGATAGAAGGAGGTGGTTCAGGAGCAATGTGAGGAAGTATTATTTCACAGAGAGGGTAGTGGATGCATGGAACAGCCTTCCTGAGGAAGTTGTGGGGTCTAAAACTGTGGGAGAATTCAAGAATGCATGGGACAGACATAAGGCAATTCTTGTGGGGGGCAGGAAGATATAGGCTGTTGGTTAACTAGGATCTGCGGCCTATCCTGTAGGTAGGAAAATGGGCAGACTAGAGGGGCCTAGCGGTCCTTATCTGCCGTCAAAGTCTATGTTTCTATGTGACAGTCATTTTGTGGTAAGTCTGCTCCAAAAGGCCCCCAACAGGAGTTTAAGCCTAAGCTCTTCTAGCAGCAAAGGCATAAGCTGCAGCAGAAGGCACAAACAGCAAAGACACCTAGCATTACCCTTTGACAGGATGCTATCTGTGTCCACCCCAATTACGCAAGGTGGATCACTTTTCTCCAGAGCTTTTGTGTGAATCTTGACATTACCAGTTCAGAGTCCTACCCTATGGACCTGCATGGGCACTGCATGTCTTTAGCAAGTGCTTTGCAGGGCTTGTGGCGCACCTTTGAAAGGAGGGACTACAAGTCTTCCTTTAGCTGGATGCATAACTCATAAAAAGACCATACAAGACACAGATGGAGACTAGGCAGTGTCCTTGACATGCCAATATATGACATGCATAGGAGTCACACTCAGTCTTCAGAAATCACAGTTGATTCCTTCTCAGAGGTAGTTCATCAGGGCAGTCATGGATTCTATTCAAACTTGGTCCTTCCTCCAAAAGGACAGAGCAGAGTCAATAGTGTGCATGGCCTGCTGTGTGAAAAAAACACAATCAGGTGACAGCAGAATCCATGCCAAGAATGTTGGGAGTCATGGCAACCAAGGTGTTTACACTGCCCTTTGTAAGGCTGCATATAAGAAACTCTCAGTGGATGCTCAGTGCTCAAAGACCACAAACATTTCACCATCTGAACAGCACATTTTCTTAATGCGAGTTCAGTTCACTATTCACACTCTGGCAAATCTGCTGAGACAGCTGAGTCATTGGAAGTCTTCAAGCTAAGCTCCTCCCACTGCCTGCAGGGTATGTCCTCTGGCTCTGCCCCATGGAGTCAGATCTTTCTTTCCTCAGAAAGAGACAGGTCTCTGCCTTCGCAACTCTGCAACATTGAAGGAATTTGAGTTGTTAAAGGAACACTGTCAACCCCCTAAGGCCTCAAAGTGACCCCAGTTTAAAAAAAATGTTTCATGATTGTTCTCATTCTATAGGGACTGTTGATGCAGTTGGTAGTTTAATTCAGATCCTTTTTTTCTTTTAAAAAGTGAAAAACACACTGCCCACCATACTGGTGTTACCAAACATGTTTGTTTACATTTTTTGACCAGCTCCCACTGCATCTTTCCTGGACTCAGGAACACCCCCAACATACTCTAGTTACTCATTATGCAGTGGGAGTAGAGGAGACTATTGTATCATGAGTGGTTGCACTGTTTGAGGGTGTTTCTGGTGTTCAGAAAGTTTTCACTAAGAGCGGTTCAATGATCTGAAGCAAAACAAAACTGTGCATAGCTATACATTACCATGCATTTTGATTCTAATAAGCAAGGAGGCAGACAAAACAACCAGCAACATCAATGAATTTTAGAGACAGTAAACAATCATAAAATGTGAGGTTTTACCTAAAAAATAATATGATGAAAAAAAGGTTGACGGTGTCCCTTTAAAGCCCTTTTTGCTGCATTTTCGACTGTTTTAGTCCATATTCAACTTTTCAGTTGCCCCACTGTCTTCCAGCTTGGTATCGAGATCGCAGTCAATGATGGAGAGCAAGAAAATGGGGTTTAAGTTCTGCACCTGGTGTAGGAAGAAAGTGTCATCTATGGACCTGCTTGACATGTACCTTTACTACTTAGATAATCTAAACAACATTGTGGGATACAGTTTGTGCTGGGCCATGCTGCCCTTGTCCATCAAAGACCAGAAGGCTCAACTGGCCCTTTGTAGGCCAGAAGACAGCAAGATGGCCTTGGCAGCAGCTGAGTAGGCTGCTGAGCTTGTGTTCATGGAAGAAGAGGTGGCGGCTGTGGTGAGTTCCTCATTGGCCTTGGCACTGTTCCCGGCTGGTACCAGCATGGAAGGTTCTTTCTCTGACAAATTTACAGAAATGTTTCTGGCCCTCCAGATCATTGGTGAGACCCCTTTTCACTGCAGTACAAAACACAAAAAAATGTCACTGGTTGTGGAATCATGAAATGATCACACTTTTCCTGCTCCTTCTATTCCTCTGATCCTTCCACTCCCTACAGTCAATGTGATGGCTGAGGATGCCACAGTAACCCCATCAGTCCTGTAGACCTCAACTCTAGTTGAGCATGTGTTCAAGATCCTTCTTAAGCCTGTCAGCTACTTGCTGGAGGAGACTGATGAGGAGTTGACCTCCTAGACCCTGATGCTCCCTGTCCTCATCAAGGAATAATAATAATAATAAAATTTATTTAATTAAGCGCCTTTCAAGGTTTCAAAGCGCTGTACAGTATTAATACAAAACATAACATATATTCAAATACATATAATATAAAATCAGGATAAAACAGGAAATGCCTTTCCCCATAAAAAAGTCTTTAGTGCCTGCTTAAAACTCCCCACCGTCCTGTACTCCCGGAGCTGCAGGGCAGAGAATTCAAGGGTAGGTGCCGCAAATCCAAAAGGCACGGCGCCAGATGACTTCAAGTTAACCTCGGGTCTCCAGCAACCCCCTCGTCCAGCCCGGCGGAGCTTTATCGCAGAGGGTGTAAGCACCAGAGCTCTTTCAAATAATTGGGACCCAATCCGTGTAGGGCTTTGTAGGTCAAAATACCTACCTTAAAGGTGATCTGCCACTGTATTGGCAGCCAGTGCAGAGCATGCAGCAGCAGGGTGATATGAGATCTTCTAGATACCACAGTCAACAAACGTGCTGCCGCATTCTGCACTGGCTGCAAGCAGCGGATATCAACCCCGGGAAGCCCTAGATAAAGGGAGTTGCAGTAATCAAGGCGTGATGTCACAAGGGCATGGACCAAAACAGGTAGGTCACTAGGTGGAACAAGGTGCCTAATCCTGGCAATGTTCCTAAGATGGAAAAAGGCCAGCTTGACGACTGCTGACACCTGATGTCGAAGAGTCAGACCAACGTCAAGCTCCACTCCCAGGTTACGCACCCATTCAGAGGTGAAAATCTGGTCATTCCCCAGGACTAAACCGGAAGGAAGCCCAGTCCTCAGTCCCTCTACCCTATGACCCGGGTCCACAACCAAAACCTCAGTCTTTCCTGGGTTCAACTTTAGATCGCTGGAATTCATCCAATCTTGGATTTCTGCGAGGCAGTTGTTTAGTGCTGAGATAGCACCAACCTGGTCAGGTGCAAAAGACAGGTAGAGCTGGGTATCATCAGCATAGCAGTGAAACCTCAGCTCATACCGTCTTACAATGTCTCCGAGGGATAGCATATATACTGTGAATAACATGGGGGACAGCACCGAGCCCTGAGGTACCCCGGATGGCAGAGAGAAGACCCCGGATGAAAACAAACCTGAGACCACTCTCTGCATTCTTCCTGCGAGAAAAGATGAAAACCATCTGAGGACTGTACCCGACAGCCCACAGACGAACCTCAGGCGTTCAAGCAGAACCCCATGATCCACAGTATCAAAAGCTGATGATAGATCTAGGAGAACCAAGATAGAACGGTGTCTCTGATCTCTTGCCATCAAGAGATCATTGAGCATCCGAACCAGAGCAGTCTCAGTACTATGCCTCTTACAAAAACCAGATTAGAGAGGTTCATATAAATTATGGATGGTTAAATGGTTATCCAAGTGAGCAGCCACAACTTTCTTAATAACCTTCCCCACAAAAGGAAGGTTAGAGATAGGCCTGTAGTTTGCTAGGTTCTCCGGGTCTAAAGAAGCTTTTTTCAGAAGGGGGATCACCACCCCCTCCTTCACGGAGCTAGGGAACACACCCGTATCTAAAGAGCACCAGACAATCCAAGGTAAGACCGGGCCAATGATCTCACTACAACCCAAGATCAGGGAAGTAGGGCCTGGGTCTAAACTACAGCACGTGCATCTCCTGGAAAATTCTCATAATATGCATGAAGTCCAGCAGGTCAAAGGCACTCCAGGAAACTCTGGGCTCTGTGACAAGGCACAAATCAACAGCAACCCCCTTAGAGTGAAGTTGGTGGCACTCCCTCCTGATGTCATCAACCTTATTCGCAAAGAAGCTAGTGATCTCATCACAATCAGTTTGTGTAAAAACTCAATGAGCTGCTGAAAGACTGGGTTGCACAGTCTGTCAACAGTTCTGAAGAGTTGGGCCAGTTGATTCCATGCAACAGAAATTTCCCTGGACAGGAATTCTGCCTTCTTATGGGAAATTTCTGTTTGGTAGTGTTTATAATGCTCTAGCTAAATACGGTGGTCGGCATCAGCTGCAGTCTTCCTCCAATGATGCCCTAACCTACGCCCCAACTTGTGCAACTATCTCAGAGCCCCATCAAACCACGGGGCTCCAGGGTGATGCGGAAGGGGGCGAACACAGACAGGAGCAATCTGATCGAGGGCTGCAGATATGGCCCCATTATAGGCCACTAACAACTGCTCAGGATCAGTGCAAAACTCGTCCAAACAACAAGAGGTCAATAACCACCATCAGGTCTTCAGGGACCACATCCCGGCCAACTGACTGGTTCCACCACCAGATCGGAGGCCTCGATCTACAGGAGGAAGACCAGGTCAAGAGAGTGACCTCCCTTGTGTGTAGCTGAGGAAACAACCTGTGTAAAGCCCAGAGATGTCATCACCTGGAGGAAATGTTGACCAAAAAGCGAAGATTCGTCGTCGACCCAAGCACTGAAGTTGCCCAGAACCATCAGTCTGGGTGACTCCAAGGCCATGTCGGCGGCGAAATCTGCTATTTCCTGCAGGAAAAGCTTCTCATCACCTGGTGGACGGTAGGAAGATGAGGCCCAGTGGGTACCCCCAGCTGAGTTGCCTTGGGAGTGGCCTCCACTGATGGTCATGCCTCACAAGCCTCTTGTGCTTAACCTGCCAAGGCAGATGGGGTACACACATCCTCCAGAGGACACCCGTGGATGTCAACCATTGGGTTGATGATTGAGGTTGAGGCACTGCTCATGCTCTCAATCCTGCTCTGCCGGAGGGCATCATTAGTGATGCTCCCTGTCATCCTTGGGCAAGGAGAGGTGTCAATTGAAAATGTATTTCCTCTACATGGAGGTCCTCTGGCAATAGTGGACTATTGCTGGGAGGGGTAGGGCTCTGTCCCCTGAACCTTTGGTCCCCTGGCCTTTGCGGGTCATTACCATGCTGGTCCATCCTTCTCAGCAGTCTCTAGCTTCTGATTCTGTACCTCTCTGAGTGGAGCCACCTCCACCACTGCCTTTGTTCAGGGCCTGACCAAAGAGTTTTGTCCCATTGCCAGCTTTTCAGGCCAGCTCTCAATGGAGAGCATACCAGGGTGGTCCATGTGGCTAACAGTCAAGGGTTGTCTTTGAGAAATCCTCTGATGACTCAGAAGGCAAGCCATTTATGTTCTTGACCTTGAATCAATGGAGGAGCTGACCATTGGCCATGATCCAATATCATGTGGAGCTCTGGTCTGACTTTATAAGAGCCCACGAAGGTTCTCTTAGAGCCAATTCAGAAGTGGGCCAAATACCTGTTTCTTGACTCTTTCCCTTGGCTGAGGCCCTCCTGGGACTGGCCCTGGAGCTTTGGCAGCATCCAGCATCCTGCCTTGCATCCTCTACCCATATGGTCTGCTAGTATGTGGTCCAAATGGGCACTCTTTCTGGGTTCTCTGGCCATCCCTCTTTGGAGGGTTTGATCTCGGATTTGGCCTTCTGTTAATGAGGGACATGAACAAGCCTCCAGACAAAGAGTCCAAGAATACTGGCCACACAGCTAAAAAGGTACACACTGCTGCATCTCTGGGTCTCTGTCTGGCCATCTACGCTGTCATGATGGTGAATTTTGGCCATTTCCTGGTTGAGGCATTAGAAGAATGTCTTCCCCACCTTCCAACCAACAAGCAGTTTTCTGATCAGGTTATCAGAGACCAGGGTCAATCACTAGCTAAACACAAGCTACAGATGATCATGGATATGGGTGACTCATGTGCCAATGCCATGGCTATGGCAGTAACCATGTGTTGGAGGGCCTGGTTGAGACTGTCCACTTCACGGTGGACACCCAGCATATCCTGGCTGATGCCCCTTCTTGCGCACTGACGTCTTCAGCCCTGGTATGGATGGACATCTCACATGCATTGATAAATCCAGTGCCACCCTAGATTCTGTGACATTGTCTCAGAAGGACCAAAAGGCCCAAATGTCTAAGAAGGCTTTCCAGTTTTGGTCCTTTCAGTCACAGCAACCTCAGCAGGGTTAGATCTTACCCTTGTCAATCTTCACCATTCATTACTGCTGGGTGAAAGCCAGAGGAGCGCATCTGCTCGGAAGGTTTTTTTTTTATTTGGAGGGGGTTGGCACCAACAACGGCACCCATGAGGCTGACACACTGCATGGCACTCAAGGGTTGGCTGTTAGGTGCCGTTGACTCCTGCTCCACCCCAGTTCTGTTTTCTCCGGCTATTGAGGTAACACCTGCTGTGCAAGTGACCAGAAAGGTTTACTGCGTCAGAAGGCCGTCTTCATTTTCGATGCCGTGTTTTTCCTACTGTTGTCATTTCCTCCATCCCGGTTCTGAAGTGCTTAGCCGATGCCACTGCATCCCAGTAAGCCCGTTCTTTTTATTTTAAAATTCTTACTGATGGCGCCGGGTCTGTTGCCGTAGTCTTTGAGTTTGTTTCGGCATCATGTCTGGTTCAGGGGCTAGGAAGAAATCCAAAGTTGGCCATGCCCCCATGCATCGGTGCCCCTGTGGCCAGCATTATTCCTTTACAGACTGGTATGACGTCTGCCTTCGTTGCCTGGGTTGGATAATTGCAATGCCTGCTTCTCCACTACAGCCATGTTCTTGAGATTAGCACATTTAAAGTTGGCAGGGCCCCGCCGACTTTCGGAGGGTGGCATAATTCTAGGGATGCCATGGCTAGGACTCTCGAACCTGCCTCAGGGTCCCTTCCTGGGTCTATATGGCCCAATCAGGAGGAAACCTCCTCTTCTGATTCAAGCCTTGCCATAGAGAAGGTTTCTTCCACGGTGCCAGAGGAATGGCTCAGTTCCCTCCTGAGCTGAGCCGGGAGCACCACCACGGCAGTCACCTCCTCAGAAGTGCAGGTTCCACCAGTGTTGCAGCCCACGGCTGCTGAGCCTGGCACTGGTGGACCGTCAGCACTGCCCACCGGCACCATCATGCATGCTCGTGCCATTTATGGCGCTGGTGATTCCTCGGAGTCAGGTCAACCCCCTGGATGTGACACCCAGCGCTCCGGTGCTCGTCCCTCGGTGACCCTGGTTGCTGTGGTCTCCGTGGGCCCCCACGTTGATGCCAGTTTCGGGGACCCAGCAGCAGATAGTAGTTCTTGCGTTACTGGGGTGATGGTCCTGACTTTGGGGGTTGGGGCAGCTGCCATTCTTGGTGCTGCCTTGGCTACTGCAGTTGGGACAGAAACCTCCTCTTCTGCAGCCTCCTTCAGGGGCGGGGCTGCTGGGATTGGGGGACCACTCAGCACAGGGCTTGTGGAAGATGGCAGCCTCAGAGTCTGATGGGTTGAGAGGTTGGGGTGAAGCATGGGGGCCCTCCTCTGCTACCTTGCGTGGGGTGAGTAGGAGCCATAGTGCTGAACCTTGCATCTCCTCCTCTGAGACTGCAGAGGTGCCCTTAGTGGGCGGCGCTGGGGTTTGCCCTTCTGGAACCATGCAACCCCAGTTGTACCACAGAGGATAATCTCCCTCAGGGCTCAGACAGGATTTCTTTTCAAATTTGTAGTGTCCGCTGACTGGGTCGACCACCGGATCCCCCCCCCCATGAAGGGGGATCTACTGTGAGGTCTCAGAACCCTGGCAGAGGTCAGGCACTTTCTGTCAGGTGCCCTTCACCAAACTCTCTGCAGACACCACCTCCTCTCCCTGGCCATGTGGGTCCTATGGGGCCCTTGACCTGGGAGACATTCAGAGCTACTGCAGCGGCCTTCCCTAGGTTTGTCAGGGCTACAGAATAGCAGGTCTTCCACCTGTCCCCACTACCACAGGAGAACTCTAAACATCCAAGCTTCTCTACTTCCTTGACTTCCTCCTCTGAGGAAGAGGAACCTTCTGCCCACC
The DNA here is from genome assembly GCA_016271365.2 of Neoceratodus forsteri. NCBI lineage: Eukaryota > Metazoa > Chordata > Ceratodontiformes > Ceratodontidae > Neoceratodus > Neoceratodus forsteri. Next base: position 1,334,137,042 of record CM057453.1, on the reverse strand, counting down.
TCCCCTCTGACACTGATTTCATGGAATATCAGCAATTTCTTTTGAGGTTGGTTCAGGAGCTCCATTTTTCCATGTGGCAAGGTGCAATACCGAGCGAGAGACGTGCTCCTTCTTGAGCGAATTCAGTGCGAACCACCTTGTGGTCCCTTCCTGGCCTGTTCCTGGACTTTCATCTGAATGCGGGGTTGGGGTGGGGAGGGTCAGACTCCACCATGCTGTATCTTCTCCAAGACCATCTCAAATTCTCCTGTTCTGGGCCTATGTCCAGTGGTCCCTGAAGCTTGACAGGATCCTTGCACCTCTGTCTTTATAACTCCCAGGTTTCTGAGACTATAGATAAACCAGTAGTCTTCTGGCTGAGCATGGCAGAGGCCTATCTCTCTTTCTCCCCCTGTCTTCTATCTTTCTCTTCTCTTTTGTTTCCCTCTCTTTTTCCTGTGTTGTCATCCAGGGGCTGGGGCCCCTACTGCCAGTTAGCAAAGTCCTACTTTCCCTCTGTCCTCTGGCTGGCTTATTCCTTTTTCAGTTTATATCCTTATCCTTTTTCCTATCCCTCGGCTGTCTTGCCTCATCTTAAAATTTATGTATCCCCTTTTTTTCCCTTCTCTCCAGCAGAAAAGACATGGGGCGGAGGAGGAGGAGTCAGCGGTGACTAATGGCCAACCCTTGAGTGCCATGTAGTGCTTCAGCCTCATGGGTGGCACCATTGGTGCCGACTCCCCCTCCCAAAAAGCTCCCGAGCAGGTGCGCGCCTCCGGCTTACAACCAGCAGTAATGAATGGTGAAGATACAAGGGAAGATCAAGAATTATGGTGCATAATTTTCATTTTTAGTGCTTGTGTTCAAAACCCAGGTTCACTGGCCAGTGTCCAAGAAGGGGCAGTGGGTAGAGGTGGAGTTGCTCCATAGCCCCTGCAGCCAGAGTTCCCTCCAAGGCTATGCAGTGATGGGTTGTGGAGTGTTATTCCCCTGTCCCATTTAGTACTTGTCCCAGTTCCCAGTCAAAGGTCAGTTGTGCCACTGCTTGCCACAATGGCCCGCCTTTACTTAGGACAAGTGAGTTCTAGAAGTGGTGGGCAGAGGGGGTTCTATGTGATAACGGTGAGCGCCCGGCATACGATCCAGCGTTAATGCTGACGTCAGGGTGGCAAAACAATTTTGCCACCCTGACATCGTCAGCACGCGGAGAAATGGTGCCAGGGACTTGTTTCTGTTGTTTTCTGAAGGGGGCTGTGCCCCACCCCACATGAGGAGCTTTGCCCCCAGCACCCCACTAAAGGATTCTCAACTCCGGGGGGTGCATGTCGAGGGCAAAAACAAAAAAAAAACAAGTTTGGGACAGGTGCAAAAAAATGCAGTAAGCGCTGAACCCAGACCAACACGTACCCCTCACACCACAAGCGGTGGCCAACCCCAGATACTATGGCGTAGCTCGGCAGCCAACAGCAGTGCCACCTCCTACATCTCCTCTGCCCTCTCCCAGGCCACACTCACCATGCTCACCATCCCCCGGGCGTGTACTTATAGCGACATCCTGTCGCTGTAGTCGCCCACCCCACCACATCCAGTTGCCCTTCCCCTCATCGCCATTTGGACTTTTGCCCAAATCATGTCACCGTTTTGGATGGTGCCTTAATTCAGGCACCAGTGTCACAGGCTTCTGGCAGAGGGTTGCCCCTGTATTTCGAGGGTCTCCCGCCATTCCAACTACAAGCTCCTCAGGTGTCTAGGGTGTCAAAAGACATTGTCCACACCTCAAGATGTCATCACTCAACCTTATAGCACAGGACAACAGCCTATGTTTCAGACACCCTGGCCACTCAGTAATATGTATCTAGGCACTTCCTGATTCTAAACCGGATGGGAGGGCTGGCACCCTATACTGGATTGGAAGCACCAAGTTTGGTTGATAGTAAACCTGTCGACCACCCGCACATCGACTGCCCAATACTGATGCAGTTATTGTGCCACCCAAGCCCCCAGTGTTTTCTGTGAGGGGCTGCGCCCACCCCACCCCCGGACTTTAGGATTCTCAACACCAGATCAGAGTTGGTCCAGGGAGGGGGCAGGATACTGAGGGAAAGAGAAACTTGGAAATGGACCGTTACAGCGACTGTCACTGTAGCGGTCATTTTCCGAGTTTCGCCGTCAGGGTGTCGGGCAAAGGGAGGCCACCCGCTGGATGTGGGTGATCTGAACCAGTTCATGTGAAACTGCAAATTGTAGATGGTCTCTCTCAATCAGATCACTCCATCTCTGGAGCAAGGCTTATGGTTCTGCTCCCTGGACTGACAGGACACATTCTTCACATTCCAGTCTATCTATCCCATTGCTGGTACCTTTGGTTCTGCACAGAGGGGATTCTATACCAGTTCGAGGTCATACCCTTCAGCCTCTTGTCCATGCCCAGGGTCTTCGCCAAGTGCATGGCACAGGTGGTAGCCTTTCTGCAATGCCAGGGGTCAGGGTGTATCCCTATGTGGATGACTGGCTGGTAGCTGGATCACTCAAAGAGGTTGTGGAGTGGTCCTCTGATCTGGCCCTCAGACCTATTAGTTCTTGTGCCTTCTGGTCAACCAGGCCAAGTCAGATCTGGTCCCCTCACAAGTAATCAAGTTCATCAGGGCAGAACTAGACTTCCTGTGGGTCAAAACCCACCTCCCTGTGGAGCGAGCACCAGATCTTACCTCCTTTCCCTGATGATTTCAGGTTGGGAGCTCGCACCCTGCCCAGGATTTTCTGCAGCTGCTGGGTTACATGGCATCCTCCTCCAGCATGATCCACTGGGCTCACTGGTGGATGTACACCTGCAGTGGGAGTTAGGCCATCAGTGGTCCCAGCACTTGGGTCACTTGGATCAGCTGGTCATGTTGCTACAGCTGATGTGGGATGCCAACCAGTGGTGGCTGGACCCACAACATGTGGTTGGGCCTGTTTGCCTTGTGGGTGAACAGAAAACTGAAGTTGTTTTGGGGCCACCCACAACAGTATAGGACACTGTTGGGGATGCCTTTACAAGGCCCTGGATCCCAGGCCTCCTGTACACCATCCCTCCCTTCCTGTTGGTCTACAAGGTTATGATCAAGTCCCAGAAGAACAAGGTGTGGATGATCCTTTTAGCCCCAGACTGGCCCTGGCAGTCCTGATATCCTGATCTCCTCAACCTCGACAGCAGACTTCCATGGAGGTTGCCACTCTGCCCAGATCTGCTGACCAGACAACAGAGGAAGGTCCTGCACCCAGACCTTTAATCTTTGTACCTCTGGCCCAATTCCTGTGTGACTAGAGTTCCAGGCTCTGGACCTTTCAGAAGGCGACCTCCACGCTGTGGAGGTGTCCTATTCGGAGTCGACTGATAAATGCTATGCATTTAATTTGAAGAGGTTCTTGATCTGGTTGCAGGATAAGGAGCTTGGCCCCCTTACCTGCCCAATGGCATGCATCCTTGACTAGGCATTGTCCTTGTATCAATCAGAACTGCCAGTGAAGACCCTTAAGGTGCACCTGGCTGGCATATCTGAATACCGTGTTTGGGCTAGTATGCTGAAGGTGGCCCAGGAGAATGTGGCTGAGTGCTTTTTCAAAGGCCTGGATCACTTGTCCCCTCCAGTACACAAACCTCTGCCTCTTGGGACCTACTGCTGGTGTTGGCAATACTCATGGCAAGCCATTTGAGCTGATGCATATGTGTGCAATGTCACATCAGTCATGGAAGACTGCTTTCTTAGCAGCCATCACGTCAGCCTGAAGTATCTATGAGCTACAGGCATCCTTGATGGAGTTTATTTACTTGGTCTTCCACCCTCACCTAAAGTTCCTCCTGAAGGTCATATCAGAGTTTTGGCTTAACCAGGTAATTAACTTACTGGTATACTTTAGCAACTCGACCTCAAAGGCTGATCACAGGCTCCATACCCTGGACCTGTGGAGGGTGGTCTTTTATTACAAGGAGCACATGGCTGGAGTTCAAGTTGAGGCTCGCTAGCTGTTTGTGACTTATGCTGAAGCCACGCCTGGCAGACCAGCAGCAAAGCAAATCATTGCCAGATGGATTACATCCTGCATTGATCTCTGCTATAGGTTAACTGATAAAGACTCACCCAAGAAGCTTAAGTCTTATTGTACAAGACATACTGCTGTCTCAGTTGTTGCTTCCAGGGATATCCCCACTGTGGACATATGCACGGCTGAATCCTGGAGTAAAGCACACTCCTTCTTCTCCCATTACAACATCAACATCAACATCATGAGTTATCTGGATGCTGCCTTTGGATGCTCAGTCCTGCAGTCCCTGCTCGTGAAATAGGGTTTGCGTCTTGCCTCTTCTCCCAGAGGACTGCTAGGAATCTGCCAGAGTGTGGATGATTAATTGAATTCTCATTACTAGAAATATAGGTTACTGCCCTGTAACTGTAGCTTTATTGGTGGTATTCAGTTCACATCCATACAACCCAATCAACCTCTCTTGGCACATGGCCTACCTGGAGTAGTACCTGAATGGAGTCTGAGTATCTGCATCAGAGGAGGAAAAGGACCTGGGAGTGATGATCACTAGTGACCTGAAGCACTCCTCACAGTGCAAGAAAGCAGCAGCAAAGGCAAACAAGATGCTGGGATGCATATCTAGGGGGAACAGTAGTAGGAGAGAGGAGGTTATACTGCCCTTGTACAGGTCACTGGTAAGGCCGCATCTAGAGTATGGAGTTCAGTACTCTTGCCCACACCTCAAAAATGACATTAACCTGCTGGAGAAGGTCCAGAGGAAGGCTACAAAGATAATAGCCAGTCAGTAGGGTAAGGCATACGAGGAAAGGTTGAGGGCATTGAACATGTACTCCCTGGAAGACAGGAAAGAGAGAGAGGGGACATGACTGGGACTTTCAAGTACTTGAAAGGGATAAATAAAGTTGATAAGGAGAGTCTCTTTAAGCTGAGTAGCAACCATAACACAAGGGGGCACAGTCTTAGGTTGGAGGAGGGAGGTCAGGAAGCTCTTCTTCACAGAGAGGGTGGTGGATACTTGGCATGTGCTGCCGGAAGAAGTTATCTCTTTGAAGACAGTGGGCAGCTTTAAGAGAGGCTGGGATAGGCATGGAGGAAGGTAAGGATCATGAGTAGGGAGGATGGGAGGAGTGGGGAGGGAAGGCAGGGACATCAGCTCAAGCTATGGACCCTGCAATACGAACAGATTTGATAGACCAAATGGCCTTCTTCTGCTGGCTTCTTCGTATGTTTGTATGGATAAGGAAGGTCTCTTTAAGCTGAGTGACAACCATAACACGAGAGGGCACAGTCTTAAGCTGGAGGGAGAGAGGTTTAGAAGGGAGGTCAGGAAGCACTTCTTCATGGAGAGGGTGGTGGACACTTGGAATATGCTGCCAGAAGAGGTAATCTCGCTGAAGACAATGGGCAGCTTTAAGAGAAGCTGGGACAGGCATAGGAGGAGGGTAAGGGTCATGGGTAGGGAGGATGGGAGGAGTGGGGAGGGAGGGCAGGGACATTAGCTCAAGCTATGGACCCTGTAATACGACCAGACTTGATAGACCAAATGGCTTTCTTCTGCTGGCTTCTTCGTATGTTCATATGTTTGTATGGCATTTAAGCAAAGTCTGTAAAAATAAAGCAGTGCATGGGAGATACAGAGATTATTAAATATTCATACATAAGGGCACCATATAAGAAGGGACAAAGGTGCGTCATCATATTGTGTTGTTAGCAGCGCAAGCTCAGGGGGTGAGGACCACGATATTAAAACATATCGGCTGGTACAGAACTTTATACAGTTTTTATGAGTCTTTGGTTAAAAATACAATTTCATTTATCTTCTGCCTGCAGGGAGGATCTGGGTACTGAAGCCCAATCTGTGCAGTGGTCAGGGCATCATGTCTGCTGGTAGTTCTCCTTTAAGCCACTATTGAAATCTTTCTTTCTTAACCCAAGAGTCCTTTAGCATCAGTAACTTTTGCACTTAGTTGGCTAGGTGCAACTGGCAGGAGGTGTGCCTTTAAGAGAATTTATATAAGCTTAGGGACAAGCCAATCAGAAGACAGGAAAGGGAGCGAGCTGAGTGAGACCTGTTGAAGGCTTCAGAATTTTTTTCTCCGCTGGACTGAGCAACATTGCCCTTGAGGTGTCTCTCAACTTTCCTTGTTGACAGCCTCCTAGTGCTTATCTGGGTAAAATTTTCACCATATTGTATTTCTAACAGTGTGCTGAGTGAAAGTTTTACATTTTCGTTAGCGCCACACTAATTTTTTATTTATAGCGTGACCGCACTATTTTGACTTTATTTTTACCCTGACTATTCATTTTAAACTCTAATTTTGTCATGGGTGCTTATTTCCGACGGTTCCCTTAATATTTTGGCAAATTCTTGTGGTAACCATCTAATTAGGGACAGTTGCCTTGTTTTTTACCTCATACCTTGTGGGTTTTACCATGAGGCAACCCATTGGAATTCAAATTCTAACAGTGCCTGGGTTTTTTTCTCAGGATTGGCATATTAAGAGAAACCCCTCTAGATGTATGTGTGTATATATATATATGTACATAAAGGAACTGGACCTAAGATATCTGTTGCAGGACTATCCATAAGCGTCCAACAGACACCTGAGGCAGTTGACAAGTATTGCTGTTTTTTCTGTTAAGATTGGCTCTGGTATAGATCCCAGTTCTACAACCACACACACACACAAAAAAAGGCACTGGCAACAGATAGAACTAATTAAGTAGGGCAGAACCAACCGATGGCATTTTCACGGAAACCTGTATTCAGTTCATAAGGTCAGGGACTGGTTTGTTTTGCTTAAATTGGCAAACATAGCAGACAAGCCTTTGATTATTTTGGTTGAGGACATATCAAAGGGGCCATCCAAAAGTAATAAAAATGTAAGGCGGTACTGAGGAACCCTCCAGATCCCAACCAAAAATAAATCTTCCAAATATGATGTTCCTCATAAAAAATAATAGAAGTGATGAAAGAAGTGTCGTGGGTTGAACAAATTAGGTCACACAGGAATCAACAAATTTAGTACAACATACCTAAATGGTATGATTTTTATTAAACAAACAAAAAAAAATAACAGCTTACAGCAGCGAACTTACGATAATAAACAAACAAAATAAAGCTTGAAAACAGCACAGTTTCCCTGCCAAGAGTCTAGCAGTGGAACATAATCTTGTGCAGTATAACAGAGAGCAGGAGGTCCTCACGTGAACTCTCCCTAACAGCATCTAACCTGAGAATCTAGGCTGGCTTCTTTTAAAGAATGGAGCTCCACCCCTTAGCTAAAGGTAACCTAGGAGCTGCAGCATATAAAAGAAGAGAGAAAGGTGCTGCTGACTTCTTATAGGAGACAGCATCTTGCAAGGACACCAGCACTGATTGGAGACATGATACTCCTGGGAGCTGTGTAGGTAAACCACATTTTAGTTCCTCTCTATTGTCCTGTATTTTAGTTAGTTTGCTAACTGTTTATCTTTTCAAGTACAGGATATTCCAATCTGCACCTGTACATATCCCAAAGAAAAACATTTAAACTGGCATTGGTAATTTCTTAAGTTTGACTGTCAATCCCAGCTTGCTTTTTACATTGTGAAAAAACTTTGCCTACCAAGTCTGTTTACAGACCTTTAGTTACTTTCATTCTTAAAGTCTGCACATTTAAGGGCAGTACAGGGGAAAAGTGCTTATATTTAACTGCACCATGACGTAGAAGAGCAGAAATAGGAAGGGGATGAAAAATAGTGTAAATTGTTATACACAGCACCAGATGGCCAGTCTGACTGCAGCATATTCTGAATGTTTTACACAGAAGAGGGGGGGGGGAATTAGAGACAGGAAGACATAAAATGAAGGAGTAAAGTGCTGTTGCGCAACAGTCTTTGGAACAGATATAGGAGAGGAGAAGAAAATGTCAGGTTCAGCTAAGCACTGTTCACATGGGGGGTGGGGGTTCAACTACCACAAGAAGGAAGCTATTTCAAGATGCTGATGAAGCAGCTAAAAAGAAACTGCCTAGACATAAATGCTCCCGTTGCTCCTGGGAAAGCCAATAACGAAACAACAGGCAGCTTCAAGCATTCTGAAAAAACAAAGTACTTGAAAAGTCTGCGCAGTTTCCATCCGTGCAAAATATGGAAAAAGCTTGGCAACTGTTTCAGACCCTACAAAGATGGGTTGTTTCTTTACTGGGGCTGGCAATCACTCTACTACAGTTCTCTTTCCCATAGATTATGAGGGTGATACAGTGGTGATAGATAATTTTATGATGCCCCTGCCTACAGAGGCTGCTAAAACTCTTCCACAGTTCTTGCCCCAGAGACTGTGAGGGTGATATAGTGGAAGGTAAATAGTTTTATTCTGCCCCTGCTTACAGCGGGTGCTGTCACTCTTCCACAGTTCTTGCCCCAGAGACTGTGAGGGTGATACAGATGAGTGAGAATTTTTATGATGTGGAGGGTCTAGAACCCTACGTATCCAAGGAGGTTCTCCCTCTATGCCTTCATTTATCCAAAACATATTGGACACCCTGGACCTCCCTTCTCAGGAGTCCTTCCAAGGTGAGGATAAGGATAAGAAAAGAAAAGATTATAGGGAGATGAAAGGTTCCACCTCCTAAAAGCCCTGTCTATAGTGAAGAATATAATTAAAAATGCCACAAAACTGCTTCAAACCCCCACTTCTGTGGCAGAGGTTTACAAGCAGTCTGGAAGTGTTAGTAAATAAATACATTTATACAATAGGAGTGGACACAAATTCAGTTAAATAAATGTGTTTACTGTCACTGGTGTTAAATAAATGTCAGAACCCACCATTTATTTAACACCCCTAATGTCAGTAAAAACATTCATTTAACATCCTGCCATCAATTATCCCCCTCCTGCTGGAACTACAGCCCCCCTCCTCCCATTCCTCTATGAGGCTGTTTTGCCTACAAATTCACAGATCCTTAAAAAATACTCATTCCCTCGCAGCCATCACAGATCCTCATTCCTGCCACATCCTTCCTCGCAGAACCCGTCAAACATTTCCCCAGCTGCAGTAAAGAAAACAGTACCTTTGTCAGAAAATATTTCTGTTTTTTCTCCTCACACCAGTCCTGCAGTCGTCAGTGCTCACTTTCTGGATATGCAAATGTTCCTCTATCTGCCCCCAGACAGAATCACCGCTGAAGCTGCTGAAAGCTGGAAAAAAACTAAATCTCGCAGCCAAATGCTGGATTAACCTGATAATGTAACCCCCCAAAAAATATACAAATAAATACACGGAAACTACATCTAAAACCACCTTCTCCACAACAGAGAAAAAAGGCCGACATGTTTGTTTTTTTTGTAATTGCCTGCCCATTAAAACGAAACACACCAATCAACAGACATCTTAGTGAAGATGCGACATCCTCGTACATGATTCTCTAGCAACCACCCTAGCAACCACAACACTAAAAGCGCAACAACACTTTCACTAAAAATAAACCACAAATCTAATCATTTAAAAAAATATATATTAACCTGATTACAATTAATTACACAAACCCACAAGGTCCCTGCCTGTTGTATAGATGAAATACACAACAGGGACCTTGTGGAATACATGATTTGTTGTCACGCTTGCTGTTTGACCTTGGGTAAATCACTCATGGCTTATGCCACTTGTGAGGTTACCCACGGTCAAACAGCACTTGTGACAATAAATCATGTATTCCATAAGACCCTGTTGTGTATCCCTTACAAATAAATCGTTTAACAGTACTGAGTGCCTGTCTGTACATCCCAGCCGTGTGAGTATAGTGCATCAGGCAGCTTGTGAGAAAGCTGGGATTTCATTGTACTCCTTTTCCCCCAGATAAGGACTCCAGAAAATAGATTCTTAGTTACTCGCAGATGCTTGTCAGAATTTTTACCTACTTAGCTTTTCGGCCAAATATCAAAAAACAAAACAGAAAAGAAAAGAAAGCACTGCAGGACTCTGTCCTGGTTCTTGGTGCAGGAGCCGGTGATTATGGCTAACCTGCTCTAGAAGGGTTTACCTATAGTGCTTCGACAGTGCTAGCGCCGACATCCCCTACCGCGACAGCTATAATGCCGACTGTCGGCATTTGTAGCTATAGGATGTCGGCTTTCACAATCGGGGGGCTGCACCCCCCAACCCTCTGGTCTATAGGATTCTAACTCTGAGTGGCCCCTGATCGCTGCACGGACCACGACAGTGACAGGCGGATTTTGCCCGATTTCTGGTGCTGTGGTGGTCTTCTCGGTTGAGGAGTCGCTGCAGTGATGGTATACGCTCTAGAAGCTATGTAATACCAATTTTCCATGGGACGATAACAAGGATGCTGCCTCCAGAGTCACAGCCTATGCTATCTTTCTGAGGTGCTTTGTCTGGCCTAGAACTACTGGTCTACTCTCAGACTCCCAGTTTAAAGCCATATAATGTATGGGGGGCCCTTATTATTAACTGAAATCAAGCAGATTACAACCTTGTTATGCCATTGTTATAACATCACTCTGTTGTTAACCCTTCTTGAGTATGTCATATCAGTGGTATAACAAAATGGAATGCTGACAACAACCAATGTTCTGTAAAGTAACTCAGTAAAGGTAAAGTAATTCAGTCCACAGTTACATAATCTTGGTAGCCCATACACTATGAAATATAATGTATGGTCTTTGGTTAACAGCCATGCTGAAAACACTTCTTGGGGTTGCCATGACATCTGAAAACCACTCGAGCTGCACTCTTGAGGTTTACAATGATGTCATGGCAACCTCTCGAAGAGTTTACAGTGTCGATATTAACCAAAGACCATACATTATTCAAACAACATGAAGTCTTGCTATATTATAGACATTAGCAGTTTGTTCCGGCTCTAGAACTGCCCCGGAGTGAAATGGTTAAAACCATTCCAAAATAGAATTTTGGCACGAGAGCAGCTCTATCTGTGTCATTTCAAACTTGAACTGTCAGATTCTTTACTCCGCCTCAGTGAACAGTCGCTTCGAGATTTCTCCTTCTGCTCGGTTCATTTCTCGGTTTAAAAGTGTTTTCGGTTGGATTTAACGAGAATAGTTTTATTTAACCATAAAACCGTTCGGTTTAAGCTCTATCTGTGGTAACCGTAAGTAAATGAAGGTTTTGTCTGTGTGGAACTTGTAAGTTATCGGTTCGGTTTGAACCGATCAGTGAGTTAAAACTCATTTAAAACTAAAAGTTACTATTTAGAGTGCGGTTCCCGGTTCTTATCGGTTCTAAAAGCGGATTTATTACGGTTTTTCAATACCCGTGACATGGTTAGGAACGATAAGGGTGTCTTGCCTGGCACTGCCGTTAAAAGGGCAAGTTTTTGGTTAGGCTGGCATTATGTCTGAGAAACCCAAAAGAAAAAACGGGCCCACTGGGTTTCAACACTGTGATGTTTGTGGGGAAGTCTTTGCCAAGGCTGACCCACACACTACATGTGTTTATTGTCTGGGGTTTGACCACCTCCAGTCAGATTGCCAGGTATGTAAGAATTTCCCTGCAGGCACCCTGGAAAAAAGATTGGGCAGGCTCAGGGAACGAGAGGCCAAAAAGTCCGCTGACCCGGATGGCCAGCCCGGTTCGGTGCCAACTGAACCAGAGGGAGTGCCCTCTGACCAGGGCCAGACTTCCTCGGGCAAAAGAAAAGCTGGTTCTGAGGAACCAATTCCAGTAAAGAAAACAAGAAAATCAGCAGGTCTGGGTCCAAAATTCCTTCTCCAACTGCTGCAGAGATAACAAAGCCATACAAATTGTCCAGTCACTGTCTCAGGGTCCGTCTGAACCACCACTATCTGGTAAAGGTCAGTTCGTCCGGTCCCAGTGGTTCAGGATTATGATATTGAGGAATTTTATGAACCAGAGGAGGGAGGAGGTTATGAACAGTATGAATGTGGCTGGGAAGGTCTGGGTGTGCCCATTGAACGGACATCTCCCCAGACAGACCTTTAGAATCTCCCCATGCTGTCTGAGTCCCCATCTCATTTTATGTTTTAAAAATAGTTGCTGAAACCCTCCAGCTTCCTTTAGAAGAGGCTGTGGATGAGCAAGAGGAGCCTGATTTTGTAGAAATGATGGATATTCCAGAGTCTAGGAGATTGTCTATTCTTTTACATAAGTCTTTTAGGAAACAAACAATTAAAATTTTAAAAGCTCCTAATTCTGTGCCTCCTGTAGATAAAAAGACGGACAGAAGGTATACATTGTCAGGCCCTGATATAGAATTCCTTTATCAGCAATGCAGTCATGTTGGGGTAGTTCAGGCTGCTGCCTGTGATAAAGCTAATATTCCTTGGCTTCACATCCTCCTGACAAGGATTCCAGGAAGATTGATGCCATAGCAAAAACAGTATATGGCAGCCTCTCTGGGACTCAGGCAAGCAAATTATATGACATCATGTAGCTAGGTATCAGAAATCTAGATGGGATACTGTTATGCAATTGGCCAAGCAGGCCCATGGCCAGCTGGCTAGTGAACTAGAACAGGTGGCTGCTGATGGCATTGAAGCCTCTAAGGTTCAGTTTCATGCTGCTGTGGATGTTAATGATGTTTCCTCTAGGGTCATGGCCACATCTGTAGCTTTTAGTAGGTTGGCCTGGCTCAGGTGTACTAGTTTGTCACAGGATACCCAGACTAAGGCTATGGATTTTCCTGTGGTGGGAAATTCTCTGTTTGGAGAGCAGACAGAGAATTACATGAAGAAGATGGATGAATATAGGACTACTTACAAAGTGCCCAGGCCAAGGGCGGCAAGCCACTCCTCAAGGCATGCCCCCAGGGTGAGGGTGAGCCTTTTCACAGGCCTTCTACCAGACTCAGGCCTCCTCTGCCTATGCTCAGAGGGCTTCTTCAGAGGCAGGGCAGACGAGGGGTGGGCAGACCTGCTCCCACCCCCAGCCTAAAGCTCCTATAAACAGGCACCCTGATGGGGTGCCCAGGGCCGATTCTCCTGTACCAGTGGGGCGGGCTGGCTTACTTCAGTCAGAATTGGGCTTCTTTAACCTCAGACAAGTGGGTTCTGGAAGTAGTGCCAGGGTCTGGTTCTCAGCTTCAAAAAGTTTCCCAAGTTGAGAAGCAGATTTTTCTACCTGCAAGTGCTTCAGAGACCCTCACTCTGGAAACAGAGTCTCATCCCTGTTAGCTCTCAGAGCAGTAGAAAGGTTCCTCCCTGCATCAGGGCAGGGGTCTGTATTCCAGATACTTCCTTACCCCAAAAGACAGGAGAATGGCAGCCCATTTTAGATCTCAGATATCTGAACAAGCATCTTTTGAAACCAAAGTTCAAAATGGTAACTCTGGCAATGATTTTACCTTCCCTAAGGCCAGGGGACTGGCTAGCCTCCCTGGACCTCAAGGATGCCTATTTCCATGTCCTAATCAGAAGATCCCATCGAAAGTACCTCAGATTCGAACTGCCCTCAGGTCATTACCAGTTCAGAGCAATGCCCTTCGGCCTTACCTCTGCTCCAAGGGTATTCACAAAGTGTCTAGCAGTGGCAGTGGCCCACTTAAGGAGGCAGAGGGTTGCTGTTTTCCTATCTAGATGACTGGCTCATTGTAGGCCAGTCCCAGAACAGGTAAAATCTCACCTGCAGGTCACCCAGCAGCTTCTCACCTCCCTGGGTTTCTGCTAAACCTACCAAAGTCGGTTCTGGAACCAGTCCAGGTACTCACCTTTATAGGGGCAGAAGTGGACACAAAGCTAGCCAGAGCCTTTCTTCCCCAGAAAGGGTAAGGAATTTGTGGCTCTGGCCTCTTCCTTCACTCTGCAGGTCTCTCGACCAGCAAGACACTTTCTGCAGCTCCTGGGGCAATGGCTGCATCCACAGCTGTTGTGCAGGGGCCAGATTTCAGATGAGAGACATTCAGTTTCACTTGAGAACCTTTTGGTCTCAGAGAAGAGACCCCCTTTCCAAGTTGGTCCCAGTGACTCGAACCTTGATCCTAGCTCTCCAGTGGTGGCAGGATCAGAGCAATTAAGGGCGGGGTCCCCTTCATTTCCCCTTCTCACGACTTGACTCTCACTACAGATGCTTCCTTCTGGGTTGGTGGAGCCCACATGGGCGACCTTTCCCTCAGGAGTTTGGTCCCCCAGGAATCTCTGCTCCACATCAATTTGCTGGAACTCAGAGCTGTCTTTTAGCTCTTCAAGCTTTTCTGCATCTGTCCACGACAAGGTGATACAAGTCAGAACAGACAACACCACAACAATGTGGTACATCAACAAACAGGGGCACTCGGTCTTCGGCCTTGTGCACGAGGCAATGAAGTTGTGGTCTCTGGCCTATTCCCTGAACACTTCCTCATAGCAGTTCATCTTCCAGGGAAGGACAATGTCTAGCGGATGCCCTCAGCAGGATTTCCCAGGGCCATCACGAATGGTCCCTGGATCCTCAAGTGCTGGGGATAGTTTTTGCCAGGTGGGGCATCCCTCAGATAGATCTTTTGCAGCCCCAGACAATCACAAACTTCCTCTGTTCTGTTGCAGGCCTCCAGTGCTGGGCTCAGTTCCCCTGGATGCCCTTCTTCTGGATTGGGAGGAAGTTCCTCTATGCTTTTCCCCTTTCCTCTCCTATTCAAGTACTAGTCAAAATCAGATCTCAGCCTTGCAGGGTGATTCTGATTGCCCTGGATTGGCCAGGCAGCCCTGGTACCACTCCTTCTGTCTCTGACAGTCCATCTTCCCCTGTGCCTCCCAGGAATCACAATCTGTTGACTTGTGCCCAGGAAGGTTTGGTATCCGGACCTCAAATCCCTCAACCTCAAGGCCTGGCTCTTGAGGAGTTAGAGATTTGCTGATTTACACCTCTCTCAGGGTGTTCTTGAGATCTAAAGGCTTCCAGAAAGCCTTCCACTAGAGCTACTTATAGTTCTAAATGGAAAAGGTTTTCCGTTTGGTGCTGGGAAAATATTTCCCAGAATCTGCTGAATTGCCCATTTTGTTAGATTACATGGTACATCTTAATTCCTGGGTCTCAGACCAGCTACCCTGAGAGTTCATTTGGCAGCTGTGTCTGCTTTTGTGTCAACAGGAAAGTCATCCCTCTTTCCTCTCATCCTGTGTTTTCCAAGTTTTTAAGGATTACTCATACTAATCCTCCCTTTCGGGAACCGGCCCCTGCTTGGGACCTTAATGTTTGCATTGCCCAGTTAATGCAACCCCCTTTTGAACCTCTGTCTTCTGCAGAGCTTAAGTACCTAACTTGGAAAACTGTTTTCCTAGTGGCTATCACTTCTGCCAGACGCATAAGTGAATTGCAAGCCTTGTCAGTGGAGACTGACTTTATTTCTTTCCACAGGGATAAGGTAGTCCTTAGGACTAATGGGAAGTTTTGCCTAAGGTGGTTTCAGATTTCCATCTTAATCAATCTATCTCCTTCAGTATTTTTCACTGATCCTCCTCTTGGGTGAGAGGAGGTTGCACAACCTGGATGTTAAGAGAGCTCTTAGTTATTATATAGAAGCGTACAAAGGTCACAGGTTGAATCCTCCAACTTTTCCTTACCTATGGTGAAGTTGGGAAAGGCAAACCTGCCACTAAGAGATCAATAGCCAGGTGGATTGTCTCTTGTATCCAATTTTGTTATCAGAAAGTGGGCGAGCCCCCCACCCAGTTTGAGGGCTCATTCTACCAGGGGTACAGCTGCGTCTCTAGCTGCTGCCAGAGATATCCCTTTATTAGAGATTTGCCAGGCTGCTACTTGGAAAACGGTACACACTTTTATCAAGCATTACTCCCTGGATGTCCAGGCCAGGAGAGATGCTCGGTTTGGCACAGCTGTTCTTCAGAGCCTATTCCCTAAGTAGGTTCTGCTCCTCCTCCATGGAGGTACTGCTGTGTATTCTGCTAATGTCTATAATATAGCAAGACTTCATGTTGTTTGAAGAAAAAATTACTCACCTTAGTAATGTTGTTTCTTCTAATGGAGTCTTGCTATATTATAGACCCCCCCCCCAACCTGCCCCTCTCAGAACCTCTACTTGGTGGGGTGCGGGCAACTTAGTATGGGCACTACTTATGTCCTGTTAGCATTTTGTCCCCTTTGGGACTTTGGGGGTGTGTATGTGTACGCGTGTGTGTGTTTTATTATACTTATGTTCCATTTTCATATTGTTAGAATGGTGTTAGTATTTCTGGTCCCGTGACTTGAGTCTTGGCTGTTGGGACCATCAATGGTTGTTTTTATTTAGGTAGCCATTTGGCTAGTGTAGGTTACAGCTTCCACACAGACCTTAGTGAGTTTGGCTCGTAAAGATCTGACAGTTCAAGTTTGAAATGACACAGATAGAGCTGCTCTCGTGCCAAAATTCTATTTTGGAATGGTTTTAACCATTTCACTCCGGGGCAGTTCTAGAGCTGGAACAAACTGCTAATGTCTATAATATAGCAAGACTCCATTAGAAGAAACAACATTACTAAGGTGAGTAATTTTTTCTTCTCTGTATACGTTCCTTGTGTTCAGAACATAGTATTTGATTCCAGAACATCTCACTGCAACAAGGCCCCCTGCCTCACGGAATTTCCTGCCGAGGGCATTGGGACAGAGTTTTTTTCCCAGCCTTCTCTCAGTACAGGGGTGTTTTCACAGTCTAAAGCCTGAGGTTAGTGTGGACAGACCTCATGTGTACCCAGGTGTCTAAGCCTCTATCCCTAACACAGACATTTCTGTTGGAGTGAGAGGGAAGGAAAAAAAACTGGTGGAGAGGGTCCCTGGCCATGAAAAGAAGAAAGGGCCTCTACTCCGCATAATTCCGGACACAAAGACAACTGGGGAGCGGCTTCCCATCTTGCTGTTAAAACCCTAATTCAAGATGGTCACTCTGCTACTATTCTTGTAGCCCTTACAGTAGGGAGACAGGCTAGCCTTCCTGGTCCAAAAAGGGACCCCCTTTTTTTTCCATATACCTTTAACGAGGTCTCACACAAGGGTGGGCTCACTGCGGCCCTTCTGCCTTCCTCAGCCCAAGAGTCTTACAAAGTGCTGGTCAGTGGTAGCGGCACACCTCAGGAATCTGGGCATCTCTAGCTACACCTAAGTTGCCAGTTAGCCGGCTAAAGTGTCCTTGTCAGATCAAGGAGTCCCTTTTCTCCCCTTACAGGGCTCTATCTGTAGTCTCAGGGTTCCTGGATAAATCCAAACAAAGTTTCACCGGGAACCCTCCCAGCATCCAGGAAGGATATGCCTTCCTTCCGCAGGCAAGAATTCAAGATGTCTCTCATTGGTAATTTTGTTCATCCAGGGACAGCGAGACGAGCCAGCAAGCACTTGACTCTGGTTGAATCATTAACCCTCACTGGTTCATGATAGGATGCAATGCTGAGAAAATCACGTCACTTTGACATTTCCTCATGCTATAGGGACACATGGCTTCAGTACCTGCAGTGGTCCCAGGGTTCAGATACAGGATGCGTCACCTGCAAGTCTCTTTGTAGCTTGCTGGTCTCAGAAAGCAACAATTTTCAAAGCTGAAAACTCTGACAGAGCAGTTCCACAGACGCCTTCCCCCGGTGGTGGGAAGCACATCTGGACAGTGCCTCGGTAAGTGGTGCTTAGACTCTCCAGGAGTCACAGTTAATCATATTTCTTTTAGAACTCAGATAAATCTTTCTAGCTCAAAGCATTTGCTCCTGTCATAATAGGACAGACTTACAAAATTGAACAGACACGACTGCAGTGGCCAGATCAGGAGTACTCTGTTCGCAGGGACTATAAAAATTGATCTCTCGCGTTCTACCTAGGAGTCATCCTTTCAGCGATTCTTCTCCCAGGCAAACTCAATTCTCTGACATATACTCTAGTCACATCAGTCAACGCTGGAGTTAGTGGACTCTGAACAAACAAGTACTAGTATGGTCTTCAGGTGATTAGACACCCAGAAGCGAATCTGTTTGCCTCCCCCCTCAGCTTCCGGTTTCCTCAGTTCTGTAGCTGGCTCCAGCCCTGGGATCACCTCCTCTGGATGCCTTGATCCTGGTCTGGTCTGGTCAGGGAGGTTCTTATACACATTCCCTCCTTTTCCCCTGATTCTCAGGGTATTTCTGAAACTCATACAATAGTCTGCATCTATGATCCTGGTGGCACCAGATTGGCCCAAGCAAACCTGGTACCCTCTCCTTCTCTCAATGCCCTGCAGCAGCCCATTCGCCTGCCTCCAACTCACTCCCTGCTGACCTTTCCTCAGACAGGAGTGCAGTATCCAGGCATACACTCCTTTCACCTCAAGGCCTGGTTCTGGAACAGTTATCATCTGCATCCTCACAATACTCTTAACAGGTCCTTAGGATACCGAGGGTGGTTAAAAATAAGCAAACACTAAGAAGACTTATGCAACCAAATGTACAAGGTTTTCCCTCTGATGCAAGAGCAAAAAGATCAAATCTCGTTCAGCTTCAGATCCTCAACTGCTAGAGTGCCTGGTACTCTTACAGGTGTCAGGCTTGAAACCATCATCTTTCAAGCTACACCTGGTGGAAGTTTCGACCTACCTTTCGATGGGAAAGAAAAAATCATGTTTCAAACAACATGAAGTCTTGCTACATTATGACATATGCAGTGAGTCCCAACCTTAGAACTGCTCTGGAGGTGAAAGAGTTAACTTCCATGCCAGGCATGGAATCTTGAGCACGAGCTCGGTTGAAAACTCTGTCTGTTGTTCTTCAAACTCAAACTGTCAGATTCTTTACTCATACTCACTGAACAGTCGCTCGGAGATTTCTCCTGCTGCTCGGTTCATTTTGTCGGTTAAAAGTGTAATTTCTCGGTTTTAAACGCATTTTGTCTATATTTAAACCATAACGGTCGGTTCAAGCTCTGTCTGTGGTATTGTAAGCAATAGATAGGTTTTACATTATTTCTGTGTGGAACTTCAAGCGATATTATCGGTTCGGTTTGAACCGATCAGGTTGTTGTTAAACTTTATTAAATTGCATTTAGAGTGCGGTTCCTGGTTCTTATCGGTTCTACAAAAAGCAGTTTCATTGCGTTTTCCCACGACCCGTGACGGTTGGGAACCGATAAGGGTGTCTTCTTGGGTGATTGCCGTGAAGCGGGCAGAGTTTTTGGTTAGCTGGCACTATGTCTGAGAAACCCAAAAGGAAAACTGGGCCCACTGGGTTTCAGCACTGTAGTGTCTGTGGGGAAGCCTTTGCCAAGGCTGACCCACACACCACATGTGTTTATTGTCTGGGGTTTGACCACCTCATTGCAGACTGCCAGATTTGCAAGAATTTCCCTGCAGCTACCCTGGATAAGAGAGTTGGTAGGCTCAGGGAACGAGAGGCCAAAGAGTCCGCTGACCCGGATGGCCAGCCCGGTTCGGCCAGCCGACGGAGTGCCCTCCTGACCAGGCGTGACTTCCTCTCGGCAACGGAGAGCTGACTCGGAGGAGTCAGTCCCAGCAAAAAGGACTAGAAAATCAGCAGGTGTGGAGCCAAAATTTTCTTCTACAACCTCTGCAGAGATAGCCAAAGCGATCAAAATTGTCCAGTCACTTTCCCCGGTTCCGACCGAACCGGCACCATCAGGTAAGCGGTAGGTTCAGTCAGTGCCACCAGTTCGAGAATATGATATAGAGGAATTTTATGAACCGGAGGAGGGGGAGGAAGATTATGAAGAGAGTGAATGTGATTTTGAAAGTCTGGATGTGCCCATTGAACCGGACATCTCCCCAGACAGACCTTTAGGAGTGTCTCCTCCTAGGCTTTCTGAGTCCCCTTCTCATTTTATGTCTTATAAAAAGGTAGCTGAAACCCTCCAGCTTCCTTTGGAAGAAGCTAATGGACGAACAGGAGGAGCCTGACTATGTGGAAATGATGGATATCCCAGAGTCCAGGAGACTGTCTATTCCCTTACATAAATCTTTTAGAAACGGACAATAAAGATTTTAAAAGCTCCTCACTATACCTCCCAGTGGATATAAAATGGACAAAGAGGTACACATTGTCAGAGCTCTGATATGAGTTCCTTTCACAACAATGCAGCCATGTTGGGGTAGTGCAGGCTGCAGCCTGTGATAAGACAAATATTCCCTGGCTGCACACCCCTGACAAGGACTCAGGAGGATTGATGCCATGGCAAAGAAACAGTACATGGCAGCATCCTTGGGACTCAGACAGGCAAATTATATGGCCTATGTGGCAAGATACCAGAAATCCAGATGGGATACTGTTATGGCTCTAGCAAAACGGGTCCTGGCCAGCTTGCCAAGGAGCTGGAGCAGGTGGCTGCTGATGGTATTGAGGCATCCAAGGTGCAATTCCATGCTGCAGTGGACTCTAATGATGTATCTTCAAGAGTCATGGCTACATCTGTGGCTTTTCACGAATGGCTTAGCTCAGGTGTACTATGCCAGTCACAGGATACCAGGCTAAGGCCATGGATTTTTCCTGTTGTGGGTAACTCTCTCTGTTTGCAGAGCAGACAGAAATTACATGAAGAAAATGGATGAGTATAGAACTACCTATTGGGTGCACAGGCCAAGAAGGCAGGCCACTCCTCAGAGCAGCCTTCCAGGGGCAGGGGCAGGCCTCTTCACAGGCCTTTTTACCAAGCCCAGGCCTCCTCTTCAGCCTATGCCCAGAGGGGGTTCTTCAGAGGGAGAGGCAGACGGGGTACGAGCAGGCCTGCTCCCACCCCCCAGCCTAAAGCCCCTGCCAAACAAGTTCCCTGATGGGATGACCAGGGCCGATTCTTCATTGCCTGTAGGGGGCAGGCTGGCTTACTTCGTCCAGGACTGGAAGTCTTTAACATCAGACAAGTGGGTCCTGGAGGTAGTAAGCCAGGGACTGGTTCTCGGCTTCAAAAAATTTCCAAAGATGAGAACCAGATCCTTTCCACCTGCAAATCCATCAAGACTTTCACCTAAAACAGAAGTTTCAACCCTCCTGGCTCTCAGAGCTGTAGAAAGGGTTCCTTCCCTACACCAGGGCAAAGGACTGTACCCCAAAAAGACAGGAGAATGGCGGCCCATCCTGGATCTCAGATACCTAAACAAGCACCTTTTAAAACCAAAATTCAAAATGGTGACTCTGGGAATTATTTTACCCTTTCTAAGGCCAGGAGACTGGCTAGTGTCCCTGGACCTCAAGGATGCCTACTTCCATGTTCTCATAAGAAGCTCCCACCGGAAGTACCTCAGATTCGAACTGCCCTCAGGCCATTACCAGTTCAAACAATGCCCTTCAGCCTCACCTCTGCCCAAGGGTATTCACAAAATGCCTGGCAGTAGCAGTTGCTCATTTAAGAAGGCAAAAATTGCCATCTTTCCTTACCTGGACGACTGGCTCATAGTGGGCCAGTCTCCAGGACAAGTCAAATTACACCTTCAGGTTACTCAGCAGCTGCTTACATCTCTAGGTTTCCTTCTCAATCTCCCAAAGTCAGTTCTAGAGCCTGTTCAGCTACACACCTTCATAGGTGCAGAACTGAACACTCAACAGGCCAGAGCCTTCCTTCCTCTAGAAAGAGCAAGGACCCTGGTTTCTCTGGCCTCCTCCTTCACTCTGCAGGTCTCTCGACCAGCAAGGCATTTTCTGCAGCTCCTAGGGCACATGGCTGCTTCCACAGCAGTAGTGCAGGGAGCAAGATTTCAGATGAGGGACATTCAGTTCCATTTGAGAACCTTCTGGTCTCAAAAGAGAGATCCTCTAACCAAATTGATCCCAGTAACTCGAACCCTGATCCAGACCCTACAGTGGTGGCAGGATCAGAGCAATCTGAGACAAGGGGTCCTTTGTCCCTCAGTCTCACTCCTTGACCCTTACTACAGATGCATCCCTCTTGGGGTGGGAGCTCACATGGGCAACCTCACCACTCAGGGATTGTGGTCCCTCAGGAATCTCTGCTCCACATCAATCTGTTGGAACTCAGAGCAGTTTTTCTAGCACTTCAAGTTTTTTCCACATCTGTTCAGAACAAAGTAGTACAGGTCAGAACAGACAACACCACTACAATGTGGTACATCAACAAGCAAGGGGGCACTCAGTCCACGGCCTTGTGCACTGAAGCAATGAAGTTGTGGTCTCTGGCTTATTCCCTGAACACCTCCCTTATGGCAGTTCACCTGCCAGGCAAGGACAATGTCCTGGCGGATACTCTCAGCAGGATTTCCCAGGGCCATCATGAATGGTCACTGGATCCCCTAATTCTGGTGGTAGTATTTGCCAGGTGGGGCACTCCTCAGATAGATCTTTTTGCAGCCCCAGACAATCACCAACTTCCTCTTTTTTGCTGCAGGCCCCCAGTGTTGGGTTCAGTCCCTCTGGATGCCTTCCTTCTCAACTGGGAAGGGAAGTTTCTCTATGCTTCCCCCCCCTTCCCTCTCCTGTTCAAGGTGCTAGTCAACCTTGCAAGATGATTCTGATTGTTCCAGATTGGGCCAGACAGCCCTGGTATCCACTCCTTTTGTCCCTAGCAGTCCACCTTCCCCTGTGTCTTCCCAGGAATCACAATCTGTTAACCTGTGCCCAGGGGAGAGTTTGGTATCCGAATCTCAAATCTCTCAATCTCAAGGCCTGGCTCTTGAAGAGTTAGAGTTTACTGATCTACACCTTTCTCAAGGTGTACTCGATATCTTGAAGGCCTCTAGGAAGCCTTCCACCAGGGCTACTTATAATTCCAAATGGAAGAGATTTTCCATATGGTGCTCTGGCAAGAATATTTCCCCAGAGTCTGCCGGTTTGCCCACAGTTCTGGATTATATGGTACATTTGAATTCTTTGGGGCTGAGACCAGCTACCCTAAAAGTGCACCTGGCAGCCGTGTCTGTTTTCTTATCAGCAGGTAAACCCTCTTCCCTTTCAGCTCATCTGGTATTCTCCAAGTTTTTCAAGGGATTGCTTCACACCAACCCTCCATTCAGGGACCCTGCCCCTGCCTGGGATCTTAATGTTTGCATTGCCCAGTTGATGCAACCCCCTTTTGAACCCTTGTCTTCAGCAGAGCTTAAGTATTTGACTTGGAAGACTTTGTTTTTGGTAGCCATCACTTCTGCCAGGCGCATAAGTGAACTACAAGATTTGTCAGTGGAGCCTGACTTTATCTCCTTTCATAGGGATAAAGTGGTCCTCAGGACTAATAGAAAGTTCTTGCCTAAAGTGGTCTCGGACTTTCACCTTAATCAATCTGTGTCTCTCCCTGTGTACTTCACTGACCATTCCTCCTCTGGTGAGAGGAGATTGCACAGTTTAGATGTCAAATGAGCCCTTAGCTACTACATAGAGCGTACCAAGGGTCACAGGTTTGATTCCCTCCAACTGTTCCTCACTTATGGTGAGGCTGGTAAAGGGAAACCTGCCACTAAAAGATCCATTGCCAGGTGGATTGTCTCTTGTATCCAATTTTGTTATCAAAAACTGGGTAAGGTTCCCCCTTCAGGCCTGAGGGCTCACTTTACCAGAGGTACAGCTGCTGCCAGGGACATCCCTATCATAGAGATATGTCAAGCAGCTACCTGGAAACAGTTCACACTTTCACGAGCATTACTCCTGGACATCCAGGCTAGAGTGATGCTCGGTTTGGCACAGCTGTGCTTCAGAGCCTATTTCCTAGTAGGTTCTGTCCCTCCTCCATGGAGGTACTGCTGTGTAGTCTGCATATGTCATAATATAGCAAGACTTCATGTTGTTTGAAGAAAAATTACTCACCTTAGTAATGTTGTTTCTTCTAATGGAGTCTTCTATTATGTATCTGACCCCCGCCTGCCCCTCTCAGAACCTCTGTTTTGGGATGTGGGTGGGCAGTGTTCTGTTGGCACTTAGTAGTTGCCCACTTTGTTTCTTCACCCCTCTTTTTCTGAGTTGTTTGCTGTTGTATTTTTCATTTTTTGGATCTCCTGACTTGAGTCTTGGTTTTGGGATAAAAAAATGTGTTAATATTTAGTAGCCAGTTGGCTAGTGTAGGTTTACAGCTTCCACACAGAGCCTTAGTGAGTTTTGCTCGTAAAGATCTGACAGTTTGAGTTTGAAGAACAACAGACAGAGTTTTCAACCGAGCTCCCGCTCAAGATTCCATGCCTGGCATGGAAACTTAACTCTTTCACCTCCGGAGCAGTTCGAAGGCTGGGTCAAACTGCATATGTCATATTATAGCAAGACTCCATTAGAAGAAACAACATTACTAAGGTGAGTAATTTTTTCTTCCCTTTCAGCTCATCCGGTATTCTCCAAGTTTTTCAAGGGGTTGCTTCACACCAACCCTCCATTCAGGGACCTTGCCCCTGCCTGGGATCTTAATGTTTGCATTGCCCAGCTGATGCAACCCCCTTTCGAACCATTGTCTTCAGCAGAGCTTAAGTACTTGACTTGGAAAACTGTGTTTTTGGTAGCCATCACTTCTGCCAGGCTCATAAGTGATCTACAAGCATTGTCAGTGGAGCCTGATTTTATCTCCTTTCATAGGGATAAAGTGGTCCTCAGAACTAACAGAAAGTTCTTGCCTAAAGTGGTCTCGGACTTTCACCTTAATCAATCCATATCTCTCCCTGTGTACTTCACTGACCATTCCTCATCTGGTGAGAGGAGATTACACCGTTTAGATATCAAAAGAGCCCTTAGTTACTACATAGAGTACCAAGGGTCACAGGTTTGACTCCCTCCAACTGTTCCTCACTTATGGTGAGGTGGGCAAAGGGAAACCTGCCACTAAAAGATCCATTGCCAGGTGGATCGTCTCTTGTATCCAATTTTGTTACCAAAAACTGGGTAAGGTTCCCCCTTCAGGCCTGAGGGCTCACTCTACCAGAGGAACAGCTGCGTCCCTGGCTGCAGCCAGGGACATCCCTATCATAGAGATAAGTCAAGCAGCTACCTGGAAAACAGTTCACACTTTCACCAAGCATTACTCCCTGGACATCCAGGCTAGGAGTGATGCTCGGTTTGGCACAGCTGTGCTTCAGAGCCTATTTCCTAAGTAGGTTCTGGCCCTCCTCCATGGAGGTACTGCTGTGTAATCTGCATATGTCATAATAAAGCAAGACTTCATGTTGTTCGAAGAAAAAATTACTCACCTTAGTAATGTTGTTTCTTCTAATGGAGTCTTGCTATATTATGACCTCCCCTGCCTGCCCCTCTCAGAACCTCTGTTTTGGGATGTGGGTGGGCAGTGCACTGTTGGCACTTGTAGTTGCCCACTTTGTTTTCTTCTCCCTCTTTTCTGGGGTGCTTGTTGTTGTGTTTTCAATTTTGGATCCCTGACTTGAGTCTTGGTTTTGGGACCAAAAATGTGTTAATATTTTAGTAGCCAGTTGGCTAGTGTAGGTTTACAGCTTCCACAGAACCTTAGTGAGTTTTGCTCATAAAGATCTGACAGTTTGAGTCTGAAGAACAACAGACAGAGTTTTCAACCGAGCTCGCACTCAAGATTCCATGCCTGGCATGGAAGTTAACTCTTTCACCTCCGGAGCAGTTCTAAGGTTGGGACTCACTGCATATGTCATAATATAGCAAGACTCCATTAGAAGAAACAACATTACTAATGTGAGTAATTTTTTCTTTTCTCCCACCACATTTAAACAGTTTTTTCAAAGGCCTCTTGCGCCTCCAGCCGCCAATCCGGGAGCCTTTTTGGAGCACGAACCTTTACATAGACGGGCTCATGAAGCCACCCTTCGAGCCTATGTCCACATTCCTCATCAAGTTTGTAACTTGGAAGGCAGGCTTCCTGGTAGCCATTTCCTCTGCCAGGAAGTTTTCAGAGCTACAGGCCCCGTGCACTGAGCCAAAATGACATCATCCCTCACAACGATAAAGTTGAGCTCAGGACAAATGAGAAATTTTTGCCAAAGGTGGTTTCAGAGTTCCACTTAAACCAGTCCATTACTCCACCTGTCTTCTTTACTGAGAAATCCACACCCGATGAGTTCTGACAATGGACTCTGTCCTGCCTAACCCACTGACACAGGCCTCTACCCTTGTCTTGCTATTTACCCTGACTTCTGTTTAGTCAGTGTTATATACATATGTTATCTATATCATGTATTATTGTACCTGTTTTTGGCCTAATACACTGAATGTTCAACTTTGGTATCATTATGTCACCCTATCCTGCATCATTTGACTGTTTGTTCATGTACTGTCCTTGTATTGTTGATGTAGAGCCTTTGAAAATTAGTCTCTGACTCAAAGGATTGTAATTCTGAAAATTCAAATAAATAAATTAAAAAAAGCTCCGCAGCTTGGATGTCAAAAGAGCCATCTTCTACTGCCTAGAGATACTAGGCAGTCCAGAGGCTCCTCCACTCAGTTGTTCCTCACCTATGGGGATATAGGCAGGGGGAGACCAGCTACCAAGAGAACCATTTCCCGCTGGTTGGTCTCTTGTATTAGTTTCTGCTATGAAAAAGCTGGTCACCAATTTCCAGTTAGGCTCACGGCCCACTCCACCAGAAGCACTGCAGCCTCGCTTGCAGCAGCAAGGGGCATTCCCTTACTGGATGTCTGCAAAGCAGCTACCTGGAAATCTGTGCACACCTTTGTGAAACACTACAGTTTGGATGTGCAGACCAGCTCTAATGCCAAATTTGGCAGGACGATTCTGCAGAGCCTCTTTCCTAAATAGGGTCTCTGCCCACCTCCCACTTGGTACTGCTCGCTAGTCTGCAAAAGTTACTGATGCTAAAGGACTCCTGGGGTAAGAAGAAAAAATTACTCACCGTAGTAATCTTCTTTCTTCCAAGGGGTCCTTTAGCATCAGTAAGCTTCCCCCTTCTCCCGCCCCCAGTCCCAGTTCTCCTGCTGGAGAAGGGCTCTTTATCTCACCTTTAACCAAATTTGGAGTTTCTTATTGATGAGTTTTTAACTTGTGTTGTCGTTTCCATTTCCACTTTTTGTGGACATTTGCATGTTTTTTTAATCTTGTTGATTCTTTTTCAGGCCATTTGCTGTTGTTTTCCCTTCGAAAAAATTCTGAAGCCTTCAACAGCTCTCACTCAGCTCACTCCCTTTCCTGTCTTCAGATTGGCTTGTCCGTAAGCTCATTTAAATTCTCTTAAAGAGACACCTCCAGGGCAGTTGCACCTGGCTAGCTAAGTGCAAATGTTACTGATGCTAAAGGACCCCTTGAAAGAAAGATTACTGCGGTGAGTAATTTTTTCTTGCCTCCTCTTACACCTGCCTTCACTGTGCTGTTCCTTGAACTATTTTACCCCTATGTATGCCTCTTCTCATTGCTTTATAGCTTATTCCATTCACCTAATTGTATCTACCTGTCTGCCCTAACCTTTCTAGTTGTCTCCCTATGTCCATCTCATGTCTTCCGTGTGCCTTTGGGTCCCCCGTTAGATAATCAATTAGACGTTTTTAATCAGACTGGCATCATATATATATATAGTTCTCAGTTGTTTTGACCCTGTCCTTTTCACTGTATATATTTACAGTATATGCTGCAGAGTTTAATTGGGCTCCACCCAATCAAGAGCCTCTTGACTGTGCTTCGGTCATTAGGCGCCGATTCTGATGACAACCCTTCTCTTTGTGGGGGTTTTTGCCCCACACACTTTCTAAATATACCTACCTGGGGCAGACCTCAGGGAGGGGTGGTGAATTTCAATATTTGATGCCCTAATGATGGGCACACTGCCACCAGCGCCCTGAATAGGTGTAGTCCTTTAATTGCAGTATAGATTTTTGTTTGTTTATCTCATTGATTTGTTGTACCTACAGTTCTCGTGACCTTTTGTATTTTGTCATTTTTGCAACTTTATTTTTTATAATTCAGAAAACACCTTGCAACTTGTTGATTGTTTACCAAGTTTGTACCCCATGTTCCCCCTTCCCCAGGTCATATCTGAAAACGAGTTTTGGCTCAGCTTGCCTTTCCCTGATACTAATTGTCAAATAAGTAAACAGTGTCTTAACATTAAAATTACATGAGAATGAATCTAACAAATATTCATAATTTGACTGATGAATATGACTAGGTAAGAGGGACTGATATCGGTTAGCTCCACCCCCCTGAGGAAGGTGTGCACACACTGATATGTGGGGGAGTTCAGCTGCAGTAGTTTCAGAATCCCCACCGGTGTCCTGCTATGAATTTGTAAGTTGCACTTACCATTTTGGATATCAATCATATGCACTTTGATACAGCGAAACCCTCTTTAACGCATGCACCATGTGCCGGCTGTAAGTATGCATTTACATGGGCTATGCGTTTAAGAAATCTTGTTTCTCACCCCAAGAATACTCCAATATTCCTAACTCTTCTGCAGTATACCTTTAAGGTCAGATCCGCCCGGAGATAGAATGCTGTCCTAATGATGGAATCATTGGCATGAGCCACTTTTCAAATACTGCCATCTATAGACTGCCTACATTCTAACCCTCAATTTTCTCTTTCTCTGCCTGTCAAGACCAGATGCTTGGAGACTTCCTCCTCATCATCTAGTCAGAGAAGCCTTTATTAATAACAAATACTTAAGTATTTTTCATTTATTATCATTTGCAGCCTCTCATCAGTGTTATTTAATAACAGTTTATTTAGCTAGTTTTGTGTTGTTTTCTCGGTTTCTCATGGTTCGAGATAACCGCTGAGGAGCTGAGGTACTTTTAGTTAGTTTCGGGGTTTTCCAATGGTTATTTACTAGTTTTTGTAAATTGTGTGTGCTAAAATCTTTGGTTTTTAGAACCAATACCTTCAGTTCAAAACCGCTAATCCCGCTTCTATTTCTGTCGGTTCCTGGTTTCCCCGATTGGTTCCTGAACCGACTGCAACCAAAAAAATGATTGTTTTTTTTATTTATTTAAAAACCTTTAGTGCAGCCGGCCTACCAGTGCAGCGATTGGCTTTCCACTTGCGACGCCAGTGACCCGGGTTCGAGAATGAGCCCGGGGAGCTGGAGGGCCGGCCGGGGGGAGAAGGCTTGAGCATCCCCAGGACAGCTCACCTTCTCCAGAAAGGGAGGGAGGTTCAGGTCCTGGTGCAAGACTGGCCCCAGGCAGAGGTCTGGGGCACAGCATGCGTCGATACAAAGAGAGGGTCGATGTCTTGAACGTTGGCGCTATGCGCCCTGATGTCAGGGGTTTATGCAATGCCCGCAGAACACCTGAAAAACACTCTCTAGGCTCTGGGTAGACAGAGCCCTGGAGCAGACCCCTCATGGCTCCCACCTGCTTGACCGATCCCGGAGCCCGATGCAGAAAAGAAGCTTGGAGTGTAGTGCCCCACCTCGTCCCCACCATGGGGGTAGAACCAAGGCTACATGGGGGTTCTCAGGTGGCACAGGTAGGTGGCTGAAGCAGGGGCAGACTCCACTGGGGACTCCTGTAGAAGCGAAGCTTGGGGAGAGAGTGAGAGGGTAAGAAGAAAGTAAAAAACCAAAAAAAAAACCTTTAGTGCTTTGTGGTTGCGGTTTTTCTTCATTATGTCAGAAAAACTAAAAAGAGAACCAGAGAACCCGGTTTTAAAAGCTGTTCTGAGTGCGATGAAGTTTTTGTCAATGCAGACAAGTACTCCATTTGTGTTTTCTGTCTTGGTTTTGATGATTTAAAAACTAATTGTGACATTTGCAAATTTTTTCCAGAAAAGACTTTGGAAAAATGTCTGGAGAGATTAAATAAGAAATTTAAGGGTCCCTCTGGCTCTGACCAGACAAAATCCTCAGGGTCTGTGGGTGACACCACAACTTCTACTGTTTCTACCCCTGATACAGGTAAAAAGAGACCCTCTGAACCAGCTAGCTCTCCAGTTCCAGGAAAAAAAATAAACAAAGCACACTGAACCCGCTGTGGAAAAGGAGACTTCTGTGATGCCTGCCACTGTGCCTTCTCCTTCAGAGATTGCACAAGCAATAAAAATAATGCAAACTTTGCAGGGTCTGCTGCCTATGGTTTCACAGTCCCCAGTCCAGACCCCTGCACCTTCCAACCCACCGTGGTGAGGGAGAGGAAGAAGAAGGTGAACCTATAGAGCCTGAGGTCTCCCCTGAACAGGAGTTTGGCTCCCCTTCCAGGACTATAGAAGATTATTCTTCTAATTGTTCCTTTGTCAGGAAAATTGCTGATGCCTTGGACATCCCTACCTCTGAAGCTATAGAGGATGAGGAGGAGGAGGAGGAGGTTGAATATCTAGAAATGATGGGGCTGACTCCTACTAAAAAAACTGTCACTTCCTGTAAATGAGTTTTTTAAAACAGATATTTTAAAACTCCTCCAAGCTCCTGGGTCTGTCCCTCCTTTGGACAAAAGGTTGGATAAAAAGACAGAACAGGGATTGAATTCTTATTTTCACACTCTGACCACCAAGGGGTGGTGCAAGCTGTAGCTTCTGACAAGGCAAAAGTCCCTCTGGCTTCTCACCCTCCAGAGAAGGACTCCTGAAAAATTGAAAGTATGGCCAAGAAAGGTTACCTGTTGGCCTTTCTGGCCATTAGGCAAGCTACAGTACGTAATAGGCCTATGCAGCCCAGTACCAGAAGACTCTCTAGCAGTCTGTCCTGGACATGGCTGAGAAAGCACCTTCTCCTCTTTTGGCAGACCTAGCTGAAACTGCTAGGTTTGGCCTAGAAGCTGCCAAATACCAGTTCTAGATGGCAGCAGACAGTAATGAGACTGCTGCAAGGTGGCTGGCAAATACCATCGCAGAGAAGGTTTGCTTGGTTGAGAGCCACAAACCTTATGCAGGACACCCAGAATAAGACTTGGATTTTCCTATGGAGGACAATTCTCTATTTGGCAGCCATTCAGAGGCCTATATGAAGAAGGTGGATGAGTATAAAGCCACCTTCTGTAGCAATTCTGCAAAAGAAAGACCCTCCACCTCCTCGAGACCTTTCAGTAGAGGAGGCGGGGCAGACAATTTCATTCCAGGCCTTTTTATCAGGCCATGGTACTTCCTCAGGCACCCCAATACCCCCAGCAAGGGTATTTCAGGGGTAGGGGCAGAAAAGGTACCAGGCATGGTGCCCAGTCTCAGCCCCTATCTAAACAGGACTCCTGACTTCATCGATCAGGCTGCCTCTCCTTTGCCAGTAGGGGGCAGGCAGACACATTTTTTCCAGAATTGGAAAACCATCACCACAGACAAGTGGGTTCTGGAGATAGTGGGTCAGGGCCTGTCTTTAAGTTTCAAGTCCTCCCCTGTTCAGAAAATCAGAGTTTTCAAATTAGCTTCCCTCCTGGAAAGCAAAAGGCTGGATAAAGAGGTGAAACAACTTTCACTAAAAGCAGTGGAACCAGTGCCTTTGCATCAAAGGGGAAAAGGACTTTACTCAAGGTATTTTCTCACACCAAAGAAAAATGGAGACTTGAAGCCTATCTTGGATCTCAGGGTCCTCAACAGGTTCCTAGCAAAACCAAAGTTCAAAATGGTGACTTTGTCTCTGATTCTACCAGCACTCTGAAAAGGAGAGTGGCTGGCATCATTGGACCTAAAAGATGCCTATTTCCACATCCCCATAAGGGAGTCTCACAGAAAGTATCTCGGGTTCAGACTCCTGTCAGGTCATTATCAGTTCTCAGCTCTACCCTATGGTCTCACTTCAGCGCCAAGGGTGTTCACAAAGTGTCTGGCTGTGGTAGTGGCCCACCTGTGCAGACAAGATGTCACAGTATTCCCCTATCTAGACGACTGGTAGCTGGTGGTGGGAAATTCACCACAACAGTTAGCAGAACACCTACAGCTCCCCCAGCAGCTTCTGCAATTTCTGGGTTTCCTTTTAAATCTAGAAAAATCTGTTTTTCTTCCTTCTCAAATTCTGCAGTTCATAGGAGCAGAATTGAATACCATTGAGGGCAGAGCCTTTTTACCCAGAGACAGGGTAAAAAGCATCCTGCAGTTGGCAGGTTCTTTCAGGCTCAATGTCCCAAGGTCTGCAAGGCATTTTCTTCAACTTCTGGTCCACATGGCAGCTGCAACAGGCACAGTGCTAGGCTCCAGGTTTCAGATGAGGGACATCAAATTTCTCTTAAGAGCTCATTGGTGCCAATGAAAGGATTCCGTGTCAAAGCTTGTTCCTGTAACAAAAACATTTATCCAAGCTCTTCAGTGGCGGAAAGAGGAAACCAACCTCAGAGAAGGGGGGTCCTTTCCAAAAAGAACTTTCATCAATGATTCTCACAATAAATGCATACCTCTTGGGCTGGGGGGGCTCATCTAGCAGAGCACACTACCCAGGGCACTTGGTTAAGTGCAGAGACTCTTTTACACATAAACTTGTTGGAGCTCAGGGCAGTGTTTCTGGCAATGCAGGCTTTCAAGCCACTGATACAGAGAAAGGTAGTGCAAGTCAGGACAGACAACACTGCCACCATGTACTACATAAACAAGCAAGGGGGAACAAGATCAAGCCTCCTTTGCAAAGAGGCTATGAGAATTTGGACCCTAGCTTACTCACTGGGCTCCTCACTACAGGCCATTCATCTGCCAGGCAAAGACAATGTTCTGGCAGATGCCCTGAGCTGAATCAGCCAGGACCATCACAAATGCTCCCTGAACAGGCAAGTGGTGCAGACATTATTCAGGAGGTGGGGCACCCCAGAATAGACCTGCTAGCTAGAAATAGACAGCTTTGACCGGGGTTATAAGCGATTTCAGCTGAGTCTGGACAGGAGATTAATGATTGGAGCCTTGTTTATCAATCTCTCGAAGGCATTTGACACCCTTAATCATCGGGTGCTCCTGTCCAGACTCAGCAAGATCGGCTTGTCCCCCTGGTCAGTTAAATGGTTTTCTTCTTATTTGATGGGCCGTAGTCAATTTGTGGAAGTGGGTCCCTATAAGTCCAGTGTACTGGAAATGAATAATGGAATACCGCAAGGTTCAATACTAGGGCCTCTATTATTTAATATCTATATAAATGAACTTAAGATTGCATCAGCAATTGCTTGGTGCCATATGTACGCAGATGACACCATATTGTATGTAGAGGGAGATACCCTAGACTCAATTAATGTAAACCTGCAATTTGCCTTTGATGAACTGCAGGGTTTTCTAAAGATGCATAATCTTATTCTAAATGCTAATAAAACAGAGTCACTTTTATTTAGAAATAAAAGTAATAAAAAACAGGAGTTCCATTTGGAAATTAACACCTAGGATGGCATTGAGATTAAGCAGGTCAATTCATACGAATATCTTGGTGTTTGGTTAGATTTTTGTTTGAGCTGGGACTTTCATATAGATTCCCTTGTAAAAAGCATAAATAGGAAGTTGGGTGCTTTATATAGATATATAAGATTTATGACCAGCGTGGTGTGAATGAGTGTGGTTAACTCCCTTCTATTTCTCGTGATCGATTATGGTGACTTGCTTTATGGAGGGGCTATTGGAAGGCATATAAATAGAGTAGATCTGGTGTTCTGTAGATCGGCTGTTTTGTATTGGATGTGCCTTATAGAACCCATAGATGTATACTATTTAAGGAATTAAATTGGCTTCAACCCTCAGTGAGAAGAAATTTACATTTACTACAGTTTATGATTGAAGTCTGGAGTAGGGAGGTCCCTGATTATATTATTGATTTCTTTAATGTTAGGAAAGTAAATGCTAGTTTGAAGAACTCTGCTGGAACCCAATTTACTTTGATTAGCTGTAACTTGAATATAGGAAGATCATCAGTTCCTTTTAGAGGAATTAAAATATGGAACAAATCCCCCTCAGATCTGAGAAGCTGCAGAACTAAACACAATAAAATAGAATTATTAAAATGGTGCACATCTGGGTTAAATAATGTTACAACTTGCAATAATTGTTAGCACTTTAGAACTTAGTATTGTTTGTGAATTATTGCTTTTTTTATTTGTATTTTTTTTATTTATATGTGTTATTGTCTAATGATGTATAATGTGTGTTTTGGTGTATTGTATAATATGGAACCTTTTGTTACATAACGTGGAACTTCATTGAAAACAAGCTTTGCTCAATTGAATGTATCCTTTATTCTTGAGTGAATGAAAAATGATTTACTACTACTACTACTACCTCTTTGCCTCTTATCGGCATCACCACTTGCCACAGTTCTGTTGCAAACCACCAGTAGTGGGTATGGTTCCTCTGGATGCCCTTATTCTGGATTGGTCAGGGAAATTCATGTATGCATTCCCTCCATTTCCTCTGGTATACAGGGTGCTGTTGAAACTCAGGTCTCAGCCAGCAACAATGATTCTGATAGCCTCAGACTGGGCCAGACGGCCATGGTACTCCCTATTGCTGTCCATGTCAGTGGACAAACCAATACACCTTCCCAGGAGGCACAATCTTCTGACCTCCAACCAGGGTAGGCTCCTGTATCTGAACCTCAAGTCACTAAGGCTCAAAGCCTGGCTCTTGAGGACCTAGAGTATGCTGGTTTACATCTTTCTGAACCAGTTATGGATGTTTTAAGAGGATACAGGAAATCCTCTACCAAGAAAACCTATGCTGCAAAGTGGAAGAGGTTTTCTATTTGGTGCTCTAGTAGGAGTATAGTGCCAACCCAGGCAGGAGTGCCATTGGTATTGGACTACCTGGTCTACTTACATTCCACAGGCTTACAGCCTTCTACACTATAGATTAATTTGGCTTCAGTCTCGGCCTATGCATTTGCAGGGAAGTCTGTTTCTTTGGCATCAAACCCCATATTTAAAAGGTTCTTCAAGGGCCTTTCTCATATGTTTCCACCAGTGAGGGAACCAGTGCCAGCTTGGGACCTTAATATCTGTATTGCCCAACTCATGGTCCCTCCCTTTGAGACTATGTTTTCAGCACCTCTGAAGTGTGTCACATGGAAAACAGTGTTTCTAGTGGCCATTACTTCGGCTAGAAGAATTAGTGAGCTCCAGGCTTTATGCATTGAAAAGGACTACATTTCCTTCCACAGGGATAAGGTAGTCCTACAGACAAATAGGACATTCCTCCGTAAAGTGGTTTCAGACTTCCACTTGAACCAATCTATCACTTTGCCAGTGTTCTTCACTGACCATTCTTCTTCTGGTGAGTGTAGGCTGCATAGCCTGGATGTCAAAAGAGCTTTGAGCTACTACATGATAGCCACTAAGCCCCATAGGCAGGACAGAACACAACTTTTCCTCACTTATGGGGATGTAGGAGAGGGAAATCCAGCATCTAAAAGGTCCATTTCTCACTGGATTGTCCAGTGTATTCAATTTTGCTATTCAAAGGTGGGCAAGGAAGCCCCAGCAGGGCTTAGAGCCCACTCCACAAGGGGTACAGCTGCAACACTGGCAGCAGCAAGGGATGTACCCCTTGGATATCTGTAAAGCAGCAACCTGGCGAACAGTACACACATCCGTCAAGCATTACAGCTTGGATATGCAGGCTAGGGCTGATGCCAGGTTTGGTACAGCGGTCCTGTAGAGCCTGTTTCCAAATTAGGTTCTTCCCGCCTCCTAAGGTATTGCTTTTTAGTCTGCAGAAGAGTTATGAATATTGGAGTATTCCTGGGGTGAGAAGAAAAAGTTACTTATCATAGTAACCTTGTTTCTCCCAGGGGATACTCCAGTATGCATAACTGTCCCACTCTGCCTCCCCATTTAAGAACCAATGGCCTCTGTATTCCATGCTATACCTCAGTGTTTGCATGCCACATTCCACTTTTATTGGAACTTGTTCTTTCATTTTCTCCTTTTTAGGTGATTCTGACATAGGAGCTTGGGGGATTGTTTATAAGTTTATATATCCTCCAGTTGGAGGTCTGGGTGGGGAATTTTGAAGTTAAATTTTATATATTTTAAATTTTGGGCCCTGCCTTTCCAGGCGTATACAAAATCTGAGTGTTAGAATGTAGGCAGTTGATAGGTGGCTGCATTTGAAAAGTGGCTCATGCCAATGATTCCATCATTAGCATAGCATTCAATCTCTGGGCAGATCTGACCTCAAAGGTATACTGCAGAAGAGTTATGACTATTGGAGTATGCCTTGGGAGAAACAAGGTTACTACGGTAAGTAACTTTTTCATATTTTATATTGGAACAATAAAACTGGCTGCATTAACATTATTAAAAATGGGTGGTTTTATTAAGACATTTAGTGGGACTTTCTTGTCTTGATCAAGTTAGTCACCATGAGTGATTAGGAGTGATAGTGTGCTTCTCTGGTATTGCAGTAAACACTTACCTGCAGCTGTTAGGGAGTTAAACACTCAATTACAGTATGAAGTACCAGTTAGAGCCCTGCCCATTGTAGCTAGAGAGATGCATTTAAACAGACTCTTAAATGCATTTAACATGTCAAATTAATATTGAGGGGATGCAAATGGAATTAGAAACATATGCACCAAAGTGGGCTGTGCATTTAAGTGGGCTTTACTGAACTTCATTCCAGTGTGCCATATTTTTTTCTATTGTTTATCCTCCAGAAGAAACATTAATATAGTGAGTTATTTTTTCTTTTTGGCCTATAGTCTGTGGTTAAAGCCTTATTGCCCTTTTCATAGATCTGGACCTTGGTGGCCATTCTTCAGGCATTTGATACTCCCCCCTCTAGCAGGGATTTTTTTAATAATAAAAACAGTGGATCTTCTCTTGCTCTTTAAATCATTTCTAACCCCAGTACTACTCAGGTATTCATAACTTCTGCAGTGTCCCTTTAAGACTGAACTGCCCGGAGAGAATTTGGAATGGTATGCAAATGATGGAATCTTTGCGCGTGCTATTTTCAAATGCTGCCTTAAACTAACTGCCTAGGTTCTAAACCCTCAGATTTTACTCTCCACCTGTCAAAACCAGAAGCTCGGAGATCTCTCGTCATCTACCTGTCCTGATGCAATAAAACTTATAAAAATAGGTAAGTATTTTTCTCCTTTTCATTTGCTGCCTTTTGCTAGTTGTTAACATTAACTAAACCATTATTTTTGTATTTAAAATATATTTTTGTCCATTTCTCCCAGTTCGGTATAACCAGTGGGGAACTGGGGTATTTTCTGTATTTATCGGAGTTCCCTGACTAAGGAACTCCGTTAGTTTAGCCTAAATCTTTTTAAAATATTTATTTTGTGAACCGCTAGCTCCGGTTCATTTTTCTGTTCGGTTCTGGTTCTGATCGGTTTCTCATTGGTTCAGAAACTGACCGCAAGCACTAAATAATTTTTAAAAATCGTTCTTATTTAGCGGTTCTTTATTTTGGGTATTTTTTTACCCACAGAATGTCTGAAAAACCTTAAAGAAGAACCGGTGAACCGTGTTTCAAACCTTGTACCGACTGTGGTGAGATTTTTGCCAAGGCAGACAAACATAATTTATGTGATGTCTGCCTGGGCTTTGAACATTT
Source organism: Neoceratodus forsteri (assembly GCA_016271365.2). NCBI lineage: Eukaryota > Metazoa > Chordata > Ceratodontiformes > Ceratodontidae > Neoceratodus > Neoceratodus forsteri. The sequence continues at coordinate 1,334,099,826 of CM057453.1, read as the reverse complement.
AAAAACAGACTGTGATATTTGCAAAACTTTTCCAGATAAAACTGTTGAAAAACGCCTTGAAAAGCTCAAGAAAAAGCTGTCTGTTCCTAAAGGTCCCTCGAGCTCTGACCAGCCGACACCCCCTGTTTCTGTGGGTGAAACCACAATAATAACAACAGCTGTAACTGCCACCCCTGAGACGGGTACACAAGCAGTTCCAAAGAGGCTTGCTGAACTGGCTGACTCTCCGGTTCCCTCTAAAAAATCAAAGAAGAAGCACACAGAAACCCCAGCTGAGCAGAATCTGGGGACTTCTGTGCCTGCAATGAAAATGCCAACTGCACCGGCCTGTCAAGTTATTCAGGCTTTACACGGGCTGACTGCTAGTCTGCCTCAGACTCCTGCCAAACAGACTGGCTCTTCTTCTTAGTCTTCCCCTTTCTGAACAAGAAGAGTATGTTGATATTGATGTGGAGGATGATAGGGACCCCATTGAACTGGAGGGTTCCCCCGAACAAGACTTTTGTTCTCCTCCTAGGGCATCAGAGGATTTTTCCTCACACTTTACTTTTGTAAGAAGGATGGTGGATGCTTTACACATCCCCACAAATGAAGTGATTGAGGATGAAGAAGAAGCTGAATTCATGGAAATGGTGGGTCTGACACCCACTGAAAAGCTTCTCCTCCCTGTAAACACATTCTTTAAGAATGATGCCTTAAAGATTCTGCAAACACCTAATACTGGCCCCCCCTCTGGAAAAGAGGTTGGATAAAAAGTATCAGTTGGAAAGGCAGGGTGCTGAATTCTTGTTCTCTCACCCTGACCACCAAGGGGTGGTGCAAGTGGTAGCCCGTGACAAGGCAAGGGTTCCACTAGTCTCCCACCCACCAGACAAAGACTCTAGGAGATTGATAGCATGGCCCAAAAAAGTTATATTTTGGCTTCCTTTGTCATCAGGCAGGCAAATCTCCAAGCCTATGTTGCTCAATACCAAAAATGTCTTTGGCAGTCAGTTCTTGCCATGTCAGACAAGGCACAGTCTCCCCTTTCAGCTGACTTAGCTGAAATGGCCAGGTTTGGTTTGGAAGCAGCCAAATATCAATTCCAAATGGCTGCTGATTCAAATGACACAGCTGCCAGGTGGATGGCAAACACTGTGGCTCAGAGAAGGTTTGCTTGGCTAAGATCCACAAACCTCACCCAGCATACGCAAACTAGGGCATTGGATTTCCCATTGGAGGAAAACTCCCTTTTCAGAGAAAAGACAGGGGCTTACATGAAAAAGGTGGATGAATACAAGGCCACCTACAGAAGCAATTCTGCAAAAGACAAAGCTTCCCCATCCACCAGACTCCATGGAAGGGGAGGCAGGGGCAGATCCTTTCATAGCAGGCCCTTTTTCCAGGCCATGGCTATGCCTCAGTACCAACAATATCCACAGCAGGGACACTTCAGGGGCAGAGGTAGAAGGGGTTCCAGGCGTGGTTCCCAATCCCAGGCCCAGTCTCAAGCAAAGCACGCACCCTGACGTATCTGTACAGGCCACCTCCCTACTGCCTGTAGGAGGCAGACTGGCTCACTATTTTCATGCTTGGCAAAAATTCACCACAGACAAGTGGGTCCTGGTAGGAGTGAGCCAGGGATTGTCTCTAAGCATCAAATCCCTCCCACCTTTACAAACCTGAGTTTTCAAACCATCCTCAAATGCAGAGAGAAAACTCCTGGCAACAGGTTCAAAAACTGCTTCTGTCAAAAGCAGTGGAACTAGTATCAGTCCAGTTAAAGGGAAGGGGATTTTACTCATGATACTTCCTTATCACAAAGAAAAATTGGAAGTGGCGGTCCATCTTAGATCTCAGGGTCTTAAACAGAAACTTAACAAAACCAAAGTTCAAAATGGCAACCCTGGCACTGATTTTGCCAACCCTCCAGAAAGGAGACTGGTTGGTTTCATTGGACCTAAAAGATGCCTATTTCCACATCCCCGTAAGGGAGTCTCACAGAAAATACCTCGGGTTCAGACTCCCTTCAGGTCATTATCAGTTCTCAACCCTGCCATTTGGTCTCACTTCAGCACCAAGGGTGTTCACAAAGTGTCTAGCAGTGGTAGTGGCATACCTTTGAAAGCAAGGTGTCACAGTCTTCCCGCACCTAGACGACTGGCTGGTGGTGAGAAAATCACCCCAGCACATCAGGAAGCAGCTACAACTCACCCAAGAGCTCTTGAAGTCTCTAGGATTCCTGATAAACCTGAAAAAGTCAGTCCTGCTGCCTGCTCGGGTATTGCAGTTCATAGGAGCCAAGTTATAAACCCTGCAGGGCAAAGCATACCTGCCTGTGGACAGGGTAAGGAGCATCCAACAGATAGCAGGTTCATTCAGCCTGAACGAACCAAAAACTACAAGACAGTTACTTCAGCTTCTCGGCCACATGGCAGCTGCCACTGGCACAGTGTTGGGATCCAGATTCCAAATGAAGGATATCCAGTTTCACTTCAGAGCTCATTGGTGCCAAAGAAGAGACCCTCTTTCAAATTTGATTAGAGTAACAGGAACTTTGTTACAGGCTCTTGAATGGTGGAAAGAGGAAACCAACCTGAGGGAAGGGGTTCCTTTTCAGAAACGGCCCCTATCAGTAGTCCTAACAACAGATGCATCACTATTGGGGTGGGGTACCCACCTGTGAGATCACACCACCCAAGACACATGGTCAAGTGCAGAGTCACTCCTGCACTAAACCTGCTGGAACTCAGAGCAGTATTGTTGGCACTAAAGGCCTTCACACCACTGCTGCAGGGAAAGGTGGTACAGATCAGAACAGACCATACCACCACTATGTACTACATAAACAAGCAGGGAGGGACAAAGTCAAACTCTCTCTGCACAGAAACCATGAAAATATGGAGTCAGGCTTACTCCTTGGGAGTTTCTCCACAGGCCATTCATCTGCCTGGCAAGGACAATACATTGGCAGACACCTTGAGTTGGATCAATCAGGCCCATCACGAATGGACTCTGAACAGGCAAGTGGTGGAAGTGATTTTCAGGAGGTGGGGCACTCCAGAGGTAGACTTGTTCATGTCCCACCAGAACCACCGCCCACTAAAATACTGTTGCAGACCACCAGATCAGGGAACAGTCCCCCTGGATGTTGTAATTCTGGATTGGTCAGGGAAGCATCTGTAAGCTTTTCATCCCTTCCCCTTGGTGTACAGGGTTTTACTCAAGCTCAGGTTCCACTCAGCATCCATGATCTTGATAGTTCCAGATTGGCAGAGGCAGCCATGGTACTCTCTACTGCTCTCCATGTCTGTGGCCCAACTGATACACCTTCCCAGGAGGCACAACCTGTTAACCTCGAATTACGGGAGGCTCCTGTACCCAAACCTCAGATCCCTCAGGCTCAAGGCCTGACTCTAGAGGACCTAGAATATGCAGGCCTAAACCTTTCTGAAGGTGTCCTGGACATTTTGAGGGGTTACAGGAAGCCCTCCACTAAGAAAACCTATGCTTCAAAATGGAAAAGGTTTTCTATTTGGTGTTCCACCCAGAAAATTGTGCCAACGCAGGCTGGGGTACCAATCATGCTCGATTATATTACCTATTTGCATTCTTTGGGCCTTCAGTCCAGTACCCCGATGGTACACTTGGCTGCAGCATCTGCTTACATTTCAGCCAGGCAAAGAATTTCTCTTGCTTGACACCTTATCTTTAAGAGGTTCTTTAAGGGCCTTTCCCATTTGCACCCCCCTCGCAGGGAGCCAGTGCTGGCATGGGACCTCAATGTATGTATAGCCAAGCTCATGGGGTCTCCTTTTGAGCCCATGTTTTCAGCTCACCTAAAATATGTCACATGGAAAACAGTTTTCCTAGTGGCAATGACTTCTGCTAGAAGGATCAGCGAGCTCCAGGCTCTCTGCATTGAGTAGGACTATATTTCCTTCCACAAGGACAAAGTGATCCTGAGAACAAACAGGAAATTTCTCCCTAAAGTGGTTTCTGATTTCCACTTGAACCAAACTATTATCCTACCTGCCTTTCTCACTGAGCACTCTACTTCTGGTGAAAGGAGGCTCCACAGTCTGGATTTTAAGAGAGCTCTTAGTTACTACATGACAGCCACTATGGATCATAGACAGGACAGAAAATAGCTGTTTCTGACTTATGGGGATGTGGGAAAGGGTAACCCAGCATCTACAGTGGTAGCCACAGACATTGCCAGCTATTTCCAGCTATGTCACAAAATTTCTGAAGAGTTTCTCTCTGCTGCCCCTACTGTGGAAATGCAGAATATGGAAATATTACAGAAATTTTGGGAAATAGCTGGCAGTGTCTGTGGCTGCTACTGTAAAAGGTCCATTTCTCACTGGATAGTACAGTGTATACAGTTTTGTTATTTAAGGCAGGAAGGGAACCCCCAACAGGACTGAGGTCCCTTTCCACAAGGTGGTGCTACCATAGCAGCTGCCAGGGATGTCCCGTTAGTGGACATCTGTAAAGCAGCTACCTGGAAAACAATATTCACCTTTACAAAGCATTACAATTTGGACATCCTGTTCAGGAGTGATGCCAGGTTTGGCACAGCAGTCCTGCAAAGTTTGTTTACAAAGTAGGTTATGTGCCCACCTCCAAAGGTACTGCATCTTAGTCTGCAGACGTTATGAATACCTGAGTATTACTGGAATTAGAAGAAAAAATTACTTACTATAGTAATCTTGTTTCTTCCCAGTGATACTCAGGTATTCAAAACTTCCCACCTTGCCTCCCCTTCAGGAACCAGTAGCCTCTGCATTCCTGGGAATGTTTTTGTGCCCTACTATATTGGTGCCACAATCAGGCACTACTGTTTGTGATTTGGGTTCATTTTGTTGTTTTTCCCCTTCAGGTGATTTCTGACATTCAGAGGTACTGTTACATTTTATGACCTCCAGTTTTGGGGTTTCCCCCCTCTTGGGGGCATTACGGTGTTATTCCATTATTATTATATGTCTAATTATTAAGGTTTTTATATATAGATGTTTAGTTTTCTGAGACCTGTCTTTCCAGGCTCCAAGGAAATCTGAGGGTTTAGAACCTAGGCAATTAGTTTAAGGCAGCATTTGAAAATAGCATGCGCAAAGATTCCATCATTTGCATACCATTCCAAATTCTCTCCAGGCTGTTCAGTCTTAAAGGGACACTGCAGAAGTTCTGACTACCTGAGTATCACTGGGAAGAAACAAGATTACTAGGGAAAGTGATTTTTGACTCTTATGACATGCTTACACTGTTACCTATTGCATTCCATATACTTTGACAGGAGGGCCACATGCTGACACAGAAACAGCTGGCAACCTTCTTAGGCATTCTCATTTGGATATGGACATTTATGGAGACTCACCTGAGAAAATGACGTACACAGAGCAAGCTAACAAGAGATCTCATTGCAGAAGGCTTACCTGGTTAGTATGCACTACTGCTGGCATTAGCTTCTGCTTTAAAATTCTGTATGCAACTCTTGATTAGCTTTAGATAATGTAGCCCTGCAAGTTATGTTTTTATAATTTGTATCATGCCAGTTCTGATTAGAATGCAATATTATTGTTCCAATAAAGGTTCTATCCAAGAGTAATCATTATGCAATACAATATAATTTAAATTCATGTAGCGTCTTTCATACAACCATATACCAAAATGCATTACATTGGGTAATGATACATTATAAAATGGGTAAGAGCAATACTGTACTGTGACTGGTGGAATCCAGTCACATGGCTGTGCTGCTATCTCAGCACAACAGCACAGGTAAGAAATGCTTAACTTTCTGAACATCATTACTTGGTCCTAAAAATAAAAAAACAAATCAGGGAAGTCATTTTATAATCACAGTAAGGCATTCAAACAACATGAAGTCTTGCTGTATTCTGACAATAGCAGTGAGTACCAACCTTCGAACTGCCCCGGAGATGAAAGAGTTAACTTTCCATGCCAGGCATGGAACGCTGAGCTCGAGCTCGGTTGAGACTCTGTCTGTTGCTGTTTAAACTCAAACCATCAGATTCTTTACTCTGCCTCACTGAACAGTCGCTCCGGAGATTTCTTCTTCTGCTCGGTTCAATTTGTCGGTTAAAGTACCGCTTTTCTCGGTTTTCGACTGAATTTAAACCGTAACCTGTTGGTTTAGTCTCTGTCTGTGGTATTTGTGAGTACTAGATAGGTTTATATTACTTTCTATTCTGTGTGGAACTTGTAAACAGTTCATCGGTTCGGTTTGAACCGATCAAGTTGTTAAAAAATCTCTATTTGTATTTTTAGAGTGTGGTTACCGGTTCTTATCGATTCTAAAAAAAAAAAAAAAGGATTTTATTACGTTTTTTTCCACGACCCGTAACACGGTCAGGAACCGATAAGAGGGTCTTGCCTGGCGGATTGCCATTAAAAGGGTAAGTTTGGGTAGGACTGGCACAATGTCTGAGAAACCCAAAAGAAAAACCGGGCCCACTGGGTTTCAACACTGCAGTGTGTGTGGGGAAGTCTTTGCTAAGGCTGACCCCCACACCACCTGTGTTTATTGTCTGGGGTTTGACTACCTCAATGCAGACTGCCAGATTTGTAAAAATTTTCCTGCAGCTACCCTAGAAAAGAGAGTTGGTAGGCTCAGGGAAAGGGAGGCCAAAAGGTCTGCTGAACCGGATGGCCAACCCGGTTCGGTTCAAACCGAACCAGAAGGAGTGCCCTCTGACCAGGGCGAGACTTCTTCGGGCAAAAGGAGAGCCAATTCTGAGGAGTCTGTTCCGGCTAAGAGAACAAGAAAGGAAAAATCAGCTGGTGTGGATCCAAAACTTTCTTCTCCAACAGCTGAAGAAATAGCCAAAGCGATAAAAATTGTGCAGTTGCTTTCCCTGGTTCCGACCGAACCGGCACCATCAGGGAGGCGCGCGGTTCAGCTGGTTCCACCAGTTCAAGATTATAATTTAGAGGAATATTAAGAACTGAGGAGGAGGAAGAGGAGTATGAGGAAAGTGAATGTGGGTTTGAAAGTCTAGATGTGCCCATTGACCCGGACATCTCCCCAGACAGACCTTCAGGAGTGTCTCCTCCTAGGCTTTCTGAGTCCCCCTCCCATTTCATGTTTTATAAAAAAGTGGCTGAAACCCTCCAGCTTCCTATGGAAGAAGCTGTGGATGACCAGGAGGAGTCTGACTATGTGGAAATGATGGATATCCCAGAGTCTAGGAGACTGTCTATTCCCTTACACAAATCTTTTGGGAAACAGACATTTAAGATTTTAAAGACTCCTAATACAATACCTCCTGTGGATAAAAGAATGGACAAGAGGTATGCATTGTCAGGCTCTGATACGGAGTTCCTCACACAACAATGCAGCCATGTTGGGGTAGTGTAGGCTGCAGCCTGTGTTAAGGCAAATATTCCCTTAGCTTCACACCCCCCAGACAAGGACTAAAGGAGGATTGATGCCATGGCAAAGAAACAGCACATGGCAGCATCCTTGGGACTCAGACAGGCCAACTATATGGCTATACTGTGAGGTATCAAAAATCCAGATGGGACACTGTCATGGCTTTAGCAAAACAGGTCCCTGGCCAGCTTGCCAAGGAGCTGGAGCAGGTGGCTGCTGATGGTATTGAGGCATCCAAGGTGCAATTCCATGCTGCAGTGGATTCCAATGATGTGTCATCTAGAGTCATGGCTACATCTGTGGCACTTCATAGAATGGCTTGGCTCAGATGTACTAGCCTGTCACAGGATACCCAGACTAAGGCCATGGATTTTCTGTTAGGTAATTCTCTTTGGGAGCAAACAGAGAATTACATGAAGAAAATGGATGAATATAGGACCACCTATAGGAGTGCACAGGCCAAGGAAAGGCAGGCCACTCCTCAGAGGCAGCACCCCAGGGGCAGGGGCAGGCCCTTTCATAGGCCTTTCTACCAAGCCCAGGCCTCCTCTTCTGCCTATGCTCAGAGGGGATTCTTTAAAGGGAGAAGCAGAAGGGGTACAAGCAGACCTGCTTCCACCCCTCAGCCAAAACCTCCTGCCAAACAGGCACCCTGATGGGTTTGCCAGGGCCGATTCTCCACTACCTGTAGGAGGCAGGCTGGCTTACTTTGTCCAGGACTGGGAGTCTCTAACATCAGACAAGTGGGTCCTGGAAGTAGTAAGCCAGGGACTGGTTCTCAGCTTCAAACTATTCCCAAAGCTGAGAAACAGATCCTTTCCACCTGCAAATCCCTCAGAGGCACTTGCCCTAGAGGCAGAGGTCTCTTCCCTCCTGGCTCTCAGGGCTGTGAAAAGGGTTCCACCCCTACACCAGGGCAAAGGATTGTACTCCAGGTACTTCCTTACCCCAAAAAAGACAGGAGAATGGCGGCCCATCCTGGATCTCAGATACTTAAACAAGCACCTTTTAAAACCAAAATTCAAAATGGTGACTCTGGGAAATATTCTACCCTCTCTAAGGCCAGAGGACTGGCTAGTTTCCCTGGACCTCAAGGATGCCTATTTCCATATTCTCATCAGAAGCTCCCATCGAAAGTACCTCAGGTTCGAGCTGCCCTCAGGCCATTACCAGTTCAGAGCAATGCCCTTCGGTCTAACTTAGGCTCCAAGGGTGTTCACAAAATGCCTGGCAGTAGTAGTTGCTTCTCTAAGAAGGCAAAGGATTACCATCTTCCCATACCTGGACGACTGGCTCATAGTAGGCCAGTCCCCAGATCAAGTCAAGTTACACCTACAGATAACTCAGCAACTGCTCACCTCTTTGGGTTTCCTTCTGAATCTTTCAAAGTCAGTTCTAGAGCCTGTTCAGCTCCTCACCTTCATAGGTGCAGAGCTAGATACAGAAAAGGCAAGGGCTTTCCTTCTCCTGGACAGGGCAAGGACCCTTATCACACTGGCCTCCTCATTCACCCTGCAGGTGTCTCGACCAGCAAGGCATTTTCTGCAGCTCCTGGGGCACATGGCTGCTTCCACAGCAGCAGTGGTGCAGGGAGCAAGATTTCAGATGAGGGACATTCAGTTCCATTTGAGAGCCTTTTGGTCTCAAAAGACCCTCTGACCAAATTGATCCCAGTGACTCGAACCCTGATCCAGGCCTTACAGTGGTGGCAGGATCAGAACAATCTAAGACAGGGAGTTCCCTTTGTCACTCAGTCCCACTCTTTAATCCTTACTACAGATGCCTCCCTCTTGGGGTGGGGGGCTCACTTGAGCGACCTGACTACCCAGGGGTTGTGGTCCCCTCAGGAATCTCTGCTTCACATCAATCTATTGGAACTCAGAGCAGTATTTCTAGCACTTCAAGCTTTTTCCAAATCTGTTCAGAACAAAGTTATTCAGGTCAGAACAGACAATACCACCACAATGTGGTACATCAACAAGCAAGGAGGCACTCGGTCTACGGCCTTGTGCACAGAAGCAATGAAGTTGTGGTCTCTGGCTTATTCCCTGAACACCTCCCTCACAGCAGTACACCTCCCAGGCATGGACAATGCCCGGGCAGATGCTCCCAGCAGGACATCTCACGGCCATCACGAATGGTCACTGGATCCCCTGGTCTTGGAGGTGATATTCTCCAGATGGGGCACCCCACAGATAGATCTTTTTGCAGCCCCAGACAATCACCAACTTCCCCTTTTTTGCTGCAGGCCCCCAGTGTTGGGCTCAGTCCCCCTGGATGCCTTAGTTCTCAGTTGGGAAGGGAAGTTCCTGTATGCTTTTCCCCCCTTACCGCTCCTGTTCAAAGTGCTAGTCAAAATCAGGTCTTAACCCTGCAAGGTGATCCTGATTGCTCCAGACTGGGCCAGACAGCCCTGGTATCCTCTCCTGTTGTCCTTAGCAGTCCATCTTCCCCTGTGTCTTCCCAGGAATTACAACCTGTTAACCTGTGCTCAGGGGAGGGTTTGGTACCCGAATCTCAAATCTCTCAGTCTCAAGGCCTGGCTCTTGAAGAGTTAGAGTTTGCTGATTTACACCTCTCCCAAGGTGTAATGGATATTCTGAAGGCTTCTAGGAAACCTTCCACCAGGACTACTTATAATTCCAAGTGGAAAAGATTTTCCACGTGGTGCTCTGAAGGCATATTTCCCAGAATCTGCTGATCTGCCCACAGTCCTTGATTATATGGTCCATTTGAATAGTTAGCTTAGACCAGCTACACTAAAGTGCATCTGGCAGCTGTTTCTGCTTTCATTTCAGCAGGTAAGCCTCTTCTCTTTCAGCTCACCCTGTATTCTCCAAGTTTTTTAAGGGATTGCTTCATACCAACCCTCCATTCAGGGACCCTGCCCCTGCTTGGGACCTTAACATTTGCATTGCTCAGCTTATGCAACCCCCTTTTGAGCCTTTGTCTTCAGCTTAACTTAAGTACTTGACTTGGAAAACTGTGTTCCTGGTAGCCATCCCTTCTGCCAGACTCATAAGTGAGTTACAAGCCCTGTCAATGGAGCCTGATTTTATCTCCGTCCATAGAGATAAGGTGGTCCTCAGGACTAACAGGAAGTTTTTGCCTAAGGTGGTTTCAGATTTCCACCTTAACCAATCTATGTCTCTTCCTGTGTACTTCACTGACCATTCCTCCTGGTGAGAGGAGGCTGCACTATTTAGATGTGAAAAGAGCCTCTAGCTACTACATAGAACGTACTAAGGGTCACGAGGTTTGACTCCCCTAACTGTTCCTCACTTATGGTGAGGTTGGTAAAGGAAACCTGCCACTAAAACATCCATTGCCAGGTGGATTGTCTCTTGTATTCAATTTTGTTATGAAAAACTGGGTAAGGTTCCACCCTCAGGCCTGAGGGCTCACTCTGCTAGAGGTACAGCTGCTTCCCTGGCTGCTGCCAGGGATATTCCTATTCTAGAGATATGTCAAGCAGCTACCTGGAAAACTGTTCACACTTTTACCAAGCATTACTCCCTGGATATCCAGGCTAGGAGTGATGCTCGGTTTGGCACAGCTGTGCTTCAGAGCCTATTTCCCAAGTAGGTTCTGTCCTCCTCCATGGAAGTACTGCTTGGTAGTCTGTTATTGTCAGAATACAGCAAGACTTCATGTTGTTTGAAGAAAAAATTACTCACCTTAGTAATGTTGTTTCTTCTAATGGAGTCTTGCTGTATTCTGACCTCCCCTGCCTTCCCCTCTCAGAACCTATGTTTTGGGATGTGGTGGGCAGTGGCAGTGTTGGCACTCAGTAGGTGCCCCACCTTGTTGTTTTCACCCCTTTTCTTGGGTGAGTGGGTGTTGTGTTTTTCATTTTTTGGGTCTCCTGACTTGAGTCTTTGTTTTGGGACCAAAAAATCTGTTTTTATGTTTAGTAGCCAGTTGGCTAGTGTAGGTTTACAGCTTCCACACAGGACCTTAGTGAGTTTAGCTCATAAAGATCTGACGGTTTGAGTTTAAACAGCAACAGACAGAGTCTCAACCGAGCTTGAGCTCAGCGTTCCATGCCTGGCATGGAAAGTTAACTCTTTCATCTCCGGGGCAGTTCGAAGGTTGGGACTCACTGCTATTGTCAGAATACAGCAAGACTCCATTAGAAGAAACAACATTACTAAGGTGAGTAATTTTTTCTTCCAGAGTATGTGTAATTGTAGAATAATGGCATTTCTCGGGTGCGTAAAGCCCTCGACTTCGCGTCAGGTGTCACTTCCTGAGGTGTGCCATTATCCCACAATAAGGCACACCCTGTCATGCCTTATTGCTTAAATATCATCAGAAATACTATATACAATTATCTAATATGAGCACAGTTGATGAAAGGAGAAAAAAGACAATGAATTAGTGTCATTGGCTTAGTACATAGGTTGCATTCTGGCAGCTGTGGCTGGTGGATCAAAAGGTCCTTGATTCTCAGCCCAGGCCAGGAACTTAGGTTAATACCCATAACTGACATATAGAATAATGCATGGGGTGGTGTGTATGATGAGAATTTTACACACACCCAAGGTGTGGGATGCTACATAAACTCTGAGAACAAAGCTCGAGGGGTTTGTCAAAGCATCCCGCACTGAAGGTGTGCGTAAAATTCAAGTTTTACACAACATCCAATGTATTCATCTATATAATTGCTGGTGAGCATTTTTTTGTGTCAGCAATTCAGCCAGTGTAAGGCAGCTCTCTATATGTAAAGAATGCAAAATTGCTAGACAGTAAGAATTGGGCTGTCAGAGATAGAAAAATGCATCACTTTAATTTATTGATGGAATTTTATTCATGTAAAGAAGTAAATTCAAGAAGAAAGTATTACACTTACAGATATTTTGTCTTTAGCATGACGCGCCATCGAACATAGTACTCATGAACTGGAAGTGGAAAACCACTAGATTAGCTTGTTTTTTAATTATTTCAGTTCACGTGGAACAACAAAGAAAATTCAAAGTTCAAAAGTTAGAGTTTGTGAAAAAGCAGTGAACAGCCTGCCTTGCAAGCATGTTCACAAAACTGGTTTCCTATAGTAAGGGGTTTCAATAGTAATCTGCTGCATGTGACCTGGTGGGGAGGGAGGTGTTAGGTATCATGATGATATACTGCTATGCCAGTATTAGATCAGACACAATTTAAAGGTTTTTAGAAAAGAGAATGCTGTGGGAAAGCTTCCAGATGACAAGCAATGCCAGGTCTGTGAGACTGTTTCTTGAGTGGGAAAGGAATCAGTACCTCGCGGCTTTCACTTTCAGAAAGTTGAGCATGTTCGCCCTAATAACCAGTTGGTCATAATGGTGAATTACACCTCACTTTTTGTATGGGAAAAAAATGCTCACTAGCTATTATATAGAGAATAATACATATGTAACTGTGTGATATGAGTTTTTTTACACTCCCGAGGTGTGTGATGACCCATAATCGTCGAGAGCAAAGCTCGAGAGATTTATACGGTCATCACACACTGAGGAAGTTTAAAAAAAGATCATAAGCACACAGTTATATGTTTTCTTTTTTATAACTGGCAACCTCAGACACTCTTATTTTAAATAAAATACAGACAGGCATTGAGCTAGTCGACTACGCTGCTCATGAAGGACCCCGCCTTCGACAATTTCTGTGGGGTGTCCAGAGCCATTTTTTATCATTTGTATTTCTACGCCTCCTGTACGGCACCCATCTGACTGGCTTCCCCAGCTCCATCCCCTGGAATTACCGGGGCCTACCTTACGCCCGGTCCGGGAGTGGTGCCTGCGTAGAGTCGGTCGCCATCCTGCCGCCAGTGTTCTTTTTCCTCCATTTTCTTCCCATGTTCCCAAGGGCCCCAGGAGAAGGTTGCATGTGTGGAGAGGCACGCATATGCCTTACAGCCCTGGTAATGATCCTCCTGCACCCACCCCATTGGCCTATCGCCTGGCACCCTGCTTGCGCAGTCCCATGCCTCCACCAGGGGGCAGCAGTTAGTGAGGGTTGATAATCCCACCTCCCTGGAGAGGAGAGCTATCTATCGGCCGCTCCATCCAGCTCTGCCCTCCCCCCCATGCCGACCTCCGGGAGCTCCAGGATCACTCCAGAACCCGGGTCGCCTGCGTGCCACGAGGTGAGACGTCCAGCGCCTCAGTCCTCTGTGCCACCAGGCCGGCATTTCAGAGCCATTTTTAAATGGGATTAAAAATATCTGTACTCTGGAGATGTAGTGCTGTGATCACACAGACATAGTTTAGTAAAAAATACTTTTTTTGACATCACTTCTCGAAGTTGTGCTGAAGCGTGAATCCATGTGTGCATGGTTTAGTGTGTCAGCAAAAGCCGTAATAACTTGGTGTGATGTCACGTCAAGCAATTATGACTTTTGAAAACATTGTGCAACAAGCTGATATCGGGGATCACCAGTTATTATGTAAGCAATTATACCCAACAGGGTGGGCAGTGATTAGTGCTATCGGACGCCCCAGGGCGTAATGAGGCCCAACACCGCAGGCGGAGGGCCTTATAGCCCTGGAGGTCCAGGTAAGCACAATCACTGCCCACCCTGGATGGCATTATTCGCTTAGAAAATGGGTACTGTCAAAAATTACCTTTAATAAGATAAATGTTAATGAAAATTTTATTTCAAGTAAGATTTGTCACAAAATAGTTCCTCCGCCTGCATTTTTGGAGGTGGTTGCCATGGTCACACACACACACACACACACACACATCATCTTTCAGACTTACTTGCCCCAAATGAGGATTTACTATTGTCCAGATCCAGTTTAAACCCAGAAACACAAGCAGGACTGTGGAGTATATCTGTCATTTAGATGGTGACCTCAGAAATCACGAACGTCTGTCTGCCTTGTCCAACGGATCATACCTGCTGCAAAAAAAGCAGCATACAAAAAACATTCAGTTTTGGTGCACAGTTACTGAGGAGAGGGTGTTCTGGTTGATTTTAGGCGTTTGCGTTTAAAATGGGGCACAGAATCACAGTGGAGCGTGTGTCTCCCGATTTAAAATTTACATTGGGAGAGCAGCTGAGGTGGCAGGCAGGCGGCAAGGACGCTGTACATCAGCCAGTACAGACATCGCGGAAGGTCCATAGGTTTTGTGGCAGGAGGTCGAGCGAGTGAAAGAGAAAATAAACCTGCAAAGCAGGTACATTCATGAGCTTTCGTGAGCTTTTGGTGGCTGGCATAAGCCAGTGGGGAGGGAGACTTCGAACAAGGAAGCCGACAGGACCAACGGCTTTCATTTACTCTTTGTCACTGTGACAGTGTGAGATCGTAGTCAGGAGAGTGGTGCCATACTACAGAATATGGCTGTGACAATTTCTTATCTCTCCCGGATGCAGAATGAGTGTGCTTTCTTTTTTTTTTTTTTTTTTTTAATGAAGAAGCAAGTAAGTAGTGTTGGGGGGCTGTGGCTCTAGCTAAGAGAAATAACATAAGCGGAGATTGTAGTTTTTCTGGGGTGCTTTTAGCCAATTACAAGCAGGCTGGCACCACTGGAGAATGGTATTTGGTGAAGGGGCACTGTTGGCTGGCTCTCGTTTTTAGGTGGGCATCTATTGTCTGATAGATGCCCACCTAAATAAGTGTCTCAGCCAATCAGGAGACAGAATTGTCTTTGCCCATTTTCTAAATATAGAATAATGCATATGCAGGTGGTTTATATGGAGTTTTTTTACACACCCAAGACGTGGTGATAATAAAACCTCGAGAGCAAGAGTTTTGCAGGTTTTTTTTTATTATCACACATCGAGGGTGTGTAAAAAAAACCTCCATGTTAATCACCCTTCATATGTTTTATTTTATATAATAACAGGCTATGATTACTATCCGGCTATGGTGCTAAAAAACCTATCACATCAATACAACAAAACACACACTGCCCCACATAACTTCAAATGCAGCGTTTATTACTTCAGGACATAGCCTTCTAAGCGACACTTGAACAGAATTGTATAACATTTAAATTTGGTACCTTTTTTTATCTTCATTTATAGGTTTCATCTAGCAGAAGTATCAGGATTTTTTAAATGCGAGGGAAAGGTCACAGCTCATTACACTGCTAAACATTAATAAACCTACAAGATTAGCAGGAGAAAACTTACTACTTTTAACTGATTGATGTTGTATTTTTTAACTAAAAATAACTTGTGCCTTGTGGAAATACTCGACCGTTTGCTTCCTCAGTTCAGAGGTGAAAGGTCTTGCCTGTTACGGAACTGTCTCGCGCTGCCTGTCGGCTGATTTTTCAATGATTCTCGCCGCGAGGATGTGGAAGTCCTATCAACTCACAGGTTGATACGACTTTTTTCGTATTAACCTGCGAGTTGATACGACTTTTTAAGATGTGAGAAAACGAGTTGATATTGGCCATAGCTGGTTATTATACAGTAGTAAAGCATGAGTTGTACTCTGCACGGTTAAGGTTTTGTCCTTTGGATGAGATGTTAAGCTGAGGTCCCTTCTGTCCATCTATGGTGGCGGTCCAGGTTGAAGTTAAAGATTCCATGGGACTTATTGTAAGAGAAGGGGATTTCCATGTTGTCTTGGCTGACATTCCTTCTGCCAATTAAAGATATCCTAGTAACCCACTCTTAGGCTCTACCTATGCCTTTCCTGTTCAGAAATTACAAATAATTCAGAATTAGCAATACCATTAGTGTTACAGCCCTATGGCCATAATCTGCCTCATCAAAGCTGCTTAGGTTGGCCTTATCAGATGATGTTTCACTCAGCAATTCCTCTACTGTTGGGGAGTACTCAGACCCTGATGAATGCCCCTCCTCATCTGCACTATTATGTTCTCCAGTAGGGGTTGACACAGTGGAAATAGTTGCGGTGCTGGCTGGGGACACAGGGGAAGAAGGGGCCAGTGCCACAGTAGCAGAACTAATAGCCAGGGTCACAGTGGGAGACATGGCTGTGTCCAGAGTAGTGGCAGGGGTGGTCTTGGTCACAGTGGCAGGTGTGGCCTGAGTCACAGTGTAAGAAGTGGTATGGGTTCCAGTGGCAGGAGTGCTCTGGTTCAGAGTGACGAGTGTCTGCCAGCACCACTGTTGCAGCAGAAACTGGGGTGCTAGTAGTGGCAGTGGATGGGAGGATCACAGCAGTGGTGGTTAAGGCTAAGGCGACAGTGGTGGGTGAAGTGGCCGGAATTCGCTCCACAAAGTGATTCGCGGAGTAATGCGGAATCTGCATAGTACTCTGCAACATACTTCGCATCATGATAAGGAACACGAAGTCTATTGAAACTAATGACTTTGCGTTATTCGACCTTCCCCAAACCACTTCTTCGCCAATTTTAAGGTGAATTACATTGAAATCAATGCACTTCGCATCACTTCACCTTGTTATTGAGCTCCAAGGCGAATTTTGCAGTGCTTCATGGGATTGCAGGTCACATGGGCTCTAGATTGTTCTGCACAGTCTCAGTTCTGTGTAGTGTGTGTGCAGTGGAAGATGGAGACAGCTTCCTCTCAGAGCTCTGTGATTCAAATGCTCTAAAAGCTGTTAAAAAAGCCTTTTTGATCCATTTTTATTTGCTCAAAATGTGTACATCGATTGTAGGAAACCCTCCTGTGCACGTATCACTGAGCGTTTATTGTTTGTGTGTGGATTTTGATTGTTAATTTAGAACAGTCAGAATGTGTACTGTGAAGTGTGCTTTGGGGAGGGACGTATCTGTGGTGTAGGTAGATTAACTGGGAGAAAAATGTAGTCTCTCTGTTTTGGTTGTATGTTTCTTGTATAACTGTTAATGTACTCAGTAATATTTTCAGTAATTCTTGACATTTTTTTTTGCTGATTGTTGTAGTGCAGCAGTGTATAATTTCAGTTTGTTTTAAAGATTTGGTTATATTACTAAAGGTTTTCAATTTGCTACGCATTACTTGTAGTGTGTGTGTGTGTGAGTGTGTGCAACGCGTGCCATTAAATCAGACACCTTTTATTGTGTTAGAGTAATTGCAGCAGTGTGATCCTGCTATCCACCGCACCTGCATTAATTTTTATACTGCTTTGTGGTATCTTTACTGGTAGTGGAATGTTACTGCCATGCACTACCCCCCCAACTGGCAAAAAGGTCTTCTTTTCCAGATGTGGATTTGTGACTTATTAGCACTGGTTAGGTGTTGTTGTGCCTTTGCGTCTGCATCTCTTGAGTGCACAGTGCAATCTTATCTGTCTGTGCGTTTGTAGTACACCATTAATTCTGGGAGATTTTGCATTTCTTGTTACACTCTCATTTCACTTCATCAGCTCTGGGGCATTTTCTGGACACAAGACAGTAGCATTTTGAGGATGCACATTAATTCTGGTGACTGTGTGTGACCACTGCACGCATGACAGAGTGCGCCATTAATTCTGGGAAACTTTGCATTTCTTGTTGTGCTCTGATTTCACTTCGTCAGCACTGGGGAGTTTTCTGGACACAAGACAGTAGCATTTGGGGGATGCACATTAATTCTGGTGACTGTGTGTGAGCGCAGTGCGCATGACTGAGTACACCATTAGTTCTGGGAGACTGCATTTTTTGTTACCCTCTCATTTCACTTCGTCAGCACTGGGGAATTTTCTAGACACAAGACAGTAGCATTTTGGGGATACAGATTAATTCTGGTGACTGTGTGTGACCACTGTGCACATGACTGAGTTGACCATTAATTCTGGGAGACTTTGCATTTCTTGTTACGCTCTCATTTCACTTCCCCAGCACTGGGGAATTTTCTGGACACAAGACAGTAGCATTGTGGGGATGCAAATTAATTTTGGTGACTGTGTGTGACCACTGCGCTCATGACTGAGTGCGCCATTAATTCTGGGAGACTTTGCATTTCTTGTTACGCTCTCATTTCACTTCCCCAGCACTGGGGAATTTTCAGGACACAAGACAGTAGCATTTTGGGGATGCAAATTAATTCTGGTGACTGTGTGTGACCACTGCGCACATGACGGAGTGTGCCATTAATTCTGGGAGACTTTGCATTTTTTGTTGTGCTGTCATTTCACTTCATCAGCACTGGGGAGTATTCCAGACACAAGACAGTAGCATTTTAGGGATGCACATTAATCTGGTGACTGTGTGTGTAAGGGGCTGCCAATATTGTTGTCACTTCACCTTACTTCGTGTTAATGGCAACGTGAAGTAATAATTACAAGGCGAAGTGAGCCTTTTGCATTGTTATAGTGGAGTGACAACACGAAGTGCCTGCCGGCGAAATTTAAATTAGCTGCATCTCTAATGGCAATTGTACTGGTGGTAGTGTGAAGGGATAAGGAAGACACATTAGTAATAGATGAAGACAACATATTAGTGGTATCAGGGGCTGTCAATAATGACAGTGTCCTCCTAGCTCTACAAATTCAACTCCTTTCCTTGGTGTCAGCTGATGTCATAATACTGCTGCCGAAATCAGCAGACTTTGAAGGGCTAAAATAAAATTTGGAGCAGCAGATGTGCCTGACCGATTCAGAGTGCTTTCATTCTGTAGCAGGCAGTTGGCCATTGAGGAGGGTGGGTTTGTGCTGGTCGCCTTCTTGACACAAAGTAAGATGCATGGAAAGAATTGTGTGCTTGGGGTGGGTTGGAGGGTGCTGCCCACTGGGGGGTAGGATTAGTTTTCTTTAAGCGCAAATGAGCACTTAGATGGCCACCAGCTGTGGAGGTAGGTGGGGTTGTGCTGGTCATCCATCGTGGGAGTTTTTCTAGTTAACATATAAAAATGTCTGTGCTGGGGGGTTGGAATGGGTTACTAACAGACTGTGGGGGGATGGAGGCCTTGCATTTAAGGATTTGGGCTGTTGAGGAGGGTGGGAGCATGCCACTATTCATTATTCAGATCCAAATAATGAATAGTGCATTATTCATGGTATTCAGGAAATAGTATTCATTACTCACGCACCCGTACTATATACTTCTAGACACAGGGGATGCCTGGCTCTAACACACATAATACTGTATAACAGGAAATTTTAACTTTTTGTTTTTGCTATTTTGCTGGTTTTATATTAGTGCAAAAATAAACAGGCAGTGAATATTAGGCAACTCAAAATACAATCGCAGCACTAATGTTCCACCTGTGAAAAATAAGATGACGTGAACATGTCCTAAATATAGCAGGCGTGAATTTAAGTTGTCATAGGAGTGTAATACCCATACAAAAATTAAGATGTCCCTATGAACTTAAAAAGTAAACCTTTTAATTTAGTTCCATTTTACATGCAGAAGCGCTGCCTGTGCGTGTACTGCCCCTGTGACTGCACACAGTCAGAAACAGTCCTAGTTTAGTTTCACTTTCTTATGAAAAAAAACAACCTATTAGATGTTCTCCTCACAAGCACTGAATTATCACACAAAAGTTTGAAGGAAAAAAAAAAAAGCCGAATTTATTTGCCAAACTTTAGATGGGCACTTAGAAAGTGCTCAAAAAGTGTCAAAATCTGTGATTCGGGGGAAGCTTTTAACAAGCTGATTGAGCAAGATTGTTTTCAGAGCTGAGTGTGTAGATGTCTCTCTTTTCACTGCAGCCTTTGCAAGTCTGGTTCACGTGGATTGCCTTCTCTGTGCTTCTAAAAAGGCATCTGACTGGATAGGAATCACACAAGATCTTGAACTCTCGCCAAATAGTAAAACATCAGTTATACAATGACTAGAAAAATAAGGATTCTGACTGGCTGGCTGGCGCCTTCTAGCCATTTTAAATCCTAGCATCACCCAATGGAAAGAGGTGCCAGCTGCCAGTCAGCCACATCCAGAACTCCCCTGAAATCTGTCCAAGCCTGCTAATGCCAGGATTGGCAAAGACAGCAAGGGACGGTGACCCTGCTAAAGTGCCGTGTCCCACAAGTAAACCCACAACACACAAAGCAAAGCACAGTACACTAACAATAAAGAAAAACTACTAAAACACATGAAAAACCCTGATAAGTTTCTTAACACTTCTTATCACTTCCTTCTCTTGTAACTGCTTCTTCCCTGCTCACCTCTCAGAACTGTTTGTCATTACTGGCTATGTTTCTACTCTGTTGCAACCCCGGTTGGGATGCTTCACAATACCAGTCACGTGTGAGTGATGGAACAAACTCAGAGCATGCTCCAATGTTCCCCATTTGAAAAAACAAAAAAACACTAATTTTAATGCAGAAACAGGAAACATCACGAAGCAAAGACTCACATGCTGCACATGCACAGACTACACAGAAACTAATATAGCGATTCTGTAATTCAGAGCCTGCCCCAGTGACTGCTAGTAAACATAAATGTTGATATTATCTATTAGGTCCTTCCAGGGATTCTTGTTTTGAAAGTGTGACTTAGCCTTAACAGTGATATCGAAACAGAAAGCCCACCAGTAAATTTGCTTTTATTTTTAGTACTGAACACATTCTCTTTACTGCTGTAGTAAATGTAAACACTGGAGGAAATATGAAGAAACTGATAGAGGGAAGCTTACAAAGGATGTCAGTAAGTATTTTAGGAAAGTTGGGGTTATTGAAAATATGATGGATCATAGTGGTCTACAGAGCCCATTTACTTAAAACAGCAGTTTTGTCATCAAGGAAGAAAAAAAAGGTGGGTCAGAATTGACAACCATCTGACATTTTTCACAATCCCTCTGTCAAAAATGAATACTGACACAATTTATCTTGCTTCAGTATAGGACTACACCAAAGAATTCGGCATCTTTGCCAAGCTGGTGTTTCTCTGCTGGACATATGTGTTACATTCTTTCAGCAGGGTCTTTATAGAGTACAGTACCACGATAAATCTTCTTGACCTTATCCTTACTTCAATTCGAGTGCTCTCTAACCACCTTTCTGCCCTGATATCATGATATTTAGGGCTCGATTAAGTAAAGCTATATTCAAATTTCCTCCCCATGGACCAAGTGAAACTTTTTCAATGCCAAAAAAAGACTAGCAATGCATTCCCTGGCCTTGAATAAATTTAATATGGGCTGGTATTATACTTTGCACATTCTTGTGTTCTATGATTCTAGTATGTTCACCTATTAAGTTATGATGCTATGTTGAATTTTGCAAATGCAGGCTCATAACTTTGGTAATACTCAATATTTTTACCACAAATTTTCAACATAGCCATTTCAGTACAGCAACTAATGAATGTGACAGCTGTCATTTTTCAACTCCTAACCAAAATGTGTGTTTGCAGCCCAAAAGCTGATTTTGCACTCCCTGCACGACAGGAGTTGAACATTTTCTCTGCCATTCTTTACATGGCAGGGTCATCACAAGGTTGTGTTGAAAATTCGGTGTAAAAATATATTTAAAAAATTATGTTCAATATTTCTAACCCAGATTCATCTCCTGCAGCTCTATCAGCTCTGGCCAGAGGTTGTTGGTTCTTATTTGGCTCTTATACTGATAATTTATACTATCTAGTATAGAATAATCCTGTTACAGCACTTAAGGTCTTAAGTTCTACAAAATATAGTAACTGGTTGAGTGAATAGTCGGGAAAATGTCTCCAGATAGACTGTATTCTGTATAAATGTGTGAAACAGTTGCTCACACTAAGTAAACCTTACTTTACACTCTCCTAATGCCAGATCTAGAAAATGTCTGTTATATATTTTTTTGCTTGTTTTTAACATACCATAATATCACATTTGATCTTGTACTTAAGTGAGTATTGAATCCAAAGTTCTTGATTTTCTTTAGACTGAATTCACAAACATACTGATACATTCACAATTTATGTTGGAGCTTTCTGCTTGAAGGGTTCTTATCTTATTCTGATGACATTTGACTTTTAAAGGCTCCTCAGATAACAACAAACTGGTGAAATATGATTCCTCGGATTTAAACTGCAGTTATGGTTTAAATGAGTATTTTAAACCAATGAGAATTCTTTCTGGGCTTTTTATGTATGATCTGGGTGTTAATAGTATGTAATTTTCTAAATAACTATCATAAGCTTCCAAAGAAGGATTTGGTTGGTCTGAAAGATTAGGCACTTTGTTCTTGTTATAACATCTGTGTTGGTCCAATAAAAGGTAGCAAACCATTTGCTTCTGGATCTGTTCATACTGTGACAGGGTGGAATAGGACCCTGTCCCAGTTGTTATGGAAAGAGTTTGAATGCAAGGATCTGTTCTGTTCTGCTCCTTTCTGTCTCTTCTCTGGTTGCGCAACCAAAGTTTCCTGTGAGACCTAGGATTTGATCACTCCAACAGTCTCGCAGTTCTTTGCCTCTCACTGTCTCCCCTTGCTGTCTGTTTTTCCTCCCTTGCATATCTGCTGATATAAAAATATATGCAGATCATTATGTGGAAATGTAATTAATATTGGGATCCCTTTGTTTAGAAAATATATTGTGTTACTGTTGAAATGTATATAATTATATTTTGAGATGATTGCAAAAAGCTTTTGGGAGCTCAAGAGGTTACCCGAGGGTACGTTTTAAGCCTTTTGCAGAAGAGCTGTGGAAAGGAGCCTCAGCTCCGGGGCATTGTGTTCTAGCTGCACATGCCTGATACTTAAAAGAACAGGATGCTTATTAAGAATGGGGGTTGGAAGGACTTATAAGACAGCTGAGCTGCAATTGCTAAAAAGAGAAAAGGGACACAGAGATTGAAAGAAATCTCTGATTATCTTCTCTATTTTATTTTGCCTTTGTACATAGTTATACTGAACACATTTTTTTTGTTGTTTTTTTTTTTATGTTACTGCTAGTGTAAATATTTTTGGTGAATTATACAACTGCTTCTGATTTTCCTGTGCTTCCTGACCTGTGCCTCAATAACACTTACAAGGACCAATACGGCAACTAAACTAATTCTGTAGCCAACCTTAGTTAATTTTCTCTATCTACCTCTCTCTTGGTCTTCCTGAACTTCCTATAAGTGAACCCCTTTTTCCTTACTGCCTGGGTGACCCCAAAACTGAACCAGCTGGATGTCTTGGCCCTCGAGTTCTTCCCCCGAGCCTAACACACTCCTCTGTGGCAACTATTATTCCCTCCTTAATGATGGACCACCTATGGTCCACCACCATATGTGCCCTGATGCCCGCCAGGTGCCTTCTTATCACACTGCCCATCTTCCTGAAGTCCACACTCCTAAATTCCAAGATTTTGGTCTTAGTTGGGATGCTTTTCCTGCTCATATCCATCCAGAACCACACTGTGTGATGGTCACTCTCACCAAGGGTTTCTCTAACTGTTAGGTCCTGTACGTGCTCCCCAGTCATGAGCAACAGGTCAAGGATTGCCTCCTCCCTGATCGGTTCTGTGATGTCCTGAGTCATTAACCCACTCTACAACTCTTCCAGGATCACCTGACTCCTGTCACATATTGTGGATATTACGCTTCAGTCTACCATGGGCTGGTTGAAGTCCCCCATTATTACCACCTCTCCTTTCTCTGCAGCCTCCAGTATTTGTGAGGTCAGTTCCCCTGTTCCTCTCCTCATCCTGGTTGGGTGATCTGAAAACCACCCCATCCTCACCTTTCTCCCTCTGTTGGACCTTAACTGAACCTACAATGCCTTCACCTTTCCCTCCTCCATCTCCACTCTTGTGCAAGTTATTCCCTCACTGATGTAAACTGCCACTCCTTCCTCCTTCCCTACTGCCCTATCCTGTATAGTTTATATCCAGGGACTGCGAAATCCCAGTCATTTACTGCCGCTATGTCCACACTCCTCTCTACTAATAGTGCTTGCAAGTTGTCTATCTTGTTTCCTTGAATCCACATTTTCAGAGACACCACCCTCCACCTGGAATATGACCCTCCTTCCCTTTCCTCCCTTCTTTTTTCACATTTCTCCCCTCTATGTGGCTCCCACTTTCCCTTGCTAACTGTTCCTCACCCTCTCTTCACCCTTTGCTAAGTTTTTCTCACTCCCTCCACTTCCTCCCTCCAGACTTTTTTCACCTTTGTTGAGGGAAGATCCGTTGACTTCCTCCGGCTGCAGTCTCTGAGGCTGCAAGCATGCACCTCCCCCCCGAATACTTTAATTTAAGTGTAGTGGTTATGTATCTCCTAGTTTATCCTGGAGTACCCTTGAACCTTCTCTACTGAGGTTTAGCCTATCCAGTGAAAAGAGTGCTTTGTTTGATCAAGCCCCCCGCCCCCCAAGTCACCAGTACAGATGACCCACTCCTCCCTGGATCATTTCCTCAGCCAGTCATTAAATGACTCTGTTCTTCTGTTCCTTGCTGTGCTGGCCCTAGATACTGGTATCACCTCTAAGAAGGCCAGTGAATTTGATTCCTTCCTGCAGATCTTTCCTCACTCCCTGAACCTACTTTGCACTACCTCTACCTCCTCCCCAGCTACAGTAGGTCGTTGGTTCCCATGTGTATAACTAAATTTAGTTTCCCTCCAACCTCCCTTACTATTTACCTGATTTTTGAGGCCTACTTTCCCATTGTCATTTCTGGCATGCAAACCACCCTCCTTCTTGCATTTGGGTCCCACTTGCTACCCTTAATTATGGACTCCCCTTTGATTACCACCCTTCTGCCCCCTACACACGAGCTCCCTATTCTTCCTTCCTTACTTACCTGTTGTACTAGCTGATGCCCCACCTAACTCTCCCCCTCCACTCTGGGGAACTTATTGTTGCATCCACTACTTATCTCTGTAACTTCCTCCATTCCCTTCTCTGCCCCCCCGCCTTCTGGCTAATCCATAATTGCTTCCACTTTTCCCTCTCCTCTTCCTTTCCTTGTCTCTCCCATCCCATCCCATCCTCTGCTCTGGTTTGTCTGCCTCCTTTTCCCTGCCCACCTGACAATTTCCCTCTCTCCTACCCTGTCCTTTCACCCTTGGCCCTGGCTCTCCCCAGTCTCCTACCTCACCCCAGAAGCGCATTCCCTCCTACTGGACAGTGGTGCAAATCTAATTGATAAGGGCACCCCTTCAAAAGTTCCCAACCCGGTGCTACCCTCACATTCCACCCCTTCCCCTTACCACTTGCCATTCCTCAACCCTGGCCCCCTGAGGAAGAGATACTCCCATATATTGAGTGTTCTCCCTGCTCCATTCCCCTGCTTGATGCCCTCACTCCCCTGGGCACCCCCGCCTGCCTTTTTCTCCACTGCTTCACTCCTCTGACTTCCCATACCATCCTCCCCAACTCCCATCTGAGTAGCCTAATTTCAGCCCTGAGCTGCTCCAGGCTCTTACACACTGGATAGCCCCCCTTACTCCACATCATCCCCAAGAATACAGCTGCCCACAACTATTACAGCTTTCCACTCTCCTTTCACTCTGCTGCCTACCATACATGTACCTATTCCCCCCACATCTTCCCAGCCTAGCTTCTCTTAGCCCCCAGTTATGTGTAACCTGGATAGGGATGATTGCAGCAAACTCCAAATAGTCACTGTCGGTTCCCCTAACCCTCCTACCTCCTTGCTACTTAGTACAGTTGTATGCTGACTCCAGATAGGGCTCAGCTGCAACTGCCTTCCACCCCTTAGAATGTACTACCAGCCCCCTACATTGTACTTCCAACTCTGACTTTCACAATGCATCATTGGAATGGAAGTTGACCCTAGAATGGGATCAGCGGTAACTCCTTACTAACCCCCGTCAGTGTACTTTGAACTCCTGCCTTGTACCTCCTTCCATCCCCTTTACACTTACTTCTCCTACCCTGACCTGCATGGCCCGCGGTCCTCCCTGCAGATGCCTGTGGACACCACTGAGTCTGCCTTTTCCAGAACCCCCTCAGCACAGACCCTCCTCTTTCTTTTTTAACCTTACAGTCCCACCCCCGGTCTTCCTCTTTTCACTAACATACCTAAAAAAATGTCTTGTACCCTTTCATGACCTCCTGGGCTGTTTTCTCTTCAGTATGCATTTTTACACTCTTTACCGCTTGTCTTGCTTCCCTGGGTTTCCCCGATACACCTCCTTATCCTCCTTCCTCTGTATCTCCTTAAACCTTCTGACTGCTACCATTTTAAACTTTACCTTTTCAGACATCTCTTTCGAGAACCATAGTGGTCTCTTTTTCCTCTTGCTTTTGCTCACTTGTTTAGCACAGAGTTTTTTGCCTTTACTGTGCTCCCTTTTATCTTTGCCCACTGTTCCTTCACCCCACCCAGGCCATCCATTCCCTGGCACGTCATCCCTGAAGCATTCACCCATTTTTATAAAATATGCCCTCCAGAAGTCCAGGACCCTCCCCGTTGTGTGGTTTGATTCCACAGTCATCCTTCTGTTGAACCACACCGTATGGTAATCACTGGTCCCTAGGTGGCCTCTTACCTTGATGACTGCAATACTGTCCCTGTTAGTGAGCACCAGTTTCAGTATTGCCCCATCATGTGTGAGTTCACTGACTAGTTGCCTGAGGAATGCACCCTGCCGAGAGTCCAGGATGTCCTGCTTCTAGCTGAAGCCACTGTCTACATCCAGCAGGTTGAAGTCCCCCACCAGTAGCACCTCCCCCTTTTCTGCCATCTTGCCAATGTCTTTCACCAGTACCTTATCTAATTCCTCCCCTGTGCTGCAGCTCTGTAGATCACTCCAGTACGAATAGTGGCTCCATCCCCTGTCCCCATGGTGACACACAGTACCTCTGCCTCCCCCTGTATTCCCTGTATCTCTGTTGCTTTTATGTTTTCTCAAACATAAAGCACCATACCCCTTCCTTTCCTTACCACCTGATCCTTCCTGAATAGAGTATAGCCTGGTGTGGCCATGTCCCAGTCATGGTTTTCAGTGCACCGTGACTCAGTAATGGACACAGTATCCAGGCTGCCATCTGCCATGATGGCCTCTAGGTCCAGAATCTAGAATCTTATTTCCTTGACTTGTAGCATTTGCATACATAGCCTTCCAGATTTTGTTTCCACTCTGCTTGATGCCCCTTTTTTTCTTTTCTGTCCTCCTTCCTTCCCCTTCTCTTTTTAATGCTCTTGTTCCCTTCCCTCTTTGTCTCTACCACCTTGACTTCTTTATTAATTTGCACCCTGGGGGTCTCCTCTCCCTTCAAGTTCTCCTTATGCTGCTCTACAGCCTGTGGGGGGCAGTTTCTGATTTCTCGATTCCTTCCTCCACCCCCTCAGTTAGTTTAAATGTTCATCGAAGTAACATCTAGACTGTCCACTGAGGACTGTGATTCCCTTCCTGGATGACTGCAAGCCATCACCCCTGTATAGGTCCTTATCCTTCCTGGTGGGTCCACAGTCCTCGGTGTAGGTGATACACCCTCTGGAAGAAACATCATTACCATGGTGAGTAATTTGTTCTTTGTACCTAGTAGTCACTTCATAATTTATTGCAGAAGGAAGAACTAACAAAGCATTTTATTAATATGTAGTAACGTGAGCTAAAATTTGTAATCCTTGCCTCTGTTTTAGTTTTATTCGTTTAGCTGATTACCTGATTGTGAACACTATGCACATCCTTGCGGTGAATTCTGTCACCACCCTGCTGAAGTACCTAACAGAACAGCTAAGTCAAACGCCTGCTGCGGACATCATCAAGAGCTGGAGTGCTGAGCATAGGGAGAAGGAGGAAGTATCTGAGAAAAAGGTACTGTCATTCAAGGAAAATTTAGAATGCTACAATTTCTGTACTTCATGTTTTATAAGGCTTTTCACAAACAAGAACAGAGCACATGCAAGAGTATTCATTGCTTGACAGAATGCAGGATATATACAGTACTGACTGAATTTAAATAATTTAGAATTTGGCTGGAAGTGAGCTGTGATTTAAGCTACAAATATGCTGACATGCAGGAACAATAGTTAGGTTTCAAGGAAAGTGCAAGCATTAAGGATGCAATACTTGAAGCAACATCCCATTGTGTTAGACAGAAAAGGAAGTGCAAAAGAAGAAGGAAACCACTTTGGTTCTCAAATACAGTAGCAGCAAAGGTCAGAGCCAAAAGGCTGGCCTTCGGGAAATATAAGGGAACACAGCGGGATGAAGATAGGGAGGTATTCCAAACTGCCCTAATGGAAGCAGGGAAGGCAGTAAGGCAGGCAAAGTCCCAAACTGAGGAAACACTAGCACAAACAGTAAAAGAAGGTGACAAGACTTTCTATAGATACATTAGTGAAAGGAGAAAGTCCAGAGGGGGCATTGCTAAGCTCAAAGGAGAAAAGGGGGCATTTGACACGGTCCCACACAAAAGATTAATAGTCAAATTAACCAGCCTGGGAGTGGGTCCCAGATAGTAGCCTGGGTAAAACATTGGCTGGACAACAGGAGACAAAAGGTAATTGTAAATGGAGTCCACTCTGAAGAAAGAGGGGGTTACTAGTGGGGTACCGCAGGGTTCAGTACTGGGTCCAGTCCTTTTTAATGTCTTTATAAGTGACATTGCAGAGGGACTGTAAGGAAAAGTATGCCTCTTTGCAGATGACACAAAGATCTGCAACAGGGTTGATACACAAGAAGGCGTGGAAAGGATGAGAAGGGACTCGGCAAGGTTGGAGGAATGGTCAGAAGTATGGCAGCTAGGATTCAATGCAAAGAAGTCAAATAATGCACCTGGGAAACAAGAACCCGGGAAGATTACACAATGGGGGAGTAGTAACAACAACAAAAGGAAAGGGACCTGGGGGTAATCATATCAGATGACCTTAAGGTTAGCAAGCAATGTGAGAAGGCAATAGGGAGGGCTGGGGTATACTGGGATGCATAGGGAGAGGCATCACCAGAAGAAAACAGGAAGTTGTTATCCCTCTGTACAGACAGTTGGTGAGACCCCATCTGGAGTACTGCATCCAGTTCTGGAGACCAGATCTCCGCAAGGACGTAGACAGGATAGAGGCAGTTCAGAGGGTAACTAAAATGGTGCAGGGTCTGCAAGAGAAGCCGTACGAGGAGAGACTAAAGGAGCTTAACATGTATACCCTTGAGGAAAGAAGGGAGAGGGGGGACATGATAGAAACTTTTAAGTACCTCAGTGGAATCAACAAAGTGCAAGAGGGTAGCATCTTTCAGAAAAAGAGACGTGCAAGAACAAGGGGACACAATTTAATGATGGGGGCGGTTCAGGGGCAATGTGAGGAAATTTTTTTTCACAGAGAGGATAGTGGATGCGTGGAACAGCCTTCCTGAGGAGGTTGTGGGGTCTAAAACTGTGGGAGAATTCAAGAATGCATGGGACAGACATAAGGCAATTCTTGTGGGGCTAGGAAGAAATAGGCTATTGGTTAACTAGGATCTGCAGCCTATCCTGTAGATAGGGAAATGGGCAGACTAGATGGGCCAAGCGGTCCTTATCTGCCGTCATAGTCTATGTTTCTATGTGAGGAGGAGGACCCTGTAAAAAGCATCAATCCTAAATAGATACTTTTGCTCAGTGTTTACTGAAGAGAAGGTAGGGCCGGGCCCACAGCTCAGCACCATGGACACAGGGGGGAGGGAGGAGAGCACTACTCCCTTCACAAAAGAAAGGGTCCTACAAGAGCTCGCTAAGCTCAGGGGTGGACAAGGCAATGGAACCTGATGGCACAGATCCCAGGGTACTTAAGGAGCTAAGGGTGGAACTAGCAGAGCCATTAGCAGAACTGTTTAGTGAGTCTCTGAGCACAGAAGAGGTTCCAGAAGACTGGAGAAGGGCTCATGTGATCCTGCTCCACAAGAGTGGTAGCAGGGAGGAGGCAGGGAACTACAGACCAGTCAGTCTTACCTCAGTAGTGGGCAAGATTATGGAGGCACTCCTTAAGGAAAGGGTAGTGCAACACCTGGAATCCATAGGGGCACAGGATCCAAGACAGCATGGGTTTACAACAGAAAGGTCATGTCAAACTAATCTCATAGATTTCTTTGACTGGGTAACCAGAGTGGTGGACCAAAGGGAGCAGTTGATGTCGCCTACCTTGACTTCAGCGAAGCTTTCAACACTGTTCCACATAGAAGATTGATAAATAAGCTGGGTAGGCTCAGGGTGGGTCAGAAGTTGATCAACTGGGTGGCAGTCTGGTTGACGGGCAGAAAACAGAGAGTTGTGGTAAATGGTATACAATCAGAAGAGATGCAAGTCACAAGTGGGGTACCTCAGGGATCAGTCCTGGGGCCAGTCCTCTTCAATATCTTCATTAGTGACATTGCAGATGGACTAGAGGGTAAGGCTTGTCTGTTTGCAGATGACACCAAGATCTGCAACAGAGTAGATGATCCAGATGGAGTGGGCAGAATGAGAAGAGATCTAGATAAACTAGCAAAATGGTCAGAAGAGTGGCAACTGGGATTTAATGCAAAGAAGTGCAAGATCATGCACATAGGGAAGAGAAACCCTGAAGCCACCTATAGGCTGGGAAGGGAGTTGCTGGCAGTCACAAAGGAAGAAAGAGACTTGGGCATCATCATCACCGATGACCTGAAATCATCCAAGCAGACCTCTAAAGCAGTAGGTAAGGCTAGGGGGATGTTAGGGTGTATTAGTAGGGGTATCACAAGTCGTAAGAAAGACGTAATAATCCCTCTTTACAAGACACTCGTTAGGCCTCATCTGGAGTGCTGCATGCAGCACTGGAGGCCACGCCTTCACAAGGATATTAACCAAATTGAGGCAGTCCAGAGAAGGGCAACCAAAATGGTGCAGGGACTGCATCAGAAGACAAATGAGGACAGATTAATGGAGCTCAATATGTATACCCTTGCGCAAAGGAGGGAGAGAGGTGATATGATCGAAACATTCAAACACCTTAAGGGCATTAACAAGGTGAAAGAGTCTAACATGTTTAAATATAAGAAAAATAGCAGGACAAGAGGACACAGCATGAGATTAGAGGGAGGCCGATTAAGGGGGAATGTGAGGAAATTCTTTTTCACAGAAAGAGTGGCAGATGCATGGAATGGCCTACCTCAGGAAGTGGTGGCTATGGATACAGTGCAGAGCTTCAAACAGGCATAGGATAGGCATAAGGGAGCAATACAGATGAGTATAAATAGATAGGCCACTGACAGAGCAAAGGCTGATGGCACATTTATAAGGTAGAAAAAGAAATGAGCAGACTGGATGGGTCTTGAGGTCCTTATCTGCCATCAACCTCTATGTTTCTCTAGCCCCCCCCCAATTCCTATGCTTAAGTATTAAGCCAAGAGATTAATTTTGTCATTCACCTTCCATGACTGTGTGGCTGTTTTTAAATGCATTCTGAAAATTCCAAGGTAAAAAGTAGCCACTGCCATCTCCCAGCCAGAACACACTTCCTGTGCTAGCGCTATGTTAATATGCCCTGCTGACCTCTGCCATTGGAAGTTGTGCTCTTTCCTTTAAATGAGCTGTAACAGTGAATTGTACATTCCATTTTGTAGGCATTTTGTTACAGGCACTTCATGAGCAATACATTCCCAAATTAAATGGAACATTCTAAGTCGGCATGAAACAAATTGTCCCTTTGTTCTAGTAAGGAATTGGGAATGCACCGTAGTTATTTATTTATTTTATTTAGTTTTTGTTGATCCGGTCTGTAGTGTAGCACAACATCCTGTGTAAGGGGGAAAGGCAGGTTCATCAGTCAAACAAACCTTAGGACTATTGGTAAACACACTCAATGAATAAAAGTGGTACATAACAGTAAAATAAATATAGAAAAAAATAGAAGGCTGGGTTAGGGTACATGGGTATGTAAGACAAAAATTACTAATCAAGATAAAGAATTCCATTCTGCCTGCCAAGTGGGTTCTCCTGCTTTGACTATAGCCACATTTCTTCTCTGTAGATACCATTTGATCCAAGAAGTGACATTAAAATATTGCACACAAAAAAAATAAAAACTTAAAAAAAAGTCTAGACAACTGTAAATATGGGGGGTAACATGAATTATTTTATAGTGTCATAGGGGAGCTACCTTATGGGCCTTGGCCTTTTATTGCTCCTAATTTCTTAGTGCATCTTAGTGTACAAAACTCAAACTTTCCATTGGTAACCCCTGATTACAGATAATAAGCAAAGATATTGCATGTTATAATTTTAAGAATTTAAATTCCTGTATCAGTGGAAAGATGTGCATGGCCGTGCTTTTTTATGACTATGGGGATTTAACATTAAAATTAGGTGGGTTCCTCAAAATGAAAATAACATTGATCTCTTAAATAAAATTTAATCAAAATAGGAAGGATGGAGGTGAGGGTGTATTCCAGTAGATATAGTGCTGGACTGAGAACCTGTGATTGAATCCAGGTCAGTATTCCGCTTTGTGACCTTGCCCAACTTGACATTTGAGATCCCTGTGCTTCCCTTGCTGCTGTAAAACTGGGTTGAAACAGGACCCTAACAGAAAAGAACCTTTATTGATGCTTGATTCTTGTAAAAATAAAACCCAGCCCTTAGAAATGTCTTTGAGCTATGGAAGTGTTAGCAATGTTAAAATCTTTTAAAGTAGGTCAGGCCATGTTAATTATGAAGCCTATATATTACCCCTCAAAAA
Organism: Neoceratodus forsteri; assembly: GCA_016271365.2. Taxonomy (NCBI): domain Eukaryota; kingdom Metazoa; phylum Chordata; order Ceratodontiformes; family Ceratodontidae; genus Neoceratodus; species Neoceratodus forsteri. Next base: position 1,334,067,068 of record CM057453.1, on the reverse strand, counting down.
CTTGGGAAAGTGGAACTACATACAGCACATTACAGTATCTGTGAATCTCATTGTCAGGAAAGGAAGGGCAGGCATCTTTCCTGAACAGATGCATTGGTGGCCTTTGGCTGGCAAGTGGCACTGTGTCCTCAGAGAAGGCCAACAGGGGGCCGCAAGTCTTCTGTCAGCATCTAAACTGCTATAAAATCACTGGGCAAACCGCCTGCTATTTACTCCTATCCTGCGGCCCCACAGTAGTTACTTATTAACATTATTACATCCAAATAAAGATACACAGAGGATAAACCAGTTCAAAATCAGAATATACCTGTGGGTCACAGTTTATACTATACCAGTCACCATCCTTGCCACTATTAATGATACTGTCTTGTTTATTTTAAAGTAACATTTACATACGATTGTGTTTCTAACCCCAGGAATCCCTTCCTGATGCTTTACACAAGCATCATCTTCTCTGCAGAGGGTGATGCCTTGCAGATAGATGCTTATGCTAATGATGGAACTTAGGATCAATGTTAAAACCGTACACTGCGGTCACACTCTACTCTAGCCCTTAACATCAGATTTGTGTCTCCACCTGAAGACAGCAGTTGCCCCAAGTCAGCTCCAGTATCTCTGGTCTTCAGCATTAATTTATTATAGGAAAAGCTTCTTTAGTCAGTATTCATTAACTCTGCATTAATTAGGTATAGCATATTGATTATAGTTAATTTCCATGTATTTTTGCAGTTTCTCTGGTTCTTCATTGGTTCCCAGGAACTAGAGAGAGGCACAGCACAATGTGGTTCCATCCCGAAGAGAACAGCCTGTTATTTTGTGTATTTAGTGTTTAGCCCCTAAAATAAGGACTTTAAATCACTTTTTGAATAAGTCTCAGCATTTTTTGTTTCAAACAACATGAAGTCTTGCTATATTATGACATATGCAGTGAGTACCAACCTTCGAACTGCTCCGGAGGTGAAAGAGTTAACTTTCCATGCCAGGCATTTAACTTTGAGCACGAGCTCGGTTGAGAACTCTGTCTGTTGTTCTTCAAACTCAAACTGTCAGATTCTTTACTCCGCCTCACTGAACAGTCGCTCCAGAGATTTCTCCTTCTGCTCGGTTCATTTTGTCGGTTAAAGTATTAATTTTTCATTTTTTTAAACAAATTTAAACCGCAGCCGGTCAGTTCAAGCTCTGTCTGTGGTATTGTAACTACTAGATAGGTTTTACATTTACTTTCTGTGTGGAACTTGTAAACGGTATTATCGGTTCAGTTTGAACCGATCAGGTTGTTGTAAATACATTAATCTGTCTTTTAGAGTGCGGTTCCCGGTTCTTATCGGTTCTAAAAAAAACGGATTTCATTACATTTTTTTCCACGACCCGTGACATGGTCGAAACCGATAAGAGAGCTCTGCTTGGTGGATTGCCATAAACGGGCAAGTTTTGTTAGGCTGGCACTATGTCTGAGAAACCCAAAAGAAAACGGACCCACTGGGTTTCAACACTGCAGTGTTTGTGGGGAAGCCTTTCAAGGCTGACCCACACCACCTGTATTTATTGTCTGGGGTTTGACTACCTCAATGCAGACTGCCAGATTTGCAAAATTTTCCTGCAGCTACCCTGGATAAGAGAGTTGGTAGGCTCAGGAAAGAGAGGCAAGAAGTCCGCTGACCGGATGGCCAGCCCGGTTCGGTTGTAACCGAACGGATCTCTGACCGGGGCCAAGACTCCCTCGGGACAAAGGAGAGCCGACTCGGAGTCGGTTCAACAAAAGGACTAGAAAATCAGCAGGTGTGGAGCCAAATTTCCATCTCCAACCGCTGAAGAAATAGCCAAAGCGATTAAAATTGTCCAGTCGTTTTCCCCGGTTCCGACCGAACCGGCACCATCAGGTAAGCGTACGGTTTGTCGGTTCCATCGGTTCAAGAATATGATTTAGAGGAATTTTATGAACCGGAGGAGGGGGAAGAGGAGTATGAGGAGAGTGAATGTGGATTTGAAAGTCTAGATGTGCCCATTGAACCGGATATCTCCCCAGACAGACCTTCAGGAGTGTCTCCCCCTAGGCTTTCTGAGTCCCTTTCTCATTTTATGTTTTATAAAAAAGTGGCTGAAACCCTCCAGCTCCCTATGGAGGAAGCTGTGGATGATCAAGAGGAGCCTGACTATGTAGAAATGATGGATATCCCAGAGTCTAGGAGACTGTCTATTCCTTTGCATAAATCTTTTGGGAAACAGACAGTAAAAATTCTAAAAACTCCTCACACTATACCTCCTGTGGATAAAATAATGGACAAGAGGTACACATTGTCAGGCTCTGATACGGAGTTTCTTACACAACAATGCAGCCATGTTGGAGTAGTGCAGGCTGCAGCCTGTGACAAGGCAAATATTCCCTGGCTTCACACCCTGACAAGGACTCCAGAAGGATTGATGCCATGGCAAAGAAACAGTACATGGCAGCATCCTTGGGACTCAGACAGGCAAATTATATGGCTTATGTTGCTAGATACCAGAAATCCAGATGGGACACCGTTATGGCTCTAGCAAAGCAGGTCCCTGGCCAGCTTGCCAAGGAGCTGGAGCAGGTGGCTGCTGATGGTATTGAAGCATCTAAGGTGCAATTTCATGCTGCAGTGGACTCTAATGATGTGTCATCAAGAGTCATGGCTACATCTGTGGCTCTTCGCAGGATGGCTTGGCTCAGATGTACTAGCCTGTCGCAGGATACCTAGACTAAGGCCATGGATTTTCCTGTTAGGTAACTGTCTGTTCGGGAGCAGACAGAGAATTACATGAAGAAAATGGATGAGTATAGGACCACCTATAGGAGTGCACAGGCCAAGGAAAGGCAGGCCACTCCTCAAAGGCAGCCTTCCAGGGGCAGGGGCAGACCTTTTCATAGGCCTTTTTACCAAGCCCAGGCCTCCTCTTCAGCTTATGCCCAGAGGGGGTTCTTTAGAGGGAGAGGCAGACGGGGTACAAGCAGACCTGCTTCCACCCCTCAGCCTAAAGCCCCTGCCAAGCAGGCACCCTGATGGGGTGGCCAGGGCCGATTCTCCACTACCTGTAGGGGGCAGGCTGGCTTACTTTGTCCAGGACTGGAAGACTTTAACATCAGACAAGTGGGTCCTGGAAGTAGTAAGCCAGGGACTGGTTCTCAGCTTCAAAAAATTTCCAAAGATGAGAACCAGGTCCTTTCCACCTGCAAATCCATCAGAGGCACTTGCCCTAGAAACAGAAGTTTCAAACACCATGAAGTCTTGCTGTATTATAACAATAGCAGTCAGCCACTGCAGCTGAACTGCCCCGGAGAGGAAGGAGTTAACTCCAGAGGATCTGGAGTTCTACAGCGCGAGGGCGCTGTGCCAAAGCTCTATCTGCCAGTTTCAAATGAAACTGTCAGATTCTTTACTCCGCTCCACTGAACAGTCGCCTGGAGATCAGCTCCTTCAGCTCGGTTCATTCTCGGTTCAAGTTAGTATTTTTCAGTTCATTTGAACCGCAAAAGTATTTATTTTACCGCATTTCGGTTAAAAGCTCTATCTGGTAAACCGTAGTACAAATTTAAAGTCTGTGTGGAAATTCAATTATCGGTTCGGTTTTGAACCGATCGGTTTGCTTGATTTTAACGTTTTGAAGTGTTTGGTTGGGCTTTTAGAGTGCGGTTCCCGGTTCTTATCAGTTCTAAAAACCTGTTTTTAAATAGGTTTTCAAATACCCGACTACGGTTAGGGAACCGATAAGGGTGTCTTGCCTGGCACTGCCATCAAAAGGGCAAGTTTTTGGATAGGCTGGCATTATGTCTGAGAAACCCAAAAGAAAAACCGGGCCCACTGGGTTTCAACACTGATGTCTGTGGGGAAGCCTTTGCCAAGGCTGACCCACACACCACTTGTCTATTGTCTGGGGGCTGACCACCTCCTGTCAGACTGCCAGGTGTGTAAAAATTTCCCTGCAGCCACCCTGGAAAAGAGATTGGGCCGGCTCAGGGAACGAGAGGCCAAAAAGTCCGCTGACCCGGATGGCCAGCCCGGTCCAGCACCCACTGGACCAGAGGGAGTGCCCTCTGACCAGGGCGAGACTTCCTCGGGCCAAAGAAAGGCTGGTTCAGATGAACCAGTCCCAGTTAAAAAGACAAAGAAATCAGTAGGTTTGGAGTCCAAAATTGTCTCTCCAACTGCTGCAGAGATAGCTAAAGCCATTCAGATTGTCCAGTCACTGTCTCAGGGACCTGTCGAACCACCAACAGTTGGTAAAAGGTTGGTCTGCTCAGTTCCAGTGGTTCAGGAGTATGATGTTGAGGAATTTTATGAACCACAGGAGGGGAGGAGGAATTTGATCAATATATGTGTGGCTGGGAGGGTCTGACGTGCCCATTGAACGGACATTTCTCCAGACAGACCTTTAGAATCTCCTCCTATTCTGTCTGAGTCCCTCTCATTTTATGTTTTACAAAAGGTTGCAGAAACCCTCCAGCTTCCTTTTAGAGGAGGCTGTGGATGAGCAAGAGGAGCCTGATTATGTAGAAATGATGGATATACCAGAGTCTAGGAGGTTGTCTATTCCTTTGCATAAGTCATTTAGGAAGCAAACAACAAAGATTTTAAAAATCCTCATTCTGTCCCTCCTGTAGATAAAAAAATGGACAGAAGGTATACTTTGTCAGGCTCTGATACAGACTTCCTCACTGAACAGTGTAGTCATGTAGGTGTGGTACAAGCTGCAGCCTGTGACAAGGCTAATATTCCCCTGGCCTCACATCCTCCTGATAAGGATTCCAGGAAGAATGATGCCATGGCAAAAAACAGTATATGGCAGCTTCTTTGGGACTCAGGCAGGCAAATTATATGGCTTATGTAGCTAGATATCAGAAATCTAGATGGGACACAATATTGAGTTAGCTAAGCAGGCCCATGGCCAGCTGGCTAGTGAGTTGAACAGGTGGCTGCTGATGGCATTGAAGCCTCTAAAGTTCAATTTCATACTGCTGTTGATGTTAATGATGTCTCCTCTAGGGTCATGGCCACTTCTGTAGCTTTCCGTGGGTTGGCATGGCTCAGATGCACTAATCTGTCCCAGGATACTCAGTCAAGGCTATAGATTTTCCTGTAGTGGGAAATTCTCTGTTTGGGAACAAACAGAAAACTATATGAAAAAGATGGATGAATACAGAACTACCTACAAAAGTGCCCAGGCTAAGGAGAGCATGCCACTCCACAAAGGCACGCTCCCAGAGGTAGGGGCAGGCCTTTCCACAGGCCTTTTACCAATTCAATCCTCTGCTTTTGGCAAGAGGGGTTTCTTCAGAGGCAGGGGTAGACGAGGCACAAGTAAACCGTCCCCCTCCCCTTGGCCTAAGGCTGCTGCCAAGCAGGCACCCTGATGGGGTGCCCAGGGCCGATTCTCCTGTACCAGTGGGGGCAGGTTGGCTTATTTCAGCCAGAACTGGCTGTCCTTAACTCGGACAGATGGGTTCTGGAGGTAATAAGTCAGGGTCTGGTTCTCAGCTTCAAACAGTTTCCAAAGATGAGAGCCAGACATTTTCCACCTGCAAATCCTTCAGAAGCCCTTGCTTTGGAAGCAGAGGTTTCTTCTCTGACTGCAAGCAGTGGAAAGGGTCCCTCCTTGCCATCAGGGCAAGGGCTATATTCAAGATACTTTCTTACCCAAAAGACAGGAGAATGGCGGCCATTCTAGATTTAAGGTACCTGAACAAGCATCTTTTGAAACCAAAGTTCAAAATGGTGACTCTGGCAATGATATCCTTCTCTAAGGCCAGGGACTGGCTAGCTTCCCTGGACCTCAAGGATGCCTATTTTCATGTTCTGATCAGGCCTTCTCACCGAAAGTACCTCAGGGTTCGAACTGCCCTCAGGCCACTACCAGTTCAGGGCAATGCCTTTCAGCCTTACCTCTGCGCCAAGGGTATTCACAAAATGTCTAGCTGTGGTAGTGGCTCACTTAAGAAGGCAAGGGGTTGCTGTGTTTCCCCACCTGGACGACTGGCTCATTGTGGGTCAGTCTCCAGATCAGGTGAAATCCCACTTGCAAGTCACCCAGCAGCTTCTCACTTCCCTGGGATTCCTGCAATTTACAAAGTCAGTTCTGGAACCAGTTCAGGTCCTAACTTCATAGGTGCAGAATTGAACAAAAGTTAGCCAGGGCATTTCTTCCCTCGAAAGGGGTAGACAGACTCATTGCCCTGGCATCCTCCTTTACCCTCCAGTCTCTCGACCAGCAAGGCATTTTCTGCAACTCCTGGGGCATGGCTGCTTCCACAGCTGTAGTGCAAGGAGCAAGATTCCAGATGAGGACATTCAGTTCCATTTGAGGGCCTATTGGTCTCAAAGGAAGGACCCCTTTCAAATTGGTCCCAGTGACTCAAACTCTGATCCTGACCCTCCACTGGTGGCAGGACCAGCAATCTAAAACAAGGGTTCCTTTCATTCCCATTTCCCACTCCTCACCCTCACCACGGATGCCTCCCTGTTAGGGTGGGAGCTCACTGGGCGACCTGTCCACTCAGGGAGTGTGGTCTCCTCAGGAATCTCTGCTCCACATCAATCTTTTGGAACTCAGAGCTGTCTTTTAGCTCTTCAGGTATTTTCAGTTTCTGTCCAGAATAAAGTGGTTCAAGTCAGGACAGACAACACCACCACAATGTGGTACATCAACAAGAAGGGGCACTTCGGTCATCAGCCTTGTGCACGAAGCAATGAAGTTGTGGTCTCTGGCCTACTCCCTGAACACCTCCCTGATAGCAGTTCACCTCCCAGGAAGGACAATGTCCTGGCGGATGCCCTCAGCAGAATTTCTCAGGGCCATCACGAATGAGCTCTGAATCCACAGGTGCTGGGGTCTGTCTTGCCAGATGGGGCACCCTCAGATAGATCTTTCAGCCCCAGACAACCACCAACTTCCTCTCTTTGTTGCAGGCCTCCAGTGCTGGGCTCAGTCCCCTGGACACCTTTCTGTTGGACTGGAAAGGAAGTTCCTGTATGCCTTTCCCCCTTCTCTTCTTTTCAGGGTACTAGTGAAAATCAGATCTCAACCCTGCAAAGTGATTCTGATTGCCCCAGATTGGGCCAGACAGCCCTGGTACCCTCTGCTTCTGTCCTTGACAGTCCACCCTGCCCTGAGCCTGCCCAGAGTCCACGACTTGCTGGCCTGTGCACAGGGGAGAGTGTGGTATCCGGACCTCAAATCCCTCCATCTCAAGGCCTGGCTCTTGAGGAGTTAGAATTGCTAATTTACACCTTTCTCAAGGTGTCCTGGATATTTTAAAGGCTTCAGGAAGCCTTCCACTAGGGCCACTTAAATTCTAAGTGGAAGAGGTTTTCCATCTGGTGCTCTGAGGCAGATTATTCCAGAATCCGCTGATCTTCCCATTTTATTGGACTATTTGGTCCATTTAAATTCCCTAGGCCTTAGGCCAGCTACCTTGAAGGTTCATCTGGCAGCTGTCTCTGCTTTTGTGTCAGCAGGGAAGCCTGCCTCCCTTTCTTCTCACACTGTGTTTTCCAAGTTTTACTTCATACTAACCCCCCTTTTCGGGAACCAGCTCCTGCCTGGGACCTGAATGTTTGCATTGCTTAGTTAATGCAACCTCCCTTTGAGCCTCTGTCCTCAGCAGAGCTCAAGTATCTAACTTGGAAAACTGTTTTCCTAGTGGCTATCACTTCTGCCAGACGCATAAGTGAATTACAGGCCCTGTCAGTGGAAGAAGATTTTATTTCTTTCCACAGAGATAAGGTAGTCCTCAGGACTAATAGAAAGTTTTGCCTAAGGTGGTTTCAGATTTCCACCTGAACCAATCCATCTCTCTCCCAGTATTTTCACTGAGCATTCTTCCTCAGGTGAGAGGAGACTGCACAGCTTGGACGCCAAAAGAGCCTTAGCTACTATTTTGAGCGTACTAAGGGTCACAGGTTCGAATCCTCCAACTCTTCCTTACTTATGGCGAGGTGGTAAGGGGAAACCTGCCACTAAGAGGACAATTGCAAGGTGGATTGTCTCTTGTATCCAATTTTGTTACCAAAAACTAGGTAGAGAACCCCTCAGGACTGAGGGCCACTCCCACCAGGGTACAGCTGCGTCTCTAGCGGCTGCTAGAGACATTCCCATTCTGAAATTTGTCAAGCTGCTACCTGGAAGACAGTTCACACTTTACCAAGCATTATTCCCTGGATGTCCAGTCCAGGAGAGGTGCTCGGTTTGGTACAGCTGTGCTTCAGAGCCTATTTCCTAAGTAGGTCCTGACCCTCCTCCATGGAGGTACTGCTGTGTAATCTGCTATTGTTATAATATAGCAAGACTTCATGGTGTTTGAAGAAAAATTACTCACCTTAGTAATTGCTTTTCTTCTCATGGAGTCTTCTATATATCATCCACTCTCCCTCCCGCCCCTCTCAGAACTTCTACTTGGGTAGGGTGGCAAATTAGTCAAGCACTGTGTCATGCCATTGTAGTTTTTTCCCTTTACCCTCTTTCTTTTAGGGTTAGGGAACTAGGTTGTTCATTTAGGTAATATATTGGCCCCCTTCCTGGACTTGAGTCTTTGGGGGAAGGGGGGGTCCTAATGGTGCTCGTCAAAGGGGGAAAACTAATAATAATAATACCATTATTCATTGTTGTTATGGTTATTGGTGTTTCTATTGTTGTTTATATTGTTGTTATTACTACTAGTAGGTAGCCATTTGGCTAGTGTAGAGCTTTCCACACAGACTTGTTGCTTAGTGTTAGCTTCGTAAAGATCTGACAGTTTCATTTGAAACTGGCCAGATAGACTTTTGCACAGCAGCTGCGCTGTAGAACTCAGATCCTCTGAGTTAACTCCTTCCTCTCCGGGCAGTTCAGCTGCAGTGGCTGACTGCTATTGTTATAATATAGCAAGACTCCATGAGAAGAAAAGCAATTACTAAGGTGAGTAATTTTTTCTTCTACCCTCCTGGCTCTCAGAGCTGTGGAAAGGGTTCCACCCCTACACCAGGGCAAAGGGTTGTACTCCAGGTACTTCCTTACCCCAAAAAAGACAGGAGAGTGGCGGCCCATCCTGGATCTCAGATACCTACACAAGCACCTTTTAAAACCAAAATTCAAAATGGTGACTCTGGGAATTATTTTACCCTCTCTAAGGCCAGGGGACTGGCTAGTGTCCCTGGACCTCAAGGATGCCTACTTCCATGTTCTTAGCAGAAGCTCCCATCGAAAGTACCTCAGATTCAAACTGCCCTCAGGCCATTACCAGTTCAGAGCAATGCCCTTCGGCCTCACCTCTGCCCCGAGGGTATTCACAAAATGCCTGGCAGTAGCAGTTGCCCACTTAAGAAGGCAAAAGATTGCCATCTTTCCTTACCTGGATGACTGGCTCATAGTAGGCCAGTCTCCAGACCAAGTCAAACTACACCTTCAGGTAACTCAGCAACTGCTCACATCTCTAGGTTTCCTTCTCAGTCTTCCAAAGTCAGTTCTAGAACCTGTCCAGCTTCTCACCTTCATAGGTGCAGAACTGAATACAAAAGAGGCCAGAGCCTTCCTTCCTCTGGAAAGAGCAAGGACCCTGATCTCTCTGGCCTCCTCTTTCACCCTGCAGGTCTCTCGACCAGCAAGACATTTTCTGCAGCTCCTGGGGCACATGGCTGCTTCTACAGCAGTAGTGCAGGGAGCAAGATGTCAGATGAGGGACATCCAGTTCCATTTGAGAGCCTTTTTTGTCTCAAAGGAGAGACCCTCTAACCAAATTGATCCCAGTGACTCGAACCCTGATCCAAGCCCTTTAGTGGTGGCGGGACCAGAGCAATCTGAGACAGGGCGTCCCCTTCACCCCTCAGTCTCACTCCTTAATCCTTACTACAGATGCATCCCTCTTGGGGTGGGGAGCTCACATGGGCAACCTCACTACCCAGGGATTGTGGTCCCCTCAGGAATCTCTGCTCCACATCAATCTGTTGGAACTCAGAGCAGTTTTTCTAGCACTTCAAGTTTTTTCCACATCTGTTCAGAACAAAGTTGTACAGGTCAGAACAGACAACACCACTACAATGTGGTACAACAACAAGCAAAGAGGCACTCGGTCTACGGCCTTGTGCACCGAAGCAATGAAGTTGTGGTCTCTGGCTTATTCCCTGAACACCTCCCTTACGGCAGTTCACCTCCCAGGCAAGGACAATGTCCTGGCAGATGCTCTCAGCAGGATTTTCCAGGGCCATCACGAATGGCCACTGGATCCCCTAGTACTGGAGGTAGTATTTGCCAGATGGGGCACCCCGCAGATAGATCTTTTTGCAGCCCCAGACAATCACCAACTTCCCCTTTTTTGCTGCAGGCCCCCAGTGTTGGGCTTAGTCCCTCTGGATGCCTTCCTTCTCAGTTGGGAAGGGAAGTTTCTCTATGCTTTTCCCCCCTTCCCTCTTCTGTTCAAGGTGCTAGTCAAAATCAGATCTCAACCCTGCAAGATGATCCTGATTGCTCCAGATTGGGCCAGACAGCCCTGGTACCCACTCCTTATGTCCTTAGCCGTCCACCTTCCCCTGTGTCTTCCCAGGAATCACAACCTGTTAACCTGTGCTCAGGGGAGAGTTTGGTACCCGAACCTCAAATCTCTCAATCTCAAGGCCTGGCTCTTGAAGAGTTAGAGTTTGCTGACCCACACCTCTCCCAAGGTGTATTGATATCTTGAAGGCTTCTAGGAAGCCTTCCACCAGGGCTACTTGTAATTCCAAATGGAAGAGATTTTCCATATGGTGCTCTGCAAGCATATTTCCCAGAATCTGCTGACTTACCCACAGTCCTGGATTATATGGCATTTGAATACTTTGAGCTCAGACCAGCTACCCTAAAAGTGCACCTGGCAGCTGTGTCTGCTTTCTTATCAGCAGGTAAACCCTCTTCTCTTTCAGCTCATCCTGTATTCTCCAAGTTTTTCAAGGGGTTGCTTCACACCAACCCTCCATTCAGGGACCCTGCCCTGCCTGGGATCTTAATATTTAGTTGTCAGCTTATGCAACCCCTTTTGAGCCCTTGTCTTCAGCAGAGCTTAAGTACTTGACTTGGAAAACTGTGTTTTTGGTAGCCATCACTTCTGCCAGGCGCATAAGTGAATTGCAAGCATTGCCAGTGGAGCCTGATTTTATCTCCTTTCATAGAGATAAGGTGGTCCTCAGGACTAACAGAAAGTTCTTGCCTAAGGTGGTCTCAGACTTCCACCTTAATCAATCTGTGTCTCTCACAGAGTACTTCACTGACCATTCCTCCTCTGGCAAGAGGAGACTGCACAGTTTAGATGTCAAAAGAGCCCTTAATTACTACATTGAACGTACCAAGGATCACAGGTTTGACTCCCCCCAACTGTTCCTCACTTATGGTGAGGTTGGTAAAGGGAAACCTGCCACTAAAAGATCCATTGCCAGGTGGATTGTTTCTTGTATCCAATTTTGCTAGGAAAAACTGGTAAGGTTCCTCCCTCAGGCCTGAGGGCTCACTCTACCAGAGGTACAGCTGCGTCTCTGGCTGCTGCCAGGGACATCCCTATCCTAGAGATATGTCAATCAGCTTCCTGGAAAACAGTTCACACTTTTACCAAGCATTACTCCCTGGACATCCAGGCTAGGAGTGATGCTCGGTTTCAACACCTTTATGCTTCAGAGTCTATTTCCTAAGTAGGTTCTGTCCTCCTCCATGGAAGTACTGCTGTAGTCTGCATATGTCATAATATAGCAAGACTTCATGTTGTTTGAAGAAAAAATTACTCACCTTAGTAATGTTTCTTCTAATGGAGTCTTGCTATATTATGACCTCCCCCCCTGCCTGCCCCTCTCAGAACCTCTGCTTTTGGGATGTGGGTGGGCAGTGCAGTGTTGACACTTAGTAGATGCCCACCTTGTTTTTTCACCCCTCTTTTTTGGGGTGATTGGGTGTCGTTTTTTTCATTTTTTGGATCCCCTGACTTGAGTCTTTGTTTTGGGACCAAAAAATGTGTTCTTATAATTAGTAGCCAGTTGGCTAGTGTAGGTTTACAGCTTGCACACAGAACCTTAGTGAGTTTTGCTGAACAACAGACAGAGTTCTCAACCAAGCTCGTGCTCAAAGTTCCATGCCTGGCATGGAAAGTTAACTCTTTCACCTCCAGAGCAGTTCGAAGGTTGGGACTCACTGCATATATCATAATATAGCAAGACTCCATTAGAAGAAACAACATTACTAAGGTGAGTCATTTTTTCTTTCTGGTCACAGTTCTTGCTTCAAGGGAAGTGGACCTTCTTACTACTTTGTCAGGCTATTTTATAAAAAATTGCTTCAGTTCATCATTATTTGTGATTTTCTCATCGCATTACTTTAGTTCCTGGTAGAGGGAACCAGAATTTAAAGTATTTTCTCCTCAGAGCCATTTTTGTCTCACAAGTTCTAACAGAGTGCTTCGGTAGCTGAGGTCTTTTATTCAAGTCTTCAGTGTTTGACATGGCTGATAGACCCAAGAAAAAGAAACAGGAACAACAGGCTTTAAAACTTGTTTACAGCTCTTGGCAAAGGCAGACTGCCACAAGATCAGTTTAAAGAGCAGGTATTCACTTTTTTTTTCAGGTTTGGAACTGTGTTGTTAAATAAAAAGATGTGCCCTACCTCATCCTGTGTGGTTGTTTAAACAAACTGTTCTCCCAATGTGCCCTCAACCTGAGCCATCGTACAGTCTACCTGCTGAAGTGGATCCCATTTAAAAAAAATGTCCATACCGTGGAACACTGTAGCCAGAGTCAAATTGGTTTGGGTTAAAGACCGCAGACTTGGGCTCCAGCTGTGCCTTAATCTGAGCATGCACCTGAATTCCTGTGGTCGTCGGCATGCTCATTCATGTGGGGGTGATTAACAGATTAAAATATCTGGCACTTTGAGATGTTAAGCGCAAGTCTCTGCTTTCCATTAGCAGCTGTCACAAAGCACTGTTAGTAAACCAAGTGGAAGGCAACAGAGCTTACGTTATTTATGTGAGTCGGTGCACTCTGGCAAAATAAGACCTTGTTCTGTCATAAATCCGGGCGTCTCATTGTTGTTCACCACCTAGTTTCAGGTTAGTTGTGGACCCATACATGATTAACTCAGTTGTGAGGAGAATAGTGAGGTATGAAACTGATGTCCAGAGTCTCAACTGGGTTTTGTTTTTTGTTCTTTAAACTGTAAGAATCAGACGATGGTAGCTAGACTCAGTGGGTGTATTGCTGTGACTGTAATTCGGAATGATTGTCCTCCACACTTTCCCTTTCCTAATGTGGTTCTGTGGTGCCGATCCTGATAGGTTACTCTGTCACTGATTTATTTCTTTTTTGTATAGTAGCAGACTGGCTGAAGTGAATCGCTAGCCAAAGCATAGTTAAAGTGGCATGGAGGCAGATCTGGTAATCTTACCTGTGTCAGTCTTCACCATTCATCACTGGTGGGTGTCTGCCAGAGACAGGCACCCCACGGGAGACTTTTTATTTTTTTGAGGAGCGGCTAATTTCTGTCGGCGCTACCCACGAGGCCGACGTAATACATGGCAATTGAGGGTTGGCCAGTAACAGCTGTTGGGTCCTCCTCCTCCTCAGTTCTGCATCTCCCGCCATTAAGGCAGCACCCCAGCTGACTAGAGACTTCTGCTTCCTAGTGTTTTCTGCGCGACACCCAGTTTGACGCTGTTCAACATCGTCATCCTCGACTCTGCTTTGATTCTGCTACTCGAAGCCACTCAAATCCGGTAAGACCTTTCCTTTTTATTTTGTGTGCGGCATTGCGTCTTTTCTACATTTAAGTTTTGTTACCATTCCATCATGTCTGGTCGTTGGGACAAGAAGCGACCCAAGAAAACGGGTCAGCCCCCTATGCGTCGGTGTCCCTGTGGCCGACAGATTTCTGTGACCGACTGACATGATGTGTGTCTCGCCTGTCTTGGTCCTCAACACAATATGGATGCTTGTGACATCTGCTTCTCGATGGACTGTCGAGTTTTGGAGCACCATGCGTTAAAGGTCGGCAGGGCCTCGACGACTTTTAATGGTCGTCGTCGCTCGCACCGGTCCAAACACAGGACTCTCTGCCCTACCTCTGGGTCTCTTCCCAGGCCTATACGGTCCAGTGAAGAGGGGGTCTTCTCCTCTTCCAGCCTTGCTGTGGAGGAAGTCCCTACCGTGGTGCTGGAGGGCCGGCCCAGCCGGGCTGGGAGCACCACCCACTATGGGACAAAAAACACTTAAAATCTCTTTCATTTTCCACTAATTGACCCCTGAATTAATAATCTGCCCCTTAATTTAAAAGTAAGGGTGCCTTAAAATAAGTTTGTAAAAGCCCAAACCCCCTTAATTATGTTAACAGAATATACTTAATTATAACTGAGGTACAAATTAATGAAGTCTATGTGTGCTTAATTTAAATTAATCAGAAGATTAAGAATAAAAAATCTGCTGAATTAAAATTCCCTAGGGACACCTCTTTCTCCTTAATTTTAATTAATTGTTGTATTAAGAAAAAAATTATGCTGAATTTTCAAATTCTAAAAAAATATAGTGTAGGTATGCATACAACAAATACCCATATACATTAACAACAAAATGTTTATTTGAAATTTAGGAAAACTGTATATCAATTATTTTTACAAATATGAACATTGTAAAACATGTTTAGTGTGCCTATGTTACTACAACATTTTCAAATACTTATTATATGCATCAGATATGTACATTATGAAATATTTTTTTGTAATACATTGAGGCCCAGATATTCAAAGCTTTGCTCAGTGCACAAACCGTTTGTGCAGGTTTAGCGAAGGATTAGCACGGGTCTGCCATATTCAAAAGGCCAAATAGCACACGCAAACCGCATTAGCACCAGGCAAACCATAATATATGCAAGGGGCAAACTGAACATGAATACAGGCGCTATAAGATATTCAGCGGCTAGCGCTGCGCTAATGTGTTTAGCACGACTTAGCGCGACCCTTTGCATGGTGCAAATTACCACACAGGAAAAGCTGGTCTTAACTATGGGCAAACAACTTTGCATGATATTGTGGCATTGTGCGGCATTAGCGTGGCTTGTGCGACCCTAACATATGACTATGACACAGAGAGAAAGCCAGACATGGAAGAAACATTCTGCTCACTGTTGGCACCACAATGATGCCAACTGTTGCCTCCAGTCCCAGTCATGCCAGGCAGTATGTGGTGACCCGGCCCCCAGGGGCCACCATGGTAGTGAGGCCATACAACACACACCTGCAGACCATATGTCTGTGGTGACCAACAGATGCCAGCACACACATGCAGCACTGTGGGTGTTGAGCAGAGAGTGCACAGGTGGCCAGGCCTCACCACAGACCAGGTGCGGCCAGAAGGCTGGGACACAACACACA
This sequence comes from Neoceratodus forsteri, assembly GCA_016271365.2. NCBI lineage: Eukaryota > Metazoa > Chordata > Ceratodontiformes > Ceratodontidae > Neoceratodus > Neoceratodus forsteri. Next base: position 1,334,051,701 of record CM057453.1, on the reverse strand, counting down.
GTGTACATGGGCCAGTATTGGGAATACCCCAACACGAGTGTGCCTGTATGATCATACATGCCCCCCCCCCCAGCCACATACTGCACAGCTACACAAATGCCACAACACACACAGCCGGCCATGTATATGTCACTGTGAGCATCTCATGCCAGAGGTGCAGCATCTGTGGGTCACACAACAGCATAAGAGTAATATCCACTGTCAGTAAACACCTGCAAGTTGGGCCTGTCACTGTGTACAGTGCAGTGGTCATCACTACCCTACACACCATAGGCATTGCTGTGTCCCTCATACTACTGGCCCCCTTGCTTCTGTAATGTCTGCTGTGCACTGTAGCATGACCTACAGTGTGACAGTTGCATGCAGCACCACCACCACCTGTGCCTATGCTGTGTTGTCCCCGGTACAATATGCTATGCTGTACTGTATACATGTAGCCTGCAGCTATCATCATACACTGCCAAACTGACCTGCAGGTGGAGCTGTAGGTGGACCCGGCCAGCCCCTGTACTTCCAGACTGACCTACAGGTGGAGCTGTGGGACCCTGCAGTAACGCTGGGCAAACTGCATGCAAATCAAGGCATAATGAGATGCTAATCTGGATGTTTGCCCAGAGATTACCTAAGTAGGCTCATTTGCATGTCACTTTTGAATATGGCAAAGTTTAGAGCGGGGCAAACGTGTTTGCACTGGGCAAAGGGCTTAGCTCCACGCTAAAGCTGTGCAAATGTGTTAGCGCGGCGCTAATGGTTCGGGGAATATTATACAGTTTTGAACACTGTTCTTTCATATCCGCTGCTGCCTGCAGCTGTATTGAGTCCATGCATTTGCTGGCACACACATTGGCCACATAGTTCACCTCTACCTGCCTTTACGTCGCTGTACACTGTGTTGCTGTTGTGGTTTGCACTTCCTGGTTGCTATATTCAGTGCTGTCTTATTCCAGGGCTCAGTTTGCCCGGCCTTATTCCCATGCTATATTCAGAACCTGTTTGTCCTAGGCTATTCCTTTTGAATATAGCTTGCTTTGTGCTCTGGGCTACGTTTGCCCACTGGGCAGTGCTAATTTAGCCCTGGGGTAAAGTTTTGAATATCTGTCCCTGAGACACATATTACCAAAATAAAAAAAAAAAAAAGGTGTGTATAATGTAATACAGTATATTATTCTGTTTAAATGGTAGTTCAAAATTTGAATGGCTCCTTCCAGTAATTTCCAGTACTAGCGCATGAAAAGCTGGCAGGAAGAACTCATGCACTGTGATCAGGCTCATAACAGTTTAATAGAGATTAATGTTGGTCATTGGAATGATAACAGCCAATCAGAATGTAGCATTTCCCAGAGCTTTTTTTTTTCCCACTTTTTTTATTTACGTATCATTTATGCCCCCGTGCTGAGCTCTGATTCCTGTCTCTTTTGGGGATCCCAAAGTGCTTAGCAGCTTCACTCATGATGCCAGCTTTCGCTTGCCCCTCCATTGAGCCACGCTTTGCCCCCTACTGTGAGGTTGGGGGCAGGGGGATGTACCCCTGAATTCTCACAGGTTCTTTAGATGGCCATCGTGAATGCCAAGAGCACATGGATTTACATGGTCCAGTCACTTGTACATTCCAGGGCTGTTCTTTTTCCTTGTTTCCACCCCACTGGATGACGGCATCCAAGTGCTCAGGTGTACTCATGCACGATGGCATGTGGTGCACGAAATGGCCATCATTCAGACCTTGACCGGCTTATCTCTGTTGTGCTGCCACCAATGGTTACCTAGGTGGCAGCAGTGCCACAGGAGCAGTGACGCACCATCCCACAAGCACTACTGCTGTGCCAATGGGACGGCGCTGAGACAGCCATCATCCAGACCCTAACCTGCTTACTTTTGTTGTGCTGCCACCCACAGTTACCTAGGTGGCAGCAATGCAGCAGAGGTAGAGACCCAGCCTCCTCCTAGCACTACTGCTGTGCAAATCGGTTGGCCCTGAGCTAGCCATCATCCAGATCCTTACCTGCTTATCTCCATTGTGTTGCCACCCGTGGTTACCTGGGTGGCAGCAGTGCAGTGAAGGCAGCAACCTCCCCTCCTCTGAGCTCTCCTGCTGTGCCAATGGCCCGCCCTGAGCCAGCCATCATCCAGACCCTAACCTGCTTATCTCTGTTGTGCTGCCACCCATGGACACCTAAGTGGCAGCAGTGCCATGAGACAATGACCAGGGCTGCTGGAAAATTGTGGCCACGATTATATGGCGGAAAGCATGATTTTCGGGTCCCCCTGCAAAAAATCGTGCTTCTCTCAAAAATACACAATATTTAACTGCTAAGATTCAGATTAGGAAAAGAGCAGTATCAGTTTGCCACATTGCCTTTTGGCCAATCCTCAGCTCCAAGGATGTTCACAAAGTGCTTAGCAGCAGTGACTGCATTCCTGAAAAGATAGGGACTAACAATGTATCCTTCCCTGTATAACTGGCTAGTCAAAGGAAAGACAGAACTGGAGGCATGGTGCTGTGCTCCACTGCAATGATGAAAAACATCCTGGAAAGTCTGGGCTTTCTATTAAAGATAGAAAAGTCCCAGCTGGAACCCAGCCAAGTGCTTGTCTTCATAAGAGCAGATTTGGACACAACTCTGGCGAAAGCAGTCTTGCCACAGGTAAGAGTGCAAACCCTGTTGCTTTGTGCAAGATCTTAGAAACCAGGTGATCTAAGGCCATCAATGGACTTCTTGCAGCTGCTAGGGCACATATTGGTGTCCCGAGCCTGCTTACAGTTGAGAGATGTTCAGTACCATTTAAGAGGGCACTGGCATCACAGGTCAAACCCTCTGAGCCAGCTAGTACCAGTCACAGCAGGCCTGGGCAGGGCTCTGGAGTGGTGGAAGGAAGTGGGCAATCTCAGAAAAGGAATCCCATTCCAAAAACTGTTCACAACACTCACTCTGAAAACAGATACCTCCTTACTAGGATGGGGAGGATATCTGGATGATCACACAGTAAGTGAAGTCTGACCTCCACAAGAGCAGCAGGAGCACATAAGCCTGCTGGATCTCAGGGTTGTACTCTGTCTCTGCAGCACTTCTGAAACCTGGTCCAAGACCAGGCATTTCTGGTCAGAACAGACACCACCACCACCACCACTGTGTGCTACATAAACAAGCAAGGTGGCACCAGATCAACAAAACTATGCACAGAGGCAATGCGGATCTGAAATCTGGCATACTTCCTAAACACAGACATCACTGCTGTACATCTGCCAATGATGGACAATGTCCTGGCAGATTTATTAAGCAGGAAAAGTTAGGAAAACTACAAGTGGTTACTAGACCGCCAGGTGGTTCAGACTTTAGTCAGGAGATGGTGTGTATCAGAGGTGGACTTGTTATGTTTGCTTGCACGCATGTGCAAGAAACATAGTGCCATCATCCGAGTTTTTGGAGGTGTGTCAGCCATCTTCCAAATCAGTCAGTGTGTTTGCAGGCGCGGTCGCAGTTCTCCAATCAACGCTGCAGCTGTCTATGACAGCAGTTGAAAATGCAGTGCCATACAGTTGAAAGGGAGAGCTCTGCATCAGTGAGCAGTGCTACCCCCCTCTTCAGACGGAGCAGCACTCCCCCCCTCCACACGCGCACACACACGCATATTGCGTGCTCATGCGCTCCCCCCCATGCACATACTGAATGGCCGATGGGGTGCCCAACCTGCCGGCTCCACATACCCCAAAACGCTCAGGTGCCACGCTGGGAGCCCACCCCGGCGTGACACACGTCTGTATGGCTGATGGGGGTGCTCAATCCCCTGTCGGCTCCAGGCTCCCCCCAACAGCCTTAACAGCTGCCACGCTGGGAGCCCACCCTAGCGTGGCACAAGTCCGTATGGCTGATGTGGGTGTCCAATCCCCCGTTGGCTCCAGGTCCTCCCAAACAGCCTTCCAGCTGCCACACTGAGAGCCCACCCCAGCGTGGCAAACATCCCGTGTTGTCTTCCTTTAAAAAAAAAAAAAAACTGTAAACAAGAAAATGTTCCCTCGGCGGTTTCCCAGACCACCCGCGACCACCCACTGTGCACCCTACCTCCCCACACACACCCCCACCCCATACGTACCTCCGGAGCTCGGCGCGACAATCTTCGGTGGACCAGGAACATGTCTGCACTCTTCAAAGCCGACCACGAACTGAGGAAATGCCGATAAGCTGTATAATGCAATAAATAGGGGTTTTTCAACTTTAATGCATATCTCAGGCATTTTTGGGAATTTTGGCACCAAATTTTCAACATGGGGTTTTTGGGACCCCCTCCTCATGAATTCTTGAACTGTCATGGCGTTAATCGGGCCCAAAGGGTGATTTCGCAGTCACTGTGCGAAATCACCTTTGGGACCGATTAACAAAACGACAGTGCCAGCGTTCATAAGGTAGGCTCTCAAAAAGCCTATGTTGCAAATTTGGTGAAAAAATTCCTAAAAATAACGTTTCAAACACCATGAAGTCTTGCTATATTATAACAATAGCAGTCAGCCACTGCAGCTGAACTGCCCCGGAGAGGAAGGAGTTAACTCCAGAAGATCTGGAGTTCCACAGCGCGAGGGCGCTGTGCCCAAAGCTGTATCTGGCAGTTTCAAATGAAACTGTTAGATTCTTTACTCCGCTTCACTGAACAGTCGCTCCGGAGATCAGCTCCTTCAGCTCGGTTCATTCTCGGTTCAAGCAAGTATTTTCGGTTCATTTGAACCGCAAAGTTGTTATTTTTACCGCATTTGGTTTTAAAGCTCTATCTGGTAACTGTAAGTACTAAAATTTAAGTCTGTGTGGAAAATTAATTATCGATTCGGTTTTGAACCGATCGGTTGGTTTTTCTGCATTTTAAAAGTGTACAGTGGGTTTTAGAGTGCGGTTCCCGTTCTTATCGGTTCTAAAAACCGCAATTATAACGTTTTTTTCAAATACCCTGACACGGTTAGGAACCGATAAGGGTGTCTTTGCCTGGCACTGCCATCAAAAGGCAAGTTTTGGTTAGGCTGGCATTATGTCTGAGAAACCCAAAAGAAAAACTGGCCCACTGGGTTTCAACACTGTGATGTCGTGGGGACGCTTGCCAAGGCTGACCCACACACCACTTGTGTTTATTGTCTGGGGCTGACCACCTCCTGTCAGACTGCCAGGGCGTAAAATTTCCCTGCAGCCACCCTGGAGAAGAGATTGGGCCGGCTCAGGGGCGAGAGGCCAAAGATCCGCTGACCCGGATGGCCAGCCCGGTCCAGTACCCACTGGACCAGAGGGAGTGCCTCTGACCAGGCGATACTTCTCGGCAAAGAAAGGCTGGTTCAGAGGAACCAGTCCCAAGTAAAAAGACAAGGAAATCAGTAGGTCTGGAGTCCAAAATTGTGTCTCCAACTGCTGCAGAGATAGCTAAGCCATTCAGATTGTCCAGTCACTGTCTCAGGGATCTTTAGAACCACCAACAGCTGGTAAAAGGTTGGTTCGTTCAGTCCCAGTGGTTCAGGATTTTGAAGTTGAGGATTTTTATGAACCACAGGAGGGGGAGGAGGAATTTGATCAATATATGTGTGGCTGGGGGGGTCTGGACGTGCCCATTGAACCGGACATTTCTCCAGACAGACCCTTAGAATCTCCTCCTATTCTGTCTGAGTCCCCTTCTTTCTTTATTTTTTACAAAAGGTTGCAGAAACCCTCCAGCTTCCTTTAGAGGAGGCTGTGGATGAGCAAGAGGAGCCTGATTATGTGGAAATGATGGATATTCCAGAGTCAAGGAGGTTGTCTATTCCTTTGCATAAGTCATTTAGAAGCAAACAACAAAGATTTTAAAAATCCTCATTCTGTCCCTCCTGTAGATAAAAAATGGACAGAAGGTATACTTTGTCAGGCTCGGATACAGACTTCCTTACTGAGCAGTGTAGTCATGTAGGTGTGGTACAAGCTTCAGCCTGTGACAAGGCTAATATTCCTCTGGCCTCACATCCTCCTGATAAGGATTCCAGGAAGATTGATGCCATGGCGAAGAAACAGTATATGGCAGCTTCTTTGGGACTCAGGCAGGCAAATTATATGCTTATGTAGCTAGATATCAGAAATCTAGGTGGGACAGACAGTAGTTAGCCAAGCAGGCCCATGGCCAGCTGGCTAGTGAGTTGGAACAGGTGGCTGCTGATGGCATTGAAGCCTCTAAAGTTCAATTTCATACTGCTGTTGATGTTAATGATGTTTCTTCTAGGGTCATGGCCACTTCTGTAGCTTCCCTAGGTTGGCATGGCTCAGATGCACTAAATCTGTCCCAAGATACCCAGTCAAAGCTATGGATTTTCCTGTAGTGGGAAATTCTCTTTTGGGGAGCAAACAGAAAACTATATGAAAAGATGGATGAATACAGAACTACCTACAAAAGTGCCCAGGCTAAGGAGAAGCATGCCATGCCACAAAGGCATGCTCCCAGAGGTAGGGCAGGCCTTTTCCAGGCCTTTTACCAATTTCAAGCCTCCTGCTGTCTCGGCAGGGGGGGTTTCTTCAGAGGCAGGGGTAGACGTGGCACATGTAGACCGTCCCCTCCTCAGCCTAAGGCTGCTGCTAGCAGGCACCCTGATGGGGTGTCCAGGCCGATTCTCCTGTACCAGTGGGCAGGTTGGCCTATTTCAGCTGAACTGGCTGTCCCTAACTACGGACAGATGGGTTCTGGAGGTAATGAGATAGGGTCTGTTCTCAGCTTCAAACACTTTCAAAGATGAGAGCCAGGCATTTTCCACCTGCAAATCTCTTCAGAAGCCCTTGCTTTGAAGCAGAGGTTTCTGCTCTGCTGGACTGCAAAGCAGTGGAAAGGGTTCCTCCTTGCCATCAGGGCAAGGGGCTTTATTCAAGATACTTTCTTACCCAAAAGACAGGAGAATGGCGGCCCATTCTAGATTTAAGATACTTGAACAAGCATCTGTTGAAACCAAAGTTCAAAATGTTGACTCTGGCAATGATATTGCCTTCCTAAGGCCAGGGGACTGGCTAGCTTCCCTGGACCTCAAGGATGCCTATTTTCATGTTCTGATTCAGGCTTCTCACGAAAGTACCTCAGGTTCGAACTGCCCTCAGGCCACTACCAGTTCAGGCAATGCCCTCTGCCTTACCTCTGCGCCAAGGGTATTCACAAAATGTCTCGCTGTAGTAGTGGCTCACTTAAGAAGGCAAGGGGTTGCTGTGTTTCCCTACCTGGACGACTGGCTCATTGTGGGTCAGTCTCCAGGTCAGGTGAAATCCCACTTGCAAGTCACCCAGCAGCTTCTCACTTCCCTGGGATTCCTGCTAAACTTACCAAAGTCAGTTCTGGAACCAGTTCGGGTCCTAACTTTCATAGGCGCAGAATTGAACACAAGGTTAGCCAGGGCTTTTCTTCCCTCGGAAAGGGTGGACAGACTCATCGCCTGGCATCTTCCTTTACCCTGCGGGTCTCTCGACCAGCAAGGCATTTTCTGCAACTCCTCAGGCACATGGCTGCTTCCACAACTGTCGTGCAGGAGCAAGATTCCAGATGAGGGACATTCAGTTCCATTTGAGGGCCTATTGGTCTCAAAGGAAGGACCCCTTACCAAGTTGGTCCCAGTTACTCAAACTCTGATCCTAGCCTCCACTGGTGGCAGGTCCAGAGCAATTTAAGACAGGGGGTTCCTTCATTCCCATTTCTCCTCCCTCACCATCACCACGGATGCCTCCCTGTTAGGGTGGGGGCTCACCCTGGGCACCTTGCCACTCAGGGGTATGGTCTCCTCAGGAGTCTCTGCTCCACATCAATCTTTTGGAACTCAGAGCTGTCTTTTTAGCTCTTCGGGTGTTTTCAGATTCTGTCCAGCACAAAGTGGTTCAAGTCAGGACAGACAATACCACCACAATGTGGTACATCAACAAGCAAGGGGGCACTCGGTCTTCAGCCTTGTGCACCGAAGCAATGAAGTTGTGGTCTCTTACTTACTCCCTGAACACCTCCCTGATAGCGGTTCATCTCCCAGGGAAGGACAATGTCCTGGCGGACGCCCTCAGCAGAATTTCTCAGGGCCATCACGAATGGGCTCTGAATCCACAAGTGCTGGGGTCTGTCTTGCCAGATGGGGACTCCTCAGATAGATCTTTTCGCAGCCCCAGACAACCACCAACTTCCTCTTTTCTGTTGCAGGCCTCCAGTTCTGGGCTCAGTCCTCTGGACCTTTTCTGTTGGACTGGAAAGGAAGTTCCTGTATGCCTTTCCCCTTTCCTCTCCTTTTCAGGGTACTAGTAAAATCAGATCTCAACCTTGCAGAGTGATTCTGATTGCCCCAGATTGGGCCAGATAGCCCTGGTACCCTCTGCCCTGTCCTTGGCAGTCCACCCTGCCTGAGCCTGCCCAGAGTCCACGACTTACTGGCCTGTGCACAGGGAGAGGTGGTATCCGGACCTCAAATCCCTCCACCTCAAGGCTTGGCTCTTGAGGAGCTAGAATTTGCTGACTTACACCTTTCTCAAGGTGTCATGGATATTTTAAAGGCTTCCATGCAGTTTTCCACTAGGGCCACTTATAATTCTAAGTGGAAGAGGTTTTCCATCTGGTGCTCTGAGAGGCAGATTATCCCAGAATCTGCTGATCTTCCCATTCTACTGGACTATTTGGTCCATCTGAATTCCTAGGCCTTAGACCAGCTACCCTGAAGGTTCATCTGGCAGCTGTCTCTGCTTTTGTGTCAGCAGGGAAGCCTGCCTCCTTTCTTCTCACCCGTGTTCTCCAAGTATTTTAAAGGGTTACTTCATACTAACCTCCTTCGGGAACCAGCTCCCGCCTGGGACCTGAATATTTGCATTGCTCAGTTAATGCAACCTCCTTGAGCCTCTGTCTTCTGCAGAGCTCAAGTATTTAACTTGGAAAACCATTTTCCTAGTAGCTATCACCTCTGCCAGACGCATAAGTGAGCTACAGGCCCTGTCAGTGGAAGAAGATTTTATCTCTTTCCACAGAGATAAGGTAGTCCTTAGGACTAATAGAAAGTTTTTGCTAAAGGTGGTTTCTGATTTCCACCTGAATCAATCTATCTCTCCCCAGTATTTTTCACTGAGCATTCTTTCCTCAGGTGAGAGGAGAGTGCACAGTTGGATGTCAAAGAGCCTTAAGCTACTATTTAGAGCACACCAGAGGTCATAGGTTCGAATCCTCCAACTCTTTCTTACCTATGGCGAGGTTGGCAAGGAAACCTGCCACTAAGAGAACAATTGCAAGGTGGATTGTTTCTTGTATCCAATTCTGTTATCAGAAACTGGGTAGAGTACCCCCCTCAGGATTGAGGGCCCACTCCACCAGGGGTACAGCTGCGTCTCTAGCGGCTGCTAGAGACATCCCCATTCTGGAGATTTGTCAAGCTGCTACCTGAAGACAGTTCACACCTTTACCAAGCATTATTCCCTGGATGTCCAGTCCAGGAGAGAGCTCGGTTTGTCCAGCTGTGCTTCAGAGCCTATTTCCTAGTAGGTTCTGACCCTCCTCCATGGAGGTACTTCTGGTGTAATCTGTTATTGTTATAATATAGCAAGACTCATGGTGTTTGAAGAAAATTACTCACCTTAGTAATTGCTTTTCTTCTCATGGAGTCTTGATATTATAACCACCCTCCTCCTGCCCTCTCAGAACTTCTACTTGGGTAGGGTGTGGTAATTGGTGCAAGCACTGTGTCATGCATGTAGTTTTTCCTTACCCTCTTTTCCTTTGGGGTTAGGGATCTAGATTGTTTCATTTAGGTTATTTATATTGCCCCTTCCTGGACTTGAGTTTTTGGGGAAGGGGGTTCATATGTGCTTGTCAAGGGTGGTAAAACGAACCATAATACCATCAATTTTTGTTATTATGGCTCTGAGTTTCTTTCTTCTTTATATTGTTGTTATTACTACTAGTAGGTAGCCATGGGCTAGTGTAGTTTTTCCACACAGACTTTCCATCCTTTGATGTTAGTTGAAGATCTGACAGTTTCATTTGAAACTGCCAGATAGAGTTTGGGCACAGCGCCTCAGCTGTGGAACTCCAGATCTTCTGAGTTAACTCCTTCCTCTCCGGGCAGTTCAGCTGCAGTGGCTGACTGCTATTGTTATAATATAGCAAGACTTCATGAGAAGAAAAGCACATTGAGGTGAGTAATTTTTCTTATGAGCATGTTGCTTGCAGTTCCCACGCACGCCGTAGTTCAGCAATTTTTAATATTTGCACTCCAGATTTTCAACATTACCATTTTACCACACTCCAGTTATGAGCTGCAACAGCTGTCATTTTTCACATCTCGCCTGTGTCGTGTTTCCACAAGATGTAGCGCACAATGGCGAGTCAGTGTGCTAAATCAATGTATGGGACACATTAAGAAAATCGAGTGACACTGTTCATGAGCAGAGGTCTTAAAATGGCTATGTTGAAAATTTGGTGAAAAAATTCCTAAAAATGACTGTTTTACGAGTGTGCGTTGCGCAGTTCCAACGCACGTTCGTAAGTTCGCGAATATTTAATATTTACACTCCAGATTTTCAACATTGCCATTTTACTGTACCTCCTTATGAGCAGTACAGCTGTCATTTTTCACATGTCGCTCAAAATGTGTTTCCCTGATTGTAGCGCACAATGGCGCAGTCGGTGTACGCAATCAATGTTTGGGACAGATTAAGAAAATCACAGTTACACTGTTCATGAGCAGAGGTCTTAAAATGGCTATGTTGAAAACTTAGTGACAAAAGTCCATAAAATGACTGTGTTACGAGTCAGCATTGCGCAGTTTCCACGTACACCCGTAAGTTCATGACTTTGTAATATTTTCAGTCCAGATTTTTACCAGTGGCATTTTTCCACACTTCCTTATGAACAGTACAGCTGTCATTTTTCACAACATGGTCGAAATGTGTTTCACACTTTCAGTGCAGGAATGCGAATCGCTGTGGAAAATCATTGTTCGGGACACATAAAGAAAATCACAGTGACACTGTTCATGATCGGAGGTCCCAAAATGCCTGTGATGACAATCTGCTAAAAATCCCAAACTAATTAGACACGGGTAAAGGCTGTACAGTTTCTATGGACGCCGTGACTTCACTAGTTTTTTTAATATTTTTAGTGTAGATTTTCATTGCTATTTTTGCACCTCTCATGAACAGTACAGCTGTCATTTTCACATCCTGTTCGAATGTGTTTTTGCACCTGTGGCGCTAAATGCCCAGTCGCTGTGCAAAAGCAGCTCGGCTAACAAACTGATATTGCCACTGTTCATGAGGTAGGGGTCACAAAAAAACCATGTTGAAAATTTGGAGTGAAAAATACCAACGAATGCCTGAGGCGTTAGGGTTTCCGACCATAACACCACACCCTCTAGAGAATGACAAGCATCAGGGGTGTGATTTGGGATTCTTGCCTGTAATGCTCATACCATTTCACACCCTGCAGCCAGTGAGAGGCATCGAGGTATGCCTTGGACTCTTCGGCCCCAAAGTTCACCCCATTCTCCTATACCGCACCCATCTCACCGTATTTCCTGATGGAATGGGGTGCGCATAAGGGCCAAAGACCCAAAGGCACACCGTGACACTTGTCGGTGTCTGCAGGGTAGGGTGTGGTGAAATGGCGTGGCCATTATGCCTGACGATCCAAAGGCACACCCCAATGCCTGTCAGTCTCTGCAGGGTAGTGGTGTGGTTGGCTTCAGGAGCATTTTTTTTGAGGAGGAGGATGATTCTTTTGAGGAGGATGAACCAATTCCCCCAGAGGTGTCCCCTGAGCAGAACTTTGGTTCTCCCCCAGGGGGTCTGAGGATTATTCCTCACATTTTACATTTGTGAGGAGAATGGCAGTTGCTCTGGACATTGCTACCACAGAGCAGATTGAGGATGAGGAAGAAACTGAATACTTGAATATGATGGGTTTAACACCCATAAAAGCTCTTTTTCTGCCAGTTTATACATTTTTTAAAAAGGACACCCTGCAACTTTTGCAGACCCCTAATTCTGTTCCTCCTATTGATAGGAGAATAGATAAAAAATATCAGTTGGACAAGCCGGGAGCTGATTTCCTTTTCTCCCATCCAGACCATCAAGGGGTTATACAGTAGGCAGCCTGTGACAAAGCTAGAGTTCCCCTGTCCTCCCACCCTCCGGGCAAGGACTCCAGAAAAATAGACAGTATGGCCAAAAAAGGCTGTTTGTCAGCTTCTTTGGCCATGAGACAGGCTACCTTTCAAGCTTATGCTGCCCAATATCAAAAACCCCTGTGGTAGTCGGTACTGGATATGTCCATGAAAGCCCCCTCACCCTTGTCTGAAGACCTGACTGAAACTGCCAGGTTTGGGCTGGAGGTGGCTAAATACCAGTTCCAGATGGCTGCTGATTCAAATGATACTGCAGCCAGATGGATGGCTAACACTGTGGCACAGAGAAGGTTTGCTTGGCTCAGGGCCACAAACCTTACTCAGGATACTCAATCCAAGGCCCTGGACTTTCCTTTAGAGGGAAATTCCCTTTTTGGAGAATCCACTGTTGCCTACATGAAGAAAGTGGATGAATATAAGTCCACTTATAGAAGCAACTCTTCTAAAGAGAGAGCTTCTTCATTCACTGGGTCCTATGGAAGGGGGGAGGCAGAAGAAGGTGTTTGATGGCCAGTCCCTTTTTCTAGCCAGTAGCTGTGCCCCAGTACCAGCAGTATCCACAGCTGGGATACTCTAGGGATAGGGGCAGAAGGGGCTCCAGGAGGGGCTCTCAGGCCCAGCTTCAGCCCCAATCAAAGCAAAATCCCTGTGGCTCAGGCCGCCTCCTCCCTCCCTGTTGGAGGCAGACTCTCCCACTTCCTCCAGGCTTGGCTAAGCATCACCACAGACAACTGGGTTCTGGAGGTAGTGGGTCAGGGTCTGTTTCTGGATTTCAAATCTTTTCCTCCACAAAAGACAAGGGTTTACTGCTCACCTCCTCTAGCAGAGAGAACACTACTTGAAGCAGAGGTTCAGAAATTGTTACAGCTCAGAGCAGTGGAATCATTTCCTACCACCCTGAGAGGAAGAGGCTTTTACTCCAGATACTTCCTAACAACAACAAAAAATTGGGAGTGGTGGCCAATATTGGATCTCAGAGCTTTAAACAAGCATCTGAAAAAAAAACAAAGTTCAAAATGGTAACTCTGGCTCGGATATTGCCAACAATCCAAAAAGGGGACTGGGTGGCATCACTGGATTTGAGACACCTATTTCCACATCCCCATAAAGGAATCATAAAGTTTTCAACTCTTCGCTTCAACCTCTCCTCAGCACCAAGGGTATTTACAAAATGCCTTGCAGCTGTGGTGGCATATCTTCGAAGACAGGGAGTGACTGTCTTCCCATACCTGGACGACTGGTTGGTGGTGGGCAAGTCACCAGACCAAGTAAGGAATTCCCTAAGAATCACCCAGCACCTCTTGGAGTCCCTGGGGTTCATAGTAAACCAAAAGAAATCTGTTCTACTCCTGCTCAAATTTTGCAGTTCATAGGGGGCAGAAATCACTTCAGGGCAGATCCTTTTTACCCTTAGACAGGGTGCAAAGTCTTCAGTCAATAGCAAATTCCTTCAGTCTGCACAAGCCAAAAACTACAAGGCAGTTTCTGCAGCTACTAGGTCATATGGCTGCATCCACAGGCACAGTGCAGGGATCCAGGTTTCACATGAGGGACATCCAGTTTCAACTCAGAACTCACTGGAGTCAAAGCTTATTCCTGTGACAAGGGCACTATTAAGGGCCCTCTTGTGGTGGAAGGAGGAATCCAATCTAAGGCAAAAAGTTCCTTTTCAGAGAGAGAATCCCTCTCTGGTCCTCACAACAGATGCATCCCTTTTGGGCTGGGGTGCCCACTTAGGGAAGCACACAACTCAGGTACTTGGTCAGCAGCAGAGTCCCTTCAGCACATAAATTTACTGGAGCTCAGAGCAGTGTTCGTAGCCTTAAAGGCTTTCTCTTTGCTGGTATTAGGAAGGGTGGTACAGATCAGAACAGACAGTACCACCACAATGTACTACATAAACAAGCAGGGAGGCACCAGATCAGGCCCTCCTTTGCACAGAGGCCATGACAGTTTGGACTCTTGCGTATTCTTGGAAGGTATCCTTACAGGCAATCCATTTGCCAGGAAAGGACAATACCTTGGCAGATGCACTAAGTTGCATCAACCAGGCCTGTCATGGATGGACTCTAAACAAGCAGGTGGTGCAAGTTGTTTTCAGGAGGTGGGGCACTCCAGAGATAGACTTGTTTGTATCCCACCAGAATCACCAGTTACCTCTGTATTGTTGCAGATCTCCAGTACAGGGCACAGTCCCTCTGGATGCCCTGTCTCTGGATTGGTCAGGCAGGCACCTGTATGCCTTTTCCCCATTCCCTCTGGTTTTCAGGGTATTACTGAAGCTAAGATCCCTCTCAGCATCTCTGATCTTGATAGCTCCAGACTGGCCCAGGCAGCCATGGTAATCTCTTCTGCTCTCCATGTCTGTCAGCAAACCAATACAATTGCCTTTTAGGCACAATCTCCTGACCTCCAGTCAGGGAACATTGTTGTACCCGAATCTCAAGTCCCTTCATCTCAAAGCATGGCTCTTGAGGAGTTAGAGTATACAGATTTAAATCTTTCATAAGCTGTCTTAAATATTTTAAAAGGTTATAGAAAACCTTCTACAAAGAAAACTTATTCTTCCAAATGGAAGAGATTTTCTCTCTGGTGTTCAAGTATGGACCTTATACCAAATGAGGGTGGAGTTTCAGTTGTCTTAGACTATCTCACTCATTTGCATTCACAGGGTTTGCAACCCAGTTCCCTAAAGGTTCATCTAGAAGCAGTATCTTCCTAGCTTTCTGCAAGGACAAAGGTGTCAGTGGCATCAGACAAAATTTTTAAAAGATTTTTTAAAGGGTTGATGCATTTGCACCCACCTCACAGAGCACTAGTGCCTGCTTGGGATCTGAACGTGTGCACAGTATAGCCAAGCTCATGGGCCCTCCTTTTGAGCCCATGGCAACTGCCCATCTGAAATATGTTACTTGGAAAACAGTTTTTCTAGTAGATGTTACTTCTGCAAGAAGAATTAGCAAGCTCCAGGCTCTTTGCATTGATCAAGACTATATCTCATTTCACAGAGATAAAGTAGTCCTCAGAACAAACAGACAGTTTCTTCCTAAAGTGGTTTCAGACTTTCATCTGAACCAATCAATCACTACCTGTCTTTTTCACAGATCATATCAATTCTGGTGAAAGAAGGCCCCATAGTCTGGATGTGAAAAGGGCCATCAGCTATTACATGACAGCCACTAAAGACCATTGAAAGGATAGAAAACAACTATTCCTTGCATATGGGGATGTAGGAAAGGGTAAACCAGCCTCGAAAAGATCCATTTCTAGATCAATAGTCCAGTGTATCCAATTCTGCTACACTAAAGCAGGTAAAGAGCCCCCAACCGGGTTGAGGGCACATTCTACAAGAGGGACTGCTGCCACTCTCGCAGCTGCCAGGGAGGTTCCCGTGGTGAACATTTGCAAAGCAGCTACCTGGAAAACAGTACACACCTTTACAAAGCAATACAACTTAGACATTCTGTCCAGAAGTGATGCTAGGTTTGGCACAGCAGTCCTGCAGAGTCTGTTTCAAAAATAAGTTCTGTGCCCACCTCAGTGGTACTGGCAGTGAATAGAAGTTAGAATATCCTGAGCATTACTGAGGTTGAAGAAAAAAATACTTACCATAGTAATCTTCTTTCTTCCCAGTGATGCTCAGATATTCATAACTTCCCTTCCTCCCCTTACAGAACTTCAGCCTCTGCACTCCGCATGCTGGTGCCACCAAGCCATGTTGTTTTGTTGCATATTCTCTGCTTTTAATAATTTTAAAACAGGGTTTTTTTTCAATGTTTTCTCCTTTTGGAGTTTTCTTTGATGTGGTTTGGTCAAATGTTATTATTCTCCCTTAGGAGTTTTTTTCTGTTAAAGTCCATGCTTAATTAGGTAACCTCCTTTGTTTATAAAATGTTAAAGTTACATTAGTCTCCTAATGCCTGACTTCAGGCTTCTCGCAAATCTGAAGAGGATAGAACACTACAGTTGGTAAAGGCCGTATTTGAAAGATGCTCATGTGCAAAAAATTCTACTCATTTGCATGTGTTCCATCTCTCCGGGCAGTCCAACCTTCCAGGCTTACTGCAAAAAAGTTATGAATATCTGAGCATTACTGGGAAGAAAAAAGATTACTATGGTAAGTATTTTTTTCTTCTGGACTGCTGGAAATATCTGCACAGAAGTGGTTTGAGGAAAGCATCACTGAAAGTCCACCTGGCAGCAGCATCAGCCTACCTATCTTCAGGAAAGCCAAAATCTCTAGTTTCACACATTGTGTTCAAGAGATTCTTTAAATGCCTTCTTCACCTGCAGCCCCCTGTTAGGCAACCTGTTTCACCCTGGAACCTAAATATATGCTTGGCACAACTAGTGCATGCTCCTTTGAGCCCATGGCCGCTGTGGACCTCAAATTTGTGACATGGAAAACACTCATCATAGCTATGACCTCTACCAGAAGAGTCAGTGAGCTGATAGCCCTGTGCACAAAGCCTAAATACATCATCATGTAGAGGGACAAACATGTTCTGAGGATAAACATAAAATTCCTCCCTAAAGTAGTGTCAGAATTTCAACTTAACCAGTTACTCTACCTGTACTTTTTCATCCCAATCAAGTCCAGTTGAACAAAAATTGCACTGTTTGGAGGTCAAGAAAGCACTCAGTTACTATCTTGATAAAGCAAAAGATACCAGATCTGATAACAGCCACCTGTTTATTACCTACGGCGAGGTTGGCAGAGGCACATCTGCTGCAAGAAAGACCATATCGTCCAAGAATCAATTTCACCATGTCTGTCCAGGACTGGCGGGGGGTGCCAGAACTTGACCTGGCACTGACACCGACTCCAGAACCCAATCTGGTGTCATACCCAGTACCAATCTCTTTCTCGGCAACAGAATTGGCAACAGGACCATCTATGGCACTGCGAGCAGTGCCATTAGACAGAAAAGAGGTGGCACCATGGCCGGCACTGGACCGAGAAGAACCTCACCAGAGGGGGTGTCCAGACCCACGAGGGGGTACCCAGTGGGGAAGGGTGCGTAACCGGACCTGTGGGGGGGCGGCTGTCCCACAGACCCCTCCCCAGACCCTCTGTCTTGGCGAGATGAGGACAAGGAGGGACCTGGTCTCCATCAGTATGTATAGTACTGGAGGGGCTCAGGGAAGAGCTCAGGACTTTACCTTGTAGTCCCTAGTGCGATGCCTGCCTCTAAAGGTGGAGGGTGACTGACCCCAACTCATTGTGCAGATCTCTAAAGTGTGGAAGTCAGTGGAGAAGCAGGCATTGCAGTGGTCCATGTCGTGTTCTGCTCCAAGGCAGGTCCAGCAATGGTCATGCCAATCCTGGATAGACATGTTTCTCCCACAGGGGCACCGACCACTGGGGGAGACTCCATCTTCCTGCTAGACTTCTTCTTCTTCTGATTTGTAGGCCCTGGTATCCAGACATGACTGACTACAGAAAGAAACAAAACCAGCAAAAACAGGGCTTGGCGCCATAAAAGAGTCAGAAGGAAAAAAAGGTGGCAACAAAAAGCCGAAATAATTGATACGGCATCGAGCGGGTGGTGATGAACAGAACTAAGCCATGTGATGCAGTTGAAAATGGAGAACGCTCCCACGGAGTATTACTTTGACTGTGGGAAGAACAGAGCTGAGGTGGGAGGGGGCCGAAGTCTGTTAATGTTCAGCCTGCGAGTGCCATGTCATACGTTTCTCTCATGGGTGGCGCCATCTCCAATATTGGTCCCCTGCCTCTAAAGCTTTAAAGGTCTATGCTCCCACCAGGTTCTGATGCCTCTGATGCAGAACCACAAGTAATGAATGGTGAAGATATTCTGCAAGATCAAAAATTACAGTGAGTACATAATTTTCATTTCTAGACGGTTGATCTCTTGCATACCTCCTGCTATGAAAAAGCAGGTAAGCAGCCCCAAATAGGGGCTTAGAGCACATTCCACAAGAAGCACTGCAGCCTCAATGGTAGCCTCAAGAGGTATCCCTCTGGCAGATATCTGCACAGCAGCTACATAGAAAACTGTGCATGCTTTCACTAAGCACTACTGCCTAGGCATTCTTCCTGAAGAGATGCTAGGTTTAGGACAGTAGTCTTACAGAACCTTTTTCCTAAATAGGTTCCAGTCTTACCAGTCTCCCAAGGTACTGCTAGTGCTATGTTGTTTGCATTTTTTGTACAGCATCACTATTGGACTCATTGTTAGATGGAAAAAATTACTCACTGTAGTAGTGATGTTTCTTCTAATGGGACCAGTAGTGAGCCAATACAATCCCTTCCCTACCTTTCCTTCTATAACCCAATCAGAAAAAGGTTCCCAAATGAAACATGGGTTTCAATGCTCTTTTCTGACTGAACATTTGAATATGTTTACACACTTTATATTTTGAATATGTATTTTAAAATATATATATTCACGTTTACTTAAGCATTTAGAAATTGTAAGCCTGCTTATTTTTTGCAATTTAGCTAGCTAGTACTGCTCCCTTCTGCTCTTCACAAATCTAACATGGGAGGCAGTATAGCACAGTGGTTTAAGGCTCTGCGCTGCAAACCTGGAGACCTGGGTTTGAATCCCACAGCCCCCAGCTTGCATACTGTATGACCCTGAGCAAGTCACTTAACTTCCTTGTGCTCCCAGGTCGCACCTGGAAACAAGCTTTTGCTTAGTGTGCCTCTCCTGGTTAAACAATTTCCCCCTCCCCCCTGAACACTAGCAGGAGTATCGCACACAGAAACATTTGAATGAGTTCTAATTCCACAGCACCATTCTAAACTCCAGGGTAACATCTCAAAGTAGAGATGATACATTTTTTGTATTGGCTCACTATTGGACCCATTAGAAGAAACATCATTACTATGGTGAGTACATTTTTGCTTGTCTCCCATGGGTAATAGAGTAGTGTGATAGGGCCACCTATGTTTTAGAGGTGCTTACGTTGTTTGTCATCCTGGGTGGCCGACGGCTAGGAAAATTGTCCAAGTGGTCCTGCCACCAATGAATTAAATTCCAAAGGTCTAGCCTACTGGAGGAGAGTCTCTCAGAGCTCTACCATTACTGGTAAGTAACAGATCTTTCAGGAGCCAATCTTCACCATACCACTTATGGGTTTGAGACCAGAAGCACTAGGACATTGAGGGAGCAAATTTTTTGCAGAGAGGAAACTGACATGGGGTACTGATGGTGCCTGCGCACCTCATGTGTTTCTGTGCTCTTCAGCCAATAGCATTCACCTGGTCCCTCAGCATCTCAGTTCTGTTCCTCCTGCCGTCAAGTGCACACTGTGGGAGCAACAGCAGGGCCTTTCGCTGTTTAAACTGCATCACCATACTAAGTTTACAACTCTGTTTCTTCTCATTTTATTAATTTTCCAACAATGCCAAAAGCAGATAAGGGGGCTAAGAAGAAACACTGCCTGCCCCCTATTATGCATTGGTGCCCCTGCGGAAAGCAGAGGGCAATGACAGACCAGCATTGGACCTGCATGGCATACCTTGGCCCAGCTTACAACATGGATGAGTGGTAGGCCTGCTTCCCATAGACTGCTGCCTTTTGAAATCTGCACAATGAATTCTAAAATGCGGTGCCCTTGCTGGCAGTCTCACATGAGAAGTCAAGGACTGAATGGGCAGGGTACCATTCCAAGTAGCCCATGCACTCAAAATGCATGCCACGACCATGCCAATGATGCAAAAGTGAAAAACTTATATTTCATAAATAACTATAAAAAGCGTGTTATGCGACTGGTGTAGTACAGCTAACTTTTGCTTTACCAACATGCTTTTTTTAAATGTATTTATTTATTTATTAAATAAAAGTTCTTTCAATTTCATCATTAGACTATGTGGCATGTATTTTGAGTCCAGGGCTACTAGAATGGTTCTGTGTTTGGTGGTTTGATTGACCTGCCCTTTCCCGTTAAACCACTTGTATGTGAGTCTTTTGCTTGTTTTCATTGAATGGCATGGTGTCTGAATTACCCTCTCACCTATGTGGTGGGACCTCCATGGCAGAGTTGAGGCACATTAGTGGGGCAGTGTGGGGAAGCTTGCACTGTGATCACCCGTGCTGTACCTTTCTTGTGGGTAAACAGAGGACTTCAGGTTCTAGTGCTGTCAATCCAGAATCATTCACAAGCACTAAAAATTTCACACACAGAAAAAAAAAATCTTTCCAACAAACAAAAAAAAAGAAATCAGCATGATGTGATGTATGCACTTGTAGAGGCCAAGGTACGTCTCAGGCCTCCCAGGGACCCTTCCCAGAATGTCTGGTTCAAGGAAGCACAGGGTCCTCCCTCGGCCTTGCTATGCTGAGGCGTCAAGGCCATGGTGGGTAGTTTGGCGAACAGCCGGCTCCTTCTAGGTGGCCGGCTGTGAACCCCCTCACAGTCTGCCTGCCCTGAGCAGTAAACATCTTTAGTATCGATGAATGGGTCAGTGATGGCCGTGATGTAGGGGCCCCTTCCAACAGTGTTCAAGATGTTGGGAGAGCAACTGGTACTGGAGCCGTGCTGCATCTTGTAGCAGAGGTTGAGGTGTTTTTTTCCTTCGGTATTGCCAACCATACTGAGGGAGAGGACACCGCCTCTGGCACTGGACATTGCGCTGGCCATGGTGTCAGCCCTGGGCCCATCACCGAGCATGACGCTGCTGACAGTGTCACTCCTGGCACCATCCCTGGTCCTGACACTGCCTGCGGCACCCAGACAGTCTCTGGTGCCACTCCCAGCACCAGGATCAGAAATAGCTCCAGGTCTGACAGTGAACCTGATGTCAGGCCCAACACTGAAGATGGTGCCAGCTGCACCGATGGTGGTGAACCCGTCTCCAGGTCTCTTGTTGAGCCTGAGCTTGGAGTCAGAGGCAGTGCTGGCTTGGGGTCTGATTACATCCAGGAGGCAGTATTTTTACCAGAGCTGTTGGCTGACAACATCACAGGTGGGGACCAGGGTCACCTACAGGAACTGTGCAGTTCCACTCTCTCCATCTGGGGTAATCCCCCTAGGGCACTGACCAGGTCATTCCTCTGATGTAGGATGACCCCATTCTGGTAGTTCTGTCAAGCCATCTACTCAGGAGAGGTCCAGCACAACCCCACAGCTCAAGTAGAGGCCCTAGACACCCTACAGCCCCATTTTGATGATCTGCTGGACTTTTTATCTTCTTACAGGCATTTCAACTGCTATGCCTGCTCTTAGTGTGACATCATCCCACTCACCAGTGATGATCAGTATGACAGGAGTATCCAAGAACTACTTAAGGAGGGACATGCATGATTAAGCTCTTTAGCGGCACAATGTAGCACATAGGCTTTTTAAATTAAATTAAAAATGGGTACTGAGATGGAGTCTTATGCTTGTGTTTTGAGTTGTAACATACAGTAGTTGCAGAATTGATGGACTCTCTCAGTGAACAAATCAACATAGTTTCTAAGAAGAAACGGGACACACTAGGAATATTCTTGTAGATTTGTACTCATCCTCCTGGCCTAGGGCCTTTGAGGATGCATCAAGGATAGCATGGGTCATCCATTTTCTAGTCTTCCAGCCCTAGGGACCTCATACTCCAGTACTGTGCACCCTTGGGATCTGCAGAAACAGTACCTTACCCTTCTTCTGGGCTGGAGGTGTTGCAGACTCTGTCAGGGCCGAAAAACACACTATGCGTAGCTGAGGTTAACTCTGCTCAGACAGATACCTTAGGCAGGAAAATGTTTACCTCCGCATGTCACGATGTGCACTGCAGCATACTAGGCGCATCAACCTGCCTTCAGTTGGCACTTGTAGTTGCAGATTGGTCAACTCCTAGCTGCCATACTAAAAGCAAGTTTGTTGGGTGAGTCATTTGCCTTCCCTGTACGGGGCCTGGAGGTGACAAAGCATCAATAAAGAGCCTTGTACGATGCCAATGAAATGGCTTCCAGGCTTGTGGGAACTGCAGTCTGCCTCAGGTGGGCAGCACGGCTTCACCTCTCTGAGTGGCACCTTTGCCCCAGTGTAAGGTGCTAAACTCACGCTTCCATGGGGCTCACTTCTTCTTCCATAGGGCCAGGCGAGAGCTGTTGGGGTGCTCTGCTGCTTCTGTGCCACAGGAGTACCCACCTGACCCTGATCAGTCTCGGGTCCTGCCAGATCCACAAGGATCCCCTGCTCTCAGGTGTTCTCCCCCATGCAGAGGGCTGAGAGTTTTTTTTCCCTCATGGTGAGTCAGCTCCTCCCTCATAGAAAAGAGAAGCTTGGTCCTCTCACCCATAAGTGGAAATCAGTGGT
This sequence comes from Neoceratodus forsteri, assembly GCA_016271365.2. Classification (NCBI taxonomy): domain Eukaryota; kingdom Metazoa; phylum Chordata; order Ceratodontiformes; family Ceratodontidae; genus Neoceratodus; species Neoceratodus forsteri. Next base: position 1,334,029,320 of record CM057453.1, on the reverse strand, counting down.
GAAGATTGATTCCTGGAAGATACAAAAATTATGTATTTACCATAATTGTTAATCTTCTGGAATAATGTAACCCCTAGATGGCGCTATCCCAGGGGCTACTACCCCTGCCTGATTTGCCACTAACAGGTTGAGGGGCCTGGATCCAATGGCGGGTGCCTCCACCCAGAGGTCAGGGTTTGCAATAGTTAAACTAACTTGGTCACAGCCCTCTGGGACACTGCAACCCCTTTCTTCCCACTAGTGGCCCACACAATATATCAGAATTACCTTCACAGTATACACTTACCCCCAGGTCTGGTTCCGCACTGGGACCTCCTGTGAAATGAGATACAGTGCAACAATCACAGTACAGTAGTACTTTAACATAGACAAATACCTCAGGCAGTATAACTTTGCTGAAACAAGCAGCTCTGATTTATTTGGGGATATAACAAGGACAGGGAAATCAGGTTAATTAGCTTATCACTCTAATAATCTACCTATGGCTCTGTGCACAGGCCTAATCCCTATCAGTTACTGTCCTGGGTACCCAAGCCCTAGTGGCTAGTCCAAACCGTGGCAGCTGGTAGGGGCCCTTTCACACAGAGAAAAGGAGAATTAAACAGTCAGCAGTACAGTAATTCCATTTGGATTTAATGTGGCAATTCAACAGGGAGCGACCTTGAATTAGTACTCACGACCTCCAAATAAGATAGGGTCCTTCAATGTCAGCAGGGCTCACTTGAGGTACACAAACCTCTTCACACATCCATATAAAAGAAAGCACTATACCAGGCAGGCTGCATCTGTATCCCGATCGCAATTACTGCACAACACCCGGGAGAACACACAGCAGATTCAGTTCCTGACAGACCGAGTGCAATTTTCAGCAATTCTTCCAGTCTTCTACAGGGTGAGCCTGTTTTCTACTCTTCAGAGATCCTTTGATTCTTTTCACAGGACGGATTCAGTCCTAACAAGCTGCAGACGGAACTCTGGGCCTTACACGTTTTTGACTAAAACTGCACACTGAAAAGCACAGGGCTCCTTCCTTCTTCACTGCCAAAGCTCAACTGACACTCCAACTGACAAAACCGGCACTTCCTTTGAGTTCCTCCCAGTTCTTGACTGGATTGGCTGTCACTCACAATAGACTGCTGCTGTTGGTCCAAAAAGGCACTGAAGTCTAAACTACATCTCCCAGAGTCACTGCCCATACAATCCTCTTGTGGCTGGCTCAGATTATGAGTCAAGTTCTGATTCGTCAAGGCACCATTTTAGAGCTAGCTACCCCACACTGATTGGTCCAGTTCAGCAGTTCAAAACTAGAATGGGGAACTAGCAGACACAGTTCTGACTGCAAAGAAAGCAGGTTAGACAAACTGTAATTTCATTATTACTCTAAATAATTTCTGGCAAACAGTTACATCTTTCAGATAGTTCCTTTGCACTCCTAGTGACTGCAAAATGAAGTGAATTGGCAGCAGCTCGAGTGGTACTCAGAGAACACACAGTCCCCCATACAAACTAATTATGTTTGCAAGCAGACAGCTCTTAAAGAGACAGTACCAGAGGCTCTAAAACACTCACTGATAAATGGCTTAAATGCCAAACACCATTCAGGCTTGGAGCATTCAAGCAAGCTCCTGGAAGTCTTTTAGAACCCCCATTTGCAGGGGGTTACACCTTCCTGGCACTGGGAAAGCTTGGCGTCCGCGTCAAGCAAGTACTCCATAAGTTTCAACTGCAACCATATACATTTGCATTAGGCTCGACATGTAATCATCAGTCAATATATCATTTTACCAAGAACACATTTCTAGAAACATTGCAGTCGTCCTCTTTACACAGTATTACATACACATTGTACCATAACTCAAGTTACCTCTTGTACATGAAACCTGAAGAGAGGGCCCTTCCCTATCAGTTACCTTGGAGCTGGACGGGCAAGGCACCATACTTAGAGGGCAACACAAGTAACTTGAGTTAGCACTGACGCTCAGTTTGGGCAATGAGCTCGGGGACACATACACTCCTTTATGGACAACATTGAGAGGCAAATCCACAGGCCTCCCAAGGAATCATAACTGAGGTGCACCACAGGCTTTACAGCTCGACCAGTCTTTCTAGGGGAACTGTTACAGTCTCTGCACTCTGAGCCTCATTTTCAGCATTGTCCTCACTTGTCAGGGAGTCTCCTGGGGTAGAGAGGCTAGAACTTGGGGCACTTTCAGCTCCAGGAGTTACAGTTTCTGAGTCCACAACATTTGGCTCGCATGGAGAGCTTTCGGACACTGGCAGTGGACTGTCAGGGCACTCAAAATACTCTTCTTGTTCGGATATATCACCAGTCTGCCCCAATCTATCATTTTCTCCCTGAAAGCTCAAACAGTTCAACCATGCACAATGATTCCATTTCATCTGATCTGATGCTTTGCACTTCACTTTCTGGGAGCATTGGCTCCAGGATGAAGCTGGGGCTTAGACAGTCCAGAAGGCCCAGCTTTGTCTCCACTATTGACTAGGGATTGCCCTCAAACAATTGACTCAGTTCGTAAGAAGGATAGTATTCAAAGTCACTCACTTTCTTCCGATATGGACTGACAGTCATGCTCAACTGGGACTTGTGGAGGGAACACTTTAACTTTGCTTCTGTAGGTGCAGACTTTCTTGATCTTTTCTTAGCAGCAGCTCTAGTCACTGGTCCAGAGGGGCATCTTCTGGGGCTCAGACTCAATTAAGATTTGTCCAATGGGCAGTAAATGATTTCTATGCATTGTTTTACATCTTTGAATTATTCTCAGGCCTTACTTTGTACACTGGCAGATCATCTAGTTTGCCCACTACAATGAGGGAGTGGTGCATCTGTCAGCAATCTTGTGCTTGCCATGCAGTCCCAGATTTCTTAATACCGATCTCCCTCCTGGAGTTCCTGTGCTTTTCACCTTTTTATCATACCTTTCTTTGTTGGCCAGATTTCTTTTTGGCAGCCATGGTTTGAGCCAGTTGGTGCGCATGAGTTAGCTGGGCCTTTAACTTTTGCACATACTGTAAATAGTTGTCAGCTTGAACCCCATCAGGAGAGACCCAAAACACACATCTACTGGTAGTGAGCTTCTCTTCCAAACATCAGGCGGTAGGGGGAGAATCATGGCATCACTTTGGTGCAGTTATAAGCATGTACCAGGGTGCTAATTTGTTGGCTCCATCTAGGCTTGTCCTTTGGGTGCAGGGTGCCTAGCATATCTAGCAAAGTGCGGTTGAAATCGCTCAGGCTGTGGGTCCCCTGGGGTGGTAAGGAGTGGTTCTGGACTTCGCACTCCCACAGAGAAAGCATCTCTTTGATCAGACGACTCTCAAAGTCTCCCCTTGATCAGAATGGATTCTTTGTGGAGCCCCATAGTGAACAAAAGTTTTCTCACAAGTACTTTGGCCACAGTGGATGCTTTCTGGTCTTTGGTGGGGAAAGCTTGGGCATATCTCGTGAAATGGTCAGTGACCACCAGCACATTACTGATATTTCTTTGATCCGACTCCAAACTCAGAAAATCAATACAGACCAGCTCCATGGGTGCACTGGTGGTGATGTTAACAAGGGGGGCAGCCCTCTGGGAGCAAAGCTTTCCTCTGTAGCAGTGACTACAAATTCGAATGTTTTCTCATCAGCCCCATCTTAGGCCAATAGAATCTGGATCTCACCAAGTCAAGTGTTCTGTCTATACCAAGGTGCCCCATGTGGTTGTGCAAGGACCTCAGTACTGAGTCTCGAAGGCAGTGGGCAGCACTAGTTGTTGTTTGTCTACTTGTCCCCTCTGTCTACTGTTTCTCTGTATAACAGTTTATTGATCAGTTTCAACTTAGGACCTTCTTTGTATAACAGTGCAGTTCTCAAATCAGTGGAGCGAATTTGGACACATCTTTTCCTGCATAGAGGGCTTCTAAAGCTGCTTTGATCATGGGATCGCGGGATTGAGCCCGCCCGAATACTGTCATTGTCCAGCTGAGGCGGTGCACCAAATGTCTATTGCAGAAAAGTGGCATCAAGCAGCAGGTATGCAATTCTCAGAGCTCCCAAGCAATCCACTATGCAGTCCACTCGTCCGGTGGACATTTGTTCCTCCCTGTCAAACTTCCGGCAGAGTGTCGAATGTCAGGTTCTGCCAATCGGACCCAATCATTCTGGGGAACAGGCCTCCGGGAGAGAGCATCAGCATCTATGTGGTTCAGACCTGCTCGGTATTCGAGAGCATAGTCATATGTAGATAATGCAGAAAGCCACCTATGGCCAGTGGCATCCAACTAGCTGAGGTCTGCACATAGGTCAAAGGATTATTGTCAGTTTACTAGTATTTTAGCCCCATACAAGTACTCATGGAATTGGTCAACAATAGCCCACTAAAGCTAGGAACTCTAACTATGTACAAGATAGTTCTTTTCGGATGGGGTCAGGCTTACTGGCAAAGGCCACTGGTCTCAGGCCATTCTCGTTCTTGTACAACACAGCCCCAACCCTTGCAAGCTAGCATCAGTGTGCAGGACGAAGGTTTTCTTGGATCGGCATAGGCCAGCACTGGAGCATGGGTAAGTTGATATATGATCTCATGAAAGCAGTCTCACAATCAGGAGTCCAGCTGGCCCCAAATACTTCACTCGGATGAAAATACACTCTTTCAGTCTTGAGGGACGCTGACTTTTGGTATTTTGTGGGTTGGGGATACCCTTGAGTAAGGTTAAGTAAAGGCGGATCACTCTTGAATAGTCCTGATGAAGCTACCGATAATAACCACAGAATCCAGGAATCTTTGGCAGTTCTTTTAGATTTTGGGCTGTGGCCAGGTGGTCAAGGCCTCAACTTTACTTGAGTCGGTCTCTATTCCTCGTGGATACTATGGTCCCATACTTTACTGATGTTTGAAAGAATTGACACTTATCAATGGACAGTTTAAGGCCAAAGTCCTCCAGTCGGTCCATCCTTAAATAATCTGCTCTCATGTTCCTCCAGTGAGCTGCCAAACACAATGACATCATCTAGGTATACCAGGCACTCTAGTAAGTTCATGTCCCCACTGCACGCCATCAATCGTTGAAAAGTGGCTGGGGCACCTGAATCCTGAGGCATCCTCATGAATTCAGAAGCCAAGCGGACAGATAAAGGCCGCTCTTCTCACGGTCTCTGGGGCCATCGGGATCTGGTAGTACCCATCATGGAGATCCAGTACAGAGAACCACTCTCCCCGCTTAGGCAGTCCAGCATCCTGAATGGGGGCATTGTGTACTGATCAGGATAGTCCCCCGGTTTAGATGCGATAATCCACACACATCCTTACTGTTCCATTCTTTTCCTCACTACCACAATGGGGAAGTATAAGCCTTCTGGATTTGTATTACACCAGCTAACATCTTTGCAGATGCTGCTCACATCATCTATGTCAGCAGGTGCCAGGCGTCGAGACCTCTCACGAAATGGTCTTTTCGCCATAAGCCGGATATTGTGCTCAGCTCCTTGCACGCATCCCATCCCATTCCTTTAAAGAAAACACTTGGTCTCTCTGGGCAAGCTTCTCACTGATCCTCACTTTCCATTCAGCTGGCAGGGTGCACGAAATCAAACAAGTCAGGCGTTACTCTGTCATTCTTCCTTGAACTCTTGCTGCTGGGCAGCACTGCAGTGTCTGCACAATGCACATTAGCCAGGATGCAACCTCTGTTTACTCGAATGTCTCTTTCAGACACATTATGAACTTGGACCATTACCCTTCTGGCATAAGCATGGGCTCTAGCGGACAAAATACTAGACTTGACCAGCAGTCCCTCTGGCAATTTTCATCCCTGCATCCAACATTAATATTTTATTCTTAACATCCTTTCTGATACGGACCTCTCCTGTAAGGTACACTGGGCATTCGGCGCCAGGATCAGAGACTCAGGATCCTTCTTCCATACAATTCCGACCAGGTTCCTCTGGTTCTGTTTTTCAGCATCTCTCTGTGACTCATAGGCCTTCTTAATTAAAAGCGGAACTCTTAAAGCTCTACTAGTCTTTGACCCTGTTTTCATAACACAACTGTGCCAGCCTTCCAACATATGAGCATTTGTTCCAATCAACAAAGGACACCATCATGTTGTGTCCAGTGGGGGGACACACTAAGGCTAGGGTCTCTACTTGTTCGCCACCCAGGCCACGGAGGTGGGGAAAGACAGCCAAATCGGATATACCGGAATAAGGGTGAAGCCTTCTCATAACCCCCATACATGCAGTCCTTCTAATGGTTGTAAGGGTACGTCTGACAAATGCTTCTGATACCAATCCTGGAACATAATTGTCACTTGGGAGCCACTGTCTAATCACAGCTCTTGTAGACACTCCATTCACCTTTACAGTGGTCTCCATGGCGGAGGGACCCACTATTCTGGACCAGTCTGGAGGCGGTAGTGGGGGCCTGGGCAACTGACCTTACCACAAAAGGACGTGAATTAGCATTTTGGTGCCCTCACTGGGATCATGTCGTGCACCTCTTAACCACTGATTTCTTCTCCGAAGCTCTCCTTGTAGCCTATATGCAACTTTGTCAGTGTCTTTTGGGACTGGCATTCCCTTTTCATGTGCCCATCTTTACACAATTATAGCAAAACATACTTTCTGAGTTTGAGCTGGCCGAGGCGCCCACTGGGAGCCAGGGCGGGATAATTACTAACTGGAAACCTTGGTACCATCTGTCTGCGTGATAAGCATTTGGAGACATCTAGTCAGTTTCTCCACTTCCATAGTCAGGATCGAGTTCGGAGCTGTTATCAGCAGGAGATACATGGGGGGTAACCCACCCTACAGCAGATGCAGTCGGATATAGGTCAGAGCCTGCATTTGCAGGCGTGGCCTTCATAAAGGGGACTGTTTTTGAATCTCCTGGATCTCTCTCAACAGTTCATTCCCCATTGTGACATATCTTTTCCTTGTCAGAGCACTCATTGACTGCCAACCTCTGCCCTGAACTACTTGATGGGTCACCCTCAGTCACCGATTAAGTGAGCTGCAGCTATTGTGTGCAGGCCCTCCAAGAGTCGTCTTTTCTCAACTCCTCGAATTTCTCTCATTAACTCATCATGGGAGGGTGGGGATTCAGTCGATCTGCCAGGCGTAACTGAAACAGCAGTTCTGAGAAGGGCGAGACTAAGGGATCCTGTCCAGCCTGGTTGGTCCAGTTCAATAGCTGGCAAACTACCTTTCTGAGACATTCTTGCAACAATTTTCTCCAACGAGATACATGACAAACAACTCCCTTGGTACCATGTGCATCTCTTACTCTCCACCATAGGTCCTCATCAGAATCTGGGCTCATACACATTCTCGAAGGCCTCAAGATAGGCCTGTGCAGTGGCTTCAGGGTTACTGGCCGTTTAGCGGATGGTAGCCAGGAGCGGGACCTCGGAGGCTCTCACTAACCCTCTTCGCTTTGCCTTCGAGCATTGCCATTCTAGCACTTGGGGCAACATAGTCTATCCAGGTCTCCCAGTCATCCTCCCCTTGGGGGGGGGGAGGTGCCATGAAAGATCCTCAACCTCGGTAGGAGTAGTTGACTAATGGCAGGTGCAGAAAAGGGTCTGCATTGGTTCAGCCACCATTACTGGCACTGGAGCAGGAGAGGGTGTTGGGGAGGAACACAGGTGGCAAGAATAGTTTCTTCAAGTCCTCCACAGTTTTCCCTCTCCCAGCAACCATTCAGCAAATTTCTCTCAAAGTTTCAGATAGTGGTGGGGGCTGATTCCCCCGAGGTCTTCTGTCCTAGTTATCACTCTCAAGCAGTGAGGGCTCCCTCTGGGGTAATGGTCTGTGCACTTTGGAGCTATCTATGGGATCCTTAAACTCTACTAGGGCCAGGAAAGTGTGGGTGAGCAGATTAGCATGCCGACCCACCACCACAGGGTGTAAACCTTCCACCTTGGAAAGTACTCCCTGCACAGTGTCCGTCATTGATACCCAGGGGATGTCCAGGATAAGCATAGCATTTTGAGATTGATCTCCTCCCCAGTACACCCTCACCAGCGAGTGCACAGCTACTTCTGTCGGGGTACCCATTTTTTCTTAACAGTGGTTCGTAAATATGGCCACTAGAGGACACACAATCCCGCGGTGAGCCTCAAGATGTAACCCCTAGATGGCGCTATCCCAGGCCTACCCCTACCTGATTTGCCACTAACAGGTTGAGAGCCCTGGATCCAATAAGCGGTGCCTCACCCAGAGGTCAGGGTTTGCAATAGTTAACTAACTTGGTCACAGCCCTCTGGGACACACAGCCTCCTTTCTTCCAATAGTGGCCCACAGCAATATCAAATACCTTACAGAACATCACCCCCCAGGTCTGGTTCCGCACTGGGACCTCCTCTGAAATGAGATACAGTGCAACAATCACAGTACAGTACTTTAACATGAACAAATACCTCAGGCAGTATAACTTTGCTGAAACAAGCAGCTCTGATTTATTTAGGGGATATAACAAGGACAGGAAATCAGGTTAATTAGCTTATCACTCTAATAATCTACCTATGGCTCTGTGCACAGCCTATCCCTATCAGTTACTGTCCCTAGGTACCCAAGCCCTAGTGGCTAGTCCAAACCGTGGCAGCTGGTGGGGCCTTTCACACGAGAAAAGGAAGAATTAAACAGTCAACAGTACAGTAATTCCATTTGGATTTAATGTGGCAATTCAACAGGAGCGACCCTGAATTAGTACTCACGACCTCCAAATAAGATAGGGTCCTTCAATGTCAGCAGGGCTCACTTGAGGTACACAAACCTCTTCACACATCCATATAAAAAAGCACTATACCAGGCAGGCTGCATCTGTATCCGATCGCAATTACTGCACAACACCGGGAGAACACACAGCAGATTCAGTTCCTGACAGACCGAGTGCAATTTTCAGCAATTCTTCCAGTCTTCTACAGGGTGAGCCTGTTTTCTCTTCAGAGATCCTTTGATTCTTTTCACAGGACGGATTCAGTCCTAACAAGCTTGCAGACCGAACTCTGGGCCTTACACGCTTTTGACTAAAACTGCACACTGAAAAGCACAGGGCTCCTTCCTTCTTCACTGCCAAAGCTCAACTGACACTCCAACTGACAAAACCGGCACTTCCTTTGAGTTCCTCCCAGTTCTTGACTGGATTGGCTGTCACTACAATAGACTGCTGCTGTTGGTCCAAAAGGCACTGAAGTCTAAACTACATCTCCCAGAGTCACTGTCCATACAATCCTCTTGTGGCTGGCTCAGATTATGAGTCCAAGTTCTGATTCGTCCAAGGCACCATTTTAGAGCTAACTTCCCCACACTGATTGGTCCAGTTCAGCAGTTCAAAACTAGAATGGGAACTAGCAGACACAGTTCTGACTGCAAAGAAAGCAGGTTAGACAAACTGTAATTTCATTATTACTCTAAATAATTTCTGCAAACAGTTACATCTTTCAGATAGGTTCCCTTGACTCCTAGTGACTGCAAAATGAAGTGAATTGGCAGCAGCTCGAGTGGTACTCAGAGAAGCACACAGTCCCCCCATACAAACTAATTATGTTTGCAAGCAGACAGCTCTTAAAGAGACAGTACCAGAGGCTCTAAAAACACTCACTGATAAATGGCTTAAATGCCAAACACCATTCAGGCTTGGAGCATTCAAGCAAGCTCCTGGAAGTCTTTTGGGAACCCCCATTTGCAGGGGGGTTACATCTTCACCATTAATTACCATGCCCCACCCATTATCTCCCACTTAGAGCCAGGGCCTCTGGGCAGCTCACCTTTCTGGTGCTGGAAGCACCACAGTTGGTGCTGGAAATCTCCCCAGTCACACACCTCTATAGGAAGTCTCTGACTGTGTTTTTTTCTCTAGTTTTACAAAAAAAAAGAGTTGGACACTATTATGAGTAACCCCCCCCCAAGAAAAACACACCCACAAAAACCACAAAACTGGACTGAGGTTTATTAGACCCTCATATCACCAAAACCTAAAAAAAAGGGGGGGTGCATCCTTTTTTCTTTCTTGTCCTGCTTCTCTCTGCCCATGGTATATCCCCTTGTGTGTCACTCCCTATTAGTTGCTAAATACAGCCTGTGCTCCTAAGCACTGTGCAGTTTAACCCTACTTGGCAGTTCACTGTGTGTGGTAAGTGCTAATGCACCCAGCTGGATCAACTGCACAAGGAACAGGGAGGGTAGAAGAGGAGGTGGAGGTGGAGTGACTCTCTACATAAGGGATGGCATCAAAGCAACAGAACAAAAGGGCAAACAGGGAGGAGAGGAAGCACTGTGGGTCAATTTGGAGACCGGCAATGGCACCACAATCCGCACAGGGGTTGTATACAGACCTCCCCCCTCCGGGGGAGGAAATGGACAAGGAAATGATAGAAAGTATACTTAGAATGGCAGATAAAGGGGAGATATTGCTGATGGGTGATCTGAATATGCCAGATGTTAACTGGAGTGCAGTTGCAGCAGCCACTTCTAAGAGTGCAGTTATTCTAGATGCCCTACAGGGGCATGCCTTGAACAACTAGTATTGGGCCCGCACTTGAGAGAAGCAATCTTAGACCTGGTTCTCTCAAATGGAGATGAAGAGAGGATCACAGATGTAGAAGTGGGTAGCCATCTGGGAACTAGTGACCATCGAACAATATGGTTCACAATAAACACAGCAATAGAGTCCAAGCCATACAAGAGGCAAAAGTACTGGACTTCAGGAGGGCTGACTTTGCCAAATGGGTGAGTGCCTAAGAATGCACCAGCAAATGGGCAGGAAGGAGGGGTGGAAGAACAATGGGGAATAATAAAAACTGCTATCACAGAGGTAACAAGCCTTTGTGTGAAGCAAATAAAACAAAACGATGTAAGAAACCACTATGGTTCTCAAAGGAGGTGGCAGTGAAGGTTCAAGAGAAAAAGAAAGCATTCAGAAAGTACAAGGAATCACAGGAGGAACAGGACAGAGAAGTGTATCAGTTAAAGCAAAAGGAAGCTGGGACGGCAGTCAGAACAGCAAAGGCCCGAACTGAGGAAAAGATAGCCAACTCAGTTAAGAAGGGGGATAAAACCTTTTTTAGGTACATCAGGGAGCGAAGGAAGACTAAGGGAGGGATAGTGAGGCTTAATAAAGGGAGGGGGTGGGCAGAGGGTGACTGTGAAAAGGCAGAGATACTAAACAAATATTTTTGCTCAGTATTTACAAACGAAGAGGGGGAGGTACCTAAAACAAACAATAGAAACACTCTGGATACAGAAGTTGATACCAGCCCATTTACAGAAGAAAGGGTCATGAAAGAACTCTTAAAACTGAAGGTAGACAAAGCAGTGGGGCCTGATGGGATTCATCCCAGAATTCTAAAAGAACTAAGGGTAGAACTAGTGACACCACTGACTACCCTCTTTAACAAATCATGGGAGGATGGGGTGGTACCTGAGGACTGGAGGAGGGCTGATGTGATTCCCCTTCACAAAAGTGGGAGCAGGGCAGAAGCGGGAAACTACAGACCAGTTAGTTTAACCTCAGTGATAGGGAAAATGATGGAATCACTTCTGAAGGAAAGAATTGTCGAGTACCTAGAGGCCAGAGGGGCACAGGACCCAAGGCAGCATGGATTCACAGCAGGAAGGTCATGCCAGACGAATCTAATAGATTTCTTTGACTGGGTGACCAAAGTAGTAGATCAGGGAGGGGCTGTGGACATGGCCTACCTAGACTTTAGCAAGGCATTTGACTCACTCCCACACAAAAGATTAATATACAAGTTAGCCAGCCTGGGACACAGAGGGTAATAGTAAATGGAGTCCACTCTGAAGAAAGGGGGTTACTAGTGGGGTGCCGCAGGGTTCAGTATTAGGACCGGGTCCTCTTCAGTGTCTTTGTGTTTACATTGCAGAGGTAATGTAAGGAAGTATTTTTTCACAGAGAGGGTTGTGGATGGCATGGAACGGCCTTCCCGAGGAGGTTGTGGAGTCAAAAACAGTGATTGAATTCAAGCATGCATGGGACACCCATAAGGCAATTCTAGGGGGTTGGGGTAGAAAGAAGTAGGCTGCTGGTTAACTAGGATCTGCAGCTTATCCATTAGGTAGGGAAATGGGCAGACTGGGTGGGCCAAGCGGTCCTTATCTGCCATCAAATTCTGTGTTTCTATGTTTCTAGACCTTACACACGTTACATCCCTGTGGTTGCAGGAGAAGCACATCCTTTTTCTTCTATGCTATATTTTTCTGAGTATATCAGACCTTTTTGGTGCATATCCCAGTCGTCCTTATGCATTTGGGCCTTAGACCACTACCCTTAGGGGTGTCTGAGGAAATTAGCACATTTTGACTCCTTAGGCTAGCCAGCCTGGCAAGCCCAGATGCTAATTAAGTTCTCCCTTTCTTCATCCCTGATGTAAGGAAGAGGGACATAATCAAATTACAGGACATGTTGGCTGTCTTTCTGATAGGATAGAGTTGCTCCCTTTTCTCCAGGAGTCTATAATGTTTCTTAGGCACTTTGTGCCATCTCATGTACAACGGGGTTTGATTTTGGATATCACTCCTATGTATCTTTGCCAGAGTCACTTGCTCAGGGCTGCTTCCCTCTTCTTGCCACTGCTCATTACCTCTCTGGCCCTATGACCCTTCTACCCTTGTGCCACCTAGTGAGTCCTGTCCTTGTTAGTCTAAGGGTGATAATCGGGTTTCACTGTGTTATTTAGTTTTATTCCAATATCCTTCTTTCTATTCCTTTGGGCTAGACAGGATCTAGCTCTCTCCTTGTTTTTCTTTCCACTTTATTTCTCTCCTGACCAACAGAACTGAGGTGCTGAGGGAGCCAACAATGGTTATCGGCTGATGTGCGAGGCACCACATCAGGTGGGCAAGCACTGTCAGTACTTGACATCAGCTTCCTCCCTGCAAAAAATGTGCTCCTGTGGGGTTCTAGTTCCTCCAGCCCCAGACCCATGAGTGGTAATCAATGGTGAAGATAGTCTGAAAGATCAACTATTATGGAAATTTACGTGGTTTTCATTTCTTTGCACTGTGTGGGTTTGCAGATGGGGGTGATTCTGTGGTGAGATGGGGAGGTACTACCTCACAGGGTGTTTTTCCATGCTTACACCAGGCCCTACCTTTGTCTGGGTGTAGGCACTGTGCAGTTTTAGTTTAAACCTTCCATGGGAACCTTCCATCAGGAGTTATTAACCTAGGTCTTTCAACCTTGTTTGAACCCACAAGGCAGGGGTAGTAACTGTCAACGTCCACAGTGACCCACTTATATTTATTTAATTTATATCTGATGTTCCCTCTGTTTCCACTCCCCTTGGTTGAGCCTGGAAATGGTGGAGGGGAAATTAGATCAGGCACCTGACAGTGCATTTGTAGTGATTGAATTCATGGTCAGGTGACATGTGAAGTCTAATGACATTTCTACATTTTTTCCTGCCATTTTTTTAATTTTAAAACATAAAAGCATACTGTATATACCATTACTGTTCATAACTGTATAATGTGTATGTCACTGCTTCATGTCTCTCTGTAATTAACCCCTGGTCGCCCCTGAGAAAGGGACCATCCAGTCTCAGTGGGCCTACCCAGTTACCAAAATAAAATAAATAAATGAATTCAGTTTTCCTTTAAATAACAGCATAATCACTAACAGTGGCTTAATTTTCTCAAGGCAACAGGGGGCATCGCTGCTGTGACTGGAGTTCAGGAGGAGGAAGAGCCATCTGATCCAATGTTTCTCACAGAACTGATATTAGAAATCCAAGCATTGCTGTTTCAACCTTCCTTGGAGGAATTCCAGGTTTGTATCAAGATTTGCTCATTCGTCAAAACTTACAATTAAGCTATAGTATTTTTTTCATGTCATCATAAATTCATAACTGCATGTGTCATATTTTGGTTATTACCCTGTTTCTGATCCACAGATGTAAGAGAACTGTATTTATTTTTCTTATCAGGACGGTATTGCCGACACTGTTACACACTTTCAGGAAACTGTGCTTTCAGTTGCTAATCTTGTACCAGACCCGTATTTCAATGCCTTCACACAACCTGTTATCAACAACAAAACTGAAGAGAAAACCTGTGGTGATGGACCCAGTTTAGCTACAATGTTTGAAGATGATAAGCATTTGCTGTCCATTACTCAGAAGATAAAGGTATATGTTCTAGCACTTCAAACCTGAATGCTGTCTCATACAATGTACTTAATTGAAAGTTGGTGATCAGGAAAGGCATGCTGATCCAAGGCTCATTTCCAGCTGTGACCGGGGGATGGAACAGATAAGGCAAACACAGCAGGGACACAGTACTCGGTTAATGAATTACATAGCCCTGACACAGTTCACAGTTACAGTAAAGTGAAACAGAGTACATGATTAAAACAGGGTGAGTACAGTAAGAACAGGCAGCAAATATCAGGCATTTCAGCCACACCTACGCAGGGGTAGGAGGGAAATGTAAGGGGGTGAGTCAAGTAGAGGGAAAACAGGAGCATGGGGGGGAGGAAAGGAGGTTCAGCTGGCACCTGAGGCAAACAGGGGAGGAAGTGAAATGGAGGGAGGATGGGAGTAGTTTCCAGAGTGAAGGTTGATGATATAGCCTGGCCCGGTGGCACTGAGGGTTGAGGCACTGGACTGGGTTCGGGAACGAGCTTGGGCGCCGGGGGTTGGCAGGGGAGGGAGAGGATTGAATGTCTGGTGGACTGCTCTCCTCTCCCTGGGGAGGGATCCAGAGCTCACTGACGCAGTGGGGACCCCCGGTGGAGACCGGGGGCATAGCTAGCGTGGAGCAACAAAGGGTGGAGCGCTGGCAGATGTCTACACTAGCTGTGCAGACGCTATTGCACACTCGCCTCCTGGGGAAACCTAGAAGAGAAAAAATCCTCACACCTTGATAGACGACGGCTCCCTCAGTGCCGCCGCACTGCCACATGCCATTACCGACCTGTCTCCACCCTCTCTGCCCTTCCACCATCTCGGGTCGGCAAACTGGATTATAGATAGAGTGCTGGAGGAAGGTCTCACCTCAGGGGACCCAGAGCTCGAGGGTTTCCCAGTCGGTGGAGGGCAGCTACCCCTGAGGGGGTAAGGGACCAGTGAGCGTAGAGAGGTGAGTAGGGGCAGCTTGAGAGAGTTCCAGGTTCAGCAATGTATAAATAAAATCCAAAAAAAAAAGAGATGATAGGAAAAGGCTGATTGCCTAACAGAGGAGTGGGGATGAGGAATGGCGAAAGTGTGAGGATTCCTGGTGTGGAGGGAGCAAGAGATAGAAGGGATGAGGAGAGGTAAGAGGAAAGGGACCCAAGCCAATGTCTGGATATGAATGAGGCACAGTGGTTCTGGCTACGTGAAGGTAGAGGAAGAATGGATAGAGAGAAGTAGTGAGTAGTAAAAGTGAGTAATCCAGGATTAATAGATGTCTAGTAGTAGTAGTAATAGAGATTATTGATTTTGGGCACCCTTCCCCATAGGCTCAGGGTGCCCTTACAATAGAGTGAACACAAACAGCAATCAGGAAACAGTCACATAAAATATATAAAATCCATAAATAAATCTCAATAAAATCAGACATATTAATTCCCATGCTGCCTAGCAGGCCAGAATAGATTCCTCAGGTCTCAAAGGCCTGTTCAAAAAGGAAGGTTTTGAGGTGTTTGTTAAAAATCTCAATGGATGGTGCCTCCCAGAGGTACCCCGGCAGCGAATTCCAGCGGACCGGGGCTGCCACTTCAAATCCCCGGTCCCCGAAAGATTTTAACCTAGCCCTAGGGACCTCCAGGAGGGCCTTTCCAGCCAATCTAAGAAAGCGAGACGGGGTGTAGGGATGCAGAAGCTCCTTTAGGTAGCCCAGACCCAGTCTGTATAAGGCCTTATAGGTCAAAAGACCTACCTTAAAGGTGATGTGCCAGTGCACTGGCAGCCAATGCAGTTCGCACAGCACTGGTGTAATGTGACTGAACCTCTAGTGACTAGTCAACAACCGGGCTTCTGCATTCTGCAGAAGCTGCAGGCGTTGTATTGCACCTCCTCTGACCCTGAGGTAGAGCGTGTTGCAGTAATTGAGCCTCGAGGTGATGAACACATGTACCAGAGTGGCCAGGTCATCAGGGGAAATAAGGGATTTGATTTGGATGATGTTCTGGAGATGGTAAAAACCAGTCCGGACAACAGCTGACACCTGAGCTTAAAGTGTCAGCTCATTGTCCAGAACAACGCCCAAATTCTTCACCTTAGGGAAGCCACCAGTTCTTTGGGGCTGATGAAGAGCCTCAACCTATCACCAGAGGCCACCATTCTTCTCCTTTGACCTGGCTCAACCACCAGCACTTCAGTCTTCCCAGGGTTAAGTCCCAGCCAGTTTGTCGACATCCAAGCCAGGATCTCAGCCAAGGAATCCTTCAGCACATCAACAACATCAGCTCTCCCAGGTGTGAAGGACAGGTAGACCTGAGTATCATCAGTATAGCAATGAAAACTCAGTTCATACCGCCTTGTGACCTCGCCCAGGGGCAGCATATACACTGCGAACAACATGGGGGAGAGAACAGAGCCTTGGGGACTCCACAGGGTAGGTCCGTCGGGCTTAAGGAATAATTCCCCAATATCACCCTCTGAGACCTGCCCCGGAGAAAGGACTCAAACTAGCTGATGACCTTGTCGGTGAGCCCTACATACTTCTGCAGCCTATCCAACAACATCCCATGGTCCACAGTATCAAACACTGATGAGAGATCGAGAACAAGAATTGATCGCTCTGCTCTATGCCTCACCCTGAGCAAGTCATTCAAGACCTTAACCAACATGATCTCCGTGCTGTGCATGGCCCTTAAAATCCAGACTGGAATGGTTTGTAAATCTGGAAGTCCACGAGGTGACTCTTAAGCTGCTCCACGACCACCTTCTCAAGAACCTTCCCCAAAAAGGGGAGGTTCAAGATAGGTTGGTAGTTCGCCAAGACATCAGGGTCCAAAGATGTTTTTTTTTCAGCAGGGGCTTAACCAGAGCCTGTTTAAGGGACTCCGGAAAAAAAACACCGACAAGGAACTCCCGACAATCTCGGCAAAAACCAGACCCAGAACCTCTACGCAGCCTACAAGTAGCCGCGTCGGACCCAGGTCATGGTTGCAGAACACTGGTTTAAACCCCAAGATCACCCCACAGACCTCCACCATCGTCACTGGCTGAAACTTTCTCCAGGGTGACTGAATGCATACGCCCACCCGGGGGCCCGCCACTGTTGGAGAATAGTATTCCACTTGGAGAAATCTCATCCCTAACAGAGGACAATCTGTCTGAGAAGAATCGAGCAAACTCCTCACACTTGCGAGCTGAATCAGTTCTCACGGGTTCCAGACAAGCTAGATGTAATAACCTGTCTACAACCCGAAAGAGCTGAGTCAGTCGGTTCTTCCCAGCTGCAATCATCCTGGACATAAAGCTGCCTTTTTTTGGGTGATTGCATTCTGATGCTCATCATAATGAGCAATCAGAGCAGGCCTGTCTTCCTGGGACCTGGTTTTCCCACAGTGCCTCTCCAGCCTCCACCCCCTGCTTTTCAGGGCTCTCAGCTTACCCTCAAACCATGGCGAGCCAAGGCGCGAAACCAGTGGACGTACATGGATCAGCGCTACGTGATCCAGGGCCTCCACAACAGTCCTATTATAGGCCATCACAGTGGACCCCAGACCATCAGTGCAAGCCTCAAGCACAGACGAAATGTCCAGTTCCACCATCAGTCCCTCTGGTTGTAACCATTTTAAAGGGCAGAACTGAACCATTTCCATAGGGGAAGGGACATTTAGGGGGGCTAGTTGTTGCAGATGGAGTTTTCCTTCATATGTGTGTGTCTGTACCAGAAGGACAAAATTGTTTGACTCAGGGTAGATCTTTATTGTTGAAAATTAGAAAAGTACTAGTTGATTCTAGCAAATCGCTTTTGCAGATAAATGTGTATAGATTGATTTGCTAAAAAGTGAATCAGTTTGGTTATGAAAAACGGATGGGATTCATTGACCTACCCATTGGTAAAGGAGTTCCAATTCAGTTCAACTGAAGCCTTATTTTCATTTGTGCCAAAAACTGGTAGATACATGCATAGATACATACATAGATGCTGTTGGCAGATAAGGACCACTTGGCCCATCCATTCTGCCCATTAAGCTGCCTAACGAAGCGTCCAGTGACCCTATCTGGTCATTGGCTTTAACTTTTTCTTCCTATCTCTATTATTCCTTTATTTCTATTCCATGCATGTTTGAGGCACGCCACTGTATGGGCTGCCACCACCTCCTGGGGCAGGCTATTCCATGCATCCACCACCCTTTCCATAAAAAAGAACTTCCTAACATTTCCCCTTATGTGGCCACCCGTCAGTCTCATGTCGTGTCCTCTTGTCCTAGCACTACTATTAATCTGGAATATGTTGTCCCCTTCCACCTTGTCAATGCCCTTGAGGTACTTGAATGTTTCTATCATGTCACCTCTCTCCCTCTTTTGTTCCAGCGTGTACAAATTGAGGTACCTCACTCTTTCCTTGTAAAGCTTGCGATCTAATCCCTTTACCACTTTGGTCACCCTCCTCTGCACCATCTTTGTTTTGTCAATGTCCTTTCAAAGGTGTGGTCTCCAGAACTGTACACTGTATTCAAGGTGAGGTCTCACAAGGGTCTTGTACAGTGGAACTATTACCTCCCTCCTACGGCTTGTGATTCCCCTTCCAATACACCCAAACATCCCACTGGACCTTTCCCACAATCTTTGCCGTCTGCCTAGCAGCCTTCAAGTCATCTGTGATTATAACCCCCAAGTCCCTCTCCTCCTCCTTGGTTACTGTCAGCAGCCCCCCAACCTGTAACTCGCCACAGGGTTCCTGCTCCCCACATGCATGATTTTGCACTTCTTTGCGTTAAACCTCAGCTGCCATGTCCCTGACCATCTCTCCAGCAGTTCCAGGTCTTTTCTCATCCTTTCCACCTCCTCTGGAATAGCCACTCTGTTGCAGATCTTGGTGTCATCCACAAACAGGCAAACCTTTCCCTCCAGCTCATCTGCATTGTCACTGATGAAGACATTGAAGAGGACTGGCCCCAGAACTGACCCCTGAGGTACCCCACTGGTCACCTCCCTTTCGTCTGATTGGGTTCCATTCACCACTACCCTCTGTTTTCTGTCCCTTAACTAGTTTGCAATCCAGTTCACCACCTTGTGTCCCGACCCCAGGCTGCTTAGCTTGTTGACCAGTTTCCTATGCGGGACCATATCAGAGGCTTTGCTAAAATCAAGGTGGGCAATGTCTACCGCCCCCCTATCTACTGCCTTTGTCACCCAGTCAAAGAAATCTATCAGATTAGTTTGACAAAGTCATCACGCAGAGAACCCATGTTGCCTGGGATCCACCAGTCCATTGGCTTCCAGGTGTTCCACTATTGTTTCCTTAAGGAGAGCCTCCATTATCTTTCCAACTACAGAGGTTAGACTAACTGGCCTGTAGTTCCCCACTTCTTCTTTACTACCGCTCTTGTGAAGAGGGACAACGTTTGCCCTTCTGCAGTCCTGTGGGACCACTCCAGTGTCTAAGGACTCACTGAACAGGTCTGCCAGAGGGGCGGCCAGTTCAGTCCTCAGTTCCTTTAGGACCCTGGGATGTATGCCATCTGGACCCATGGCGTTTTCCAGCTTTAGCTTCGCCATTTCTTCTAGGACCCTTTGAAGTCCAGCTGCTGGCCCTGCCCACCCCCTTCCACAGTGAAGACTGAACAGAAATATTTGTTCAGGATCACTGCTTTTTCCCTGTCTCCCTCCACTACCCCCCACTGGCCCCTCTATCTCTTGCTCCCCCTTTGCCTTCCTTCTCTCGCTAATATACCTGAAGAATGTCTTATCTCCTTTTTAACCGATTGAGCAATTCTCTCCTCCGCTTGTGCCTCTCTCAGACACTTCCGTACATTTCTTGCCCTCACCCCTTTGTGTCTCCTTATACTTCCTGAAGGCTAGCCTCTTGGCCTTACTTTTCCCACCACCCCGAGAACCAAAGTGGTTTTCTTCTCCTTTTATGCTTGTCTGTTGACCTAATGCATTGTTTTGTTACCTCCGCTATTGCCTCCTTGATGTGTGCCCATTTCTCCTTAACGTTCCCACCTATCCCCCTCTTTTCCAGTGTTTCTTTTAGCTGTAGTCCCATACCAGTAAAGTCTGCCCTTCTAAACTCTAAGACTTTTGCTTTAGTATGGGTTGACTGGATCCCTGTGTCCACTTTGAACCACACCATATTGTGGTCGCTGGACCCTAACTGACCTTCCACCCTAAGATCTGCTACCCTGTCCCCATTGGTCAGCACCAGGTCCAGGATTGCCCGCTCCCTAGTAGGTTACTGAACCAGTTGCCTAAGGCCAGCCCCCTCAAGGGAGTCCACGAAGTCCTGTGTCCTTGCTGAGGCCCCTGCTGGGATGGACCAGTCTACCTCCGGCATGTTAAAGTCTTCCATTAGCAGTACCTCCCCTTTTGCTGCCATTTAATGCATGTTTTCTAGCAGCTGCTTGTCAATTTCCTTGGCCTGAGCCAGGGGTCTGTAAACAACCCCTGTGCAAATGACTGTTCCATTGCCTGGCTCGAGGGTGACCCAAACTTCCTCCGTTTGCTCATGCCAGTTTTGAATTTCAGTCACCTTTATGCTGTCTTTGATGTAGAGGGCAACCCTCTCAAGAGAAGTGATTTAAAACAGCTTGATGCAGTAATTTGGGTTTAGTAGCCAAAACAGGCATGTACTAACCCTATTGTGCAAAAATACATTACATTAATTGTAATATTGAATATGGCTGCATAATGTCCCATGATGATATGCTGCTTATAATTCATGGAGAAGAAAGGCTCAAAGCATCAACAAAAACAAAAAAACAAAGATTTCAAACAACATGAAGTCTTGCTATATTATGACAAGTGCAGTTTGTCCCACCACTAGAACTGCTCCGGAGGTGAAAGAGTTAACTTCCATGCAGAGCATGGAGCTTAAGCCTGACTCGGTTAAAACTCTGTTAGGGTGGTTTCAAACCGAAACCGTCAGATTCTTTACTCCGCTTCACTGAACAGTCACTTGAGATTCCTCCTGTTGCTCGGTTCATTTCTTGGTTTAAACGCTATTTCTCGGTTGAATTTAACCGCGATTTAATTATTTTAACCACAAAACCGATTGGTTTAAGCTCTGTCTATGGTATTGTAAGTAATAGATAGGTTTTTCTTTGTGGAACTTGTAAATTGTTATCGGTTCGGTTTGAACCGATCGAATTATACTAAACTTAGTTTTAAAGCCTTTTAAGGCTTGTTAAATCTGAGTTCCTGGTTCTTATCGGTTCTAAAAACCGGTTCATTACGGTTTTCCACGACCCGTGATCACGGTTTGGAACCGATAAGGGTGTCTTGCTCTGTACGGCCATTAAAGGGCAAGTTTGTTGGTTAGGCTGGCATCATGTCTAGAAACCCAAAAGAAAACCAGGCCCACTGGGTTTCAGCACTGTAGTGTCTGTGGGAAGCCTTTGCCAGGCTGACCCACACCACATGTGTCTATTGTCTGGGGTTTGACCACCTCAATTCAGACTGCCAGATTTGTAAAAATTTCCCTGCAGCCACCCTGGACAAGAGAGTGGGCAGGCTCAGGGAATGAGCCAGCCCGGTTCAGTGCCAACCGAACCGGAGGGAGTGCCCTCTGACCAGGGCGAGACTTCCTCGGGCAAACGAAAAGCTGGCTCTGAGGAGCCAGGTCCAGCAAAGAAAACTAAAAAATCAGCAGGTTTGGAGTCCAAAATTCCTTCTCCAACTGCTGCAGAGATAGCCAGGGCAATACAGATTGTCCAGTCTCTGTCCCCGGTTCCCTCCGAACCGCCACTGTCTGGCAAAAGATCGGTTCGGTCGGTTCCAATGGTTCAGGAATATGATATAGAAGAGTTTTATGAACCAGAGGAGGGGGAGGAGGATTATGATCAGTGTGAATGTGACTTTGAAAGTCTGGATATGCCCATTGAACCAGACATCTCCCCAGACAGACCTTCAGGTGAATCTCCCACTAGGCTTTCTGAGTCCCCTTCTCATTTTTTGTTTTATAAAAAGGTTACTGAGACCCTCCAGCTTCCCTTAGAGGAGGCTTTGGATGAGCAAGAGGAGCCTGACTATGTAGAGATGATGGATATCCCAGAGTCCAGGAGATTGTCCATCCATTTGCATAAATCTTTAGGAAACAAACAATAAAAATTTTAAAAGCTCCTAATTCTGTGCCTCCTGTAGATAAAAGATGGACAGGAGGTACACTTTAGTCAGGTCCTGATACAGATTTTCTTTCACAGCAATGCAGTCATGTTGGGGTAGTTCAGGCTGCAGCCTGTGGTAAAGCTAATATTCCCCTGGCTTCACATCCTCCTGACAAGGACTCCAGGAAGATTGATGCCATGGCCAAAAAACAGTACATGGCAGCATCCTTGGGGCTCAGACAAGCAAACTATATGGCTTATGTTGCGAGATACCAGAAATCTAAATGGGATACTGTCTTGGCCTTAGCCAAACAGGTCCCTGGCCAGCTTGCAAAGGAGCTGGAGCAGGTGGCTCTTGATGGTATTGAGGCATCTAAGGTGCAATTCCATGCTGCAGTGGATTCTAACGATGTATCCTCTAGAGTCATGGCTACATCTGTGGCTTTTCGAGATTGGCCTGGCTCAGGTGTACTACTTTGTCACAGGATACCCAGTCTAAGGCTATGGATTTTCCTGGGTGGGAAATTCTCTGTTTGGGGAGCAGACAGAGAATTATATGAAGAAAATGGATGAATATAGAACCACTTATAGGAGTGCACAAGCCAAGGAACGGCAAGCCACTCCTCAGAGGCAGCACCCCAGAGGTAGGGGCAGGCCTTTTCACAGGCCTTTTTACCAGACCCAAGCCTCCTCCTCTTCAGCCTATGCACAGAGGGGTTCTTCAGAGGGAGAGGCAGGCGGAGTGCAGCAGAGCCTTCTCCACCCCTCAGCCTAAAGCCCTTCCAAACAGGCACCTGATGGGATGCCCAGGGTCGAGCTCTCCATTACCTGTAGGGGCAGGCTGGCTACTTCAGTCCAGGACTGGGAGTCTTTAACTTCAGACAGGTGGGTCCTGGAAGTAGTGAGCCAGGGTCTGGTTCTCAGCTTCAAAAATTTCCAAAGATGAGAGCCAGATCTTTTCCACCTGCAAACCCTTTAGAGACTCTTGCTTTGGAAACAGAAGTCTCAACCCTCCTGGCTCTCAGAGCTGTAGAAAGGGTTTCATCCCCACACCAGGGCAATGGTCTGTACTCCAGGTACTTCCATACCCCAAAAAAGACAGGAGAGTGGCGGCCTATCCTGGATCTAAGATATCTAAACAAGCACCTTTTAAAACCAAAGTTCAAAATGGTGACACTGGGAATGATTTTACCCTCCCTAAGGCCAGGGGACTGGCTAGCCTCCCTGGACCTCA
Organism: Neoceratodus forsteri; assembly: GCA_016271365.2. Lineage (NCBI taxonomy): Eukaryota > Metazoa > Chordata > Ceratodontiformes > Ceratodontidae > Neoceratodus > Neoceratodus forsteri. The sequence continues at coordinate 1,334,005,866 of CM057453.1, read as the reverse complement.
AGGATGCCTACTTCCATGTTCTTATCAGAAGCTCCCATCAGAAAGTACCTCAGATTGAACTGCCCTCAGGCCATTATCAGTTCAAACAATGCCCTTCGACCTCACTTCTGCCCCAAGGGTGTTCACAAAATGTCTGGCAGTAGCAGTTGCTCATCTAAGAAGGCAAAAGATTGCCATTTTCCCTACCTAGATGACTGGCTCATTGTGGGTCAGTCTCCAGACCAGGTCAAATCACACCTGCTAGTTACCCAGCAGCTGCTTACCTCTCTGGGCTTTCTTCTCAATCTTCCAAAGTCAATTTTGGAACCTGTCCAGGTACTCACCTTTATAGGCAAGAACTGGACACAAAGCAGACCAGAGCCTTCCTTCCCTTGGAAAGGGTAAGGACCTTAGTGGCCCTGGCCTCGTCCTTCACTCTGCAGGTCTCTCGACCAGCAAGGCATTTCCTGCAGCTCCTAGGACACATGGCTGCCTCCACAGCTGTAGTGCAAGGAGCAAGATTTCAGATGAGGACATCCAGTTCCATTTGAGAGCTTTCTGGTCTCAAAGAGAGATTCCCTATCCAAGTTAATCCCAGTGACTCGACCCTGATCCAGGCCCTTCAGTGGTGGCAGGATCAGAGTAATCTGAGACAAGGGGTGCCTTTCATCCCTCTGTCCCACTCCTTGACCCTTACTACAGATGCATCCCTCTTGGGATGGGGGGCTCACATGGGCGACCTCTCCACCCAGGGGTTATGGTCCCCTCAGGAATCTCTGCTCCACATCAATCTGTTGGAACTCAGAGCTGTTTTTCTAGCACTTCAGGTTTTCTGCATCTGTTCAGAACAAGGTGGTACAGGTCAGAACAGACAACACCACTACGATGTGGTGCATCAACAAAGAAGGGCACTCGGTCTTGACCTTGTGCACCGGCGATGAGTTGTGGTCTCTGGCTTATTCCCTGAACACTTCCCTCATAGCAGTTCACCTCCCAGGCAAGGACAATGTCCTGGCAGATGCTCTCAGCAGGATTTCCCAGAGCCATTACGAATGGTCACTGGATCCCCTAGTACTGGGGATAGTGTTTGCCAGATGGGGCACTCCTCAGATAGATCTTTTTGCAGCCCCAGACAATCATCAACTTCCACTGTTTTGTTGCAGGCCCCCAGTGTTGGGCTCAGTCCCCCTGGATGCCTTTCTCCTCGATTGGGAGGGGAAGTTTCTTTATGCCTTTCCCCCCTTCCCTCTCCTGTTCAAAGTACTAGTCAAAATCAGGTCTCAGCCCTGCAAAATGATCCTGATTGCTCCAGACTGGGCCAGGCAGCCTTGGTACCCACTCCTTCTGTCCTTAGCAGTCCATCTTCCCCTGTGTCTCCCCAAGGAACCACAATCTGTTAACCTGTGCTCAGGGGAGTTTGGTATCCGAATCTCAAATCCCTCTACCTCAAGGCTTGGCTCTTGAGCAGTTAGAGTTGCTGATCTACAACTTTCTCAAAGTGTTCTCAAAATCCTGAAGGCTGCTAGGAAGCCTTCCACCAGAGCTACCTATAACTCCAAGTGGAAAAGGTTTCCATATGGTGTTCTGGGAAACATGTTTCCCAGATCTGCTGATCTACCCAGTGTATTGGACTATATGGTCCATCTTAATTCTTTGGGACTGAGACCAGCTACCCTGAAAGTGCACCTGGCAGCTGTCTCTGCCTTCATTTCAACAGGAAGCCCTCTTCTCTTTCTGCTCACCCTGTATTTTCCAAGTTTTTTAGGATTGCTTCATACCAATCCTCCATTCAGAACCCCTGCTTGACTTGGGATCTTAATGTATGCATTGCTCAGCTGATGCAACCCCCTTTGAGCCTCTGTCTTCGACAGAGCTTAAGTATTGACTTGGAAAACTGTATTTCTGGTAGCCATCACTTCTGCCAGGCGTAAGTGAGTTACAGGCTTTTATCAGTAGAGACTGACTTTATTTCCTTTCACAGGGATAAAGTAGTCCTCAGGACTAACAGGAAGTTTTGCCTAAGGTGGTTTCAGATTTCCACATTAACAATCTTCACTTCCAGTGTTCTTCACTGACCATTCCTCCTCTGGTGAGAGGAGCTGCACAACCTAGATGTTAGAGAGGCCCTAAGTTACTACATAGAGCGTACCAAGGGTCACAGGTTTGACTCCTCAACTGTTTCTCACTTATGGTGAGGCTGGGAAAGGAGACCTGCCACTAAGAGATCCATTGCCAGGTGGATCATTTCTTGTATCAATTTTGCTATCAAAAGCTGGGTGAGTTCCCCCCTCAGGCCTCGGGACTCACTCTACCAGAGGTACAGCTGCATCTCTAGCTGCTGCTAGAGACATCCTATCTTGGAGATATGTCAAGCAGCTACTTGGAAAACAGTACACACTTTCACCAAGCATTACTCCCTGGATATTCAGGCCAAGGAGGGATGCTCGGTTTAACACAACCAGTGCCCCAGAGCCTATTCCTAATGAGTTCTGTCCCTCTCCATGGAGGTACTGCTGTGATCTGCACTTGTCATAATATAGCAAGACTTCATGTTGTTTGAAGAAAAAATTACTCACCTTAGTAATGTTGTTTCTTCTAATGGAGTCTTGCTATATTATGACCTCCCCCCCAGCCTGCCCCTCTCAGAACTTCTACTTTGGGTATGGGGTGGGCAGTCCTCTGTTGGCATTTATTGATGCCCTCTTTCATGTTTGGGTGTTGTGTTTCTTTAGTTATTTTATCTTATTTTTCTGGTCCACTGACTTGAGTCTTGGTGTTGGGACCAGGAAAATGTGTGAATATGTTAGTAGCCAGTTTGGCTAGTGTAGGTTACAGCTTCCACAGAACCTTAGTGAGTTTTGCTTGAAAGATCTGACGGTTTCGGTTGAAACCACCTAACAGAGCTTCTTAACCCGAGCTCGCTCTAAGCTCCATGCTCTGCATGGAAGTTAACTCTTTCACCTCCGGAGCAGTTCTAATGGTGGGACAAACTGCACTTGTCATAATATAGCAAGACTCCATTAGAAGAAACAACATTACTAAGGTGAGTAATTTTTTCTTCCTGTTTAAAGTCCATAATTTCAAGCATCATCTTTATGTTTAAATTCTACAGCTTGAAGCATCATTTTTATGTTGCATGAAGAAACAATCAGGGGCATTTCCAAGGATCTGCTCTGCAACTGAAAGAAGCACCTCAAAACACAAGACAGCTCTTATTTCCTGAAGAGAATGCAAAGACAGTGATGTTAAAAATAGAGATAGAAATTGCTTCTTAAGGAATGACATGATATCAAATCTGTCACTGAGTCCTGGGTTAGTTAAGGTACCTAAGGGTATATATCCACAGGACTTTTTCTTTAGAAGGGTAAGGTCCAAGTCCCCACACCTCTGTCCCAGTGTGACTCTATGTATGGCACAGAATTTAAAGACATGTTCTACCCTATTTCTGTGTGCCTTGACATGCACAGCAAGTGCATTGTTCTTCTCTCCCTTAGCAATACTCCTAAGGTGTTCCTCAACAACACACCTCTTCAAAGTCAATGTTGAGGAACACCTTACGAGTATTGCTAAGGCAAGAGCCCAGTAGTGTGCAGAGCATGGATGTGAGGCTAGTAAGCATTTACTGCATCCACATACAACACCTCTTATGCTTCTGGTATTGCGGCTGCAGTACCTTCACCAATATTCAGGGCTGTTAGTAGCTGCTTTGCTACTGATGTTCAGTAGTCCATCCTTAAATGAAAATTATGTACCTACCATAATCCTTGATCTTCCTGTGTATATTCATCATTCATCATTGCTGGGTGTAAGCCAGAGTACGCAGCATCAGGCTTTTTTTTTTTTTTTTTTTTGCTTGGGAGGAGTGACATGCCATGAGAGCCAATGCTGCGTGGCATTTCCTGGGTTGGCCAGAAACAGCCTTTGCCTCCTCCTCCACCTCAGTTCTGCTTGCCAGAGAGACAGAAGAAAAAAGAGGGATAGAGAAGAAAATGGGGGCGGGGCAAGGGAGCCTGAAGGACAGAATAAGGAAAAAGATATAACCTGAAAAAGGAGTAGGCCAACCGGAGAACAGAGGAGGAGGGGGAGGAGGAGGATCTTGGAGGGTATGGGCCAAAAGGCCCCCAGTCCCTGGACAGCCATATATGGACAGAAAAGGAAAGAGAAGGAGAGAGGGATGAGGGAAGTGGGGACCAACATCCATATGTCAGGTGACTCAAATCTTGAGAGACCGGGAAGTGCCTCCAGGGAAAGGCTAGCAGCCAAACCACAGGCAGCTGTTACTGAGGCTGAATCTCAGTTTACTAATATCCCCTTCAGGGAGGAAAAGCATGAAGAAGGTCCCTGCCTCCTCCATCCAATCCCCTGTGGATAGAGACCACCCTTGGTGAGGATTCCCCACTCCTCCCCTTCCCTGGTTACCGTTTTCCAATGAAGAACCCACAGGGTTTGGGGGGAGAAGAGAGGATCCCACCTATTAATATCTCCCTTCCAGGAAGGGGGAAGGAGACAGTGAAGTGGAGAAGAAACAATATGAAGAAGGGAGCGGATGGGAGTCCCTACCAGCCCCAACCCCCCCTCATCCTAGGGGACCCCAAGAGCCGGCATACCCCAAAGGAGTGGGCCAACCTTGGAGATCGTACCCAGGACAAGTGAGAAGGGGCCCACCAGAAGTCCCCCACCTTGATCTTATTTGGAAAGCCCTACTCGTCCTCCCAAGAGTCCCTCTTGCCACCTCCTAGGACAAGGAGGGGCTCCAAGGAATAGAGGGATCCAACTATATCCCCAAGGAGGAGGATGAGCAGGGAGGAGGCATCACCCAGGGACTCAGGCCTTCTGAGAGGAAGGTGGGTGGGATTCAGTGATGAATGATGAAGATACACAGGAAGATCATGAATTACAGTAGGTACATAATTTTCATAAGCTTTCCTGTGGTAATCTTCCGCCATTCATCACTAAGTGAGTGTCTGAAGGCCCCGAAGAGGATCCAGTATTTCCCTGAGGAGACAGCATCCCTCAGCCCCCGTGGGAAAGCATGGGGAGGAACCCTCTAATGCCAGTTAGGCCTGGGACTGGTCAGGGTGAGGTGGGGTCCCCCATTCCCTGTGGGAAGGAAGGCACCCCTGCAGTTCCCGTCTCGCCCTGTGGGACAAACAGTGGATTCCTCAGAATGAGGAGGCCATCACCCTGTGCTAGGCCAAAGGTAACAACCATGATAGACAAAGCTACACTGTCCACCCAATGCAGATTGCTATCCCTGCAAGCCATGAAGCGACTTCAGTGACATCATAAGATGCCCTTGACTGGTGCCTTGCCAGCTCCAGGCCTATGCAGAGAGGGCTATGGCTTGCTGGGTAGCCTCCGAATCAGGCAGTGATGCCAGTGCCTGGCACAGCATCGCCCACAGATGCCTATTATAGGCAGCGTGGTGTGCCTGATGTGAAAGCACATAATATAATCCACGAGAAGAGAAAACTCTCCACCCCAGGTGATCAACTCCAAAGTCTGGATCTGGGGCTGGTCATGGACCAGACATCTATGCCCAGTAGGGGTGTCCAGTTATGTTAGTCCCATAGTTGGATGGAGCAGAGTACTTGGAGACCTCTGGGGTGCACAATATCGATGCTGGCAGTCCAAAGGGGCTGGAGCTGTGACAAATGGAAACTTCCAGGTGCTGTACGATGCCTCCTGGAAAGGGCTAGGTCAGGAGGGGACCACCAAGTGGTTCACACTGTACTCACATAAAAAGGCTTGCATCGTACGCTCGGTATTGCGATGGGCTATGTAAGAAATATGTGGGTCCCAGACCAGCCTCACCAGAAAGCGTTGATACTGGGCTTGATCAGCGTCAGAGGACAGGTGGACAGAGGGCTTCTCTCTCCCTCAAGGGAGGAAGATGAGGAGGCCGAGGAACCCGAAGAGTCAGACTCCAGTTGCAGAGAGGGAGACAGGCGAAAGTCCTGCTCGTCCATGGCCCTAACATAACGGGAGAAGTCCACAGCCTGGGATCTGAACTGTTCCCAGGTTAAAGGCCCTGAAGGACTAACATAGCTTGGGAGAAGGGGGGGGCTGGACGCAGAGGCAAGGGGGAATAACTGTCTGCAGTACGTGGCGTGCCTCTGCCAGGGCTAAAAGACCTAGCAGGTGATCCTGGAAGAACAGAGGATCTGTAGATCTGCTCTGTCACCAGCCTGTGGAGTAATGAAAAACAGTCAGGACTCTGCCCTGTAGGGAAAGCTTCCCTTTGAGGGGACCGGGGCCACATGGATCCAGAAGGGTGGTCCCCAGCCCCACTCAATGAGGACTCCATCGAAAGAGACAAGGTAGAGAACTTCAGTTCAGCACTACGGCTCCTCCCCGAGCCCCAGAGGACTGCAGAGGAGTGCCAGAGCCCCTTACTCTGTCCCCAAAACCCAGCTGATTCCAAGGAAGACCTCTTCCATGGACCCTGTGCTATAGGACCCCCCAACTCCACAGGCTCACCGAGGAGAGCCACAGTGGAGGGGTATCGTCGAAGCACAGAGCAGGAAGCATAGGGAAAATACAGGAGCAGTTGTAAAATTCACCAAAACTTTATTTATAGTAGCAGTAATGTAAAAATTTAAACTTGTTCATAATAACTATGTACAGAAGCAAAATAAAATAAAATATTTCTTGTAATCTCTCTTGCAGCTAAGTTTAGCTCTTTTTATAAGTCTTTTTCAAACCCCCACCTGTAGCAAACATCCTGTTTTTGCAAAATGTTCTGTTCTCGTAAATATCAGGCAGGATGTTACTGAGGCCCCTTCTGCAAAAAGGCTCAACATTTGCACTCAAGTAACCGTTGGCTTTCTACAGTCATCTCAAATTATAAATATATACACATTTCAACAGTAATACTAAATATTTTCCAAACATTATCAGTTTCATTTCCATACAGTGATTTGCACACATTTTTATATTAGCAGATATAGATATGCAAGGGAGGAAAACAGACAGCAAGAGAAAACCGAGAGAAAGTGAGAGGCAAAGAATTGCGAGACTGTTGTGTTTGATCAAGTCCAAGGTCTTACAGGAAAATTTGATTGCGCAACCAGACAGAGAAGAGACAAAAAGGATAGATCCTTGCATTTAAACACATTCTCCATAACAAATGGGACAGGGTCTTATTCTACCCTGTCACAAGGGAGATCCAGTCCTAGCCTTAAGAGGGGGAGCGGCACTGGGCGCAGCAGCTGGCCCCTCCTCCAAAGCTAGGACCACCACACATGTAGCATCGGGGCCGCTGACCCGCACCACCACCTCGGCGCTGCCATTGGCCCAGGGGCGGTGAGGTCATAGTCACGGAGTCTTTGGGGCACCTGGGAAGGCATAATGGTCCGGGGCCCAGAGGAACCCATCGACTCTGGGAGTCAGGTTGCCAGTCTGGGTCAGCCTCCTGATCATCTGGCTTCAGAGATGAGGGAGATCAGTGGAGCTCAGACTGGCGACCCTAAGGCCCTCTCCCTGCGGCACAGCAGGTAGGCCCAGCACCCCTACGCAGTGGTGCGATCACTGGAGCTGCGATAGGCTCGGGATCTGAGACAGTGCCAGTCCCGGTGGCCCTGAGGAATGCCCTGCGTCAGACCCAGCCACCATGGCCCTGACAGTGGGGGAGCCTGCACCTTCAAGAGGTGTCTGCCAGGGCGGTGCTCCCGGCCCGGCCTCGGTGGAGCCAGACTGGTCCCTCTGGCACCACACAGAAACCTCCTCCATGGCAAGGCTAGATGAGGAGGAAGCCCCCTCCTCACCAGACAATGTAGGCCCGGGAGGGGACCTGGAGGAAAGATGCAGAGTCCTACACTTGGACCAATGAGAGGGATGCCACCCCCAAATGTTGACGGAGCCCTGCCAACTTAGAAACATAGAAACATAGAATTTGACGGCAGATAAGGACCGCTTGGCCCACCCAGTCTGCCCATTTCCCTACCTATTGGATAAGCTGCAGATCCTAGTTAACCAGCAGCCTACTTCTTCCACCCCACCCCTAGAATTGCCTTATGACTGTCCCATGCATGCTTGAATTCCACCACTGTTTTTTGACTCTACAACCTCTCCGAAGGCCGCTCCATGCATCCACAACCCTCTGTGAAAAAATACTTCTTAAATTCACCTCTGAGCTGCCCCCATCTATCTTCAAATTGTGCCTCTTGTTCTTGCACACCTCTTTTTTGAAAGATGCTGCCTCTCGGACTTTGTTGATTCCTTGAGGTACTTCAACGTTTCTATCATGTCCCCGCTCTCCCTCCTTTCCTCGAGGCTATACATATTAAGCTCCTTAAGTCTCTCTTCATATGTCTTCGTGCAGACCCTGCACCATTTTAGTTGCCCTCCCTCTGGACAGCTTCCATCCTGTCTATGTCTTTGCGATTGGGTCTCCAGAGACTGCACACAGTACTCCAGATGGGGTCTCACCAGCTGTCTGTACAGAGGATAATAACTTCCTGTTTTCTACTGGTGATGCTCTCCCTATGCATCCAGTATCCCCCCAACCTCCTTGCTGCCTCCATTTGCTTGCCCACCTTTAGGTCAGCTGATATGACTACCCCAGGTCCCTTTCCATTTTGTTGTTGTTAGTATCTCACCCCCATTGTGTACTCTTCCCTGGGTTTTTGTTTCCATGTGCATTACCTTGCACTCTTAGCATTGAATCTAAGCTGCCATACATTTGACCATTCCTCTAACCTTGCCAAGTCCTTCTCATCCTTTCCACCCCACCCTGTGCATCAACTCTGTTGCAGATCTTTGTGTCATCTGCAAGAGACATACTTTCCTTCCAGTCCTTCTGCAATCTCACTTATAAAGACATTGAAGAGGACTGGTCCTATCTGAACCCTGCGGTTTCCCACTAGTAACCCTCCTTTCTTCCGTGAACTCCATTTACTATTACTCTGTGTCCTATTCTCCAGCCAATTCTTTACCAGGCTGTCATCTTGGGACCCACTCCCAGGCTGGCTAACTTGTATATTAATCTTTGTGTGGGACTGTGTCAAATGCCTTGCTAAAAGTCTAGGTAGGCCATGTCCACAGCCCCTCCCTGATCTACTACTTTGGTCACCCAGTCAAAGAAATCTATCAGATTCGTCTGGCATGACCTTCCCGCTGTGAATCCGTGCTGTCTAGGGTTCTGTGCCCCTCTGGCCTCTAAATACTCGACAGTTCTTTCCTTCAGAAGTGATTCCATCATTTTCCCTATCACTGAGGTTAAACTAACAGGTCTGTAGTTTCCTGCTTCTGCCTTGCTCCCACTTTTGTGAAGGGGAATCACATCTGCCCTCCTCCAGTCCTCGGGTACCACCATCCTCCCATGATTTGTTAAAAGGGTAGTCAGTGGTATCACTAGTTCTACTCTTAGCTCTTTTAGAATTCTGGGATGAATCCCATCAGGCCCCATTGCTTTGTCCACTTTCAGTTTTAAGAGTTCTTTTAGAACCCTTTCTTCTGTAAATGGGCTGGTATCAACTTCTGTATCCAGGTGTTTCTACTGTTTGTTTTATACCTCCCCTCTTCATTTGTAAATACTGAGCAAAATATTTGTTTAGTATCTCTGCCTTTCACAGTCTCCCTCTGCCCACCCTCCTCCCTTTTAAGCCTCACTATCCCTCCCTTGGTCTTCCTTCGCTCCTGATGTACCTATAAAAGGTTTTATCCCCTTCTTAACTGAGGTTGGCTATCTTTTCCTCGGTTTGGGCCTTTGCTGTTCTGACTGCCTTCCAGCCTCCTTTTGCTTTAACTGATACAGTTCTCTGTCCTGCTCCTTCTGCGATTCCTTGTACTTCCTGAATGCTTTCTTTTCTCTTGAACCTTCACTGCCCTTCCTTTGAGAACCATAGTGGTTTCTTACATCGTTTTGTTTTGTTTATTTGCTTCACACAAAGGCTTGTTACCTCTGTGATGGCAGTTTTATTATTCCCCATTGTTCTTCCACCCCTCCTTCCTGCCCATTTGCTAGTGCATTCCTTAGGCACTCACCCATTTTGGCAAAGTCAGCCCTCCTAAAGTCCAGTACTTTGTCTTTGTATGGCTTGACTCTATTGCTGTGTTTATTGTGAACCATACTGTTCGATGGTCGCTAGTTCCCAGATGGCTACCCACTTCTACATCTGTGATCCTCTCTCCATCTCCATTTGAGAGAACCAGGTCTAAGATTGCTCCCTCTCGAGTGGACTCCAATACTAGTTGTCTAAGGCATGCCCCCTGTACGGCATCTAGAATAACCCCACTCTTAGAAGTGGCTGCTGCAACTGCACTCCAGTTAACATCTGGCATATTCAGATCACCCATCAGCAATATATCCCCTTTTTCTGCCATTCTAAGTATACTTTCTATCATTTCCTTGTCCATTTCCTCCCCTGAGAGAGGTCTGTCTCTAACCCTGTGCGGATTGTGGTGCCATACCCTGTCTCAAATTTACCCACAGTGCTTCTTCTCCTCCTGTTTACCCTTTTGTTCTGTTGCTTTTATTCCTTCCCTTATGTAAGAACTACTCCTCCTCCTCTTTTACCCTCCCTGTCTCTCCTGTAGATAGTGTATCCTGGTATGTTTATGTCCCAGTCATGGTTTTGTGTGTACCATGTTTCTGTGACTGCCACGATATCCAGTTGTTCCTCCTCCATCAAGGCCACTAATTCAGGAAGCTTGTTACCCAGACTACGGGCATTGGTACTCATTGCTCTCCATTTTCTGATGGATTTACCTTCTGTTGCAGCATCCTCCACTGACCGTTCTACCTCAGTCTTTTTCTCATTTAGTACCCTGTTTTGTAGGGAGAGGCTGGGATTTTCCTGCTGCTTGTCAGTGCCTCCCCCTTTGACTAGTTTAAAAGCTTACAAATGAAGCATTTAAACTGATTGCTCAAAAGACTTGTTCCTTCCTGGACAGATGCAGACCATCCTGCCAGTATAGGCTGGTGTCCCTCCAGGTGGAACCCCAGTCCCCAATGAAGCCAAACCCTGTGCTCCTGCACCATTTTTCAACCATTCATTAAACTGCATGGTGCTATTACCTCGCCTCCACCATGCCTTTGACAGGCAAGCACCTCTGAGAAGGATACTGTGTGTGCTACTTGTCTTGGGCCCTCCCCAACTCTGCAATGTCCTCCTGCACTGCTCTAATCTTATGATGAGCCAAGTCATTTTGTCCCTAGGTGGACAATTACGTCCAGCTCAGACTCCCTTGCAGCTGTTCTCGTGATCCTAAGGATGCGCTTCCTGTCCCTCCAAGCCATGGCACCAGGCAGGCACCTTACTTCAGTTTTCCCAGCTCCCCCCTGTTCTATACCCCTAATAATTGAGTCCCCCACCAGGAGCTGCTTCCTTTCCCTGTGGTGTCCTCCGCCTCCTTCCTGTGGGCCTCCCTTGTGACAGTTGTCATCAGTCTTCTCTGTGGGTGCACTCATAGGGGAGCTATGCTCCCCCAGAATAGTGTATGGATTGTGGAGTGGAACAATTGACTGGGTGTGCCTCTGTTCCACCATCCTCACCTCCCTGAGCCCACTGTGGTCCAACTGCTGTGCTTTCTTCGAACCTCTCTGAGGTAGTGTTGGTGGCGCTAGTGCTCCCTGGATGGGGAGGTCCCTTCCTACTGTCCAGTGTGGCCTGGGGAAGGTTTCCTTACTACTGTCCGGTGCGGGCCTGAAGACAGGCAACTTCCTCCCTCAGGGCAGATAGTTGTTTGCAAATAGGGCAGCATCTCAGCCTCCAGAAAGACTCCCGGAAGACTGCTGCCCCACAGTCATTACATTGCTCTCCCATGTTTATCTACTTTTTTGTGTGTGTGTGTGTGTGTGTGTGTGTGTGCACGTGTGTGATTGGTTATATAGAAATATATATATATTATACAATGTGTATGCTTATATTGTCAGTGCAGTGTGCTAGAGGATATGACAGTGAAATGCACCTTGCACTCTTGAGGAAATGATGTCAGAACCTCAGGTATAAAGGAACTATTTCCAGGGGTGGGTGGGTGAGGGCCTAAACTGTGCCCTCACAAAACAATCAGCTAAAGCTCTCACCCACCGCTGCAATGAGTGCCTTCCTGTCAGCAAAGATACCCTACACGGCAATTTGACAGAGAAAGTACCTGCTAATCAAACAGAGAAAATCCAGACATCCAAGTCAGACACAGGTAAACTCTCCACCCAAAAAGCCTGGTGGTTTGTTAGCCACAAAGGAAAATCAAATATGCAGTTATTTCAGCCCTTCTGAAGATGCTGACAAGATAAGCAGTTTTGAAAACCCCTTCCTGAATTAAAACTAAAAATAATTAAACACAAAGCAATACCACTTTAAAAGTGAGAAAACTTCTCTCAGATGTAAGCAAGAGAGAGAGATTAGTTACAGATATTTAGTCCAATATAGTATATCCCACGAGCTTCTCAGTTGTTTCAACGCACCAGTACACAACTTGGAAGAAGATGGACTTCTGTCTCAAACAGGATCCTACCAGTAGTTTATAGTAATAGAACAATGCTGAAATAGTCAAGCTAGACAATTGGCTGTGATGCAGGCCTCTGACTTGTGAAGACAATTTCCCCACCTCAGGCTATGTCTGGCATCCAATTACAAACTGCAGCCTTTGCTATTTTAAAATCACACAACCCCACCAAATGTTGCAAAATATATTGATGCAGATTGTCACAGAATTTTAGTAATCAGTCCAGTTAGCCACAAAGGAAAATCAAATATGCAGTTATTTCAGCCCTTCTGAAGATGCTGACAAGATAAGCAGTTTTGAAAACCCCTTCCTGAATTAAAAATTAAAATAATTAAAACACAAAGCAATACCACTTTAAAGTGAGGAAAACTTCTCTCAGATGTAAGCAAGAGAGAGATTAGTTACAGATATTTAGTCAAATATAGTATATCGCAGCTTCTCAGTTGTTTCAACACACCCAGTACACAACTTGAAAGATGGACTTCAGTGCACTTTCAGTGCGTGGTGCTCAATCGACGGTCCATCGAGAAGCAGGCGTTGCAGTGTTCGAACAACATGAAGTCTTGCTGTATTCTGACAATATGCAGTTAGACTGACTGGTTCAACTGCCCCAGAGAACCAAGAGTTAAACTCTATGCGAATGCGTAGAACATTGAGCTCGAGCTCGGTTTTCAAACCACTGTCCTCGGTACGTTCTAGTAACTGATCAGATTCTTTACTCCGCTCACCAGTGAAGACGCCTTGGAGATTTCTCCTCGCTGCCTTCGGTCTAGCTGAGTTTCGCTGGTCTATTTCAAACTGCTTTGTTGTTTTATTTTAGTACATTCTCAAACCGCTTTCTTGGTATAGTGTCGTTCTAGGTTGGGTAGTGTTAGGTTTCCGATCGGTTCCGTGACAGTGAGGACTGAACTTCTAATTTCTCTCTTTCTCAGAATGTTCACTGTATTGAGATACCGGTGCAAAGGCCCGACCAGAACCAGGGCTCTCAGTTCATTTTAGCTGGCGCTAAACCATTGGCGTTTCGGACTTTGTCTTCTCTATTACCGGCCTAACTAAGCCTTCGGGGTAATTTTCTTATTTCTTCAATTCTTTATCCTGGCCTAACTAAGCCACTATGGATAAAGTAGATATTTAATTCTTACTTAACCAGCCTAACTAAGCCACAGGGTTAAGCTCAAATTTTGGGTTGTGTCACAGAAACCCAAGAGAAAAAGTCCCATTGGGTGTGGGGAGCAATTTGCAAAAGCTGATCCACATTTGGTTTATCTGTATTGTTTGGGTTTTAACCACTTACAGACTGTGATATTTCAAGAATTTCCTCAGTCTACTTTAGACAGGCGCTTCAGTAAACTGAAGGAAAAAATGGACAAGATTGCTGAGGCCAGTTCGGTTCAGCGAACCCGGATCCGACAACCGACCTTTCAGCCAGGGTGAACCGTCGATGGGTAAGCGGCGTTAGAGGCGACTTCTGAACCCGCATCATCAAAGAAAGCCAAACGCTCTGGTTCTGAACTGTGTAAGCAATCGGTTCGGTTCCAACCGCAGATGAAAGTGCAAAAGCCATCCGAATAGTGCAGTCTTTGCAATCTGGGTTTGGCGAACCGGCATAAGTACTGTCTGGGCAGCCAACAGTTCTGGATATCGGTTCAACTCCTTCAGGACACATTGATCCTGAGGAGTATTACTTTTCTGAATATGAGGAGGAGGAAGAGGAACAAGATGAAGGGGAACTCATTGACCCTGAGGTCTCCCTTGACCATCCTCAGTACGAATCCCCTCCTAGGCCTGCCTCTGAGGCTACCTCCCATTTTGCTTTTATGAGGCAGGTGGCTGAGACCCTGCAGCTCTCTGTACAAGAGGCCAGGCAGGAGGATGATGATGAGGAGGATTACAGAGATGATGGATCTTCCTATATCCCAGGGACTTTCGATTCCATTCATAAGTCCCTTAAGAAGCAGACTTTAAATATCCTCCAAACCCCTAGTTCTGTCCCTCCTTTAGATAAGAAGATGGACAGGAGGTACTTTCTGGCTAGCATGATACTGACTTTTTAACTAGCCATTGTAACCATGTAGGGGTAGTTTTAACTGCAACCTCACGAAGCCTAGCATTTCTCTGGCCTCTCACCCCCCGACAAGGATTCCAGAAAGGTGTATACTCTTGCAAGAAAGGGTACCTGGCATCTTCCTTGGGTATCAGGCAAGCCTCCTATATGGCTTATTCCTCCAGGTATCAAAAGTCCCTTTGGGAAGCTGTCGAACAACTGGCTAAAAAGACCCCTCCTGAGCTTTCTGCTGACCTTCAGGAGCTGGTCAACAACGGGGTACAAGCATTTAAGTCCCAGTTCCACATGGCTGTGGATTCCAATGATGCAGCTTCGAGGGCTATGGCTTCTGCTGTATCCCTCAGGCGTTTTTCCTGGCTCAGGTGTACTAACCTGTCCCAGGACACGCAGAATAATGCCATGGATTTTCCCCTTGTCCAGAATTCTCTGTTTGGAGAACAGACTGAGGCATACATGAAGAAAATGAATGAGTACAGAGTGGCATACAGGAGTGCTTCAGCAAAAGAGAAAGCTGCCACTCCTCAGAAGCAGCAGGGCAGGGGCAGACCTTACCCCAGGCCTTTCCACCAGGCCCAAGCTTTTCCCTCTTACCAACAACCCAGGGGGTTCTTTAGAGGGAGGGGCAGGAGGAGTGCTGGCAGGGCCGCCTCCACCCCCCAGTCTGTTACCCCAGAGAAACAGACACCCTGAAACTCTGTTCGGGCGGCCTCCCCTTACCCTGTTGGGGGTAGGCTAACCTACTATCTCCAGGCATGGCATTCTATCACTTCAGGTCACAAATGGGTCCTGGAGATAGTGGGTCAGAGACTTGCTCTCACTTTCAAGGTGCCTCCAAAACTGTCAGCAAGAATTTTCAGATCTTCCAGCACTGCAAAAACAGCCCAGCTGGAGGCAGAGATTTCCACACTTCTTCAGTCAAGAGCAGCGGAACCTGTGCCACATCAGCACAGGGGAAAAGACTGTACTAAGGTACTTCCTGGCACCAAAGAAAAATGGGGAGTGGTGGCCCATTCTGGATCTCAGATTCCTAAACAGGCATCTTACAAAGCCAAAATTCAAAATGACAACCTGGCTACCATTCTACCTACTCTCAAGCAAGGGGACTGGCTGGCATCCCTAGACCTAAAGGATGCTTTCTTCCACATCCCCATCAGACAGTCTCCAGAAAATATCTCAGTTTTCGACTGCCTTCAGGCCACTACCAATTCTGGGCTATGCTCTTGACCTGACATCTGCACCAAGAGTGTTTACAAAATGTCTGGCAGTAGTGGTGGCATTCCCTCAGAAGGCAGGGGTTTCAGTTTACCTTATCTGGATTTCGCTCTCTGGGGTTTTTGGCAAATCATCAAAAGTCTGTCTTAACCCCAGTACAGATACTAGACTTTATAGGGGCATAGCTGAATACCATTCAGGCAAGGGCCTTTTTGCCTTCTGCAAGGGCATAGACCCTCATAGAATTGGCAATATCCTTTCAGGTTCGAGCTCCTCTGCCAGCAAGGTACTTCTTACAGCTTCTAGGACACATGGCCTCCACCACAGGTGTGGTCCTGGGAGCCAGGTTCCAGATGAGGGACATTCAGTTCTACCTGAGATCCTTCTGGTCTCAGGAAAGGATTCTGTGTCCAAACTGAGTCCAGTGTCTCCCAACCTTCTGTTAGCTCTTCAGTGGTGGCAGGAGATGGACAACCTCAGAGTGGGGGTTCCCTTTCTCCCTCAGGTACCCTGTCTGGTGCTGATAATGGATGTTTCTCTCCTGGGCTGGGGTGCCCACCTGGGGGATCACACATCACATGGTACGTGGCTCCCTCAGGAGTCTCTCTTGTTCATCAATCTTCTGGAGCTCAGAGCAGTGTTCCTGGCTATTCAGGAGTTTGCCAGCCTCTTGCAGGGCAAGATGGTGCAGGTCAGGACAGACAACACCACCTCCATGTACTACATCAACAAGCAGGGGGAACAAGATCCTCCCTGCTGTGCACAGAATCCATGAAGATTTGGAAGCTGGCATATTCTCTCAACTTGTCACTGTTAGCAGTTCACTTGCCAGGCAAGGACAATGTACTGGCAGATGCTCTCAGCAGAATCAGCCAGGGCCATCATGAATGGACCTTGAACAAGCAGGTCCTTCTCTCAGTATTCAGGAGGTGGGGGGTTCCAGAGATAGATCTCTTTGCAGCCCCAGACAATCACTAGTTACCTCTGTATTGTTGCAAAGCCTCCACTCCAGGGATCAGTGCCACTGGATGCTCTCCTTCTGGACTGGTCAAACAGGTTCCTTTATGCTTTTCCTCCCTTTCCTCTGATAGCCAGAGTCCTGGTCAAGCTGAGGTCTCAGTCTGCCACAATGATTCTCATAGCCCCAGACTGGGCCAGACAGCCATATGGTACTCGATGCTGTTGTCACTGTCAGTGACCAAACCGATTCTCTACCCAGGAGGTACAACCTGCTGACATCCTCTCAGGGCAGGATAATGTACCCCAATCTTCAGTCCCTTCACCTCAGGGCTTGGCTCTTGAAGACCTAGAATATGCAGATTTACAACTGTCTCAATCTGTCCTGGATATTCTGAAAGGTGCCAGAAAGCCTGCTACCAGAAAAACCTATTCCTCTAAATGGAAAAGATTTTCCATCTGGTATGCACAGAAGGATTTGGATCCACAGCAAGCTGCAGTACCGGAGCTTCTGGACTATCTGGTCCAACTTCAGTCTGTGCATTTATGGCCATCTACCCTGAAGGTACACCTTTCTGCTGTCTCTGCTTATCTTTCAGCAAGGAGGGCTTCTTCTCTGACTGCACAACCAGTTTTCAAAAAGTTTTTCAAGGGGTTGTTGCATCTTCATCCCCCACATAGGGAACCTACCCCTGCATGGGACCTGAACATATGTGTAGGTCAGCTTATGCAGCCTCCTTTTGAACCTATGTTTTCTTCAGAATTTAAGTTTCTCATTTGGAAAACTGTTTTTCTAGTGGCTATCACTTCTGCTAGAAGAATCAGTGAGCTTCAGGCCTTGTCTGTGGAGCCCAACTATATTTCACCTCACAGGGATAAGACTGTGCTCCGAACTAACAGGAAATTCCTCCCTAAGGTGGTTTCTGATTTTCATCTGAACTAATCCATTACTTTGCCTGTATTTTTCGCAGATCACTCTAGTTCAGGTGAACGCAGGCTGCACAGCCCAGACGTTAAAAGAGCTATTAGCTATTATATGGACAGGACAAAAGAGCTAAGGAAGGATTGTTCCCAGCTTTTTCTTACTTATGGTGAAGTTGGTCAGGGCAGACCAGCTGCAAAAAGGACTGTAGCCAGATGGATTGTGGCCTGTATCCAGTTCTGCTACAGTAAGCTGGGTAAGGACCCACCAGCAGGTCTTAGGGCCCACTCTACCAGAGGCACTCGGCCTCTCTTGGCTGCAGGGAAGTCCTTTTGCTTGAGATATGCAAGGCTGCCACCTGGAAGTCTGTCCATACATTTACTAAGCATTACAGCCTGGACATTCAGGCAAGGAGTGATGCCAGGTTTGGCACACCAGTACTGCACAGCCTATTCCCCAAATAGGTTCTGCACCCACCTCCTGGGGGCACTGCTTTATAGTCTGCATATTGTCAGAATACAGCAAGACTTCATGTTGCTTGAAGAAAAAATTACTTACCATAATAATGTTGTTTCTTCTAATGGAGCCTTGCTGTATTCTGACCTCTCACCCTACCTCCCCTTCAGAACCTGGGGAAGGGTGGCTCTTCTGCAGCAACTTTACGGTTTAAACCATTAGTGGGTAATGGTTTTCTATGGGCATCTGTGACTTGAGTCTTTTATATGCCCTTTCGCTTTTTTCCTTATGTTGCCCCTGTTGAGGTCCTGTTTAGGCTTAGTTTGGGCCATTGCATATATATATTTATCTACTTCGCTTCATAGAATCTGATCAGTTACTAGAACGTAGCGAGGACAGTGGTTTGAAAACCGAGCTCGAGCTCAACGTTCTATGCATTTGCATAGAGTTTAACTCTTGGTTCTCCGGGGCAGTTGAACCGGTCGGTCTAACTGCATATTGTCAGAATACAGCAAGACTCCTTTGGAAGAAACAACATTACTATGGTAAGTAATTTTTTCATCCATGCTGGGGTCCAAGGTAGGAAAGGCAGACATCATGCTGGTCCATCACGGAAATATGCCAGCCGCAGGGACACCGACACATAGGAGACTGGCCCGTTTTCGAAGACCGCTTCTGTCCCCCGAACCTGGCATGATGCAACAACAACTCAAAACTTAAACAGAAAAGACTTGACACCATTAAGGAAAGAAAAGGAAAGATCTTACTGGGTCTTCAGCAACGGTGCTGAGTGGTGAACGGCAGAACCGAGGCAGATTACTTAGGCGGCATCTACAGCAGCTCTGAGACAGTGTCGTAAATGGCTTTGAGGACCAACTAGGCCGCAGTGGCTCAGTTCGAACTTTTCTCAGCTGCAGGCGAGGTGCTGTCTCAATGTTGGGAGAAGCACAGCTGAGGTGGAGGAGGAGCCAACAGCCATTTCTGGCCAACCTGCGAGCATCACGAGTGCATCGGCTCAGGCGCCTACGGTGCTGGCTCCTCTCACAAGCAAAAACACCAAAAAGCTCCCGCATGGTACTGCACTATGGCTTATATCCACCAGTGATGAATGGTGAAGACTGACACAGGTAAGATCTTGCCTTCTCAAAATTATTTGACCATGATGTGGAGCTCACTTTGAAGGAGTTAGTCTTCAAAAATGAAACTTTCTCCTTGAAGTCCCTTGCTCCCCAGCCCTCATTTGGGTGTACTTTTCCAAGAGGTTCCAGCTCCATCCATCCCTGCAGGAGGTCTGCACCATGTGTACTTCTGAAATGATTTGGGGGCCCATCTAGGTGCAGTCAAGACTCGATGTGATTGATTTCCTTTGGAGCGCGCTCTGCACATCAGCTTTTTAGAGATGAGGGCTTTTCTTCTTTGTCTGCAGGCCTTTGCCCATCACATTCAGAGCTACCCTCTGAGGGTACAGATGGACATCCTTTGTGTGATGCACTACCTCAACAAACTTAAGAACGTAGATGATGACAGCAGAAAAAGACCAATTGTCCATCTAGTCTGCCCATAGCTACCTGTCGTACCTCAGGATCTGTTGTCTCTATGGGGTGTTCACTTACACTGTTCTTCCTTTTGTTATCCATGTTTTTCGCCCCCACTTCCTGTTGAATAGCTAATATCCCCTTGGCCTTATCCCAGCCATGTTTGAAACCATTTATGGTTTGGGCATCCACCACCGTTACCAGCAGACCATTCCACGGCTCAGCCATTCTTTCTGTAAAATAATGCCTCCTCCCATCCTTTTCAAACCTTCCCCCATTAACCTCCACTCATGACCTCTTGTCCTGTCTTCTCTGTTCCTGGTAAAAAGCTCCTCATTGTCCCCCTTTTTAATTCCTTTCAGGAACTTGAAGGTCTCTATACCATTCCCCTTTCTCTTCTGGTTTTGAGTAAATACATTTTTCAGTGCCTTTAGCTGAATATCATAGAATCTGCCCTCCCAGCCCTGAATCAGCTTGATCATCCTGCATTGTAGATTCTCTAACCTGTTAAACAAGGTGGTTTCTACTTCTACCCCCTCTGTATAGAAGGCATGTGGGTGGGCCATGGCACTATTTATTTTTATTTTATTTAAACATTTGGTAACCGGGAAAGGCACGCTGAGCCAAGGCTCAATTCCAGGTGCACTGGGGAAAGGAGCAGTGGAAATACAGACAACAAATGCAGAGAATTAGTCAACAGAACAATAGCAGCTAATTACAATCAATATAATACAGCAGTGAGAGCAAAAACATGACATGATGAATCTCTAGAGGAGAACTACACACTAGTAAGTGCTCTACGTAATGAATCTTCAATAAGTGCTGGGAGGATTGTAGGAAGGTAAAGTCAGTAGAAGTTATGCATTTAGCTCAGTTTTGGCAGCGACATAAAGGTGCAGGAACGAGATGTAGTTGTTGCTTGCAGCTAGAGTGAGAGAGTGAGTTTCTGATAGCAGGGGTAAGTTTGTTCCACAAGTAAGGAAGCCGGTGGGAGAAAGCAGCTTTGCCCGCTGCAGAAGAGGGTTGGGTCAGGGAAAGATCTTTAAATCTTCCCTTGTCAAGTCTTCACCATTCATTACTGCTGGGTAAGCTGCCAAAGGCATGCACCTGTATAGGAGTTTTGTTTAATTTTTTGGAGGAGAAGTCGTCACTGGCCCATGAGGCTGGCGCATTGTGTGGCCTTACGAGGTTGGCCATTAGACACTGCAGACTCCTCCTCAACCCCAGTTCTGTTTCTCCCTCCATCGATGTTGCACCTGCTGCACTAGTTGCCAAAAGTTCATCTGCGTCACTAGGCCTTTGCCATTCTACGCCGTTTTTTCCTGCCTCCATCCCAGTTCTGAATCACCAGATGCCGTTGGAATCCAGTAAGCCCACTCCTTTTATTTCTACCAACGGCGCTGGGTCCTTTTCCTTAAAGTTTGCCGAATTTCTTTTGCATCATGTCTGGTTCAGGAGCCAAGAGAAAATCCAAAGTGGGACGTGCCCTCATGCGTCGGTACCCTTGTGGCTGGCATTTTTCTGTTATGGACCGATATGATGTTTGTTTGTGTTGCCTGGGTCCCAACCATGATTTGGACAGCAACAATGCCTGTTTCTCCATGGACTGTCGTGTTCTTGAGATCTGCGCTTTTAAAGTCAGCAGGGCCTTGCCGACTTTCAGAAGACGGCGTCATTCTGGGGATGCCATGGCAAGATCCCTTGACTCTGCCCCAGGTCCTCCGGGTCTATAGGGCCTGGTGAGGAGGAAACCTCCTCGGATTCTAGCCTTGCTGTCGAGGAAGTTTCTTCCGCAGTGCTGGAGGAGCGGCTCAGTTTGCTGCAGAGCTGGGCTGTGAGTATCACCATGGCAGTCACCTCCATGGAGGTGCAGGCTCCCCTGGTGTTGCAGCCCACGGTTGCTGGGCCTGATAGAGGTGGACCCTCTGCGCCACCTGTCGGTGTTGTTTCAGATCTCGGCGCCATTAGCGGGGCCAATGATGAAGGCAGCACCGCGCGAGGTGCCGTGTCCAGTGATGGCACTGTTCGCAGTGCCGTTGCTAAAAGAGTTCCTGTGGTTGCTAGTCTGGCGGTATGCATGGTCTCCTCCTCTTTGGAGGCAGATGACCCACTGACTGATCCAGACTGGCATCCAGACTCCTCGGAGTCAGGGAGTCCTCTTGGACATGGCACCAGGTAGCCCAGTGTTCATCTCCCAGACTCCCTGGATCCTGTGTTCCCTGCGGCCCCCCACACCAATGCCAGCACTGGGGGCGCTGCAGTGGATAGCAGTCTCAAGGGGTCTGGTGTTGTGATCTCATCTATGGGGGCCATGGCAGCTGCCATTTCTGGTGCTGCCATGGCCTCCTTGGTGAGGATGGGGACTCCCTCTTCTGTGGTCTTCCTTGGGGCCCTGCGGAGGTGGAGGTCCTTTGTCACTGGGTTCGAGGAGAGGTGGCCTCGAGTCGAGGGTTGAGAGGCCGAGGTGGTGTGAGGCCTTCCTCCTACCTCCGGGGAGTAGGGGGCTGAAGCACGAGGCCCACTTCTCCTCCTCTGAGACTTCACCCTTAGTGGCAGCGCTGAGGGTTGCCTTCTGGAACCATGCAACCTAGGTTGCACCACAGGAGATTCTCCTCAGGGCTCAGCCAGGATTTGTTTACACATTTGCAGTGTTCGCTGACTGCATCGACCCTCAGATCCCCGCATGGGAGGATCTGCTGCTGGGTCTCAGAGCCCTGGCAGAGGCTGGACACTTTCTGTGAGGTGCCCTTCCCCAATCCCTCTGCAGACACCTCCACCCCTCAGGCCATGTGGGTCCTATGGGTCCCCTAATCTGAGAGATGTTCAGGGCCACTGTGGCGGCTTTCCCTGGGTATGTTAGAGCTATGGATGAGCAGGTCTTTTGCCTGTCTCCCCTGCCACAGAAAAACTCCAAACACCCAAGCTCCACTACTTCCTCAACTTCCTCATCTGAGGAAGAGGAACATTCTGTCCACTTTTCCTCTGACTCTGATTTCACTGAATATCGGTGGTTCTTCTCTAGGCTAGTTCAGGAGCTCCATATCTCCCATGTGGTAAGACGCAATACCGAGCAGGAGATGTGCTAGTTTCTAAGTGAATTCAATTCTAACCACCTAGTGGTGCCTTCCTGGCCTATTCCCTTCCATGAAGCATCTATCTGCAACTGGCAGTCTCCAGCCACCTCATTCCCAACCCCAGCGGACTGCAGAAGGAGGTATTACACTCCCCAGGAGTCTCTAGGTTCTCTGCCTCACCTGCCTTCGGGGTTGACAGCCTTAGATACTCCTTCTGAGCTTCAACACCAGTGCGACTGACCACCTGATCTGGATTCCGCGAGTTCAGCTAATGGGAAGAAGGTTTTCTCTTCAGCTCATGTGCTGCTTTGTATCAGCTCACATCAGGCTCACCACTGCCTACAGCAGACACCTGTGATCGATGTTGCACAGGTGTTAGAATCTCTACCTGATCGGAGGAATCTAGACAAGCACCATTGCCTGTCTCAGGGTCTGGAGCTTGCAAGGCACCATGCAAGGGCATCTTCTGATGCCAATGAGGCAGCCTCCAGACTGGCAGGGACAGCAATCTACATCAGGCGGACGGCATGGCCTCGTCTGTCCAGGTTGTCACCCATTGTCCGGTGTAGGGTGATTTCCTCGGCTTTCTGGGGATCCTGTCTTTTCTCCCACAGGACAAGGAAGAACTTACAAGGGCATCTTCTGTCCCTCCAGCCACAGGAGACACCTCTTCAGTCTGACCAGCCTTAGTCCATCTGGCCCAAAATGCGGCTATGGGGTCTCTCCCTCCTGCATCTCACCTGCAGGAGGCTGAGGGAATCTGTTCCCTCACGGCAGTCTAGGTCCCCTCTGGGGGCTTAGTAGTCACCAGCAGTAATGAATGGTGAAGATTGACAAGGAAGATATGTAAATTACATACCTACCGTATTTCTTGATCTTCTCTTGTATCTTCACCATTCATTACTGATTCTCCTACCATAGTTTATATTTTCCAAGACCATTTCAAATTCTCTTGTTCTGGGCCTCTGTTCAGTGGTCCCTGAAGCTGTGGTGGATAAGCGGTCTCGGGGGCCTAATGTGGCGGTCTCAACTGCTGGGGCCAGGGTAGCTGCCATCTCTGGTGCTGCCGTGGCCTCCTTGGTGGGAGCGAGGACCACCTCTTCAGCGGCCTCCCTCAGGGGCCTGCAGGATGGGACCCCTTGGCACTGGGTTTGAGGAAGAGGCGACCTTGGAGTCCGAGGGGTTGAGAGGCGGGGTGAGGTGCGGAGGTCTTCTTCCACTACCCTGTGGGGGGTGGGGAGGGAGCCACAGTGGTGCTGGGCCCCACTTCTCGAGAGACTTCAGGGGCACCATAGTGGGCAGCACTGAGGTTGCCCTTCTGGGCCATGCAACCTCAGTCACACCACAGGAGATTCTCCGTCAGGGCTTGGCCAGGTTTTGTTTTCATTTGCAGCATCCGCTGACTGGATCAATCCCCAGATCCCCGCATGGGAGGATCTACTGAGTTTCAGAGCCCTGGCAGAGGCCAGGCTGTTTGGTGATGCCCTTCCCCATCCCTCTGCAGACACCTTCCTCTTTCCCAGGCCATTTGGGCCCTATGGGACCTTTAACCTGGGAGATGTTCAGAGCCACTGCAGCCTCCTAGGTATGTTGGAGCTATGGATGAGCAGGTCTTTGCCTGTCTCCCCATCACAGGAGGACACTGAACATTCAAGCTCCTCTACTTCCTTGGCTTCCTCATCTGAGGAATGGAACATTCTGTCCACCTTTTCTCCAATGCTGATTTCACCAAATATCAGCAATTCCTTTGAGCTTAGTTCAGGAGCTTCACATCTCCCATGTGGTAAGACACAATACCGAGCAGGAGATGCGCTCTTTTCTGAGTGAGTTCAGTGCCAACCACCTGGTGATGCCTTTCTTGCCTGTTCCCTTCCAGGAAGCATCTGTCTGCATCTGGCAGTCTCCAGCTGCCTCATCCCCAGCCCCAGCAGACTGCAGGAGGAGGTGTTGTGCTCCTCAGGAGTCTCTTGGTTCTCTGCCTCACCCACCCTCGGGGCTGATGGCTTTAGACACTCCTTCCAGGCTTCAACACCTGGCGCATAACCGACCTCTGGATCCAGATTCCACAGAATTCGACCAGTGGGGTAGAAGAGTTTTCTCTTCCGCTCATGCGTTACTCTGCATCAGGTCACATCAGGCTCACCACACTGCCTACAGCAGGCACCTGTGGTCGCTGCTGGTGTAAGTTCTAGCATCCTTGCCTGATTAGGAGGAATCTGAGAGCCATAGCCTTCTCTACACAGGGTCTGGAGCTTGCAAGGCACTAAGCAAGAGCAGGTATGCGATGCCAATGAGGTGGCTTCCAGACTAGCGGGACAGTGATCTGCATTAGGTGGACGATGGCTTCACCTGTCTAGATTGTCACCCGTTGCCACGGCATGGGGTGATTCCTCCACTTTCCGGGGCCCTGTCTTTTCTCACAGGGCGAGGAGGAACTTCTTCAGAGGCATCTCTATCCCCTGTCCATGGAGAACACCTCTTTGGCCTAATCAACCTTAGGCCATATGGACTAGTATGGCAAAGGGTCTCCTCCCATCTCCCTGCAGGGAGGCTGAGAATCTGTTCCCTCAGGGCAGGTGCCAGGTCCCTCCAGGGGACTTGGTAATTACCAGCAGTAATGAATGGTGAAGACTGACAAGGGAAGATATGAAAATTATGTACCTACCGTAATTCTTGATCTTCTCTTGTATATTCACCATTCATTACTGATTCCCACCCACCTTCCCCTCTTGGGCCTCAGCTCTTTGGTGCCACCTTGACTCTGCTCGCCCTTCCCTCTTCAAGGCCAGTTGGGGGCAGAGTCCCCCAGGTACCTCAGGGCTCTCTGTTTCCTTCTCTAAAAGGTCACAGAGCGCTCATCCTAGGAGGGTGGCAAGTAGGGTCTTCACCATGGTGTCGGAAGGAACTCCCTGGGATTCTCAGTGTGGTGCACTGTTGTGTCCTCCTTTACTTAGTACAAATGTTCCATTTGTTTCATCTTTCAAAATTAGGGGACTGCATCAGTGCATATCGTGGGAGAACCCGTAGGGATTTTCCTCCCCCTTTTCTCCTTTCTCGCTTCCCCTCTACCTTTAGAGGTCAGTCTGGACAGAGTCCTCCCCTGCTTAAGAGGTTTTTCCCCTTGACTTTACCAGGTTCATCTTGCAAATGAGCCTTGCTCAATGGTGCCTGCCTGGATAAATAAAGATTTGATTAAAATAAAGATTTGATTGATTGACTGATTGATTGACTAAGCCATCAGGTGATAAACAGTGGAGGGCCATGCTCCAGGACTTTCATCCCAAATATGGATTTAGGGGTGGAAAGAGGGGGCTAACTCCGCTATGTTTTATATTTCCAAGACCATTTAAAGTTCTCTTGTTCTGGACCTCCGTCCAGCGGTCCCTGAAGTTGACAGGATCCTTGCTCCTGTGTCTTCATACCTTTCAGGTTTTTGAGACTATAATAAGCCAATTGTCTTTCAGCTCAACATGGCGGTGGGACCCCCCCTACCCTCTTCTTCCCCCTACGTATGTTGTATCTTTCTCTCTTCTCTTTCTCTTTCTTCTTTTCCCATGCTGCTGCCCAAGAGTTGGGGCCCTACGGCCGCTTAGGAAAAAAGTATAATCCCTCCGTCCTCTAGTCAGCTTATTCCTTTTTCAGTTTATATCCTTTCCTTTTCCTGTCTCTCGGCTGTCTTACCTCACCTTGGTTTTCTCTATCCCCTTTTCCTCTCTCCTCTCGGCTGGACAGAACTGGGGTGGTGGAGGAGGAGTCTCTGGCGCCCAGCGCAAACCCTTGTGCACCATGCAATGCATCAGCCTCGTGGTCATGTTAACCCCAAAAAGCTCCCGACAGGTGCACGCTCCAGTTTACACTCAGCAGTAATGAATGGTGAAGATACTAGAGAAGATCAAAATTACTGATGACGTAATTTTCATTTATGTAGCTTTGCAAGTGGGGACTCTGTTGGATCCTCAATTTCTGGACTAATGAAAGTTCTTTTTCATGTCTTTCCAAGTTAGGCTAGATTTTGCCTGAGAGTGTGGCTCTCACTATGACAGTAATTTGACTTTGTAGCTAACATCGCCAAGTAGGTGACCACCCCTGGACTCATGGCCCCTCTCCAGCATGGCTTGCACTGGCATTGAGATGGGCCGTGTAGACACAACCCTGCATTGGTGTGGGAGGTGTGGGCAGCACTTGAGCTGACCTCTGCAACATTCAGTGCAACTGTGTAAACATTGCTACAAGAAGCATTGGCCCAGATATCCAAAGCTTTGTGCGGTGCGAAAACCGTTTGAGCGGGTTTAGCACGGGATTAGCATGGGTCTGCTATATTCAAAAGGCCAAATAGTGCATGCAAATCGCATTAGCGCCAGGCAAACCATAATTATATGCAAGGGGCACACTGAACATGAATACAGGCGCTATGGGATATTCAGAGGCTAGTGGTGGCGCTAATGTGTTTAGCGACTTAGCGCGACCACTGCGCTTGGTACAAATTACTGCAGGAAAAAGCTGGTGTAACTCTGGAGCAGAGCAGCTTTGCACTTGTTGTGGCCTTGCGTGGCATTAGAGCGGCTTTAGCGCAGCCTTGCGCGACCCTAACATGTGACTGTGACACAGCGATAAAGCCAGACATGGAGGAAACATGCTGCTCACTGATGGCACCACAATGATGCCAACTGCCGCCACCAGTCCCAGCCATGCCAGGCAGTATGTGGTGACCCAGCCCTGGGGGCCACCATGGTAGAGTGGCCATACAGCACACACCTGCAGACCATATGTCTGTAGTGACCAACAGATGCCAGCACACACATGCAGCACTGTGGGCATGGTGGGTGCTGAGGGGAGGGTGTACAGGTGGCCAGGACTCACCACAGACTGGTTGCAGTCACAAGGTTGGGACACAGTACGCAGTGCACATAGGCCAGTATTGGGAATACCCCAATACCAGTGTGCCTGTCCGATCGTACATGCCCCCCCAGTCACATACCACACAGCTGTACATACACCACAGCGCACACAGCTGGCCATGTCTATGTCACTATGAGCTTCCCATGCCAGAGGTGCAGCATCTGTGGGTCACACAGCAGTGTGACAGAAATGTCCACTGGCAGTACACACCTGCAAGGTGGACTTGTCACTATGTGCAGTGCAGTGGTCATCACTACCCTACACACAATAGGCATTGCTGTGTCCCTCACATTACTGGCCCCCTTGCTACTGTGATGTCTGCTGTGCACTGTAGCATGCCCTACAGTGGACAGTTGCATGCCTCACCACCGCGCCTGTGCCTATTCTGTGTTGTCCCCTGTGGTACACAATGATGTGCTGTACTGCATACATGTAGGCTGCAGCAACCATCATGCACTGTCAGACTGACCTACAGGTGGAGCTGCGGCCAGACCTGGCCAGCCCCTGTGCTTCCAGACTGACCTACAGGTGGAGCTGTGGGACCCTGCAGTAACGCTGGGCAAACTGCATGCAAATCAGGGTATAATGAGATGCTAATCTGGATGTTTGCCCAGAGATTACCTAAGTAGGCTCATTTGCATGTCACTTTTGAATATGGCAAAGTTTTGCACCGGGCAAACGGCTTAGCTCCGCGTTAAAGCTGCTCAAACGTGTTAGCGCGGCACTAATGGTTCGGAGAATATTATACAGTTTTGAACACTGTTCTTTCACATCTGCTGCTGCCTGCAGCTGTACTGGGTCCACACATTTGCTGGCACATACATTGACCACATGGTTCACCTCTACCTACCTTCACATCGCTGTGCACTGTGTTGTTGTTGTGGTTTGCACTTCCTGGTTGCTCTATTCAGTGCTGTCTTATTCCAGGGCTACGTTTGCCCTGCACTCCTAGCCCAGTTTGTCCGGCCTCATTCCCATGCTACATTCAGAAGCTGTTTACCCTGGGCTATTCCTTTTGAACATAGTATGCTTTGTGCTCTGGGCTAAGTTTGCCCACCAGGCAGTGCTAATTTAGCCCTGGGGCATAGTTTTGAATATCTGGCCCATTACATCCAGCCTCTTCTCATCTGTTCATCCTGCTTCCCTTTGCATCCCTAGGGAGGGGTTGGGTATTGAACAAAAAATGTGCTGTACTATGTTTATCATGAAAGGTTTTCAGTACTGTTTAGCATCTGCAATGAGCCATCATTTCTGACTATTTTACTAAAAGGTGATATAACTGGAATATTATATAGAAGTTTCTTTTGTTTCAGTTCATATCAGTTTTTTTTTACTTATTTGAACTAGTGCCAGAGTCATAATGTTTAATTTTCATCTTTGTATTTTTAGGAAGCAGTGCAGTCAGCATTTGATGCAGCAAATAATTATGCAGATACATTTGATCAATTCCACTTGTTTTTTAAAGAAAACGAAAGTCTTGATTTGGATACACTTAAACAACAAGAGCACGGTATGTAATTATATGGTGAAGTATAAAACTCATAAACGTACACTGTCTCCAGGAATCTCTCTTCCATAGATGGATGCAAGCCCTGCGCCACCCTTCGAAAATCTGGCCCAACATCTCCATAGTCAAAAAGAGGAAGAACTGTAGTACTAACAATTCGCTTTCTAGCTTCCATAGGGATACACCTCCTGACTAGAGAGCCACTAACCTAGCATTTAATTTATTTTTTTTCTGCATGTTGTATTTATCCCCCCTGCACACCTGACCGGTGTCTCCTTTGGGCCCCCACATGGATTACCCCATCCTGACACTCCCGACCCCACCACCCCCACATCGCAGCCAGCCCAGGTATCCCCGACGTATCCCTTCGTCTGGTGGGTCCCTTACCTGAGTAGGGGATGAGCCTTGTGGCTGTATTTCCAATTACCCTGGGTGCTGCTGAGGTGGCAAGTGGGGGTTCGGGAGCCCAGGAATATGGATCTGGGAAGGCCGTCATCTGATCGGCCAGGTCGTCATTTTTCATTTTTTCCTCCAGAGGAGTGACATGCACTGACGTCTAGGCTGACACCGATGTCTGTCACTTCCCAAGCATCGTACATCAGACATCGTGCTGAACCCCTAGCCTCCGCCAGGGATCAGCAGACGCCGAGCCGCATCCTCTCCCTCCTCCCGGAGAGGGGCGAGCTGTCAGTGGGACTCCCTCCTTCTCCCCGGATGGCCTCAGCAACCAGTCCATTCCCAAACCGGGTCGCTGGGCGTTGCAGGCAATCAACCACTCGCCGACAGGCTGGCTGCCTCATTTAATTTTTAATCAAACAGTCTATGTACATCCCACTAACACTGGGGTCCAACCAGACTCCCAGTTATTTATAGGAGTTTACTTGCTTCAGAATTGAGTCTGTTTTGGCTGTGATATGTATTTCTAGTTTTATGTTGTTTTGTTTGTCACCGAAAATCATTATCTGGGATTTTTTTGTCACTCAACACTAACTTGTGTGCTATAACATAGTCTTGCAATCTATCAAAATCCTTTTATAATTTGGCCTGAATTTCCACTGCTGATTTGCTTTCGAAGTATAAAACTGTATCATCCGCATACAGATGGTGCTGGACCTCCATTATAAGAGGCCCAATTCTATCTGTATATAGACTTAATAGAACTGGCCCCAACACTGACTACTGGGGGCTCCTGTTTTAATATAGTCATATTGAGACCTGAAATTCCCCAGTGAGACCATTTGTATTCTCCCCAGTAAATATTCCCTGAACCAGTTTAGGGCCACCTGGTTGAGGCCAAGCTTCTCAGATTTACTTAATACAGTATTCAAACAACATGAAGTCTTGCTGTATTCTGACTATTGCAGTTAGCCCCAGCCTTTAAACTGCCCCGGAGAACAAAGGGTTAACTTTATATGCAAAGCATAGAATGCTGAGCTCGAGCTCGGTTGAGGTTTTTGTCTGCAGCCCTTTGAAATCCAACTGTCAGATTCTTTATTCCGCCTCACTGAACAGTCGCTCCGGAGATTTCTCCTTCAGCTCGGTTGAAAAAGTCTGTTAAAGTGTCGGTTTAACCAAATTTGTTCCACTTAGTCGGTTCAGCCTCTGTATGCGGTACCGTAGTACTAGTTAGGTTTTCCTATTTCTGTGTGGAAATTGTAAAACTTGTTTGATCGGTTCGGCTGAACCGATCACTTTTGGTGAATTTCTGTATTTTACTTTAGAGTGTGGTTACCGGTCCTTATCGGTTCTAAAAAAAACGTCTTTTGAACGGCTTTTTCCAACACCAGTGACACAGTTAGAAACCGATAAGGGAGTCTTGCCTGGCGGTTGCCATAAAAAGGGTAAGTTTGGTTAGATTGGCCATGTCTGAGAACCCCCCCCAAAAAAACGGGCCCACTGGGTTTCAACACTGCAGTGAGTGTGGGCTTTCCAAAGGCTGATCCCCACACCACCTGTGTTTACTATCTGGGGTTTTGAACACCTTGATATTCACTGCCAAATTTGTACAAATTTTCCTAAATCTACCCTTGAAAGAGATTAGGTAGACTGCTGGGAAAAGGAGGCGAGAAGTCCTTCTTGGATGGCCAGCCAGGTTCGGTTCCAACAGACAGAAGGAAGTGCCCTCTGTTGGTGATGCTTCTTGGAGCAAAGAAAAGCCCGACCCTGAAGTCAGTTTCTACAAAGGAAGCATAAGAGAAATCAGCCAGTTTGGATCCAGAGGTTCATGTTCCGACCGCCGAAAAAATAGCCAGAGCGATTCAGATTGTGGAATCGCTTTGCCCGGTTCCGACTGATCCGGCACCATTTGGCAGGGGCTCAGTTCGGTTGGTTCCCCTGGTTCAAGATTATACCCCTGAAGGATTTTTATGAACCGGAGTTTGAGGAGGAGGGGGAGTTCGAGGATGATGGTGACGATGGTGAAAGTCTGGATGTGCCTGTGGAACCGGACATCTCCCCAGACAGACCTTCTGGTGTTTCCCCTCCTAGGCTTTCTGAGTCCCCTCCCCACTTTCTGTTTTACAGAAAGGTGGCTGAAACCCTCAGCTTCCTATGGAGGAGGCCATGGAGGATCAAGAGGAGCCTGATTATGTAGAAATGATGGACATCCCAGAGTCCAGGAGACTGTCTATTCCCTCCACAAATCATTTGGGAAGCAGACATTAAAAATGTTAAAGTCTCCCAATACTGTACCCCTGTTGACAGAAGGATGGAGAAGGTACACACTATCAGGCTCAGATATGGGTTTTATACCAACAATGCAGCCATGTTGGAGTAGTGCAGGCTGCTGCCTGTGACAAGGCAAATGTTCCCTTGGCTTCACACCCCCCAGACAAAGACTCCAGGAAGATTGATGCCATGGCAAAAAAGCAGTACATGGCATCTTCCTTGGGACTCAGGCAGGCAGACTATATGGCCTATACAGCCAGGTACCAGAAGTCCAGGTGGGACACTGTACTGGCACTGGCTAAACAGGCCTCCCCCCAGCTAGCCAAGGAGCTGGAGGAGGTGGCTGCTGATGGAATTGAGGCATCAAAAGTACAGTTTCATGCTGCTGTGGACTCCAATGATGTGTCATCAAGAGTCATGGCTACATCTGTGACTCTTCGGAGAATGGCTTGGCTCAGATGTACTAGCCTCTCACAGGACACCCAGGCTAAGGCCATGGATTTTCCTGTAGTGGGTAATTCTCTGTTTGGGGAGCAGACAGAGAATTACATGAAAAAAATGGATGAGTACAGGACCACTTACAGGAGTGCTCAGGCAAGGAGAGGCAGGCAACTCCTGAAAGGCAGCAGTCTAGGGGCAGGGCAAGCCTTTTCATGGGTCTTTTTACCATGCATGAGGCCTCTTCTCCCGTTCTCCAGAGGGGTTCTTCAGAGGGAGAGGCAGAAGAGGGATGAGCAGGGCTGCATCCACTCCTCAGCCTAAGGCCCCTGCCAAGCAGACACCCTGATGGGCCTGCCCGGGTCGACTCTCCTATTCCAGTAGGGGGGCAGGCTGGCTTACTCTGTCCAGGACTGAATGTTTATTACCTCAGACAAGTGGGTCCTGGAAGTAGTAAGCCAGGGACTGGTTCTCAGCTTCAAAAAATTTCCGAAGATGAGAGCCAGATCTTTTCCACCTGCAGGTCTCTCAGAAATCCTTGCCCTAGAGGCAGAGGTTTCATCTATTCTGGCCTTAAGAGCCATAGAGAGAGTTCCTACCCTACACTGGGGCAAAGGTCTGTACTCCAGGTACTTCCTTACCTCAAAAGACAGAGTGGCGGACCATCCCTAGACCTCGATACCTGAACAAACATCTTTTAAAACCAAAGTTCAAGATGGTAACTCTGGAATAATTCTTCCCTCTCTAAGGCCAGGGGACTGGCTGGCCTCCCTGGACCTCAAAGAAACCTATTTTCACATTCCCATCAGGTGCTCCCACAGAAAGTACCTCAGGTTCGAGTTGCCCTCAGGCCACTATCAGTTCAAAGCAGTGCCCTTTGGCCTAACATCAGCCCCAAGGGTTTTCACAAAGTGCCTGGCAGTAGTGGTTGCCTTTCTAAGAAGGCAAAAGATTTCCATTTTTCCATATCTGGATGACTGGCTCATAGTGGGCAGTCTCCAGACCAAGTCAAGTCAGACCTGCAAGTGACCAGCCAGTGCTCACTTCTCTTGGATTTCTTCTCAACCTTCCCAAGTCAGTTCTCGAGCCAATACAGCTCCTTACCTTTATGGGGCAGAGCTGGGTACTGTCAAAAGCAAGAGCTTTCTTCCCTGGAAAGGGCAAGAGTTCTTATAGAGCTGGCTTCTTCCTTCAGCCTTCAGGTGTCCCGACAAGCAAGGCATTTCCTTCAGCTTTTGGACCACATGGCAGCCTCTACAGCAGTGGTCCAAGGGGCAAGATTCCAGATGAGGGACATTCAGTTCCATCTGAGGGCCTTTTGGTCCCAGAGGAAGGATTCCCTTACCAAACTGATTCCAGTGACTCGGACCCTGATCCAAGCCCTCCAATGGTGGCAGGATCAGGACAATTTAAGACATTAGGGTCCCATTTGTCACTCAGTCTCATTCAGTGGTCTTTACCACGGATGCTTCCCTTCTGGGTTGGGGGGCCCATCTGGGGGCCCTCTCTGCCTAGGGACTGTGGTCCCCTCAGGAATCCCTTCTCCATATCAATCTCCTAGAACTCAGGGCAGTTTATCTGGCCATGCAAGCTTTCTCTCAGTCAGTGCAGAACAAGGTGGTTCAGGTCAGAACAGACAACACCACCACCATGTGGTACATCAACAAGCAGGGAGGCACTCAGTCTACGGCCTTGTGCACAGAAGCTATGAAGTTGTGGTCCCTGACTTATTCCCTGCAAACCTCTCTGATAGCAGTCCACCTTCCAGGGAAGGACAATATGCTAGCAGATGCACTGAGCAGGATCTCACAGGGCCATCACGAATGGTCCCTGGACCCTCTGGTGTTAAAGGTGATTTTTTCAAGGTGGGGCACTCCAGAGATAGATCTCTTTGCAGCCCCAGACAATCACCAACTTCCTCTCTTTTGTTGCAGACCCCCAGTTTTGGGCTCAGTCCCTCTGGATGCTCTGATTCTGAACTGGGAAGGGAAATTTCTGTATGCCTTCCCTCCATTTCCTCTACTGTTCAAAGTTTTAGTCAAGATAAGATCACAACCTTGCAATGTGATTCTGATTGCTCCAGACTGGGCCAGACAGCCTTGGTACCCCTGTTGTTGTCCCTAGCAGTCCATCTTCCCCTGTCTCTTCCCAGGAATTACAACCTGTTAACCTCCTCTCAGGGGAGGATTTGGTACCCCAATCTTCAGTCTCTCAATCTCAAGGCATGGCTCTTGAAGAGTTAGAGTATGCAGATTTGCATCTGTCTCAGGGGGTTCTGGATATTCTCAAAGCCTCTCGAAAGCCCACCACTAGAAAAACCTATAACTCCAAATGGAAGAGATTCAGCATTTGGTGTTCCAAGATACATATTTCCCCAGACACTGCGGAATTGCCTACAGTTCTGGATTATATGGTCCATTTGAATAGCTTAGGTCTCAGACCAGCGACTCTCAAGGTACACTTGTCAGCTGTTTCTGCTTTTCTGTCAGTGGGGAAGTCTTCCTCACTATCATCTCATCCTGTGTTCTATAAATTTTTTAAGGGATTGCTTCATACCAATCCTCCCTTTAAAGACCCTGCCCCTGCCTGGGACTTAAATGTTTGCATTGCTCAACTTATGCAACCTCCCTTTGAACCTATGTCCTCAGCAGAGCATAAGTACTTGCCTTGGAAAACTGTGTTTTTAGTAGCCATTACCTCTGCCAGACATATCAGTGAATTGCAAGCCCTGTCAGCGGAACCTGATTTTATCTCCTTTCATAGAGATAAAGTGATCCTTAGAACCAACAGAAGGTTCTTGCCCAAAGTGGTTTCAGATTTCCACTTGAATCAGTCTGTGTCTCTTCCTGTCTTCTTCATGGATCATTCTTCTTCAGGCGAGAGGAGGCTACACAGTTTAGATGTTAAAAGGGCCCTTAGCTACTACATAGAGTGTACCAAGGGTCACTGGTTTGATTCCTTTCAGTTGTTCCTCACTTATGGAGAAGTGGGAAAGGGCAAACCTGCCACCAAGAGAACTATTGTCAGGTGGATTGTGTCTTGTATACAATTCTGCTACGAGAAACTAGGAAAGATTCCACCATCAGGCCTGAGGGCTCACTCCACCAGAGGTACAGCTCTTTCCCTGGCTGCTGCCAGGGATATTCCTGTCTTAGAAATTTGTCAAGCAGCCACCTTTAAAACAGTCCATACCTTTATCAAGTATTACTCTCTGGATATCAGGCTAGGAGTGGTGCTCAGTTTGGCACAGCAGTACTTCAGAGCCTATTCCCAAAGTAGATTCTGTCCCTCCTCCATGGAGGTACTGCTTGGTAGTCTGTAATAGTCAGAATACAGTAAGACCATGTTGACTGAAGAAAAAATTACTCACCTTAGTAATTATGTGTCTTCTAATGGAATCTTGCTGTATTCTGACCTTCCTCCCTGCCTCCCCTCTCAGAACCTGTTTGTTTATTATTATTATTATTCTTATTTGGATTGGTTTTTGGTTTTGGGTTTCCTGACTTGAGTCTTCCTTGGGAATTCAAAACCCTTGTTGCCAGTTGGCTAGTAAAAATTTTTACAATTTCCACATAGGATAGTTAGTGAGTTTTTTGCTCGTAAGAATCTGACGGTTGGATTTCTAAGGGCTGCCAAGACCCTCAACTGAGTTCGAGTTCAGCATTCTATGCTTTGCATAGAAAGTTAACCCTTTGTTCTCCGGGGCAGTTTAAAGGCTGGGGCTAACTGCAATAGTCAGAATACAGCTAGACTCCATTAGAAGAAACATAATTACTAAGGTGAGTAATTTTTTCTTATGGTCCAAGGTGTCACATGCCTTGTACAGACCTATAGATATGGCCCTGACCAGGAGGCCTTTGTCCACGGCCAGTTGAATATCTGTTGTTACCTTAACCAAGTAGATGTAATGTGCCTTTCCCAGAAGCCTTATTGGTTTGGATTGTATATGTTTTGTATTTCCAGAAAATGTTTAGTTGACTTCCAACGAGCCTTTCAAAACTTGCTGATATAACTGGGAGAAGGGATAATGTTCTGTAGTTACAGATGTCTTCTTTTGGGCTAGTTTTGTATATTGGGATCACATTAGCTTGTTTCCATTTTTGGGGATATAAACCAGTAGTCAAAGATAAATTGAAAATGTCTGCTAAGATGTGCGCTATTAAAGGAGATGCTAGTTTGAGAAAGTATGTTGGTATATTGTCCAATCCAACTGCTTTCTTCTCATCCAGTTTCAGCAGCTCTTTTAAAATTGAATTTGAATTGGCTAAATCAAAAGAAAATTTAGGTTGCTGGCTCTTCTGGAAAGTGACCTAAATGTCTTTCTCTAGTCTTTAAATTAGTCACGTGCATGCAGGTGTGCCATAGTGGTAAATAATTTATTAAATCTGTTAACGGCATATTTTGAAATGGCAACCATTTTTCATCAATTTTAAAAGAACCTGGCAGTTCGTAGGATTTCTGTCCCTTTAAATTGGAGAACAGTTTCTTAAACCTATGTGGATCAGTGGCTTTTCCTGCACTAAAGTGCTCATTAAAATAAGTGGTTTTAGCTATGTTTATTTCTCTAAGATACTGGTTTCTAAGTTGGTGATATTTGTGAATTTTATGAAATGTCAGTATTTTTGCTCGGGTCCATGCAGGTTCCTGGAATCCCCAAAATACATGGGTTGAGTCATTTCCCAGCTTGGGTTTCCAATATTTAAACTGTTTATAATAAAGTATTTATTGTTTTAAATTGTCTTTATTTTTAAAACAGTTATACTCTTTTGTATTGCATAACCACTATAAACATTTTTGGCATCCTTTTCTGTCAAAGTGGCATGACTGAGAGGACTAAAAAGAGGCAGGCCCCACAGGAGTTACATTTTTAAGTACAGTATTGGCAGCATTAGTTGATAAAGGCAGATGGAAAAAATTATAAACCCTGCCCTGTCTTTTCTGCTGTAAAACAAAGAGGTCAGCAATCAGCAGTTGTTTTCTGCACCAATATTTACATAAGAGTGCTCTCTGGTGAAAAAAAAATGAAAGAGGTATGACTGAAGGTAGAAAATATACAATAGGTCTAGGAGGACAGAGTCTCGAGTCCAGAGTCCCTCTCTGTCTGTCAGTGGGGACTCCAGTGAGCAGTTCCACCATTGAGCAGCTCTTATGGAGCACTGGATGCAGCGTCTGTCTTGCATGCCTCTACTAGAGGAGCCAGTCCCTGGCTCCTCGGGGCCAGAGGAACCGGAGCTGCAGGCAGGGCTCTCAAGCCGGGTAGAGCATTTGGCTTCAGCAGCAGCCCTTGGCTCCTTGCCAATGACTGTGCTGCAAACTCTTGTCTGACTGGCCGCACTCCCATCCCAGGTTGGGATGGGAATGGCTGTGGTACCATTGCTGGTCACTCCAGTACCAGCTGGGTCATTGGTGCTGTGTGTAGTTCCGGTGCTAAGTTTGAGCCCTTTGGGGCCAGACTTAGTACCTGTTCCAGCACCAGATTTGGTTCTGATTCCCGCACTGCCCCTGGCGCCAGCCCCCCATCCCTTGTGGCCGGTGTCTCTGGTGTTGCTGCGACCACATTCTTTATTAAAGGGCCTGCAACAGCGTGTGTTTCTTAACCTATAGCTGATGCCGTTGTAATCCTTGTGGAGATTCACAAGGCCGTTCTCCCCCAAAAGGTCTCTGAGCAGCCTGTTAACAAGGCGTCACACAAGACTAACACTATGGGAAAGTGTGCTTGAACTGAAGCTACCCTAGGCATGAGGATTGTCAGCTACCAAGGGCATTTTTCTGTTTATTTATTAATTTATGACTTTGTTAACCAGGTAGGTGCACTGGTCCGAAGGACCATTTACAGGCACGACCTGGGCCAGAAGGCACAAATACAGACAAGAATCACAGTGCAGGCACAGGCATAATACAGTGCAACAAAACAGCAATATCAAACAAATTAATAAAAAAGTATGGTCAATATACACAGTGCAGGAACAGGCATAGTACAGTGCAAATACACATCAGTTACATACAACATTAATAAAACAATGTGGTCAAAGCAGGTATGGTAAACAAATGAATGAAAGTAGCTGAATAACATAAAATGGCTACAGGCAAGGTAATAAAAGAAAAAAAACTTTTGTCTGCATAATACAAATAACAATATCTGCAGGCAGGAGTAAGACGAACACCTTGAAGGAAAACTAGAGGATCACAAACCCAAGATTCCCCGACCTGGAGATGGGCCCAGACAAACCCTAAGACCTAACAAAGAAACTGAGAGGAGGAGGAGGTTGAGGAAGGGGGCGAGGTTAAAGGCTAGAACCAGAAGTGACCAATGGAAACAAGTGCAGATGTCACAGGCAAGGAGCCAGGATTTCAGGTTCAGCTAAAAGTATGATGTGTATTGGTCGATCTAAGGGGTGCAGGAAATGTATTCCATAGTGAGAGGGCCGCAACAGAAAGGGCATTGCAACCCAATTTGGTGGAGGTTTTTGGAATCACCAGGGGTGGGACAGCAGAGGACCGAAGACACTTTGGCGTAGTGCAGTGCTCACAAAAGGGAAAAAGGGGGAAGTAGGGCCACTGTGAATGATAGTGTCAGTGAGGCAACTGAGGGTAAAATCAAACCGGTCTTGCAGAGGGAGCCAGCCTAGGGAGCTATATCGGTTGAAGTGGTGCATGGAATAGGGGGCAGACAGGGCAAAGCAGCATACACTATTGTAGACAGCCAAGAGTCTGGTGCAGAGCACTGTGGATACGCGTGAGTAGATAGGAGAGCAGTAGTCCAAGATAGGGAGTAGATTGCCATGAGCTATGGCCATCGTGCCTCAGCAGTCAGATAGGGTTTAACATGATAGGCAGCACCAAGTTTCTGATTTATCCTCTGGACTACGAGATTAATGTAGTCAGTGAGAGGAGAGTGGGATCAAGCATGACTCCCAGGTATTTGAAAGAAGGGACCACTTCAGAGGAGGACCATCTGGCAGGAGGATGTGAAGAGGAGCTTGCTTTCTGGATATTGGCTAGGTAAGGTTTAAACCCAAACAGCATAGCCTTTATTTTTGGCATTAACCAGCACAGACTGGAGAGGAACCAGTTCTGGGTGGCACAGTAGTTCTGCATGAGGACAGAGAAAATATGTGGGAGGGATTTGGCACTGTGGAAGATGACTGAGGTCGTCCACATAAGGAGGGACTCGCAGGATAGGCTGTCAGGCGAGGGTAATAATAAATATCAAAGAGCAGGGGGCCCAGGATGGAGCCGTGGGGAACCCCATAGGAGACAGGCATAGGGGGAGAAGTGGCAGAGCCAATGCACACCGACTGGGATCAATTGGACAGGTAGCTTTGGAACCAGTTTGTAGTCCCTGTGGAACAGCCAATAGTGTAACTTGGAGAAGAGGAGAGGGTGGTTAATAAGATCAAAGTCTTTGGATAGGTCCATGAATACTGCACCAGTTGCGAGCCCTTGGTCCATGTTCGTGAGGATATGGTTGGTGAATAGGGCTAGGTCAGTAGTGGTGCAGTGAAACCTGTGAAAGCCGTGCTTCTGGTTACACAAGATGTTGTGGTCATCAAGGTACTCAGATAGTTGCTGGTGAACAACCCATTCGAGGAGTTTGCTAAGGTGGGAGAGAATGGATATAGGGCGATAGTTGTCAAATAGGAGGAGGAGGTCCCCAGATTTGGATACCACCTTGGCAGACTTCCAGGTGAGGGGCATGTGGGAGGTAGTTAGGGCAAAGTTGAAGATAAAGGAGAGAAGTTTGGCGATGACAGAGGAAACAAGCTTAAGAAAGATGGGGGAGAGACTGTCGGATCCCAGATTACCTCAATTGGGTAGGCCCCTAAAGACCTTGTAGGTATCCTTGGGAGAGATGATCTTGAAGTAGAAAGGTGGCTGGAGGGAAGCGCCTGTCAGAGGCAGAGGAGGAGGACATGGGGAGGCAAGGCCCTGGTCGGGGACTGAATAGGTGGAGGGCGGGCGATGTGAGTAGAAGGATTAAGAGATGGGGAAAATGGCTGGCCCATGGCTAGGGGGGCTGCTGGGGGGCAGTTTGCCGAGGAGGGCTGACAGGTCCATGAATTTGCTGTTGAGTGCCCTGGTGACCTCAGCAGGGTCCGACAGGATGCCAGCGGGAGAGGTTAGTTGGATGTTGGTACTGCCAGTGCGAGGAGTGAGAATAGAAATGATGGAGTCCCAGAATTTTCTGGGATTACCAGAACTCTGTTGCTGTAGGCTGGTGAAGTATTTCTGTTTTAGGGTTCTAGTCAAGATCTTGCAGCAGTTGCGCAGCTGCCAGTATTCATGTCATAAGGAAGGGGAAGGGGTCCGTTTATAGGCATACCACTTTTGATCCCTCGCTTTCATATGGGTGAGGAGTTCTTTTGAGATCCAATGGGTGCAGTCGCCTCTGATTCTCCTGGTGGTGGAAGGGAAGTCGTCGTCCTGGATAACCAGGAGAATGTCAGTGAAGTTGGTGACCGCAAGGGACGCATCAGTGAGAGCATATAGGCCCTGCCAATTTATGGCCCTAAGGTCGTCGAGAAGAAGGGAATTGTCCAGGTGGTTAAAATTGTGGAAGGTTAGATATTTCAGATGGGGGCATGGGGCCTTACAGGCCCAGATGGCAAAGGTAGGGAGTGATCACTTAGAGAGTCGGATAGAGTGCCCACGTGGATAACACGGTCCACACAGTTAGTGATCACCCAGTCAATTAGGGAGTGAGTAGAGATACGAGGGTTAAGTCGAGTGGGGAGGGTGATAATTTGTGACCAGTTATGCTGCTTAAACATGTTAGCGTAGTCGGTTTCAAGGGTGTCCGACCAGCTGAGGTTGAGATCACCTAGGATGATAGCCTCCCTAGTAGGGGAGAGAGACCCAAACCCAGACAGTAGGCTTTGGAGGCTGGTGAAACTTCCGTTCGAGGGGTTGTAACAACTGCCCAGGTACAGTTTCTTTGTTTCACCCAATGTTATTTCAGTAATAATCCATTTGCTGGGGGAGTCACTGTCAGCGCAGAGGAAGGTAGAGGCAGAGAAGGGTTCCCTAATAAAGATAGCAGCCCCACCTCCCTTTTTTTCCCCAGCCTGTCTTTGTGCAGGATGGAGTAGCCAGAGGGTAAGAACATAGCATCAGAGTGGTGCTGCTTAAGCCAGGTTTCGGTGAGACAGAGTACATGGGGTTGATGGAGAGTGAGCCATGCTTCAAGATCAGAGAATTTAGCAAGGAGGCTGCATGCATTCATATGGGAAATTTTTATTCTGGGAGAAGCGGCCCATAAGCTGCAGGTGGGTATGGCGGTGGCTTTAAGAGGGTCAGGATTGGGTTCAATGTCTCCACCCAAAAGGAGGAGTGAAAGAAGGTGGAGATAGGGGAGTGGAGTGCTGATTAGTGATGGGGGGAGGGAAAGGGAGTAAAGAAAGCAGCCTAAGAGGCCAGCCAGAGCAGTGAGATCCGAGAGGGTAAGTTCCACCTTGTGGGAAAGGAGGTGGGAGCATCAAGGGTGCTTGAGATTTCGGTGAAATGGAGGAGGATTGCCTGATCATTGGATAATATAGAGGCTGTGAGGTAAAATGGGTGGAGGCATAGCAGGGCAGAAGCCATGCAGAGCAAGAGAGAGAGGACTTCATGGTGGGCATGAACAAGCAAGACTCAGGATTCAGCAGGACAGGTCACCACTCAGAAAAAAGTAGTGGTGGGACAAGTCAGGATAGAGATGAGACAACTAGGGCAGGATAACAGGAGTGGGCTGAAGAAGAAGAGGAGGAGGAGCTTGTGCCTTTAAGGGAGAGGTCTCCACATAAAGGGCCAATCAGCAAAGGTGGGAGGGGAGAAACAGTGGGAAGAGCCAATTTAAAGAGTGCTGGGGCAGGGGAGGGCATGCCGGAGAAAATTTGAGTTGCAAGGAGCACAAATTTGAAAGAAGCACAGCGGTAAAGAGAGAAAAGGCAGTGGGGTGCCCAAGCTTCAGACTCGGTGCTGGAGAGAGTGCTGGTTCAATCGGAAGCTCAGGTAGAGAAAACCAGCCAATGGAGAGCCTTGTCCTGAGTGGAAGCGGCCAATAGGGAAGCCATGGCAGTCCCGGTTCAGGAGGGCTGATGAGCGTTACCTTGCTTGTTGCTACAGGCCGGCGGAGGTCTGAGGGCAGCTGAAAGCTGCTGCTGTCGCCTCCTCGAGGAAAGAGCTGTGGTTCAGAGGGGTCAGTGTGCCAAGTGTGCCAAGTCAGGGGCTACTGAGGAAGAAGCTGTAGAGAGAAGAAAATAAAGGTACAGGTTACAGGGGAAATCAGTGGGTGGGGGTGCAAGTTTCAGTGAGAAAAGCTGTGGGTGTGGAGTAGATAGCATTGAGTGGTGAGTAGATTAAATAACAAAGGGGAAAAGTAAGCAGAAGAGATTTAAGTTTAAATAGGGGGGCAAACGAGGAGAGAATCAGAGGGTGTGGAGCAGACAGAACTGGAGACAGTGGGACAGCAGGGGACCGAGTGGAACAGTGTAATGAGGGAAAGCTAGAGGTGAACAGTGGGAAGAGCAGGGTCTGTGGAGAGCTTAGAAGGCGGGACAGTAGGTAGAGTGAAAGAACAAGGCAGGATAGAGGGTACAGAGGCAGGAAAGAGCTGTTAATCACAGTTAATACAGTTCCCCGGCAATACAATTCCTAGACAAATGCATGCACTGTTAAAAATTCATACACAGTTGCTCAGGTACAGATACAAATAGTCTAGCATTTAAAAAGAGAAGTAATAATAGTCTTTTGCAAAATTTGAGTTGCAAGGAGTGCACAATTTGAAAGAAGCACAGCGGTGAGCAGAGAAAAGGCAGCGGGGGTGCCCGAGCTTCAGACTCGGTGCTGGAAAGAGTGCCGGTCCAATCAGAAGCTCAGGCAGAGAAAACCAGCCAATGGACAGCCTTGTCCTGAGTGGAAGTAGCCAATAGGGAAGCCGCAGCAGTCCCAGTTCAGGAGGACTGATGAGCATTACCTTGCTTGTGGCTATGGGCTGGCGGAGGTCCAAGGGCAGCTGAAAGATGCTGCTGCTGCCTCAAGGAAAGAGCTGGGGTCTGGGGGGGAGCTGGTGTGCCCAGTCAGGGGCCACTGAGGAAGAAGCTTCTTGTGGCTGTGGGCCAGTGGAGGTTCAAGGGCGACTGAAAGCTGCTGCTGCTGCTGTCTCCTTGAGGAAGGAGCTGTGGTCCGGAGGGGCCAGTGGACCCAGTCAGGGGCCACTGAGGAAGAATCTTGCTTGTGGCTATGGGCCGGCAGAGGTCCGAGAGTGGCTGAAAGCTGCTGCTGCTGCCTCCTCGAGGTTTCTAAGTATGTGTATACCCACTGGAGCAAGGGTAGCTCCCTTGGCAGATGCCAGCCATATTCAGAGGCTAAGCAAGAGATTATGCTCACTGTCAAACATGGTATTGAGTCCAACAGTGATCAACGCAAAGCCTTCGATACTGCCTCCCACTCTGCTGCTACAAACATTTGCATCAGAAGACACTCCTGTCTGTGACCGTCTGGTTTTTCACAAGATGTTCAACAAGTTATGAATGTTACTTTTGATGGAACTTGTTTGGACAGCAAGTACAGCAGTCTCTTAAGTCATCTCATGAAACTAGGGCTATGCTTAAGACTTCCGAACAAACTCCTGCTAACCATCAAAAGGGCAAAGGATGTGGTTTCTTTCAGAACAAAGTCCTTTTGTGGAAAAGGCATGTGAACCCAAAACAAAGCTCAGTCACCCCAGTCTCAGAAAAAGATGCAGTTGAAGGCACATGTGCCAAAAGCACCTAGTGCTACCCTCTGAAGCTCTGGCTCGTGTCCTACCTCATCTGCCCCTGGCAAACCTCTCCTCCCCAAGGGGAGGGCTCCCGACCCAGTTTTACCATCAGTGGGACTCTATTATGATGGACAAGTGGGTCATTGGGGTCATCCGGGAAGGATACTCCCTCTCAGTGGGGGGTCTGCTGGTTCTAGAGAAGTCTCCGCATCATTCCTCACAGCCAATTCTCCAGATAGGTTGCACTCCAGTGAAAGAATTCAGTGCTCACACAAAATTTAACTTTGCAGGCTTTATTGCTCAGTATAAAGTTGTGAGATCTAACAGACGTATGGAGACCACTACTAGCCTTGGCACTTCAGGTACTCTAACCCTTCATCGGGGAGCATGGTATAAGCAAGGCAAAGTGTTTTTTTAAATATATAGACAATCAGCGATGCATCACACCTGGTGTAAGGTTGAAAACATAAAGTGATAAATTCAGGTGCCAGTTAAAAGTGAACATAAAATAGTTAAATCACAACAATGTATAAAAAACTTTAAGTTGCAACAACTTCCTGGAGATATCAATTCAAGTTAAATTAGTGCTATTTAATAAAATTCATCATAAATGCATCTAGTATTTATTTATTCAAAGACATAGGGCCAGATATTCAAAACGTTGTGCTGAACGCAAACCGCTTATGAAAATATACACTGGTTTGTGTGGTCCGCTATATATTCAAAAGGTCAAATAGCGTGAGCAAACTGCATTAGCACTGGGCAAAATATAATGTATACAAAGGGCAAAAAGAGGGCATGTACATGAATACAAGCGCAATACTATATTCAGTGCATTAGCGCCCGCAAAAATGTTTTGTGCGACTTAGCGCAACATTTGCG
Organism: Neoceratodus forsteri; assembly: GCA_016271365.2. NCBI lineage: Eukaryota > Metazoa > Chordata > Ceratodontiformes > Ceratodontidae > Neoceratodus > Neoceratodus forsteri. The sequence continues at coordinate 1,333,961,083 of CM057453.1, read as the reverse complement.
CGGTGAAAATTACCACCCAGAAAAGGCAGTCTTAAATCTGGGCAAACCAGCTTTACCCACTTTGGCGCTGTGGCCAGATTTGCGCGACTTTGCACGGGTTTCTGCTAAACCCTAACCAGGCAACAGTAAACAGAAAGGTACCAGACATGGAAGAAACACTGCACATGGGTGGCACTCCTGATGATACCATCATCTGCCACCTGTCCCAGCCATGCCAGGTAGTTAGTGGTGACCTGGCACCCAGTGAACACTATGGCAGTGTGTCCATACAACACACACCTGCAGACCACCCTTCTGTGGACACCAACAGAATCCAGCACACACTGAGGGCATGGAGGGTGTTGAGAGGAGGGTGTACAGGTGGCCAGTCTGCACCACATACTGGGTGCTGCCCCAAGGCTGGGACAATCCACACAGTGCAACTGGTCCAGTGTTGGGAATACCCCAACAGTTGCGCCAGATACCACAGACAGGCACACAAGTGTGCCCGTCTGTGGTATGCCCCCCCGACCACATACGTCCCATCTGTACAGACACCACAGCACACACAGCCAGCCATGTATATGTCACTGTGAGTATCCCATGCCAGTGTTGCAACATCTGTGGGTCGCACAACAGCATAATAGTAATGTCCACTGTCAGTACACACCTGCAAGATGGGCCTGCCACTGTGTAAGGTGTAGCAGTCATTGATGCCCTACACACCATTGGCATTGATGTGTCCCTCACACTACAGGCCCCTGTGTTACTGTGGTGTCTGCTGTGCACTGTAGCAGGAGCTACAGTGTGACAATTGCATGCAGCACCACCACCTGTGCCTGTGCTGTGTAGTCCACTGGGGCACAATATTCTATGCAGTTCTGTACAAATGTAGCCTGCAGCTACCACCATGCACTTCTAGACTTACCTACAGGTGGAGCTATGTGCAGACCCAGCCAGCCCCTGTACTGCCAGACTGACCTACAGGTGGAGCTGTGGACCCTTCAATAATGCTGGGCAAACTGCATGCAAATCAGGACATAATGAGATGCTAATCTGGATATTTGCCCAGAGACTGCCTGAGTAGGCTCATTTGCATGTCACTTTTGAATATAGCAAATTTTTGGCCCGGGCAAACATTTGCGCAGTGCAAACGTCTTCTGCGCCGCGCAAACGTTTCGGAAACATGGTACATTTCAGCAGAATTTCACATGCACTGGTGCTTGCAGTTTTACTGAATCCACTCCTTTGCTAGCACACACATTGGCAACATGGTTCATGATTACCTTCCCTCACGTCGCTGTGCACTGGGCTTCATTGTAGTTGCACTCCTGGTTGCTATATTCAGAGCTGTCTTATTTCCTGGGCTATTTTTGCACTGCACTTCCAGCTCAGTTTGCCCGGTTTCCTTAGCATGCTATATTCAGCAGGTTTAGCACTGGGACTATCCCTTTTAAATATAGTGGGCTATTGGTTCCAGGCTAATTTTGCGTGCCGGGCAGTGCTACTTTAGCCCCAGGGCAAAGTTTTGAATATCAGGCCCCTAATAGCCTAAGTGACAGACAGGGATGGATTTAAGCAGCTGTTTCTCAAGGCCTTCATTCTGCAGTTAAATTCCATTACTGGAATGCTGTGTCACTCGATCCTAATAAAGCAAGACAGAGAGAGGAGTGTAAAGAAATATTCTGAGTTAGAATACAACATAGCCTTACTGTAAATTTGATGGTGCCATAAATATAATTTTTACATTTCTTTACATTTTATGCCTTTTAATAATTCTGCTTGATTTCTTAGTATTCTAACTACTACTGTATGTTTTCCTAATAACTATATACATATACAATGTATGAACAAAAAGTACATATGACAAAAAAATAAGCAGTTAATATATGTTCAGTAGTATGCAGAAACAAAGGTTAGCGGGGGGGGGGCTGTTTATGAAGTTTGTAAGGAAGAAAATTCCTATCTTAATTTAACATCTCTATTAAGCACAACCATAGAGGCACCTTGTTAACATTCCTCACAGCAGCTGCTGTTCATAGGGAACTCTCCTGGATATGATCAGAGGCTGATCCTTTCTTCCAGAGAGCAGGCTGCAGGCAATCCTACAGATGGTATGATACATCATGGAGCGCATACAATGCATGCTGGGTCTAATAACCTCCTCAATGTTCATAATGCCCTGGCATGGTTGCACATAAAAATGACTCAGTGAATGCTCAGTACACAGCGGTCATAAGCATCACACCCTCAGACCTACCCCATTTAGGTGACCAAGCCACTGGTTCAAGTCACTCACATGGTGGGAAGTGGAGGACAATGTCCTCATGGCTTTCCTTCTTCTAACAGGAGCCTCAGATGACTCTCACTATGGATACCTCACTGCTGGAGTGGGGAGTTCATTGTCTGGGTCTTGAAACAAAAGGTGTCTGGGACCCATCAGAGACTTATCTTCACATTAAGGTGTTGGAGATGCAAGCTGTCTTGTATGGCCTGTGGGCTCTTGTGGACCTAGTCAGCCACAAAACAGTCTTCCCCAGACATACAAATCTGTCATGTACTACATCAACAAGCATGGAGAAGCACACTTTGACCTTCTCTGAAGGGAGGCAAAGAAAGTGTGGGAATGCCACTTGGAGCAGGGGATCCATTTCCAAGCAATTAATCTGCCAGGAGTCAATAACACACTGGCAGACGAACTCAGCCAAATAGAGGCCGATCATCACAAATGGTCTCTAGGTTCACATATCGAGAGATCGCTGTTTGACAAGTGGGGTGCCCCATATGTGGACCTTTTTATGTCCCCATTCAACACCACACTTCCTGGATTTTGCTTCAGAAATCCAGGACATGGCTTTTTCTGTCAGGATGCATTCAGGCTGCAAAGGTAAAATCTGTTTCTGTATGCATCCCACCAGTCCCTCTGGTGCAGAGGGTATTGCTCAAACCGGAGGTACATGGGGGCAGGATGATACTGGTCACCTCCTGTTGGCCTCAACAGATATGGTTTCCTTTGTTGTACAGACTGTCAGTCAGAAAACTGAGGATTCTTCCACTCAGGACAGAGTTGCTAATTCAGAGTCATCTGGCCCATCCCAGCCTGTGCAGGTGCAAGGTTTGGCTGTTTGTAAACCTTCCACTAGGAAAACGTACACAGCCAAGTGGAAAAGATTTTCCATCTGGTGTTTCAAAACCCACATGGACCCCTTTGGGTGCCCCCCTGACGAGGTTCTCAAGTACTTGCTGGACTTTTCTGATGCTGTCCTACAGTATTCCACAGTACAGGTCCACCAGTGTGCTGTATTTGCATACCATGAGCCTGTCAATACTCTCTACCTGGCACAACTGCCACTGTTTAAAAGGTTCCTTAAGGGCATTTTGCAAACAAAGCTACCTGCCAGGAAGCAGGTGGCTGCCTAGGATATCAACCTTGTGTTAAACATGCTGACTTGCAAACCCTTCAAACCCTTTGTGAATGGTGAGCTGAAGTTTTTAATATGGAAGGCAGCATTTCTAGTGCTCATCTCCTCTTTTCGCAGAGTGTCTGAAATCCATGCCCTAGTCATAGATCTTTCGTATACTGTTTTCCATTAGGACAAGGTATTGCTCTGCACACACCCCAGGTTTCTACCAAAAGTTGTTTTGGAGTTCATTTTAGCCACCCACTAGTGATGCCTACATGTTTTGCCAACTTCCAGAATGAAGGAGAGCACTCTCTCTATTCTCTGAATTTTAAAAGGGTTCTTACATTTAACCTAGACCAGGGTTTCTCAAATGAGAGGCCAGCCTCCCAGGGAGGCTCCAATCTGTTCAGGGAGCTCAAGCAAGCCTTAAATGTACTATATTTTAATGCCAAGTTTGGATGCTTCATGTGAAAGGATGCAGCAAAGTGAAAGCGAATAATGGCATGCAAATTTATGTACAAAACGGTTACCAGGAAAGACACGCTCAACAAACACTTGTTTGCTGGTATGACATGGAGAAAATACAATTCTTGGAAACTGTGCAAAACAAAATTCAAAATAATGCAAATGAATAGGAACAAGGTAACAACTGACCCATTATCCTAGCTGCAGAAAAGCACAAATACAAAGGCTAAGCAGAGAGAGACTAGGAGCAAGAGCAGGAGGGAGCAAAATGGTCCCCGAGAAGGTGTTTAAGAGCAGGGTAAAACTGACAAAGAAAGCAATCTGACTCATGGAGGTATTGCAACGAGGGATAAATACAGTCTACAAGTCAGAAGTGTGGAGCAAGTAGGCTGGGCTGGGGAGGGTGGTTATAGAGAGGGAGAATAATAAGTTCAATAAAATGAGAATAAACAACTGCTCACATGCACTTTATTGTGTTCTTCCTGTAATGTACAAAGTATGATAGTTGTTCTAACTATGGGGAGGCCCCAAATGACTTCTATATTGGGGGGAGGCTCAAGATCTTTTCCAAGGCTTGGGGGAGGCTCACTATGAGAAAGTGTGAGAACTCCTGACCTAGACAGAACTGGGGGCTTCAGGCAATCCAAACAGTTCTGTCTCCTTCGATCCCAATCAGAAGGGACAGCCTGTTACAATCAAATGATTTTCTGCCTGGATTGTAAGCTTACTGCGCCACTGCTATGCCATGGTTCAGGTCAAGCTATAGGGCCAGGTATGTGCACACTCCACCACAGTGGTTGCCACATCACTGGCAGACATTTGCTCTGTGTCTATCAGTGATATTTGCAGAGCTGTACTTAGAGCACAGTGCGCCACTTTCGTTAAGCACTGTGCCCTAGATGTCCATGCAAGGCAACATGCCACATTTGACAGGACAATCCTGAATGGATTACTGAATGGATTATTATCTTGACTTAGCCCTTGGCTTCTACCACCCTAGTGCTGGGGATTTTGTTTGAGCTTGGTACTCTGACCCACTAGTGGGAATCAGTGGTGAAGATTGATTCCTGGAAGCTATTAAAATTACGTACTCACAGTAATTCTTGATCTTCTAGAAATATCTTCACCATTGATTCACATGCATGCCCACCATCCCCCGGGCTCACCCAAGTATGTTTTATTAGTCTTCACCCCTTGTTCTTGGTTTGAGCTGTGAAGATACTGCGTTACTGGTCTGTTGAACCTTCTTATATGGGTCACCAGGGCTGTCCCAGGCCCTTTGGTTAAGTGCTTAAGTACTCATTAGGTTATACTGCATCTCCTCTGTAAAAAAGGTACTTAGGTGGTTGAGGGCCAGTGCCAAGGTAGGCCTGTGCTGTGAGCTCACTCTCGCGGCACCATGCATGTAGGCAATTCGCCTTGGCACCAGCTCTCCTGAAATATTCTGCTCTCACAGGGTCTTAGCACCTCCAACTGAGACCCACTAATCTGAATCAATGGTGGAAATATTCCTAGAAGATCAAGAATTATGGCGAATACATAATTTTCATTTTTTCTGCAAGGTCATGGACACCCTTATGTCATGCAGGACGTTTTTGACCTTCAGCATACCATAGGACCTGTAACTTTTTGCTGCTATACAAAAGAACAGTGTTTCAAGACCACAAAAGCCAAAATCCCACAGATTTTAGATTTACTGCAGTCAAGAGTGGACAAAGGCTTAGCCCTGAGAGCTTAGCTCTAGGGGCTGTGCTGGGACCTTTGGCTGGTTTTCCCTAGGTACTCACTCCAACCTCCTTCATGTACTTTGAGTGGTTAGCCATTCTAGACCTTCATATTACTCTCTGGTGCCCAAGTGGAACCTGAATGTGATTCTTTTGGCTCTCTGCAAGCTGCCTTTTAAGTCTTTATCCTCCCTTTCCTGAGAATATCCTCTCCTACAATATTTGATTCTTGATATCTGTCTGCTCTGCCAGACATATCCATGAGTTTCAGGCTCTCTCCTGCAAGGAACTGTATTTCATTATGCATGCAGACAAGCTAATTTTATGGACAGTTCCTTTTATCTTCCAAAGGTCCCCACTGCTTTTCATGTATACTGAAAGGTATGCCTTCCTTCCTTTTGTCCACTGCTGGCTAATCAAAATGGAAAGGAATTACATTTCATAGGCTTTATTGTCTTTCCATCCTACTTATTCTCCTTAGGCTGTGGCAGGAATTTACCCCATTATCTGTCCATGGGGCTGCTCCGTCCCACACCCTGCATGGCATCTTCCCAGTCACCCACATGGGAGGCATATGGCATGCCCCTCACAGCAGGCCCCCCATAGGGAAGGGGAGAGACCACATCTACCTTGGTTCCTGCCTAGCTGCACCGGGTGTCATTCAGCCCTGAGAGGTGAAGGACTTGGTATCATGGTGCGCAAGCTAAGGGAATTTTCTTTGAAGAGTTCCCTAGCTGAACCAATGTGCAATGATGTCAGCATACACTGGATGCGCTCACATACCCAGAATGCAGACATCTGCCACTGAATCTGAAGATGATACTAGCTATTTTCAACTACTGTGATGTAGTCTACAGTGCTGCACCCAAGTCTTCCCTATCCAGACTGGACACCCTCTTTAACTCATTCTGTCGTTTCGCCCTAGACTCCCCCCACCCATCACTGTGATCTTTACCATTCTCTGGCACTCCCTCACTTGAAAGCCGTCATCACTTTCATTGCACCAGATTTGTGTCCAAATTTTGGTTGAACTCACTCCCCATATTACCTCTCCTCTCCCCCCCGCCCCTCTCTCCGTTCTTTGACTCCCATCTACTGGTGGTCCCCCACCAGTCTACCGTGGTTGGTCATTTGGCATTCTCTCATCATTTCCTACTCTTTCACCCCAATTTCTACCCTATTCCTTAATACCTCCTTATTTTTTATCATTTAGGTATGAGCTCTTACTCAGCGAGACTATATGGGATTGTTGTCTCCTCTCATTTCAGTAAAGCTTATCATTATGTACCTTTGCATGTTAATTATGTTGACCGGTATGTATAGGCCCATATTGACCGGCACCTTCACAATGTTTTTTCCTTTTTTTTTTTTGCACCGTTGTCCACTGTAATTGTAATCTTATGAAGTGTACTGTATTGTATTTATGCCCAGGACCACCTTGAAAATGAGCTTGCCCAATGGTGTTTATGTCTGGTTAAATAAAGTGATTGATTGATTTCCCTAAGTTATGGAATGCACTTCCCCATCAGATTCGACTCTCATCCTCCCCTTACTCCATCTCTACTGCACTGCATTACTTCTTCTCTGTAAACTGTACCTGTGTTTAATTCACTGTCTCCCCCCCTTTTTATCCTATTCCATTCTTATCCCCTTCCCTCCTTCATAATGTTATGCCTACTCCTCCTTCCCCCCATTCCCCACGTCTGCTACCTCCTCTTCTAGCTCTTTATCTGCCATCCTCTGTGTATTTTATTATGTACTTTCACACTTGCCCTAATCTCTCCCACAAGAGTCTCCGCATTTCTGCTCTGTTTGGATCCCTTGCACTTATTATAATACTTTTTTAATTCTGCATGTGAACTATGTAATCTGATGTGTAATATGTGTAAAATGACTGACTCTGTAAAAATGTATGTTGCTGTTCGCGTTGGATCTACTCTCCCTCTCCCCACTCCCCCAGGTCGCACCGTGAGACGAGCAACTTGTTCAGTGTGCCTTTCCTGGTGAAACATTTAAATAAATAAATAAAACCAATCCCTTCATGAACATCAGTCCTCAGCATACCTATCCTTAGCTGTCACTAGGGGGTCAGAATGTTGCTGGGTAATGTAATCCACTCTCCCCAGAGGGAGGGGAGAGCAGTCCAGAAGATGCTCTTCCTGGCCGACCATCTGATGCCCCCAAGTTCAGTCCCAGTCCCGGGTCTTTGGCGCTGCCAGCAGCAGCACTACCACTGTGCCAGCAGGCCAGAGGAATTATATAAGCTTGACCTTCACAGAGCAGTCAATACCTATCTCAGGAGAGCTTTGAAATTATTTTGTTTAGATGATTTTTTTTTTGTGGGGGTTTTTGTGAGCAACAAGAAAGAGTAAAAAAGCATCCAGGGCTACCTTGGCAAGGTGTGTTACCTCTTGTATAACAAAACCTTATGAAGCAGCAAAATGGAAGCCGTCAGCATTGATCAGAGCACATTGTACCAGGGCTGTGGAAGGCTCCTGGGACACGAGAGTATAAACATCTGATCGGAACTGTACAAGGTGGCCATTGCTCCTCCATCCACACCTTCATCACATATTTTGCTTGATGTACAGTGTTCGGTTGGTGCAGCATTTAGGAGCAAAAGTGCTGCTGGCAGTTATAAAAAGGCAATCAAAATTTCCCTTTGGAGACATGCATACTTTATATCGGCCAATATACTTTCCTTCTGATACTGAATGGGTGCTGCTTCTTAGAACCCAGATTGTAAGTAAAAGTGATTCCCATTGACAATGTGGAGTAGCACAGAAAGAAGAATCTCAGAACCATACCATCATTTATTTTTCTAGTGCAACAAGAGTTTATGAGTGATGTTATACAATCTGCATCATTTCAGCCATGCGTTGTTGCCCCAGAGATGGAATTTGGAATGTTTCAAATTCAAATTCTGCTCTGTTGTCGTGCTCTCTCCAGCCTTTTAACAGCAGATTTATTTCTCCACTAAAGAGTACAGATGTCCTGGAATGAAAGGGATCAGGACTGACCAGTGCAAGACCAAACAGTGCCCTCCCTAGAGGACATAAAAAGAATGTAGCAGTTTTTCCATGCCATGCAGGCTATGTAGAATCCTGCTTCCATCCCACTCACTGTGCCCTGAGCAAGGGCTGGGAGACAAGGAGGAAGAGGAAGAACTGAGAGAGTCTGAGGTGTTCCCTAAACAGGAATTTGGTTCCCCACTCTGAGAGTAAATATGGATTTTACTTCATATTAATTGTTTATAATACTAAATGGCTACAACTTTGAACCTCAAATCCACAAAAACAGAGGTGGGTGTTGAGAAGACAGAATTTGAGATTTTGAGATGAGCTTCCTCCAAAACAGTGTTAATTTCGGTACATAAGTTGCTCAAAAAGGCCACTGCCAAGGGGTCAACCACACCTCACAACACTGGCTATTGATAAGAAAGTGGAGAAAAGGTATTAGATGGACAGATAATGTTCAGACTACCTCTACACCATCCTATTCATGAGGGGAGTAGCAGTCATCAGCGTGCGAAAGCTAAGGTCCCTCTGGCATCAATCCCTCAGAGAAAGATTCAGAAAATTGAACCACATGTCCAGAAAGCTTACACTACCTTTTTTTTTTCAGTTGTTTAATCAGGAGTAGCACACTAAGCTGAAAGCTTTTTTACAGGAGTGACCTGGGAGCACAAGGAAGTTAAGTGACTTGCTCAGGGTCACACAGTATGCAAGTGGAAGCTGTGGGATTCAAACCCAGGTCTGGTCTGCTGGATGTCGCCAGATTTGCAGCTTAGAGCCTTAAACCACTGCGCTATACTGCCTCACCTAAACACCTACCTTAACACTACTGTTGTGATAGGCTGCTTCTTTAAGCTAAACTTCCCATTACCAGAAGACCAAAGGCAGTCCCGTAACTGTGTGATAGTTTGCCAGCACAGAAGCAGGTTGATCAAGTAGAAACAGTAAAACATGGCCCTGGAGCTACCAGAGCATTTCCTGATGGCCGTATATGTAAATGACACAGCATCTAATGCACTGGCTAATGCAGTTGCTGTCGGGTTTGCACAGCTGAGAGCAACCAATCTGACAAAGGATACACAGGGCAAATCTGTGGATTTCCCCTTTAAGGGTCCTTCCCTATTTGGTGATTAGACTGAGGCCTACATGAAGAAACTTAGTAAACAGAAGTCGTAGAAAAACAGAAAATGACAGCAGAAGGAGACCAAGGTTCCATCAAGTCTGCCTATGAGTCCCCAAGACCTACAGTATTTGTGGTCCCAGGTCCTAAGCCCTCTTATGGATATCATCCTTCCCTGTTATAATGCCCCCCAATTGAGCCCTCACTCTATCCCACTCCCGTCTGAACGTTGTCATGGACTTTGCTCCCACCATTTTTGCAGGCAGGCCATTCCATGGACCCATGACTCTCTCCGTGAAGAAATGCTTTTGCAATTCTCTCCTAAAGTTCCCTCCACACAGCTTCCATTCAAGTCCCTGGTAGTTGAGCGGTGATCCTGTTGAAGAGTTCAGTGTAGGCACCGTATTTATGCCCTCATGACCTTGAAGGCCTCAATCATATCCCCTCTCCTCCTTATTTGGAGCGAGCACATATTAACAATTTCAGGTGTTCCTCATATGAGAGACCCTGTAGACCCTGAATCATCTTGTTTGCCCTTCTCTGTACAGCCTCCAACCTATCCCTATCCTTCTTAGGTGTGGACTCCAAAACTGGACAAGTTACTCCAGGTGGGGCCTCACCAGGGATATGTAGAGTGGGAAGATCACCTCCTTGCTCCTGCTATCGATTCCTCCTCCTATACATCCCAACATTTTACTTGCCTTGCTATAAGCCTTGTTGCATTGGCTTGGCTGTTTCAGGGTGTTGCATATGATGACCCCCAGATCCCTTTCCTCCAGGACCATACTGAGTTTTACTCCATTAACTCATTACCTCCTGGGCAGCCATTTTGTGTCAAGTAAACAATGGATAGTTCAAACTTCATATGGAGCTATTGGAGGTAATGATTAGACAAGTATTCTATCTTAGGATTTCCTTTTCCCAAGTGCATCACCTTGCCTTTCTTGCATTAAATCTGAGTTGCCAAATATTTGACCATTTTTCCAGGCTGTGAAGGTCATTCTGTAGATACCTAATCCCTTCTACGCTGTCAACCCTCCCGCCAAGTTTAGTGTCATCTGCAAAGAGGGTGAGTTTGTCCTGTATTCCCTTGCCAATATCGCTAATGAACATATTAAAGAGGATTGGGCCCAGTACTGATCCCTGAGGAACTCCACTTGTAACCTCTCCTTCACTGGATCCCACTCCGTTGATTACCAGTCTCTGACATCTATCCTTGAGTCAATTTCCTACTCATTTGACTATGTTCTTAGCTATACCTAGGTCCTCTAACTTCTTTAGCAGCCTATTATGTGGTACCAAACCAAGGCCTTGCTGAAATCGAAATAGAGGAGGTCCACTGGATAATCCTTGTCAAGCTTTTGGTCACCCAATCAAACAAGGTAATGAGGCTTGTCTGGCATGACCTTCCCACCACAAACCCATGCTGTTTGCTGTCTTGAAGGCCATTCTTATTCAGATATTCCAGTAGGTCCTGCTTGATTAGGGCATCCAAAAGTTTCCCCAAGATGGATGTGAAGCTTGCCGGTCTATAATTGCCCACCTCCTCCATGCTTTCTCCCCTGTGTAGTGGTACCACATCTGCCAATCTCCAGTCTCCTGGCACGACTCCCATCTGTAGTGATTGACTAAACATACATGCCAAGGGGCCTGCAAGTTCATCAGCAAGCTCCTTTAGCACCCTTGGTGCATCCCATCAGGTCCTGATGCCTTATCTACTTTGAGGTGCACTTGTGCCTCTCTGGCTCTGCCTTTGGTAATTTCCAGTGATGCCATTTGAAGGATAAGAACATAAGAAAGTGCCGGCTGAAGGGGATCGTATGATCCATCTAGTCTGCCCATGTGAGCTACCCCCAGTCTTTGTTCCTTCCTAAGTTTCTGCAGTGACTATCCCATACTAGCTTTAACTCTCTCACTGTCTTTGCTGCCAGGACCTCAGGGGGAGTCTGTTCCAAGGCTCCACCACCCTTTCAGTGAAGAAAAACTTCCTGATGTTGTTTTTTGAATCTACCTCCCTGTGGCGCATGCTGTGTCCTCTTGTTCGTGTAGATGGAGCTTTCTCTGAAAAGGTCCTGAGTTTGTACAGAGTTAATTCCTTTGAGGTGTTTGAATGTCTCAATCCATATCCCCTGTCTCTCCCCTTTCCAGTGAGTACATCTTGAGATGGTTGAGTTTTGACTTGTAGGGTTCTTGATGAAGTCCGAATCATCTTTGTAGCTCTCCTCTGAACATTCTCCAGATGATCTCTGTCTTTCTTGAGTGTGGTCCCCAGAACTGAATTTAATACTCTATGTGCGGCCTCACCAAGGACTTGTACAGTGGGATTATCCTCGCTTTGTCTACTCATGATAACCCTACCTATGCATCCAAGGAAGCTGTTAACTTTCTGTGCCGCCTTTTTGCATTGCCTGGTTGTCTTTAAATCATCAGATATGAGTACTCCTAGATCCCTCTCAACCTTAGTTTCTGTCTGTTGTTCCCCTCCTAGGGTATATTTCCTGCCCAGGTTCTTTTCCCCCAGGTGCATAACTTTACGCTTCTTGGTATTGAATTTCAACTGCCATTGTTTTGACCATTCCCCCAGCTTTCTTTAGATCAGAGTCCATTTCTGTGGCCCACTCTTGCGTGTTTACTGTGTTGCAGAGCTTAGTGTCGTCTGCAAATAGGCATACCTTTCTCTCCAATCCATAAGCAATGTCGCTGATGAATATGTTAAATAGAATTTGCCCCAGTACCGATCCCTGGGGGACTCCGCTGGTTATCCCACCTTGCTCTGACAGAGTGCCGTTTACCATGACCCTCTGGGTTCTCCCCTGGAACCAGTTCCTAACCCAGCTGACTATTTTATGCCCCACTCCAGTGTGTTCCAACTTGTTTATTAGTCTCCTGTGTTGAACGGAGTCGAACGCTTTACTGAAATCCAGATACACTGTCTACTGCTCCACCCTGGTCCACCGTTCTGGTCACCCAATCAAAGAAATCAATCATGTTTGCCTGGCATGACCTCCCTGCTGAGAAGCCATGCTGCTTTGGGTTCAGTTTTCCATTTGATTCCATATATTGCACTATTCTTTCCTTCAGTAATGTTTCCATGATTTTCCCCACCACTGAGGTGAGGCTGACTGGATGGTAGTTACCAGCATCTTCCCTGCTTCCACTTTTGTGCAGGGGTCCCTCTGTGGCTTTTTTCCAGTCATCTCGGACTCTGCCACTCTCAGGGACTTATTGAAGAGGACTGCTAATGGGAGGCAAGTTCCTCCTGAGATCTTCCCTTGTCAATCTTCACCATTCATTACTGCTTGGGGTGTAAGCTGGGCGCGCACCCAACAGAGCTTTTTTTTTTTTTTGGCTCTAGCGGCACCGCCCTGAGGCGGCGCGTTGCGTCATCTTGGCAGTGGACCGTTCTAACAACCAGACTCCTCCTCATCTCAGTTCTGTTTCTCCCACCATCGAGGCTGCACCTGCTGCGCGGTTAGCGAAAGTATACGTTCATAAAAACTTTCTTGACTCCTCGTTGTCGTCTCAGTCTGCATTCAACGCCATACTCGGTAAGACCGTTCTTTTATTGTTTTCTGGCGTCAGTGTTTTCCTACTGTTTTTCTTAATTGTTTGCATTATGTCGGTTCTGGAGCAAAGCGTTATTAGGCGGGCGGCTATCGTCGGTGCTCCTGTGGCGGCATTTTCCGTCTCGGACCCGGCATGATGTATGTCTCCGTTGCCTGGGACCCCAACCGCGACATGGGCCGCGTCGCGGCAGCTTGTTTCTCCATGGACCGTCGTGTCCTCGAAGTCCGGCGGCGTTCAAGCTCGGCAGGCCCGCCCGACTTTCAGAGACGGCGTCGCTCAGGATTCCAGGTAAGGTCTGGGCCCCTTCCCGGGTCCCCTCCCGGTCCCTACTCTGATCGCGGAGGAGGAAGCTTCCCTCCTCTTCTCTTGCAAGAGAGCTTCTTCCAGCGGTGTCGGGGGCGTCATGGTCCTCCTGGGGCGCGGCGGTGACTACCGCCTCGGCAGTCACCTCCTCGGAGATGCAGGCTCCCCAGTGTCAAGGCCCATGATTTTGGGCGGACACGTGGACCCGGCGCCGCCTTCTGGCGCCATTTCGGATCCGGTGCCGTTTGCAGTGCTGGTGATCGAGGCCGAGCGCCGTAAGCGGCCGCTGTGCCCCGGTGCCGTTCGGCGGCACTGTGGCCCGTTTTCTTCTTCCCTGCGGCGCGGGTCGGGTTCCGACACTGGGAGGCGGCGCCGTGGGCCTCGCTGGTGCAGCGGGAGGGTAGGGCTGGGTCTGGCTGTCGCGGGTGTCGGGGGTAGTCGGCGCTGCCTCTGGCACTGGCGCCGGTTTGCGTGCCGTTGCCCGAGGACCCCGGAGTTGCCAATGTCGAGGTCCTGCTGGTCTCGTCTTCTTCGAGGCGATGACTTGGATGTGGACCCATCCTGGCACCCTCACTCCTTGGAGTCGGGGTCTCCGGTGGCCGCAGCGGTGCCAGGCGGCACGGGCCCCTCCACTGTCCCCCTCCCGTCCTCCCCTGGGCTCTCGGCTAGGGTGGCCCTGAGTCCCAGAGGGTGATGTGGTGGGGACTGGAAGGAGGCTCCCCTCCGGGGACGGTGACAACAGCCCTCCCGGGTGCTGTTGCTCCCTCTGGGAGTGTGGGGGCAGCTGCAGTCGGGAGGAGGCTCTCTCGGAGTCCGAGGGGTTGAGGGGCAGGGGGGTGGGGCCCCGGTCTCTGTCGGCCACCTCTGGTGGGGTGGCTAGGAGCCGTAGCGCTGAACCCCGTCCTTCCCTCCTGAGCTCTAGGGTGCCCTCTGGTGGCGTTGCTGTGGACTGCCCTTCTGGAACCATGCAGTCCCAGGTTTGTCACAGGGGAGGTTCTCCCCCTGGGCTCTTCCAGGCATCGCTTCCTCAGGGTTCCGTCTTGCGGCCTGGTTTGCTGTCCGGGATCCCGCCAGCTCGGGCTCCGTTCCCCGGATTTCAGAGTCCTGGCAGAGGTCATTTGCCTCTTCGTAGGTGCCCTTCTCCTATATCTCTGCCTCCACCCCGCTTCCGGGCCATGTCGGTCTTATGGGTCCGTTATCCTGGGAGCAGTTCAGGGGTTCTGCAGCGGCCTTCCCCTCATACGTTAGATGTATGCATGAGCGGGTCTTTCGACTCTCCCCACCGCCGCAGGAATCCTCTGGGCATTCGAGCTCTCCATCATCCTCGTCTCCCTCCTCTGAGGGAGAGGAACCCCTTGCTCACCTTTCTTCCGACGCTGATTTCACTGAATATCAGCGATTCCTTTCGAGGATGGTGAGGGACCTTCGGATCTCTTATGTAAGGAGAGACAATACCGAACGGGAGACGCGTGAATTCCTTGGAGAATTCAGTGCCCAGCACTTGGTGGTACCTTCCTGGCCTATCCCCTTCCAGGAGGCGTCTATCCGTTCCTGGCAGTCGCCAGCCGCCCTTTCTGCAGCCCCGGCTGACTGCTGTCATAGGTATTGTGCCCCCTCGGAATCCCTGGGTACGCTTCCCAACCCGCCCTCAGGCTTGGTGTACCTAGAGACTCCTTCCGGGCGCCGCTGCCTGGCGCACGACCGCCCACCGGATCCGGATTCTCTACAGTTCGACCGGTGGGGCGAAGAGAGTGTTCTTCTTCTTCGTCGCGGTGGCTTGTATCGCATCTCATCAGGCTCCACCACGCTGCCTATAATCGGCATCTGTGGTCGATGCTCTCTCAGCTCCTAGCATCAATGCCTGATATGGAGCAAACCAGACAAGCTGTTGCCCTCTCCGCTATAGGCCTGGAGCTGGCAAGACACCAAGCAAGGGCATCTTCTGACGCCAATGAGGTGGCTTCCAGGCTGGGGACAGCGATCTGCATTAGGCAGACGGCATGGCTTCGTCTATCCAGGTTGTCACCCCTGGCCCGGCGTAGGGTGATGCGCTCTGCTTTCCGGGGGACCCGTCTCTTTTCCTCCAGAGCTAGGAGACTTTTGGAGGGGCTTCCTCCATCTCCCCGTCCTCGGGAGGCACCTCCTAGCTCTTCTCCCACATAGGCTTTTCTCTGTACTAGCCAGGGCTTCCCCTTCTGTTTCTCACCAACAGGAGGCTGGGGGTCTTGTTCCCTCAGGGTTCTACCCTTCCCTCTTCTAAGGGGGAAGGGGGCTTGGTACTCACCCAAGCAGTAATGAATGGTGAAGATTGACAAGGGAAGATATGAAAATTACGTACCTACCGTAATTCTTGATCTTCTCTTGTATCTTCACCATTCATTAATACCCACCCACCTTCCCCTCAGTGGCCTCCTTCTGTGGCGTCTCCCCCTCCCGTCTCGTTCCTCTCACTTCTTGGCCTTTATGCCAAAAAAAAAAAACACATTTTCCGTTTTCCCATTCTTATTGAATGGATCCCAGGGATTACTTTACTCTAAGATTCATTGGCATTTGCTTGAGAAGTGCTGGGTCGTGAGGGGGATGCACGACTCTTGCACCGCCGTGTTGACAGGCGAGGCACTTCTAGGGACTCTGTGTAATACTGTCTGTGCAGTTAGTATAGTCCCAAGAAACAACTGCTAATTAATTACTAAACCCTGGAACCCCTCTTTCTTTTTCTCAAGGTGAAGAGGAGCGAGTGCGGTTACAAAATTTTCCTTAATTCTGAGGAACTCTTTCGGACTGCTCTATAGTGCAGTCCTTGCCTTCTCAGGTCATGTTGCCTCACAGCCTGGTGGCCATGCTCTGCCTCGACACCTTTTGCTAGGATCCTTGCAGGCATTACTGCAAGAAAAGCCCTTACAGCTGCTGGCTAGCCTTGTCAGCTTCAAGTCTCTATCTGCCTTGACATAGCAAGTCCGATTGGGTCCCTCTATATTTCTTACAAACTGCCTTGAGAAGGCTCAGTTTTCTTCCTGTACTCTTCTAGGTAGCTCTTATCAGCTGCTTGAAACTTAGTTCTCTTCCTAGATGGGCGCTCTTCCGGAACAGGTTCTGCTCAATCAGTCCAGGGCCCTCAACTAGGATGAAGAGACTTGGCATGTTGAGGTCCAGAGGCTCTGCCCTCCTTGGTCTGTCTAAGCGGGTTGGTGAACCTTCTCTTCAGCTCTACCAACGGGATTCTTGCCCTCATTAATTCGAGCCTTTAAGCCTCTCAACCAACAATGCTCGGTGGGCACTATTGCCTCCTCAACATGCCACTCTTTCTCTCTCTGCTTCCTTCATTCCTTTCTTCTCCTTCCTTTTTCTCTCTGTTCCTCCCTAGAGCCGCCCCGGAAAGGAGGCCCTCGCGATCCTTAGGGCAGAATTCTCTCTCCTCTGTCTATTCTCCATCGGCTTATTCCTTTTCAGTTTATTTCCTTCCTTTGCTATCCCTTGGCTAGCTTGCCTCGCTTTCTTTTCTCACTTTATTTTGCCTCTCCATTATCAGAACTGAGATGGAGGAGGTCAGTGGCTGCTAGCGGCCGCCCTCACGCATGGCGTGTCGTCGCCTCGGTAGCGCCCGTTAGAATCAACTCTAAAAAAAAAGCTCCCGTGGTGGTGCGCGCCTCGTACACCCAAGCAGTAATGAATGGTGAAGATACAAGAGAAGATCAAGAATTACGGTAGGTACGTAATTTTCATTTCTTCCAGTATTCTTGTGTGAATACTGTCAGGTCCCATTGCTTTGTTGGTTTTTATTTTTTTCAGTTCTTTTAGGACCCTTTCTTTTGTGAAGAGATTTGTGTCAGCTTCATTGGTGTGGTGACCTTCATTTCCTAGTACCCGCCCACTACCCTGTTCCTCTTGTGTGAAGACTGAGCAGAAGTATTCGTTCAGAACCTCTGCCTTTTCTTTGTCAGTCTCCACGTTCTGCCCCTCTGTTTCTCAACCAAACAATACCCCATTTGCTTTTTCTTTTCTTCTGTATATATCTGTAAAAGATCTGTCCCCCTTTTTAACCCCTTAAGCAATTCTTTCTTCTCTTTGCACTTTGGCTATCCTAATCACCTTCCCTACTTCCTTGAGCCTTGCCTTGTATTCCTCCATGTCGCTGTCCCTCTTTGTCTGTTAGTACTTTTTGAAATCTTTTTGTTTCACCTTTATACTGAAAGCAGCCTCCTTAGAAAACCAAAGAGAGTTTTTCCACTTCTTAGTTATACTGATCTGTTCAGTATATTCTGCTGTGGCCTGAGTTATTGGGTCCTTTATGGCCTTCCAGCTTTCCTCCATGTCCCCCCCCTACTGCAACATCTTTGAGGTGGTTTTTAATGCACATTTTCATTTTGACATAGCCTTTCTGAAGTTCAGGATCTTCAGTTTTGTGTGACTTGTGTCCTCTGTACTTTTGACTGTGAGTCAGACTGACCTATGGTTGCTTGACCCCAGATTGATTCCTACCTTAATGTCTGTGATCCTGGTACTGTTTGATAGTACAAGGTCCAAGATTATGTTTTATCTGGTGAGTGACTCCACCAACTGTTTTAGTCCTGCCCTTTTTAGAGCTGTGAGGAATTCTCTACTCCTATCCGATGAAGCTGTGTAGGAGGACAAATCTATACCAGGCAGATTGAAGTCTCCAACGAGCATCAAGTCACCTTTATCGGCCATCGTTAGGATGGTTTCCAGTAGCTCTTCGTCTCTATCTGTTGAGACGGGGGTCTGTAGATCACACCCACTCAGATGGGGGACTTTTCCCCATCCTGAAGAATGATCCAGAGGGCATCAGTCTCAGTGTTTGCCATCTATACCTCTGTGGCCTTGATTCCTTCCCTTACATAGATAGCCACCACCACCTCTTTTCCTTCCTTTGTGGTCTCTCCAGTACAGAGTGTATCCTGGGAAAGCAACATCCCAAGTATGGTTTTCGGTGAACCAATATCTGTTACAGCTACCCAGTCAAGGTTAACCTTTGCCATTATGGCAGTGAGGTCTGGTATCTTATTTACTATGCTACGGGCACTGAGACAGAGTGCCCGCCAGCTTTGGTTGTCTCTGTTTGCTGTGTCTTTCCATCTATTATGCCGTTTTTGCTTCTTGAGTGGTTTGGCTTGGGTTGCACTTGTTATGTACTGGTCGGTGCCTGTTGTCTTGTGACCTGTTGCAGAACTAGCAGGTGGTGGGGGAAGGGCAACTGCCACTCCATTTGCCGTAATGGGTGCTAGTGCCCTTCCACTAGTTTAAATGACTGATAAATACTTCAGACTTTTGACCGAGTGCACGGGTCCCCTTCTTTGTGAGGTATAGGCCATTAAACCTGAAGAAGTCTCACTCCCAGAAATTTCCCCAGTCTCCCATGAAGTGATGGCCCTTTTCAACTTTTTTTTTTTGTGTGTTGATCTGTTTATCTCCTGTTTGCCTCCATCTGCCACTCTTTGGGCCAGTGCCAAGGGCGCTCCCAGCTCGATGCGATCCCGACCCCCACATTGCAGGCCGCCTCAGGGTAACCAGCGTAACCCTTCGCCGGGTGGGTCCTCTCTTCCAAGGAGGAAGGGCCTGGTGGCCAACGACGTTGGCCCTGGGTGCTGCTGAGGTCAGTTCGGCTTCTCGGAGTTCTGAGGAGGAACTGGTCCAGGCAGCCATCATCCGGTAGATTGGAGGTGCCTTTTTCTATTTTTCCTCCTCCAATTCCCGTGTGTGTCACATCTGCATTGACCCCGGTCTCCACCAGGGGCCACTACAGAGCGATGCCTCTCCCTAACCCACCGCAGGAGAGGAGAGCAGTCCTCTGGATGCTCGATCCTTCTCTTTTCCCTGCCGACCCTCCAGTGCCCGAGTCCGCTCCCAAACCCAGATCGCCATTGTGGTTTGAGGTAAGGCACCAGTGCCTCAACCCTCTGCGCCACTAGGCTGGCAACTTTTCAACTTTTAAAAATTTGAAGCACCTGTATTTGTGTGTCATTAGAAACAAGGTAATCATAGAGTTGTTTAACAAAAATGTATTTATGATATCCTTAGATTCATCCACAGTGTATCTGTTGTATACTTAGATATTGTAAACAGCTTTTATAGCTAATTTTGTAATTAATGACTCAGATCATTAAAGAGGCTGCCACTGTAATTTTAACAGATTTCTTTCATTAAGGTTACCTGTTGAATGTACACGATGAGTTGCATAATGTGGATGTATTAGGTGGTGTTACCACTTGTTTCTGATGACCAACAGCCCAGCACTGTGCTAAGATATTAAATTTTTCATGACAGGCATGTCATGGGATTAGAACTTTAAAACACATTATAATTCCATATCTTGGTTCAGGAATGAAAATAGAAATGAGTATCTTGATATTTTGTGCCAAAAAATAATTAGGACAAAAACTATATGGTGACTAAGAAATACTGCTGCTCTAACACAAAATGAATAGGCATCTTCCTCCTCCTCTTAGAAACATAGAAATTGTTGGCAGATAAGGACTGCTAGGCCCATCCAGTCTGCCCGTAGGCCCCATACATTGTATGTGACCACTAACCCTATGTGATCAATGGCTTTTCATCACTCCCTCCCCTCTCAAGCTTCCCTTGTGCCTGTCCCAGGCGTGCTTGAGAAAGGCCTTGTGGAAAGGGAGGTATGGGAATGGCCTTCTACAACATACTCTATGTGCACTATGAATATCCTACCTAGAATGGCACAGGAAGAGGTAGGAGAGAAGCAAGGCAGAAGTCTACCACAGCTCCTCCAGCTCCTGCAAAGTCCAAACCTTGACAATTTTGTTCATGTTGCCATACAACAAAACAGCAAAACAGTGTGTCCCAGAACAAATTTCCTGTTGACAACTCTGCAGATGAGTTCATGGAGGTCAAACTGCATCTGAGTTAACCCTGAGTTCCAAGCAGCTTTTTGCAACCATTTCAACTATATATTTGCAAACCAGAGAATCCAGTTTGACACAAAGATTCACATATAACCACAGATATGCAAAGGGAAGAAAAGATAGAAACAACAAGAAACAGCAAGTGAAGGCAGAGAGATAGTGGGCGGAGGAATTGTGAGACCATCAGAGTGATCAGTTCCTAGGTCTCACAAGAAAATTTGATTGCACAATCAGACAAACAAGAGGCAAAAAGGAAAGGATAGAACAGATCCTTGCTTTTAACTGTTTCTGCATGAACAAATGGGACAGGGTCTTTTTTAATCCTGTCACACTAATGTACTGGTGGGTTGTCTCCTGTTTCCCTCACTCCCCTACCCCTGAGCCCCTGGTTCCCTCCCTAGGGACTATGAGTCCCTTTGTCCTGTCCCAGCTGTATTTAATCCCATCAGGGGTATCTGCCTCCATCTCTTCCACCAGCAGTCTGTTACATGTCTCCACTACACTCTCCATGAAATAAAATTTCCTCATGTTCCCCCTGAACTTGCCTCCCCATCAACCTTCAGTCATGCACTTTTTGACTGTGTCCCTATTTTTCACAAACAGGTCCTCTCTATTCTCCCTTTTATACCCCTCAGAAACATGTATGTTTCTGTCATAAACTCCCTGTCATGGTTGGCCTCCAGCAGGTGCATATTTTGGGCCACGCCATTCCTCATAGGATCTGCCTTGCTTGCCTTGGATAATCTTGTTGACCTTCTCTGCAGACTCAGTCTGTCTATGTCCTTTCTGAGATGAAGACTCCAAAGCTGAGCACAGTACTCTGAATGAGGCCTCTGTATAGGGACAGTACCACTTTACTTTTCCTACTTACCCCTCCCTGTGCTGTATACCCAAGCATCCTTTACTCCTTACTACTTTGTTACATTGACTTGTTTGCTTGAGAAAGTCACTGATGATGATGCCCAGATCCCACTCTTCTATCATGGTGGTCAGCCTAATCTCTCCCATCCAGGATACCATGCCTAAGTTCTGTTTCCATATGTGCATTTCTTGGTATTGAATTTCAGCTGCCAGATTATAGACAAACTCTCCAGCTTTTCTAGGTCTGTCTGTCTGGAGCTCCTTCACTCCTTCCTTGTGGTTTTCCTTGCTGCATAGCTTTGCATTATCAGCAAAGAGATACACCTTGCCCTGGATACCTTCCACTATGTCACTAAAAATATATTGACCAGAACAGGTCCCAGGACTGATCCTTGCTGCACCCTGCTTATGACCTCCTGACTTGCAGCTGGGCCCCATTCACTACCACCCTCTGATTCTCTCTAGCCAATTTCTGAGCCACCTGACCAAACCCTGCTTCACTCCCAAGTCCTCCAACTTTTCACCAACCTCCTGTGTGGTACTGGAATTGAAGGCCTTGCTGAAGTTGAAGTACAGCAAATCAACCACCTGTCATCTGTCTATTGCAGTGGTGAGCCAGTCAAGAAACAGTATCAGGTTGGACTGGCATGGCCTCCCTGGTTCAGACCCATGCTACTTGATGTCCTGAAACTCACTGTGCTCTAAATTGCCTATGGTTTCCGTCTGCTTACCTATAATGGAGGTAAGACTAACAGGGCTGTAGTTGCCTCTCTGCCCTCACTTGTAGAGTGGCACTACACTGATAGACCTCCAATGCACTGGCACCACTCTAGACTTCAGCTAGTCATCAAATAACTCAGTCAAGAGTACTGCCAATTCTGTAGCAAATTCCCCAAGTGCCTGTGAGTGCAGGCCATCCATGCCTGGTGCCTTATTTACCCTGAGGGCTTCAACCTTCCTCATCCATTTGGCCATTTATTTATTTAAAATTGGTAACCAGGAAGGCACACTGAGCCAAGGCTCATTTCCAGGTGAGACCCATTATCTCTACCCTGCCCATTTACTGTACCCCTCATGTGACTACCTTGACACTGCTCTCCATTACAGGTTCATTGTCCTCTACCTAAATACTGAGCAGAAGTAATGGTTCAGTACATTTGCCTCCTGCTCAGTGTCTTCAACTACCCTCTTCCCTCTGCTAGACTGATGACCACCCCTTATTTTCGTTTTCTCCCAAAGGTACAGTACCTTAAGAAATTATTTTCCCCCACCTTTTGCCCTCTCAGTAGTTCACAGTTCCTTGTCTGCCTTTGCCCTCCTAACTGCCACCCTTGCCTCTTTGTGTCTGGCCTGCTTTTCTTGTCATTCATCCTCCCTCTTTTCTTGTTGTATCTTGTGGAGACCCATTCTTTTTGCCCTCACAGCTTTCCTCACTACACTTGAAAACCAGAGCGGCCTTTTGTGCTTCTTGCTTCTGGCGATCTACCTTGCACAAGAGTTGATTGCCTCCAGAAGTGCCCCTTTGAACCTACCCCACTTTTCTTCTATGCCTACAATCCAGGACACACCCATCAATCTCTGTGTAACCAGCTCACACAACTTGCAAAAAAGTACTCACCTAAGTTCCAGAACCACTGTCCTTGATGGGGGACCAGTGTTTCCTACTGCCATTTTGAATGACATAATAGAAGAAGACTCAGAATTTATATAGTGCTTTTTCATATACATTGTATCCCAAATGACTTTACAAGCAATGCTAGACTGGTAGTGAAGTGACTGAACATGTAGTGGCAGCCATATTGTACATCAACACCCACACACAGCCTTGGACATTTGCATGAAACGGTTTTATGGGAAGGGGAATATTGGCCAGGACACTGGGGAAAGTCCTTTAACTATTATCATGACTGTAGAACATGAGCTGACTATACAATGTGAATATGACAAAGCACGTTTCAGAAAAAAATATGGAAATCTCGAGGGAAGAATGAGCCAGGCCTCCAGTGATGGACTACTGGATACGGCCTTTTCTATCATTGTTTAGTTTATTTTCTTTTGCTTTTTATATAATGTTACATTGATTGATTAACAGCTCTTTGTGTTTGTATTCTGTGATGATTGTATGTTATCCTTTTTGTTTCTAATCCAAATAAAGATTCCCCCTACTCCTTGTAAAAAGTGCCGTGGGTTGTTTTACTTCCACCTGGACACCCACCAGGACAGAACCAGGATGGGTAGAAGGGACCTTGGTTTAACATCTCATCCAAGGACGGCACACCAACAGTACAGCACCCCTAATACTGCACTCAGGTGCATTTTAAAACAGGGTTTTTCAATGTTTTCTCCTTTGGAGTTTTCTTTGATGTGGTTTGGTCAAATGTTATTATTCTCCTTAGGTTTTTTCTGTTAAAGTCCATGCTTTAATTAGGGGTAACCCTTCCTTTTGTTTATAAAATGTTAAAGTTACATTAGTCTCCTAATGCCTGACTTCCAGGCTTCTCGCAAATCTGAAGAGGATAGAACACTACAGTTGGTAAAGGCCGTATTTGAAAGATGCTCATGTGCAAAAAATTCTACTCATTTGCATGTGTTCCATCTCTCCGGGCAGTCCAACCTTCCAGGCTTACTGCAAAAAAGTTATGAATATCTGAGCATTACTGGGAAGAAAAAGATTACTATGGTAAGTATTTTTTCTTCTGGACTGCTGGAAATATCTGCACAGAAGTGGTTTGAGGAAAGCATCACTGAAAGTCCACCTGGCAGCAGCATCAGCCTACCTATCTTCAGGAAAGCCAAAATCTCTAGTTTCACACATTGTGTTCAAGAGATTCTTTAAATGCCTTCTTCACCTGCAGCCCCCTGTTAGGCAACCTGTTTCACCCTGGAACCTAAATATATGCTTGGCACAACTAGTGCATGCTCCTTTGAGCCCATGGCCGCTGTGGACCTCAAATTTGTGACATGGAAAACACTCATCATAGCTATGACCTCTACCAGAAGAGTCAGTGAGCTGATAGCCCTGTGCACAAAGCCTAAATACATCATCATGTAGAGGGACAAACATGTTCTGAGGATAAACATAAAATTCCTCCCTAAAGTAGTGTCAGAATTTCAACTTAACCAGTTACTCTACCTGTACTTTTTCATCCCAATCAAGTCCAGTTGAACAAAAATTGCACTGTTTGGAGGTCAAGAAAGCACTCAGTTACTATCTTGATAAAGCAAAAGATACCAGATCTGATAACAGCCACCTGTTTATTACCTACGGCGAGGTTGGCAGAGGCACATCTGCTGCAAGAAAGACCATATCGTCCAAGAATCAATTTCACCATGTCTGTCCAGGACTGGCGGGGGGTGCCAGAACTTGACCTGGCACTGACACCGACTCCAGAACCCAATCTGGTGCACCCAGTACCAATCTCTTTCTCGCAACAGAATTGGCAACAGGACCATCTATGGCACTGCGAGCAGTGCCATTAGACAGAAAAGAGGTGGCACCATGGCCGGCACTGGACCGAGAAGAACCTCACCAGAGGGGGTGTCCAGACCCACGAGGGGGTACCCAGTGGGAAGGGGTGCGCAACCGGACCTGTGGGGGGGCGGCTGTCCCACAGACCCCTCCCCAGACCCTCTGTCTTGGCGAGATGAGGACAAGGAGGGACCTGGTCTCCATCAGTATGTATAGTACTGGGGAGGGGCTCAGGGGAAGAGCTCAGGGACTTTACCTTGTAGTCCCTAGTGCGATGCCTGCCTCTAAAGGTGGAGGGTGACTGACCCCAACTCATTGTGCAGATCTCTAAAGTGTGGAAGTCAGTGGAGAAGCAGGCATTGCAGTGGTCCATGTCGTGTTCTGCTCCAAGGCAGGTCCAGCAATGGTCATGCCAATCCTGGATAGACATGTTTCTCCCACAGGGGCACCGACCACTGGGGAGACTCCATCTTCCTGCTAGACTTCTTCTTCTTCTGATTTGTAGGCCCTGGTATCCAGACATGACTGACTACAGAAAGAAACAAAACCAGCAAAAACAGGGCTTGGCCATAAAAGTCAGAAGGAAAAAAGGTGGCAACAAAAAGCCGAAATAATTGATACCGCATCGATGGGTGGTGATGAACAGAACTAAGCCATGTGATGCAGTTGAAAATGGAGAAGCGCTCACGGAGTATTACTTTGACTATGGGAAGAACAGAGCTGAGGGTGGGAGGGGCGGGGAAGTCTGTTAATATTCAGCCTCAGTGCCATGTCATACGCTTTCTCTCATGGGTGGCGCCATCTCCAATATTGGTCCCCTGCCTCTAAAGCTTTAAAGGTCTATGCTCCCACCAGGTTCTGATGCCTCTGATGCAGAACCACAAGTAATGAATGGTGAAGATATTCTGCAAGATCAAAAATTACAGTGAGTACATAATTTTCATTTCTAGACGGTTGATCTCTTGCATACCTCCTGCTATGAAAAAGCAGGTAAGCAGCCCCAAATAGGGGCTTAGAGCACATTCCACAAGAAGCACTGCAGCCTCAATGGTAGCCTCAAGAGGTATCCCTCTGGCAGATATCTGCACAGCAGCTACATAGAAAACTGTGCATGCTTTCACTAAGCACTACTGCCTAGGCATTCTTCCTGAAGAGATGCTGAGTTTTGGACAGTAGTCTTACAGAACCTTTTCCTAAATAGGTTCCAGTCTTACCAGTCTCCCAAGGTACTGCTAGTGCTATGTTGTTTGCATTTTTGTACAGCATCACTATTGGACTCATTGTTAGATGGAAAAATTACTCACTGTAGTAGTGATGTTTCTTCTAATGGGACCAGTAGTGAGCCAATACAATCCCTTCCCTACCTTTCCTTCTATAACCCAATCAGAAAAAGGTTCCCAAATGAAACATGGGTTTCAATGCTCTTTTCTGACTGAACATTTGAATATGTTTACACACTTTATATTTTGAATATGTATTTTAAAAATATATATGTTACGTTTACTTAAGCATTTAGAAATTGTAAGCCTGCTTATTTTTTGCAATTTAGCTAGCTAGTACTGCTCCCTTCTGCTCTTCACAAATCTAACATGGGAGGCAGTATAGCACAGTGGTTTAAGGCTCTGCGCTGCAAACCTGGAGACCTGGGTTTGAATCCCACAGCCCCCAGCTTGTATACTGTATGACCCTGAGCAAGTCACTTAACTTCCTTGTGCTCCCAGGTCGCACTTGAAACAAGCTTTTGCTTAGTGTGCCTCTCCTGGTTAAACAACTCCTCCCCTGAACACTAGCAGGAGTATCGCATGACAGAAACATTTGAATGAGTTCTAATTCCACAGCACCATTCTAAACTCCAGGGTAACATCTCAAAGTAGAGATGATACATTTTTGTATTGGCTCACTATTGGACCCATTAGAAGAAACATCATTACTATGGTAGTACATTTTGCTTGTCTCCATGGGTAATAGAGTAGTGTGATAGGGCCACCTATGTTTTAGAGAGTGCTTCGTTGTTTGTCATCCTGGGTGGCCGTGACTGGGAAAATTGTCCAAGTGGTCCTGCCACCAATGAATTAAATTCCAAAGGTTCAGCCTACTGGAGGAGAGTCTCTCAGAGCTCTACCATTACTGGTAAGTAACAGATCTTTCAGGAGCCAATCTTCACCATACCACTTATGGGTTTGAGACCAGAAGCACCTAGGACATTGAGGGAGCAAATTTTGCAGAGAGGAAACTGACATGGGGTACTGATGGTGCCTGCACCTCATGTGTTTCTGTGCTCTTCAGCCAATAGCATTCACCTGGTCCCTCAGCATCTCAGTTCTGTTCCTCCTGCCGTCAAGTGCGTACACTGTGGGAGCAACAGCAGGCCTTTCGCTGTTTAAACTGCATCACCATACTAAGTTTACAACTCTGTTTCTTCTCATTTTATTAATTTTCCAACAATGCCAAAAGCAGATAGGGGGCTAAGAAGAAACACTGCCTGCCCCTATTATGCATTGGTGCCCTCAGAAAGCAGAGGGCAATGACAGACAAGCATTGGACCTGCATGGCATACCTTGGCCCAGCTTACAACATGGATGAGTGGTAGGCCTGCTTCCCATAGACTGCTGCCTTTTGAAATCTGCACAATGAATTTAAAATGCGGTGCCCTTGCTGGCAGTCTCACATGAGAAGTCAAGGACTGAATGCGGTGCACATTCCAAGTAGCCCATGACTCAAAATGCATGCTACGACCATGCCAATGATGCAAAAGTGAAAAACTTATATTTCATAAATAACTATAAAAAGCGTGTTATGCGACTGGTGTAGTACAGCTAACTTTTGCTTTACCAACATGCTTTTTTTAAATGTATTTATTTATTTATTAAATAAAAGTTCTTTCAATTTTGCATCATTGGCATGACAGTGGCATGTATTTTGAGTCCAGGGGCTACTTGGAATGGTTCTGTGTTTGGTGGTTTGATTGACCTGCCCTTTTCCGTTAAACCACTTGTATGTGAGTCTTTTGCTTGTTTTCATTGAATGGCATGGTGTCTGAATTACCCTCTCACCTATGTGGTGGGACCTCCATGGCAGAGTTGAGCACAATATGGGCAGTGTGGGGAAGCTTGCACTGTGATCACCCGTGCTGTACCTTTCTTGTGGGTAAACAGAGGACTTCAGGTTCTAGTGCTGTCAATCCAGAATCATTCACAAGCACTAAAAATTTCACACACAGAAAAAAAAAATCTTTCCAACAAACAAAAAAAAAGAAATCAGCATGATGTATGTGTCGCACTTGTGAGGCCAAGGTACGGTCTCTGGGCCTTCCCCAGGGACCCTTCCCAGAATGTCTGGTTCCAAGGAAGCACAGGGTCCTCCTCGACCTTGCTATGCTGAGGCGTCAGAGGCCATGGTGGGTAGTTTGGCGAACAGCCGGCTCCTTCTAGGTGGCCGGCTGTGAACCCCCTCACAGTCTGCCTGCCCTGAGCAGTAAACATCTTTAGTATCGATGAATGGGTCAGTGATGGCCGTGATGTAGGGCCCCTTCCAACAGTGTTCAAGATGTTGGAGAGCAACTGGTACTGGAGCCGTGCTGCATCTTGTAGCAGAGGTTGAGGTGTTTTTTCCTCTCGGTATTGCCAACCATACTGAGGGAGAGGACACCGCCTGGCACTGGACATTGCGCCGGGCCATGGTGTCAGCCCTGGCCCATCATCACCGAGCATGACGCTGCTGACAGTGTCACTCCTGGCACCATCCCTGGTCCTGACACTGCCTGCGGCACCCAGACAGTCTCTGGTGCCACTCCCAGCACCAGGATCAGAAATAGCTCCAGGTCTGACAGTGAACCTGATGTCAGGCCCAACACTGAAGATGGTGCCAGCTGCACCGATGGTGGTGAACCCGTCTCCAGGTCTCTTGTTGAGCCTGAGCTTGGAGTCAGAGGCAGTGCTGGCTTGGGGTCTGATTACATCCAGGAGGCAGTATTTTTACCAGAGCTGTTGGCTGACAACATCACAGGTGGGGACCAGGGTCACCTACAGGAACTGTGCAGTTCCACTCTCTCCATCTGGGGTAATCCCCCTAGGGCACTGACCAGGTCATTCCTCTGATGTAGGATGACCCCATTCTGGTAGTTCTGTCAAGCCATCTACTCAGGAGAGGTCCAGCACAACCCCACAGCTCAAGTAGAGGCCCTAGACACCCTACAGCCCCATTTTGATGATCTGCTGGACTTTTTATCTTCTTACAGGCATTTCAACTGCTATGCCTGCTCTTAGTGTGACATCATCCCACTCACCAGTGATGATCAGTATGACAGGAGTATCCAAGAACTACTTAAGGAGGGACATGCATGATTAAGCTCTTTAGCGGCACAATGTAGCACATAGGCTTTTTAAATTAAATTAAAAAATGGGTACTGAGATGGAGTCTTATGCTTGTGTTTTGGAGTTGTAACATACAGTAGTTGCAGAATTGATGGACTCTCTCAGTGAACAAATCAACATAGTTTCTAAGAAGAAACGGGACACACTAGGAATATTCTTGTAGATTTGTACTCATCCCTCCCTGGCCTAGGGCCTTTGAGGATGCATCAAGGATAGCATGGGTCATCCATTTTCTAGTCTTCCAGCCCCTAGGGACCTCATACTCCAGTACTGTGCACCCTTGGGATCTGCAGAAACAGTACCTTACCCTTCTTCTGGGCTGGAGGTGTTGCAGACTCTGTCAGGGCCGAAAAACACACTATGCGTAGCTGAGGTTAACTCTGCTCAGACAGATACCTTAGGCAGGAAAATGTTTACCTCCGCATGTCACGATGTGCACTGCAGCATACTAGGCGCATCAACCTGCCTTCAGTTGGCACTTGTAGTTGCAGATTGGTCAACTCCTAGCTGCCATACTAAAAGCAAGTTTGTTGGGTGAGTCATTTGCCTTCCCTGTACGGGGCCTGGAGGTGACAAAGCATCAATAAAGAGCCTTGTACGATGCCAATGAAATGGCTTCCAGGCTTGTGGGAACTGCAGTCTGCCTCAGGTGGGCAGCACGGCTCACCTCTCTGAGTGGCACCTTTGCCCCAGTGTAAGGTGCCAAACTCCACGCTTCCATGGGGCTCACTTCTTCTTCCATAGGGCCAGGCGAGAGCTGTTGGGGTGCTCTGCTGCTTCTGTGCCACAGGAGTACCCACCTGACCCTGATCAGTCTCGGGTCCTGCCAGATCCACAAGGATCCCCTGCTCTCAGGTGTTCTCCCCCATGCAGAGGGCTGAGAGTTTTTTTTCCCTCATGGTGAGTCAGCTCCTCCCTCATAGAAAAGAGAAGCTTGGTCCTCTCACCCATAAGTGGAAATCAGTGGTGAAGATTGATTCCTGGAAGATACAAAAATTATGTATTTACCATAATTGTTAATCTTCTGGAATAATGTAACCCCTAGATGGCGCTATCCCAGGGGCTACTACCCCTGCCTGATTTGCCACTAACAGGTTGAGGGGCCTGGATCCAATGGCGGGTGCCTCCACCCAGAGGTCAGGGTTTGCAATAGTTAAACTAACTTGGTCACAGCCCTCTGGGACACTGCAACCCCTTTCTTCCCACTAGTGGCCCACACAATATATCAGAATTACCTTCACAGTATACACTTACCCCCAGGTCTGGTTCCGCACTGGGACCTCCTGTGAAATGAGATACAGTGCAACAATCACAGTACAGTACTTTAACATAGACAAATACCTCAGGCAGTATAACTTTGCTGAAACAAGCAGCTCTGATTTATTTGGGGATATAACAAGGACAGGGAAATCAGGTTAATTAGCTTATCACTCTAATAATCTACCTATGGCTCTGTGCACAGGCCTAATCCCTATCAGTTACTGTCCTGGGTACCCAAGCCCTAGTGGCTAGTCCAAACCGTGGCAGCTGGTAGGGGCCCTTTCACACAGAGAAAAGGAGAATTAAACAGTCAGCAGTACAGTAATTCCATTTGGATTTAATGTGGCAATTCAACAGGGAGCGACCTTGAATTAGTACTCACGACCTCCAAATAAGATAGGGTCCTTCAATGTCAGCAGGGCTCACTTGAGGTACACAAACCTCTTCACACATCCATATAAAAGAAAGCACTATACCAGGCAGGCTGCATCTGTATCCCGATCGCAATTACTGCACAACACCCGGGAGAACACACAGCAGATTCAGTTCCTGACAGACCGAGTGCAATTTTCAGCAATTCTTCCAGTCTTCTACAGGGTGAGCCTGTTTTCTACTCTTCAGAGATCCTTTGATTCTTTTCACAGGACGGATTCAGTCCTAACAAGCTGCAGACGGAACTCTGGGCCTTACACGTTTTTGACTAAAACTGCACACTGAAAAGCACAGGGCTCCTTCCTTCTTCACTGCCAAAGCTCAACTGACACTCCAACTGACAAAACCGGCACTTCCTTTGAGTTCCTCCCAGTTCTTGACTGGATTGGCTGTCACTCACAATAGACTGCTGCTGTTGGTCCAAAAAGGCACTGAAGTCTAAACTACATCTCCCAGAGTCACTGCCCATACAATCCTCTTGTGGCTGGCTCAGATTATGAGTCAAGTTCTGATTCGTCAAGGCACCATTTTAGAGCTAGCTACCCCACACTGATTGGTCCAGTTCAGCAGTTCAAAACTAGAATGGGGAACTAGCAGACACAGTTCTGACTGCAAAGAAAGCAGGTTAGACAAACTGTAATTTCATTATTACTCTAAATAATTTCTGGCAAACAGTTACATCTTTCAGATAGTTCCTTTGCACTCCTAGTGACTGCAAAATGAAGTGAATTGGCAGCAGCTCGAGTGGTACTCAGAGAACACACAGTCCCCCATACAAACTAATTATGTTTGCAAGCAGACAGCTCTTAAAGAGACAGTACCAGAGGCTCTAAAACACTCACTGATAAATGGCTTAAATGCCAAACACCATTCAGGCTTGGAGCATTCAAGCAAGCTCCTGGAAGTCTTTTAGAACCCCCATTTGCAGGGGGTTACACCTTCCTGGCACTGGGAAAGCTTGGCGTCCGCGTCAAGCAAGTACTCCATAAGTTTCAACTGCAACCATATACATTTGCATTAGGCTCGACATGTAATCATCAGTCAATATATCATTTTACCAAGAACACATTTCTAGAAACATTGCAGTCGTCCTCTTTACACAGTATTACATACACATTGTACCATAACTCAAGTTACCTCTTGTACATGAAACCTGAAGAGAGGGCCCTTCCCTATCAGTTACCTTGGAGCTGGACGGGCAAGGCACCATACTTAGAGGGCAACACAAGTAACTTGAGTTAGCACTGACGCTCAGTTTGGGCAATGAGCTCGGGGACACATACACTCCTTTATGGACAACATTGAGAGGCAAATCCACAGGCCTCCCAAGGAATCATAACTGAGGTGCACCACAGGCTTTACAGCTCGACCAGTCTTTCTAGGGGAACTGTTACAGTCTCTGCACTCTGAGCCTCATTTTCAGCATTGTCCTCACTTGTCAGGGAGTCTCCTGGGGTAGAGAGGCTAGAACTTGGGGCACTTTCAGCTCCAGGAGTTACAGTTTCTGAGTCCACAACATTTGGCTCGCATGGAGAGCTTTCGGACACTGGCAGTGGACTGTCAGGGCACTCAAAATACTCTTCTTGTTCGGATATATCACCAGTCTGCCCCAATCTATCATTTTCTCCCTGAAAGCTCAAACAGTTCAACCATGCACAATGATTCCATTTCATCTGATCTGATGCTTTGCACTTCACTTTCTGGGAGCATTGGCTCCAGGATGAAGCTGGGGCTTAGACAGTCCAGAAGGCCCAGCTTTGTCTCCACTATTGACTAGGGATTGCCCTCAAACAATTGACTCAGTTCGTAAGAAGGATAGTATTCAAAGTCACTCACTTTCTTCCGATATGGACTGACAGTCATGCTCAACTGGGACTTGTGGAGGGAACACTTTAACTTTGCTTCTGTAGGTGCAGACTTTCTTGATCTTTTCTTAGCAGCAGCTCTAGTCACTGGTCCAGAGGGGCATCTTCTGGGGCTCAGACTCAATTAAGATTTGTCCAATGGGCAGTAAATGATTTCTATGCATTGTTTTACATCTTTGAATTATTCTCAGGCCTTACTTTGTACACTGGCAGATCATCTAGTTTGCCCACTACAATGAGGGAGTGGTGCATCTGTCAGCAATCTTGTGCTTGCCATGCAGTCCCAGATTTCTTAATACCGATCTCCCTCCTGGAGTTCCTGTGCTTTTCACCTTTTTATCATACCTTTCTTTGTTGGCCAGATTTCTTTTTGGCAGCCATGGTTTGAGCCAGTTGGTGCGCATGAGTTAGCTGGGCCTTTAACTTTTGCACATACTGTAAATAGTTGTCAGCTTGAACCCCATCAGGAGAGACCCAAAACACACATCTACTGGTAGTGAGCTTCTCTTCCAAACATCAGGCGGTAGGGGGAGAATCATGGCATCACTTTGGTGCAGTTATAAGCATGTACCAGGGTGCTAATTTGTTGGCTCCATCTAGGCTTGTCCTTTGGGTGCAGGGTGCCTAGCATATCTAGCAAAGTGCGGTTGAAATCGCTCAGGCTGTGGGTCCCCTGGGGTGGTAAGGAGTGGTTCTGGACTTCGCACTCCCACAGAGAAAGCATCTCTTTGATCAGACGACTCTCAAAGTCTCCCCTTGATCAGAATGGATTCTTTGTGGAGCCCCATAGTGAACAAAAGTTTTCTCACAAGTACTTTGGCCACAGTGGATGCTTTCTGGTCTTTGGTGGGGAAAGCTTGGGCATATCTCGTGAAATGGTCAGTGACCACCAGCACATTACTGATATTTCTTTGATCCGACTCCAAACTCAGAAAATCAATACAGACCAGCTCCATGGGTGCACTGGTGGTGATGTTAACAAGGGGCAGCCCTCTGGGAGCAAAGCTTTCCTCTGTAGCAGTGACTACAAATTCGAATGTTTTCTCATCAGCCCCATCTTAGGCCAATAGAATCTGGATCTCACCAAGTCAAGTGTTCTGTCTATACCAAGGTGCCCCATGTGGTTGTGCAAGGACCTCAGTACTGAGTCTCGAAGGCAGTGGGCAGCACTAGTTGTTGTTTGTCTACTTGTCCCCTCTGTCTACTGTTTCTCTGTATAACAGTTTATTGATCAGTTTCAACTTAGGACCTTCTTTGTATAACAGTGCAGTTCTCAAATCAGTGGAGCGAATTTGGACACATCTTTTCCTGCATAGAGGGCTTCTAAAGCTGCTTTGATCATGGGATCGCGGGATTGAGCCCGCCCGAATACTGTCATTGTCCAGCTGAGGCGGTGCACCAAATGTCTATTGCAGAAAAGTGGCATCAAGCAGCAGGTATGCAATTCTCAGAGCTCCCAAGCAATCCACTATGCAGTCCACTCGTCCGGTGGACATTTGTTCCTCCCTGTCAAACTTCCGGCAGAGTGTCGAATGTCAGGTTCTGCCAATCGGACCCAATCATTCTGGGGAACAGGCCTCCGGGAGAGAGCATCAGCATCTATGTGGTTCAGACCTGCTCGGTATTCGAGAGCATAGTCATATGTAGATAATGCAGAAAGCCACCTATGGCCAGTGGCATCCAACTAGCTGAGGTCTGCACATAGGTCAAAGGATTATTGTCAGTTTACTAGTATTTTAGCCCCATACAAGTACTCATGGAATTGGTCAACAATAGCCCACTAAAGCTAGGAACTCTAACTATGTACAAGATAGTTCTTTTCGGATGGGGTCAGGCTTACTGGCAAAGGCCACTGGTCTCAGGCCATTCTCGTTCTTGTACAACACAGCCCCAACCCTTGCAAGCTAGCATCAGTGTGCAGGACGAAGGTTTTCTTGGATCGGCATAGGCCAGCACTGGAGCATGGGTAAGTTGATATATGATCTCATGAAAGCAGTCTCACAATCAGGAGTCCAGCTGGCCCCAAATACTTCACTCGGATGAAAATACACTCTTTCAGTCTTGAGGGACGCTGACTTTTGGTATTTTGTGGGTTGGGGATACCCTTGAGTAAGGTTAAGTAAAGGCGGATCACTCTTGAATAGTCCTGATGAAGCTACCGATAATAACCACAGAATCCAGGAATCTTTGGCAGTTCTTTTAGATTTTGGGCTGTGGCCAGGTGGTCAAGGCCTCAACTTTACTTGAGTCGGTCTCTATTCCTCGTGGATACTATGGTCCCATACTTTACTGATGTTTGAAAGAATTGACACTTATCAATGGACAGTTTAAGGCCAAAGTCCTCCAGTCGGTCCATCCTTAAATAATCTGCTCTCATGTTCCTCCAGTGAGCTGCCAAACACAATGACATCATCTAGGTATACCAGGCACTCTAGTAAGTTCATGTCCCCACTGCACGCCATCAATCGTTGAAAAGTGGCTGGGGCACCTGAATCCTGAGGCATCCTCATGAATTCAGAAGCCAAGCGGACAGATAAAGGCCGCTCTTCTCACGGTCTCTGGGGCCATCGGGATCTGGTAGTACCCATCATGGAGATCCAGTACAGAGAACCACTCTCCCCGCTTAGGCAGTCCAGCATCCTGAATGGGGGCATTGTGTACTGATCAGGATAGTCCCCCGGTTTAGATGCGATAATCCACACACATCCTTACTGTTCCATTCTTTTCCTCACTACCACAATGGGGAAGTATAAGCCTTCTGGATTTGTATTACACCAGCTAACATCTTTGCAGATGCTGCTCACATCATCTATGTCAGCAGGTGCCAGGCGTCGAGACCTCTCACGAAATGGTCTTTTCGCCATAAGCCGGATATTGTGCTCAGCTCCTTGCACGCATCCCATCCCATTCCTTTAAAGAAAACACTTGGTCTCTCTGGGCAAGCTTCTCACTGATCCTCACTTTCCATTCAGCTGGCAGGGTGCACGAAATCAAACAAGTCAGGCGTTACTCTGTCATTCTTCCTTGAACTCTTGCTGCTGGGCAGCACTGCAGTGTCTGCACAATGCACATTAGCCAGGATGCAACCTCTGTTTACTCGAATGTCTCTTTCAGACACATTATGAACTTGGACCATTACCCTTCTGGCATAAGCATGGGCTCTAGCGGACAAAATACTAGACTTGACCAGCAGTCCCTCTGGCAATTTTCATCCCTGCATCCAACATTAATATTTTATTCTTAACATCCTTTCTGATACGGACCTCTCCTGTAAGGTACACTGGGCATTCGGCGCCAGGATCAGAGACTCAGGATCCTTCTTCCATACAATTCCGACCAGGTTCCTCTGGTTCTGTTTTTCAGCATCTCTCTGTGACTCATAGGCCTTCTTAATTAAAAGCGGAACTCTTAAAGCTCTACTAGTCTTTGACCCTGTTTTCATAACACAACTGTGCCAGCCTTCCAACATATGAGCATTTGTTCCAATCAACAAAGGACACCATCATGTTGTGTCCAGTGGGGGGACACACTAAGGCTAGGGTCTCTACTTGTTCGCCACCCAGGCCACGGAGGTGGGGAAAGACAGCCAAATCGGATATACCGGAATAAGGGTGAAGCCTTCTCATAACCCCCATACATGCAGTCCTTCTAATGGTTGTAAGGGTACGTCTGACAAATGCTTCTGATACCAATCCTGGAACATAATTGTCACTTGGGAGCCACTGTCTAATCACAGCTCTTGTAGACACTCCATTCACCTTTACAGTGGTCTCCATGGCGGAGGGACCCACTATTCTGGACCAGTCTGGAGGCGGTAGTGGGGGCCTGGGCAACTGACCTTACCACAAAAGGACGTGAATTAGCATTTTGGTGCCCTCACTGGGATCATGTCGTGCACCTCTTAACCACTGATTTCTTCTCCGAAGCTCTCCTTGTAGCCTATATGCAACTTTGTCAGTGTCTTTTGGGACTGGCATTCCCTTTTCATGTGCCCATCTTTACACAATTATAGCAAAACATACTTTCTGAGTTTGAGCTGGCCGAGGCGCCCACTGGGAGCCAGGGCGGGATAATTACTAACTGGAAACCTTGGTACCATCTGTCTGCGTGATAAGCATTTGGAGACATCTAGTCAGTTTCTCCACTTCCATAGTCAGGATCGAGTTCGGAGCTGTTATCAGCAGGAGATACATGGGGGGTAACCCACCCTACAGCAGATGCAGTCGGATATAGGTCAGAGCCTGCATTTGCAGGCGTGGCCTTCATAAAGGGGACTGTTTTTGAATCTCCTGGATCTCTCTCAACAGTTCATTCCCCATTGTGACATATCTTTTCCTTGTCAGAGCACTCATTGACTGCCAACCTCTGCCCTGAACTACTTGATGGGTCACCCTCAGTCACCGATTAAGTGAGCTGCAGCTATTGTGTGCAGGCCCTCCAAGAGTCGTCTTTTCTCAACTCCTCGAATTTCTCTCATTAACTCATCATGGGAGGGTGGGGATTCAGTCGATCTGCCAGGCGTAACTGAAACAGCAGTTCTGAGAAGGGCGAGACTAAGGGATCCTGTCCAGCCTGGTTGGTCCAGTTCAATAGCTGGCAAACTACCTTTCTGAGACATTCTTGCAACAATTTTCTCCAACGAGATACATGACAAACAACTCCCTTGGTACCATGTGCATCTCTTACTCTCCACCATAGGTCCTCATCAGAATCTGGGCTCATACACATTCTCGAAGGCCTCAAGATAGGCCTGTGCAGTGGCTTCAGGGTTACTGGCCGTTTAGCGGATGGTAGCCAGGAGCGGGACCTCGGAGGCTCTCACTAACCCTCTTCGCTTTGCCTTCGAGCATTGCCATTCTAGCACTTGGGGCAACATAGTCTATCCAGGTCTCCCAGTCATCCTCCCCTTGGGGGGGGGGAGGTGCCATGAAAGATCCTCAACCTCGGTAGGAGTAGTTGACTAATGGCAGGTGCAGAAAAGGGTCTGCATTGGTTCAGCCACCATTACTGGCACTGGAGCAGGAGAGGGTGTTGGGGAGGAACACAGGTGGCAAGAATAGTTTCTTCAAGTCCTCCACAGTTTTCCCTCTCCCAGCAACCATTCAGCAAATTTCTCTCAAAGTTTCAGATAGTGGTGGGGGCTGATTCCCCCGAGGTCTTCTGTCCTAGTTATCACTCTCAAGCAGTGAGGGCTCCCTCTGGGGTAATGGTCTGTGCACTTTGGAGCTATCTATGGGATCCTTAAACTCTACTAGGGCCAGGAAAGTGTGGGTGAGCAGATTAGCATGCCGACCCACCACCACAGGGTGTAAACCTTCCACCTTGGAAAGTACTCCCTGCACAGTGTCCGTCATTGATACCCAGGGGATGTCCAGGATAAGCATAGCATTTTGAGATTGATCTCCTCCCCAGTACACCCTCACCAGCGAGTGCACAGCTACTTCTGTCGGGGTACCCATTTTTTCTTAACAGTGGTTCGTAAATATGGCCACTAGAGGACACACAATCCCGCGGTGAGCCTCAAGATGTAACCCCTAGATGGCGCTATCCCAGGCCTACCCCTACCTGATTTGCCACTAACAGGTTGAGAGCCCTGGATCCAATAAGCGGTGCCTCACCCAGAGGTCAGGGTTTGCAATAGTTAACTAACTTGGTCACAGCCCTCTGGGACACACAGCCTCCTTTCTTCCAATAGTGGCCCACAGCAATATCAAATACCTTACAGAACATCACCCCCCAGGTCTGGTTCCGCACTGGGACCTCCTCTGAAATGAGATACAGTGCAACAATCACAGTACAGTACTTTAACATGAACAAATACCTCAGGCAGTATAACTTTGCTGAAACAAGCAGCTCTGATTTATTTAGGGGATATAACAAGGACAGGAAATCAGGTTAATTAGCTTATCACTCTAATAATCTACCTATGGCTCTGTGCACAGCCTATCCCTATCAGTTACTGTCCCTAGGTACCCAAGCCCTAGTGGCTAGTCCAAACCGTGGCAGCTGGTGGGGCCTTTCACACGAGAAAAGGAAGAATTAAACAGTCAACAGTACAGTAATTCCATTTGGATTTAATGTGGCAATTCAACAGGAGCGACCCTGAATTAGTACTCACGACCTCCAAATAAGATAGGGTCCTTCAATGTCAGCAGGGCTCACTTGAGGTACACAAACCTCTTCACACATCCATATAAAAAAGCACTATACCAGGCAGGCTGCATCTGTATCCGATCGCAATTACTGCACAACACCGGGAGAACACACAGCAGATTCAGTTCCTGACAGACCGAGTGCAATTTTCAGCAATTCTTCCAGTCTTCTACAGGGTGAGCCTGTTTTCTCTTCAGAGATCCTTTGATTCTTTTCACAGGACGGATTCAGTCCTAACAAGCTTGCAGACCGAACTCTGGGCCTTACACGCTTTTGACTAAAACTGCACACTGAAAAGCACAGGGCTCCTTCCTTCTTCACTGCCAAAGCTCAACTGACACTCCAACTGACAAAACCGGCACTTCCTTTGAGTTCCTCCCAGTTCTTGACTGGATTGGCTGTCACTACAATAGACTGCTGCTGTTGGTCCAAAAGGCACTGAAGTCTAAACTACATCTCCCAGAGTCACTGTCCATACAATCCTCTTGTGGCTGGCTCAGATTATGAGTCCAAGTTCTGATTCGTCCAAGGCACCATTTTAGAGCTAACTTCCCCACACTGATTGGTCCAGTTCAGCAGTTCAAAACTAGAATGGGAACTAGCAGACACAGTTCTGACTGCAAAGAAAGCAGGTTAGACAAACTGTAATTTCATTATTACTCTAAATAATTTCTGCAAACAGTTACATCTTTCAGATAGGTTCCCTTGACTCCTAGTGACTGCAAAATGAAGTGAATTGGCAGCTCGAGTGGTACTCAGAGAAGCACACAGTCCCCCATACAAACTAATTATGTTTGCAAGCAGACAGCTCTTAAAGAGACAGTACCAGAGGCTCTAAAAACACTCACTGATAAATGGCTTAAATGCCAAACACCATTCAGGCTTGGAGCATTCAAGCAAGCTCCTGGAAGTCTTTTGGGAACCCCCATTTGCAGGGGGGTTACATCTTCACCATTAATTACCATGCCCCACCCATTATCTCCCACTTAGAGCCAGGGCCTCTGGGCAGCTCACCTTTCTGGTGCTGGAAGCACCACAGTTGGTGCTGGAAATCTCCCCAGTCACACACCTCTATAGGAAGTCTCTGACTGTGTTTTTTTCTCTAGTTTTACAAAAAAAAAGAGTTGGACACTATTATGAGTAACCCCCCCCCAAGAAAAACACACCCACAAAAACCACAAAACTGGACTGAGGTTTATTAGACCCTCATATCACCAAAACCTAAAAAAAAGGGGGGGTGCATCCTTTTTTCTTTCTTGTCCTGCTTCTCTCTGCCCATGGTATATCCCCTTGTGTGTCACTCCCTATTAGTTGCTAAATACAGCCTGTGCTCCTAAGCACTGTGCAGTTTAACCCTACTTGGCAGTTCACTGTGTGTGGTAAGTGCTAATGCACCCAGCTGGATCAACTGCACAAGGAACAGGGAGGGTAGAAGAGGAGGTGGAGGTGGAGTGACTCTCTACATAAGGGATGGCATCAAAGCAACAGAACAAAAGGGCAAACAGGGAGGAGAGGAAGCACTGTGGGTCAATTTGGAGACCGGCAATGGCACCACAATCCGCACAGGGGTTGTATACAGACCTCCCCACTCAGGGGGAGGAAATGGACAAGGAAATGATAGAAAGTATACTTAGAATGGCAGATAAAGGGAGATATTGCTGATGGGTGATCTGAATATGCCAGATGTTAACTGGAGTGCAGTTGCAGCAGCCACTTCTAAGAGTGCAGTTATTCTAGATGCCCTACAGGGGCATGCCTTGAACAACTAGTATTGGAGCCCACTTGAGAGAAGCAATCTTAGACCTGGTTCTCTCAAATGGAGATGAAGAGAGGATCACAGATGTAGAAGTGGGTAGCCATCTGGGAACTAGTGACCATCGAACAATATGGTTCACAATAAACACAGCAATAGAGTCCAAGCCATACAAGAGGCAAAAGTACTGGACTTCAGGAGGGCTGACTTTGCCAAATGGGTGAGTGCC
This sequence comes from Neoceratodus forsteri, assembly GCA_016271365.2. NCBI lineage: Eukaryota > Metazoa > Chordata > Ceratodontiformes > Ceratodontidae > Neoceratodus > Neoceratodus forsteri. The sequence goes on along the minus strand of CM057453.1, from coordinate 1,333,920,222 downwards.
TAAGAATGCACCAGCAAATGGGCAGGAAGGAGGGGTGGAAGAACAATGGGGAATAATAAAAACTGCTATCACAGAGGTAACAAGCCTTTGTGTGAAGCAAATAAAACAAAACGATGTAAGAAACCACTATGGTTCTCAAAGGAGGTGGCAGTGAAGGTTCAAGAGAAAAAGAAAGCATTCAGAAAGTACAAGGAATCACAGGAGGAACAGGACAGAGAAGTGTATCAGTTAAAGCAAAAGGAAGCTGGGACGGCAGTCAGAACAGCAAAGGCCCGAACTGAGGAAAAGATAGCCAACTCAGTTAAGAAGGGGGATAAAACCTTTTTTAGGTACATCAGGGAGCGAAGGAAGACTAAGGGAGGGATAGTGAGGCTTAATAAAGGGGAGGGGGTGGGCAGAGGGTGACTGTGAAAAGGCAGAGATACTAAACAAATATTTTTGCTCAGTATTTACAAACGAAGAGGGGGAGGTACCTAAAACAAACAATAGAAACACTCTGGATACAGAAGTTGATACCAGCCCATTTACAGAAGAAAGGGTCATGAAAGAACTCTTAAAACTGAAGGTAGACAAAGCAGTGGGGCCTGATGGGATTCATCCCAGAATTCTAAAAGAACTAAGGGTAGAACTAGTGACACCACTGACTACCCTCTTTAACAAATCATGGGAGGATGGGGTGGTACCTGAGGACTGGAGGAGGGCTGATGTGATTCCCCTTCACAAAAGTGGGAGCAGGGCAGAAGCGGGAAACTACAGACCAGTTAGTTTAACCTCAGTGATAGGGAAAATGATGGAATCACTTCTGAAGGAAAGAATTGTCGAGTACCTAGAGGCCAGAGGGGCACAGGACCCAAGGCAGCATGGATTCACAGCAGGAAGGTCATGCCAGACAAATCTAATAGATTTCTTTGACTGGGTGACCAAAGTAGTAGATCAGGGAGGGGCTGTGGACATGGCCTACCTAGACTTTAGCAAGGCATTTGACTCACTCCCACACAAAAGATTAATATACAAGTTAGCCAGCCTGGGACACAGAGGGTAATAGTAAATGGAGTCCACTCTGAAGAAAGGGGGGTTACTAGTGGGGTGCCGCAGGGTTCAGTATTAGGACCGGTCCTCTTCAGTGTCTTTGTAAGTGACATTGCAGAGGTAATGTAAGGAAGTATTTTTTCACAGAGAGGGTTGTGGATGCATGGAACGGCCTTCCGGAGGAGGTTGTGGAGTCAAAAACAGTGATTGAATTCAAGCATGCATGGGACACCCATAAGGCAATTCTAGGGGGTGGGGGTAGAAAGAAGTAGGCTGCTGGTTAACTAGGATCTGCAGCTTATCCATTAGGTAGGGAAATGGGCAGACTGGGTGGGCCAAGCGGTCCTTATCTGCCATCAAATTCTGTGTTTCTATGTTTCTAGACCTTACACACGTTACATCCCTGTGGTTGCAGGAGAAGCACATCCTTTTTCTTCTATGCTATATTTTTCTGAGTATATCAGACCTTTTTGGTGCATATCCCAGTCGTCCTTATGCATTTGGGCCTTAGACCACTACCCTTAGGGGTGTCTGAGGAAATTAGCACATTTTGACTCCTTAGGCTAGCCAGCCTGGCAAGCCCAGATGCTAATTAAGTTCTCCCTTTCTTCATCCCTGATGTAAGGAAGAGGGACATAATCAAATTACAGGACATGTTGGCTGTCTTTCTGATAGGATAGAGTTGCTCCCTTTTCTCCAGGAGTCTATAATGTTTCTTAGGCACTTTGTGCCATCTCATGTACAACGGGGTTTGATTTTGGATATCACTCCTATGTATCTTTGCCAGAGTCACTTGCTCAGGGCTGCTTCCCTCTTCTTGCCACTGCTCATTACCTCTCTGGCCCTATGACCCTTCTACCCTTGTGCCACCTAGTGAGTCCTGTCCTTGTTAGTCTAAGGGTGATAATCGGGTTTCACTGTGTTATTTAGTTTTATTCCAATATCCTTCTTTCTATTCCTTTGGGCTAGACAGGATCTAGCTCTCTCCTTGTTTTTCTTTCCACTTTATTTCTCTCCTGACCAACAGAACTGAGGTGCTGAGGGAGCCAACAATGGTTATCGGCTGATGTGCGAGGCACCACATCAGGTGGGCAAGCACTGTCAGTACTTGACATCAGCTTCCTCCCTGCAAAAAATGTGCTCCTGTGGGGTTCTAGTTCCTCCAGCCCCAGACCCATGAGTGGTAATCAATGGTGAAGATAGTCTGAAAGATCAACTATTATGGAAATTTACGTGGTTTTCATTTCTTTGCACTGTGTGGGTTTGCAGATGGGGGTGATTCTGTGGTGAGATGGGGAGGTACTACCTCACAGGGTGTTTTTCCATGCTTACACCAGGCCCTACCTTTGTCTGGGTGTAGGCACTGTGCAGTTTTAGTTTAAACCTTCCATGGGAACCTTCCATCAGGAGTTATTAACCTAGGTCTTTCAACCTTGTTTGAACCCACAAGGCAGGGGTAGTAACTGTCAACGTCCACAGTGACCCACTTATATTTATTTAATTTATATCTGATGTTCCCTCTGTTTCCACTCCCTTGGGTTGAGCCTGGAAATGGTGGAGGGGAAATTAGATCAGGCACCTGACAGTGCATTTGTAGTGATTGAATTCATGGTCAGGTGACATGTGAAGTCTAATGACATTTCTACATTTTTTCCTGCCATTTTTTTAATTTTAAAACATAAAAGCATACTGTATATACCATTACTGTTCATAACTGTATAATGTGTATGTCACTGCTTCATGTCTCTCTGTAATTAACCCCTGGTCGCCCCTGAGAAAGGGACCATCCAGTCTCAGTGGGCCTACCCAGTTACCAAAATAAAATAAATAAATGAATTCAGTTTTCCTTTAAATAACAGCATAATCACTAACAGTGGCTTAATTTTCTCAAGGCAACAGGGGGCATCGCTGCTGTGACTGGAGTTCAGGAGGAGGAAGAGCCATCTGATCCAATGTTTCTCACAGAACTGATATTAGAAATCCAAGCATTGCTGTTTCAACCTTCCTTGGAGGAATTCCAGGTTTGTATCAAGATTTGCTCATTCGTCAAAACTTACAATTAAGCTATAGTATTTTTTTCATGTCATCATAAATTCATAACTGCATGTGTCATATTTTGGTTATTACCCTGTTTCTGATCCACAGATGTAAGAGAACTGTATTTATTTTTCTTATCAGGACGGTATTGCCGACACTGTTACACACTTTCAGGAAACTGTGCTTTCAGTTGCTAATCTTGTACCAGACCCGTATTTCAATGCCTTCACACAACCTGTTATCAACAACAAAACTGAAGAGAAAACCTGTGGTGATGGACCCAGTTTAGCTACAATGTTTGAAGATGATAAGCATTTGCTGTCCATTACTCAGAAGATAAAGGTATATGTTCTAGCACTTCAAACCTGAATGCTGTCTCATACAATGTACTTAATTGAAAGTTGGTGATCAGGAAAGGCATGCTGATCCAAGGCTCATTTCCAGCTGTGACCGGGGGATGGAACAGATAAGGCAAACACAGCAGGGACACAGTACTCGGTTAATGAATTACATAGCCCTGACACAGTTCACAGTTACAGTAAAGTGAAACAGAGTACATGATTAAAACAGGGTGGTACAGTAGAACAGGCGGCAAATGTCAGGCATTTCAGCCACACCGCAGGGGTAGGAGGGAAATGTAAGGGGGTGAGTCAAGTAGAGGGAAAACAGGAGCATGGGGGGGAGGAAAGGAGGTTCAGCTGGCACCTGAGGCAAACAGGGGAGGAAGTGAAATGGAGGGAGGATGGGAGTAGTTTCCAGAGTGAAGGTTGATGATATAGCCTGGCCCGGTGGCACTGAGGGTTGAGGCACTGGACTGGGTTCGGGAACGAGCTTGGGCGCCGGGGGTTGGCAGGGGAGGGAGAGGATTGAATGTCTGGTGGACTGCTCTCCTCTCCCTGGGGAGGGATCCAGAGCTCACTGACGCAGTGGGGACCCCCGGTGGAGACCGGGGGCATAGCTAGCATGGAGCAACAAAGGGTGGAGCGCTGGCAGATGTCTACACTAGCTGTGCAGACGCTATTGCACACTCGCCTCCTGGGGAAACCTAGAAGAGAAAAAATCCTCACACCTTGATAGACGACGGCTCCCTCAGTGCCGCCGCACTGCCACATGCCATTACCGACCTGTCTCCACCCTCTCTGCCCTTCCACCATCTCGGGTCGGCAAACTGGATTATAGATAGAGTGCTGGAGGAAGGTCTCACCTCAGGGGACTCAGAGCTCGAGGGTTTCCCAGTCGGTGGAGGGCAGCTACCCTCTGAGGGGGTAAGGGACCAGGTGAGCGGTAGAGAAGTCGGTGAGTAGGGGCAGCTTGAGAGAGTTCCAGGTTCAGCAATGTATAAATAAAATCCAAAAAAAAAAGAGATGATAGGAAAAGGCTGATTGCCTAACAGAGGAGTGGGGATGAGGAATGGCGAAAGTGTGAGGATTCCTGGTGTGGAGGGAGCAAGAGATAGAAGGGATGAGGAGAGGTAAGAGGAAAGGGACCCAAGCCAATGTCTGGATATGAATGAGGCACAGTGGTTCTGGCTACGTGAAGGTAGAGGAAGAATGGATAGAGAGAAGTAGTGAGTAGTAAAAGTGAGTAATCCAGGATTAATAGATGTCTAGTAGTAGTAGTAATAGAGATTAGTTATTTTGGGCACCCTTCCCCATAGGCTCAGGGTGCCCTTACAATAGAGTGAACACAAACAGCAATCAGGAAACAGTCACATAAAATATATAAAATCCATAAATAAATCTCAATAAAATCAGACATATTAATTCCCATGCTGCCTAGCAGGCCAGAATAGATTCCTCAGGTCTCAAAGGCCTGTTCAAAAAGGAAGGTTTTGAGGTGTTTGTTAAAAATCTCAATGGATGGTGCCTCCCAGAGGTACCCCGGCAGCGAATTCCAGCGGACCGGGGCTGCCACTTCAAATCCCCGGTCCCCGAAAGATTTTAACCTAGCCCTAGGGACCTCCAGGAGGGCCTTTCCAGCCAATCTAAGAAAGCGAGACGGGGTGTAGGGATGCAGAAGCTCCTTTAGGTAGCCCAGACCCAGTCTGTATAAGGCCTTATAGGTCAAAAGACCTACCTTAAAGGTGATGTGCCAGTGCACTGGCAGCCAATGCAGTTCGCACAGCACTGGTGTAATGTGACTGAACCTCTAGTGACTAGTCAACAACCGGGCTTCTGCATTCTGCAGAAGCTGCAGGCGTTGTATTGCACCTCCTCTGACCCTGAGGTAGAGCGTGTTGCAGTAATTGAGCCTCGAGGTGATGAACACATGTACCAGAGTGGCCAGGTCATCAGGGGAAATAAGGGATTTGATTTGGATGATGTTCTGGAGATGGTAAAAACCAGTCCGGACAACAGCTGACACCTGAGCTTAAAGTGTCAGCTCATTGTCCAGAACAACGCCCAAATTCTTCACCTTAGGGGAAGCCACCAGTTCTTTGGGGCTGATGAAGAGCCTCAACCTATCACCAGAGGCCACCATTCTTCTCCTTTGACCTGGCTCAACCACCAGCACTTCAGTCTTCCCAGGGTTAAGTCCCAGCCAGTTTGTCGACATCCAAGCCAGGATCTCAGCCAAGGAATCCTTCAGCACATCAACAACATCAGCTCTCCCAGGTGTGAAGGACAGGTAGACCTGAGTATCATCAGTATAGCAATGAAAACTCAGTTCATACCGCCTTGTGACCTCGCCCAGGGGCAGCATATACACTGCGAACAACATGGGGGAGAGAACAGAGCCTTGGGGACTCCACAGGGTAGGTCCGTCGGGCTTAAGGAATAATTCCCCAATATCACCCTCTGAGACCTGCCCCGGAGAAAGGACTCAAACTAGCTGATGACCTTGTCGGTGAGCCCTACATACTTCTGCAGCCTATCCAACAACATCCCATGGTCCACAGTATCAAACACTGATGAGAGATCGAGAACAAGAATTGATCGCTCTGCTCTATGCCTCACCCTGAGCAAGTCATTCAAGACCTTAACCAACATGATCTCCGTGCTGTGCATGGCCCTTAAAATCCAGACTGGAATGGTTTGTAAATCTGGAAGTCCACGAGGTGACTCTTAAGCTGCTCCACGACCACCTTCTCAAGAACCTTCCCCAAAAAGGGGAGGTTCAAGATAGGTTGGTAGTTCGCCAAGACATCAGGGTCCAAAGATGTTTTTTTTTCAGCAGGGCTTAACTAGAGCCTGTCAAGGGACTCCGGAAAAAACACCGATAAGAACTCCCCGACAATCCTGCAAAACCAGACCTAGAACCTCACGTGAGCCTACAAGTAGCCGGCCGGACCCAGGTCATGGTTGCAGAACACTGGTTTAAACCCAAGATCACCCCACAGACCTCCACCATCGCCACTGGCTGAAACTTTCTCCAGGGTGACTGAATGCATACGCCCACCCGGGGCCCGCCACTGTTGGAGAATAGTATTCCACTTGGAGAAATCTCATCCCTAACAGAGGACAATCTGTCTGAGAAGAATCGAGCAAACTCCTCACACTTGCGAGCTGAATCAGTTCTCACGGGTTCCAGACAAGCTAGATGTAATAACCTGTCTACAACCCGAAAGAGCTGAGTCAGTCGGTTCTTCCCAGCTGCAATCATCCTGGACATAAAGCTGCCTTTTTTGGGTGATTGCATTCTGATGCTCATCATAATGAGCAATCAGAGCAGGCCTGTCTTCCTGGGACCTGGTTTTCCCACAGTGCCTCTCCAGCCTCCACCCCCTGCTTTTCAGGGCTCTCAGCTTACCCTCAAACCATGGCGAGCCAAGGCGCGAAACCAGTGGACGTACATGGATCAGCGCTACGTGATCCAGGGCCTCCACAACAGTCCTATTATAGGCCATCACAGTGGACCCCAGACCATCAGTGCAAGCCTCAAGCACAGACGAAATGTCCAGTTCCACCATCAGTCCCTCTGGTTGTAACCATTTTAAAGGGCAGAACTGAACCATTTCCATAGGGGAAGGGACATTTAGGGGGCTAGTTGTTGCAGATGGAGTTTTCCTTCATATGTGTGTGTCTGTACCAGAAGGACAAAATTGTTTGACTCAGGGTAGATCTTTATTGTTGAAAATTAGAAAAGTACTAGTTGATTCTAGCAAATCGCTTTTGCAGATAAATGTGTATAGATTGATTTGCTAAAAAGTGAATCAGTTTGGTTATGAAAAACGGATGGGATTCATTGACCTACCCATTGGTAAAGGAGTTCCAATTCAGTTCAACTGAAGCCTTATTTTCATTTGTGCCAAAAACTGGTAGATACATGCATAGATACATACATAGATGCTGTTGGCAGATAAGGACCACTTGGCCCATCCATTCTGCCCATTAAGCTGCCTAACGAAGCGTCCAGTGACCCTATCTGGTCATTGGCTTTAACTTTTTCTTCCTATCTCTATTATTCCTTTATTTCTATTCCATGCATGTTTGAGGCACGCCACTGTATGGGCTGCCACCACCTCCTGGGGCAGGCTATTCCATGCATCCACCACCCTTTCCATAAAAAAGAACTTCCTAACATTTCCCCTTATGTGGCCACCCGTCAGTCTCATGTCGTGTCCTCTTGTCCTAGCACTACTATTAATCTGGAATATGTTGTCCCCTTCCACCTTGTCAATGCCCTTGAGGTACTTGAATGTTTCTATCATGTCACCTCTCTCCCTCTTTTGTTCCAGCGTGTACAAATTGAGGTACCTCACTCTTTCCTTGTAAAGCTTGCGATCTAATCCCTTTACCACTTTGGTCACCCTCCTCTGCACCATCTTTGTTTTGTCAATGTCCTTTCAAAGGTGTGGTCTCCAGAACTGTACACTGTATTCAAGGTGAGGTCTCACAAGGGTCTTGTACAGTGGAACTATTACCTCCCTCCTACGGCTTGTGATTCCCCTTCCAATACACCCAAACATCCCACTGGACCTTTCCCACAATCTTTGCCGTCTGCCTAGCAGCCTTCAAGTCATCTGTGATTATAACCCCCAAGTCCCTCTCCTCCTCCTTGGTTACTGTCAGCAGCCCCCCAACCTGTAACTCGCCACAGGGTTCCTGCTCCCCACATGCATGATTTTGCACTTCTTTGCGTTAAACCCTAGCTGCCATGTCCCTGACCATCTCTCCAGCAGTTCCAGGTCTTTTCTCATCCTTTCCACCTCCTCTGGAATAGCCACTCTGTTGCAGATCTTGGTGTCATCCACAAACAGGCAAACCTTTCCCTCCAGCTCATCTGCATTGTCACTGATGAAGACATTGAAGAGGACTGGCCCCAGAACTGACCCCTGAGGTACCCCACTGGTCACCTCCCTTTCGTCTGATTGGGTTCCATTCACCACTACCCTCTGTTTTCTGTCCCTTAACTAGTTTGCAATCCAGTTCACCACCTTGTGTCCCGACCCCAGGCTGCTTAGCTTGTTGACCAGTTTCCTATGCGGGACCATATCAGAGGCTTTGCTAAAATCAAGGTGGGCAATGTCTACCGCCCCCCTATCTACTGCCTTTGTCACCCAGTCAAAGAAATCTATCAGATTAGTTTGACAAAGTCATCACGCAGAGAACCCATGTTGCCTGGGATCCACCAGTCCATTGGCTTCCAGGTGTTCCACTATTGTTTCCTTAAGGAGAGCCTCCATTATCTTTCCAACTACAGAGGTTAGACTAACTGGCCTGTAGTTCCCCACTTCTTCTTTACTACCGCTCTTGTGAAGAGGGACAACGTTTGCCCTTCTGCAGTCCTGTGGGACCACTCCAGTGTCTAAGGACTCACTGAACAGGTCTGCCAGAGGGGCGGCCAGTTCAGTCCTCAGTTCCTTTAGGACCCTGGGATGTATGCCATCTGGACCCATGGCGTTTTCCAGCTTTAGCTTCGCCATTTCTTCTAGGACCCTTTGAAGTCCAGCTGCTGGCCCTGCCCACCCCCTTCCACAGTGAAGACTGAACAGAAATATTTGTTCAGGATCACTGCTTTTTCCCTGTCTCCCTCCACTACCCCCCACTGGCCCCTCTATACTTTGCTACTCCCCCCTTTGCCTTCCTTCTCTCGCTAATATACCTGAAGAATGTCTTATCTCCTTTTTTTAACCGATTGAGCAATTCTCTCCTCCGCTTGTGCCTCTCTCAGACACTTCCGTACATTTCTTGCCCTCACCCCTTTGTGTCTCCTTATACTTCCTGAAGGCTAGCCTCTTGGCCTTACTTTTCCCACCACCCCGAGAACCAAAGTGGTTTTCTTCTCCTTTATGCTTGTCTGTTGACCTAATGCATTGTTTTGTTACCTCCGCTATTGCCTCCTTGATGTGTGCCCATTTCTCCTTAACGTTCCCACCTATCCCCCTCTTTTCCAGTGTTTCTTTTAGCTGTAGTCCCATACCAGTAAAGTCTGCCCTTCTAAACTCTAAGACTTTTGCTTTAGTATGGGTTGACTGGATCCCTGTGTCCACTTTGAACCACACCATATTGTGGTCGCTGGACCCTAACTGACCTTCCACCCTAAGATCTGCTACCCTGTCCCCATTGGTCAGCACCAGGTCCAGGATTGCCCGCTCCCTAGTAGGTTACTGAACCAGTTGCCTAAGGCCAGCCCCCTCAAGGGAGTCCACGAAGTCCTGTGTCCTTGCTGAGGCCCCTGCTGGGATGGACCAGTCTACCTCCGGCATGTTAAAGTCTTCCATTAGCAGTACCTCCCCTTTTGCTGCCATTTAATGCATGTTTTCTAGCAGCTGCTTGTCAATTTCCTTGGCCTGAGCCAGGGGTCTGTAAACAACCCCTGTGCAAATGACTGTTCCATTGCCTGGCTCGAGGGTGACCCAAACTTCCTCCGTTTGCTCATGCCAGTTTTGAATTTCAGTCACCTTTATGCTGTCTTTGATGTAGAGGGCAACCCTCTCAAGAGAAGTGATTTAAAACAGCTTGATGCAGTAATTTGGGTTTAGTAGCCAAAACAGGCATGTACTAACCCTATTGTGCAAAAATACATTACATTAATTGTAATATTGAATATGGCTGCATAATGTCCCATGATGATATGCTGCTTATAATTCATGGAGAAGAAAGGCTCAAAGCATCAACAAAAACAAAAAAACAAAGATTTCAAACAACATGAAGTCTTGCTATATTATGACAAGTGCAGTTTGTCCCACCACTAGAACTGCTCCGGAGGTGAAAGAGTTAACTTCCATGCAGAGCATGGAGCTTAGAGCGCGAGCTCGGTTAAGAAGCTCTGTTAGGGTGGTTTCAAACCGAAACCGTCAGATTCTTTACTCCGCTTCACTGAACAGTCACTTCGGAGATTCCTCCTGTTGCTCGGTTCATTTCTTCGGTTTAAAACGCTATTTCTCGGTTGAATTTAACCGCGATTTAATTATTTTAACCGCAAAACCGATTGGTTTAAGCTCTGTCTATGGTATTGTAAGTAATAGATAGGTTTTTCTTTGTGGAACTTGTAAATTGTTATCGGTTCGGTTTGAACCGATCGAATTATACTAAACTTAGTTTTAAAGCCTTTTAAGGCTTGTTAAATCTGAGTTCCTGGTTCTTATCGGTTCTAAAAACCGGTTCATTACGGTTTTCCACGACCCGTGATCACGGTTTGGAACCGATAAGGGTGTCTTGCTCTGTACGGCCATTAAAGGGCAAGTTTGTTGGTTAGGCTGGCATCATGTCTAGAAACCCAAAAGAAAACCAGGCCCACTGGGTTTCAGCACTGTAGTGTCTGTGGGAAGCCTTTGCCAGGCTGACCCACACCACATGTGTCTATTGTCTGGGGTTTGACCACCTCAATTCAGACTGCCAGATTTGTAAAAATTTCCCTGCAGCCACCCTGGACAAGAGGTGGGCAGGCTCAGGGGAATGAAGCCAGCCGGTTCAGTGCCAACCGAACCGGAGAGTGCCCTCTGACCAGGGCGAGACTTCCTCGGAAGCGAAGCTGGCTCTGAGGAGCCAGGTCAGCAAAAACTAAAAATCAGCAGGTTTGGAGTCAAAATTCCTTCTCCAACTGCTGCAGAGATAGCCAGGGCAATACAGATTGTCCAGTCTCTGTCCCCGGTTCCCTCCGAACCGCCACTGTCTGGCAAAAGATCGGTTCGGTCGGTTCCAATGGTTCAGGAATATGATATAGAAGAGTTTTATGAACCAGAGGAGGGGGAGGAGGATTATGATCAGTGTGAATGTGACTTTGAAAGTCTGGATATGCCCATTGAACCAGACATCTCCCCAGACAGACCTTCAGGTGAATCTCCCACTAGGCTTTCTGAGTCCCCTTCTCATTTTTTGTTTTATAAAAAGGTTACTGAGACCCTCCAGCTTCCTTAGAGAGCTTTGGATGAGCAAAGAGGAGCCTGACTATGTAGAGATGATGGATATCCCAGAGTCCAGGAGATTGTCCATCCATTTGCATAAATCCTTTAGGAAACAAACAATAAAAATTTTAAAAGCTCCTAATTCTGTGCCTCCTGTAGATAAAAGATGGACAGGAGGTACACTTTTATCAGGTCCTGATACAGATTTTCTTTCACAGCAATGCAGTCATGTTGGGTAGTTCAGGCTGCAGCCTGTGGTAAAGCTAATATTCCTGGCTTCACATCCTCCTGACAAGGACTCCAGGAAGATTGATGCCATGGCCAAAAACAGTACATGGCAGCATCCTTGGGGCTCAGACAAGCAAACTATATGGCTTATGTTCGAGATACCAGAAATCTAAATGGGATACTGTCTTGGCCTTAGCCAAACAGGTCCTAGCCAGCTTCAAAGGAGCTGGAGCAGGTGGCTCTTGATGGTATTGAGGCATCTGAAGGTGCAATTCCATGCTGCAGTGGATTCTAACGATGTATCCTCTAGAGTCATGGCTACATCTGTCGCACCTTAGGAGATTGGCCTGGCTCAGGTGTACTACTTTGTCACAGGATACCCAGTCTAAGGCTATGGATTTTCCTGTGGTGGGAAATTCTCTGTTTAGGGAGCAGACAGAATTATATGAAAAATGGATGAATATAGAACCACTTATAGGAGTGCACAAGCCAAGGACGGCAAGCCACTCCTCAGAGGCAGCACCCCAGAGGTAGGGGCAGGCCTTTCACAGGCCTTTTACCAGACCCAAGCCTCCTCCTCTTCAGCCTATGCACAGAGGGGTTCTTCAGAGGGAGAGGCAGGCGGGAGTGCAGCAGGCCTTCTCCACCCCTCAGCCTAAGCCCCTTCCAAACAGGCACCTGATGGGATGCCCAGGGTCGACTCTCCATTACCTGTAGGGGGCAGGCTGGCTTCGTCCAGGACTGGGAGTCTTTAACTTCAGACAGGTGGGTCCTGGAAGTAGTGAGCCAGGGTCTGGTTCTCAGCTAAAAAATTTCCAAGATGAGAGCCAGATCTTTTCCACCTGCAAACCCTTTAGAGACTCTTGCTTTGGAAACAGAAGTCTCAACCCTCCTGGCTCTCAGAGCTGTAGAAAGGGTTTCATCCCACACCAGGGCAATGGTCTGTACTCCAGGTGCTTCCATACCCCAAAAAGACAGGAGAGTGGCGACTATCCTGGATCTAAGATATCTAAACAAGCACCTTTTAAAACCAAAGTTCAAAATGGTGACACTGGGAATGATTTTACCCTCCCTAAGGCCAGGGGACTGGCTAGCCTCCCTGGACCTCAAGGATGCCTACTTCCATGTTCTTATCAGAAGCTCCCATCGAAAGTACCTCAGATTCAGAACTGCCCTCAGGCCATTATCAGTTCAAAGCAATGCCCTTGGCCTCACTTCTGCCCCAAGGGTGTTCACAAAATGTCTGGCAGTAGCAGTTGCTCATCTAAGAAGGCAAAAGATTGCCATTTTCCCTACCTAGATGACTGGCTCATTGTGGGTCAGTCTCCAGACCAGATCAAATCACACCTGCTAGTTACCAGCAGCTGCTTACCTCTCTGGGCTTTCTTCAATCTTCCAAAGTCAATTTGGAACCTGTCCAGGTACTCACCTTTATAGGCGCGAGAACTGGACACAAAGCAGGCCAGAGCCTTCCTTCCTTGGAAAGGTAAGGACCTTAGTGGCCCTGGCCTCGTCCTTCACTCTGCAGGTCTCTCGACCAGCAGGCATTTCCTGCAGCTCCTAGGACACATGGCTGCCTCCACAGCTGTAGTGCAAGGAGCAAGATTTCAGATGAGGACATCCAGTTCCATTTGAGAGCTTTCTGGTCTCAAAGAGATTCCCTATCCAAGTTAATCCCAGTGACTCGAACCCTGATCCAGGCCCTTCAGTGGTGGCAGGATCAGGTAATCTGAGACAAGGGGTGCCTTTCATCCCTCTGTCCCACTCCTTGACCCTTACTACAGATGCATCCCTCTTGGGATGGGGGGCTCACATGGGCGACCTCTCCACCCAGGGGTTATGGTCCCCTCAGGAATCTCTGCTCCCACATCAATCTGTTGGAACTCAGAGCTGTTTTTCTAGCACTTCAGGTTTTCTGCATCTGTTCAGAACAAGGTGGTACAGGTCAGAACAGACAACACCACTACGATGTGGTACATCAACAAAGAAGGGCACTCGGTCTTGACCTTGTGCACCGAGGCGATAAGTTGTGGTCTCTGGCTTATTCCTGAACACTTCCCTCATAGCAGTTCACCTCCCAGGCAAGGACAATGTCCTGGCAGATGCTCTCAGCAGGATTTCCCAGAGCCATTACAATGGTCACTGGATCCCTAGTACTGGGGATAGTGTTTGCCAGATGGGGCACTCCTCAGATAGATCTTTTGCAGCCCCAGACAATCATCAACTTCCACTGTTTTGTTGCAGGCCCCCAGTGTTGGGCTCAGTCCCCCTGGATGCCTTTCTCCTCGATTGGGAAGGGAAGTTTCTTTATGCCTTTCCCCCCTTCCCTCTCCTGTTCAAAGTACTAGTCAAAATCAGGTCTCAGCCCTGCAAAATGATCCTGATTGCTCCAGACTGGGCCAGGCAGCCTTGGTACCCACTCCTTCTGTCCTTAGCAGTCCATCTTCCCCTGTGTCTCCCCAGGAACCACAATCTGTTAACCTGTGCTCAGGGGAGAGTTTGGTATCCGAATCTCAAATCCCTCAACCTCAAGGCTTGGCTCTTGAGCAGTTAGAGTTGCTGATCTACAACTTTCTCAAAGTGTTCTCGAAATCCTGAAGGCTGCTAGGAAGCCTTCCACCAGAAGCTACCTATAACTCCAAGTGGAAAAGGTTTTCCATATGGTGTTCTGGGAAACATGTTTCCCAGGAATCTGCTGATCTACCCAGTGTATTGGACTATATGGTCCATCTTAATTCTTTGGGACTGAGACCAGCTACCCTGAAAGTGCACCTGGCAGCTGTCTCTGCCTTCATTTCAGCAGGGAAGCCCTCTTCTCTTTCTGCTCACCCTGTATTTTCCAAGTTTTTTAAAGGATTGCTTCATACCAATCCTCCATTCAGGGCCCCTGCCCTGGCTTGGGATCTTAATGTATGCATTGCTCAGCTGATGCAACCCGCCTTTGAGCCTCTGTCTTCGGCAGAGCTTAAGTATTTGACTTGGAAAACTGTATTTCTGGTAGCCATCACTTCTGCCAGGCGTAAGTGAGTTACAGGCTTTATCAGTAGAGACTGACTTTATTTCCTTTCACAGGGATAAAGTAGTCCTCCAGGACTAACAGGAAGTTTTGCCTAAGGTGGTTTCAGATTTCCACCTTAACAATCTATTCACTTCCAGTGTTCTTCACTGACCATTCCTCCTCTGGTGAGAGGCTGCACAACTAGATGTTAAGAGGGCCCTAAGTTACTACATAGAGCGTACCAAGGGTCACAGGTTTGACTCCTCCAACTGTTTCTCACTTATGGTGAGGCTGGAAAAGGAGACCTGCCACTAAGAGATCCATTGCCAGGTGGATCATTTCTTGTATCCAATTTTGCTATCAAAAGCTGGGTGAGTTCCCCCCTCAGGCCTCCTGGGCTCACTCTACCAGAGGTACAGCTGCATCTCTAGCTGCTGCTAGAGACATCCCTATCTTGGAGATATGTCAAGCAGCTACTTGGAAAACAGTACACACTTTCACCAAGCATTACTCCCTGGATATTCAGGCCAAGGAGGGATGCTCGGTTTAACACAACCAGTGCTTCCAGAGCCTATTCCTAAGAGGTTCTGTCCCTCTCCATGGAGGTACTGCTGTGTAGTCTGCACTTGTCATAATATAGCAAGACTTCATGTTGTTTGAAGAAAAAATTACTCACCTTAGTAATGTTGTTTCTTCTAATGGAGTCTTGCTATATTATGACCTCCCCCCCAGCCTGCCCCTCTCAGAACTTCTACTTTGGGTATGGGGTGGGCAGTCCTCTGTTAGCATTTATTGATGCCCTCTTTCATGTTTGGGTGTTGTGTTTCTTTAGTTATTTTATCTTATTTTTCTGGTCCACTGACTTGAGTCTTGGTGTTGGGACCAGGAAAATGTGTAATATGTTAGTAGCCAGTTTGGCTAGTGTAGGTTACAGCTTCCACAGAACCTTAGTGAGTTTTGCTTGTAAAGATCTGACGGTTTCGGTTTGAAACCACCCTAACAGAGCTTCTTAACCGAGCTCGCGCTCTAAGCTCCATGCTCTGCATGGAAGTTAACTCTTTCACCCCCGGAGCAGTTCTAATGGTGGGACAAACTGCACTTGTCATAATATAGCAAGACTCCATTAGAAGAAACAACATTACTAAGGTGAGTAATTTTTTCTTCCTGTTTAAAGTCCATAATTTCAAGCATCATCTTTATGTTTAAATTCTACAGCTTGAAGCATCATTTTTATGTTGCATGAAGAAACAATCAGGGGCATTTCCAAGGATCTGCTCTGCAACTGAAAGAAGCACCTCAAAACACAAGACAGCTCTTATTTCCTGAAGAGAATGCAAAGACAGTGATGTTAAAAATAGAGATAGAAATTGCTTCTTAAGGAATGACATGATATCAAATCTGTCACTGAGTCCTGGGTTAGTTAAGGTACCTAAGGGTATATATCCACAGGACTTTTTCTTTAGAAGGGTAGGTCAGAGTCCCCACCTCTGTCCAGTGTGACTCTGTCTTGTAGCAGAATTAAGACATATTCTACCCTATTTCTGTGTGCCTTGACATGCACAGCAAGTGCATTGTTCTTCTCTCCATAGCAATACTCTAAGGTGTTCCTCAACAACACACCTCTTCAAAGTCAATGTTGAGAACACCTTTACAGTATTGCTAAGGCAAGAGCCCAGTAGTGTGCAGAGCATGGATGTGAGGCTAGTAAGCATTTACTGCATCCAACATACAACACCTCTTATGCTTTCTGGTATTATGCTGCAGTACCTTCACCAATATTCAGGCTGTTAGTAGCTGCTTTGCTACTGATGTTCAGTAGTCCATCCTTAAATGAAAATTATGTACCTACCATAATCCTTGATCTTCCTGTGTATTCATCATTCATCATTGCTGGGTGTAAGCCAGAGTACGCAGCATCAGGCTTTTTTTTTTTTTTTTTTTTGCTTGGGAGGAGTGACACTGCCATGAGGAGCCAATGACTGCGTGGCATTTCCTGGTTGGCCAGAAACAGCCTTTGCCTCCTCCTCCACCTCAGTTCTGCTTGCCAGAGAGACAGAAGAAAAAAGAGGGATAGAGAAGAAAATGGGGGCGGGGCAAGGGAGCCTGAAGGACAGAATAAGGAAAAAGATATAACCTGAAAAAGGAGTAGGCCAACCGGAGAACAGAGGAGGAGGGGGAGGAGGAGGATCTTGGAGGGTATGGGCCAAAAGGCCCCCAGTCCCTGGACAGCCATATATGGACAGAAAAGGAAAAGAGAAGCGAGAGAGGGATGAGGGAAGTGGGGGGGACCAACATCCATATGTCAGGTGACTCAAATCTTGAGAGACCGGGAAGTGCCTCCAGGGAAAGGCTAGCAGCCAAACCACAGGCAGCTGTTACTGAGGCTGAATCTCAGTTTACTAATATCCCTTCAGGGAGGAAAAGCATGAAGAAGGTCCCTGCCTCCTCCATCCAATCCCTGTGGATAGGACCACCCTTGGTGAGGATTCCCCTCCTCCCCTTCCCTGGTTACCGTTTTCCAATGAAGAACCCACAGGGTTTGGGGAGAAGAGGATCCCACCTATTAATATCTCCCTTCCAGGAAGGGGGAAGGAGACAGTGAAGTGGAGAAGAAACAATATGAAGAAGGGAGCGGATGGGAGTCCCTACTAGCCCCAACCCCCCCTCATCCTAGGGGACCCCAAGAGTCGGCATACCCCAAAGGAGTGGGCCAACCTTGGAGATCGTACCCAGGACAAGTGAGAAGGGGCCCACCAGAAGTCCCCCACCTTGATCTTATTTGGAAAGCCCTACTCGTCCTCCCAAGAGTCCCTCTTGCCACCTCCTAGGACAAGGAGGGGCTCCAAGGAATAGAGGGATCCAACTATATCCCCAAGGAGGAGGATGAGCAGGGAGGAGGCATCACCCAGGGACTCAGGCCTTCTGAGAGGAAGGTGGGTGGGATTCAGTGATGAATGATGAAGATACACAGGAAGATCATGAATTACAGTAGGTACATAATTTTCATAAGCTTTCCTGTGGTAATCTTCCGCCATTCATCACTAAGTGAGTGTCTGAAGGCCCCGAAGAGGATCCAGTATTTCCCTGAGAGACAGCATCCCTCAGCCCCCGTGGGAAGCATGGGGAGGAACCCTCTAATGCCAGTTAGGCCTGGGACTGGTCAGGGGTGGTGGGGTCCCCATTCCTGGGGAAGGAAGGCACCCTGCAGTTCCGTCTCGCCCTGTCTGGGACAAACAGTGGATTCCTCAGAATGAGGAGGCCATCACCCTGTGCTAGGCCAAAGGTAACAACCATGATAGACAAAAGCTACACTGTCCACCCAATGACAGATTGCTATCCCTGCAAGCCATGAAGCGACTTCATTGACATCATAAGATGCCCTTGACTGGTGCCTTGCCAGCTCCAGGCCTATGCAGAGAGGGCTATGGCTTGCTGGGTAGCCTCCGAATCAGGCAGTGATGCCAGTGCCTGGCACAGCATCGCCCACAGATGCCTATTATAGGCAGCGTGGTGTGCCTGATGTGAAGCAATACATAATATAATCCACGCAGAAGAGAAAACTCTCCACCCCAGGTGATCGAACTCCAAAGTCTGGATCTGGGGGCTGGTCATGGACCAGACATCTATGCCCAGTAGGGGTGTCCAGTTATGTTAGTCCCATAGTTGGATGGAGCAGAGTACATGGAGACCTCTGGGGTGCACAATACCGATGCTGGCAGTCCAAAGGGGCTGGAGCTGTGACAAATGGAAACTTCCAGGTGCTGTACGATGCCTCCTGGAAAGGGCTAGGGTCAGAGGGGACCACCAAGTGGTTCACACTGTACTCCACATAAAAGGCTTGCATCGTCACGCCTGTATTGCGATGGGCTATGTAAGAAATATGTGGGTCCCCAGACCAGCCTCACCAGAAAGCGTTGATACTGGGCTTGATCAGCGTCAGAGGACAGGTGGACAGAGGGCTTCTCTCTCCCTCAAGGGAGGAAGATGAGGAGGCCGAGGAACCCGAAGAGTCAGACTCCAGTTGCAGAGAGGGAGACAGGCGAAAGTCCTGCTCGTCCATGGCCCTAACATAACGGGAGAAGTCCACAGCCTGGGATCTGAACTGTTCCCAGGTTAAAGGCCCTGAAGGACTAACATAGCTTGGGAGAAGGGGGGGGCTGGACGCAGAGGCAAGGGGGAATAACTGTCTGCAGTACGTGGCGTGCCTTGCCAGGGCTAAAAGACCTAGCAGGTGATCCTGGAAGAACAGAGGATCTGTAGATCTGCTCTGTCACCAGCCTGTGGAGTAATGAAAAACAGTCAGGACTCTGCCCTGTAGGGAAAGCTTCCCTTTGAGGGGACCGGGGCCACATGGATCCAGAAGGGTGGTCCCCAGCCCCACTCAATGAGGACTCCATCGAAAGAGACAAGGTAGAGAACTTCAGTTCAGCACTGCGGCTCCTCTCCGAGCCCCAGAGGACTGCAGAGGAGTGCCAGAGCCCCTTACTCTGTCCCCAAAACCCAGCTGATTCCAAGGAAGACCTCTTCCATGGACCCTGTGCTATAGGACCCCCCAACTCCACAGGCTCACCGAGGAGAGCCACAGTGGAGGGGTATAGTCGAAGCACAGAGCAGGAAGCATAGGGAAAATACAGGAGCAGTTGTAAAATTCACCAAAACTTTATTTATAGTAGCAGTAATGTAAAAATTTAAACTTGTTCATAATAACTATGTACAGAAGCAAAATAAAATAAAATATTTCTTGTAATCTCTCTTGCAGCTAAGTTTAGCTCTTTTTATAAGTCTTTTTCAAACCCCCACCTGTAGCAAACATCCTGTTTTGCAAAATGTTCTGTTCTCGTAAATATCAGGCAGGATGTTACTGAGGCCCTTCTGCAAAAGGCTCAACATTTGCACTCAAGTAACCGTTGGCTTTCTACAGTCATCTCAAATTATAAATATATACACATTTCAACAGTAATACTAAATATTTTCCAAACATTATCAGTTTCATTTCCATACAGTGATTTGCACACATTTTATATTAGCAGATATAGATATGCAAGGAGGAAAACAGACAGCAAGAAAACAGAGAAAGTGAGAGGCAAAGAATTGCGAGACTGTTGTGTTTGATCAAGTCAAGGTCTTACAGGAAAATTTGATTGCGCAACCAGACAGAGAAGAGACAAAAAGGATAGATCCTTGCATTTAAACACATTCTCCACGCTAACAAATGGGACAGGGTCTTATTCTACCCTGTCACAAGGAGATCAGTCCTAGCCTTAAGAGGGGCGGCACTGGGCGCAGCAGCCCCTCCTCCAAAGCTAGGACCACCACATGTACGCAGGCCGCTGACCGCACCACCACCATCGGCGCTGCCATTGGCCCAGGGGCGGTGGTCATAGTCACGGAGTCTTTGGGGCACCTGGGAAGGCATAATGGTCCTGGGCCCCAGAGGAACCCATCGACTCCGGGGAGTCAGGTTGCCAGTCTGGGTCAGCCTCCTGATCATCTGGCTTCAGAGATGAGGAGATCCAGTGGAGCTCCAGACTGGCGACCCTAGGGCCTCTCCCTCTCGCGGCACAGCAGGTAGGCCCAGCACCCCTCGCAGTGGTGCCCCGATCACTGGAGCTGCGATAGGCTCCGGGATCTGAGACAGTGCCAGTCGGTGGCCCTGAGGAATGCCCTGCGTCAGACCCAGCCACCATGGGCCCTGACAGTGGGGGAGCCTGCACCTTCGAAGAGGTGTCTGCCAGGGCGGTGCTCCCGGCCCGGCCTCGGGTGGAGCCAGACTGGTCCTCTGGCACCACACTAGAAACCTCCTCCATGGCAAGGCTAGATGAGGAGGAAGCCCCCTCCTCACCAGACAATGTAGGCCCGGGAGGGGACCTGGAGGAAAGATGCAGAGTCCTACACTTGGACCAATGAGAGGGATGCCACCCCCAAATGTTGCCGGAGCCCTGCCAACTTAGAAACATAGAAACATAGAATTTGACGGCAGATAAGGACCGCTTGGCCCACCCAGTCTGCCCATTTCCCTACCCATTGATAAGCTGCAGATCCTAGTTAACCAGCAGCCTACTTCTCCCACCCCACCCCTAGAATGCCTTATGACTGTCCCATGCATGCTTGAATTCCACCACTGTTTTTGACTCTACAACCTCTCCGAAGGCCGCTCCATGCATCCACAACCCTCTGTGAAAAAATACTTCTTAAATTACCTCTGAGCTGCCCCCCTCTATCTTCAAATTGTGCCCTCTTGTTCTTGCACACCTCTTTTTTGAAAGATGCTGCCTCTCGGACTTTTGTTGATTCCCTTGAGGTACTTCAACGTTTCTATCATGTCCGCTCTCCCTCCTTTCCTCGAGGCTATACATATTAAGCTCCTTAAGCTCTCTTCATATGTCTTCGTGCAGACCCTGCACCATTTTAGTTGCCCTCCTCTGGACAGCTTCCATCCTGTCTATGTCTTTGCGATTGGGTCTCCAGAGACTGCACACAGTACTCCAGATGGGGTCTCACCAGCTGTCTGTACAGAGGATAATAACTTCCTGTTTTCTACTGGTGATGCTCTCCCTATGCATCCAGTATCCCCCCAACCTCCTTGCTGCCCTCTCACATTGCTTGCCCACCTTTAGGTCAGCTGAGTATGACTACCCCAGGTCCCTTTCCATTTTGTTGTTGTTAGTATCTCACCCCCATTGTGTCTACTCTCCCTGGGTTTTGTTTCCATGTGCATTACCTTGCACTTCTTAGCATTGAATCTAAGCTGCCATACATTTGACCATTCCTCTAACCTTGCCAAGTCCTTCTCATCCTTTCCACCCCACCCTGTGCATCAACTCTGTTGCAGATCTCTGTGTCATCTGCAAAGAGACACTTTCCTTCCAGTCCTTCTGCAATCTCACTTATAAAGACATTGAAGAGGACTGGTCCTAATCTGAACCCTGCGGTTACCCACTAGTAACCCTCCTTTCTTCCGTGAACTCCATTTACTATTACTCTGTGTCCTATTCTCCAGCCAATTCTTTACAGGCTGTCATCTTGGGACCCACTCCCAGGCTGGCTAACTTGTATATTAATCTTTGTGTGGGACTGTGTCAAATGCCTTGCTAAAGTCTAGGTAGGCCATGTCCACAGCCCTCCCTGATCTACTACTTTGGTCACCCAGTCAAAGAAATCTATCAGATTCGTCTGGCATGACCTTCCCGCTGTGAATCCGTGCTGTCTGGGGTTCTGTGCCCTCTGGCCTCTAAATACTCGACAGTTCTTTCCTTCAGAAGTGATTCCATCATTTCCCTATCACTGAGGTTAAACTAACAGGTCTGTAGTTTCCTGCTTCTGCCTTGCTCCCACTTTGTGAAGGGAATCACATCTGCCCTCCTCCAGTCCTCGGGTACCACCCATCCTCCCATGATTTGTTAAAAAGGGTAGTCAGTGGTATCACTAGTTCTACTCTTAGCTCTTTTAGAATTCTGGGATGAATCCCATCAGGCCCCATTGCTTTGTCCACTTTCAGTTTTAAGAGTTCTTTTAGAACCCTTTCTTCTGTAAATGGGCTGGTATCAACTTCTGTATCCAAGTGTTTCTACTGTTTGTTTTATGTACCTCCCCTCTTCATTTGTAAATACTGAGCAAAATATTTGTTTAGTATCTCTGCCTTTTCACAGTCTCCCTCTGCCCACCCTCCCTCCCTTTTTAAGCCTCACTATCCCTCCTTGGTCTTCCTCAGCTCCTGATGTACCTATAAAGGTTTTATCCCCTTCTTAACTGGGTTGGCTATCTTTTCCTCGGTTTGGGCCTTTGCTGTTCTGACTGCCTTCCCAGCCTCCTTTTGCTTTAACTGATACAGTTCTCTGTCCTGCTCCTTCTGCGATTCCTTGTACTTCCTGAATGCTTTCTTTCTGAACCTTCACTGCACTTCCTTTGAGAACCATAGTGGTTTCTTACATCGTTTGTTTTGTTTATTTGCTTCACACAAGGCTTGTTACCTCTGTGATGGCAGTTTTTATTATTCCCATTGTTCTTCCACCTCCTTCCTGCCCATTTGCTAGTGCATTCCTTAGGACTCACCCATTTTAGCAAAGTCAGCCCTCCTAAGTCCAGTACTTTGTCTTTGTATGGCTTGACTCTATTGCTGTGTTTATTGTGAACCATACTGTTCGAGTGGTCGCTAGTTCCCAGATGGCTACCCACTTCTACATCTGTGATCCTCTCTCCATCTCCATTTGAGAGAACCAGGTCTAAGATTGCTCCTCTCGAGTGGCTCAATACTAGTTGTCTAAGGCATGCCCCTGTACGGCATCTAGAATAACCCCACTCTTAGAAGTGGCTGCAACTGCACTCCAGTTAACATCTGGCATATTCAGATCACCCATCAGCAATATATCCCTTTATCTGCCATTCTAAGTATACTTTCTATCATTTCCTTGTCCATTTCCTCCCCTGAGAGGAGTCTGTCTCTAACCCTGTGCGGATTGTGGTGCCATTGCCTGTCTCAAATTTACCCACAGTGCTTCTTCTCCTCCTGTTTACCCTTTTGTTCTGTTGCTTTTATTCCTTCCTTATGTAAGAAACTCCTCCTCCTCTTTACCCTCCCTGTCTCTCTGTAGATAGTGTATCCTGGTATGTTTATGTCCCAGTCATGGTTTTGTGTGTACCATGTTTCTGTGACTGCCACGATATCCAGTTGTTCCTCCTCCATCAAGGCCACTAATTCAGGAGGCTTGTTACCCAGACTACGGGCATTGGTACTCATTGCTCTCCATTTTCTGATGGATTTACCTTCTGTTGCAGCATCCTCCACTGACCGTTCTACCTCAGTCTTTTTCTCATTTAGTACCCTGTTTTGTAGGGAGAGGCTGGGATTTTCCTGCTGCTTGTCAGTGCCTCCCCCTTTGACTAGTTTAAAAGCTTACAAATGAAGCATTTAAACTGATTGCTCAAAAGACTTGTTCCCTTCCTGGACAGATGCAGACCATCCTGCCAGTATAGGCTGGTGTCCCTCCAGGTGGAACCCCAGTCCCCAATGAAGCCAAACCCCTGTGCTCTGCACCATTTTTTCAACCATTCATTAAACTGCATGGTGCTAATTACCCTCGCCTCCACCATGCCTTTGACAGGCAGCACCTCTGAGAAGGATACTGTGTGTGCTACTTGTCTTGGGCCCCTCCCCAACTCTGCAATGTCCTCCTGCACTGCTCTAATCTTATGATGAGCCAAGTCATTTGTCCCTAGGTGGACAATTACGTCCAGCTCAGACTCCCTTGCAGCTGTTCTCGTGATCCTAAGGATG
The DNA here is from genome assembly GCA_016271365.2 of Neoceratodus forsteri. Taxonomy (NCBI): domain Eukaryota; kingdom Metazoa; phylum Chordata; order Ceratodontiformes; family Ceratodontidae; genus Neoceratodus; species Neoceratodus forsteri. The sequence goes on along the minus strand of CM057453.1, from coordinate 1,333,896,366 downwards.
CGCTTCCTGTCCCTCCAAGCCATGGCACCAGGCAGGCACCTTGCCTCAGTTTTCCAGCTCCCCCTGTTCTATACCCCTAATAATTGAGTCCTCACCAGGAGCTGCTTCCTTTCCTGTGGTGTCCTCCGCCTCCTTCCTGTGGGCCTCCCTTGTGACAGTTGTCATCAGTCTTCTCTGTGGGTGCACTCATAGGGGAGCTATGCTCCCCCAGAATAGTGTATGGATTGTGGAGTGGAACAATTGACTGGGTGTGCCTCTGTTCCACCATCCTCACCCTCCCTGAGCCCACTGTGGTCCAACTGCTGTGCTTTCTTCGCAACCTCTGAGGTAGTGTTGGTGGCGCTAGTGCTCCCTGGATGGGGGAGGTTCCCTTCCTACTGTCCAGTGTGGCCTGGGGGAAGGTTTCCTTACTACTGTCCGTGCGGCCTGAAGACAGGCAACTTCCTCCCTCAGGGCAGATAGTTGTTTGCAAATAGGGCAGCATCTCAGCCTCCAGAAAGACTCCCGAAGACTGCTGCCCCACAGTCATTACATTGCACTACTCCCCACATGTTTATCTACTTTTTTGTGTGTGTGTGTGTGTGTGTGTGTGTGTGCGTGTGTGATTGGTTATATAGAAATATATATATATATTATACAATGTGTATGCTTATATTGTCAGTGCAGTGTGCTAGAGGGGATATGACAGTGAAATGCACCTTGCACTCTTGAGGAAATGATGTCAGAACCTCAGGTATAAAGGAACTATTTCCAGGGGTGGGTGGGGTGAGGGCCTAAACTGTGCCCTCACAAAACAATCAGCTAAAAGCTCTCACCCACCGCTGCAATGAGTGCCTTCCTGTCAGCAAGATACCCTACACGGCAATTTGACAGAGAAAGTACCCTGCTAATCAAACAGAGAAAAATCCAGACATCCAAGTCAGACACAGGTAAACCTCTCCACCCCAAAAAAGCCTGGTGGTTTGTTAGCCACAAAGGAAAATCAAATATGCAGTTATTTCAGCCCTTCTGAAGATGCTGACAAGATAAGCAGTTTTGAAAACCCCCTTCCTGAATTAAAAACTAAAATAATTAAACACAAAGCAATACCACTTTAAAAGTGAGGAAAACTTCTCTCAGATGTAAGCAAGAGAGAGAGTTAGTTACAGATATTTAGTCCAATATAGTATATCCCACGCAGCTTCTCAGTTGTTTCAACGCACACCCAGTACACAACTTGGAAGAAGATGGACTTCTATCTCAAACAGGATCCTACCAGTAGTTTATAGTAATAGAACAATGCTGAAATAGTCAAGCTAGACAATTGGCTGTGATGCAGGCCTCTGACTTGTGAAGACAATTTCCCCCACCTCAGGCTATGTCTGGCATCCAATTACAAACTGCAGCCTCTGCTATTTTAAAATCACACAACCCAACCAAAAGTTGCAAAATATATTGATGCAGATTGTCACAGAATTTTAGTAATCAGTCCAGTTAGCCACAAAGGAAAATCAAATATGCAGTTATTTCAGCCCTTCTGAAGATGCTGACAAGATAAGCAGTTTTGAAAACCCCTTCCTGAATTAAAAATTAAAATAATTAAACACAAAGCAATACCACTTTAAAAGTGAGGAAAACTTCTCTCAGATGTAAGCAAGAGAGAGAGAGATTAGTTACAGATATTTAGTCCAATATAGTATATCCCACGCAGCTTCTCAGTTGTTTCAACACACACCCAGTACACAACTTGGAAGAAGATGGACTTCAGATGCACTTTCAGTGCGTGGTGCTCGAAAATGCGACGGTCCATCGAGAAGCAGGCGTTGCAGTGTTCGAACAACATGAAGTCTTGCTGTATTCTGACAATATGCAGTTAGACTGACTGGTTCAACTGCCCCAGAGAACCAAGAGTTAAACTCTATGCGAATGCGTAGAACATGAGCTCGAGCTCGGTTTTCAAACCACTGTCCTCGGTACGTTCTAGTAACTGATCAGATTCTTTACTCCGCTCACCAGTGAAGACGCCTTGGAGATTTCTCCTCGCTGCCTTCGGTCTAGCTGAGTTTCGCTGGTCTATTTCAAACTGCTTTGTTGTTTTATTTTAGTACATTCTCAAACCGCTTTCTTCGGTATAGTGTACGTTCCTAGGTTGGGTAAGTGTTCGGTTTCCGATCGGTTCCGTGACCGTGAGGGGACTGAACTTCTAAATTTCTCTCTTTCTCAGAAATGTTCACTGTATTGAGATACCGGTGCAAAGGCCCGACCAGAACCAGGGCTCTCAGTTCATTTTTGGCTGGCGCTAAACCATTGGCCGTTTCGGACTTTGTCTTCTCTATTACCCGGCCTAACTAAGCCTTCAGGGGTAATTTTCTTATTTCTTCAATTCTTTATCCTGGCCTAACTAAGCCACTATGGATAAAGTAGATATTTGATTCTTACTTAACCAGCCTAACTAAGCCACAGGGTTAAGCTCCAAATTTTAGGGTTGTGTCACAGAAACCCAAGAGAAAAAACGGTCCCATTGGGTGTGGGGAGCAATTTGCAAAAGCTGATCCACATTTGGTTTGTCTGTATTGTTTGGGTTTTAACCACTTACAGACTGTGATATTTGCAAGAATTTCCCTCAGTCTACTTTAGACAGGCGCTTCAGTAAACTGAAGGAAAAAATGGACAAGATTGCTGAGGCCAGTTCCGGTTCAACCGAACCTTCGGATCCGACAACCGACCTTTCAAGCCAGGGTGAACCGTCGATGGGTAAACGACGTTCGGGGTCGGCTTCTGAACCCGCATCATCAAAGAAAGCCAAACGCTCTGGTTCTGAACTGTGTAAGCAATCGGTTTCGGTTCCAACCGCAGATGAAATTGCAAAAGCCATCCGAATAGTGCAGTCTTTGCAATCTGGGTTTGGCGAACCGTCGCAAGTACTGTCTGGGCAGCCAACAGTTCTGGATATCGGTTCAACTCCTTCAGGACACATTGATCCTGAGGAGTATTACTTTTCTGAATATGAGGAGGAGGAAGAGGAACAAGATGAAGGGGAACTCATTGACCCTGAGGTCTCCCTTGACCATCCTCAGTACGAATCCCCTCCTAGGCCTGCCTCTGAGGCTACCTCCCATTTTGCTTTTATGAGGCAGGTGGCTGAGACCCTGCAGCTCTCTGTACAAGAGGCCAGGCAGGAGGATGATGATGAGGAGGATTACAGAGAGATGATGGATCTTCCTATATCCCAGGGACTTTCGATTCCCATTCATAAGTCCCTTAAGAAGCAGACTTTAAATATCCTCCAAACCCCTAGTTCTGTCCCTCCTTTAGATAAGAAGATGGACAGGAGGTACTTTCTGGCTGGCAATGATACTGACTTTTTAACTAGCCATTGTAACCATGTAGGGGTAGTTTTAACTGCAGCCTCCGAGAAGCCTAGCATTTCTCTGGCCTCTCACCCCCCCCCCGACAAGGATTCCAGAAAGGTGTATACTCTTGCCAAGAAAGGGTACCTGGCATCTTCCTTGGGTATCAGGCAAGCCTCCTATATGGCTTATTCCTCCAGGTATCAAAAGTCCCTTTGGGAAGCTGTCGAACAACTGGCTAAAGACCCTCCTGAGCTTTCTGCTGACCTTCAGGGCTGGTCAACAACGGGTACAAGCATTTAAGTCCCAGTTCCACATGGCTGTGGATTCCAATGATGCAGCTTCGAGGGGCTATGGCTTCTGCTGTATCCCTCAGGCGTTTTCCTGGCTCAGGTGTACTAACCTGTCCCAGGACACGCAGAATAATGCCATGGATTTTCCCTTGTCCAGAATTCTCTGTTTGGAGAACAGACTGAGGCATACATGAAGAAAATGAATGAGTACAGAGTGGCATACAGGAGTGCTTCAGCAAAGAGCTGCCACTCCCTCAGAAGCAGCAGGGCAGGGCAGACCTCCCCAGGCCTTTCCACCAGGCCCAAGCTTTTCCCTCTTACCAACAACCCAGGGGTTCTTTAGAGGGAGGGGCAGGAGGAGTGCTGGCAGGGCCGCCTCCACCCCAGTCTGTTACCCCATGGAAACAGACACCCTGAAACTCTGTTCAGGCGGCCTCCCTTACCCTGTTGGGGTAGGCTAACCTACTATCTCCAGGCATGGCATTCCTATCACTTCAGGTCACAAATGGGTCCTGGAGATAGTGGGTCAGAGACTTGCTCTCACTTTCAGGTGCCTCCAAAACTGTCAGCAAGAATTTTCAGATCTTCCAGCACTGCAAAAACAGCCCAGCTGGAGGCAGAGATTTCCACACTTCTTCAGTCAAGAGCAGCGGAACCTGTGCCACATCAGCACAGGGGAAAAGGACTGTACTTAAGGTACTTCCTGGCACCAAAGAAAAATGGGGAGTGGTGGCCCATTCTGGATCTCAGATTCCTAAACAGGCATCTTACAAAGCCAAAATTCAAAATGACAACCCTGGCTACCATTCTACCTACTCTCAAGCAAGGGGACTGGCTGGCATCCCTAGACCTAAAGGATGCTTTCTTCCACATCCCCATCAGACAGTCTCACAGAAAATATCTCAGTTTTCGACTGCCTTCAGGCCACTACCAATTCTGGGCTATGCTCTTCGGCCTGACATCTGCACCAAGAGTGTTTACAAAATGTCTGGCAGTAGTGGTGGCATTCCTCAGAAGGCAGGGGGTTTCAGTTTACCCTTATCTGGATTTCGCTCTCTGGGGTTTTTGGCAAATCATCAAAAGTCTGTCTTAACCCCAGTACAGATACTAGACTTTATAGGGGCATAGCTGAATACCATTCAGGCAAGGGCCTTTTTGCCTTCTGCAAGGGCATAGACCCTCATAGAATTGGCAATATCCTTTCAGGTTCGAGCTCCTCTGCCAGCAAGGTACTTCTTACAGCTTCTAGGACACATGGCCTCCACCACAGGTGTGGTCCTGGGAGCCAGGTTCCAGATGAGGGACATTCAGTTCTACCTGAGATCCTTCTGGTCTCAGGAAAAGGATTCTGTGTCCAAACTGAGTCCAGTGTCTCCCAACCTTCTGTTAGCTCTTCAGTGGTGGCAGGAGATGGACAACCTCAGAGTGGGGGTTCCCTTTCTCCCTCAGGTACCCTGTCTGGTGCTGATAATGGATGTTTCTCTCCTGGGCTGGGGTGCCCACCTGGGGGATCACACATCACATGGTACGTGGCTCCCTCAGGAGTCTCTCTTGTTCATCAATCTTCTGGAGCTCAGAGCAGTGTTCCTGGCTATTCAGGAGTTTGCCAGCCTCTTGCAGGGCAAGATGGTGCAGGTCAGGACAGACAACACCACCTCCATGTACTACATCAACAAGCAGGGGGGAACAAAATCCTCCCTGCTGTGCACAGAATCCATGAAGATTTGGAAGCTGGCATATTCTCTCAACTTGTCACTGTTAGCAGTTCACTTGCCAGGCAAGGACAATGTACTGGCAGATGCTCTCAGCAGAATCAGCCAGGGCCATCATGAATGGACCTTGAACAAGCAGGTCCTTCTCTCAGTATTCAGGAGGTGGGGGGTTCCAGAGATAGATCTCTTTGCAGCCCCAGACAATCACTAGTTACCTCTGTATTGTTGCAAAGCCTCCACTCCAGGGATCAGTGCCACTGGATGCTCTCCTTCTGGACTGGTCAAACAGGTTCCTTTATGCTTTTCCTCCCTTTCCTCTGATAGCCAGAGTCCTGGTCAAGCTGAGGTCTCAGTCTGCCACAATGATTCTCATAGCCCCAGACTGGGCCAGACAGCCATGGTACTCGATGCTGTTGTCACTGTCAGTGACCAAACCGATTTCTCTACCCAGGAGGTACAACCTGCTGACATCCTCTCAGGGCAGGATAATGTACCCCAATCTTCAGTCCCTTCACCTCAGGGCTTGGCTCTTGAAGACCTAGAATATGCAGATTTACAACTGTCTCAATCTGTCCTGGATATTCTGAAAGGTGCCAGAAAGCCTGCTACCAGAAAAACCTATTCCTCTAAATGGAAAGATTTTCCATCTGGTATGCACAGAAGGATTTGGATCCACAGCAAGCTGCAGTACGGAGCTTCTGGACTATCTGGTCCAACTTCAGTCTGTGCATTTATGCCATCTACCCTGAAGGTACACCTTTCTGCTGTCTCTGCTTATCTTTCAGCAAGGAGGGCTTCTTCTCTGACTGCACAACCAGTTTTCAAAAGTTTTCAAGGGGTTGTTGCATCTTCATCCCCCACATAGGGAACCTACCCCTGCATGGGACCTGAACATATGTGTAGGTCAGCTTATGCAGCCTCCTTTTGAACCTATGTTTTCTTCAGAATTTAAGTTTCTCATTTGGAAAACTGTTTTCTAGTGGCTATCACTTCTGCTAGAAGAATCAGTGAGCTTCAGGCCTTGTCTGTGGAGGCCCAACTATATTTCACCTCACAGGGATAAGACTGTGCTCCGAACTAACAGGAAATTCCTCCCTAAGGTGGTTTCTGATTTTCATCTGAACTAATCCATTACTTTGCCTGTATTTTTTAGCAGATCACTCTAGTTCAGGTGAACGCAGGCTGCACAGCCCAGACGTTAAAAGAGCTATTAGCTATTATATGGACAGGACAAAAGAGCTAAGGAAGGATTGTTCCCAGCTTTTTCTTACTTATGGTGAAGTTGGTCAGGGCAGACCAGCTGCAAAAAGGACTGTAGCCAGATGGATTGTGGCCTGTATCCAGTTCTGCTACAGTAAGCTGGGTAAGGACCCACCAGCAGGTCTTAGGGCCCACTCTACCAGAGGCACTGCGGCCTCTCTGGCGGCTGCCAGGGAAGTCCTTTTGCTTGAGATATGCAAGGCTGCCACCTGGAAGTCTGTCCATACATTTACTAAGCATTACAGCCTGGACATTCAGGCAAGGAGTGATGCCAGGTTTGGCACACCAGTACTGCACAGCCTATTCCCCAAATAGGTTCTGCACCCACCTCCTGGGGGCACTGCTTTATAGTCTGCATATTGTCAGAATACAGCAAGACTTCATGTTGCTTGAAGAAAAATTACTTACCATAATAATGTTGTTTCTTCTAATGGAGCCTTGCTGTATTCTGACCTCTCCTCCTCCTTCAGAACCTGGGAAGGTGGCTCTTCTGCAACAACTTTACGGTTTAAACCATTAGTGGGTAATGGTTTTCTATGGGCATCTGTGACTTGAGTCTTTTATATGCCTTTCGCTTTTTCCTTATGTTGCCCCTGTTGAGGTCCTGTTTAGGCTTAGTTTGGGCCATTGCATATATATATTTATCTACTTCCTCATAGAATCTGATCAGTTACTAGAACGTGCACGAGGACAGTGGTTTGAAAACCGAGCTCGAGCTCAACGTTCTATGCATTTGCATAGAGTTTAACTCTTGGTTCTCCGGGCAGTTGAACCGGTCGGTCTAACTGCATATTGTCAGAATACAGCAAGACTCCTTTGGAAGAAACAACATTACTATGGTAAGTAATTTTTCATCCATGCTGGGGTCCAAGGTGAGAAAGGCAGACATCATGCTGGTCCATCACGGAAATATGCCAGCCGCAGGGACACCACACACAGGAGACTGGCTCCGTTTTCAAGACCGCTTCTGTCCTCTAACCCGGCATGATGCAACAACAACTCAAACTTAAACAGAAAAGACTTGACACCATTAAGGAAAGAAAGGAAAGATCTTACTGGGTCTTCAGCAGCGGTGCTGAGTGGTGAACGCAGAACCGAGGCAGATTACTTAAGCGGCATCTACAGCAGCTCTGAGACAGTGTAAATGGCTTTGAGGACCAACTAGGCCGCAGTGGCTCAGTTCGAACTTTTCTCAGCTGCAGGCAGGTGCTGTCTCAATGTTGGGAGAAGCACAGCTGAGGTGGAGGAGGAGCCAACAGCCATTTCTGGCCAACCTGCGAGCATCACGAGTGCATCGGCTCAGGCGCCATGGTGCTGGCTCCTCTCACAAGCAAAAAACACCAAAGCTCCGCATGGTACTGCACTATGGCTTATATCCACCAGTGATGAATGGTGAAGACTGACACAGGTAAGATCTTGCCTTCTCAAAATTATTTGACCATGATGTGGAGCTCACTTTGAAGAGTTAGTCTTCAAAATGAAACTTTCTCCTTGAAGTCCCTTGCTCCCCAGCCCTCATTTGGGTGTACTTTTCCAAGAGGTTCCAGCTCCATCCATCCCTGCAGGAGGTCTGCACCATGTGTACTTCTGAAATGATTTGGGGCCCATCTAGGTGCAGTCAAGACTCGATGTGATTGATTTCCTTGGAGCGCTCTGCACATCAGCTTTTTAGAGATGAGGGCTTTTCTTCTTTGTCTGCAGGCCTTTGCCCATCACATTCAGAGCTACCCTCTGAGGGTACAGATGGACATCCTTTGTGTGATGCACTACCTCAACAAACTTAAGAACGTAGATGATGACAGCAGAAAAAGACCAATTGTCCATCTAGTCTGCCCATAGCTACCTGTCGTACCTCAGGATCTGTTGTCTCTATGGGGTGTTCACTTACACTGTTCTTCCTTTTGTTATCCATGTTTTTCGCCCCCACTTCCTGTTGAATAGCTAATATCCCCTTGGCCTTATCCCAGCCATGTTTGAAACCATTTATGGTTTGGGCATCCACCACCGTTACCAGCAGACCATTCCACGGCTCAGCCATTCTTTCTGTAAAATAATGCCTCCTCCCATCCTTTTCAAACCTTCCCCATTAACCTCCACTCATGACCTCTTGTCCTGTCTTCTCTGTTCCTGGTAAAAAGCTCCTCATTGTCCCCCTTTTTAATTCCTTTCAGGAACTTGAAGGTCTCTATACCATTCCCCTTTCTCTTCTGGTTTTGAGTAAATACATTTTTCAGTGCCTTTAGCTGAATATCATAGAATCTGCCCTCCCAGCCCTGAATCAGCTTGATCATCCTGCATTGTAGATTCTCTAACCTGTTAAACAAGGTGGTTTCTACTTCTACCCCCTCTGTATAGAAGGCATGTGGGTGGGCCATGGCACTATTTATTTTTATTTTATTTAAACATTTGGTAACCGGGAAAGGCACGCTGAGCCAAGGCTCAATTCCAGGTGCGACCGGGGGGGAAAGGAGCAGTGGAAATACAGACAACAAATGCAGAGAATTAGTCAACAGAACAATAGCAGCTAATTACAATCAATATAATACAGCAGTGAGAGCAAAAACATGACATGATGAATCTCTAGAGGAGAACTACACACTAGTAAGTGCTCTACGTAATGAATCTTCAATAAGTGCTGGGGAGGGATTGTAGGAAGGTAAAGTCAGTAGAAGTTGTGCGTTTAGCTCAGTTTTGGCAGCGACATAAAGGTGCAGGAACGAGATGTAGTTGTTGCTTGCAGCTAGAGTGAGAGAGTGAGTTTCTGATAGCAGGGGTAAGTTTGTTCCACAAGTAAGGAAGCCGGTAGGAGAAAGCAGCTTTGCCCGCTGCAGAAGAGGGTTGGGTCAGGGTGAAAGATCTTTAAATCTTCCCTTGTCAAGTCTTCACCATTCATTACTGCTGGGTAAGCTGCCAAAGGCATGCACCTGTATAGGAGTTTTGTTTAATTTTTTTGGAGGGAGAAGTCGTCACTGGCCCATGAGGCTGACGCATTGTGTGACGCACGAGGGTTGGCCATTAGACACTGCAGACTCCTCCTCAACCCCAGTTCTGTTTCTCCCTCCATCGATGTTGCACCTGCTGCACTAGTTGCCAAAAGTTCATCTGCGTCACTAGGCCTTTGCCATTCTACGCCGTTTTTTCCTGCCTCCATCCCAGTTCTGAATCACCAGATGCCGTTGGAATCCAGTAAGCCCACTCCTTTTATTTCTACCAACGGCGCTGGGTCCTTTTCCTTAAAGTTTGCCGAATTTCTTTTGCATCATGTCTGGTTCAGGAGCCAAGAGAAAATCCAAAGTGGGACGTGCTCCTCCGCGCCGGTACCCTTGTGGCTGGCATTTTCTGTTATGGACCGATATGATGTTTGTTTGTGTTGCCTGGGTCCCAACCATGATTGGACAGCAACAATGCCTGTTTCTCCATGGACTGTCGTGTTCTTGAGATCTGCGCTTTTAAAGTCAGCAGGGCCTTGCCGACTTTCAGAAAACGGCGTCATTCTGGGGATGCCATGGCAAGATCCCTTGACTCTGCCCCCAGGTCCCTTCCCGGGTCTATATGGCCTGGTGAGGAGGAAACCTCCTCGGATTCTAGCCTTGCTGTCGAGGAAGTTTCTTCCGCAGTGCTGGAGGAGCGGCTCAGTTTGCTGCAGAGCTGGGCTGTGAGTATCACCATGGCAGTCACCTCCATGGGTGCAGGCTCCCCTGGTGTTGCAGCCCACGGTTGCTGGGCCTGATAAGGTGGACCCTCGCCACCTGTCGGTGTTGTTTCAGATCTGGGCCATTAGCGGGGCCAATGATGAAGGCAGCACAGCAGCGGTCCGTGTCCAGTGATGGCACTGTTCGCAGTGCCGTTGCTAAAGAGTTCCTGTGGTTGCTAGTCTGGCGGTATGCATGGTCTCCTCTCTTTGGAGGCAGATGACCCACTGACTGATCCAGACTGGCATCCAGACTCCTCGAGTCAGGAGTCCTCTTGGACATGGCACCAGGTGAGCCCAGTGTTCATCTCCCAGACTCCTGGATCCTGTGTTCCCTGCGGCCCCCCACACCAATGCCAGCACTGGGGGCGCTGCAGTGGATAGCAGTCTCAAGGGGTCTGGTGTTGTGATCTCATCTATGGGGGCCATGGCAGCTGCCATTTCTGGTGCTGCCATGGCCTCCTTGATGAGATGGGGACTCCCTCTTCTGTGGTCTTCCTTGGGGGCCCTGCGGAGGTGGAGGGTCCTTTGTCACTGGGTTCGAGGAGAGGTGGCCTCGAGTCGAGGGTTGAGAGGCCGAGGTGGTGTGAGGCCTTCCTCCTACCTCGGGAGTGGGAGCTGAAGCACGAGGCCCACTTCTCCTCCTCTGAGACTTCACCCTTAGTGGGCAGCGCTGAGGGTTGCCCTTCTGGAACCATGCAACCTGAGTTGCACCACAGGGGAGATTCTCCCTCAGGGCTCAGCCAGGATTTGTTTACACATTTGCAGTGTTCGCTGACTGCATCGACCCTCAGATCCCCCCGCATGGGAGGATCTGCTGCTGGGTCTCAGAGCCCTGGCAGAGGCTGGACACTTTCTGTGAGGTGCCCTTCCCCAATCCCTCTGCAGACACCTCCACCCCTCAGGCCATGTGGGTCCTATGGGTCCCCTAATCTGAGAGATGTTCAGGGCCACTGTGGCGGCTTTCCCTGGGTATGTTAGAGCTATGGATGAGCAGGTCTTTTGCCTGTCTCCCCTGCCACAGAAAAACTCCAAACACCCAAGCTCCACTACTTCCTCAACTTCCTCATCTGAGGAAGAGGACATTCTGTCACTTTTCCTCTGACTCTGATTTCACTGAATATAGGTGGTTCTTCTCTGAAGCTAGTTCAGGGCTCCATATCTCCCCATGTGGTAAGGCAGCAATACCGAGCAGGAGATGTGCTAGTTTCTAAGTGAATTCAATTCTAACCACCTAGTGGTGCCTTCCTGGCCTATTCCCTTCCATGAAGCATCTATCTGCAACTGGCAGTCTCCAGCCACCTCATTCCCAACCCCAGCGGACTGCAGAAGGAGGTATTACACTCCCCAGGAGTCTCTAGGTTCTCTGCCTCACCTGCCTTCGGGGTTGACAGCCTTAGATACTCCTTCTGGGCTTCAACACCCAGTGCACGACTGACCACCTGATCTGGATTCCGCCGAGTTCAGCTAATGGGGAAGAAGGGTTTTCTCTTCAGCTCATGTGCTGCTTTGTATCAGCTCACATCAGGCTCACCACACTGCCTACAGCAGACACCTGTGATCGATGTTCGCACAGGTGTTAGAATCTCTGCCTGATACGGAGGAATCTAGACAAGCCATTGCCCTGTCTGCGCAGGGTCTGGAGCTTGCAAGGCACCATGCAAGGGCATCTTCTGATGCCAATGAGGCAGCCTCCAGACTGGCAGGGACAGCAATCTACATCAGGCGGACGGCATGGCCTCGTGTCTGTCCAGGTTGTCACCCATTGTCCGGTGTAGGGTGATTTCCTCGGCTTTCTGGGGATCCTGTCTTTTCTCCCACAGGACAAGGAAGAACTTACAAGGGCATCTTCTGTCCCTCCAGCCACAGGAGACACCTCTTCAGTCTGACCAGCCTTAGTCCATATACGGCCTAGTACGGCTATGGGGTCTCTCCCTCCTGCATCTCACCTGCAGGAGGCTGAGGGAATCTGTTCCCTCACGGCAGTGCTAGGTCCCCTCTGGGGGGCTTGGTAGTCACCCAGCAGTAATGAATGGTGAAGATTGACAAGGGGAAGATATGTAAATTACATACCTACCGTATTTCTTGATCTTCTCTTGTATCTTCACCATTCATTACTGATTCTCCACCATGGTTTATATTTTCCAAGACCATTTCAAATTCTCTTGTTCTGGGCCTCTGTTCAGTGGTCCCTGAAGCTGTGGTGGATAGCGGTCTCGGGGGGGCCTAATGTGGCGGTCTCAACTGCTGGGGCCAGGGTAGCTGCCATCTCTGGTGCTGCCGTGGCCTCCTTGGTGGGGACGGGGACCACCTCTTCAGCGGCCTCCCTCAGGGGGCCTGCGGGATTGGGGGACCCCTTGGCACTGGGTTTGAGGAAGAGGGCGACCTTGGAGTCCGAGGGGTTGAGAGGCCGGGGTGAGGTGCGGAGGTCTTCTTCCACTACCCTGTGGGGGGGTGGGGAGGAGCCACAGTGCTGAGCCCCACTTCTCCGAGGAGACTTCAGGGGCACCCATAGTGGGCAGCACTGAGGGTTGCCCTTCTGGAACCATGCAACCTCAGTCACACCACAGGGGAGATTCTCCGTCAGGGCTTGGCCAGGTTTTGTTTTCACATTTGCAGCATCCGCTGACTGGATCAATCCCCAGATCCCCCCGCATGGGAGGATCTACTGCGGGGTTTCAGAGCCCTGGCAGAGGCCAGGCTGTTTTGGTGAGGTGCCCTTCCCCCATCCCTCTGCAGACACCTTCCTCTTTCCCAGGCCATTTGGGCCCTATGGGACCTTTAACCTGGGAGATGTTCAGGGCCACTGCGGCAGCCTTCCCTAGGTATGTTAGAGCTATGGATGAGCAGGTCTTTTGCCTGTCTCCCCCATCACAGGAGGACACTGAACATTCAAGCTCCTCTACTTCCTTGGCTTCCTCATCTGAGGAATAGGAACATTCTGTCCACCTTTTCTCCAATGCTGATTTCACCAAATATCAGCAATTCCTTTTGAGCTTAGTTCAGGAGCTTCACATCTCCCATGTGGTAAGACACAATACCGAGCAGGAGATGCGCTCTTTTCTGAGTGAGTTCAGTGCCAACCACCTGGTGATGCCTTCCTTGCCTGTTCCCTTCCAGGAAGCATCTGTCTGCATCTGGCAGTCTCCAGCTGCCTCATCCCCAGCCCCAGCAGACTGCAGGAGGAGGTGTTGTGCTCCTCAGGAGTCTCTTGGTTCTCTGCCTCACCCACCCTCGGGGCTGATGGCTTTAGACACTCCTTCCAGGCTTCAACACCTGGCGCACAACCGACCTCTGGATCCAGATTCCACAGAATTCGACCAGTGGGGTAGAAGAGTTTTCTCTTCCGCTCATGCGTTACTCTGCATCAGGTCACATCAGGCTCACCACACTGCCTACAGCAGGCACCTGTGGTCGCTGCTGGTGTAAGTTCTAGCATCCTTGCCTGATTAGGAGGAATCTAGGCAAGCCATCGCCTTCTCTACACAGGGTCTGGAGCTTGCAAGGCACTAAGCAAGAGCATTGTACGATGCCAATGAGGTGGCTTCCAGACTAGCAGGGACAGTGATCTGCATTAGGTGGACGGCATGGCTTCACCTGTCTAGATTGTCACCCGTTGCACGGCATAGAGTGATTTCCTCCACTTTCCGGGGGCCCTGTCTTTTCTCTCACAGGGCAAGGAGGAACCTTCAGAGGCATCTCCTATCCCCCTGTCCATGGAGAACACCTCTTTGGCCTAATCAACCTTAGGCCATATGGACCTAGTATGGCAAAAGGGTCTCTCCCTCCTGCATCTCCCCTGCAGGAGGCTGAGGGAATCTGTTCCCTCAGGGCAGGTGCAGGTCCCTCCAGGGGACTTGGTAATTACCAGCAGTAATGAATGGTGAGAGACTGACAAGGGAAGATATGAAAATTATGTACCTACCGTAATTCTTGATCTTCTTGTATATTCACCATTCATTACTGATTCCCACCCACCTTCCTCTCTTGGGCCTCAGCTCTTGGTGCCACCTTGACTCTGCTCGCCTCCCCTCTTCAAGGCCAGTTGGGGCAGAGTCCCCAGGTACCTCAGGGCTCTCTGTTTCCTTCTCTAAAGGTCACAGGCGCTCATCCTAGGAGGGTGGCAAGTAGGGTCTTCACCATTGTGTCGGAAGGAACTCCCTGGGATTCTCAGTGTGGTGCACTGTTGTGTCCTCCTTTACTTATTACAAATGTTCCATTTGTTTTCATCTTTCTGAAGTGGGGACTGCATCAGTGCATATCGTGGGAGAACCCGTAGGGATTTTCCTCCCCTTTCTCCTTTCTCGCCTCTACCTTTAGAGGTCAGTCTGGACAGAGTCCTCCCTGCTTAAGAGGTTTTCCCTTGACTTTACCAGGTTCATCTTGCAAATGAGCCTTGCTCAATGGTGCCTGCCTGGATAAATAAAGATTTGATTAAAATAAAGATTTGATTGATTGACTGATTGATTGACTAAGCCATCAGGTGATAAACAGTGGAGGACTGCTCCAGGACTTTCATCCCAAATATGGATTTAGGGGTGGAAAGAGGGGGCTAACTCCGCTATGTTTTATATTTCCAAGACCATTTAAAGTTCTCTTGTTCTGGACCTCCGTCCAGCGGTCCTTGAAGTTGACAGGATCCTTGCTCCTGTGTCTTCATACCTTTCAGGTTTTTGAGACTATAATAAGCCAATTGTCTTTCAGCTCAACATGGCGGTGGGACCCCCCCTACCCTCTTCTTCCCCCTACTATATTTGTATCTTTCTCTCTTCTCTTTCTCTTTCTTCTTTTCCCATGCTGCCCAGAGTTGGGGCCCTCTGAAACTTAGGAAAAAGTATAATCCCTCCGATCCTCTAGTCAGCTTATTCCTTTTCAGTTTATATCCTTTCCTTTTCCTGTCTCTCGGCTGTCTTACCTCACCTTGGTTTTCTCTATCCCCCTTTTTCCTCTCTCCTCTCCGGCTGGACAGAACTGGGGTGGTGGAGGAGGAGTCTGCGGCGCCTAACGGCAAACCCTTGTGCACCATGCAATGCATCAGCCTCGTGGTCAGCGCCGACCCCCCCCCCAAAAAAAGCTCCCATACAGGTGCACGCTTCCAGTTTACACTCAGCAGTAATGAATGGTGAAGATACTAGAGAAGATCAAGAATTACGGTAGGTACGTAATTTTCATTTATGTAGCACTGCAAGTGGGGACTCTGTTGGATCCTCAATTTCTGGACTAAGTAAAGTTCTTTTCATGTCTTTCCAAGTTAGGGCTAGATTTTTGCCTGAGAGTGTGGCTCTCACTATGACAGTAATTTGACTTTGTAGCTAACATCGCCAAGTAGGTGACCACCCCTGGACTCATGGCCCCTCTCCAGCATGGCTTGCACTGGCATTGAGATGGGCCGTGTAGACACAACCCTGCATTGGTGTGGGAGGTGTGGGCAGCACTTGAGCTGACCTCTGCAACATTCAGTGCAACTGTATGTAAACATTGCTACAAGAAGCATGGCCCGATGTCCAAAGCTTTGTGGGGTGCATAGGCTTTGCGGTTTAGCACGGATTAGCATGGGTCTGCTATATTCAAAGGCCAAATAGTGCATGCAAATCGCATTAGCGCCAGGCAAACCATAATTATATGCAGGGGCACACTGAACATGAATACAGGCGCTATGGGATATTCAGAGGCTAGTGGTGGCGCTAATGTGTTTAGGCGACTTAGCGCGACCACTGCCTTGGTACAAATTACTGCAGGAAAAAGCTGGTGTAACTCTGGAGCAGAGCAGCTTTGCACTTGTTGTGGCCTTGCGTGGCATTAGAGCGGCTTGTGTGAGCCTTGCTTTGCGACCCTAACATGTGACTGTGACACAGCGATAAAGCCAGACATGGAGGAAACATGCTGCTCACTGATGGCACCACAATGATGCCAACTGCCGCCACCAGTCCCAGCCATGGGCGGTATGTGGTGACCCACCCTGGGGCCACCATGGTAGGTGGCCATACACACACACCTGCAGACCATATGTCTGTAGTGACCAACAGATGCCAGCACACACATGCAGCACTGTGGGCATGGTGGTGCTGAGGGAGGGTAGTCAGGTGGCCAGGACTCACCACAGACTGGTTGCAGTCACAAGGTTGGGACACAGCACGCAGTGCACATAGGCCAGTATTGGGAATACCCCAATACCAGTGTGCCTGTCCGATCGTACATGCCCCCCCAGTCACATACCACACAGCTGTACATACACCACGGCGCACACAGCTGGCCATGTCTATGTCACTATGAGCTTCCCATGCCAGAGGTGCAGCATCTGTGGGTCACACAGCAGTGTGACAGAAATGTCCACTGGCAGTACACACCTGCAAGGTGGACTTGTCACTGTGTACAGTGCAGTGGTCATCACTACCCTACACACAATAGGCATTGCTGTGTCCCTCACATTACTGGCCCCCTTGCTACTGTGATGTCTGCTGTGCACTGTAGCATGCCCTACAGTGGACAGTTGCATGCCTCACCACCGCGCCTGTGCCTATTCTGTGTTGTCCCCTGTGGTACACAATGATGTGCTGTACTGCATACATATGGCTGCAGCAACCATCATGCACTGTCAGACTGACCTACAGGTGGAGCTGCGGCCAGACCTGGCCAGCCTAATAAGCTTCAGACTGACCTACAGGTGGAGCTGTGGGACCCTGCAGTAGCGCTGCGAGGCAAACTGCATGCAAATCAGGGTATAATGAGATGCTAATCTGGATGTTTGCCCAGAGATTACCTAAGTGAGCTCATTTGCATGTCACTTTTGAATATGGCAAAGTTTTGCACGGGTAAGCGGCTTAGCTCAGCGTTAAAGCTGCTCAAAGCGATGATGGCCCTTGGCACTAATGGTTCGGAGAATATTATAGATTTTGAACACTGTTCTTTCCATCTGCTGCTGCCTGCAGCTGTACTGGAGTCCACATTTGCTGGCACATACATTGACCACATGGTTCACCTCTACCTACCTTCACATCGCTGTGCACTGTGTTGTTGTTGTGGTTTGCACTTCCTGGTTGCTCTATTCAGTGCTGTCTTATTCCAGGGCTACGTTTGCCCTACACTCCTAACCAGTTGTCGGCCTCATTCCATGCTACATTCAGAGCTGTTTACCTGGGCTATTCCTTTGAACATAGTATGCTTTGTGCTCTGGGCTAAGTTTGCCCACCAGGCAGTGCTAATTTAGCCCTGGGGCATAGTTTTGAATATCTGGCCCATTACATCCAGCCTCTTCTCATCTGTTCATCCTGCTTCCCTTTGCATCCCTAGGGAGGTTGGGTATTGAACAAAAATGTGCTGTACTATGTTTATCATGAAAGGTTTTCAGTACTGTTTAGCATCTGCAATGAGCCATCATTTCTGACTATTTTACTAAAGGTGATATAACTGGAATATTATATAGAAGTTTCTTTTGTTTCAGTTCATATCAGTTTTTTATATTTGAACTAGTGCCAGAGTCATAATGTTTAATTTTCATCTTTGTATTTTTAGGAAGCAGTGCAGTCAGCATTTGATGCAGCAAATAATTATGCAGATACATTTGATCAATTCCACTTGTTTTTTAAAGAAAACGAAAGTCTTGATTTGGATACACTTAAACAACAAGAGCACGGTATGTAATTATATGGTGAAGTATAAAACTCATAAACGTACACTGTCTCCAGGAATCTCTCTTCCATAGATGGATGCAAGCCCTGCGCCACCCTTCGAAAATCTGGCCCAACATCTCCATAGTCAAAAAGAGGAAGAACTGTAGTACTAACAATTCGCTTTCTAGCTTCCATAGGGATACACCTCCTGACTAGAGAGCCACTAACCTAGCATTTAATTTATTTTTTTCTGCATGTTGTATTTATCCCCCCTGCACACCTGACGGTGTCTCCTTTGGGCCCCCACATGGATTACCCCATCCTGACACTCCCGACCCCACCACCCCACTCGCCAGCCAGCCCAGGTATCCCCGACGTATCCCTTCGCCTGGTGGGTCCTTACCTGAGTAGGGGATGAGCCTTGTGGCTGTATTTCCAATTACCCTGGGTGCTGCTGAGGTGGCAAGTGGGGTTCGAAGCAGGAATATGGATCTGGGAAGGCCGTCATCTGATCGGCCAGGTGGACATTTTCATTTTCCTCCAGAGGAGTGACATGCACTGGCGTCTAGGCTTGACACGATGTCTGTCACTTCCCAAGCATAGTACATCAGACATCGTGCTGAACCCCTAGCCTCCATCCGGGGAATCAGCAGGCAGCGAGCGCATCCCTCTCCCTCCCTCCCGGAGAGGGCGAGCTGTCAGTGGGCCTCCCTCCTTCTCCCCGGATGGCCTCAGCAACCAGTCCATTCCCAAACCGGGTCGCTGGGCGTTGCAGAAATCAACCACTCGCCCGACAGGCTGGCTGCCTCATTTAATTTTTTAATCAAACAGTCTAATGTACATCCCACTAACACTGGGGGTCCAACCAGACTCCCAGTTATTTATAGGAGTTTACTTGCTTCAGAATTGAGTCTGTTTTGGCTGTGATATGTATTTCTAGTTTTATGTTGTTTTGTTTGTCACCGAAAATCATTATCTGGGATTTTTTTGTCACTCAACACTAACTTGTGTGCTATAACATAGTCTTGCAATCTATCAAAATCCTTTTATAATTTGGCCTGAATTTCCACTGCTGATTTGCTTTCGAAGTATAAAACTGTATCATCCCATACAGATGGTGCTGGACCTCCATTATGAGGCCCAATTCTATCATTATATAGACTTAATAGAACTGGCCCCAACACACTGACTACTAGGGGCTCCTGTTTTAATATAGTCATATTGAGACCTGAAATTCCCCAGTGAGACCATTTGTATTCTCCCAGTAAATATTCCCTGAACCAGTTTAGGGCCACCTGGTTGAGGCCAAGCTTCTCAGATTTACTTAATACAGTATTCAAACAACATGAAGTCTTGCTGTATTCTGACTATTGCAGTTAGCCCCAGCCTTTAAACTGCCCCGGAGAACAAAGGGTTAACTTTATATGCAAAGCATAGAATGCTGAGCTCGAGCTCGGTTGAGGTTTTTGTCTGCAGCCCTTTGAAATCCAACTGTCAGATTCTTTATTCCGCCTCACTGAACAGTCGCTCCGGAGATTTCTCCTTCAGCTCGGTTCGAAAAGTCTGTTAAAGTGTCGGTTTTTAGCCAAATTTGTTCCACTTAGTCGGTTCAGCCTCTGTGTGCGGTACCGTGAGTACTAGTTAGGTTTTTTCCTATTTCTGTGTGGAAATTGTAAAACTTGTTTGATCGGTTCGGCTGAACCGATCACTTTTGGTGAATTTCTGTATTTTACTTTAGAGTGTGGTTACCGGTCCTTATCGGTTCTAAAAGAAACGTCTTTTGAACGGCTTTTTCCAACACCAGTGACACAGTTAGAAACCGATAAGGGAGTCTTGCCTGGCGGTTGCCATAAAAAGGGTAAGTTTGGTTAGATTGGCCATGTCTGAGAACCCCCCCCAAAAAAACGGGCCCACTGGGTTTCAACACTGCAGTGAGTGTGGGCTTTCCAAAGGCTGATCCCCACACCACCTGTGTTTACTATCTGGGGTTTGAACACCTTGATATTCACTGCCAAATTTGTACAAATTTTCCTAAATCTACCCTTGAAAAGAGATTAGGTAGACTGTGGGAAAAGGAGGCCGAGAAGTCCGTTAACCCGGATGGCCAGCCAGGTTCGGTTCCAACAGACAGAAGGAAGTGCCCTCTGTTGGTGATGCTTCTTGGAGCAAAGAAAAGCCCGACCCTGAAGTCAGTTTCTACAAAAGGAACGAAAGAAATCAGCCAGTTTGGATCCAGAGGTTCATGTTCCGACGGCCGAAAAAATAGCCAGGCGATTCAGATTGTGGAATCGCTTTGCCCGGTTCCGACTGATCCGGCACCATTTGGCAGGGGCTCAGTTCGGTTGGTTCCCCTGGTTCAAGATTATACCCCTGAAGGATTTTTATGAACCGGAGTTTGAGGAGGAGGGGGAGTTCGAGGATGATGGTGACGATGGTGAAAGTCTGGATGTGCCTGTGGAACCGGACATCTCCCCAGACAGACCTTCTGGTGTTTCCCCTCCTAGGCTTTCTGAGTCCCCTCCCCACTTTCTGTTTTACAGAAAGGTGGCTGAAACCCTCCAGCTTCCTATGGAGGAGGCCATGGAGGATCAAGAGGAGCCTGATTATGTAGAAATGATGGACATCCCAGAGTCCAGGAGACTGTCTATTCCCCTCCACAAATCATTTGGGAAGCAGACATTAAAAATGTTAAAGTCTCCCAATACTGTACCCCCTGTTGACAGAAGGATGGAGAAGAGGTACACACTATCAGGCTCAGATATGGAGTTTTTATACCAACAATGCAGCCATGTTGGAGTAGTGCAGGCTGCTGCCTGTGACAAGGCAAATGTTCCCTTGGCTTCACACCCCCCAGACAAAGACTCCAGGAAGATTGATGCCATGGCAAAAAAGCAGTACATGGCATCTTCCTTGGGACTCAGGCAGGCAGACTATATGGCCTATACAGCCAGGTACCAGAAGTCCAGGTGGGACACTGTACTGGCACTGGCTAAACAGGCCTCCCCCCAGCTAGCCAAGGAGCTGGAGGAGGTGGCTGCTGATGGAATTGAGGCATCAAAAGTACAGTTTCATGCTGCTGTGGACTCCAATGATGTGTCATCAAGAGTCATGGCTACATCTGTGACTCTTCGGA
This sequence comes from Neoceratodus forsteri, assembly GCA_016271365.2. Taxonomy (NCBI): domain Eukaryota; kingdom Metazoa; phylum Chordata; order Ceratodontiformes; family Ceratodontidae; genus Neoceratodus; species Neoceratodus forsteri. The sequence goes on along the minus strand of CM057453.1, from coordinate 1,333,875,338 downwards.
GAATGGCTTGGCTCAGATGTACTAGCCTCTCACAGGACACCCAGGCTAAGGCCATGGATTTTCCTGTAGTGGGTAATTCTCTGTTTGGGGAGCAGACAGAGAATTACATGAAGAAAATGGACAAGTACAGGACCACTTACAGGAGTGCTCAGGCCAAGGAGAGGCAGGCAACTCCTGAAAGGCAGCAGTCTAGGGGCAGGGGCAAGCCTTTCATGGGCTCTTTTTACCATGCGCAGGCCTCTTCTCCCGTTCTCAGAGGGGGTTCTTCAGAGGGAGAGGCAGAGGGATGAGCAGGGCTGTCACTCCTCAGCCTAAGGCCCCTGCCAAGCAGACACCCTGATGGGCCTGCCCGGGTCGACTCTCCTATTCCAGTGGGGGGCAGGCTGGCTTACTTTGTCCAGGACTGGATGTTTATTACCTCAGACAAGTGGGTCCTGGAAGTAGTAAGCCAGGGACTGGTTCTCAGCTTCAAAAATTTCCGAAGATGAGAGCCAGATCTTTTCCACCTGCAGGTCTCTCAGAAATCCTTGCCCTAGAGGCAGAGGTTTCATCTATTCTGGCCTTAAGAGCCATAGAGAGAGTTCCTACCCTACACTGGGGCAAAGGTCTGTACTCCAGGTACTTCCTTACCTCAAAAAAGACAGGGGAGTGGCGACCCATCCTAGACCTCGATACCTGAACAAACATCTTTTAAAACCAAAGTTCAAGATGGTAACTCTGGAATAATTCTTCCCTCTCTAAGGCCAGGGGACTGGCTGGCCTCCCTGGACCTCAAGAAACCTATTTTCACATTCCCATCAGGTGCTCCCACAGAAAGTACCTCAGGTTCGAGTTGCCCTCAGGCCACTATCAGTTCAAAGCAGTCCCCTTGGCTAACATCAGCCCCAAGGGTTTTCACAAAGTGCCTGGCAGTAGTCGTTGCCTTTCTAAGAAGGCAAAAGATTTCCATTTTTCCATATCTGGATGACTGGCTCATAGTGGGCCAGTCTCCAGACCAAGTCAAGTCAGACCTGCAAGTGACCCAGCCAGTGCTCACTTCTCTTGGATTTCTTCTCAACCTTCCCAAGTCAGTTCTCGAGCCAATGCAGCTCCTTACCTTTATGGGGCAGAGCTGGGTACTGTCAAAGCAAGAGGCTTTCTTCCCCTGGAAAGGGCAAGAGTTCTTATAGAGCTGGCTTCTTCCTTCAGCCTTCAGGTGTCCCGACAAGCAAGGCATTTCCTTCAGCTTTTGGACCACATGGCAGCCTCTACAGCAGTGGTCCAAGGGGCAAGATTCCAGATGAGGGACATTCAGTTCCATCTGAGGGCCTTTTGGTCCCAGAGGAAGGATTCCCTTACCAAACTGATTCCAGTGACTCGGACCCTGATCCAAGCCCTCCAATGGTGGCAGGATCAGGACAATTTAAGACATTAGGGTCCCATTTGTCACTCAGTCTCATTCAGTGGTCTTTACCACGGATGCTTCCCTTCTGGGTTGGGGGGCCCATCTGGGGGCCCTCTCTGCCCAGGGACTGTGGTCCCCTCAGGAATCCCTTCTCCATATCAATCTCAGAACTCAGGGCAGTTTATCTGGCCATGCAAGCTTCTCTCAGTCAGTGCAGAACAAGGTGGTTCAGGTCAGAACAGACAACACCACCACCATGTGGTACATCAACAAGAGGAGGCACTCAGTCTACGACCTTGTGCACAGAAGCTATGAAGTTGTGGTCCCTGACTTATTCCCTGCAAACCTCTCTGATAGCAGTCCACCTTCCAGGGAAGGACAATATGCTAGCAGATGCACTGAGCAGGATCTCACAGGGCCATCACGAATGGTCCCTGGACCCTCTGGTGTTAAAGGTGATTTTTTCAAGGTGGGGCACTCCAGAGATAGATCTCTTTGCAGCCCCAGACAATCACCAACTTCCTCTCTTTTGTTGCAGACCCCAGTTTTGGGCTCAGTCCCTCTGGATGCTCTGATTCTGAACTGGGAAGGAAATTTCTGTATGCCTTCCCTCCCTTTCCTCTACTGTTCAAAGTTTTAGTCAAGATAAGATCACAACCTTGCAAAGTGATTCTGATTGCTCCAGACTGGGCCAGACAGCCTTGGTACCCCCTGTTGCTGTCCCTAGCAGTCCATCTTCCCTGTCTCTTCCAGGAATTACAACCTGTTAACCTCCTCTCAGGGGAGGATTTGGTACTAATCTTCAGTCTCTCAATCTCAAGGCATGGCTCTTGAAGAGTTAGAGTATGCAGATTTGCATCTGTCTCAGGGTTCTGGATATTCTCAAAGCCTCGAAAGCCCACCACTAGAAAACCTATAACTCCAAATGGAAGAGATTCAGCATTTGGTGTTCCAAGATACATATTTCCCCAGACACTGCGGAATTGCCTACAGTTCTGGATTATATGGTCCATTTGAATAGCTCAGGTCTCAGACCAGCGACTCTCAAAGGTACACTTGTCAGCTGTTTCTGCTTTTCTGTCAGTGGGAAGTCTTCCTCACTATCATCTCATCCTGTGTTCTATAAATTTTTAAGGGATTGCTTCATACCAATCCTCCCTTTAAAGACCCTGCCCCTGCCTGGGACTTAAATGTTTGCATTGCTCAACTTATGCAACCTCCCTTTGAACCTATGTCCTCAGCAGAGCTAAAGTACTTGACTTGGAAAACTGTGTTTTTAGTAGCCATTACCTCTGCCAGACATATCAGTGAATTGCAAGCCCTGTCACGGAACCTGATTTTATCTCCTTTCATAGAGATAAAGTGATCCTTAGAACCAACAGAAGGTTCTTGCCCAAAGTGGTTTCAGATTTCCTTGAATCAGTCTGTGTCTCTTCCTGTCTTCTTCATGGATCATTCTTCTTCCAGGTGAGGAGGCTACACAGTTTAGATGTTAAAGGGCCCTTAGCTACTATAGATGTACCAAGGGTCACTGGTTTGATTCCTTTCAGTTGTTCCTCACTTATGGAAGTGGGAAAGGGCAAACCTGCCACCAAGAGAACTATTGTCAGGTGGATTGTGTCTTGTATACAATTCTGCTACGAGAAACTAGGAAAGATTCCACCATCAGGCCTGAGGGCTCACTCCACCAGAGGTACAGCTCTTTCCCTGGCTGCTGCCAGGGATATTCCTGTCTTAGAAATTTGTCAAGCAGCCACCTTTAAAACAGTCCATACCTTTATCAAGTATTACTCTCTGGATATCCAGGCTAGGAGTGGTGCTCAGTTTGGCACAGCAGTACTTCAGAGCCTATTCCCAAAGTAGATTCTGTCCCTCCTCCATGGAGGTACTGCTTGGTAGTCTGTAATAGTCAGAATACAGTAAGACCATGTTGACTGAAGAAAAAATTACTCACCTTAGTAATTATGTGTCTTCTAATGGAATCTTGCTGTATTCTGACCTTCCTCCCTGCCTCCCCTCTCAGAACCTGTTTGTTTATTATTATTATTATTCTTATTTGGATTGGTTTTTGGTTTTGGGTTTCCTGACTTGAGTCTTCCTTGGGAATTCAAAACCCTTGTTGCCAGTTGGCTAGTAAAAATTTTTACAATTTCCACATAGGATAGTTAGTGAGTTTTTTGCTCGTAAGAATCTGACGGTTGGATTTCTAAGGGCTGCAGACACAGACCTCAACTGAGCTCGAGCTCAGCATTCTATGCTTTGCATAGAAAGTTAACCCTTTGTTCTCCGGGGCAGTTTAAAGGCTGGGGCTAACTGCAATAGTCAGAATACAGCTAGACTCCATTAGAAGAAACATAATTACTAAGGTGAGTAATTTTTTCTTATGGTCCAGGTGTCACATGCCTTGTACAGACCTATAGATATGGCCCTGACCAGGAGGCCTTTGTCCACGCCAGTTGAATATCTGTTGTTACCTAACCAAGTAGATGTAATGTGCCTTTCCCAGAACCTTATTGGTTTGGATTGTATATGTTTTGTATTTCCAGAAAATGTTTAGTTGACTTCATCGAGCCTTTCAAAACTTGCTGATATAACTGGGAGAGGGATAATGTTCTGTAGTTACAGATGTCTTCTTTTGGGCTAGTTTTGTATATTGGGATCACATTAGCTTGTTTCCATTTTTGGGGATATAAACCAGTAGTCAAAGATAAATTGAAAATGTCTGCTAAGATGTGCGCTATTAAAGGAGATGCTAGTTTGAGAAAGTATGTTGGTATATTGTCCAATCCAACTGCTTTCTTCTCATCCAGTTTCAGCAGCTCTTTTAAAATTGAATTTGAATTGGCTAAATCAAAAGAAAATTTAGGTTGCTGGCTCTTCTGGAAAGTGACCTAAATGTCTTTCTCTAGTCTTTAAATTAGTCACATTCACTGCAGGTGTGCCCATAGTGGTAAATAATTTATTAAATCTGTTCGCAACATATTTTGAAATGGCAACCATTTTTTCATCAATTTTAAAAGAACCTGGCAGTTCGAAGGATTTCTGTCCCTTTAAATTGGAGAACAGTTTCTTAAACCTATGTGGATCAGTGGCTTTTCCTGCACTAAAGTGCTCATTAAAATAAGTGGTTTTAGCTATGTTTATTTCTCTAAGATACTGGTTTCTAAGTTGGTGATATTTGTGAATTTTATGAAATGTCAGTATTTTTGCTCGGGTCCATGCAGGTTCCTGGAATCCCCAAAATACATGGGTTGAGTCATTTCCCAGCTTGGGTTTCCAATATTTAAACTGTTTATAATAAAGTATTTATTGTTTTAAATTGTCTTTATTTTTAAAACAGTTATACTCTTTTGTATTGCATAACCACTATAAACATTTTTGGCATCCTTTTCTGTCAAAGTGGCATGACTGAGAGGAGACTAAAGGGCAGGCCCCACAGAGTTACATTTTAAGTACAGTATTGGCAGCATTAGTTGATAAAGGCAGATGGAAAAAATTATAAACCCTGCCCTGTCTTTCTGCTGTAAAACAAAGAGGTCAGCAATCAGCAGTTGTTTTCTGCACCAATATTTACATAAGAGTGCTCTCTGGTGAAAAAAATGAAAGAGGTATGACTGAAGGTAGAAAATATACAATAGGTCTAGGAGGACAAGTCTCGAGGTCAGAGTCCCTCTCTGTCTGTCAGTGGGGACTCCAGTGAGCAGTTCCACCATTGAGCAGCTCTTATGGAGCACTGGATGCAGCGTCTGTCTTGCATGCCTCTACTAGGAGCCAGTCCCTGGCTCCTCGGAATGAGGGAACCGGAGCTGCAGGCAGGGCTCTCAAGCCGGGTAGAGCATTGGTTTTCAGCAGCAGCCCTTGGCTCCTTGCCAATGACTGTGCTGCAAACTCTTGTCTGACTGGCCGCACTCCATCCCAGGTTGGGATGGGAATGGCTGTGGTACCATTGCTGGTCACCCAGTACCAGCTGGGTCATTGGTGCTGTGTGTAGTTCCGTGCTAAGTTTGAGCCCTTTGGGGCCAGACTTAGTACCTGTTCCAGCACCAGATTTGGTTCTGATTCCCGCACTGCCCCTGGCGCAAGCCCCCCATCCCTTGTGGCCGGTGTCTCTGGTGTTGCTGCGACCACGTTCTTTATTAAAGGGCCTGCAACAGCGTGTGTTTCTTAACCTATAGCTGATGCCGTTGTAATCCTTGTGGAGATTCACAAGGCCGTTCTCCCCCAAAAGGTCTCTGAGCAGCCTGTTAACAAGACGTCACACAAGACTAACACTATGGGAAAGTGTGCTTGAACTGAAGCTACCCTAGGCATGAGGATTGTCAGCTACCAAGGGCATTTTTCTGTTTATTTATTAATTTATGACTTTGTTAACCAGGTAGGTGCACTGGTCCGAAGGACCATTTACAGGCACGACCTGGGCCAGAAGGCACAAATACAGACAAGAATCACAGTGCAGGCACAGGCATAATACAGTGCAACAAAACAGCAATATCAAACAAATTAATAAAAAAGTATGGTCAATATACACAGTGCAGGAACAGGCATAGTACAGTGCAAATAGCACATCAGTTACATACAACATTAATAAAACAATGTGGTCAAAGCAGGTATGGTAAACAAATGAATGAAAGTAGCTGAATAACATAAAATGGCTACAGGCAAGGTAATAAAAGAAAAAAAACTTTTTGTCTGCATAATACAAATAACAATATCTGCAGGCAGGAGTAAGACGAACACCTTGAAGGAAAACTAGAGGATCACAAACCCAAGATTCCCCCCCCCCCCCGACCTGGAGATGGGCCCAGACAAACCCTAAGACCTAACAAGGAAACTGAGAGGAGGAGGAGGTTGAGGAAGGGGCGAGGTTAAAGGCTAGAACCGGGGTGTACTGTCAATGGAAACAAGTGCAGATGTCACAGGCAAGGAGCCAGGATTTCAGGTTCAGCTTAAAAGTATGATGTGTATTGGTCGATCTAAGGGGTGCAGGAAATGTATTCCATAGTGAGAGGGCGCAACAGAAAGGGCATTGCAACCCAATTTGGTGGAGGTTTTGGAATCACCAGGGTGGGACAGCAGAGGACGAAGACACTTTGGCGTAGTGCAGTGCTCACAAAGGAAAAAGAGGATAGGGCCACTGTGAATGATAGTGTCAGTGAGGCAACTGAGGGTAAAATCAAACCGGTCTTGCAGAGGGAGCCAGCCTAGGGAGCTATATCGGTTGAAGTGGTGCATGGAATAGGGGGCAGACAGGGCAAAGCAGCATACACTATTGTAGACAGCCAAGAGTCTGGTGCAGAGCACTGTGGATACGCGGGAGTAGATAGGAGAGCAGTAGTCCAAGATAGGGAGTAGATTGCCATGAGCTATGGCCATGCGTGCCTCAGCAGTCAGATAGGGTTTAACATGATAGGCAGCACCAAGTTTCTGATTTATCCTCTGGACTACGAGATTAATGTAGTCAGTGAAGGAGAGGGTGGGATCAAGCATGACTCCCAGGTATTTGAAAGAAGGGACCACTTCCAGAGGAGGACCATCTGGCAGGAGGATGTGAAGAGAGGAGCTTGCTTTCTGGATATTGGCTAGGTAAGGTTTAAACCCAAACAGCATAGCCTTTATTTTTTGGCATTAACCAGCACCAGACTGGAAGGGAACCAGTTCTGGGTGGCACAGTAGTTCTGCATGAGGACAGAGAAAATATGTGGGAGGGATTTGGCACTGTGGAAGATGACTAGGTCGTCCACATAAAGGAGGGACTCGCAGGATAGGCTGTCAGAGGCGAGGGTATTAATAAATATCGTAAAGAGCAGGGGGCCCAGGATGGAGCCGTGGGGAACCCCATAGGAGACAGGCATAGGGGGAGAAGTGGCAGAGCCAATGCACACCGACTGGGATCAATTGGACAGGTAGCTTTGGAACCAGTTTGTAGTCCCTGTGGAACAGCCAATAGTGTAACTTGGAGAAGAGGAGAGGGTGGTTAATAAGATCAAAGTCTTTGGATAGGTCCATGAATACTGCACAGTTTGCCTTGGTCCATGTTCGTGAGGATATGGTTGGTGAATAGGGCTAGGTCAGTAGTGGTGCAGTGAAACCTGTGAAAGCCGTGCTTCTGGTTACACAAGATGTTGTGGTCATCAAGGTACTCAGATAGTTGCTGGTGAACAACCCATTCGAGGAGTTTGCTAAGGTGGGAGAGAATGGATATAGGGCGATATTTGTCAAATAGGAGGAGGAGGTCCCCAGATTTGGATACCACCTTGGCAGACTTCCAGGTGAGGGGCATGTGGGAGGTAGTTAGGGCAAAGTTGAAGATAAAGGAGAGAAGTTTGGCGATGACAGAAACAAGCTTAAGAAAGATGGGGAGAGACTGTCGGATCCCAGATTACCTCAATGGGTAGGCCCTAAAGACCTTGTGGTATCCTTGGGAGAGATGATCTTGAAGTAGAAAGGTGGCTGGAGGAGCGCCTGTCAGGGGGCAGAGGAGGAGGACATGGGGAGCAAGGCCCTGGTCGGGGACTGAATAGGTGGAGGCGGGCGATGTGAGTGAAGGATTAAGAGATGGGGAAAATGGCTGGCCCATGGCTGAGGGGCTGCTGGGGGGCAGTTGCCGAGGAGGCTGACAGGTCCATGAATTTGCTGTTAGTGCCTGGTGACCTCAGCAGGGTCCGACAGGATGCCAGCGGGAGAGGTTAGTTGGATGTTGGTACTGCCAGTGCGAGGAGTGAGAATAGAAATGATGGAGTCCCAGAATTTTCTGGGATTACCAGAACTCTGTTGCTGTAGGCTGGTGAAGTATTTCTGTTTTAGGGTTCTAGTCAAGATCTTGCAGCAGTTGCGCAGCTGCCAGTATTCATGTCATAAGGAAGGGGAAGGGGTCCGTTTATAGGCATACCACTTTTGATCCCTCGCTTTCATATGGGTGAGGAGTTCTTTTGAGATCCAATGGGTGCAGTCGCCTCTGATTCTCCTGGTGGTGGAAGGAAGTCGTGATCCTGGATAACCAGGAGAATGTCAGTGAATGGTGACCGCAAGGGGCGCATCAGTGAGGCATATAGGCCCTGCCAATTTATATGGCTAAGGTGCATCGAGAAAGAATTGTCCAGGTGGTTAAAATTGTGGAAGGTTAGATATTTCAGATGGGGCATAGGGCCTTACAGGCCCAGATGGCAAGTGAGGGTGATCACTTAGAGAGTCGGATAGAGTGCCCACGTGGATAACACAGTCCACACAGTTAGTGATCACCCAGTCAATTAGGGAGTGAGTAGAATCACGAGGGTTAAGTCGAGTGGGAGGTGATAATTTGTGACCAGTTATGCTGCTTAAACATGTTAGCGTGAGTCGGTTTCAAGGGTGTCCGACCAGCTGAGGTTGAGATCACCTGGGATGATAGCCTCCCTAGTAGGAGAGACCCAAACCAGACAGTAGGCTTTGGAGGCTGGTGAAACTTCCGTTCGAGGGGTTGTAACAACTGCCCAGTACAGTTTCTTTGTTTCACCCAATGTTATTTCAGTAATAATCCATTTGCTGGGAGTCACTGTCCGCGCAGAGGAAGGTAGAGGCAGAGAAGGGTTCCTAATAAGATAGCAGCACCAACTCCTTTTTTTCCCAGCCTGTCTTTTGCACATAGGAGTAGCCAGAGGGTAAGAACATAGCATCAGAGTGGTGCTGCTTAAGCCAGGTTTCGGTGAGACAGAGTACATGGGGTTGATGGAGAGTGAGCCATGCTTCAAGATCAGAGAATTTAGCAGGAGGCTGCATGCATTCATATGGGAAATTTTATTCTGGGAGAAGCGGCCCATAAGCTGCAGGTGGGTATGGCGGTGGCTTTAAGAGGGTCAGGATTGGTTCAATGTCTCCACCCAAAAGGAGGAGAAAGAAGGTGGAGATAGGGGGTGGAGTGCTGATTAGTGATGGGGGAGGAAAGGGAGTAAAGAAAGCAGCCTAAGAGAGGCCAGCCAGAACGTGAGATCCGAGAGGGGTAAGTTCCCACCTTGTGGGAAAAGGGGGGGGGTGGGAGCATCAAGGGTGCTTGAGATTTCGGTGAAATGGAGGAGGATTGCCTGATCATTGGATAATATAGAGGCTGCGAGGTAAAATGGGTGGAGGGTGCATAGCAGGGCAGAAGCCATGCAGAGCAAGAGAGAGAGAGGACTTCATGGTGGGCATGAACAAGCAAGACTCAGGATTCAGCAGGACAGGTCACCACTCAGAAAAAAGTAGTGGTGGGACAAGTCAGGATAGAGATGAGACAACTAGGGCAGGATAACAGGAGTGGGCTGAAGAAGAAGAGGAGGAGGAGCTTGTGCCTTTAAGGGAGAGGTCTCCACATAAAGGGCCAATCAGCAAAGGTGGGAGGGGAGAAACAGTGGGAAGAGCCAATTTAAAGAGTGCTGGGGCAGGAGGGCATGCGGAAAAATTTGAGTTGCAAGGGCACAAATTTGAAGAAGCACAGCGGTAAAGAGAAAAAGCAGTGGGGTGCCCAAGCTTCAGACTCGGTGCTGGAGAGGTGCTGGTTCAATCGGAAGCTCAGGTGAGAAAACCAGCCAATGGAGAGCCTTGTCCTGAGTGGAAGCGGCCAATAGGGAAGCCATGGCAGTCCCGGTTCAGGAGGGCTGATGAGCGTTACCTTGCTTGTTGCTACAGGCCGGCGGAGGTCTGAGGGCAGCTGAAAGCTGCTGCTGTCGCCTCCTCGAGGAAAGAGCTGTGGTTCAGAGGGGTCAGTGTGCCAAGTGTGCCAAGTCAGGGGCTACTGAGGAAGAAGCTGTAGAGAGAAGAAAATAAAGGTACAGGTTACAGGGGAAATCAGTGGGTGGGGTGCAAGTTTCAGTGAGAAAAGCTGTGGGTGTGGGTAGATAGCATTGAGTGGTGGTAGATTAAATAACAAGGGAAAAGTAAGCAGAAGAGATTTAAGTTTAAATAGGGGGCAAACGAGGAGAGAATCAGAGGTGTGGAGCAGACAGAACTGGAGACAGTGGGACAGCAGGGGACCGAGTGGAACAGTGTAATGAGGAAAGCTAGGGTGAACAGTGGGAAGAGCAGGGTCTGTGGAGAGCTTGAAGGCGGGACAGTAGGTAGAGTGAAAGAACAAGGCAGGATAGAGGTACAGAGGCAGGAAAGAGCTGTTAATCACAGTTAATACAGTTCCCGGCAATACAATTCCTAGACAAATGCATGCACTGTTAAAATTCATACACAGTTGCTCAGGTACAGATACAAATAGTCTAGCATTTAAAAAGAGAAGTAATAATAGTCTTTTGCAAAATTTGAGTTGCAAGGAGTGCACAATTTGAAAGAAGCACAGCGGTGAGCAGAGAGAAAAGGCAGCGGGGTGCAGAGCTTCAGACTCGGTGCTGGAAAGAGTGCCGGTCCAATCAGAAGCTCAGGCAGAGAAAACCAGCCAATGGACAGCCTTGTCCTGAGTGGAAGTAGCCAATAGGAAGCCGCAGCAGTCCCAGTTCAGGAGGACTGATGAGCATTACCTTGCTTGTGGCTATGGGCTGGCGGAGGTCCAAGGGCAGCTGAAGATGCTGCTGCCTCAAGGAAAGAGCTGGGGTCTGGGGGGCTGGTGTGCCCAGTCAGGGCCACTGAGGAAGAAGCTTCTTGTGGCTGTGGGCCAGTGGAGTTCAAGGGCGACTGAAGCTGCTGCTGCTGCTGTCTCCTTGAGGAAGGAGCTGTGGTCCGGAGGGGCCAGTGGACCCAGTCAGGGGCCACTGAGGAAGAATCTTGCTTGTGGCTATGGGCGGCAGAGGTCCAGGTGGCTGGCTGCTGCTGCTGCCTCCTCGAGGTTTCTAAGTATGTGTATACCCACTGGAGCAAGGTGTAGCTCCTTGGCAGATGCCAGCCATATTCAGAGGCTAAGCAAGAGATTATGCTCACTGTCAAACATGGTATTGAGTCCAACAGTGATCAACGCAAAGCCTTCGATACTGCCTCCCACTCTGCTGCTACAAACATTTGCATCAGAAGACACTCCTGTCTGTGACCGTCTGGTTTTTCACAAGATGTTCAACAAGTTATGAATGTTACTTTTGATGGAACTTGTTTGGACAGCAAGTACAGCAGTCTCTTAAGTCATCTCATGAAACTAGGGCTATGCTTAAGACTTCCGAACAAACTCCTGCTAACCATCAAAAGGGCAAAGGATGTGGTTTCTTTCAGAACAAAGTCCTTTTGTGGAAAAGGCATGTGAACCCAAAACAAAGCTCAGTCACCCCAGTCTCAGAAAAAGATGCAGTTGAAGGCACATGTGCCAAAAGCACCTAGTGCTACCCTCTGAAGCTCTGGCTCGTGTCCTGCCTCATCTGCCCCTGGCAAACCTCTCCTCCCCAAGGGAGGGCTCCCGACAGTTTACCATCAGTGGGACTCTATTATGATGGACAAGTGGGTCATTAGGGTCATCCGGAGGATACTCCCTCTCAGTGGGGGTCTGCTGGTTCTAGAAGTCTCCGCATCATTCCTCACAGCCAATTCTCCAGATAGGTTGCACTCCAGTGAAAGAATTCAGTGCTCACACAAATTTAACTTTGCAGGCTTTATTGCTCAGTATAAAGTTGTGAGATCTAACAGGCGTATGGAGACCACTACTAGCCTTGGCACTTCAGGTACTCAACCCTTCATCGGGGAGCATGGTATAAGCAAGGCAAAGTGTTTTTTAAATATATAGACAATCAGCGATGCATCACACCTGGTGTAAGGTTGAAAACATAAAGTGATAAATTCAGGTGCCAGTTAAAAGTGAACATAAAATAGTTAAATCACAACAATGTATAAAAAACTTTAAGTTGCAACAACTTCCTGGAGATATCAATTCAAGTTAAATTAGTGCTATTTAATAAAATTCATCATAAATGCATCTAGTATTTATTTATTCAAAGACATAGGGCCAGATATTCAAAACGTTGTGCTGGGCGCAAACCGTTTGCGCAGTGTTTGCACTGGGTTTGTGTGAGTCCGCTATATTCAAAAGGTCAAATAGCGTGGGCAAACTGCATTAGCACTGGGCAAAATATAATGTATACAAAGGGCAAAAAGAGGGGGCATGTACATGAATACAAGCGCAATACTATATTCAGTGCATTAGCGCCCATAAAATAGTTTTGTGCGACTTAAGCGCAACATTTTGCGCGGTGAAATTACCACCCAGGAAAGGCAGTCTTAAATCTGGGCAAACCAGCTTTGCCCGACTTTGGCGCTGTGGCCAGATTTGCGCGACTTTGCACGGGTTTCTGCTAAACCCTAACCAGGCAACAGTAAACAGAAAGGTACCAGACATGGAAGAAACATGCACATGGGTGGCACTCCTGATGATACCATCATCTGCCACCTGTCCCAGCCATGCCAGGTAGTTAGTGGTGACCTGGCACCCAGTGAACACTATGGCAGTGTGTCCATACACACACACCTGCAGACCACCCTTCTGTGGACACCAACAGAATCCAGCACACACTGAGGGCATGGAGGGTGTTGAGAGGAGGGTGTACAGGTGGCCAGTCTGCACCACATACTGGGTGCTGCCCCAAGGCTGGGACAATCCACACAGTGCAACTGGTCCAGTGTTGGGAATACCCCAACACAAGTGTGCCTGCATACCACAGACAGGCACACAAGTGTGCCTGTCTGTGGTATGCCCCCCCGACCACATACGTCACATCTGTACAGACACCACAGCACACACAGCCAGCCATGTATATGTCACTGTGAGTATCCCATGCCAGTGTTGCAACATCTGTGGGTCGCACAACAGCATAATAGTAATGTCCACTGTCAGTACACACCTGCAAGATGGGCCTGCCACTGTGTAAGGTGTAGCAGTCATTGATGCCCTACACACCATTGGCATTGATGTGTCCCTCACACTACAGGCCCCTGTGTTACTGTGGTGTCTGCTGTGCACTGTAGCAGGAGCTACAGTGTGACAATTGCATGCAGCACCACCACCTGTGCCTGTGCTGTGTAGTCCACTGGGGCACAATATTCTATGCAGTTCTGTACAAATGTAGCCTGCAGCTACCACCATGCACTTCTAGACTTACCTACAGGTGGAGCTATGTGCAGACCCAGCCAGCCCCTGTACTGCCAGACTGACCTACAGGTGGAGCTGTGGACCCTTCAATAATGCTGGGCAAACTGCATGCAAATCAGGACATAATGAGATGCTAATCTGGATATTTGCCCAGAGACTGCCTGAGTAGGCTCATTTGCATGTCACTTTTGAATATAGCAAATTTTGCCCGGGCAAACATTGCGCAATTATAACGTCTTCTCGCGCGCATAACGTTTCGAAACATGGTACATTTCAGCAGAATTTCACATGCACTGGTGCTTGCAGTTTTTACTGAATCCACTCCTTTGCTAGCACACACATTGGCAACATGGTTCATGATTACCTTCCCTCACGTCGCTGTGCACTGGATGCTTCATTGTAGTTGCACTCCTGGTTGCTATATTCAGAGCTGTCTTATTTCCTGGGCTATTTTGCTGCACTTCCAGCTCAGTTTGCCGGTTTCCTTAGCATCATATTCAGCAGGTTTAGCACTGGGACTATCCTTGAAATATAGTGGGCTATTGGTTCCAGGCTAATTTTGCGTGCCGGGCAGTGCTACTTTAGCCCCAGGGCAAAGTTTTGAATATCAGGCCCCTAATAGCCTAAGTGACAGACAGGGATGGATTTAAGCAGCTGTTTCTCAAGGCCTTCATTCTGCAGTTAAATTCCATTACTGGAATGCTGTGTCACTCGATCCTAATAAAGCAAGACAGAGAGAGGAGTGTAAAGAAATATTCTGAGTTAGAATACAACATAGCCTTACTGTAAATTTGATGGTGCCATAAATATAATTTTACATTTCTTTACATTTTATGCCTTTTAATAATTCTGCTTGATTTCTTAGTATTCTAACTACTACTGTATGTTTTCCTAATAACTATATACATATACAATGTATGAACAAAAGTACATATGACAAAAAATAAGCAGTTAATATATGTTCAGTAGTATGCAGAAACAAAGGTTAGCGGGGGCTGTTTATGAAGTTTGTAAGGAAGAAAATTCCTATCTTAATTTAACATCTCTATTAAGCACAACCATAGAGGCACCTTGTTAACATTCCTCACAGCAGCTGCTGTTCATAGAACTCTCCTGGATATGATCAGAGGCTGATCCTTTCTTCAGAGAGCAGGCTGCAGGCAATCCTACAGATGGTATGATACATCATGGGCGCATACAATGCATGCTGGGTCTAATAACCTCCTCAATGTTCATAATGCCCTGGCATGGTTGCACATAAAAATGACTCAGTGAATGCTCAGTACACAGCGGTCATAAGCATCACACCCTCAGACCTACCCCATTTAGGTGACCAAGCCACTGGTTCAAGTCACTCACATGGTGGGAAGTGGAGGACAATGTCCTCCATGGCTTTCCCTTCTTCTAACAGGAGCCTCAGATGACTCTCACTATGGATACCTCACTGCTGGAGTGGGGAGTTCATTGTCTGGGTCTTGAAACAAAAGGTGTCTGGGACCCATCAGAGACTTATCTTCACATTAAGGTGTTGGAGATGCAAGCTGTCTTGTATGGCCTGTGGGCTCTTGTGGACCTAGTCAGCCACAAAACAGTCTTCCCCAGACATACAAATCTGTCATGTACCTCATCAACAAGCATGGAGAAGCACACTTTGACCTTCTCTGAAGGGAGGCAAAGAAGTGTGGGAATGCCACTTGGAGCAGGGATCCATTTCCAAGCAATTAATCTGCCAGGAGTCAATAACACACTGGCAGGCGAACTCAACCAAATAGAGGCCGATCATCACAAATGGTCTCTAGGTTCACATATCGAGAGATCGCTGTTTGACAAGTGAGTTGCCCCATATGTGGACCTTTTATGTCCCCATTCAACACCACACTTCCTGGATTTTGCTTCCAGAAATCCAGGACATGGCTTTTTCTGTCAGGATGCATTCAGGCTGCAAAGGTAAAATCTGTTTCTGTATGCATCCCACCAGTCCCTCTGGTGCAGAGGGTATTGCTCAAACCGGAGGTACATGGGGGCAGGATGATACTGGTCACCTCCTGTTGGCCTCAACAGATATGGTTTCCTTTGTTGTACAGACTGTCAGTCAGAAAACTGAGGATTCTTCCACTCAGGACAGAGTTGCTAATTCAGAGTCATCTGGCCCATCCCAGCCTGTGCAGGTGCAAGGTTTGGCTGTTTGTAAACCTTCCACTAGGAAAACGTACACAGCCAAGTGGAAAAGATTTTCCATCTGGTGTTTCAAAACCCACATGGACCCCTTTGGGTGCCCCCCTGACGAGGTTCTCAAGTACTTGCTGGACTTTTCTGATGCTGTCCTACAGTATTCCACAGTACAGGTCCACCAGTGTGCTGTATTTGCATACCATGAGCCTGTCAATACTCTCTACCTGGCACAACTGCCACTGTTTAAAAGGTTCCTTAAGGGCATTTTGCAAACAAAGCTACCTGCCAGGAAGCAGGTGGCTGCCTAGGATATCAACCTTGTGTTAAACATGCTGACTTGCAAACCCTTCAAACCCTTTGTGAATGGTGAGCTGAAGTTTTTAATATGGAAGGCAGCATTTCTAGTGCTCATCTCCTCTTTTCGCAGAGTGTCTGAAATCCATGCCCTAGTCATAGATCTTTCGTATACTGTTTTCCATTAGGACAAGGTATTGCTCTGCACACACCCCAGGTTTCTACCAAAAGTTGTTTTGGAGTTCATTTTAGCCACCCACTAGTGATGCCTACATGTTTTGCCAACTTCCAGAATGAAGGAGAGCACTCTCTCTATTCTCTGAATTTTAAAAGGGTTCTTACATTTAACCTAGACCAGGGTTTCTCAAATGGTGAGGCCAGCCTCCCAGGGGAGGCTCCAATCTGTTCAAGGGGAGGCTCAAGCAAGCCTTAAAATGTACTATATTTTAATGCCAAGTTTCGGATGCTTCATGTGAAAGGATGCAGCAAAGTGAAAGCGAATAATGGCATGCAAATTTATGTACAAAACGGTTACCAGGAAAGACACGCTCAACAAACACTTGTTTGCTGGTATGACATGGAGAAAATACAATTCTTGGAAACTGTGCAAAACAAAATTCAAAATAATGCAAATGAATAGGAACAAGGTAACAACTGACCCATTATCCTAGCTGCAGAAAAGCACAAATACAAAGGCTAAGCAGAGAGAGACTAGGAGCAAGAGCAGGAGGGAGCAAAATGGTCCCCGAGAAGGTGTTTAAGAGCAGGGTAAAACTGACAAAGAAAGCAATCTGACTCATGGAGGTATTGCAACGAGGGATAAATACAGTCTACAAGTCAGAAGTGTGGAGCAAGTAGGCTGGGCTGGGAGGTGGTTATAGAGAGGGAGAATAAGTTCAATAAAATGAGAATAAACAACTGCTCACATGCACTTTATTGTGTTCTTCCTGTAATGTACAAAGTATGATAGTTGTTCTAACTATGGAGCCCCAAATGACTTCATATTGGGGGCTCAAGATCTTTCCAAGGCTTGGGGAGGCTCACTATGAGAAAGTGTGAGAACTCCTGACCTAGACAGAACTGGGGCTTCAGGCAATCCAAAACAGTTCTGTCTCCTTCGATCCCAATCAGAAGGGACAGCCTGTTACAATCAAATGATTTTCTGCCTGGATTGTAAGCTTACTGCGCCACTGCTATGCCATGGTTCAGGTCAAGCTATAGGGCCAGGTATGTGCACACTCCACCACAGTGGTTGCCACATCACTGGCAGACATTTGCTCTGTGTCTATCAGTGATATTTGCAGAGCTGACACTTAGAGCACAGTGCACACTTTCGTTAAGCACTGTGCCCTAGATGTCCATGCAAGGCAACATGCCACATTTGACAGGACAATCCTGAATGGATTACTGAATGGATTATTATCTTGACTTAGCCCTTGGCTTCTACCACCCTAGTGCTGGGGATTTTGTTTGAGCTTGGTACTCTGACCCACTAGTGGGAATCAGTGGTGAAGATTGATTCCTGGAAGCTATTAAAATTACGTACTCACAGTAATTCTTGATCTTCTAGAAATATCTTCACCATTGATTCACATGCATGCTCCACCATCCCGGGCTCACCCAAGTATGTTTTATTAGTCTTCACCCTTGTTCTTGGTTTGAGCTGTGAAGATACTGCGTTACTGGTCTGTTGAACCTTCTTATATGGGTCACCAGGGCTGTCCCAGGCCCTTTGGTTAAGTGCTTAAGTACTCATTAGGTTATACTGCATCTCCTCTGTAAAAAGGTACTTAGGTGGTTGAGGGCCAGTGCCAAGGTAGGCCTGTGCTGTGGCTCACTCTCGCGGCACCATGCATGTAGCAATTGCCTTGGCACCAGCTCTCCTGAAATATTCTGCTCTCACAGGGTCTTAGCACCTCCAACTGAGACCCACTAATCTGAATCAATGGTGGAAATATTCCTAGAAGATCAAAATTATGGCGAATACATAATTTTCATTTTCTGCAAGGTCATGGACACCCTTATGTCATGCAGGACGTTTTGACCTTCAGCATACCATAGGACCTGTAACTTTTGCTGCTATACAAAAGAACAGTGTTTCAAGACCACAAAGCCAAAATCCCACAGATTTTAGATTTACTGCAGTCAAGAGTGGACAAAGGCTTAGCCCTGAGAGCTTAGCTCTAGGGGCTGTGCTGGGACCTTTGGCTGGTTTTCCCTAGGTACTCACTCCAACCTCCTTCATGTACTTTGAGTGGTTAGCCATTCTAGACCTTCATATTACTCTCTGGTGCCCAAGTGGAACCTGAATGTGATTCTTTTGGCTCTCTGCAAGCTGCCTTTTAAGTCTTTATCCTCCCTTTCCTGAGAATATCCTCTCCTACAATATTTGATTCTTGATATCTGTCTGCTCTGCCAGACATATCCATGAGTTTCAGGCTCTCTCCTGCAAGGAACTGTATTTCATTATGCATGCAGACAAGCTAATTTTATGGACAGTTCCTTTTATCTTCCAAAGGTCCCCACTGCTTTTCATGTATACTGAAAGGTATGCCTTCCTTCCTTTTGTCCACTGCTGGCTAATCAAAATGGAAAGAATTACATTTCATGAGCTTTATTGTCTTTCCATCCTACTTATTCTCCTTAGGCTGTGGCAGAAATTTACCCATTATCTGTCCATGGGGCTGCTCCGTCCCACACCCTGCATGGCATCTTCCAGTCACCCACATGGGAGGCATATGGCATGCCCCTCACAACAGGCCCCCATAGGGAAGGAGAGACCACATCTACCTTGGTTCCTGCCTAGCTGCACCGGGTGTCATTCAGCCCTGAGAGGTGAAGGACTTGGTATCATGGTGCGCAAGCTAAGGGAATTTTCTTTGAAGAGTTCCCTAGCTGAACCAATGTGCAATGATGTCAGCATACACTGGATGCGCTCACATACCCAGAATGCAGACATCTGCCACTGAATCTGAAGATGATACTAGCTATTTTCAACTACTGTGATGTAGTCTACAGTGCTGCACCCAAGTCTTCCCTATCCAGACTGGACACCCTCTTTAACTCATTCTGTCGTTTCGCCCCTAGACTCCCCCCACCCATCACTGTGATCTTTACCATTCTCTGGCCTCCCTCACTTGAAAGCCGTCATCACTTTCATTGCACCAGATTTGTGTCCAAATTTTGGGTTGAACTCCTCCCCATGTTACCTCTCTCCCTCTACTTCCCGCCCCTCTCTCCGTTCTTTGACTCCCATCTACTGGTGGTCCCCCACCAGTCTACGTCAGTTGGTCATTTGGCATTCTCTCATCATTTCCTACTCTTTTCACCCAATTTCTACCTATTCCTTAATACCTCCTTATTTTTATCATTTAGGTATGAGCTCTTACTCAGCGAGACTATATGGGATTGTTGTCTCCTCATTTCAGTAAAGCTTGTACATTATGTACCTTTGCATATTAATTATGTTGACGGTATGTATAGGTATATTATTTGACACCTTCACAATGTTTTTCTTTTTTTTTTTGCACCGTTGTCCACTGTAATTGTAATCTTATGAAGTGTACTGTATTGTATTTATGCCCAGGACCACCTTGAAAATGAGCTTGCCCAATGGTGTTTATGTCTGGTTAAATAAAGTGATTGATTGATTTCCCTAAGTTATGGAATGCACTTCCCCATCAGATTCGACTCTCATCCTCCCCTTACTCCATCTCTACTGCACTGCATTACTTCTTCTCTGTAAACTGTACCTGTGTTTAATTCACTGTCTCCCCCCCTTTTTATCCTATTCCATTCTTATCCCTTCCTCCTTCATAATGTTATGCCTACTCCTCCTTCCCCATTCCCACGTCTACCTCCTCTTCTAGCTCTTTATCTGCCATCCTCTGTGTATTTTATTATGTACTTTCACACTTGCCTAATCTCTCACAAAGAGTCTCCGCATTTCTGCTCTGTTTGGATCCCTTGCATTATTATAATACTTTTTAATTCTGCATGTGAACTATGTAATCTGATGTGTAATATGTGTAAAATGACTGACTCTGTAAAATGTATGTTGCTGTTAGCGTTGGATCTACTCTCCCTCTCCCCACTCCCCAGGTCGCACCGTGAGGGCGAGCAACTTGTTCAGTGTGCCTTTCCTGGTGAAACATTTAAATAATAATAAAACCAATCCCTTCATGAACATCAGTCCTCCAGCATACCTATCCTTAGCTGTCACTAGGGGTCAGAATGTTGCTGGGTAATGTAATCCACTCTCCCCAGAGGAAGGGGAGAGCAGTCCAGAAGATGCTCTTCCTGGCCGACCATCTGATGCCCCCAAGTTCAGTCCCAGTCCCGGGTCTTTGGCGCTGCCAGCAGCAGCACTACCACTGTGCCAGCAGGCCAGAGGAATTATATAAGCTTGACCTTCACAGAGCAGTCAATACCTATCTCAGGAGAGCTTTGAAATTATTTTGTTTAGATGATTTTTTTTTTGTGGGGGTTTTTGTGAGCAACAAAAAAGAGTAAAAAAGCATCCAGGGCTACCTTGGCAAGGTGTGTTACCTCTTGTATAACAAAACCTTATGAAGCAGCAAAATGGAAGCCGTCAGCATTGATCAGAGCACATTGTACCAGGGCTGTGGGAAGGCTCCTGGGACACAGAGTATAAACATCTGATCGGAACTGTACAAGGTGGCCATTGCTCCTCCATCCACACCTTCATCACATATTTTGCTTGATGTACAGTGTTCGGTTGGTGCAGCATTTAGGAGCAAAAGTGCTGCTGGCAGTTATAAAAAGGCAATCAAAATTTCCCTTTGGAGACATGCATACTTTATATCGGCCAATATACTTTCCCTTCTGATACTGAATGGGTGCTGCTTCTTAGAACCCAGATTGTAAGTAAAAGTGATTCCCATTGACAATGTGGAGTAGCACAGAAAGAAGAATCTCAGAACCATACCATCATTTATTTTTCTAGTGCAACAAGAGTTTATGAGTGATGTTATACAATCTGCATCATTTCAGCCATGCGTTGTTGCCCCAGAGATGGAATTTGGAATGTTTCAAATTCAAATTCTGCTCTGTTATAGTGCTCTCTCAGCCTTTTTAACAGCAGATTTATTTCTCCACTAAAGAGTACAGATGTCCTGGAATGAAAGGGA
The DNA here is from genome assembly GCA_016271365.2 of Neoceratodus forsteri. Lineage (NCBI taxonomy): Eukaryota > Metazoa > Chordata > Ceratodontiformes > Ceratodontidae > Neoceratodus > Neoceratodus forsteri. The sequence goes on along the minus strand of CM057453.1, from coordinate 1,333,854,319 downwards.
TCAGGACTGACCAGTGCAAGACCAAACAGTGCCCTCCCTAGAGGACATAAAAAGAATGTAGCAGTTTTTCCATGCCATGCAGGCTATGTAGAATCCTGCTTCCATCCCACTCACTGTGCCTGAGCAAGGGCTGGGGAGACAAGGAGGAAGAGGAAGAACTGAGAGAGTCTGAGGTGTTCCCTAAACAGGAATTTGGTTCCCCACTCTGAGTAAATATGGATTTTACTTCATATTAATTGTTTATAATACTAAATGGCTACAACTTTGAACCTCAAATCCACAAAAACAGAGGTGGGTGTTGAGAAGACAGAATTTGAGATTTTGAGATGAGCTTCCTCCAAAACAGTGTTAATTTCGGTACATAAGTTGCTCAAAAAGGCCACTGCCAAGGGGTCAACCACACCTCACACAACACTGGCTATTGATAAGAAAGTGGAGAAAAGGTATTAGATGGACAGATAATGTTCAGACTACCTCTACACCCATCCTATTCATGAGGGGGTAGTACAGTCATCAGCGTGCGAGAAAGCTAAGGTCCCTCTGGCATCAATCCCTCAGAGAAAGATTCCAGAAAATTGAACCACATGTCCAGAAAGCTTACACTACCTTTTTTTTTTTCAGTTGTTTAATCAGGAGTAGCACACTAAGCTGAAAGCTTTTTTACAGGAGTGACCTGGGAGCACAAGGAAGTTAAGTGACTTGCTCAGGGTCACACAGTACTGAAGTGGAAGCTGTGGGATTCAAACCCAGGTCTGGTCTGCTGGATGTGTAGATTTGCAGCTTAGAGCCTTAAACCACTGCGCTATACTGCCTCACCTAAACACCTACCTTAACACTACTGTTGTGATAGGCTGCTTCTTTAAGCTAAACTTCCCATTACCAGAAGACCAAAGGCAGTCCCGTAACTGTGTGATAGTTTGCCAGCACAGAAGCAGGTTGATCAAGTAGAAACAGTAAAACATGGCCCTGGAGCTACCAGAGCATTTCCTGATGGCCGTATATGTAAATGACACAGCATCTAATGCACTGGCTAATGCAGTTGCTGTCGGGTTTGCACAGCTGAGAGCAACCAATCTGACAAAGGATACACAGGGCAAATCTGTGAATTTCCCCTTTAAGGGTCCTTCCTATTTGGTGATTAGACTGAGGCCTACATGAAGAAACTTAGTAAACAGAAGTCGTAGAAAAACAGAAAATGACAGCAGAAGGAGACCAAGGTTCCATCAAGTCTGCCTATGAGTCCCCAAGACCTACAGTATTTGTGGTCCCAGGTCCTAAGCCCTCTTATGGATATCATCCTTCCCTGTTATAATGCCCCCCAATTGAGCCCTCACTCTATCCCACTCCCGTCTGAACGTTGTCATGGACTTTGCTCCCACCATTTTTGCAGGCAGGCCATTCCATGGACCCATGACTCTCTCCGTGAAGAAATGCTTTTGCAATTCTCTCCTAAAGTTCCCTCCACACAGCTTCCATTCAAGTCCCCTGGTAGTTGAGCCGGTGATCCTGTTGAAGAGTTCAGTGTAGGGCACCGTATTTATGCCCCTCATGACCTTGAAGGCCTCAATCATATCCCCTCGCTCCCTCCTTATTTGGAGCGAGCACATATTTAGCAATTTCAGGTGTTCCTCATATGAGAGACCCTGTAGACCCTGAATCATCTTGTTTGCCCTTCTCTGTACAGCCTCCAACCTATCCCTATCCTTCTTAAGGTGTGGACTCCAAAACTGGACAAGTTACTCCAGGTGGGGCCTCACCAGGGATATGTAGAGTGGGAAGATCACCTCCTTGCTCCTGCTATCGATTCCTCCTCCTATACATCCCAACATTTTACTTGCCTTGCTATAAGCCTTGTTGCATTGGCTTGGCTGTTTCAGGGTGTTGCATATGATGACCCCCAGATCCCTTTCCTCCAGGACCATACTGAGTTTTACTCCATTAACTCATTACCTCCTGGGCAGCCATTTTGTGTCAAGTAAACAATGGATAGTTCAAACTTCATATGGAGCTATTGGAGGTAATGATTAAGACAGTATTCTATCTTAGGATTTCCTTTTCCCAAGTGCATCACCTTGCCTTTCTTGCATTAAATCTGAGTTGCCAAATATTTGACCATTTTTCCAGGCTGTGAAGGTCATTCTGTAGATACCTAATCCCTTCTACGCTGTCAACCCTCCCTCCAAGTTTAGTGTCATCTGCAAAGAGGGTGAGTTTGTCCTGTATTCCCTTGCCAATATCGCTAATGAACATATTAAAGAGGTTGGGCCCAGTACTGATCCCTGAGGAACTCCACTTGTAACCTCTCCTTCACTGGATCCCACTCCGTTGATTACCAGTCTCTGACATCTATCCTTGAGTCAATTTCCTACTCATTTGACTATGTTCTTAGCTATACCTAGGTCCTCTAACTTCTTTAGCAGCCTATTATGTGGTACCAAACCAAGGCCTTGCTGAAATCGAAATAGAGAGGTCCACTGGATAATCCTTGTCAAGCTTTTGGTCACCCAATCAAACAAGGTAATGAGGCTTGTCTGGCATGACCTTCCCACCACAAACCCATGCTGTTTGCTGTCTTGAAGGCCATTCTTATTCAGATATTCCAGTAGGTCCTGCTTGATTAGGGCATCCAAAAGTTTCCCCAAGATGGATGTGAAGCTTGCCGGTCTATAATTGCCCACCTCCTCCATGCTTTCTCCCCTGTGTAGTGGTACCACATCTGCCAATCTCCAGTCTCCTGGCACGACTCCCATCTGTAGTGATTGACTAAACATACATGCCAAGGGGCCTGCAAGTTCATCAGCAAGCTCCTTTAGCACCCTTGGGTGCATCCCATCAGGTCCTGATGCCTTATCTACTATGAGGTGCACTTGTGCCTCTCTGGCTCTGCCTTTGGTAATTTCCAGTGATGCCATTTGAAGGATAAGAACATAAGAAAGTGCGGCTGAAGGGGATCGTATGATCCATCTAGTCTGCCCATGTAGCTACCCCCAGTCTTTGTTCCTTCCTAAGTTTCTGCAGTGACTATCCCATACTAGCTTTAACTCTCTCACTGTCTTTGCTGCCAGGACCTCAGGGGGAGTCTGTTCCAAGGCTCCACCACCCTTTCAGTGAAGAAAAACTTCCTGATGTTGTTTTTGAATCTACCTCCCTGTAGGCGCATGCTGTGTCCTCTTGTTCGTGTAGATGAGCTTTCTCTGAAAAGGTCCTGAGTTTGTACAGAGTTAATTCCTTTGAGGTGTTTGAATGTCTCAATCATATCCCCCCTGTCTCTCCCCCTTTCCAGTGAGTACATCTTGAGATGGTTGAGTTTTGACTTGTAGGGTTCTTGATGAAGTCCGTGAATCATCTTTGTAGCTCTCCTCTGAACATTCTCCAGATGATCTCTGTCTTTCTTGAGGTGTGGTCCCCAGAACTGAATTTAATACTCTATGTGCGGCCTCACCAAGGACTTGTACAGTGGGATTATCCCCTCGCTTTGTCTACTCATGATAACCCTACCTATGCATCCAAGGAAGCTGTTAACTTTCTGTGCCGCCTTTTTGCATTGCCTGGTTGTCTTTAAATCATCAGATATGAGTACTCCTAGATCCCTCTCAACCTTAGTTTCTGTCTGTTGTTCCCCTCCTAGGGTATATTTCCTGCCCAGGTTCTTTTCCCCCAGGTGCATAACTTTACGCTTCTTGGTATTGAATTTCAACTGCCATTGTTTTGACCATTCCCCCAGCTTTCTTTAGATCAGAGTCCATTTCTGTGGCCACTCTTGCGTGTTTACTGTGTTGCAGAGCTTAGTGTAGATCTGCAAATAGGCATACCTTTCCTCAATCCATAAGCAATGTATCTGATAGATATGTTAAATAGAATTTGCCCCAGTACCGATCCCTGGGGGACTCCGCTGGTTATCCACCTTGCTCTGACAGGTGCGTTTACCATGACCCTCTGGGTTTCTCCTGGGAACCAGTTCCTAACCCAGCTGACTATTTTGTACCCCACTCCAGTGTGTTAACTTGTTTATTAGTCTCCTGTGTTGAGCAGTCGAGGCATCTACTGAAATCCAGATACACTGTCTACTGCTCCACCCTGGTCCACCGTTCTGGTCACCCAATCAAAGAAATCAATCATGTTTGCCTGGCATGACCTCCCTGCTGAGAAGCCATGCTGCTTTGGGTTCAGTTTTCCATTTGATTCCATATATTGCACTATTCTTTCCTTCAGTAATGTTTCCATGATTTTCCCCACCACTGAGGTGAGGCTGACTGGATGGTAGTTACCAGCATCTTCCCTGCTTCCACTTTTGTGCAGGGGTCCCTCTGTGGCTTTTTTCCAGTCATCTCGGACTCTGCCACTCTCCAGGGACTTATTGAAGAGGACTGCTAATGGGGAGGCAAGTTCCTCTACGAGATCTTCCCTTGTCAATCTTCACCATTCATTACTGCTTGGGTGTAAGCTGGGCGCACCCAACAGAGCTTTTTTTTTAGGTTGGCTCTAGCGGCACCGCCTCGAGGCGGCGCGTTGCGTCATCTGGAGGGGTGCTGACCACCGGACTCCTCCATCTCAGTTCTGTTTCTCCCACCATCGAGGCTGCACCTGCTCGCGGTTAGCGAAAGTATCGTACATAAAAACTTTCTTGACTCCTCGTTGTCGTCTCAGTCTGCATTCAACGCCATACTCGGTAAGACCGTTCTTTTATTGTTTTCTCTGGCGTCCAGTGTTTTCCTACTGTTTTTCTTAATTGTTCAGCATTATGTCGGTTCTGGAGCAAAGCGTTATTAGGCGGGCGCGCTATCGTCGGTGCTCCTGTGGCGGCATTTTCCGTCTCGGACCCGGCATGATGTATGTCTCCGTTGCCTGGGGACCCCAACCGCGACATGGGCCGCGTCGCGGCAGCTTGTTTCTCCATGGACCGTCGTGTCCTCGAAGTCCGGCGGCGTTCAAGCTCGGCAGGCCCGCCCGACTTTCAGAGACGGCGTCGCTCAGGATTCCAGGTAAGGTCTGGGCCCCTTCCCGGGTCCCCTCCCGGTCCCTACTCTGATCGCGGAGGAGGAACTTCCTCCTCTTCTCTTGCAGAGAGCTTCTTCCAGCGGTGTCGGGGGCGTCATGGTCCTCCTGGGGCGCGGCGGTGACTACCGCCTCGGCAGTCACCTCCTCGGAGATGCAGGCTCCCCAGTGTCAAGGCCCATGATTTTTGGGCGGACACGATGGACCCTCGGCCCGCCTTCTGGCGCCATTCCGGATCCGGTGCCGTTTGCAGTGCTGGTGATCGAGGCGCAGCGCATAGCGGCACCGCTGTGCCCCGGTGCGTTCGCGGCACTGTGGGCCCGGTTTCTTCTTCCTGCGGCGCCGGGTCGGGTTCCGACACTGGGAGCGGCGCCGTGGGCCTCGCTGGTGCCGCGGGAGGGGTAGGGCTGGGTCTGGCTGTCGCGGGTGTGCGGGGGTCGTCCGGCGCTGCCTCTGGCACTGGCGCCGTTTGCGGTGCCGTTGCCCCGGGGACCCCCGGAGTTGCCAGTATCGAGGTCCTGCTGGTCTCGTCTTCTTCGGAGGCCGATGACTTGGATGTGGACCCATCCTGGCACCCTCACTCCTTGGAGTCGGGGTCTCCGGTGGCCGCAGCGGTGCCAGGCGGCACGGGCCCCTCCACTGTCCCCCTCCCGTCCTCCACAGGGCTCTCTGGCTAGGGGTGGCCCTGAGTCCCAGAGGGTGATGTGGTGGGGACTGAGAAGGCTCCCCTCCCGGGGACGGTGACAGCAGCCCTCCCGGGTGCTGTTGCTCCCTCTGAAGGCTTGAGGCAGCTGCAGTCGAGGAGGAGGGCTCTCAGTCGAGGGTTGAGGGCAGGGGGTGGGGCCCGGTCTCTCGGCCACCTCTGGTGGGGTGGCTGGAGCCGTGGCGCTGAACCCGTCCTTCCCTCCTGGGCTCTAGGGTGCCCTCTGGTGGCGTTGCTGTGGACTGCCCTTCTGGAACCATGCAGTCCCGGGTTCGTCACAGGGGAGGTTCTCCCCCTGGGCTCTTCCAGGCATCGCTTCCTCAGGGTTCCGTCTTGCGGCCTGGTTTGCTGTCCGGGATCCCGCCAGCTCGGGCTCCGTTCCCAGGATTTCAGAGTCCTGGCAGAGGTCATTTGCCTCTTCGTAGGTGCCCTTCTCCTATATCTCTGCCTCCCCCCCGCTTCCGGGCCATATGGAGTCTTATGGGTCCGTTATCCTGGGAGCAGTTCAGGGGTTCTGCAGCGGCCTTCCCCTCATATGTTAGATGTATGCATGGCGGGTCTTCGACTCTCCCACGCGCGTAGGAATCCTCTGGGCATTCGAGCTCTCCATCATCCTCGTCTCCCTCCTCTGAGGAGAGGAACCTGCTCACCTTTCTTCCGGCGCTGATTTCACTGAATATCAGCGATTCCTTCGAGGATGGTGAGGACCTTGGATCTCTTATGTAAGGAGAGACAATACCGAGCAGAGGCGCGTGAATTCCTTGGAGAATTCAGTGCCCAGCATTGGTGGTACCTTCCTGGCTATCCCCTTCCAGGGCGTCTATCCGTTCCTGGCAGTCGCCAGCCGCCCTTTCTGCAGCCCGGCTGACTGCTGTCATAGGTATTGTGCCCTCGAATCCCTGGTCGCTTCCCAACCCGCCCTCAGGCTTGGTGTACCTAGAGACTCCTTCCGGGCGCCGCTGCCTGGCGCACGACCGCCCACCGGATCCGGATTCTCTACAGTTCGACCGGTGGGGGCGAAGAGTGTTCTCTTCTTCTCGTGCGGTGGCTTGTATCGCATCTCATCAGGCTCACCACGCTGCCTATAATCGGCATCTGTGGTCGATGCTCTCTCAGCTCCTAGCATCAATGCCTGATATGGAGCAAACCAGACAAGCTGTTGCCCTCTCCGCTATAGGCCTGGAGCTGGCAAGACACCAAGCAAGGGCATCTTCTGACGCCAATGAGGTGGCTTCCAGGCTAGGGGACAGCGATCTGCATTAGGCAGGCGGCATGCCCGTCTATCCAGGTTGTCACCCCTGGCCCGGCGTAGGGTGATGCGCTCTGCTTTCCGGGGGACCCGTCTCTTTTCCTCCAGAGCTAGGAGACTTTTGGAGGGGCTTCCTCCATCTCCCCGTCCTCGGGAGGCACCTCCTAGCTCTTCTCCCACATAGGCTTTTCTCTGTACTAGCCAGGGCTTCCCCTTCTGTTTCTCACCAACAGGAGGCTGGGGTCTTGTTCCCTCAGGGTTCTACCCTTCCCTCTTCTAAGGGGAGGGGCTTGATACTCACCAAGCAGTAATGAATGGTGAAGATTGACAGGGAAGATATGAAAAGTGCAGTACCTACCGTAATTCTTGATCTTCTCTTGTATCTTCACCATTCATCTATATCCCACCTTCCCCTCAGTGGCCTCCTTCTGTGGCGTCTCCCCCTCCCGTCTCGTTCCTCTCACTTCTTGGCCTTTATGCCAAAAAAAAACCACATTTTTCCATTTTCCCATTCTTATTGAATGGATCCCAGGGATTACTTTACTCTAGATTCATTGGCATTTGCTTGAGAAGTGCTGGGTGCGTGAGGGGATGCGACTCTTGCACTGCCGTGTTGACAGGCGAGGCACTTCTAGGGACTCTGTGTAATACTGTCTGTGCAGTTAGTATAGTCCCAAGAAACAACTGCTAATTAATTACTAAACCCTGGAACCCCTCTTTCTTTTTCTCAAGGTGAAGAGGAGCAATGCAGGTTACAAAATTTTCCTTAATTCTGAGGGAACTCTTTCGGACTGCTCTATAGTGCAGTCCTTGCCTTCTCAGGTCATGTTGCCTCACAGCCTGGTGGCCATGCTCTGCCTCGACACCTTTGCTAGGATCCTTGGCAGGCATTACTGCAAGAAAAGCCCTTACAGCTGCTGGCTAGCCTTGTCAGCTTCAAGTCTCTATCTGCCTTGACATAGCAAGTCCGATTGGGTCCCTCTATATTTTCTTACAAACTGCCTTGAGAAGGCTCAGTTTTCTTCCTGTACTCTTCTAGGTAGCTCTTATCAGCTGCTTGAAACTTAGTTCTCTTCCTAGATGGGCTCTTCCAGAACAGGTTCTGCTCAATCAGTCCAGGGCCTCAACTAGGATGAAGAGACTTGGCATGTTGAGGTCCAGAGGCTCTGCCCTCCTTGGTCTGTCTAGCGGGTTGGTGAACCTTCTCTTCAGCTCTACCAGCAGAGATTCTTGCCCCTCATTAATTCGAGCCTTAAGCCTCTCAACCAACAATGCTCGGTGGGCACTATGCCTCCTCAACATGCCACTCTTTCTTTCTCTGCTTCCTTCATTCCTTTCTTTCTCCTTCCTTTTTCTCTCTGTTCCTCCCTAAGCCCCCGGAAAGGAGGCCCTCACGATCCTTAGGGCAGAATTCTCTCTCCTCTGTCTATTCTCCATCGGCTTATTCCTTTTTCAGTTTATTTCCTTCCTTTGCTATCCCTTGGCTAGCTTGCCTCGCTTTCTCTTTTCTCACTTTATTTTGCCTCTCCAGTAGCAGAACTGAGATGGAGGAGAGTCCGTGGCTGCTAACGGCCGCCCTCACGCATGGCGTGTCGTCGCCTCGGTAGCGCCCGTTAGAATCAACTCTAAAAAAAAAGCTCCCGTGGTGGTGCGCGCCTCGTACACCCAAGCAGTAATGAATGGTGAAGATACAAGAAATCAAAATTACGGTGAGTACGTATTTTCATTTCTTCCAGTATTCTTGTGTGAATACTGTCAGGTCCCATTGCTTTGTTGGTTTTTTTTTTCAGTTCTTTTAGGACCCTTTCTTTTGTGAAGAGATTTGTGTCAAGCTTCATTGGTGTGGTGACCTTCATTTCCTAGTACCCGCCCACTACCCTGTTCCTCTTGTGTGAAGACTGGCAAATATTCGTTCAGAACCTCTGCCTTTTCTTTGTCAGTCTCCACGTTCTGCCCTCTGTTTCTCAACCAAACAATACCCCATTTGCTTTTCTTTTCTTCTGTATATATCTGTAAAGATCTGTCCCCTTTTAACCCATAAGCAATTCTTTCTTCTCTTTGCACTTTGGCTATCCTAATCACCTTCCCTACTTCCTTGAGCCTTGCCTTGTATTCCTCCATCGCTGTCCCTCTTTGTCTGTTAGTACTTTTGAAATCTTTTGTTTCACCTTTATACTGAAAGCAGCCTCCTTAGAAAACCAAAGAGAGTTTTTCCACTTCTTAGTTATACTGATCTGTTCAGTATATTCTGCTGTGATGAGTTATTGGGTCCTTTGGCCTTCAGCTTTCCTCCATGTCCCCCCTACTGCAACATCTTTGAGGTGGTTTTAATGCACATTTTCATTTTGACATAGCCTTTCTAAGTTCAGGATCTTCAGTTTTAGTGACTGTGTCCTCTGTACTTTTGACTGTGAGTCAGACTGACCTATGGTTGCTTGACCCCAGATTGATTCCTACCTAATGTCTGTGATCCTGGTACTGTTTGATAGTACAAGGTCCAAGATTATGTTTTATGGTGAGTGACCCACCAACTGTTTTAGTCCTGCCCTTTTAGAGCTGTGAGAATTCTCTACTCCTATCCGATGAAGCTGTGTAGGAGGACAAATCTATACCAGGCAGATTGAAGTCTCCATGAGCATCAAGTCACCTTTATCGGCCATCGTTAGGATGGTTTCCAGTAACTCTTCGTCTCTATCTGTTGAGGCGGGGTCTGTAGATCACACCCACTCAGATGGGGACTTTCCCCATCCTGAAGAATGATCCAGAGGGCATCAGTCTCAGTGTTTGCCATCTATACCTCTGTGGCCTTGATTCCTTCCCTTACATAGATAGCCACCACCACCTCTTTTCCTTCCTTTGGTCTCTCAGTACAGAGTGTATCCTGGGAAAGCAACATCCCAAGTATGGTTTTCGGTGAACCAATATCTGTTACAGCTACCCAGTCAAGGTTAACCTTTGCCATTATGGCAGTGAGGTCTGGTATCTTATTTACTATGCTACGGGCACTGAGACAGAGTGCCCGCCAGCTATGGTTGTCTCTGTTTGCTGTGTCTTTCCATCTATTATGCCGTTTTTGCTTCTTGAGTGGTTTGGCTTGGGTTGCACTTGTTATGTACTGGTCGGTGCCTGTTGTCTTGTGACCTGTTGCAGAACTAGCAGGTGGTGGGGGAAGGGCAACTGCCACTCCATTTGCCGTAATGGGTGCTAGTGCCCTTCCACTAGTTTAAATGACTGATAAATACTTCAGACTTTTGACCGAGTGCGGGTCCCCTTCTTTGAGGTAGGCCATTAAACCTGAAAGTCTCACTCCAGAAATTTCCCCAGTCTCCCATGAGTGAGTGGCCCTTTTCAACTTTTTTTTTGTGTGTTATCTGTTTATCTCCCCTGTGCCTCCATCTGCCACTCCTTTGGGCCAATTGCCAAGGACGCTCTCCCACGCGGCTCCGATGCCGATCCCCGACCCCCACATTGCAGCCGCCTCAGGGTAACCCAACGTAACCCTTCATCGGGTGGGTCCTCCTCTTCCAAGGAGGAAGGGCCTGGTGGCCATCGACGTTGGCCCTGGGTGCTGCTGAGGTCAGTTCGGCTTCTCGGGTTCTGAGGGGAACTGGTCCAGGCAGCCATCATCCGGTAGATTGGAGGTGCCTTTTCTATTTTCCTCCTCAATTCCCGTGTGTCACATCTGCATTGACCCGGTCTCCACCAGGGGCCACTACAGGCGATGCCTCTCCCTAACCCACCGCGCAGAGGAGAGCAGTCCTCTGGATGCTCGATCCTTCTCTTTTCCTGCCGACCCTCCAGTGCCGAGTCCGCTCCCAAACCCAGATCGCCATTGTGGTTTGAGGTAAGGCACCAGTGCCTCAACCCTCTGCGCCACTAGGCTGGCAACTTTTCAACTTTTAAAAATTTGAAGCACCTGTATTTGTGTGTCATTAGAAACAAGGTAATCATAGAGTTGTTTAACAAAAATGTATTTATGATATCCTTAGATTCATCCACAGTGTATCTGTTGTATACTTAGATATTGTAAAAACAGCTTTTATAGCTAATTTTTGTAATTAATGACTCAGATCATTAAAGAGGCTGCCACTCGCAATTTTAACAGATTTCTTTCATTAAGGTTACCTGTTGAATGTACACGATAGTTGCATAATGTGGATGTATTAGGGTGGTGTTACCACTTGTTTCTGATGACCAACAGCCCAGCACTGTGCTAAGATATTAAATTTTTTCATGACAGGCATGTCATGGGATTAGGAACTTTAAAAACACATTATAATTCCATATCTTGGTTCAGGAATGAAAATAGAAATGAGTATCTTGATATTTTGTGCCAAAAAATAATTAGGACAAAAACTATATGGTGACTAAGAAATACTGCTGCTCTAACACAAAATGAATAGGCATCTTCCTCCTCCTCTTAGAAACATAGAAATTGTTGGCAGATAAGGACTGCTAGGCCCATCCAGTCTGCCCGTAGGCCCCATACATTGTATGTGACCACTAACCCTATGTGATCAATGGCTTTTCATCACTCCCTCCCCTCTCAAGCTTCCCTTGTGCCTGTCCCAGGCGTGCTTGAGAAAGGCCTTGTGGAAAGGGAGGTATGGGAATGGCCTTCTACAACATACTCTATGTGCACTATGAATATCCTACCTAGAATGGCACAGGAAGAGGTAGGAAGAAAGGCAGAAGTCTACCACAGCTCCTCCAGCTCCTGCAAAGTCCAAACCTTGACAATTTTGTTCATGTTGCCATACAACAAAACAGCAAAACAGTGTGTCCCAGAACAAATTTCCTGTTGACAACTCTGCAGATGAGTTCATGGAGGTCAAACTGCATCTGAGTTAACCCTGAGTTCCAAGCAGCTTTTTGCAACCATTTCAACTATATATTTGCAAACCAGAGAATCCAGTTTGACACAAAGATTCACATATAACCACAGATATGCAAAGGGGAAGAAAAGATAGAAACAACAAGAAACAGCAAGTGAAGGCAGAGAGATAGTGGGCGGGGGAGGAATTGTGAGACCATCAGAGTGATCAGTTCCTAGGTCTCACAAGAAAATTTGATTGCACAATCAGACAAACAAGAGGCAAAAAAGGAAAGGATAGAACAGATCCTTGCTTTTAACTGTTTCTGCATGAACAAATGGGACAGGGTCTTTTTTAATCCTGTCACACTAATGTACTGGTGGGTTGTCTCCTGTTTCCCTCACTCCCCTACCCCTGAGCCCCTGGTTCCCTCCCTAGGGACTATGAGTCCCTTTGTCCTGTCCCAGCTGTATTTAATCCCATCAGGGGTATCTGCCTCCATCTCTTCCACCAGCAGTCTGTTACATGTCTCCACTACACTCTCCATGAAATAAAATTTCCTCATGTTCCCCCTGAACTTGCCTCCCCATCAACCTTCAGTCATGCACTTTTTGACTGTGTCCCTATTTTTCACAAACAGGTCCTCTCTATTCTCCCTTTTATACCCCTCAGAAACATGTATGTTTCTGTCATAAACCCCCTGTCATGGTTGGCCTCCAGCAAGTGCATATTTTGGGCCACCGGCCATTCCTCATAGGATCTGCCTTGCTTGCCTTGGATAATCTTGTTGACCCTTCTCTGCACAGACTCCAGTCTGTCTATGTCCTTTCTGAGATGAAGACTCCAAAGCTGAGCACAGTACTCTGAATGAGGCCTCTGTATAGGGACAGTACCACTTTACTTTTCCTACTTACCCCTCCCTGTGCTGTATACCCAAGCATCCTTTACTCCTTACTACTTTGTTACATTGACTTGTTTGCTTGAGAAAGTCACTGATGATGATGCCCAGATCCCACTCTTCTATCATGGTGGTCAGCCTAATCTCTCCCATCCAGGATACCATGCCTAAGTTCTGTTTCCATATGTGCATTTCTTGGTATTGAATTTCAGCTGCCAGATTATAGACAAACTCTCCAGCTTTTCTAGGTCTGTCTGTCTGGAGCTCCTTCACTCCTTCCTTGTGGTTTTCCTTGCTGCATAGCTTTGCATTATCAGCAAAGAGATACACCTTGCCCTGGATACCTTCCACTATGTCACTAAAAATATATTGACCAGAACAGGTCCCAGGACTGATCCTTGCTGCACCCTGCTTATGACCTCCCTGACTTGCAGCTGGGCCCCATTCACTACCACCCTCTGATTCTCTCCTAGCCAATTTCTGAGCCACCTGACCAAACCCTGCTTCACTCCCAAGTCCTCCAACTTTTTCACCAACCTCCTGTGTGGTACTGAATTGAAGGCCTTGCTGAAGTTGAAGTACAGCAAATCAACCACCTGTCATCTGTCTATTGCAGTGGTGAGCCAGTCAAGAAACAGTATCAGGTTGGACTGGCATGGCCTCCCTGGTTCAGACCCATGCTACTTGATGTCCTGAAACTCACTGTGCTCTAAATTGCCTATGGTTTCCGTCTGCTTACCTATAATGGAGGTAAGACTAACAGGGCTGTAGTTGCCTCTCTGCCCTCACTTGTAGAGTGGCACTACACTGATAGACCTCCAATGCACTGGCACCACTCTAGACTTCAGCTAGTCATCAAATAACTCAGTCAAGAGTACTGCCAATTCTGTAGCAAATTCCCCAAGTGCCTGTGAGTGCAGGCCATCCATGCCTGGTGCCTTATTTACCCTGAGGGCTTCCAATCCCTTCCTCATCCATTTGGCCATTTATTTATTTAAAAATTGGTAACCAGGAAAGGCACACTGAGCCAAGGCTCATTTCCAGGTGAGACCCATTATCTCTACCCTGCCCATTTACTGTACCCCTCATGTGACTACCTTGACACTGCTCTCCATTACAGGTTCATTGTCCTCTACCTAAATACTGAGCAGAAGTAATGGTTCAGTACATTTGCCTCCTGCTCAGTGTCTTCAACTACCCTCTTCCTCTGCTAGACTGATGACCACCTTATTTTCTTTCTCCCAAAGGTACAGTACCTTAAGAAATTATTTTCCCCCACCTTTCGCCCTCTCAGTAGTTCACAGTTCCTTGTCTGCCTTTGCCCTCCTAACTGCCACCCTTGCCTCTTTGTGTCTGGCCTGCTTTTCTTGTCATTCATCCTCCCTCTTTTCTTGTTGTATCTTGTGGAGACCCATTCTTTTTGCCCTCACAGCTTTCCTCACTACACTTGAAAACCAGAGCGGCCTTTTGTGCTTCTTGCTTCTGGCGATCTACCTTGCACAAGAGTTGATTGCCTCCAGAAGTGCCCCTTTGAACCTACCCCACTTTTCTTCTATGCCTACAATCCAGGACACACCCATCAATCTCTGTGTAACCAGCTCACACAACTTGCAAAAAAGTACTCACCTAAGTTCCAGAACCACTGTCCTTGATGGGGGACCAGTGTTTCCTACTGCCATTTTGAATGACATAATAGAAGAAGACTCAGAATTTATATAGTGCTTTTTCATATACATTGTATCCCAAATGACTTTACAAGCAATGCTAGACTGGTAGTGAAGTGACTGAACATGTAGTGGCAGCCATATTGTACATCAACACCCACACACAGCCTTGGACATTTGCATGAAACGGTTTTATGGGAAGGGGAATATTGGCCAGGACACTGGGAAAGTCCTTTAACTATTATCATGACTGTGTAGAACATGAGCTGACTATACAATGTGAATATGACAAAGCACGTTTCAGAAAAAAATATGGAAATCTCGAGGGAAGAATGAGCCAGGCCTCCAGTGATGGACTACTGGATACGGCCTTTTCTATCATTGTTTAGTTTATTTTCTTTTGCTTTTATATAATGTTACATTGATTGATTAACAGCTCTTTGTGTTTGTATTCTGTGATGATTGTATGTTATCCTTTTTGTTTCTAATCCAAATAAAGATTCCCCCTACTCCTTGTAAAAAGTGCCGTGGGTTGTTTTACTTCCACCTGGACACCCACCAGGACAGAACCAGGATGGGTAGAAGGGACCTTGGTTTAACATCTCATCCGAAGGACGGCACACCCCAACAGTACAGCACCCCCAATACTGCACTCAGGTGCCAGCATTTAGGTATGAGCCCAGTCCCATTGTAAGACTAGGTCCCATGACATTCTTGCCTAGAGGCGGATGTGCTAACAACTGAGCCACACTGACACCCTGCTAGTACTGTGGTCACTGGACCCCAAAGGTTCCCTAATTGCTCCCACCATCACTACGACTTTCAAATTGGTGAGTACCAGGTGGAGAATGGTGTCCTGCTGTATAGGATACCTGACCAGCTGCACCAGTAAACAGTCCTGCGCTGTATCCAGCAGTGGTTGTCCCCTGGTGCTTTTTGATGCAGGGATATCTCAGTCTATGTCTAACAGGTTCAGGTTCCCCACTAGTACTGGATCACCTTTTGTTGCTCCCCTACTTCTTTCTACCCTAATTCCTTATCCCCTTCTTCTTTCTGCCCTAGTTATCTGTACACCACTTCTAGTCTAACCTTCTTCCAACAGCTTCAATCAGCTGCATCCAGACGACTCCAATCTCCCGCTCCTTTTTGATGGTCCCATCCTCTGTAGCCTTATTACCTTCCATAATATGTAGGGCTACTCCTCCCCCTTAACCTTGCCCCTGTCTCTCCTAAACAAGATGTACCCTAGAACTCCCAGATCCCAATCCTTGTTCCTGTTGACTTACATCTCCATGATGGCCACCAAGTTTAACTTAGCTTCTGCTACCATTGTCTGCATGCAGCTCACGGATCCTACTGTTCAAGCTTCTGGCATGTAGGCAGAACACCCTGCATGCACCCAACTTATTCCCTCTCTTCTTACTTAATCCCCTCTTAGTGCCATCTCCACACCTCCCAGCCATCTGTTCCCTCCTTTGCTAGTTAGTCAATTGCTGCCCCCTCCTGCTCTCTCCATCCACCCATCCCCTGCCCGCGCCACTGCTAACTTTCCCTAGTCCTTTTACTGTTTCCAGGGGATTCTCTGTCAAGTTCACCCTGCTAGCACCTCCTTCCTGGAGTTTTGAAGCATCTGCCTCCCCTCCTTTAATTTAAAAGACTGTCCACATAGACATCAAGTTTCTGCCCTAGTGTACTTGTCCCCTCTCTTGTAAGATGAAGGCCATCACCCATGAATAACCTTCTGACTGTCCCACAATTCCCCCAGTCACCCACAAATCCATATCCCTCCTCCTGCCACCATTCCTTCAGCCAGGCATTGCATGCCTCAGTTTCCACCTGCCTCACCCTGCTAACCCCTCTCTGTTCTCTAACTCACACAGGCAGCACCTCTGAAATGACCAGCATGGCTGCCTTCCACCTTTGGCTTTCTTCATAGCCATTGTAAATTGGAATTAGCAACCTCCAAACTTTGCGAGGTCGTTCATACTCATGGGTACTAGGACATGTGGTTCCTTCTCCATCCTGACTATCATCCTCCCTGTCCTGGTCTTATCCCTTATGGCTATTGCTCCAGGAAGGCATCTGAGCTCCCCTCTTGTAGTCCCATTGCTGACCACCACCCTTTCTGCACCCATCACTACAGAATCCCAGACTGTAAGAACCCCACTTGCCACCTTCTTTACTACCGTTACCCTTCTTAGTGTTTCACTCTTACCCTCAGCCCTAATGAGTGTCTCACTACCTGCCTGGTCCTTCACCGTGACTGGTTCACAGCCTTCCCCTGGAGGAATCAGGTAACAGAGCCTCCTCCAGGGGTGCAAAGCCATTTGCAGTCACTACTATGCCATGGCTGCTTTGTCTGTGGTTTTGGATTACCTGGTGCACCTATGGTCCCAAGGACTCAAATCCTCTTCCATAAAGGTGCATCTCGCAGCTGTTTCAGCTTTCAAGTTAGTAGAAAGATTAAAGTCTTTTGCCTGACAACCAGTGTTCAAAAGTTTTTTTAAGGGCCTAAAATCACATGTTTCCCCCAGTGAGGAACCCTTTTTCCTCATGGGACTTAAACCTCATTTTACCATTATGGAGCCACCTTTTGAGTGCATGGCTCTGCAGAGTTCAAATATATGACTTGGAAGGCAGTATTTCTGGTATCCATAATGTTTGCCAGAAGGATAAGTGAGACTCAGGCCCTCTTTCCAGACCTAAGTTTCATGATCTTCTAGAAGGATGAGGTAGTGCTAAGTGTAACCCCCCCTACAAATGGGGGTTCCCAGAAAGTCTTCCTTGAGCTTGCCTAAATGCTCACTGCCAGGCTGGTGTCCTGCGTTTTAGCAGTTCAAATGTGATTACCAGAGTCTACATAGCCTCTGTGTAGTGTCTCTTTAAGAGCTGCTTGATTGCAGCATAAGTAATCTGAGATGGAGCTCTGTTGAAAGATGTAACTATTTGCTGGAAACCATTTAGAATGATCATGATAATGTAGTTTGTCTAACCTGCTTTCTTTGTAGCAAGGACTGTTTTGTTTGTCTCCACTATCTTGGTCCTGGACTGCAAATTGGACCAATCAGTTCTAGTGGGACCTAAAATGTAGCTGGACTACAGGAGCTGTCTGAATTCAAAATCTATAGGAACTGTGTTTTGAGTTTTTGCACCTTTTTTGCAACTGAAGGGGGAGCTCTTGCTTTGACTGACAGCCAAATCAGCCAACCAAATCTTTTGGATCTTGGGGAAGTCCCAGGCTGCTTGCAGTTTTCAGTTTAGTTCTGAGCTGGGAAATAAAAGGAGAGGAGCTGAGGTGATTCTGAAGTGATTCTGAGCGCAATCCTGAGTGGATTTCCATGGGAAAACTCTAAAAAAGGCTAAGTTTTTTGGCCTGCATGCCGGTGTGCTGCTCCTGAGAGGGAGAGAAGAGAATCATTTTGGACTAAATCCAAGTTTGTGTGACTAAAGTAAGCTACTGAAGTAGGCCAGGCTCAACCTGAAGAAGACTGAATATTTTTGCTGAATGCAATCGGCCTGTCAGGAGTTCCAGCTACCCCTAAGCTCCCGGGGTGTGCAGAGACTTTGCGATTGTGCCCGGGGCGCTTTGCCTGGTACAGTAGAATTCCGTACATGTAAATGTGCTATGAGCTGCTAGTGGGTTGTGAGTTAGTTCCCCACTGTGTGAACTGTGTTTTGCTTGCTGGGCGGTATCCAGCCAACGGATTGCTTCGAACTTGTCTCCATGCGGTCTGGCTTTGCAGACTGGCCCAGCCAGACTACCCACTGCACAGAGAAGCCATCGACGAGAGACCTGCCTGGGGATCAGCCCCTAGCTCCATGCTTGAACAGGAGCAGCGCCTCTGTGACTTGTGTAGGCCTGCTTCTCCTGGCATTCAGATCAACCACCTGCAGTCTCTATTTTTCGTCCAGCCTGTGTCCAGTCATGGGTATTGTGGTAAATACCAGGGTAGCTCCTACAACAACAGCTTAATCTGAGTGTGTCATCTGATTGTCTTGTTGTTGTCATCCTTCTGAACTGAGCCCTCTGGCTCTGGATTACAAATATTGTGTACTGTGCATGTTGTGTTTTCCATCACAGGGCCCCAACCAGCAACCCAGGCAACTGTCCTGGCTAGCCCATCTCTTCTCTACCTGGGTACCCAGAGGTGGACTGTGTGGGGGACTCAAAGCGCATGCATAACTGCTTGATTGATATAACCTTTAAGCTAATTAACCTGATTTTGCCCTTCCTTGTTCAAGTTCCTAGAATAAATCAGATCTAACTTTTCTGCATGTAATCTAACTGTGGTTCCAGTTTGTGCTCAAAGTACTGTACTGTTGCTATTTGCTGTGCTAACCTTGTTTTACAGGTCCCCAGGGTGGAGCCAGAGAACCAACCCTGGTGGTAAGTGCAAACAGTGTGGGTACTTGTCTGGTGTACCAGGGGTATTGTGAAAGTGATTATTGTACAGTGTTTAGGCCACTAGAGGGAAAAGAGGGGCGTTACAGTGTCCCAGAGGGCTGTGCCCAGGTTAGCTTGACCACTACCAACCCTGACCTCCGGGTGGAGGCACCTGTTTCTAACTCAGGCCCCTTAACGGCTACTAGCCAAGCAGGCAGGGGTAGTAGCCCTTGGGAGCGCCACCTAGGGGTTGACATCTTGGAGGCTCACCGCTGGGATTTTTGTCTCTAGGGGCAAACTACTAATTATTGTCAAAATATAATGGCTACCCAAACAGAAGTGGCTATACACCAGTTGTTGGGGTGGTGTACTGGGCAGAGATAGACCCCAAAATGCTATACTTATCCTGGATATTCCCCTGGGTACCAATAAGGACACTGTAGAGGAAGTACTTTCCAAGGTTGAATATTTACAAAACCCTGTGGTGGTGGGTCGACAGGCTAATCTGCTCGCACAAAGTTTCATGGCGTTAGTAGAGTGTAAGGACCCAGTAGACAGTTCCAAAGTGCCATAGACTATCACCTCCGAAGAAGCCCTCACTGCCTGGAGAGTGATAACTGAAGACAGTAAAGACCCCGGGGAGAATGAGCCCCCCCCCCCAACTATCTGAGACTTTTGAGGAGAAATTTGCTAAGTTGTTGCTGGAGGAAGGGAAAACTGTGGAGGACTTAAAGAAGCTATTCCTGCCACCTGGGGGTGTTCCTCCCCCAACACCCCTCCGCTCCAGCACCCGATATTGCCCCTCCTTCTGTGCCCGTGCCAATGCTGGCTCCTATGTCTGTACCTGCCATTAGTCACGACTCTTACCGAAGGTTGAGAATCTTCTACGGCACCCTCCCCACCCCCCCAAGGGGAGGATGATTGGGAGACCTGGATAGATTGTATTGCCACTTTGGTACCTGAATGGCAATGTGCAGAGGCTGAGAAACGGAAGAGGATCATAGAAAGTTTGAGGGGTCCCACCTTAGAGGCCATTAAATTTCTGAGCTCCACAAACCCTGATGCATCTGCCCAGAAGTACCTATCTGCACTCGAAGGCAATTTTGGGAGCACTGAGTCAGGGGAGAACTTGATGTGGAAATTTCGAGGTACAAAACAATGGCCAGCGAAAGTTTGTCTGCATATGTTACTCATCTGGAAAAAGCACTGCAAAAAGCTTACCGAAAAGGTGGGGTAGCCGCCAGTGACTTAAACCATGTGAGGTTGGGGCACATACTGCAACATGCAAAACATTCTGAATTGCAGCTTCTTCAATTAAGGCTCCCAGATAGAAGGGGTAACCCACCGAACTATTGTGACTTGTAAAAGAACTCTGGGAGGTTGAAAATGAAGAGGGGGATTGTAATTCTAGGGTGAGTGCAGCCCAAGTGATCACAGCATCGGAAGGCCCTTCCAAAGTGGGGACCAATGAGGGTGTGCCACCATGGGATGAACTGCTGAGGGAGTTCAGGGAAACAAAAAACAGTCGCTTTATGAAGACCGCTCCTGCAAGTACAGGCACCGACCCTTATCCAACTGCATCTGCTATAGGGGTGGGGACGTCCACCCAGGCACCTCCTGCTGACAGCAGCTTAAAACTCGATGCCTTGACTATGGAAGTAAGAGAATTGACGAGATGTCTCCAAATGTTCACCACACAGCAGACAGAGATGGCACCAAGGTTTTCAGTTGGTAGCTCCTGGGTGGAGGCACCTGTTTCAGAACTCAGACCCCTTAACCTGCTACTAGCTAAGCAGGCAGGGGTAGTAGCCCTTGGTATAGTGCCACCTAGGGGTTACATAAGACCAAGTAAAATTTCTCCCAAGAGTGGTCTCAGTTCCAGTGAACCAGTTTGTGACCCTGCTTGTGTACTTCCCTAAGCCTCACAGATGTGTAGGTGAGGAGAAGTTGTTAAGAGGGCTCTGAGCTGTTATCTAGATGGAATCAAAGAGTTCAGGACTAATAGTTCTCAGCTGTTTGTCATTTATGGTGAGGTATGTAAAGGCAAGTCAGCAGCCAAGAAGACTATCTCTTGTTGGATAGTCTCATGAATAGAGTTCTGTTATGAGAAAGCTGGCAAGGAGCCACCTAAAGGCCTGAGGGCACATCCCACTAGAGCTACATTTGCAGCTGTGGTAACATTGAGGGATGTGCCCACCCTAGAAGTCTGCAAAGCAGCTACCTGGCCCACAGTATACACCTTTACATCCCATAACTGCCTGGACATCTAGTCCAGAAGGGATGACCAGTTTAAGAGGTTAGTAATTCATAAAATTTTTCCTAAATAGATTCTGCCTCCCAAGGTACTGCTTGGAGTCTGCAGATTGTGTGACATCACAAGTTAACTCTTGTTATTAGAAGAAAAACTATTTATTGTAGTAATGATTTTTTTTCTTGAGAGTTTATTTATTTAGTTTTTGTTGACTGGGAAAGGAGAGCTAGGCAATTATGCCTATATTCAGCCTCATTCTGGGGGGAGAGGGGATACAGATGGAAACTAACTGAAATTAAATCAGATTGAGCTGTTGGTGGTTGTGATGAAAATCTCCTCACCAGGGAATTCAAGTTCACTGCCACCACTGGGTTTTTTACCAACAGGAACCAGGAACCCTGTTTCTTACTTGATCCTTTGCACAATGTCGGGAAGGGGGGTCAACGCAATAACTGTGGGTAGAGTGCTCCTTCAGAGACAGACTGCAAACAGAGTCCAGGAGAAATAATCAAATTACCTTAATAAATAAGCAGGCAATCACTTGTTCTATCAAAAATAGTCTTTAATAGAGGATTGCAAGTATTTACAACAGGATGTATGTACAGTCAGATAAAAAGATTATAGTTTACTAGAAATTAAAATAAATGAAGTTAAACCAGTTAGCAGATAGAAGAATTTGGACTATTCTCAATCTACAACCTATTAATTTACCTGCTGCTATCTGAAGAAACACTATCTCCTAAGTTGTATTTCTCTCCAGATTCTCTAGCTGCAGGGCCCTTGGTTTTAAGATGTTATTGAGTCCAAAGAGAGCCAGCTGACCCTCAGCTAGCTGATTTATTCTTTTTGGCTGTGGGAGGTAGTTTCGCCCATTTGAGTGACAGTTTACCGGTGCTCTCCCTCCCCAAATGAGTGTGTGTATGGAGGGATGACATCATACAAGCCAGCTGACTTCTACACACATTCAGAAATTCTCAGTCCAGTCTTATAATTTTGTTTTTCAGGATGTTGAAGTTGTGCAACCGCATGCCTCTGCCTTCCAGGCTGACTGAGGCATTCATAATGGCACTCTCCCATCGGCCTTGCAGGATCTGTAGCTACAGATTCCCACGAGGACATTTTTTTGCTGAGCTGGCTAATTATTTCCCATGAGGTCTTCTTGGGTGCATGACATTGGAAGTCATGTTTTGTGCCCATTTTTGCTAATAACTCAACTTACAACACAAGCATGACTATATTTACAAAGGAGATTAACAAAAAAGAAATTAATAGATCACTCTGGTCACATGCCCATCACAGTAGTATTATCTTTTTAGTGAATTAAAACCTGGTTTAGTGGTGATTCATACAAGATGTTGCCTACTTCCCCATCTAGAACCTTAGTAAAAGTGTCCTTCAGAATAAATCAAGTTTTTTTAATTGCTTGAAAACTTTAGTTTTGCATGCTATGCAGGCTGTACAACTTCAATGTATGTGTTTTTTCTGCATTCTTATTTATATTCATATTAAGTAGGAATACTTAGTATAGGGTAAATTGGTGGTCATTGATCTTCCTGGACTGCAGTCTCCACCACTCATTCACACTAATGGGATAGTGCCGGAGGCGCTAGGACCAAGCGGGAGCAAAAAATGTTCAGAAGGGTAGGTGCCGACACAGGACCACGCATGCGCGGCACCGCGAGACTAGCTCACGCCTGTGTAGGCTATCTCGGCGTTGATCTTCCAATCGCCTCAGTTCCTTTTCTCCCACCATTGAGTGCACTTGGATGTCGACGTCGCTCGTCTACTGGAGTCAAAGTTTTCATCTATACGACAGCAGCATTAAGTCATTCAGTATTCATTTAAATTAACATTTTAGTATTATTTTCTTATTTTAAGAAGAAGAAAAAGAAGATTATGAAGAAGAAGAAGGAAAAGAAATTCTCACCCGCCATCAACAGAGTCAACCTTAGATGGTAGCGGTGATGAGGAGGACTTTGTTTGAAAGTTGTTATGGCAGAGGGGCTGTGTCCGGTCAGCTGCCCTTCGCGAAGGGGGGGGTCTGACCATGGGCAGTCCTGTGCTTGAGGGAAGGACAGTTCACCGAAGCACAAATCTGGTGGTTCCGGTGATCTGGCTCCACTTGACCTCGGGCTATTCTTCCTCCTTGGGGGAAGAAGAATCGGTACCGCTTGAGGTCGCCCTCTGATACGTCTGCGTGGGGATTGTTGGTGGTGAGGGGCGGTAGGCCTGAACCGACTTTGATGGGTTCCCTTGGCCCCACTCCTAACAGCCACGTTCTTCGACACTGGATCTATCTCTGTCTTCGATGGAGTTCCGGTGAGCAGTTTCACCTTTGGGCTGCTTCTTTGGAGCAGGGGGTTTGACTTCTGTCCAGTTTTCCTGGCCAGTGTTCCCGGTTCTGGGGCCTTGGGCCTCAAAGGCACTGGACTGGGGCTGGGTCGATTGGGTCAGGATGTGCACAGTGCCATCTCTGGTGCCTTTGCCATTGCGTCGACCCCTCGTGCCTAGCCCCCTCCCCTTTTTTACATGCAGGGGCCTGCATGGGTATCACTTTTCCTTCTTCCCTTTTTCCTCAGGATCTTTGGGTGCTGCTGGCATTGCCATTGGCGCCACCGTGTGGTGCCGCTGGGCCATGCAGTGCTGTGGATGATGCCGTTGGTGCCGTGCAGCACCACTGGTGTCATGCAGCACCGTGGATGCTTCCGTTGTTGCCGTCAGTGTCACTGGTGCCGAGCGGTACCGTGGATGGCTCCATTGGTGCCGCTGGTGCTGTCAATGCCATGTGGACCCATGGACAGCACCGTTGGTACCATCAGTACTGCTGGTGCTGCGCGGTGCCGTGGGTGGCGCTGTCGGTGTTGCGCAGCACTGTGGATGGTGCTGCTGGTATCATTCGTGCCGTGTGGCGTCATTGGTGCCATCAGTGTCACATGGCACTGTGGACAGGGCCATTGGTGCTGCACAATGCTGCAGGCACCGGACGGTTCTGCGGGCAGTACCACAGGTATACGGTGTCACAGATGGTGCCAGAGATAATGCCAGTACCACAGGTGGTGCCGGTTAGTGCTGTCCGGCACAACAGGTGGCGGAGTTTTTCCTTTCCACGGACCTCTTCTTCCGCGGAATGAGGTCCTGCTCTGTGGAATATTTCCACAGATCCTAGTGGGTGGAGGTCCACATGGGATCCTGTGTCATTCTGGTGGTTTTCCGCTGGTGGGACTGCACTGTTCTGCCAGCAGAATTCCGCATTCCGCTTAGCACTTGGTCGGCTCCTTAAGTGGCATCGAGCTCCTCAACCACTTTCCTGGTGGCAGAGTCTCTAGTGATTCTGGCCTAGATCTCCTTTTGGAGGTTCTTCTGGGATAGAAGTGCATTCTGGATGAGTCTGTCCCTGTCCTACTTGTCGGTGATACAGTGGATGACTCATTTTAGAAACTGGAGGGTAAGCCTTCTCTGTCAGCAGAGTCTGTGATGGAAGTTCTTCTTTTCAGTTTTTCCTCAGGGATATTGGGTCCACCATAACATTTCGGACTTCTTCCATGGACCAAACACTTCTGTATCTGGACTCTTTTTAGTCGACAGTACAATTACACCCTGTGGAACACACTAATTCAATGGTCGGGAGCCTTCCGGACTCTTCCGCTCCTTTGAGAGGGATATATAGGCCCCACCGTGATACTGCCTCTTCAGTGGCTTCATCGGCAACAGGTGATTAACATCTCCACAGCTGTGATTATTGGTTTGGTTCCGTTTAAGTTATGGATGCTCAGGCTCCCCCTGCCCCTCAGATGGACAACATTTTCGTCTTTCTTGTATCAAACAGTCCTTTCAAGGTAGAAGCCTGAGAGCCTTGTCAGGCTCTAACTAATTGTTAAAATATATATATATATATATATATATATATATATATAAGGGGATACATGATGGGCACAGTGTGATATGGAAAATATTTTCACTCTTCTAGAGTGACCTCTGAATACTCATGAGTGGCGAAGCCACGGTGACTTTCTGAGTCACTGTACAGGACTGAACATATTTCCCATATCACACCAGTGCACATCATGTATCTATTCTCTAATGGAGGCCTCATTGTTGCAAAATGTACAGTTTGTGGGCTTTTTATGCGATTGTAAGCTTTGTGCGACTTTTATGTGGGTTTTAGATTTAGCTTAGAGGTTTCGGGGTGTAATAAACGGGGTATTTATTTTAACTCTGCTGATGTCATCAGGATTTATTTCACTGCAGTGAAAATAACTTGTTTTATCTCACTGGAATATGTCTCACCCCATTGTATAAATATATATATATATATATATATATATAATATATATATCCTCACAGCAGAAGGACTAGTCCAAAACTACCTGATACCATCCTTCTGGATCTGGCCCAAGTTCCTCCTCAGTTGCCTGAGGCAGTCATCTCTAGACTACAGTGGAGAGCTCCTGACGACTTCTGCTTCTAGGAGAAGTCCAACCCAGTGGAGATATGGGTCATCACTTTTCCCCGAGGGAGATTTTCTTTTAATTAGAGATGTTCCCTAGACCTAGGCAGCAGCCCAGTCTGTTGGTTTTGTTTCTTCAGACTCTCTTTTCTTGATCAGAGCCTCAGAACAACAGCAATGACTCCACAGTGAGTCGGAACACAGGTTCCTACTCCTTGCTTGCTCCAAGTTAACAGACGGCATGCTCCCTTTCTCGACTGTAAAGGTCAAGTAGGTCCTTGTTGAGCAATGGGTTCTCGGTATTCATACCTTTGCTTCCTGCATATTGGTTCTATGCCAGTCATTCCAGACTGGACTCTTCGGAAGCAATTGCTCAGCTCTCCTCTCCCTTCCCAGGAAGAGTTTTTCCATTTTGGGAGAGGTGTTAGTTTCACCTTCACAGCAGCTCCTTCTCTTACGAGCTCCCCTAGTTTCCTCCAGGTCAAAGGAGACCCTCTGACACAAAGTTACCCACTTCGAGCAAGTGATGAATCTGTGTTTGTTTTTCATTAGCAAGCAATCTAGAACTTTTTTCCTACTCCCTTTCAGGAAGGCTGGAGTGAGTGGTGACTCACCACGTTGAGTCACTTCAGTCGTTATGTGGTCACTTTCAAGAATGGGTCAGCCTGAACTTGGTCCTTTATTTGTCCCATCTCGGCACAGATCTGCCCTGTCTTGCTTCAGAAATCCAGACCCTGGATTTTCCTGTCAGAATGCTTCTCCGCAGTGGGCATGTCCTCCTGTACACTTTCCCTCTCTTCCCTTAGTTCAAAGACTGCTACTAGAGTTGTAGGCAAACAGGGGCATAATGATTCCTCTTGGAATAAGAAGTGGGTAGGCTCTGGTTCTTCCAGACTACCACAAGAGGCTTCTAAGTCGTGCTTTGACCTTCCATCAAGAAGGCTTCAGTGACTAAGTGGAAACATTTTTCCATTGATGGGCTAACCCCCACCTGGCCCTCCTATTGCTCACCAAGTAAGGGGTTCAAGTGCCTCTTGGACCTATTGTTCACAGGTCAGCCATACTTGGTAGTGGGAGTATACATCTGCGCTTCTTGGTCTACCTTGATCCAGTAGACTTTACCTCCGGCTCCTTCAGTTAGCAAAACTTTTTTACCTCACCTCCAGAAGGAAGGGAGTGCTCCCTTCACTCTTTGATTGTTTCAACGGCTCTGTGACTTTCTTCACAGAACAAAGAACCACATTTCAACATTTTTTGTGTAGCGTCAGCTTGCCTCAAGTTGGATCGCCTCTTTGCCCTGAGATGTTTTAGGCTAGTTTAGTAGCATGTCTTTGACACTCTTAATTTTGGCTTAGACCAAATTGAGAGGCTGGGTTCTCACCGCTCTTCAAGAGTGGCTGCGGCCTCCTGCTGGAATTTCATTTTGTGTCCATTGCAGTCTTCTGCAGAGTGGTGAGTTGGAGCTCAAGTGCATACCTTTGTAAGCACTATGTTCTGTATCTTCTTTCCAGACAGCTCTTTTCTCAGTAGGACAGTCCTTGGACGTTCTTCTGAGTGAACTGTATCTCCTACTGCCCTACTCTGGGTGGGTTGGTTTTAGTTTGGTACTCTTCCATTAGTGTGAATGAGTGGTGGAGACTGCAGTCCAGGAAGATATGGAAATTACGTACTTACCGTAATTCTTGATCTTCTTGGACGCAGTCTCCACCACTCATTCACACGCCCACCCACCATCCCCTGGGCTCACTCATTTTGTTTCTTTGGTTTTCACGGCCTTGTGGTTCCACTGTGAAGACATTGCTCAACTGACCTTTCTTACAAGGGTCATCCAGACCTTTCAGGCCCAGAAGGTTAGGATAAGTTATTCAAACAACATGAAATCTTGCTGTATTCTGATGTATTCTGACATATGCAGTTAGCCCCAGCACTTGAACTGCTCCCAGAGAGGAAAGAGTTAACTCTATGCAGGAAGCATAGAACGTTGAGCTCAAGCTTGGTTTCAAACCTCTGTCTGCAGCACTTCAAAGTGTAACCATCAGATTCTTTACTCCGCCTAACTGAACAGTCGCTCTGGAGATTGCTCCTTCGCTACAGTCGGTTCGGTTTAGAATCCATCAGTTTACCGATTTTGTTTTTTTCGGCTTCAGATCCCTGTCTGCGGTACAGTAAGTGTTGTAGGTAGTGGACTATAGGGTAGATTTGCTGTATTTTATTGTATTTTAGTGTGGAAATTGTAAAAAACCTGTCGATCAGTCCAGTTAGGAACCAATTGTGTTAGGGTTTTTATTTATTTTCTTTTTGTAGTGTAAGGTACCGGTTCCTATTGGTTTCAAAAATACACGATTTTACACGTTTTTTTCCACGACCTGTAACACAGTTGGGAACTGATAGTGGGGTCTTACCTGGCTAAATAGCTGTAAAGGGTAAGTTGTAGCCTGGCCATGTCTGAGAAACCCAAGAAAAAAAATGGTCCCACTGGGTTTCAACACTGTGGTGAGTGTGGGGATGCCTTTGCTAAGGCAGACCCTCACACCATTTGTGTTTATTGTCTGGGGTTTGACCACCTCAATTCAGACTGCCAAATTTGCAAAATTTCGAAGGCCACCCTGCAAAAGAGGTTGGGTAGGCTCAGGGAAAAGGAGGCAGAGAAGTCCGCTAATCCGGATGGCCAGCCTGGTTCGGTTCCTGCCGAACCTGAGGGAGTGCCCACTGACCTGGGTGATACTCCTTCGGGCAAAAGGAGATTCGACCCTGAGGGGTCGGTTCCATAGAAGCATAAGAGGAAATCAGACGGTTCTGATCCAGAACCGCATCATCCAACCGCAGAAGAAATACCCAGGGCGATAAGTATTGTGGAAGCACTCCGCCCGATCCGGCTTATAACCCCTATATGCCTAGGGTTGATTGTACATCTGCTGACTTTTTGAACTGTAAAATAATGCTGTTTTTGATTGGTTCCCCCAGTTCTGGATTATGTGCCGGATGAGTTTTATGAACCGGAGTGGGAGGGGGAGGAAGAAGACGACGACGATGATGATGATGATAATGGTGATGAAGGTCTGGATGAGCCCATTGAACCGGACATCTCCCCAGATAGGCCTTCTAATGTTTCCCCTCCCAGGCTTTCTGAATCCCTATCCCACTACTTGTTCTACAAGAAAGTAGCCGAGACCCTCCAGCTTCCCTTGGTTGAAGCTGCTGAGGAACAAGAGGAGCCTGATTTTGTGGAAATGATGGACATCCCAGAGTCCAAGAGGTTGTCTATTCTCCTCCATAAATCTTTTGGGAAACAGACACAGAAAGTTCTTTAAACCCCAAATTCTTTGACTCCTGTGGATAAAAGAATGGACAGGAGGTAGTCAGACCTGGTTAATCTGTGCCTTGTTAATCCATATGTCTGACTATCCGAATGAAAAACACTACATACGGATTTTTTGTTGAGCTATTGACCTCTTTATTATCACTGTCTGGTTACTACGCAGATTTGTATTACGTAACAAAATTGGCAAACACAAATGTGCATGGATTAACTAGGTATATATGCTTTCAGGCTCAGGTACAGAGTTCTTGTTCCACCAATGCAGCCATGTTGGGGTAGTGCAGGCTGCAGCCTGTGACAAGACTAACATACCTTTGGCTTCACACCCCCAGATAAAGACTGTAGGAAGGTGGATGCTATGGCCAAAAAGCAGTACTTAGCATCCTCCTTGGGACTCGGGCAGGTGAATTACATGGCCTACACAGCCAGATACCAGAAGTCTAGATGGGATACTGTTCTGGAGCTGGCTAAACAGGCCTCGCCCCAGCTAGCCAAAGAGCTGGAGGAGGTGGCTGCTGATGGGATTGAGGCATCCAAAATTCAATTTCATGCTGCTGTGGACTCAAATGATGTGGCATCACGAGTCATAGCTACATCTGTGTCTCTTAGGAGGTTTGCTTGGCTCAGATGTACTAGCCTCTCACAGGACACCCAGGCTAAGGCCATGGATTTCCCTGTGGTGGGTAATTCTCTGTTTGGGGAGCAGACAGAGAGTTACATGAAGAAAATGGATGAGTATCGGACCACCTACAGAAGTGCAGAGGCCAGGGAAAGGCAGGCAACTTCCCAGAGGCAGCAATCTAGGGGCAGGGGCAGGCCTTTTCACAGGCTTTTCTACCAGGCACAGGCCTCCTCTCCTTTTCCACAGAGGGGGCTCTTCATAGGGAGAGGCAGAAGGGGGATGAGCAGGGCTGCATCCTCCTCTCAGTCCAAGGCTTCTGCCAAGAAGACACCCTGATATGTCAGCCCAGGTTGACTCCCCAATCCCAGTAGGAGGCAGGCTGGCTTACTACTTCCAGGCTTGGAAGTCTGTTACCTCAGACAGGTGGGTCCTGGAGGTAGTAAACCAGGGACTGGATCTCAGTTTTGCAAAATTTCCAAAATTGAGGACCAAATCCTTTCCACCTGCAAACCCTTCTGAGGCCACTCCTCTAGAAGCAGAGGTGTCTTCTCTACTAACCCTCAGGGCTGTAGAGAGGGTTCCTACTTAGTACAGGGGCAAGGGTCTGTATTCCAGATACTTTCTTACCCCAAAAAAGACAGGGGAGAGGCGGCCCATCCTAGACCTAAGATACCTAACAATCACCTTTTAAAGCCAAAATTCAAAATGGTGACTCTGGGAGTAATTCTTCCCTCTCTAAGGCCAGGGGATTGGCTAGCTTCCCTGGACCTCAAGGATGCCTACTTTCACATCCCAATCAGGTGCTCCCACAGAAAGTGCCTCCGGTTCGAATTGTCTTCTGGCTATTATCAGTTCAGAGCAATGCCCTTCGGCCTAACATCAGCTCCAAGGGTGTTCACAAAATGCCTAGCAGTAGTAGTGGCCTTTCTCAGGAGACAGAATATCTCTATTTTTCCATACTTGGATGACTGGCTCATCGTGGGATAGTCTCCAGACCAAGTCAAGTCAGACCTACAAGTGAAGCAACAGTTGCTTACTTCCCTAGGGTTCCTTCTCAAT
The DNA here is from genome assembly GCA_016271365.2 of Neoceratodus forsteri. Taxonomy (NCBI): domain Eukaryota; kingdom Metazoa; phylum Chordata; order Ceratodontiformes; family Ceratodontidae; genus Neoceratodus; species Neoceratodus forsteri. Next base: position 1,333,823,914 of record CM057453.1, on the reverse strand, counting down.
CTATCAAAGTTAGTTCTCGAACCAGTACAGCTCCTTACCTTCATAGGGGTAGAGTTGGATACTGTCAAAGCAAAGGCTTTTCTTCCCTTGGTAAGGTTGAAGGCCCTTACAGATCTTGGTTCTTCTTTCCGCCTTCTGTTGTCTCGACCAGCAAGACATTTTCTTCAGCTCCTGTGCCACATGGCAGCTTCCACTGTGGTGGTACAGGGAGCCAGATTTCAAATGAGGGACATTCAGTTCCATCTGAGGTCCTTTTGGTTTCAGAAAAAAGATCTTCTAACCAAATTGATTCCAGTGACTCAGACTCTGGTCCAAGCTCTCCAATGGAGGTTGGATCAGGACAATCTCAGACAAGGAGTCCCATTCATCAAGTCAGACTCATTCAGTGGTATTAACCACAGATGCCTCTCTCCTGGGCTGGGGAGCTCACTTAGGAGCCCTCACAGCACAAGGGGTGTGGTCCCCTCAGGAGTCTCTACTTCATATCAATCTTCTGGAACTCAGGGCAGTATTTCTGGCTCTCCAAGCTTTCTCGGACTTAATAAGGAACAAGGTGGTTCAGGTCAGGACAGACAACACCCCACCATGTGATACATCAACAAGCAGGGAGGCACTTGGTCTATGGCCTTGTGCATGGAAGCCATGAAAATATGGTCTCTGACTTATGCCCTGCAGGCATCTCTAGTAGCAGTCCATCTTCCAGGGAAGGACAGTGTGCTAACAGATGCCCTGAGCAGGATCTCTCAGGACCATCATGAATGGACCCTGGACCCCTTCATATTGAAAGTAATTTTCTCCAGGTTGGGCACTCCAGAGATAGATCTCTTTGCAGCTCCAGACAATCATCAACTTCCCCTCTTCTGTTGCAGACCTCCAGTCATGGGCACAGTTCCCCTGGATGCTCTGGTTCTGGATTGCGGGGGGGGGGGGATTCCTGTATGCCTTTCCTCCTTTTCCTCTGTTATCAAGGTACTGGTCAAGATTAGGTCACAACCATGCAAGTGATCCTGATTGCACCAGACTGGGCCAGACAGCCTTGGTATCCTCTATTGATGTCCCTAACAGTCCATCTCCCCCTGTCTCTTCCCAAGAAGCACAATCTGTTAACCTCCTCTCAGGGAAGAATCTGGTACTCCAATCTTCGGTCTCTCAACCTCAAGGCTTGGCTCTTGAAGAGTTAGAGTATGCAAGTCTGCACCTGTCTCAGGGGGTTCTGGATATTCTCAAAGCCTCCCGAAAACCTGCCACCAGAAAAACTTATAATTCCAAATGGAAGAGATTCAGCATTTGGTGCTCCAATAAGGATGTCTTACCAGATACTGTTGATCTGGCTACAGTTCTGGATTACATGGTTCATCTCAATGGCCTAGGCCTCAGGACAGCCACTCTGAAAGTTCATTTAGTAGCTGTCTCTGCATTCCTGTCAGTGGGGAAGGTTTCCTCCCTGGCATCTCATCCTGTTTTCTGTAAGTTCTTTAAATCAAATCAAATCAAACTTTATTTTTATAGCGCCTTTCAAAATCAAGGTGCTGCACATAAAATCAGATATAAATATAGCTTTAAAACAAAAATTAAAACAGATTAAGCATAGTTAGGAAAGGCTAAGTTAAATAAATATGTTTTCAATTAAATTTTGAACCTGTCGACGGTCGGGCATTGTCTTAACTGACGAGGTAGAGAATTCCATAGGGTTGGAGCTGAGAAGGAAAAAGCATGGGCACCAGATGTTTTTAATCGCACCCTGGGAATCTCTAGCAATCCCTCGTCAGCGAATCGGAGAGGACGGAGGGGGCGGTAGGGTACTAAGAGGTCTTGCAGATAGCTGGGTCCCTGATCGTGTAGGGCTTTAAAGGTTAGCAAACCAACCTTAAAGGTGATCCGCCACTGAATAGGCAGCAAGGCAGTTCGCGGAGCACAGGCGTAATATGACTAGACTTGGAGGTCCCTGTCAAAAGCCTGGCTGCCGCGTTCTGCACTAGCTGCAAGTGGTGGATATCAACCCCTGGAAGCCCTAGGTAAAGGGAATTCCAGTAATTAAGGCAGGTAGTGACGAAGGCATGGACCAGTGTTGGAAGATCATCCGGAGGAACCAGGTGTTTCACCTGGGTGATATTCCTCAGATGGTAAAAAGAGGATTTAATGACAGCCCACACCTGAGATTTTAGTGTCAAACCATCATCAAAAATAACGCCAAGGTTACGCACTCGGTCTGAGGTAGTGAGCTGTATGCCATTGATCAAAAGACCTGATGCCTGTCCAGCCCTCATACCCGCCCCGGACGACCAGGGTCCACTACCAACACTTCAGTCTTATCTGGATTCCGTCTCAGCCAGCTAGTACTCATCCAAGTTCTGATCTCAGAAAGGCAGTTGTTTAGAACAGAGAGTGCGTCATTTTGTCCGGGGCAGAAAGGACATATACAGTTTGAGTATCATCGGCATAGCAGTGAAAACTCAAACTGTATCGCCTGATGATATCCCCAATGGCAGCATATACACTACAAACAACATGGGAGCCAAAATGGAGCCCAGTGGCACCCCACAGGGCAGGAAGTGAGTGCCAGAGGAATAAATTCCAGTGGCAACTCTCTGAAACCTGTCCGCGAGGATTGAGTGGAACCATTTGAGGACTGTACCAGACAGCCCACAAAGAAGCCACAGGCGCTCCAACAGCACACCATGGTCTACAGTGTCAAATGCTGCAGAGAGATCAAGAAGGACCAGAATGGTACACGCTTTTTCGATCTCTAGCCATCAGGAGGTCGTTCAATACTCGGACAAGTGCAGTCTTCGTGCTATGCTTCTTCCTAAATCCGGATTGGAGAGTATCATAGACTTTGTGAGTTGTAAGGTGATCATCCAGTTGCAGCGCAACCACCTTTTCAATAACCTTACCAAGAAATGGCAGGTTAGAGATAGGTCGGTAGTTAGCTAGACAGTCTGGGTCCATGGAGGGTTTCTTAAGGAGTGGTCGAACGAGCACCTCCTTTAGGGGTTCTGGAAAGACACCCATCTCCAAGGACCTCCAGACAATTTCAGCAAGGATCAGGCAGATAACATTAGCACATCCCAATAAAAGGGGTGTAGGGCCCGGATCCAAACTACAACTGGTTGGGCGCAATGTCTGGATGATCTTCACAATGTCTGTGAATTCTGGCTGGCAGAAATCTGACCAGATAGACCGAGTGGACGCCACTTCCCGCCAGTCACCACAATCCCTTATAGGAGAGGCCGGACTGATGCTAGACCTGATGCTGGCAACCTTTGTTTGCGAAGAATCGAGCAAACTCCTTGCATTTCAGCTGAGAAAAAGCTTCTCTGGGCTGAAGACAGATTGGATTGCACAATCTGTCAACAGTCCGGAAAAGCTGAGCTGGTCGATTCTGGACAGGACTTCTGCCTTCTTACTGGTGATTTCTGACTGATAGCCATCATAATGTTTTAAAGGTTTGGTACATACCAACCCTCCCTTTAGGGACCCTGCTCCTGCTTGGGATCTTAATGTTTGCATTGCTCAGCTTATGCAACCCCCTTTCGAGCCATTGGCTTCAGCAGAACTCAAGTATTTGACGTGGAAAACTGTGTTCATGGTAGCTGTCACTTCTGCCAGGTGTATTAGTGAATTACAAGCTCTGTCAATGGAGCCGGATTTTATCTCATTCCACAGAGATAAAGTGGTCCTTAGAACCAATAGGAGGTTCTTACCCAAAGTGGTTTCAGATTTTCATCTGAACCAGTCCATGTCTCCTCCTGTGTTCTTCACTGATCATTCTTCTTCAAGAGAAGGAAGATTACACAGTTTGGATGTTAAGAGGGCACTTAGCTACTACATTGAGCATACTAAGGCACTTAGGTTTGACTGTCCTCAATTGTTTCTCACTTATGGTGAAGTGGGAAAAGGTAAACCTGCTACTAAGAGATCTGTTGCCAGGTGGATTGTCTCTTGTATACAATTCTGCTATGAAAAGCTAGGCAAAATACCCCCCCTCAGGCCTGAGGGCTCATTCGACTAGGGGTACAGCTGCTTCTCTGGCTGCTTCCAGGGATATCCCTTTAGTAGAGATATGTAAAGCAGCCACCTGGAAAACTGTCCATACTTTTACCAAGCATTACACTCTGGATATCCAGGCTAGGAGCGATGCTCAGTTTGAAACAGCAGTACTGCAGAGCCTATTCCCAAAATAGGTTCGGTACCCCCCTCCATGGCGGTACTGCTTGGTAGTCTGCATATATCAGAATACAGCAAGACTTCATGTTGTTTGAAGAAAAAATTACTCACCTTAGTAACTGTGATTCTTCTAATGGAGTCTTGCTGTATTCTGACCTCCCTCCCTGCCTCCCCTCTCAGAACCTGTTTTTGGGAAGTGGGCTGGCAGGTACAGTGTTGCACCTCAGGGGTGTACTTGACACTCCTCCTTTCTAGAAAGGGGGAGTGGGTTATTGGTATGTTGTTTTGGTAGCTATATGTTGGTTCACTACCTGGTTATTATTTTGGGTTCTTGAGTCTTTTGGGGGAACCAAAAATTTGTTGCCTGTTGGCTATATTCTTTACAATTTCCACTTTAAGAAGTGTAGTTAGTTAGTATTAGCTCATAAGAATCTGATGGTTACACTTTGAAGTGCTGCAGACAGAGGTTTGAACCGAGCTTGAGCTCAACGTTCTGTGCTTCTTGCATGGATTTAATTCCTTTCTCTCTGGAGCAGTTTAAGTGCTGGGGCTAACTGCATATGTCAGAATACAGCAAGACTCCATTAGAAGAAACAATTACTAAGGTGAGTAATTTTTTCATGTCCACTATAAATGTTTCCAATGATTCAGAGGGTTGCATAGTGCACTCCCACAGTTGCTGTTCCAACAACCAGGGTGGATGTGCTTCTAGGAAATGATCCTTGAAAGTGGTATACAGGGGAGCAGTGTCCCCTTTCATCTGGTCTGGAAGTGCATTGAACCATGAGATGGCAGTCCCTCTCAGGAGTAAGCGCATGGCATTAGAAATTCGCAAGGGATCTGTCCGAACATTGAAGGAGATCCAGGCCTGGAACTGCTTGAGCCAGTCGATAGCATCTTCATGGGGTAGTGCTGAGAAAGGTCCTGGCTGTAAGTTGATATGGACCGCTGACCATGGGGAAATAGCTTTAATATAGGCGAGGTCATCCTGAATGGCCTGCATAGTGGGTGTTCCTTGGGCTGAGAGAGAAGACTGAATATCATGCAGGATAGTTTCAATTTTGAGACCCCATGCTGTTGAGGCAGGTGAAGGTGGAGCCCCAGAGCTTACGGTGCTTGAAACAACATCATCTTCAGACTTCATGGTCAGAGATGAGCTGCGTGTCACTGAACGGAGGTCGTAGGAATGAGTAGGAGTGGTTGTCATGTAGAGAACGAGACGTCTTGGAAGAAATAAATTACCGAGAGAAAAATATTTTTGTAGACAAGGTAGTTATTTGTAAGCAATTTTCATCAATTGACATCTTAATAAACAATTTCCACTCTGTTTTGGTGTTGTCTGTTATTTAAATAAAGTTTTATTACAAGATCAGTTATTTAGTGTACTGTCTCCTTAATTGCAAAGGTTTGCTATTGACTTGTGCTGAATACCATTCATTTGTATGGACTGAGGTATTTGATGTGTAGCTGTAACAAGAGAGCACCACGGGGGTGGGGGTAAGGTCACTGCTTTGGCACTGTAGCTTACAAAATAGAGGCTCCTTGCCACAAGGTAGCTGAGCAGAGGATGAAATGGCGATTTGCCAGACTGCAGGCCGTCTTCCCCACCTATACACACAGAAAAATGGTGGGCTTTCCCTTTGGTGAGTGCAAAAGAGCTGGGGAATGTCTGCATTTATTTGTTGCACTCCATTTTGATTTATGGAACTTTTGTTGCTTTTATTGTGTCTGTGGTCTCCCAGGACTGAGCTTTGTACAGTACTTATTTGTTCTGCCCCCCAAGGTTTTCCTCTCTCTCTCTCTCTCTCTCTCGCTGTCATTGCTTTATATTGTGTGTTGCTTGCACTTCGTATTCTCTTTCTCTGCACCCTTGATTATTTTCATGTGTGGCTGAATGGCATTTGCCAGTGGTTCATGCTGTGGTGGAGCCGTGGTTGTGGTGGCTTGTAGAGTGCTGATTTCTGAGCAGTCGGGGAGCAGCACGCTCCGAAGCAATCCTGCTGTATTTATTTGAATTATGTTTCTCTGCGCCCCTTACTGTGCGGCCTTTGTGGAAGCGGGGCCAAGCGGCAGTGAAGCCCTCTGTAATGTGTCCCCCCCACCAATGGGAAATGGCAGGAGCAGGGCTAGGCAAAATATGATCTCTCACGGTGGCTGGAGGAAGAGAAGAGGAAAGTTGTGGCAGTTTGAAAGGGCAAAGCAGTACCAAAGGAGCTACAAGGCAGGAAGGCTGAGGCAGGTGTGGTTGCTCCGCTGATTTGAGGCACGAGAAGCAGCCGTTGCAGCGGGGAGCTGCTGTTGCGAGGTAGGAGGCATGTGGCCTGGTAGGAGCAGATCACTCCTGGAGGCTGCTGGCAAGACAGGAATGGTGCAGCAAAAGTGAGGAGAAATTGGACGGCAAGCTGAGCCATATTTATTTTGTATTTATTTTAGGAATTGGTGCGATCCCTTCCAGAGCGACTTCTGCGCTCTGGGTTTGAGTGCTCTGGCATTGCAATCGTGGTAGGGAGCACAGAGTGGCAGGTTGTTGCTGTTCAGTTTCTGTGCTTTTGCTGGCTTGGAGCTCAGGTTTAAATTTTGGCACCCTTTCTGGACACTGAGTTTGTACAGGCCTGCCACAGTGTATGAGCTGGGGTAATTGCAGCATGCAGCTCCATGGGGTGTGTGGAGTCTTAAAAAATAAACTTTTATACTGTTGCTGATCAAACAGGGTCTGACATTCAAGCACGTTTATATGCAAGCACATTTGTATTCCTGAGGCAGATTGCAAGAGGATTAATTTAGCAGGATACAGTTTAGTTTGATTCTCCTCTCTGCTGCCAGGTTGATTTTTCTGAGCATGCAAACAATTCAGGCACACTTGTGAGATGACTCTGAGGTACCTAACGACACAGACAAGTGAGATGTGAGTCTGGGCAGAAGAAGGGCTGCATTCTCCACCATGTGTGGCATTTGGAAGTACCAAGGGAGGTCGACAGTGAAAATGCGAACCTCCCCCACAGTGACGGCACAGTACCGACGCAGGTATTGTGGCCGCCTGTTCAAGACATGTTTTCTGTGGGGGGCTGTGCCCCCCACACCCCCCATGCGGGGGGCTCTGCCCCCTGAACCCCCCGGACTTTAGGATTCCAACTCCAGGTCAGAGTTGGTCCGGGAGGGGGCAGAACACTTGGAAGCGAAACACGGAAAAGGACCATTACCGGATTGTCGTGAATGGTCTTTTTTTCGTGTTTCGCCATCGGGGTGTCAACCTAAAGGGGTGCACCAGTGGCATTTTGGTATTTGGTCTGCCACAGGACCCCTTACCTTCTCCAGTATTCTGCTTTCCCATCAGTTGCTTCTGCAATGGTCACCTTAGTACCGAACAAACTGAGTCGGACGCATAAAATAATAAACAATATAAGGTTTATTCAGGAACACAAGCAGGGACATCTCTTCAGTATGACTTACAGATTAGACTGCCTAGAGGGACAGGAAATTGGGGTTTCCAAAGCCCCTGCTGGCAAATTAGCATAACATGTGACCAACTCTGGCTGCAACATTGCTGTTCCTAGATTAAAGGGGTGGCAGCTAATCTTAAACCCCAAGCTTACCTGTACTCCACAAAAACATCTCTGCAAAGTTTTCTGCCTGAAACAAAGAGCAAGAGGCAAGCTAAATGTGAGCCGCTGTCTGCTCTAGCTCCTACAGCAGTATCATAGCAGTGCTGTCTTGTTAAATATGTCTCAGATATACTATAGAGATGTTCCAGTGATGATGGCACTTATCAAACTGTTCACAAAACCTTTAATTACCGAATGCAGTAAAATACAGTATTTTCAAAGTGGGTAAACAAAACATGTGTTGCCTAGTATTAATTCTTTCCTGTTCAATTGTACTTAATCCATGCAGGTGTTGCTTTTTATGCGGAACAACTAGAAAAATACCACAGCGAACACAGAGCTGCTCTTGCTATTAAGCAGAAGAGAAACTTAGGCATGTTGCTAATTGACACAATGCAGCTCAAAAACAAACTAATTCCATCACCTCTGCGTTGCTTGGAGGTAAGTTTATAAATGTCTGCTAACTAGACTTAATAAATTGTAGTGTCTGTTGGTTTATCAATACCACATACTATATATTTGATGTCTGCATAAGTAATACCTGCATCTACAGTATAAATCTGGAATGTATTAGAAAGTAACACTGCAAAATTGTCCTATAACAAGACTATTTCAGAGAGCTGTCATAGCATTTTAGGTTTGCGCTGAAAATCATCTTCCCTGATATTGACAATAATATTCTTCTCTCTCGCTTTGTCTCTCCGAAGGAAATAACTACTCATAATTCTTTTGTAAACTTAAGCAAAAAGAGAACTGTACTGTACCAGCTCCTGATCTTGAGGCTCCAAGGACTCTCTTGCTAACTACAGACCGATCTTGAACCTTCCCTTTGTGGGGAAGGTGATTGAGAAAGTAGTGGCTGTACAACTGGAGAACCACTTGACCATCCATAACATCTACAAACCTCTCCAATCCAGTTTTCGAAAGAGACACAGTACTGAGACTGCTGTGGTTCGGGTGCTCAATGATCTGATGACGAGAGATCGGAAAAGTCGTTCCATTCTGGTGCTCCTTGATCTCTCCTCAGCGTTTGACACCGTGGACCATGGGGTGCTGCTTGAGCACCTGAGGTTCATCTGTGGCCTGACTAGTACAGTCCTCAGGTGGTTTAAATCTTTCCTCACTGGCACAACCCAGAGGGTGGTGTTGGGGATTTATTCCTCCGACCCTCTCCTTCTGTCATATGGGGTCCCTCAGGGCTCAGTGCTGTCCCCCATGTTGTTCACAGTGTACATGCTGCCCCTCGGAGACATTGTAAGACAGTATGGGCTGAGGTTTCACTGTTACGCTGATGATATCCAACTCTACCTGTCTTCCCTACTGACCAGGATAGTGCACTCTCGGTGTTTAACAGCTGCCTTGCTGAAATTCAGGATGGGATGAATTCCAGCTGGCTAAAGTTGAACTCAGGAAAGACTGAGGTGACGGTTGTGGATCCTAGTCGCCAGATAGGGGGGTCGGGGTCTGGTCAGCCCATGGGGCTCTTTCTGGGGCGCTCCCAGCTTCTTACCTCTGAACGGGCATGGGACCTGGGTGAAGCTTGATGATGGACTGACTCTGCGCTCTCAGGTGTTGGCAGTCATCAAGTCATCCTTTTACCACCTGAGGAGCATCGCTAGGATCAAGCACCTTGTTCCGTCCGGTGACCTTCCTATGCTGATCCACGCCTTTGTGACCTCGTGCCTTGATTACTGCAACTCCCTTTACTTAGGGCTACCAGGGGTTGATATCCACTGCCTGCAGCTGGTGCAGAACGCTGCAGCCCAGTTTTTGATGAGGACTTCCCGGTCATGTCACATCACACCGGTGCTGCGCGAACTGCACTGGCTGCTGATTCAGTGGCAGATCACCTTCAAAGTCAGATTACTAACGTATAAAGCCCTACACGGACTTGGCCCGGACTACCTGAAAGAGCTTCTGTCCCCCTACTGCCCCAAGCAACAGCTCTGCTTGGCTGATGAGGGGTTGCTAGAGATTCCAAGGGTATCTTTAAAATCTTCAGGTGCCCGTGCATTCATGTACGTGGCCCCTGCCCTTTGGAATTCTCTACCCCATCAGTTTCAGGAGTGCATGACCCTGGAGAGTTTTAACAGGCACTTAAAACTTATTTATGGAGCCAAGCTTTTACTAATTAAGTATATTCAATAAATAGAATAATAGATAGGTTACGGTGAATTACAAGGCTGTAATTCCATCGAGAAGTTCTGGGGACATAGATAACCCTCGAGAGAGTGAAGCTTTCGAGAGGTTTCTATGTCCCAAGATTTCTCGAATGGAATTTCAGCTGAGTAATTTAGTGTAACCTATTTTTTGTAATATATGGATCTGATTCGAAAAATGTGCTGCTTTTTTAAATTCTGTGAACTGGGCTGGCCGCCTGTTGCACTGAAGATGTGCTCGCTCTCGGCCGACCACCCACAGTATTGAAGTTGTGCCCGACCCACATTTGTGATGAAAGCTTTTACTTTAATTTGGTATTTCTACCATTTACTTTCTTTGTTCATTTGGCAGGTAATCCAGTTTTCTGAGGAAATAAAAGCGAAGAAACGAACTGGCCGTAACTCGCGTTGGTCTCGTTAAGCGAGAGTAAACGTCCGCCATATTTTTGCATTTGGTTTGCCCGCCTACTCAGAAAGTCTGCCAATAGCATTGCACGTTGTTACATTGGGTACACAGACTGGAACGTGGCACCATGGCAACCGTGTTTGTGTGGCAGGGAGACTGGCGCATGCACTGTGGAGTTTCAGTGATAATACTATCGTCTGAAGCTGAAACGATAGTATTATCAGCACAAACAATAGTATTATCAGCAGTGAACGATACTATTATCACTTGAGGAAGTGTAGTATTATGGGAAAGAGAGCAGTGTATTACAGGGATTTTTTTATATGCTTTTTGGGGGTATTATTTTAACAATCCATATATTACAATATATTTTACTGTCTACTTTTATAGTACTGTTTTATGTAATCGCTTTTATTATCTTTCTGTAAAGCACTTTGGCAATTTTGAAAGGTGCTCAATCAAATAAAGATATTATTAGTATGATTATTATAAAAATTGAAATTCATAGAAACACAGAAAGTAACATCAGATAAGGGCCTAGCAGCCCATCCTGTCTACCCACCTTGCCTAATTACATTACTTAGGCTGTAGTGACCATCCCTCCCCTTTGCTGCTGCTCCTTCCCTCTAACTAAGGCTATGATCTTCCAAGCAACAGCCTTCACTGTTAATTACCACTTATGAGCCCATGACTTTTAGTGTTGCTGGGCCGACCCTGTGGAACTCGCTACCATCTGCTGTCCAGGACGGTCCCTCGATTGGGATGTTCAGGCAGAAGCTAAAAACCTACCTCTTCTGCCTGGCCTATCCGAATTAACTTCCCCACATGCCCATATGAGTTACCCTGATATTTATATTTTAAAGCTGACATTATTTATATTTTCTTCTTTTATTTTTATTTATTTCATTTGTTAACTGGGTGAGAGCACTGGACCAAAGGACCTTCTTCCGTCCCGACCCAGAGACAATAAATACAGTGCAAAGAAACAGATCATACAAGACTAATACATAACATCAGTTATTACAAGAAAGAGTTACATAAATATTTCATAAATAAATGTTGCTTCAATTTCACTTTAAAGTCAGATATAGAAGTGGCCTAACAAACAGTTAAGGGTAATAAGTTCCAATATCGAGGGGAAGCTACAGAAAAGGCTCAAAACTCAATTTTAAGTTTGGGTAACACTAAATCTAACAAAATACCATTTGAGGAATGAAGACTTGGAAGGACAGCCTGGGGTTTACAAGACAAGACAATGGAAACAAGGATTTAAGGAAAACACATTTAAAAATAATTACAGCCATAAAAATATTTCATTCTTGGGACAGGGGCCAGCCAACCCAACACAGAGTATAAAACACAATGATGAGTATGCAAGGGTACTTGTGAAACAAAACAATAGATATTATTATAAACTGCCATCAATGTATGTAATTCCTCACTCCCAAGATTCAGATTAATACTCAAAGTATAATCAAAATGTGGTAACAATGACCCTACTGCAATAGATTTTCTTACTTCAAAAGGCAAATAATTCCTGAATTTATACAAGAAACTTAACTTATGATTTACAGTACGTGCAACAGTATGGACCTGTAATGAGAAAGTCAACCCCAGGTCTAAAAGAACACCTAAATATTTAAACTGGGACACCTGTTCAATGACTAAACCATTTAAATCCTGTAAGGACAGAGTAGGGTTCTCCGCAAGCATACAGGGAGTGCCAAAAATCATGGATATGGTTTTCTTTGAATTTAAAACTAAATCATTGTCCAAAAACCATTGACAAGCTCCCTCAAGATCAAAATTCAAGGCAGTGGTTAACCTGGAGAGGGAACTAGACTGGTAAAAAAGAATCAGATCATCTGCATTCAGTATAGCATCACATGTCCTACAAAAAAAAGGAAGTTCATTCTAACCCCAGTAATACTCAGGTATTCATAACTTTCTGCAGTAAGCCTTCTAGGTAGGACTGCCCGGAGAGAATAGAACACATGCAGGTGGTGGAATTCTTTGCACATGACAACTTTTCAAATGCTGCCCTATACTAACTGCCAGTGGTCTAAACTCCTCAGATTTCACTCTCCACCTAAAAAGTCTGGACATTTGGAGTGTCGCTCTTCAACTTTCTGTTTTGACGTGAAAAAACTTATAAAAATATGTAATTATCTTTTTATTTCATTTGCTGCCTTATACTTATTGTTTTACTTTTATTTAAACTTAGTTAAGTGTTGTTATTTAGTTTTTGGCCGGTTCCTCTCGGTTCGGTATAACTGGGAGTGAACCGGGTTAGTTTTTAGTTAGTCGGGGTTTCCTGACTAAAAAACCCCGTTAGTGTCTTAGTTTTTAGTTTTAAAATGTATTTTTTGTAACCGTTTATATCGGTTACTGAACCGCTAATCCTGGTTCATTTTTTTGCCTTCGGTTCGGTTCCTCCGGTTCCCATCGGTTCCGGAACCGACCACAACTGCTAAGTTTTATTTTAAAAATTCTTCTGACTTAGCGGTTACCTTTTTTATCAGTGAAATGTCAGAAAAACTGAAGAAAAAAACCAGTGAACCCGGTTTCAAGAATTGTACACAGTGGGTGGGATATTCAGAAATGCGCCTGGCAGGGGCGCAGGCAGGGCACAGCGCAACTAGGATGCACCAGGGCGTGGACTGGGCGATATTCAACGGAGCTGCGCCATGGTTCAGCACCGTTGAATATTGCAACTTGGCCACCCGCATTGCACATGGCGCAGTGGCACTGCGCCAGCGCAAGTGGAAAGAGTGGAGCAGGGGGATGCACCAGCACAAGTGCAGTTGTGCTAGGCTCAAGAGCCATGATATTCAGCAGTGGATATGCAAATGGGGCCATAATGCATGCAAGGTGCAACTGGGGCCATTAGCATGTCATTATGGCCCCATTTACATGCAGGTGCGCCAATCCCCTGCGACTTGGCGCCTGGCGCCCTGCCAGGCTGCAGCCGTCGGGGACCGACGCCCCCTGCACATCGCGGCAAAGTGCCCCAATGGCCAATCGCTGGCATACGGATAATTAAATTCACATCCAATTTCCCTGGTGGTCCAGTGGACCACTTCCAGCCTGATCACAGGCATTAGTAAATTTCAAAGCATTTTACATTATTCCCTGGTGGTCCAGTGGACCGCTTCCAGCCCAATCGCGGGCATAAGTATAATTGAAGAACATCCAATATCCCTGGTGGTCCAGTGGACTGCTTCCAGCCCGATTGCGGGCATTAGTAAATATCAAAGCATTGTACATTATCCCTGGTGGTCTAGCGGTAACCCCCTCCCCACCCGCTCACTAAGCTCTGCCACCCCGCTCCAATGCTGGTCAGTGGCAGGCGGCAGCTCCCCACCCGCAAGCTGCCCAGCCGCCCATCAACTGACTGCGTACTGTAGGGCTGTACACCCATTGGTCCACAGTGTGGGCCAATGGAAGCACAACTACCTACTATACAGTCGATATGTGAATGGAATCATTCACAAATCTGAACTGTAGTAATCTGCCACAGTCTGCATGCCCATTGGCCCATGCTGTGGACCAATGGGCATACAGCCCTGATATGCAGTCAGTTGGCGGCGGCGGGCTGCTACAGGTGAGAGCTGCCACCTGCAGCTGACCGGGGAGCGGTATGGAGCTCAGTGGGGAGGGGCACCGATGGACCACCAGGATACGTAAAATGCTTTGATATTTACTAATGCCCGCACCGGCTGGAAGCGGTCCACTGGACCACCAGGAATAATGTAAATGCTTTGTAATTTACTAATGTCTGCAATCGGCTGGAAGTGGTCCACTGGACCACCGAATGAGCGTGATTGTAACTATACCATATGCCGTGATGGGCGGGGGCACAACGCCGACCGGACCCTAGCCCCGGGCTCGGTGGCCACCACAGCTGACGGCTGCCATGTTGCACCCTGCAATACGGCAGTTCACCTGTGGGTGGCCAGTCCTTGCTCCTATATCCTTATGGCTCAACTTTGAGCACCAGTGTGCGGCGCAAGTAGGGGTTGCACCAGCATATGCACCGCACATCCCAGGCTGAATATTGGGATGTGCGGAATATGCATGGGCACGCCCCATGCACCTGCGCTGCACATTACTGGTGCCCGGCGCCAGCAGGATCTGTGGGGTGCAACATCACACACGAATATCGCGAGGGGGCGCATCGGTGGGTTGCGCATCCGCAACCCCTTTGAATATCGAACCCAGTGTGGGGAAGTGTTTGCCAAGTCAGACAAACACAATTTGTGTGTCTGCCTGCCTTGGATATGAGCATCTGAAAGAGGAGTGTGATATTTGTAAAACATTCATGGAGAAAACTATAGGAAAAACACATAGAAAGGCTGAAAAAGAAATTTCCTCATCCCAGGGGTCCCTCTGACTCTGACCAGCCAATACCCCTTGTTTTTTTATTTGTTTTTTTTAACGGTCTTTTTTGTTCTGGTCATGGCCTGCGGAGCCTCTCTCTCGGGCATCCTGCCTGTTCCTGCCCTGTCTGAGGTCCTCTCGGCCCTAAGCCTCCTCTCTCCCTCCCTTCCTTCCGCAGCCAGTACCCCTAGCTTAACCCCTCCAGGGTGGGGCCGCCCCTCCTCTTTGGGCACTCTTCTTAGTCAGACCCTGGCTGGGGGTGAGGACTCGGGTGGAGGAATAGGCCAGGTGAGACGGATCCGACAGTGGGCATGGGGGTCAGGTGCCATTGCCTACCCCGCAGAGTCAGGTTTTTCCATTTTCTGGTGTGTTTCCCCCGTCCCCCTGTTGCATGGGCACGCCTGATGCCATGCGCATGGCAACCCTGCCGGTGTCAGCCATGCTATTTGTGCTGTCTGTTTACTGCAGTGCCCCCAATCTCCACCTGGAGCCACTGTTACGCCGGACGAATCCCTGGCCCTCCCCCCGGGAGAAGAGAGCTGTCCGTCAGATGCTCAGTCCTCTTCCTCCCCTGCTGACCTCCGTTGGCCGGGCTCACTCCCGAACCCGGGTCGTTGGTGTGGCACGAGGTGTGGTGTCTGGCGCCTTAACCCTCAGTGCCACCAGGCCGGCTAATACCCCTTGTTAATGTCGGTGAAACCACATCTACTGTTGCCTCTACCCCTGAGATGGATGACAAAGACACCATGAGGGCCACTGAACCAGGTGACTCCCCGGTTCCCTCAAAAAAATCAAGGAAATTGAAACACACAGAACCCCCAGCTTCTAAAAAGGGGGACTTCTGTGCCTGTCTCCATGATGTCATCGCCTCAAGAAATTGCCCAAGCTTTTAGGGTAATTCAGGTATTACAAGGCTTAGTGCCTTCTGATCAGCAGCCACCTGTCCCCATCCTGTAGGACAGCCTAGCAGCACAGGCAAATCTTTCTTTACTGAAGAGGAAGAATACAGTGATTGTGAGGAGGAGGAAGGGGAACCCATTGAACCTGAGGTATCTCCTGAGCAGGAATTTGGCTCTCCTCCCAGAACATCTGAAGATTACTCCTCACATTTCACTTTTGTGAGAAAGATGGCTGATGCCCTAGACATCACCACAAGGGAGGATATTGAGGATGAAGAGTAGATGGAGCATTTGGAAATGATGGGGTTAACCCCCACAGAGCTCTCCTCCTTCCTGTAAATCATTTTTCCAAAAAGGATGCTCTTAAGTTGTTTCAAACTCCTAATTCTATCCCCCCCTCTGGACAAGAGGATGGATAAAAAATATCAGATGGAGAGGGAAGGGGCTGAGTTCCTTTTTTCCCACCCAGATCATCAAGGGGTTATTCAGCAAGCTGCCTGTGATAAGGCTAGAGTCCCTCTGGCTTCTCACCCACCAGACAAGGATTCTAGAAAAATAGACAGTATGGCTAAGAAGGGGTACCTGTCAGCTACTTTAGCAATACGACAGGCAAATTTTCAGGCCTACACTGCCCAGTATCAGAAGTCCCTGTAGCAGGCAATTTTGGTCATGTCTCAGAAAGCCTCCTCACCCCTATCTGATGACCTAGCTGAAACTGCTAGGTTTGGGCTAGAGGCAGCTAAGTACCAGTTCCAAATAGCTGTTGATACAAATGACACTGCAACCAGATGGATGGCAAACACGATAGCCCAGAGGAGATTTACTTGGCTCAGGGCCACAAATCTCACTCAAGATACCCTGTCAAAGGCTCTTGATTTCCCTTTAGAAGGAAATGCTCTATTTGGGGAATCAACAGTGGCCTACATCAAAAAGGTGGATGAGTACAAGGCCACATATAGGAGCAACTGTAATCAAGAGAGGGCTTCACCATCCATCCGACCTTATGGAAAGGGGGCCGGGGCAGGTCCTTCCACACCAGACCCTTTTTCCAACCAGTGGCCACACCCCAGTACCAGCAGTATCTACAACAGGGGTACTTCAGGGGCAGGGGTAGAAGGGGTTCTAGGCAAGGGTCACAGGCCCAGCCTCAGCCCCAAGCTAAACAGACACCCTGATACACAGAGTGCCCCCCCCCCAGTCGGAGGCAGACTGTCCCACTTCCTCCAGGCTTCACTAAACATCACCACAGACAAGTGGGTCCTGGAGGTAGTGGGTCAGGGTCTGTCTCTGGACTTCAAATCCCTTCCTTCTCAAAAAAACAGGGTTTTCAGTTCACCCTCCTTAGCAGAGAAGAAACTGCTGGAGGAAGAGGTTCAAAACCTGCTATTGCTAAGGACAATAGAACCTGTCCCAACCCCCGCCCCACCCCGAGGAAGGATTTTTTATTCCAGGTACTTTTTCACCACAAAGAAAAGTGGGGAGTGGCAGCCTATATTGGACCTCAGAGCTCTGAACAAGCATCTAAAAAAAAAAAACAACGTTCAAAATGCTAACTTTGGCATTGATTCTTCCAACACTCCAGAAGGGAGATTGGTTGGCATTACTGGACTTAAAAGGTGCCTATTTCCACATCCTCATAAGGGAGACCTACAGAAAATATCTCAGGTTCAGACTTCCTTCGGGCCATTACCAGTTTTCAGCCCTGCCTTTTGGCCTTTCTTCGGCTCCAAGGGTGTTCACAAAGTGTCTGTCAGCAGTAGTGGCACACCTTCGAAGACAGGGGGTCACAGTTTTCCCATACTTGGATGACTGGCTGGTGGTAGGGGAATCACCAGACCAAGTCAGACAATATCTACAGACCACCCAAGGACTCTTGGAGTCCTTGGGGTTCCTGATCAATCACAAAAAAATCAGTCCTCATTCCTGAACAAGTCCTGCAGTTCATAGGGGCAGAGATCAATACCCTGCAAGGCTGGGCCTGCCTGCCTCTGGACAAGGTCAGAAGTCTCCAGCTGATTGCAAATTCATTCAGCTTGCACAAACACAAAACTGCAAGGCATTTTCTACAGCTACTGGGCATATGGCTGCATCCACAGGCACAGTCTGGGGCCCCAGGTTTCAAATGAGGGACATCCAGTTTCACCTCGGGGCTCATTGGAGTTAAAGAAAAGACCCTCTTTCAAAGCCTATTCCAGTAACAAGGACTTTGTTACAAGCACTCCAGTGGTGGAAGGAGGAATCCAACCTAAGAGAGGGGGTTCCTTTTCAGAGAGAGTATCCGTCAGTTGTTCTCACAACAGATGCATCCCTTCTGGGTTGGGGTACTCATTTAGGGGATCACATGGCCCAGGGTACCTGGTCAGCTGTAGAATCCCACCAGCACATAAACCTGCTAGAACTCAGAGCTGTGTTTCTGGCACTAAAAGCTTTTCCAGAATTGGTGCAAGGGAAGGTGGTACAAGTCAGAACAGACAACACCGCCACTATGTACTACATAAACAAGCAGGGAGGCACCAGGTCAGGTCTTTTCTGAACAGAAGCCATGAAAACATGGCCTGTAGCTTATTCTTTCAGAGTATCCCGGGAGGCAATCCATCTGCCAGGGAAAGACAGTACCCTGGCAGATGCCTTAAGTTGAATCAATCAGGCCCATCATGAATGGACCCTGAACAGACAAGTGGTGCAAGTGATTTTCAGGAGGTGGGGCACTCCAGAGACAGACTTGTTCACATCCCACCAGAACCACCACTTGCCACAGTACTGCTGCAGACTACCAGATCAGCGTACACTTGCCTCTGGATGCCCTGACTCTGGATTGGTCAGGGAGGCACCTGTATGCCTTTCCTCCCTTTCCCCTGGTATTCAGGGTATTGCTCAAGCTCAGATCCCATTCAGCATCTCTAATCTTGATAGCTCCAGATTAGCCCACGCAGCCATGGTACTCTCTTCTGCTTTTCATGTCTGTGGCCTAACCAATACAACTCCCTCGGAGGCACAATCTGTTAACCTTCAACCAGGAGACTCTGCTATACACGAACCTCAGGTCTCTCAGTCTCAAAGCTTGGCTCTTGAGGACCTAGAATATGCTGAGTTACACCTCTCTGAAGCAGCACTTGACATTCTGAGAGGGTACAGGAAACCCTCCGCTATGAAAACCTATTCTTCAAAATGGAAAAGGTTTTCTAGCTGATGTGCAACTAGAAACTCAGTGCCAATACAAGCTGGGGTATCAGCTGTTCTTGACTACCTCTCTCATTTGCATTCCCTGGGACTGCAGCCCAGCACCTTAAAGGTTCACCTGGCAGCAGTGTCTGCTTATATTTCTGCTCGAGCAAAGGCGACGATGGCCTCAGAATCCATATTTAAGAGGTTCTTTAAGAGTTTGGCCCATTTGCATCCCCCACACAGGGAACCGGTGCCAGCATGGCACCTTAATGTATGCATAGCCAAGCTCATGGGGCCTCCTTTTGAGCCCATGTCTTCAGCTCACCTGTAATATGTTACATGGAAAACTGTTTTCCTAGTGGCAATGACCTCTGCATGAAGAATCAGTGAGATCCAGGCTCTATGCATCGAACAGGACTACCTCTCATTTCATAGGGATAAGGTAGTCCTGTGGACAAACAGAAAATTCTTCTCCAAGGTGGTTTCTGAGTTCCATTACCCTACCTGTCTTTTTGATTGAGCACTCCACTTCTGGTGAAAGAAGACTTCACAGTTTGGATGTCAAGAGAGTTCTCAGCTACTACATGACAGCCACTAAGGACCATAGGCAGGACAGAAAAAATCTGTTTCTGACTTATGGAAATGTGGGAAAAGGTAATCTAGCATCTAAAGGGTCCATTTCCACATCTCCACAGATACCTCACCCCTTGGCTATAATCTTCTCCCATTAACTCCAGGCTCCTACCTTAGCCCTTATCACTGCCTTTCACCTCCCAGTTCTAGCACCAGCCCCTGCTCTAGTCATCCGTACCCCTTCCTACCATGTCACTTGTCTCAGTCTATGACCACCTCTTTCAGTCATCCAATCACTATTTCTCTTTGTCCACATTGACTTCCCTTGGATCTTTGGAATCTTGGGTATATCATGTTGAATGTATGCCATGTTTACTGCCAATGTTGATATGTATATACTGGTTTACCTAGAGTGCATCTCATATGTTCCTACCATATCCTGTTATGTTTAAACAATTTCTGTTCTTGATTTCTGTATATAAGTGTTTTAATTATTCATGTACATATACCAATTATTGAACCTTGATTACTGTATATAAGTATATACGTGTTTTAAATCTTCCTATACATGTACCAATTATTGAACCTTGACCTTATCAGGTCCATCTTGCAAATGAGCTGTGGTCAATGATGTTCGCGCCTGAATAAATAAAGATTTGATTGATTGATTGATTGATTGATTTCCGGATAGATAATTCAGTGTATCCAATTCTGTTACACTAAAGCTGGTAGGGGAGCTCCCAACAGGATTGAGGGTTCACTCCACGAGAGGAACAGCTGCTACCTTAGCAGCTGCCAGAGATGTTCCACTGGTGGATATCTGTAAAGCAGCTACCTGGAAAACAGCACACACCTTTACAAAGCACTACAACCTGGATGTTCAGTCCAGAAGTGATGCTAGGTTTGGCATAGCAGTCCTGCAAAGTCTGCTTCCAAAATAGAGTTCTATGCCCACCTCCAATGGTATTGCTTTGTAGTCTGCAGAAAGTTATGAATACATGAGTATTACTGGGGTTAGAAGAAAAAATTACTTACCATAGTAATCTTGTTTCTTCCCAGTGATACTCAAGTATTCAAAACTTCCCATCCTGCCTCCCCTTCCAGAATCTTAGCCCCTGCACTCCCGAATGCTGTGCTACGAGAACCAAGAGCATATGTATCTATATATGTACATATATTTATACCACGGGGGTGAGAGCTTTCTCAGTAGGATATCCTGTGTTATTTCAACTGGAGTGAAGATAAATCCTGATGACATCAGCAGAGTGAGGATATCGACATTTATCCACAGTCTGCTGATGTCACCAGAGTGAGAATATATGCACTGCAGCTTGCATTCTAAAGGAAACTGCTTCAGATAACAGTTTTTGTTTCTCACTGAAGCTGCAACTTACTCAATTAGCTTTGCAAAACACTCTCACCTGTGTCCCATTGTGTTTCCAAGAGCACCACTGCCACAACCACTGCCTCACAGGTTGCCAAGTATGAAGAGCAGTTGGACCACAGTGGGTTCTGGGAGGGTGCGGGTGGTGGACCAGAGGCGAAGCCCCCTAGTTGTACCTCTACACAAATCATATGCCATTCTGGCAGAGCAAGGTTCCTCTATGATGGCACCCTCAGTGGAGACCCAGAAGCATGCTGAGGACATCCACAAGGGAGACCCACAAAAGGGTGGCAAGGGACACTACAGGGGAAAGAAACAGCTTCTGATAGGGGACTCAGTTGTTAGGGGGAAAAACTGGGAAAGGGAGAGGAAAAGGAAGTAAGGTGCCTGCCTGGTGCCATGGTTTGGAGGGACAGGAAGAATCCTCAGGATTGCAGAAGCAGCATCACAGGAGAGAACTAGATATCATAGTCCACCTTGGGACAAATGACCTAGCTAGGCATGGGATCAGTGCAGTGCAGAATGAATTTGTGGAGTTGGGGAGGGGCCTCAGATGGGTAGCAAGCACCGTAACCTTCTCAGAGGTGCTACCAGTCCATGGCAGGAGTGAGACTAGGGTACTGCACACCATGCAGTTTAATGAATGGTTGCAAAACTGGTGCAGAGCACAGGGATTTGGCTTCATTGGGGACTGGGGGTCCACCTGGAGAGTTAAAGGTCTATACTGGCACGGTGGTCTGCATCTGTCCACAAAGGGAACAAAGCTCCTAGGTGACAAGTTTAAATACTTCCTTGGCAAGCTTTTAAACTAGCCAAGGGGGGAGGTGCTGATAAAAGGCAGGAAATTTCAAGCCTCCCCCCACAAACATGGCAGACAGTAAGTTAAACACTGAGGTACAGAGCTCAACACAGGGCAGGACAGGGGTAAATGGAAAAATAGACAAGGGCAATAACAGCAGGGATGGGGGAAAAAGGATAAAGCCAACATTAAATGGAGGGCAATGAGTACCAATGCCCGTAGTCTGGGAAACAAGCTTCCTGAGCTAGTAGCCCCGATGGAAGATGAACAATTGGATATTGTGGCAGTCACGGAAACATGGTACACCGAGAACCATGACTGGGATGTCAACATACCAGGGTACACAATCTACAGAAGGGACAGGGAAGGTAAAAGAGGAGGTAGAGTAGCTCTATACATAAGGGAAGGGATCAAAGCTACAGAACTAAAAGGGGAGGATAAGAGGCGCTCTGGGTCACCTTGGAGACAGGGAATGGCATCACAATCCTCACAGGGGTTGTATACAGACCCCCGTCTCAAGGGGAGGAAATGGACAACAAAATGATAGAGGACATTCTCAAAATGGCTGAAAAAGGGGAGATACTGTTGATGGGGGACCTGAATATGCCAGATGTTAACTGGATAACGTGTACTGCACCACATCCAAGAGCAGGGTCATTCTCGATGCCCTGCAGGGGGCAGGCCTTAGACAGCTAGTGTTGAAACCCACTCGGGAGGGAGCAATACTAGACCTGGTACTCTCAAATGGAGAGAGGATCAAATTTAGAAGTCAGTAGACATCTGGGAACAAGCGACCACTGCACAGTGTGCTTCACAATGAGCACAACCATGGAGATAAGCCATACAAAAACAAGGATACTGGACTTTAGAAGGGCTGACTTTGGCAAAATGGGTGAATACCTGAAGAATGCACTAGCAAATGACCAAAAAGGAGGGGTGGAAGAACAATGGAGAAAAATCAAAACTGCCATCATAGAGGCAACAATCCTTTGTGTGAAACAAATAAAGAAAACAAAGCGGAGTAAAAAACCACTATGGTTCTCAAAAGAGGTGGCAGGGAAGGTTAAGGAGAAAAAGGCTACATTCAAAAAGTATAAGGAATCACAGAAGGAGCATGACAGGGAACTGTATCAATTAAAGCAGAAAGAAGTGGGGAAGGCTGTCAGACTAGCAAAGACCCAAACTGAGGAAAAAATAGTTAAGAAGGGGGATAAAACCTTTCATAGGTACATTAGGGAGCTTAGAAAGGTTAAGGGAGGGATAGTGAAGATTAATAAAGGAGAGGGGAGGTGGGCAGAGGGAGACAGTGAAAAGGCAGAGATACTGAATGAGTACTTTTGCTCAGTATTCACAAAATAAGATGAGGAGGAGTTACCTAAACCAGCCAATAGAAGCACTCTGGTAGAGGGTTGACACCAGTCCATTCACAGAAGAAAGAGTCCTGAAAGAACTCCTAAAACTCAAGGTGGACAAAGCAGTGGGGCCTGACGGATTCACCCCAGAATCCTAAAGAACTAAGGAAGACCTAGTGACACCACTGACCACACTTTTTAACAAATCATAGCAGGATGGGGTGGTACCTGAGGACTGGAGGAGGGCAGATGTGATTTCCCTTCACAAAAGTTGGAGCAAGGCAGAAGCAGGAAACTACAGACCTGTAAGTTTGACCTCAGTGGTAGGGAAAATGATGGAATCACTTCTGAAAGAAAGAATTGTTGAGTACCTAGAGGCCAGCGGGGCAAAGGACCCAAAGCAGCATGGATTTACAGCAGGAAGGTCATGTCAGACGAATCTAATTGATTTCTTTGACTGGGTGACCAAAGTAATAGACCAGGGAGGGGCTGTGGATATGGCCTACCTAGACTTTAGCAAGGCATTTGACACAGTCCCACAAAAGATTAATAATCAAGTTAGCCAGCCTGGGAGTGGGTCCCAGGGTGGTAGCCTGGTAACAAACTGGCTGCACAACAGGACACAGAAGGTAATAGTGAATGGAACACATTCTGAATAAAGGGGTTACTAGTGGAGTACCTCAGGGCTCAGTACTGGGTCAGTCCTCTTTAACATCTTCATAGGTGACATTGCAGAAGGGTCTGGAGGGAAAGGTATGCCTCTTTGCAGATGACACAAAGATCTGTAACAGAGTTGATACACAAGAGGGGGTAGAAAAGATGAGAAGGGATTTGGCAAGGTTGGAGGAATAGTCAGACAAATGGCAACTTAGATTCAGTGCAAAGAAGTGCAAGTAATGCACCTGGGAAACAAAAACCCAGGAAAAGAGTACACAATAGCAGGGGAGGTACTAACAACAACAAAAATGGAAAGGGACCTGGGGGTAGTCATATCAGATGATCTAAAGGTGGGTAAGCAATGTGAAAAGTCGTTAAGGAGAGCCAGGGGGATACTGGGATGCATAGGAAGGGGCATCACAAGTAGAAAAAGGGAAATGGTTATCCCTCTATACAGACAGTTGGTGAGACCCCATTTGGAGTACTGTGTGCAGTTTTGGAGACCTCATCTATGCAAGGACATAGGATGGAAGCAGTCCAGAGGAGGGCAACTAAAATGGTGCAGGGTCTGCAGCAGAAACCATATGAAGAGAGACTGAGAGAGCTTAATATGTATACTCTTGATGAAAAGGAGGGACAGGGGACATGATAGAAACGTTCAAGTACCTCAAGGGAATCAACAAAAGTCCAGGAGGGTAGCATCTTTCAGAAAAAGAGATGTGTGTAGAACAAGGGCACAATTTAAAGATAGAGGGACAGCTCAGGGTAATGTGAGACATTTTTTTTCACGGAGGGAGTGGTGGATACATGGAACAGCCTTCCTGAGGAGGTCATTGGGTCTAAAACAGTGGAGAAATTCAAACATGCATGGGACAGACACAAGGCAATTATAGTGGGGGGTTGCAGGAAGTAGGCTGTTGGTTTACTAGAATCTGCAGCTTATCCAATAGGTAGGGAAATGGGCAGACTGGGTGGGCCAAGTGATCCTTATCTGCCGTCAAAGTCTATGTTTCTAACACTCCTAGCTCACTGTGCTGCTCTGAGCTTCAAAACAACCTGAATTCTAAATGAAACTCTTTCACAAAGCAGTTTGTCTTTCTCAGTGCTGCCTGCAGCAGTTTGTCTTTCTCACTGAGCCTCTAACTTACTCAATTAGCTTTGCAAAACACACTCACCTGTGTTTCTGACTCCCAGTCCATTCAGAACACACACACGCGCACACACACACACACACTGACACCACACACAGAATGAGCAGAAAACACACAGAAACAGAAAAAATGTTCCTAAAGCTCTCACCCCTGTGATATAAATTGCACACATGATGGGCAGATCGTGAGATATGGAAAATATTCTCAGTCCTGCAGAGTGAGCTGCGCATTCTCACTCTGCAGGAGTGGGAATATTTTCCATATCCCACTTCTGCCCGTCTATGTATATATATATATATATATATATATATATATATATATATATGTATACAGTATATATAGGATATGACATGGCCTGAGTGAAGATATCATATTTATCTTCACGAGAGGGCAATGATATCATGATATCTCTCGAGTGGCGAAGCCATGAGTGAGATATCTTGATGTCATTGGCCTCTCGTGAAGACAAATATGATATCGTCACTCAGGCCATGTCATGTTCTGTTGATACAACATAAGTTTTGTGCTACAACTGCCCTTTAACACACTCCCTGCTACTTCCTGCAACAACCATATCAGCCCACCTCAAATAACAGACCTTTAATAAGATTTTCTACCTGAATCAAGAAACTTTTGTCATGGTTTTTCTATTCTGGGTCAATCCTCCCCCTTTACCCCAAAACCCCCCTAGCCACATACTTCCCCTTCATCACATAGTACCCCATCCCCTCTGTCATGGAACCTTGGAAGAACAACAGCCCTTCTCAGTTTTAAGAGAGTTCTAACAGGTGTGACTGAATTATTTGTTTTTCCTTTTAAAACCACATTTTAAAAGTGGCAGCATATTGTGGAGCGTCTGTGTGGGGATGTGGTTTTGTTCTGTGAGGAAGGCTTTGGTAGTGGGCTTGCGCTGTTTTGTTTGATGAGTGACATAGCTGTGGGCGCCTCTGTATTTGTGTGCATGGGAGAACTGCTGTCTCACATTGTGGTCGTAGGGCATAGCTGCAAGTGAAAGTTGGGACAATGAGTGGCGGGTGCGTGTAGTTTCTCTATTAGATGTGCAGAGCATGCCATTACGACATGGGTTGCTGACTGCTATGTGATCAGATGGGAAGAAATCCAGAGAGTCAAGCTGTGCTTAGGGCAGCGGGCAAGGATCAGACTGGAACGCCTTCCGTTTGTGTTCCCCTAGTCAGTATCTCAATTCAAAGTCGGGAGTGCACTGCGCATGAAACTGCAGCATTTTGTATTTTTGTTTTTTCAGATGGGTGCTTTTGTTAAGGCTGGTGCTACCAATGACCATTTTGTATGCCAGCAATTTCCCGATCGTAAGGCAGAGGCTACCAGTGATCGTTTTGTATGCCACTAATTTGCTTGTCTGGGGCGAGGAGCGGCATCAGCTCTGGTGCGATGAGTGGCCAAGGACTTCTGTGTCTCAGCATGTGTGTGCCTGGATTATTGTTGTTTAATTCCATGAAATGACGTGGTGGAAGATTGAAGTTTGGCATTGTATGTTTAAAAACTTGGGAAACTCATATTTTTGTCCAGTGTTTACTTAGGCAGGATTAAAATCAGCCTTCATCCTTTCTGAAGTGACGCACTCGCTTGTTCTTTTTTCAGCACAGTCTTCACCTTATTTTAAACAAACATTTAAGTAAACATATGATTAAAAAGAAAGTTCTCTAACAATTTTAGTAGGGAGTGCTTTATTTTACATATCTGGCAGGAAGCTTTTAGCAGTGTTGATAGGGCTTAGTTATACTACTGTAGGCTTCGACAAGTGAAAGTGCTGGATTGTTACTGTGTGAGAATGGCAGGTGAAGCAGATACATTTACTATGACGAATAGGAATGTGGGGATATCTCCATGATGTATAGGAACATGGAGATATCACCATGACATATAGGAACATGGAGATATCAATGATATCTCCACTACCAGCCTCAGATACAACTTTTTATCCCTGCACATATCCCAAAACATATGTTCTATAAATAAATTTATGCAGTGGATGTGAGGATAAAAAGTGGCAAATAACAGCAGTATTTTTGTCTGGTCAGACCTACAGTGAGAATATCGCATTTATCCTCACTGTAGGTAATAATCAGGCACTATCTGCACTTCAGCACAACTGCTCAGAAATGTTTTGATTGGTGGGAGCTGGCAGCATGAGCAGCACAATTAGAATGCACCTGCCCACTTGCATGCCAGCTCCCACGGGCAGTTTCATTTCTCTCCAGCAGCACACAGAACAGTTTCATTTTCTCCCCAGTTCTTTCACTGTAACTTATTTAAAAAAATCAACTTTCAGCTTCACACAATACTAATTACCATTTCTCCTAAAGATCCAAAATACCAGACAAAATACTTTCAATTATTTTCATTGTCTCCCCCACCCCATGTTCTTTGACTTCAAATATTAAAAAAAAAAAGTTTAGCCTCACACAAAACATCACTTCCTTCAAACCCCAGCACACACAAAAAAGCAATTAACTCTCTCTTTTTTACTCTTCCCACTCTCCCCAGTGCACAACGGCACAGTGTCCTGATGCAGAAGTTCAGTTTTACGGAACACAATGCTCAGTCATCCGGAAACAAAAAGAAATAAAGACATACCTATTTTAAAAAAAAATGAAAATTACACCAATAAAAAACTTGGCCCATTGCATAAATGGAACATACAATGCCCCCATTGAAAATATCTCAGATATTTCCCCCCAAGCAGTTTGACCTGTGGCATCACTCGTGGCATCACTCGTGGTGAGATACAGGTCAAACTGTATCTCTCATTCAAGTACAACTGTTAACAAATAGGGTTCATTATGTTTTACCCCTCTTTTCAGGTGTTTCTGACATTTTGGGGCTTTTCTTTCATTGTTGTGTATAAGGTTGGGGACTTTCCAAATCCTAAAATTATATTAATTATTAATACCTATGGCATTCTACTTCCAGGGGCCTGCCTTTTCAAGCTTCTAGGAGACCTGAGGAGTTTAGAACACTGGCAATTAGTGTAGGGCAGCATTTGAAAAGTTGTCACGTGCAAAGAATTCCATCATTTGCATGTGTTCTATTCTCTCCGGGCAGTCCTACCTAGAAGGCTTACTGCAGAAAGTTATGATGAATAGCTGAGTATCATTGGGAAGAACAAGATTACCATGGTAAGTATTTTTTTCTTAATGAATAAAGAAAATAACAAGGGGCCCAAAATGGACTCCTCAGGGACACCATAACTAATCAAAGAAGTATCAGATGCTACAGAACCTATATTAACAAACTGAGCACGATCACATAAATAGTTCCCTATCCAGGAAACCACTGACTCTCTAAACCGTGGACTAGTCAACTTAGAGCACATAAGATCATGCTCTATAAGGTCGAATGCCTTGGTCAGGTCCACATCATTATACCTTTCAAACAACATGAAGTCTTGCTGTATTCTGACTATTACTGTTAGGTCCTGCCTTTCAACTGCCCCGGAGAACAAAGAGTTAACGTTCCATGTCCAGCATGGAACATTCATCATGACCTTGGTTGAAGCCGCTGTCTGCTGTTGTTTAAACTCCAACCATCAGATTCTTTACTTCGCCTCACTGAATAGTTGCTCCGGAGATTTCTCCTTTGCTCGGTTCAAAAAAGTCGGTTAAAGTGTCATTTTTCGCTCGGTTTCTACCGAATTTCTGCTACTGAATCTGTTGGTTTAAGTCTCTGTCTGTGGTACCGTGAGTACTAGATAGGTTTACATTTAGTTTCTGTGCGTAACTTGTAAATCTCGGATCGGTTCGGCTGAACTGATCAGTTTAGTTTAAAAAAGTTTGTGAATTTACTTAGAGTGTGGTAGCCGGTCCGGATTGGTTATAAAAAAAAACAGATTTTATTACGTTTTTTTCCAAGACCCGTGACACGGTCAGGAACCGATAGGGGAGTCTTGCCTGGCGGATTGCCAAAAAAAGGGTAAGTTTTGGATAGTGTTGGCCATGTTTGTGAGACCCAAGAAAAAAAAACGGGCCCACTGGGTTTCAACACTGCAGTGTGTGTGGGGAAGCCTTTGCTAAGGCTGATCCCCACACCACCTGTGTTTATTGTCTGGGGTTTGACCATCTCGATTCAGACTGCCAAATTTATAAGAATTCTCCCAAAGCTACCCTGGATAAGAGAGTAGGTAGATTGAGGGAAAGGGAGGCCAAGAAATCCGCTGACCCGGATGGCCAGCTCGGTTCGGTTCAGACCGAACCAGAAGGAGTGTCCTCTGACCAGGGTAAAACTTCTTCGGGCAAAAGGAGAGCTGATTCTGATGAGTCGGTTCTGGTTAAAAGGAAGAGAAGAGAAGAAATAAATCATCCGGTTCGGATACAGAAATTTATACTCCTACCGCTGATGAGATAGCCAACGCGATAAGAATAGTGCAATCGCTAACTTCGGTTCCGGCCGAACCGGCACCATCTGGCAGGGGCTCGGTTCGGTCGGTTCCCCAGGTTCCGGATTACACTTCAGAGGAATTTTATGAACCGGAGGAGGAGGAGGGAGAGTATGAGGATGATGATGGTGATTATGAAAGTCTGGATGTGCCTATTGACCCAGACATCTCCCCAGACAGACCTTCAGATGTTTCTCCTCCTAGGCTTTCTGAGTCCCCTTCGCACTTTATGTTTTACAAAACAGTGGCTGAAACCCTCCAGCTTCCAATGGAAGAAGCAGTAGAGGATCAGGAGGAGCCTGATTTTGTTGAAATGATGGACATCCCAGAGTCCAGGAGACTGTCTATTCCCCTCCATAAATATTTTGGAAAACAGACAATTAAAATTCTAAAGACTCCTAACATCATACCTCCTGTGGAAAGACGAATGGACAAGAGGTACACCCTTTCAGGCTCAGACACGGAGTTCCTTTCTCAACAATGCAGCCATGTTGGGGTAGTGCAGGCTGTTGCCTGTGATAAGGCAAATATTCCCTTGGATTCACACCCCCCAGATAAGGACTCCAGGAGGATTGATGCCACGGTAAAGAAGCAGTATATGGCAGCATCTTTGGGACTCAGGCAGGCTAACTATATGGCCTACACAGCTAGATACCAGAAGTCCAGATGGGACACTGTGCTGGCTCTGGCTAAACAGGCCCGTGACCAGCTTGCCAAGGAGCTGCAGCAGGTGGCAGCAGATGGGATTGAGGCATCCATGGTGCAATTTCATGCTGCAGTGGACTCCAATGATGTTTCATCTAGAGTCATGGCTACATCTGTGGCCCTTCGGAGAATGGCTTGGCTCAGATGTACTAGCCCTGTCACAGGATACCCAGGCTAAGGCCATGGATTTCCTTGTCATTGGTAATTCTCTGTTTGGGGAGCAGACAGAGAACTACATGAAAAAGATGGATGAGTACAGGACCACCTACAGGAGTGCTCAGACCAAAGAAAGGCAAGCCACTTCTCAAAGGCAGCAGTCCAGGGGCAGGGGCAGGCCTTTTCAAAGGCCTTTTTACCAAGCCCAGGCCTCCTCTTCTTCCTATGCTCAGAGGGGGTCCTTCAAAGGGAGAGGCAAACGGGGAATGAGCAGGTCTGCTTCCACCCCTCAGCCTAAAGCCCCTGCCAAGCAGACACCCTGACGGGTCTGCCCGGGCCGATTCTCCAATACCTGTAGGGGGCAGGCTGGCTTACTTTGTCCAGGACTAGAAGTCTCTGACATCAGACAAGTGGGTCCTGGAAGTAGTAAGCCAGGGACTGGTTCTCAGCTTCAAAAAATTTCCCAAGATGAGAACCAGATCCTTTCCACCTGCAAACCCATCAGAGACCCTTGCCCAAGAGGCAGAGGTTTCTTCCCTCCTGGCTCTCAGAGCCATAGAGAAGGTTCCTACCCTACACAAGGGCAAAGGATTGTACTCCAGGTACTTCCTAACCCCACCAAAAAAACAGGAGAATGGCGGCCCATTCTGAATCTAAGATATCTGAACAAGCACCTTTTAAAACCAAAGTTCAGAATGGTGACTCTGGGAATAATTCTGCCCTCTCTAAGGCCAGGGGACTGGCTAGCCTCCCTGGACCTCAAAGATGCCTATTTTCACATTTCCATCAGGTGCTCCCACAGAAAGTACCTCAGGTTCAAGTTGCCCTCAGGCCACTATCAGTTCAGAGCAATGCCTTTGGTCTAACATCAGCCCCAAGGGTGTTCACAAAGTGCCTGGCAGTAGTGGTTGCTTTCCTAAGGAGAAAAAAAGATCTCCATCTTTCCATACTTGGATGACTGACTCATAGTGGGTCAGTCTCCAGACCAAGTCAAGTCACATCTGCAAATAACTCAGCAAGTGCTCACTTCCTTAGGATTCCTCCTCAACCTTCCAAAGTCAGTTCTTGAGCCAGTACAGTTTCTCACCTTCATAGGGGCAGAGCTGGATACAATAAGGGCAAGAGCCTTCCTTCCCCTGGACAGGGTAAGGACCCTTATGGAACTGGCCTCTTTATTCACCCTTCAGGTGTCTCGACCAGCAAGGCATTTCCTGCAGCTTCTGGGCCACATGGCAGCCTCTACAGCAGTGGTCCAGGGAGCAAGATTTCAGATGAGGGACATTCGGTTCCACTTAAGAGCCTTCTGGTCCCAAAGAAAGGATTCCCTTACCAAACTAGTCCCAGTGACTCGAACCCTGAGCCAGGCTTTGCAATGGTAGCAGGATCAGGACAATTTGAGACAAGGAGTTCCTTTTGTCACTCAGTCTCATTCAGTGATACTCACCACAGATGCCTCCCTGCTGGGCTGAGGAGCCCACCTGGGGGATCTTACCACCCAAGGGCTGTGCTCACCTCAAGAATCTCTGCTTCACATCAATCTCTTGGGAATCAGAGCAGTGTTTCTAGCACTGCAAGCCTTTTCCAAATCTGTACAGAACAAGGTGGTCCAGATCAGAACAGACAATACCACCACAATATGGTAGATCAACTAGTAAGGAGGCACTCGGTCTACGGCCTTGTGCACAGATGCAATGAAGTTGTGGTCCCTGGCCTATTCCCTACAAACCTCTCTGATAGCAGTTCACCTCTCAGGGAAGGACAATGTCCTAGCAGATGCTCTCAGCAGGATATCCCAGGGCCATCACGAATGGACCCCAGATCCCCTAGTTTTGAAAGTAATTTTCTCGAGATGGGACACTCCACAAATAGATCTTTTTGCAGCGCCAGACAATCACCAACTTCCTCTCTTTTGTTGCAGACCCCCAGTCTTGGGCTCAGTCCCCCTGGATGCTCTGATTCTGAATTGGGAAGGGACATTTCTGTATGCTTTCCCCCCCTCCCTCTCCTGTTCAAAGTGTTAGTCAAGATCAGGTCACAACCATGCAAAGTGATTCTGATTGCTCCAGACTGGGCCAGACAGCCCTGGTACCCCCTGTTGCTGTCCTTAGAAGTCCACCTTTTCCTATCTCTTCCCAGGAATTACAACCTGTTGACATCCTCTCAGAGGAGGATTTGGTATCCGAACCTCAAGTCTCTCAATCTCAAGGCATGGCTCTTGAAGAGTTAGAGTTTGCTGATCTACACCTTTCTCAAGGGGTTCTGGATATCCTTAAGGCTTCCCGAAAGCCTTCCACCAGAAAGACTTACAACTCCAAATGGAAAATGTTCACTATTTGGTGCTCTAATAAGCATATTTCTCCAGAATCTGCTGGGTTGCCTACAGTTCTGGACTATATAGTCCATCTTAATGGCTTAGGACTTAGGCCAGCTACACTTAAAGTGCATTTTGCAGCTGTTTCTGCCTTCTTGTCAGTAGGCAAGCCCTCTCCTCTGTCAGCCCATCCTGTGTTTTGTAAGTTCTTCAAGGGATTGCTGCACACCAATCCCCCCCTTTAGGGACCCAGCTCCTGCTTGGGACCTTAATGTTTGCATTGCTCAGCTTATGTAACCACCCTTTGAGCCTTTGTCCACTGCAGAGCTTAAGTACTTGACTTGGAAAACTGTGTTTGTGGTAGCCATTACCTCTGCCAGGCATATCGGTGGATTGCAAGCCCTGTCAGTGGAGCCTGATTTCATCTCTTTCCATAGAGATAAAGTGGTCCTAAGAAATAACAGGAAGTTTTTGCCTAAGGTGGTTTCAGATTTCCACCTTAATCAGTCAGTGTCTCTCCCTGTTTTCTTCACTGACCAGTCGTCCTCTGGAGAGAGGAGGCTGCACAGCTTGGATGTTAAAAGGGCCTTCAGCTACTACATAGAGTGCACCAAGGGTCACAGGTTTGAGTCCCTCCAGTTATTCCTCACATATGAAGAGGTCGGTAAGGGCAAACCTGCCACTAAGGGATCTGTTGCCAGGTGGATTGTCTCTTGTATACAATTCTGCTATGAAAAACTGGGTAGAGCCCCACCCTCAGGCCTGAGGGCTCACTCTACTAGAGGTACAACTGCTTCCCTGGCTGCTGCCAGGGATATTCCTATCTTAGAAATTTGTCAAGCAGCCACCTGGAAAACAGTCCATACATTCACCAAGCATTACTCTCTGGATATCCAGGCTAGGAGTGATGCTAGGTTCGGCTTACAACAGTGCCGAAGCCTATTCCCAAATAAGGTTCTGTCCCTCCTCCATGGAGGTACTGCTTGTAGTCTGCAGTAGTCAGAATACAGCAAGACTTCATGTTGCTTGAAGAAAAATACTCACCTTAGTAATGTTGTTTCTTCTAATGGAGTCTTGCTGTATTCTGATCTCCCCTGCCTCCCTCTCAGAACCTGCTTTTTGGGATGTGGGTGGGCAGGAGTAGTGTTACACCCTAGGGGTGCCTTTTTCACCCTCATTTACTTTGGGGTGTGTGTTGTGTTTTGTTTTTGGGTTTCCTGACTTGAGTCTTTGCTTGAAACCAAAAACCCTTTTTAATAAATTTAGTTGCCAGTTGGCTAGTGTCAGTTTTACAGTTTCCACGCAGAACGTCTAGTGAGTATTGCTCGTAAGGATCTGATGGTTGGAGTTTAAACAACAGCAGACAGGGGCTTCAACCGAGCTCTCGCTGAACGTTCCATGCTGGCCATGGAAAGTTAACTCTTTGTTCTCCGGGGCAGTTGAAAGGCAGGACCTAACTGCAATAGTCAGAATACAGCAAGACTCCATTAGAAGAAACAACATTACTAAGGTGAGTAATTTTTTCTTCTCAAAGCCCCTTACAACGGAGTCCGTGAACCTGACCAAGGCAGTCACCGTTCTGTAATGCTTACGAAAACCATGTCGGTGAGGTGAAAGCAGCCCATGGGTGGTGAGGTATTCATTAACTTGGTAGGCCACAATCTTTTCAAGCATTTTGCTTAATGGGTTAAGAATTGAAATAAGAAGAAAGTCCTCAAGAGAAGTAACATGGATTTTCTTGGGAACTGGGATACCATTGCCAGTTTCCAATTAGAAGGCACCTGGCAGGATTCCAAAGAAAGATTGAAAATGCAACATAAAGGTTTAACTATAAAAGGAATAGCCAGCTTAAGAAAGCGACCATCAAGTCCACCCCCACAGTTACTATATGTGTTAGGTAAAGTACTCAATAGCTTATGGACATCAACCTCAGTGACCTTCTTAAATACAAACTCAGGTGTGTCCAACATGGGAAAAACAAATTTAGAATCAAATTTTAAAGTTCTGAGTGTGAATTTTATCCATTATTTAATTTTGTTTCTACTATCTGTACTCTCTTATTGTTAGGCGCCTAGAGCATTCAGGAATGGACGCCATGCAAATAAAACTTGCCTTGCCTGGGATGGAGGCACTAGGACCCCCAGGAGCATAGTTTTTGCCAGGGAACTGGTGATGGTTAATGAGCATGTTGCCCGTGCACCCCCTCCCGCCCCCCGTGTACTGCCGTGTGTCAACTAAAAAATGTTGCTGGCTCCCTCACTAACCTTAGTTCTGTTCTTCCCACCATCGAGTGCACACCATGGGAATGCAACACCTCAAGTTTGTCTCACTGCCACTTTTTCTATCAGTGTCACCATAATTTTTTTTTTTTTTTGTGGTAAAATGCCTGGGTTTCTTATTTTACTGTGATGCTAAAGTCCAGAAAAAAGTGGTGTTGTGTCGAAGAATGTCTGACAGCCACCTGTCGTCAAGACACAGGTCAGGAAGCATAGGAAAAACCAGAAGCAGTTGTAGAATTCGCAAAAAGTGTTTATTTGTACTAGCAGTAACATAAAAAACAAGCATTTGTCAATGCCAAATGTTTGCTTGCTGGCATTGGCATTGGTAGTGTAGGAGTTAGAGAGCTGCATAATAGGAATGGCAGTGAAGTATTGAACTGAAGTCAACCCCACCACCACCCTGCAGAGAGTGACAGGTATTGGGGTGTGTCTTTGGGTTGTCAGGCATAACGGCCACGCCATTTCACAACACCTTTCCCTGCAGACACCGACAAGTGTCACGGTGTGCCTTGGGGTCTTTGGCCCTTATGCTTACCCCATTCCATCAGGAAATACAGTGAGATGGGTGCTGTATGGGAGAATGGGGTGAACTTTGGGGCCGAAGAGTCCAAGGCACACCTCGATGCCTCTCACTGGCTGCAGGGTGTGGAATGGTATGAGCATTACAGGCGAGAATCCCAAGTCACACCCCGATGCCTGTCAATATCTACAGGATGAGATGTTATGGTCAGAAACCCTAACGCCTGAGGTGTTCGTTGGCATTTTCACTCCAAATTTTCAACATGGATTTTCTGTGACCCCCACCTTATGAACAGTGGCAATATCAGTTCGTTAGTCGAAAGTTTATTTTGTACAGCAGCTATGCCATTTGGCACCACAGGTGCGAAAACACATTTCGAACAGGATGTGAAAAATGACAGCTGTACTGTTCATGGGGGGGTGCAAAAAATGGCAATGTTGAAAATCTGCAGTGAAAATATTAAAAAAACTGGAAGTCACGAGCGTGCGTAGAAAATGCACAACGCATACCCGTAATGCAATTAGTTTGGGGATTTTTTTACAGCAGATTGTCAACACAGGGATTTTGGAACCTCCACTCATGAACAGTGTCACTGTGATTTTCTTAATCTGTCCCGACCATTGATTTTGCCCACTGACTGCGCCATTGTGCGCTACTTGTGCGGAAACACGTTTTGGGCAAGATGCGAAAAATGACAGCTGTACTGCTCATAAGGAGGTGTGGTAAAATGGCAATGTTGAAAATCTGGAGTGAAAATATTGAGAATTCGCGAACTTACGAGCGTGCGTAGGAACAGCGCAATGATTGCTCATAAAACAGTCATTTTGGGGAATTTTTTCACCAAATTTTCAACATAGGGTTTTTGGGAGCCTATCCCATGAACTGTGACACTGTTGTTTTGTAAATCAGTCCGGAAAGGCGGTTCCGCACAGTGACGGTGAAATCACCTTTCGGGCCCGATTAGCAAAATGACAGTGACAGAATTCATGAGGTGGGGTCCCAAAAACCCCATGTTGAAAATTTGGTGAAAAATTCCCAAAAATGCCTGAGATATGCATCAAAGTTGAAAACCCCCTATTTATTCCATTATACTGCTTACCGGCATTTCCTCAGTTTGCGGTCAGCTTTGAAGAGTGCAAACGTGTTCCAGTCTACCAAAGATCGTCACACTGGACTCTGGAGGTAAGTATGGGATGAGATGGTGTGGGGAGACAGGGTGCGCAGAGGATGGGCGCGGGTGGGGGGAGGGGGGTCAGGACTGTCAGTGAGGGAAGGTTTTTTCTTGCAGGTTTTTTTTTTCCTTAGATGATGCAGGACTTGTGCCACGCTGGGGTGGGCTCTCAGCGTGGCAGCTGGAAGACTGTTTGGGGGGGACAGTGGAGCCAACAGAGGATTGGGCACCCCCGTCGGCCATACAGACTGTTGCCACGCTGGGGTGGGCCTCCCAGGTGGCACCCGGTAGTCTCTTGTGGGGGGGGGACAGTGGAACCGATGTGGGATTGGGCACCCCCATCGACCATAAAGACTGTTGCCATGCTGGGGTGGGCTTCCAGCGTGGCACCTGGAACTCTGTTGGGGGGGAGTGCAGCAGAGCCGATGGGGGATTGGGCACCCCGCTTAGCCATACAGTGTGTGCGTGGGGGGGGATGCATGAGCACGCAATATGCATGTATGTGTGGGAGGAGCGCATGAGCACACACTATCTTATCGCTGCTCACTGAAGCGTAGCTCTCCCTTTCAACTGTACGACATAGACAGCTGCAGCATTCATTGGTGAACTGTGGCCATGCCTGCAAACACACTGACTGAATTGGAAGACAGGGTGCCACACCTACAAAAACTTGGATGATGGCACTATGTTTCTTGCACATGCTTGCAAGCAAACATAAAAATTGTTCAGAATAACTATTTACAAATGTAGAATAAACAGAGAAGATCCATCTGAGTTTTCCTTCAATCTCTGTGTCTTTTTGTTGTATAGCCCACCATTTGAAAAAGCCCATCAGGCTGTCAGGTTCTGTCACTGCCTATTCTTTTTCCATAACTTGCGTTGTCTGTACAATCTCAGCTTAGACTTCTGTCTCTGCTAGTTTGGCTGCCATTCTCCTGATAACCACTCCTGGACTTGCTGCTACAGAATCCATACCTTTCTCTATGCTTCCCTGGTACCAGGTCCAGTACCCATGCATAAAACTCCTGGCTTAGAGTATGCATGGCATAAATCCCACTCTCACACCATCTGTCATCAAGGCACATGTCAGGAAGCATAGGAAAACCAGGAGCAGTTGTAAAATTTGCAAAAAGTGATTTACTATTAATAGCAGTAAAATAAAAAAAATAAAATTGTTCAGTATAACTATTTACAAAGGCAGTATAAAGAGAAAAAGTCCATCAGGGTTTCTTTTCAATTTCTAGTCTCAGTCTCTCTCAGTCTCTGTGTCTCTCTTTTTCAAAACATTGCAGCTCCTTTGTATGAGTCTGTGCAGGAGCTCATTAAGAAAACAGCATGCTTCTCACACAGTGTTTTTGTAAGTTTCAACGAGTGCAGCAAAAAGAACATTGCGACTCAGAACTGACCTCTTGCTTACAGCTTCACAGAGAGTTTGCAAACAGGTTAACCCCTTGAGTTCCAAACAGCTTTTTTCAATCATTTCGACAGTAAAACTATACATTTCTAAACAAAGGGATCCCAGTATCAGTTACATTTCCACATAATGATTCACATATATTTTTATACCAGTAGATATGCAAGGGAGGAGAAAAGACAGAACAGCAAGTGAGGGTAGAGAGATAGCAAGAGGCAGAGAATTGCAAGACTGTCAGGGTGATCAAGACCAAGGTCTCACGAGAAAATTTGGTTGCATAATTAGACCGAGAAGAGACAGAAAAGGAGAGAATATAACAGATCCTTCCATTTAAACTCTTTCTCCAGAACAACTGGGACAGAGCCCTATTCAACCCTGTCACACCACCCATTATGTGTCAATGCCCCCGTGGGAAACTGATGGCTGTTCCAGACCTTTTCAGCCAGTCTTCAACCTGTGCATGACAGATATGTGCATCAATTGCTTCTCCATGGACTGCTATACTCTTAAGAACTCCCCATTGAGGTGGAGCAATCCAATCCCCACTTTTGGAGGCAGACCTTGCATGCATGTATCCAAAAACATGTAATTTGGCCTTTCCCATGAGCCTCTTCCCAGGAGCTCTGATTCTGTGGAAGTACGGAGTTCTCCTCAACTTCACCACAGAGACTCTGATGCATGAGTCTTGCGGACAGATGACTCTTTCTGGGCTGTCAGCTATGATCCCTCCACAGTCTGCCTGCCTGAGCAGTAGACATCACTAATGAGGCTGCAGCTATACTCTCAGTCTACACTGGTGAACACCTCATCATCATCATCTGGTGTCTCCCATGCTATTTCCCTCCTGATACTGTCATGGTGTCAGGTGGGGGATTGGTACCAAGGCTGTTGTCTGCACTGTTGCCAGATTGGATTTTGTCACAGTCCATAGTGTCGCTAGTGACACAGAGGAGGGTGACAACTCCATACATTATGATGGAGCCAACAATGGCCATGGTGCCGGTCCTTGGTCCATCCCTGGGTCAGGTACCAATGATGATGTTGTCCCAGAGCTCCGCCCTAACTCTGGTGGTGTCTGCAACACTGAGAAGGGTGAAGGCTTTGGTCATGATATTGAGGTTGGCACCAAGCACGGTATCATGTATAGTGCCAGCCATAGTGACAGGAATGACCCTGTCTCTGAGGCTGTTGCTGATCCTGAGCCTGGTTCTGGTTGGAATCTTTTCTAGAGCCGTTGGACATTACCACTACAGTTGAGGACTGGGGTTGCCTTGTGGGAACCTGTAAGGCTTCACTCTCTTCACCTGGGGTTCCCCACATTGGCACCAATTGGATCACTCCTTGGATGTAGGAGGAGATCCTTCAGGTGAGACTACTAGGCCGGTCCCTCGGGCAAGGCCCCCTGTGCAGTTCCACAGCCCAGATTGAGGCCCCAGATATCTGGAGTCTTAAACTTTTCTAGAGGACCCTCATTGATTTTTGGAAAGGTTACCCCAAACAACATTCCCCAAGGGGCCACTTTCATTGGAACAACACTGGACATGGGCCGGTGCCTTAGATGATTGGTACGGGG
Source organism: Neoceratodus forsteri (assembly GCA_016271365.2). Classification (NCBI taxonomy): domain Eukaryota; kingdom Metazoa; phylum Chordata; order Ceratodontiformes; family Ceratodontidae; genus Neoceratodus; species Neoceratodus forsteri. The sequence continues at coordinate 1,333,784,677 of CM057453.1, read as the reverse complement.
AGTCAGAGATGCCCTTCTGTCCGGTACCAACTCAGTCTGAGGTGGCACTTCATCTCCATTGATGTTCTTTAGTGAGGATAGTGAATCATCTGTCCACCTTCTTTCTACTGCTGAGTATGCCCTGCACCAGCAGTTTCTAATGGAGATGATCCAGGCACTTGACCCTGAATTATTGAACTATTGAATGTCATTGTCTAGTTACTGTATTTTAACTATATTTGGATTTTAACTGTTCTAGTACTGTACAAGCACTTTGATACACGTGAATTGCCCTTTTTAGAAATAGTTTATTCTTCTTCTTATTATTATTATTATTATTTGAAGCCGATACAAGCTGCAATCTGGTAGCCCAGCCATTGGGACATCCTATAATTCCCAACATTGACACTGTAGTCATTCCTCCTTGGCCTACGGCCATGGAGGAGGCACCTAGGGCAGTGTGGACTTTTCAGATAAACAACTACTACTCTTCTACAGACTATAGTTTGGATCATGACATGCAACAATTAAGATTACCATAATTTGTTTATCTAATGAACACTGATTTTTGTTAATTACAGTTCTTCCTCACGTGCTGCCTAACATGACAAATTCCTTTTTCAGGCTATCAATGACATGCTTCCTGTTCTTGCAAAGAAAAAGATGGATGCCATCATTGCTGAAGCACAGGATGCCCAGTTTAAACTGGAGTTTGTTCCATCTACAACTACAGAATATGTCAACAGCTTATTATTTCTTGATGAAATACAGGAAAGGGTAAGAGCCTCAGTATAAAAACTTTACAGTACAGTACTAGTTTTATAACAGATTGAAGAAGCACTCCCAACCAATCTGACTACTTTCACCTTCACATGAGACACATTTACTCAGCAAAGACTGCCTTATGTGCAGGTGCCCTGAAATCAGGCACTTTCAAGAGAGTTTTTAAATTGTTTAAGTGTTATTGATTGACAGTGATCAATAAATATATGATAATGTGTGGGGAGTCATGAAAAAAAAATGAGCAGGATCACGAGAACAGCTGCACAGGAGTCTGAGCTGGACGTCATTGTCCACCTAGGGACAAATGACTTGGCTCATCATGAGATTAGAGCAGTGCAGAAGGACTTTGTAGAATTGGGAAGGGGCCTAAGACAAGTAGCACACACAGTATCCTTCTCTGAGGTGTTGCCTGTCAATGGCACGAGTGAGGCGAGAGTACTTTGCACCATGCAGTGTAATGAATGGTTGAAAAAGGTGTGGAGCACAGGGGTTTGGCTTCATTGGGGACTGGGGTTCCACCTGAGGGACACCAGCCTATACTGGCAGGATGGTCTGCATCTGTCCAGGAAGGAACAAGTCTTTTGAGCAATCGGTTTAAATGCTTCATTGGCAAGCTTTTAAACTAGTCAAGGGAGGCACTGATAAGCTGCAGGAAAATCCCAGCCTCTCCTACAAAACAGGGTACTAAATGAGAAAAGACCGAGGTAGAAAGGTCAGTGGGGATGCTGCAAAAGAAGGTAAAGCTTACAAAAAAATGGAGAGCAATGAGTACCAATGCCCATAGTCTGAGTAACAAGCTTCCTGAATTAGTGGCCTTGATGGAGGAGGAACATCTGGATATCATGGCAGTCACAGAAACATGGTACACAAAAACCATGACTGGGACGTAAACATACCAGGATACACTATCTACAGGAGGGACAGGGAGGGTAAAGAGTAGGAGGAGTAGCTCTTTACATAAGGGAAGGAATCAAAGCAACAGAACAAAAGGGAAAACAGGGAGGAGAAGAAGCACTGTGGGTAAATTTGGAGACCGGCAATGACACTACAATCCTCACAGGGGTTGTATACAGACCCCCTTCTCAGGGGAGGAAATGGACAAGGAAATGATAGAAAGTATACTTAGAATGGCAGAAAAAGGGGAGATATTGCTGATGGGTGATCTGAATATGCCAGATGTTAACTGGAGTGCAGAGCAGCTACTTCGAAGAGTGGGGTTATTCTAGATGCCCTACGGGGGCATGCCTTAGACAACTAATATTGGAGCCCACTCGAGTGGGAGCAACCTTAGACCTGGTTCTCTCAAATGGAGATGAAGAGAGGATCACAGATGTAGAAGTGGGTAGCCATCTGGGAACTAGCGACCATCGAATAGTATGGTTCACAATAAACACAGCAATAGAGTCAAGCCATACAAAGGCAAAAGTACTGGACTTTGAGGGCTGACTTTGCCAAAATGGGTGAGTGCCTAAGGAATGCACTAGCAAATGGGCAGGAAGGAGGGGTGGAAGAACAATGGGGAATAATAAAAACTGCCATCACAGAGGTAACAAGCCTTTGTGTGAAGCAAATAAACAAAACAAAACGATGTAAGAAACCACTATGGTTCTCAAAGGAAGTGGCAGTGAAGGTTCAAGAGAAAAAGAAAGCATTCAGGGAGTACAAGGAATCACAGAAGGAGCAGGACAGAGAACTTTATCAGTTAAAGCAAAAGGAAGCTGGGAAGGCAGTCAGAACAGCAAAGGCCCAAACCGAGGAAAAGATAGCCAACTCAGTTAAGAAGGGGATAAAGCCTTTATAGGTACATCAGGGAGCGAAGGAAGACCAAGGGAGGGATAGTGAGGCTTAATAAAGGGAGGAGGGAGGGTGGGCAGAGGGTGACTGAAAAGGCAGAGATACTAAACAAATATTTTGCTCAGTATTTACAAAGGAAGAGGGAGAGTACCTAAAACAAACAGTAGAAACACTCTGGATACAGAAGTTGATACCAGCCCATTTACAGAAGAAAGGGTTCTGAAAGAATTCTTAAAACTGAAGGTGGACAAAGCAATGGGGCCTGATGGGATTCATCCCAGAATTCTAAAAGAACTAAGGGTAGAACTAGTGACACCACTGACTACCCTCTTTAACAAATCATGGGAGGATGGGGTGGTACCTGAGGACTGGAGGAGGGCAGATGTGATTTCCCTTCACAAAAGTGGGAGCAAGGCAGAAGCAGGAAACTACAGACCTGTTAGTTTAACCTCAGTGGTAGGGAAAATGATGGAATCACTTCTGAAGGAAAGAATTGTCGAGTATCTAGAGGCCAGAGGGGGCACAGGACCCAAGGCAGCATGGATTCACAGCGGGAAGGTCATGCCAGACAAATCTGATAGATTTCTTTGACTGGGTGACCAAAGTAGTAGATCAGGGAGGGGCTGTGGACATGGCCTACCTAGACTTTAGCAAGGCATTTGACACAGTCCCACATAAAAGATTAATATACAAGTTAGCCAGCCTTGGAGTGGGTCCCAAGATGACAGCCTGGGTAAAGAATTGGCTGGAGAATAGGACACAAAGAGTAATAGTAAATGGAGTCCACTCTGAAGAAAGGGGGGTTACTAGTGGGGTACTGCAGGGTTCAGTATTAGGACCGGTCCTCTTCAATGTCTTTATAAGCAACATTGCAGAGGGACTGGAAGGAAAAGTATGTTTCTTTGCAGATGACACAAAGATCTGCAACAGAGTTGATGCACAAGGTGGGGTGGAAAGGATGAGAAGGGACTTGGCAAGGTTAGAGGAATGGTCAAATGTATGGCAGCTTAGATTCAATGCTAAGAAGTGCAAGGTAATGCACCTGGGAAACAAAAACCCAGGGGAAGAGTACACAATGGGGGTGAGATACTCAACAACAAAAATGGAAAGGGACCTGGGGGTAGTCATATCAGATGACCTAAAGGTGGGCAAGCAATGTGAGAGGGCAGCAAGGATGGCTGGGGGGATACTGGGATGCATAGGGAGAGGCATCACCAGTAGAAAACAGGAAGCTATTATCCCTCTGTACAGACAGCTGGTGAGACCCCATCTGGAGTACTGCATGCAGTTCTGGAGACCCAGTCTCCGCAAAGACATAGACAGGATGGAAGCTGTCCAGAGGAGGGCAACTAAAATGGTGCAGGGTCTGCACCGAAAGACATATGAAGGAGGCTTAAGGAGCTTAATATGTATAGCCTCGAGGAAAGGAGGGAGAGGGGGGACATGATAGAAACTTTCAAGTACCTCAAGGGAATCAACAAAGTCCAAGAGGGTAGCATCTTTCAAAAAAAGAGGTGTGTAAGAACAAGGGGGCACAATTTGAAGATAGAGGGGGGCGGCTCAGAGGTAATTTAAGGAAGTATTTTTTCACAGAGAGGGTTGTGGATGCATGGAACGGCCTTCTGGAGGAGGTTGTGGAGTCAAAAACTGGTGGAATTCAAGCATGCATGGGACAGTCATAAGGCAATTCTAGGGGGTGGGGGTAGGAAGAAGTAGGCTGCTGGTTAACTAGAATCTGCAGCTTATCCACTAGGTAAGGAAATGGGCAGACTGGGTGGGCCATGTGGTCCTTATCCGCCGTCAAATTCTATGTTTCTATGTTTCTAACTATGGTAAAACTTCCCATACCTTATTTGTTTAATTGCTTGTTTCCATACTCCTGCTTGTTACCTGCTGTCACCGCACTTAGTGTATCTCATCCTGCTCGCTGTCCTTTCCTTGCCATTTCATCAGCCAAGCTTCTGGCATTGCCCTTTGAAATTTTTGCCTTTTGCGAGCTGAGGCACATGGTAAGGGCTACAGGGTGAATTGTGCTGGCTATTTTACACAAATCACAAAGTAAGATAAGCATTTTTCAATGCCAAATGTTTGCCACTTTTTTAGCTGTTGTACTGGGTTTGCTTGCACACATTTTTACTATATACTGTATATATTTACCCAGGATAGACCAGATAAGATGCAATATCCCATTTTAGTGGTGTCCTGCTGTTACACATTTTTAGATTGTATTTACCCAGGACAGGACAGATGAGAGGCAATATCTAATTTTGAGTGGGCTCCCACATGTTGACTCCAAATTTCCAACACTTTTTTTTTATAACCTGACATTATGATCAAGACAGGTGGATTTTTTTAAATCCCATCCAAAAGGTGATTTTGCAGCATGACTGCAAAAACAAGTTTTGGGAGGGGATTGGAAAAATGACATATGTTATGTTCAGGAGGTGGGGTAACACAAGGGATATGTTGTGCATTAGGGGCCAAAATCTGCAAAACTAAAGTTAAGAGTAGACATTGGAACAATTCGATGTTTCTTCATAACTCAGTTGATCTTCCTGGACTTAAGTCTTCACCATTTATTCATACTGCTGGGTTACAAGCCAGAGGTGCTGGGACCTTGTAGGAGTCAAAAACTTCAGGGGGGCCATCGCTGAGCTAGGACCGCGCATGTGCAACACCGCGAGGCTGGCACACGCCATATAGGCTATCTCGGCGTCAGCCCTCCAACCACCTCAGTTCCTTTTTTCCCCACCAAGCGCTCTTCAGTGACAATGACGCTCACCCACTGGGAGTCAGATCTTCATGTCTATATGACAGCAGCATTTAGTTTCATTCAGTTTTAGCTAATTTTATTGTTTTCTGTAGTAAACAAAAAAGTTTTATTATTTGTTTCTTCAATAGCCCTATCGTTTGGAGAAGTTGACCATAGGTGGTGATGGTACGGAGTCTCCTTCAGAAGGCTTCTCTGGTAGCTGGGCTGTGTCCAGTCCACCACCTTCTCAGGAGGGGGATCCAACCACGAGCTGTCCAGTGTTTGGGAGGAAGGACAGTTTTCTCAGGTGCTGGGTCCGGTGATGTGTTTGGCTCTGGCTCCTTGGGGGTGAGTGCTGCCCTTCGGTGCCTGCTTCTTTGGTGCTGGCCCCGATGCCTGTTCTGGTGTCGCCTGTTTTTCCACTTCACAGACCTGATCTCGGCCTTTTGGGCACCATGCCCACCCCCTCTGAGGGGGAGATGCAGCAGAATGAGTTTAGAAACATAGAAACTGACGGCAGATAAGGACTGCTTGGCCCACCTAGTCTGCCCATTTTCCTACCTAACAGATAAGCTGCAGATCCTAGTTAACCAACAGCTTACTTCCTCCTACCCCCCACTAGGACTGCCTTATGCCTGTCCCATGCATTCTTGAAGTCCCCCACTGTTCTTGACTCCACGACCTCCTCAGGGCGGCTGTTCCATGCATCCACAACCCTCTCAGTGAAAAAATACTTCCTCACATTACCTCTGAGCCGTCCCCCCTCTATCTTCAAATTGTGCCCCCTTGTTCTTGCACATCTCTTTTTCTGGAAGATGCTACCCTCTTGGACTTTGTTAATTCCCTTGAGGTACTTGAAAGTTTCTATCATGTCCCCTCTCTCCCTTCTTTCCTCAAGGGTATACATATTAAGCTCCTTTAGTCTTTCTTCATATGTCTTCTGGTGCAGACCCTGCACCATTTTGGTTGCCCTCCTCTGGACAGCCTCCACTCTGTCTATGTCTTTGCGGAGATGGGGTCTCCAGAACTGCACACAGTACTCCAGATGGGGTCTCACCAACTGTCTGTACAGAGGGATAACAACTTCCTGTTTTCTACTGTTGATGCCTCTTCCTATGCATCCCAGTATCCCCCCAGCCTTCCTTACTGCCTTCTCACATTGCTTGCCCACCTTTAGGTCATCTGATATAATTACCCCCAGGTTCCTTTCTATTTTTACTGTTGTCAGTATCTCACCCCCCATTGTGTACGCTTCCCCTGGGTTTTTGTTTCCCATGTGCATTACCTTGCACTTCTTTGCATTGAATCTGAGCTGCCATACATTTGACCATTCCTCCTACCTTGCCAAGTCCCTTCTCATCCTTTCCACTCCATCTTGTGTATCAACCCTGTTGCAGATCTTTGTATCATCTGCAAAGAGACATACTTTTCCTTCCAGTTCCTCTGCAATGTCACTTATAAAGACATTAAAGAGGACCGGTCCCAGTACTGAACCTTGCGGTACCCCGCTAGTAACCCTCCTTTCTTCACTGTGTACTCCATTTACTACTACCCTTTGCATCCTGTTGTCTAGCCAATTTTTTATCCAGGCTACCACCTTGGGACCCACTCCAAGGCTGGCTATCTTGTGTATTAATCTTTTGTGTGGGACTGTATCAAATGCCTTGCTAAAATCTAGGTAGGCCATGTCCACAGCCCCTCCCTGGTCTACTACTTTGGTCACCCAGTCAAAGAAATCTATTAGATTCAGTCTGACACGACCTTCCCATTGTGAATCCATGCTGCCTTGGGTCCTGTGCCCCACTGGCCTCTAGGTACTCAACAATTCTTTCCTTCAGAAGTGATTCCATCATTTTCCCTACCACTGAGGTCAAACTAACTGGCCTGTAGTTTCCTGCCTCTGTCCTGCTCCCACTTTTGTGAAGAGGAATCATATCTGCCCTCCTCCAGCCCTTGGTGCCACCCCATCCTCCCATGATTTGTTAAAGAGAGTAGTCATGATTGTCACTAGTTCTACCCTTAGTTCTTTTAGAATTCTTGGGTGAATCCCATCAGGCCCCATTGCTTTGTCCACCTTCAATTTTATTAGTTCTTTCAGAACCCTTTCTTCTGTAAATGGACTGGTATTGACCCCATCTTCAGAGTGTTTCTCTTGTTTGGTTTGGGTAACTCCCCCTCCTCTTCCTTTGTGAATACTGAGCAGAAATATTCGTTCAGTATCCCTGCTTTTTCACTGTCACCCTCTACCCACATTCCCTCCCCTTTATTAAGCTTCAGTATCCCTCCTTTGGTCTTTCTTCGCTCCCTAATGTACCTATAAAAGGTCTTATCCCCCTTCTTAACAGAATTGGCTATCCTTTCCTCGGTTTGGGCCTTTGCTATTCTGACTGCCTTCCAACCTCTTTCTGCTTTAACTGATAAAGTTCTCTGTCCTGCTCCTTCTCGTTTCCTTATATTTCCTGAATACTGTCCTTTTCTCCTTAACCTTCCTCCACCTCTTTTTGAGAACCATAGCGGTTTTCACTTCGTTGTGTTTTATTGATTTGCTTTACACAAGGCTTGTTGCCTCTGTGATGGCTGTTTTGATCACTCCCATTGTTCCTCCACCCCTCCTTCTTGCCTGTTTGCTAGTGCTTTTCTGAGGCACTCTCTCATTTTCCCAAAGTCAGCCCTCCTAAAGTCCAGTACTCTTGCTTTTGTATGGCTTGATTGTATGGCTGTGTTTATCGTGAACCACACTGTTTGGTGGTCGCGTGTTCCCAGATGGCTACCCACTTCTAAATCTGAGATTCTTTCTCCATCCCCATTTGAGAGTACCAAGTCTAAGATTGCTCCCTCCCGAGTGGGTTCCAATACTAGCTGTCTGAGGCATGCCCCCTGTAGGGCATCAAGAATGACCCTGCTCTTGGATGTGCCTGCAGCAAAGGTGCTCCAGTTAACATCTGGCATATCAGGTCCCCATCAACAATATCTCCCTTTTCTGCCATTCTAAGAAAGCCTTCTATCATTTCCTTGTCCATTCCTCCCCTGAGATGGGAGTCTGTATACAACCCCATGCGGATTGTGGTGCCATTTCCTGTCTCCAGGGTGACCAAAAGTGCCTCATCTGCTCCCTGTTTACTCTTTAGTTCTGTTGCTTTGATCCCTTCCTTTACATGAGAAGCTACTCCTCCTCCTCTTTTACCCTCCTGTCCCTCCTGTAGATTGTGTATCCTGGTATGTTGACATCCCAGTCATGGTTCTCTGTGTACCATGTTTCTGTGACTACCACAATATCCAGACAACCCTCTTCCATCAAGACCACTAGTTCAGGAACTTGTTACTGAGACTACGGGCATTGGTACTCATCACCCTCCACTTTTGATAGCCCTACCCTTTTAGCCCCATTTCTGTCCTTACTGCCTTTGCCTTTTCACATTTAAATCTGTTCTGCTCCCTAATAACTTCTGTACCTTGGTGTTTACCTCACTAATCACCATGTTTTGTGGGGGAGGCTGGGATTTCCCTGCTCCTTTTCAGTGCCTCCCCTTGGCTAGTTTAAATGCTTGCCAATGAAGCATTTAAACTTCTCACCTAGGATCCTGGTTCCCCCCTGGACAGATGCAGACCATCGCACCAGTATAGGTCTGCATCCCTCCAGGTGGCTCCCCAGTCCCCAATGAAGCCAAAACCCTGAGCTCCACACCAGTTTTTCAACCACTCATTGAATTCCCTGGTGAGAAGTGCCCTAACATCTCCTTGCCATAGACAGGCAGCACCTCCGAGAAGGTTACCGTATGCGCTACTTGTCTAAGGCCCCTTCCCAACTCTACAAACTCCTCTTGCACTGCTCTGATCATATTCCTAGCCAAGTCATTTGTCCCTAGGTGGACAATGACATCCAGCTCCCTCCCTCGTGCAGTTCCTCCCACGATCGTGAGGATTCGCTTCCTGTCCCTCCAAGCCATGGCACCTTACCTCCCTCTCCCCTTCCTCCCCCATTTCTACCCCTCTAATGATTGAGTCCCCCACCAGGAGTTGTTTCCTTCCCCTGTGGGGTCCAGTGCCACCCTCCTGTGGGTCTCCTTTGTGAAGCTTCCCAGCATCCTCCTTGGTCTCCACTGCAGGTGCCTCCATAGAGGAACCACTATCCACCAGAAGAGCGAATGAATGTGGAGAGGTACAGCTGGAGGATGCAACTCTGTTCACCACCCTCTCCTCCTTGAGCCCACCCTGGTCAGCCTCTCCTCTTTCTTGGCAACCTCTGAGGTAGTGGCATTGGCCCTGGTGGTCCCTGGGTGGGGAGGAGGTTTCACGAATCTAGCCAGGTCAGCCTGGAGACAGGCAACTCTCTCTCAGACCAGAGAGGTGCCTGCAAATAGGCAGCATCGCAGCCTCAGAATGTCTCCCGAACACTGCCACCCCACAGCCATTGCACTGCACCACCCTATCATGTCTTATTTTGTGTCCTCTCTACTGTTTCTCTGGATGCTTATTCTCTCCTCTCCTTACAACTCTCACCTTCCTGTTCTGGGACAGCAACTTCCTATCTTCTTCAGTAGCCTCCTTCTTCCTTGCTCAGTATCAGACCACCAGCAGCTGGGGGTGAGCTACTTTTTCCTTTAGGGTTGACAAAACCAATTTTTCTGTATGATCCTTTCCTTCCTACTGCCAAACAGGAAGTTCCTGTTGACAGTCAAATCCAGTGGCTATAAAAGTAGAACTGGCTTTGGGTGGGTGGGATGGAGAGCAATTAGTAAGAAAAAAGGCTAGCAACAGGAAGTTGTAATTTGACTCACCTGCTTTTCTAGTGTCTAAACCACACCCCCAGGTAAGCTCTCTTTCCTCCTACTGGTTTAGCAAAGTCAGCTGATACAGTACCCTTCCCTGCACAGAACACACACTGACTTTCTTTCTTTTCTTTCTTTTTTAACCCTAAATAAGACCCCTTCTACTTCTTATAAAGTTATCTGTCTACTTAATCTTAACAGTCACTGACTCCTGCTGAGATATCAGTTTTAAATTAATAAGAAAATGTAGCTTCTTTTAGTTAGCTGCTTTCTGCTCTACAAGCAAGGCTAGCAACAGGAAGTTGTAATTTGACTCACCTGCTTTTATAGTGTCTAAACCACACCCCAGGTAAGCTCTCTTTCCTCCTACTGGTTTAGCAAAGTCAGCTGATACAGTACCCTTCCCTGCATGGAACACACACTGACTTTCTTTTCTTTCTTTTTTTAACCCTAAATAAGACCCCTTCTACTTCTAATAAAGTTATCTGTCTACTTAATCTTAACAGACACTGACTCCTGCTGAGATATACGTTTTAAATTAATAAGAAAATGTAGCTTCTTTTAGTTAGCTGCTTTCTGCTCTACAGGCAAGGCTAGCAACAGGAAGTTGTAATTTGACTCACCTGCTTTTATAGTGTCTAAACCACACCCCCAGGTAAGCTCTCTTTCCTCCTACTGGTTTAGCAAAGTCAGCTGATACAGTACCCTTCCCTGCACAGAACACACACACTGACTTTCTTTCTTTTCTTTCTACCCTAAATAAGACCCCTTCTACTTCTAATGAAGTTATCTGTCTACTTAATCTTAACAGACACTGACTCCTGCTGAAATATACATTTTAAATTAATTAGTTTGACCCAATACCTCATCATTCATCAAGAATGAGATAAAGATTCCTCCTACAGTCTGGGTGGTAAGCCGGCAGTCCCAGCTGAGATTCCTCTGGAGGACCTTTTGTTTCAAACCTTACTCAGTAATATGCAGGCAACCCTAGCTCTGTAGACTTCTTCTGTATATCCAGGAAGGCTCATGTGTCTTTAGTGACTTCATGTATCTAATATTCTAGTAAACCTTACGCCACCTTTTCCCTTAGTCTTTGAGACCCTGTCTAATGCTGTGTGGGCTAGGCCTACCCTTATCCCTTCAGTTTGCAAGTCCATAGACCAGAAAAATATCCCTACTAAGGAGAGACCTGTTCTAGCTTTGCAACCCATTGCGGATGTGCTGGTTGTTCTTGTAGACAAGGCTATTTTACAACAGGAAGTAACAGCATGTCCTATCAATAAGGATTCTCACAAGATCGATACTATGTGAAAAAGAGCTTTCCAGGGCCAGATTAACAAGTTGTGGTGCACTGGGCAATTTTGGATTGTGTGGACCCCCTGTGACTTATTCAATAGGCCGGGGGTTCAGTGGCTGCCTAGGCCCCTGAAAGCTGAACTATTTTTGATGTCTTAAAATACATTTGGAGGGTTTTCCAGCTACTCCGAATGCCATTCTTGGAGTGGAAATAGAAGGCTATTGTTTAATGTTGAATGGCTGGAGTACATTCACACTGAGTGTGAGCACTCAAGCACAGCCATGCGTTACTGGCCCCTCCACACCAACATCTCACAAGTTTTCACAGTCTTTTTCATAAAGAAGATGACATTTATTCTACTTGCTCAGTATATCTGTTTTTTATGTTGATTGTGCGCATGCGCAAGAAACATGTGGTGGCAGCTTGCTGCAGTAGGAGGTTGTGGAGGTGGGGCACTGTTATGGCCAGTGCCCCCACTGCCTTTGGAGGCTTGGCCCACTTTCTCCAATGCTGCTGACACTAGTTCAGCCAGCGTGCCATAACCTTGAAACATTTCAGCTGCTGCAATCAGGGGCTGCCCCGTCATTGCAGCCTCAGCCATGCTGCAATGAGGGAGTGACCTGTCATTGGAGGGCGGTCCCTTGCCTTCCCCTGACCCAGTTTGCCAATGGGGAGTCCAGTCCCCGTCGGTTTCTGGTGTCTGCCGAGGGGGTGCCCAATCCCCATCGGCATCATGTCCCTTCCCCCGTTTCTTTGCCGATGGGGGTGCCCAATCCCCCTCGGCATGTCCCCCCCATTTCTTGTGTGCCAAGGGGCGCCCAATCCCTCTCAGCTCATAAGTCCCCCTGAGCATGTGGCAGACGGGGTGTGCCCAATCCCCATCGGCTCCAGTCCCCCACCCCCAAAATATGCAGTGGCATGCTGGGAGCCCACCCCAGCATGCCAAAAGTACCTGTGAAATGGAAAACGTCCTGCAGTCTTTTTTTTTTTTTACCCTAAAAAAGCAAATCGTCCTTGTCTACACCCCCTCCGCGCCCACCTTGCACACCTGCCTTCCCACACACACCCTCACCCCATACTTACCTGTGGAGCCCAGCGCAATGATCTTCAGCGGCCTGGGAACATGTCTGCACTCTTCAAAGCCGACCGCGAACTGAAGAAATGCCAGTAAGCTGTATAATGGCATAAATAGGATTTTTTTCAACTTTGCTGCATATCTCAGGCATTTTTTGGAATTTTGGCACCAAATTTTCAACATGGGGTTATTGGGACCCTTCCTCATGAATTCAAGCACTGTCATGGGGTTATTCGATCCCTAAAGGTGATTTTGCGGTCATTGCATAGAATCACCTTTCAGGACTGATTAACGAAACGACAGTGCCAGTGTTCATGAGGTGGGCTCGCAAAAAGGCTATGTTGCACATTTGGTGGAAAAATTCCAAAAAATGACTGTTTTACGAGCGTGCGTTGCACAGTTGCTACACACGCTTGTAACTTTGCGAACTTGCAATATTTTCACGCCAGATTTTCAACATTGGCATTTTTCCACACCTCCTTATGAACAATATAGCTGTCATTTTTCCCATCCTGGCCAAAATGTGTTTTCGCACTTCCGGCACAGAACAGCGCGGTCGCTGTGGGAAATCAGTGTTTGGGACAGATTAAGAAAATGACAGTGACTCTGTTCATGAGCATAGGTCCTAAAATGCCTATGTTGAAAATTTAGTGACGATAGTCCATCAAATGACTGTGTTACAAGTGTGCGTTGCGCAGTTCCCACGCACCCTTGTAACTTCACAGATTTGTAATATTGTCATGCCAGATTTTCAACACTGGCATTTTTTCACACCTCCTTATGAACAGTACAGCTGTCATTTTTCACATCCTGACCGAAATGTGTTTTCGCACTTCTGGCGCAGAATAGCGCAGTCGCTGTGGGAAATCAGTGTTCGGGACAGAGTAAAAAAATGACAGTGACACTGTTTATGAGCAGAGGTCCTAAAATCCCTATGTTGAAAATTTGGTTACGAAAGTTTATAAAATGACTGTGTTACAAGCGTGCATTGAGCTGTTTCCACGCACCCTTGTAACTTCGCAAATGTGGAATATTTTCATGCCTCATTTTCAACACTGGCAATTTTTCACACCTCCTTATGAACAGTACAGCTGTCATTTTTCACATCCTGGCCGAAATATGTTTTTGCACTTCTGGTGCAGAATAGCATGGTCGCTGTGGGAAATCAGTGTTTGGGACAGATTAAGATCGAGCGAGTGAGAGGGGGGAGTGCCCGACCTCAACTGAGCTCTGTCGGAACTGCTGCAGATTTCTCTGTGGGCAGAAAAAGCCCCCAATGCAGGCAGGAGCCCAGTACAAAAGGGCAGTCTACAGCGCCTGGAGAAATAGAATGAGAGAGCGAGTGAGGGAGGGAGAGAGAGCAACCCTTAACGGAGCTCTGTTGGGACTGCTGCGGATTTCTTTGTGGGCAGAAAAAGGCATGAATGCAGGCAGGGGCCCAGTTCAAAAGGGCAGCCTGCAGCGGTGAGAGAAACAGAACAAGCAAATGAGAGAGGGGGAGTGAGCGAGCTCAACGGAGCTCTATCAGGACTGCTGCAGATTTCCTTGTGGGCAGAAAAAGGTGCCAACGCAGGCAGGAGCTCAGTACAGAAGGGCAGCCTGCAGCATGTAGAGAAATGGAATAAGTGAGTGAGAGAGGGGAAGTGAGCGAGCTCAATGGAGCTCTGTTGTGACTGCTGGGGATTTCTCTGTGGGCAGAAAAAGGCACCAATGGAGGCAGGAGCCCAGTACAAAAGGGCAGCCTGCAGTGCCAGGAGAAATAGAATGAGCGAGTGAGAGAGGGGGAGTGAGCGACCTCAATGAAGCTCTGTCAGGACAGCTATGAACTTCTTTGTGGGCAGAAAAAGGCACCAACACAGGCAAGGCCCAGTACAAAGGGCAGCCTGCAGCGCCGGGAGAAACAGAGCAGTGAGTGAGAGGTGGTGGCAGGCTCAATGGAACCAATGTCGGGACTGCTGCGGATTTCTTTGTGGGCAGAAAAAGGCGCCAACACAAGCAGGAGCCCAGTACAAAAGGGCAGCCTGCAGCATTGGGAGAAATAGAACCAGCGAGCGAGAGAGGGGGAGTGAGTGAGCTCAATGGAGCTCTACCGGGACTTTAGAGTTGCCCACCCTCCTGCCCAGAGTCCTCTGTTGTCCTATATTACAGCAGGGTTTCTGGAGTGGAGACAAAGCAATGGTTGGATACTTTTAGGACTGCTGTAATAATACAGATTTAGCTGTTCTGTTTATTTCTCTAACTGAGCTAAGTACTGAGCTATACTGTTGTGATTTCTCTAATAATACATATTTATTTGTTCTGTTTATTTCTCTAACTGAGCTAAGTACTGAGCTATACTGTTGTGATTTCTCTAATAATACATATTTATTTGTTCTGTTTATTTCTCTAACTGAGGTGAGTAGTAAGTTTGGTAGAAAAAAATCCAAAAAATGACTGTTTTATGAGCGCATGTTGCACAGTTGCTACGCACATTTGTAACTTCGCGAATTTGCAATATTTTCACTACAGATTTTCAACACTGGCATTTTTCCATACCTCATTATGAACAGTATAGCAGTCATTTTTCACATCCTGGCCAAAATGCGCGTTTTCGCACTTCAGGCACAGAGTAGCGCGGTCGCTGTGGGAAATCAGTGTTCGGGGGGAACACATTAAGAAAACCACAGTGACACTGTTCATGAGCAAAGGTCTTAAAGTGCCTATGGTGAAAATTTTGTGATGAAAGTCCATAAAATGACTGTTACGAGCATGCGTTGTGCAGTTTCCACGTACCCTTGTAGTTTAGCAAATTAATAATATTTTCACGCCAGATTTTCAGCACTGGCATTTTTTCACACCTCCTTATGAACAGTACAGCTGTCATTTTTCACATCCTGGCCGAAATGTGTTTTTGCGACCATGCCTGCAAACACACTGACTGAACTGGAAGAGGCTGACACACCTCTGGAAAACTCGGATGGTAGCACTATGTTTCTTGCACATGCGTGCACAAGGATGAAAGTTCCCTGGGAAGGAAGCAAACCACAGAGACTGCCACTGAACCGGCAACATCTGCTAAGAAGAAGAAGAAGGAAAAACACTCGGGGAAGGAACCGCAACCAACAAACCCGTCAGTACCTACTGCTGAGGAGATTGCTAATGCCATTAGAATAATTCAGTCATTGCACACTGGTACCTCAGTTCCAGTTCTGCGACTCAGTTCACATCATAGAAACATAGAAACAGAAGTTGACAGCAGATAAGGACTGCAAGACCCATCCAGTCTGCCCATTTCTTTTTCTACCTTATAAATGTGTCATCAGCCTTTGCTCTGTCCATGGCCTATCTATTCATACTCATCTGTATGGCTCACTTATGCCTATCCCATGCATGTTTGAAGCCCTGCACTGTATTCATATCCACCACTTCCTGAGGTAGGCCCCGTTCCATGCATCCACCACCCTTTCTGTGAAAAATAACTTCCTCACATTACCCCTTAATCGGCCTCCCTCTAATCTCATGCTGTGTCCTCTTGTCCTGCTATTTTTCTTATATTGAAACATATTAGACTCTTTCACCTTGTTAATGCCCTTAAGGTGTTTGAATGTTTCGATCATATCACCTCTCTCCCTCCTTTGCGCAAGGGTATACACATTGAGCTCTGTTAATCTGCCCTCATATGTTTTCTGATGCAGTCCCTGCACCATTTTGGTTGCCCTTCTCTGGACTGCCTCAGTTTGGTTAATGGCCTTGAGAAGGTGTGGCCTCCAGTACTGCACGCAGTACTCCAGATGGGGCCTAACCAATGTCTTGTAAAAAGGGATTATTACCTCCCTCTTCCGACTTGTGATACCCTTACTAATACACCCTAATATCCCCCTAGCCTTATCTACTGCTTTAGTGGTCTGCTTGGATGATTTCAGGTCATCGGTGATGATGATGCCCAAGTCTCTTTCTTCCCTTGTGACTGCCAGCAACTCCCCTCCCAGACTATAGGTGGCTTCAGGGTTTCTCTTCCCTATGTGCATGATCTTGCACTTCTTTGCATTAAACCCCCTCCATTAATCCTCCTTCAGTTCAAACTTCGGGTTCCTCCTCGGTCCCCGGTTCCTTTGAACATAACTCTGAAATTTATGGTGATGATGATGATGAGGGGGGATGATGATGAAGACTTTGGGAAGCCCCCTGAACTGGATGTTTCCCCTGATCCTCAATGCCCTGATTCCCCTGACAAGGGACCTGAGGATTTTGCCTCACGTTTTGCTTTCATGAAGCAAGTGGCACAGAATCTGGACCTCTCCACTCAGGAATCTACAGAGGAGGAGGAGGAGAAACTATATTACATGGAAATGACAGATGTACCAACAACTAAGAGGTTGTTCAAACAACATGAAGTCTTGCTGTATTCTGACAGTAGCAGTGAGTCCCAACCTTCGAACTGCCCCAGAGAAGAAAGAGTTAACTTTCCATGCCAGGCATGGAACGCTGAGCTCGAGCTTGGTTGAGACTCTGTCTGTTGCTGTTTAAACTCAAACCATCAGATTCTTTACTCCGTCTCACTGAACAGTTGTTCCGGAGATTTCTCCTTCTGCTCGGTTCAATTTGTTGGTTAAAGTACCGTTTTTCTCAGTTTTCGACCGAATTTAAACCGCAACCTGTCGGTTCAGTCTCTGTCTGTGGTATTCGTGAGTACTAGATAGGTTATATATTAATCTTATTCTGTGTGGAACTTGTAAACGGTTTATCGGTTCGGTTTGAACCAATCAAGTTGTTTAAAAATCCTAAATTGTACTTTTAGAGTGTGGTTACCGGTTCTTATCGGTTCTAAAAAAATGGATTTTATTACGTTTTTTTCCACGACCCGTGACACGGTCAGGAACCGATAAGAGGGTCTTGCCTGGCGGATTGCCATTAAAAGGGTAAGTTTGGTTAGGACTGGCACAATGTCTGAGAAACCCAAAAGAAAAACTGGGCCCACTGGGTTTCAACACTGTAGTTTGTGTGGGGAAGTCTTTGCCAAGGCTGACCCCCACACCACCTGTGTTTATTGTCTGGGGTTTGACCACCTCAATGCAGACTGCCAGATTTGTAAAAATTTTCCTGCAGCTACCCTAGAAAAGAGAGTTGGTAGGCTCAGGGAAAGGGAGGCCAAAAAGTCCGCTGAACCGGATGGCCAGCCCGGTTCGGTTCAAACCGAACCAGAAGGAGTGCCCTCTGACTAGGGCGAGACTTCTTCGGGCAAAAGGAGATCCAACTCTGAGGAGTCGGTTCCAGCAAAGAGAACTAGAAAATCAGCTGGTGTGGAGCCAAAACTTTCCTCTCCAACCGCTGAAGAAATAGCCAAAGCGATCAAAACTGTCCAGTTGCTTTCCCCGGTTCCGACAGAACCGGCACCATCAGGGAGGCACTCGGTTCGGTCGGTTCCACCGGTTCAAGATTATGATTTAGAGGAGTATTATGAACCGGAGGAGGGGGAAGAGGAGTATGCGGAAAGTGAATGTGGATTTGAAAGTCTGGATGTGCCCATTGACCCAGACATCTCCCCAGACAGACCTTCAGGAGTGTCTCCTCCTAGGCTTTCTGAGTCCCCTTCTCATTTCATGCTTTATTAAAAAGTGGCTGAAACCCTCCAGCTTCCTATGGAAGAAGTGGATGACCAAGAGGAGCCTGACTTTGTGGAGATGATGGATATTCCAGAGTCTAGGAGGCTGTCTATTCCCTTGCATAAATCTTTTGGGAAACAGACATTTAAAATTTTAAAGACTCCTAACACTATACCTCCTGTGGATAAGAGAATGGACAAGAGGTATGCATTGTCAGGCTCTGATACGGAGTTCCTTACACAACAATGCAGCCATGTTGGGGTAGTGCAGGCTGCAGCCTGTGACAAGGCAAATATTCCCTTGGCTTCACACCCCCCAGACAAGGACTCCAGGAGGATTGATGCCATGGCAAAGAAACAGTACATGGCAGCATCCTTGGGACTCAGGCAGGCTAATTATATGGCTTATGTTGCTAGATATCAGAAATCCAGATGGGACACTGTCATGGCTTTAGCAAAACAGGTCCCTGGCCAGCTTGCCAAGGAGCTGGAGCAGGTGGCTGCTGATGGTATTGAGGCATCCAAGGTGCAATTCCATGCTGCAGTGGACTCAAATGATGTGTCATCCAGAGTCATGGCTACATCTGTGGCACTTCTCAGAATGGCTTGGCTCAGATGTACTAGCCTGTCACAGGATACCCAGACTAAGGCCATGGATTTTCCTGTTGTTGGTAATTCTTTGTTTGGGAGCAAACAGAGGATTACATGAAGAAAATGGACGAGTATAGGACCACCTACAGAAGTGCCCAGGCCAAGGAAAGGCAGGCCACTTCTCAGAGGCAGCTTCCCAGGGGCAGGCCTTTTCACAGGCCTTTCTACCAAGCCCAGGCCTCCTCTTCTGCATATGCTCAGAGGGGGTTCTTTAGAGGGAGAGGCAGAAGGGGTACTAGCAGACCTGCTTCCACCCCTCAGCCAAAACCCCCTGCCAAACAGGCACCCTGATGGGTTTGCCAGGGCCGATTCTCCACCACCTGTAGGGGGCAGGCTGGCTTACTTTGTCCAGGACTGGAAGTCTATAACATCAGACAAGTGGGTGCTGGAAGTAATAAGCCAGGGACTGGTTCTCAGCTTCAAAAGATTTCCAAAGCTGAGAACCAGATCCTTTCCACCTGCAAACCCCTCGGAGGCACTTGCCCTAGAGGCAGAGGTCTCTTCCTCCTAGCTCTCAGAGCTGTGGAAAGGGTTCCACCCCTACACCAGGGCAAAGGGTTGTACTCCAGGTACTTCCTTACCCCAAAAAAGACAGGAGAATGGCGGCCCATCCTGGATCTCAGATACTTAAACAACCACCTGTTAAAACCAAAATTAAAAATGGTGACTCTGGGAATAATTTTACCCTCTCTACGGCCAGGGGACTGGCTAGTATCCTTGGACCTCAAGGATGCCTACTTCCATATTCTCATCAGAAGCTTCCATCGAAAGTACCTCAGGTTCGAGCTGCCCTCAGGCCATTACCAGTTCAGAGCAATGCCCTTCGGACTAACTTCTGCTCCAAGGGTGTTCACAAAATGCCTGGCAGTAGTAGTTGCTTCTCTAAGAAGACAAAGGATTGCCATCTTCCCTTACCTGGACGACTGGCTCATAGTAGGCCAGTCCCCAGACCAAGTCAGGTTACACCTACAGATAACTCAGCAACTGCTCACCTCTCTAGGTTTCCTTCTGAATCTTTCAAAGTCAGTTCTGGAGCCTGTCCAGCTCCTCACCTTCATAGGCAGAGCTAGACACAGAAAAGGCCAGACCTTTCCTTCCCTGGACAGGGCAAAGACCCTTATCTCTCTGGCTCTCATTCACCTTGCAGGTATCTCGACCAGCAAGGCATTTTGTACAGCTCTTGGGGCACATGGCTGCTTCCACAGCAGTGGTGCAGGGAGCAAGATTTCAGATGAGGGACATTCAGTTCCATTTGCAGTGTCAGTGGCTCAGTAGGTAGCACACTCGCCTCTGAGGCCGGGAGATCAGAGGGCTGTGGGTTCAGTTCCCACATCTGGCACTTGGGTTAATATCCCAGTACTGACACTGTAATGCAGCATGAGAGGGGTGCTACATTTCTGAGGTGCCGTCTTTCGGATGAGACGTTAAACCGAGGTCCCATCTGCCTGGATTGGTGGTAGTTCAGGTGGATGTTAAAGATCCCATGGCACTTATCGAAAAGAGTAGGGAATTTCCCGGTGTCCTGTCAATTCCCTCATTCACTAAAAATACCACCAACAGCTTAATCTGGTTCAAGGTCAGTTGGCATTCATCTGTATCCCCCTCCCCCGGGCGTGCCTGAAAATAGGCAGGATTTGTCTAGTGCACTTACCCGGTCAACAAAAGCTAAATAAATAAATAAATTAATTAAAATTTGAGAGCCTTCTGGTCTCAAAGGAAGGACCCTCTGACCAAATTGATCCCAGTGACTCGAACCCTGATCCAGGCCCTTCAGTGGTGGCAGGATCAGAGCAATCTGAGACAAGGAGTCCCCTTTGTCTCTCGTCCCACTCCTTAATCCTCACTACAGATGCCTCCCTCTTGGGGTGGGGGGCTCACTTGGGCGACCTGACCACCCAGGGGTTGTGGTCCTCTCAGGAGTCTCTGCTCCACATCAATCTGTTGGAGCTCAGAGCAGTATTTCTAGCACTTCAAGTTTTTTCCAAGTCTGTTCAGAACAAAGTTGTTCAGATCAGAACAGACAATACTACCACAATGTGGTACATCAATAACAAGGAGGCACTCGGTCCTGACCTTGTGCACAGAAGCAATGAAGTTGTGGTCCCTGGCTTATTCCTGAACACCTCCCTCACAGCAGTACACCTCCTAGGTAAGGACAATGTCCTGGCAGATGCTCTCAGCAGGATATCTCAGGGCCATCACGTAATGGTCACTGGATCGCTTGGTCTTGGAGGTGATATTCTCCAGATGGGGCACCCCACAGATAGATCTTTTTGCAGCCCCAGACAATCACCAACTCCCCTTTTTGCTGCAGGCCCCCAGTGTTGGGCTCAGTCCCCCTGGATGCCTTAGTTCTCAGTTGGGAAGGGAAGTTCCTGTATGCCTTTCCCCCTTCCCTCTCCTGTTCAAAGTGCTAGTCAAAATCAGATCTCAACCCTGCAAGATGATCCTGATTGCTCCAGAGTGTGCCAGACAGCCTTGTTATCCACTCCTTCTGTCCTTAGCAGTCCATCTTCCCCTGTGTCTTCCCAGGAATCACAACCTGTTAACCTGTGCTCAGAGGAGGGTTTGGTACCCGAATCTCAAATCTCTTAATCTCAAGGCCTGGCTCTTGAAGAGTTAGAGTTTGCTGATTTACACCTCTCCCAAGGTGTAATGGACATTCTGAAGGCTTCTAGGAAACCTTCCACCAGGGCTACTTATAATTCCAAGTGGAAAAGATTTTCCATATGGTGCTCTGGAAAGCATACTTCCCCAGAGTCTGCTGATCTGCCCACAGTCCTTGATTATATGGTCCATTTAAATAGCTTAGGGCTTAGACCAGCTACACTGAAGGTGCATCTGGCAGCTGTCTCTGCTTTTATCTCAGCAGGTAAGCCCTCTTCTCTTTCAGCTCACCCTGTATTCTCCAAGTTTTTCAAGGGATTGCTTCACTCCAACCCTCCTTTCAGGGACCCTGCCCCTGCTTGGGACCTTAATGTTTGCATTGCTCAACTTATGCAACCCTCTTGTGAGCCTTTGTCTTCAGCAGAGCTTAAGTACTTGACTTGGAAAACTGTGTTTCTGGTAGCCATCACCTCTGCTAGACGCATAAGTGAGTTACAAGCTTTGTCAGTGGAGCCTGATTTTATCTCCTTTCATAGAGATAAGGTGGTCCTCAGGACTAACAGGAAATGTTTGCCTAAGGTGGTTTCAGATTTCCACCTTAATCAATCTATGTCTCTTCCTGTGTACTTCACTGACCATTCCTCCTCTGGCGAGAGGAGGCTCCACAGTTTAGATGTGAAAAGAGCCCTTAGCTACTACATAGAACGTACCAAGGGTCACAGGTTTGACTCCCTCCAACTGTTCCTCACTTATGGTGAGGTTGGTAAAGGGAAACCTGCCACTAAAAGATCCATTGCCAGGTGGATTGTCTCTTGTATCCAATTTTGTTATGGAAAACTAGGTAAGGTTCCACCCTCAGGCCTGAGGGCTCACTCTACCAGAGGTACAGCTGCTTCCCTGGCTGCTGCCAGGGATATTCCTGTCTTAGAGATATGTCAAGCAGCTACCTGGAAAACAGTTCACACTTTTCAAGCATTACTCCTTGGATATTCAGGCTAGGAGTGATGCTTGGTTTCTTCAGTGCTTCAGAGCCTATTTCCAGTAGGTTCTGTCCCTCCTCCATGGAGGTACTGCTTGGTAGTCTGCTACTGTCAGAATACAGCAAGACTGCATGTTGTTTGAAGAAAAAATTACTCACCTTAGTAATGTTGTTTCTTCTAATGGAGTCTTGCTGTATTCTGATCTCCTCCCTGCCTGCCCCTCTCAGAACCTCTGTTTTGGGATGTGAGTGGGCAGTGGCAGTGTTGGCACTCAGTAGATGCCCACCTTGTTGTTTCACCCCCTTTTCTTGGGTGATTTGGTGTTGTGTTTTTCATTTTTTGGGTCTCCTGACTTGAGGCTTTGTTTTGGGACCAAAAAGTGTGTTATCTTCCTGGACTAAGTCTCCATCACTCATTCACACTAGTGGGATAGCGCCGGAGGTGCTAGGACCAAGCGGGAGCCAAACATTTTCTGAAGGGCCAGCGCCGAAGTAGGACCACGCACGCGCGGCAGCGCGAGACTGACTTCGCGCCTGTGTAGGCTATCTCGGCGTCGACCTCCAACCGCCTCAGTTCCTTTCTCCGCTGTCGAGTGCGCTTTGGATGTCGATGTCGCTTGCCTGCTGAGTCAAAGTTGCTCTCTATATGACAGCAGCTTTAGTGTTTAATTTAAACATTTTAATTTAACTATTTGGTAGTAATTTTTTATTTTTGAATAAGAAGATTATGAAGAAATTCTTTCCTGCCATCCACGGAGTCGTCCTTAGACGGTAGCGGTGACGGTAGGAAGACTTCGTTTGAAAGTTGTTATGGCAGAGGGGCTGTGCCCGGTCCGCCACCCTTAAGTAACGGGGGTCTGACTACGGACAGTCCTGTGCTCGGCGGGGAGGACAGTCCACGGAAGCACGAATCTGGCGGTGCCGGGGATCCAGCTCCGCTTAGCCTCGAGCTCTTCTTCTTCGTTTGGGGAAGAAGAATCGGTGCCGCTCGAGGTTGCCCGTTGGTATGTCTGCACGAGGATTGTTCGTTGGTAGGGGCGATAGGCCTGAACCGACTTTCGTGGGTTCCCCCTTGGCCCGCTCCTAACGGCTGCATTCTCGACTCCGGACTCCATCTCTGTCCTCGTTGGAGTTCTGGTGGGCAGTTTCACCTCTGGGCGCTCCTGTGGGCAGGGGGTTTAGCTCCCTTTTTCCTGGTTGTGTTCCTGGTTTCGGGCCTCCGGCCTCGGAGCCATTGGACGGAGCCAGGTCAATTGGATCTGAATGAGCGGTGCCCTCTTGATGCCTTCGCCAACCTGTCAGCCCCTCGACCTACCCCTCTTCCTTTCCATGCAGGGCCGGCACGGGCACCACCTTTCTCTTGCTTTCCATGGTGTTTTTCATGGCGTTGCACCCGACAACTTTGGTGGCGCCGCTGAGTCAGTGCCATGCCTCTGGTTTAGCATGGGTGCCATAGGTGGCACCGCTGGTGTTTGGGTTGGCGCGGGACTTGGCGCCGTGGCTCGGTGCTGATGCTTGGCACCGTACTGGGTGCTGCAGTCGGGCGCCGATGGCTCGGTGCTGCGCTCGGCGCGTGCTCGGTGCCGTAGTGGGACACCATGCACTGGTTGCGCGGTCGGCGCCGGGTTCTTTCGGTCGCGTGGTGACTCCATACTCTGTGCTCAGTCGGCGCTGTGGCTCTGCGCTGCACTCGAGTGCCGTTCGTTACGGCACCGTGCTCTGTGCTGCAGTCAGCGCCGCTGGCTGGTGCGTGCTCGGTGCCGTGGGTCGGCACCCGTGGCTCGCATGCTCAGCGTGCCGGCGCCAGGGTGCTTCATTGTCGGTGCCGCTAGCGGTGCTGTGGGTGTCTCACGGTGCCACTGATGCCCGCGCGGTGCTGCGGGTGCTGCGGCACCGCGGGTGCTGTGGTGGGCGGGGCACCTGTGTGGTGCGCGATGCCTCTGCGGGTGCAGCAGGCGATACCCGTGCACCGTGGTGGTGCGGGCACCTGGTGGCGGTGGCACCCGCGGGTGCCGTGGGTGGCGCCGAGCACCCGTGGGGTGGCGCCTGGCACCTGTGGGTGGTGCCTGGCACCCACGGGTGGCATGGGTGCCATGAGTTTCTTGGGTGCCATGGTACCATGGGTGCCATGGGCATCGGTGGTGCCCTTGCATGCCATTGCTGCCGTTGGTACCAAGGATACCTGCGGGTTCTGCCGTGGGTGCCCTCTGGTGTCTCTCAGGTTGGCATGGTTACTGCTTGGTGCCCTCCTGTGCCACGAGTGATGCTAGTGCTGCAGGGGTGCCAGTTGGTGCTGTCTGACAGAACTAGGGAAAGATCTATGTTTGCAGACCTCTCTTCCGCAGGACTTGTGTTGGGATGTTCCATGGAATGAATTCCTATTCTGCGGATTATTTCCACACATTTTAGTGGGTGGCGGTCTGCATCGGATCTCCTCATCCAGCGATTTTCCGCTGATGGGACTCTTCTGTTCTGTTTCTGTCAGCGGAATCTCTCATTCCGCTCAGCACTTTCTCAGCCCCCTACGTGGTGCCAAGCTCCTCGACACCCTTCCTGGTGGCGGAGTCTCTCGTGGACTCTAACCGAGACCTCTTTTGGGGTCCTTCTGTGGTAGAAAGGCACCTGATGAGTCTCTCCCTGTCCTTCTGGTCAGTGATACAGCGGATGACTCATTTTATATACTGAAAGACACCCCCTCTCTATCATCAGAGTCTGTGATGCAAGCTCTTTTAGTAGTTCCTCATTTATGGGATCCACCATAGTGTTCAGACTGGATCTGTGGACTATATACCTCTGCGTCTAGACTTTTTCAGTGGTCAAGACAATTACACTCTTTGGAACATTTTAATTCAATGGTCGGGAGCTGCACAGACTGTCCCACTCCTTTGATAGGGGTATACAGCCCGTTTTTGATGCTGCCCCTCTGGTTGCTGCTTCGCCACAGGTAGTTAACATCTGTCTAGCTATTATTAGTCCAGTCAGGGGTTCAGTTATGGATCTTCAGGCTCCTTCTGCTCCTCAGAGGGATGACATCCTTGTCATTTCTGTTTCAGGCAATACTTGCCAAATAGCAGCCAGCAACCTTGTCAGGCTCGGACTAATGATATTTAAAAAAAAAAAGGAGGGTGTCAGAATTATCACAGCACAGGGCCTAGTTGGAATTTCCCGATACCACACTTGGATCTGATCAGGTTCCGCCTCAACCCTGAGACGGTCGTCTCTAAACCTCAGTAAAGAGTACCTGTTTTCTTCTACCCTTAGGGGGCAGTCCGATCCAGCAGTGGTATAGCTCACCTCTTTTCTCTAGAGAATTTCTCTTATTCCGAGATATTTCCAAAACCTAGGCATCTAACCAGTCTGTTAGCCCCCTTTTTGTTTTTTAATCAGGCTTTCTTCTCCTGATCAGAGCCTTGCAGCAACAAGTGACTCTTTTAGGTGAACTTAGATTCCTACTTCCATGTTTGCTTCAACTTAACAGATGACATGCTTCTTTCTTGACCATTGGTCAAGTAGATTCTTTCTAAGGTAGCTTTGCAAATATTCACATACAGTCATACTACCCTGAACCTGTACACTTTACCTCCGGCTCTTGTAGTTCCTGAGGTCCTTTTCATTAGATAAGTGCATGTCTTTGATACTATTAATTTTGGTCCTAGATCAAATCGTGAGGCCAGGTTCTTGCCACTCTCCTAGAGTAGTTGGCTGCCTGGCAGACTTTAATTTTTGCCCTTTGTAGTTGTTGGCAAGGTGACGAGTTACAACTCGGCGTTTATCTTGTAGGCACTATGTTATAGATGCTCTTACAAGACAGCTCTTTTTATTAACAGGACAGTCCTTGGCTGTCCTTTCAGATGAACCCTATCTCCTACCACCCTACTCAGGGTTGTTGATTTTAGCTTGGTACTCTCCCACTAGTGTGAATGAGTGATGGAGACTTAGTCAGGAAGATATGGAAGTGCATTGCCTTACACGTAATTATTGATCTTCTTGGACAGTCTCCATCACTCATTCCGCCACCCACCATCCCCTGGGTGCTGCACTGGTTTTCTTTCCTGGTCTTCATGGCCTATAGTTCGGACTGTGAAGACATTGTTCTTTGACCTTTCTTACAAGGCCGTCTGGGCCCTTTCAGGCCCAGACACTCAGAATGAGTTATTCTCATTAGTTACGCTGCACCTCCTTGGTCGAAAAGGTACTGAGGCGGTTGGAGGGTCGACGCCGAGATAGCCTACACAGGCGCGAGTCAGTCTCGCGGTGCCGCGCGTGCGTGGTCCTACCTCGGCGCCGGCCCTTCAGAAAATTTTTGGCTCCCGCTTGGTCCTAGCGCCTCCGGCGCTATCCCACTAGTGTGAATGAGTGATGGAGACTGTCCAAGAAGATCAATAATTACGGTAAGTACGTAATTTCCATTTTTATGTTTAGTAGCCAGTTGGCTAGTGTAGTTTTTCGGCTTCTACAGAGGGCCTTAGTGAGTTTGCTCGTAAAGATCTGACGGTTTGAGTTTAAACAGCAACAGACAGAGTCTCAACCGAGCTCGAGCTCAGCGTTCCATGCCTGGCATGGAAAGTTAACTCTTTCATCTCCGGGGCAGTTCGAAGGTTGGGACTCACTGCTACTGTCAGAATACAGCAAGACTCCATTAGAAGAAACAACATTACTAAGGTGAGTAATTTTTTCTTACTACCCATCCATAAGTCCCTAAAGAGACAAGCCACTAGGATTTTGCAAACCCCATCTTCTATTTCCCAGTGGACAAGAAGATGGATAGAAAATATTAGGTTGCCAAGACAGGAACTGAATTCCTTTTTGGGCATCCCAGTCATGAAGGGGTGGTGCAGGCTGCTGCATGTGACAAGGCAGGCATTCCTCTGATCACATCCTCTGATAAAGATTCTAGGAAACTAGACTCTATGGCCAAAACATCTTATTTGGGTTCCTCTCTGGCCATCAGGTATGCCGCTTACATTGCCTGTGTTTCCAAATACTGTACCAGAAAAGTCTCTGGAATACAGTTTTGGAGATTGCTAAGGCCTGCCCTGCTCCCATGGCATCTGACCTAGTGGAAGCAGCATAAGGGGGCATAAAAGGCTCCAAATACCAATTTCGGATGGCAGTGGATGCCAATGACATTGCAGCTAGACTGATGGCAATTTAAGTGTCCCTGTGGAGGTTTGCTTGGCTAAGGGCCACTAATATATCCTAGGACACCCAGGCGAAGGCCTTGGATTTTCCTTGTGAGCCTTCATCTCCCCTTGGTAAGCAGACAGAGGCCTACATGAAAAGATGGATGAATACAAGGTGGCCTACAAGAGTTCTGCTGCTAAGGAAAAGGCAGCAACACCTCAGAGTACCAGAGTAAGGGGTGAGGGGCAGAACCACTGTGCGCTCTGCCCCACCCTTGCTGTTACTGTATGATATCTGTAAAATAAATAAATGGTCTGTGTATGAAATTGTCTCCCCTCTCCCCAGTCAACAGTGTGTGAGACTTGGCCTTTAAATTTCAAAGTGTCATTGGGGATGTCATTAATCAGACCGAGAAACCTGATTAAAGGTTCCTGTTTTTATCTTAATTAGAACTGGACCAGCTGCCAGGATATAAGCCTCGTAAACTTTTATGGTTCCTGTAGGAAAAGGCCAATTTGCTCACAGAACATTGTCATAAGTCATAAAACATGAGCTCACACTAGCAACAGGAAATCAGCAGAGGGACATCAAAGAGATGCTTGATCAAAGGATGTCATATGTGGGAAATGTTTTTGCTGATATTCACATTATTTAAAATGCATCCTTGTAGATAATTTTGTTATGAATTAACTCCAAGGGAGTGTCTAACTGACGTCAAAGAAGGGAAGGGGAGATGCCTCCTGAAATGAAACATTGTATCTGGAGAAGGTGTCATATCATCTTGTGCTCTGAGACAGAAAGTTCTCTCTAACTTAAATTTACTTAAAAAGGTAATACTTAGATAGCAAAGATCTCAAGTACTGTGGTAGGAGTTTTGTTCTGTAATTTTCCCATTTTCTTTTGTGACTGTGAGCTCATGCTATTTGTTCTGTATTTTATTTACTTGTTTTCATATATTTTAGTAAACAGTATTTTTTTACGATATTGCCTGTGTCTTCTCAGTCATTTTTTTTTATTGTTATTGCTGAACCTATATTAAGTCTGACAGCTGTAAGGGCTTGCATGGTGTTACTAAGCTGGAAAAAGGTAAGACATACCTGGGTCTCATACAGAGTTTTAAAAGGGTTCATTTTGGAGACCTGGCTGGGTGCCCCTGGCGAAAGATTGTACTGCAGTCTCGAAGAGGGTACATATCTGAGCCTGTACATTTGGGTATGCTAGCATAAGGTTCACAGTTTGAATCCCTCCAGAACTCGAGGCTAAAGGTGACTTGGAACCAAAGCAGACAGGAGGATTACTCTGTCTGTTACCTGTTCACACTATTGTGCTCTGAGGTTGGCACTGTGAGAGCAGAGGGCCTGACCTGCAGAGTGTGTTTGTGACACCCACTACAGATCTTTCTGCTAGGCTCAGGCTTTCCCAGCCTATCAGCCACAGAGAGGGTACTTCAGAGGTAGGAGCAGAAGGGGCAGCATTCAAGCTGTCCCCAGCCCCCATCCAAGTGCACAAGCAAAGCAGACTCCCTGATGGATCTGCCAGTGTTGCCTCCTCACTTCCAGTAGGGGGCAGGCTGGCTTATCTCCAGGCTTGGCGTTCCATTACCATGGACAAGTGGGTCCTAGAGTTTGTGAGCTATGGCCTTGATCTCAGTTTCAAGGTCTTGCCCAGGCTGAGGGCAAGAGTTTTCAGACCTGCCACCCCATCAGAAGCAGTTCTGTTGGAGGTGGAAGTAACTAAACTCCTTCAGCAGAAGGCAGTGGAGCCCGTCCCCTTGGCCCAAAAGGTAAAGGGACTCTACTCAAGATACTTCTTCACTCTAAAGAAAACAGGGGAGTGGCAACCTATACTGATCTCAGGCATTTAAACAGACATTTGACAAAACCAAAGTTTAAAATTGTCACTCTGGCTACCATTCTCCCTACACTAAGGCAGGGAGATTGGCTGGCATCCCTGGACCTAAAGGATGCCTACTTCCACATTTCAATCAGGCAGTCTCACAGAAAGTACCTCAGGTTGTGATTGCCATCAGACTATTGCCAGTTCAGAGCCATACCTTTCGACCTGACTTCTGCTCCAAGTGTTTAGAAACTATCTAGCAGTAGTGGTAGCATACTTAAGGAGGCAGGGAGTTACAGTCTTCCCATACTTGGACAACTGGCTAGTGGTAGGCTAGTCACCCCAGCAGGTCAGAGATGCACTGACCACCACTCAGGATACCCTGCAGTCCTTAGGCTTCCTTGTAAACCAAAATAAGTCAGTGTTGAGGCCAGTGCAGCTCCTGGAATTTATAGGAGCAGAATTGGACACACTAAGGGGAAAGGCATTCCTCCTTCAGGGGAGGGTGGACAGCCTGGTACAGTTGGCCAGCTCCTTCCAGCTTCATATTCCCAGACCAGCAAGGCACTTTCTCCAGCTGCTAGGACACATGGCTCCATCAACAGCAACAGTGCCAGGTTCCAGATGAGAGACATCCAGTTCCATCTCAGATCTCACTGGTCACAGAAAAGAGATTCCCTGTCAAAAACGGTGCCAGTCACAGGAACTCTTCTTCAAGCACTCCAGTAGTGGCAGGAAAAGGACAACCTCAGAGGAGGGGTGCCTTTCCTTCAGCAGCCACCATCAGCAGTGCTAACAATGGATGCCTCCCTCCTAGGATGGGGTGCCCACCTGGGGGAGCACACAGTACTTGGCTTCAGCAGGAGTCTGTGCTTCACATAAACCTGCTGGAACTCGGGCAGTTTACCTAGGCATTCAGTCCTTGCTCCAGTGCTGCAGGGCAAGGTGGTTC
Organism: Neoceratodus forsteri; assembly: GCA_016271365.2. NCBI lineage: Eukaryota > Metazoa > Chordata > Ceratodontiformes > Ceratodontidae > Neoceratodus > Neoceratodus forsteri. Next base: position 1,333,754,495 of record CM057453.1, on the reverse strand, counting down.
AAGTCAGAACAGACAATACAACCACAATGTACTACATCAACAAGCAAGGGGGCACACGGTCATCCACCCTGTGCACAGAGACCGTGAAAGTATGGAATTCGGCCTACTCTCTGGGGATCTTCCTCTCATCAGTTCATCTCCCAGGGAAGAACAATGTCCTCACAGATGCCGTTAGCAGGATCAACCAGAATCACCACGAGTGGTCACTAAACAGGCAGATCCTGCAAGTTGCGTTCAGAAGTTGGGGCACCCCAGGGGTGGACCTCTTCACGGCCGCAGACAACCACCAGCTGCCACGATACTGCTGTGGGTGCAGTGCCTCTGGATGCACTGCTGTTGGACTGGACAGAGAAGTTTCTGTATGCCTTCCCTCCATTTCCACTGTTGCTCAGAGTACTGAATAAGTTCAGGGTTCAGCCAATGATAATGATCCTCATAGCTCCAGATTGGGCCAGGTAGCTCTGGTATTCACTGCTCCTGACCCTGTCAGCATCCAGATTAATCTCCCTCCCCAGGAGGCGCAGACTACTGACCTCCTCACAGGGCAGGATTCTTTACCCCAATCTCCAGTCCCTCAGGCTCAAGGCGTGGCTCTTGAGGACTTGGAGTATGCTGACCTACACTTCTCTGAATGGTTTCTAGAGGTCCTCAGAGTTTGTAGAAAACTCTCTACTAGGAATACTTACACCTCTAAGTAGAAAAGGTTTTCTTTTTGGTGCCAGCAAAAACATATAGACTGTAGCCAGGCTAGCTTGCTAGTCATTTTGGATTATCTGGCACACCTTCATTCTGTTGGCCTCAGGCCATCTACCCTTAAGGTGCACCTGGCAGCTGTTTCTGCTTACCTCTCAGTGGGTAAGGGTTCATCCCTGGCTGCAAATCAGGTATTCAGAAATTTTTTAAAAGGTCTGTTATACTTGCATCCCCGACACATGTAGCCAACTCCTGCATGGCACCTCAGTATTGCATGGCCAGCTAATGCAGCCACCTTCAAGTCCATGTCTTCAGCAGAGCTTAAATATGTGACATGGAAAACAATGTTCCTGATAGCTTCACCTCAGACAGGAGAATCAGTGAGCTCCAGGCCTTGTCCACAGAGTCAAATTACATTTCAGTCCATAGGGACAGGTAGTTCTCGGGACCAACAGGAAGTTTCTCCAAAGGTGGTGTTGGACTTTCACTGAATCAGTCCACCACTTTGCCAGTCTTTTTACTGACCATTCCAGTTCAGAAGAACACAGACTGCATAGCCTAGATGTCAAGAGGGATATCAGTTACTACTTGGATTGTTTTTAGAGTGTGGTTTACGGTTCTTATCGGTTCTAAAAAAATGGATTTTATTACGTTTTTTCCACGACCGTGACACGGTCAGGAACCGATAAGAGGGTCTTCCTGGCGGATTGCCATTAAAGAGGTAAGTTTGGTTAGGACTGGCACAATGTCTGAGAAACCCAAAAGAAAAACTGGGCCCACTGGGTTTCAACACTGTAGTTTGTGTGGGGAAGTCTTTGCCAAGGCTGACCCCCACACCACCTGTGTTTATTGTCTGGGGTTTGACCACCTCAATGCAGACTGCCAGATTTGTAAAAATTTTTCCTGCAGCTACCCTGGAAAAGAGAGTTGGTAGGCTCAGGAAAGGGAGGCCAAAAAGTCCGCTGAACCGATGCTGGGCCCGTTCGGTTCAAACCGAACCAGAAGGAGTGCCCTCTGACTAGGGCAGACTTCTTCGGCAAAGGAGATCCAACTCTGAGGAGTCGGTTCCAGCAAAGAGAACTAGAAAATCAGCTGGTGTGGAGCCAAACTTTTCTCTCCAACCGCTGAAAAATAGCCAAAGTTATCAAAACTGTCCAGTTGCTTTTCCTGACAGAACCGCACCATCATCAGGGAGGCACTCGGTTCGGTCGGTTCCACCGGTTCAAGATTATGATTTAGAGGAGTATTATGAACCGGAGGAGGGGAAGAGAGTATGCGGAAAGTGAATGTGGATTTGAAAGTCTGGATGTGCCCATTGACCCAGACATCTCCCCAGACAGACCTTCAGGAGTGTCTCCTCCTAGGCTTTCTGAGTCCCCTTCTCATTTCATGCTTTATTAAAAAGTGGCTGAAACCCTCCAGCTTCCTATGGAAGAAGTGGATGACCAAGAGGAGCCTGACTTTGTGGAGATGATGGATATTCCAGAGTCTAGGAGGCTGTCTATTCCCTTGCATAAATCTTTTGGGAAACAGACATTTAAAATTTAAAGACTCTAACACTATACCTCCTGTGGATAGAGAATGGACAAGAGGTATGCATTGTCAGGCTCTGATACATGAGTTCCATACAACAATGCAGCCATGTTGGGGTAGTGCAGGCTGCAGCCTGTGACAAGGCAAATATTCCCTGGCTTCACACCCCCAGACAAGGACTCCAGGAGGATTGATGCCATGGCAAAGAAACAGTACATGGCAGCATCCTTGGGACTCAGGCAGGCTAATTATATGGCTTATGTTGCTAGATATCAGAAATCCAGATGGGACACTGTCATGGCTTTAGCAAAACAGGTCCCTGGCCAGCTAGCCAAGGAGCTGGAGCAGGTGGCTGCTGATGGTATTGAGGCATCCAAGGTGCAATTCCATGCTGCAGTGGACTCAAATGATGTGTCATCAAGAGTCATGGCTACATCTGTGGCACTTCTCAGAATGGCTTGGCTCAGATGTACTAGCCTGTCACAGGATACCCAGACTAAGGCCATGGATTTTCCTGTTGTTGGTAATTCTTTGTTTGGGGGAGCAAACAGAGGATTACATGAAGAAAATGGACGAGTATAGGACCACCTACAGAAGTGCCCAGGCCAAGGAAAGGCAGGCCACTTCTCAGAGGCAGCTTCCCAGGGGCAGGCCTTTTCACAGGCCTTTCTACCAAGCCCAGGCCTCCTCTTCTGCATATGCTCAGAGGGGGTTCTTTAGAGGGAGAGGCAGAAGGGGTACTAGCAGACCTGCTTCCACCCCTCAGCCAAAACCCCCTGCCAAACAGGCACCCTGATGGGTTTGCCAGGGCCGATTCTCCACCACCTGTAGGGGGCAGGCTGGCTTACTTTGTCCAGGACTGGAAGTCTATAACATCAGACAAGTGGGTCCTGGAAGTAGTAAGCCAGGGACTGGTTCTCAGCTTCAAAAGATTTCCAAAGCTGAGAACCAGATCCTTTCCACCTGCAAACCCCTCGGAGGCACTTGCCCTAGAGGCAGAGGTCTCTTCCCTCCTAGCTCTCAGAGCTGTGGAAAGGGTTCCACCCCTACACCAGGGCAAAGGGTTGTACTCCCAGGTACTTCCTTACCCCAAAAAAGACAGGAGAATGGCGGCCCATCCTGGATCTCAGATACTTAAACAAGCACCTGTTAAAACCAAAATTCAAAATGGTGACTCTGGGAATAATTTTACCCTCTCTAAGGCCAGGGGACTGGCTAGTATCCTTGGACCTCAAGGATGCCTACTTCCATATTCTCATCAAGCTTCCATCAGAAAGTACCTCAGGTTCGAGCTGCCCTCAGGCCATTACCAGTTCAGAGCAATGCCTTCGGACTAACTTCTGCTCCAAGGGTGTTCACAAAATGCCTGGCAGTAGTAGTTGCTTCTCTAAGAAGACAAAGGATTGCCATCTTCCCTTACCTGGACGACTGGCTCATAGTAGGCCAGTCCCCAGACCAAGTCAGGTTACACCTACAGATAACTCAGCAACTGCTCACCTCTCTAGGTTTCCTTCTGAATCTTTCAAAGTCAGTTCTGGAGCCTGTCCAGCTCCTCACCTTCATAGGCGCAGAGCTAGACACAGAAAAGGCCAGACCTTTCCTTCCCCTGGACAGGGCAAAGACCCTTATCTCTCTGGCCTTCTCATTCACCTTGCAGGTATCTCGACCAGCAAGGCATTTTGTACAGCTCTTGGGGCACATGGCTGCTTCCACAGCAGTGGTGCAGGGAGCAAGATTTCAGATGAGGGACATTCAGTTCCATTTGCAGTGTCAGTGGCTCAGTAGGTAGCACACTCGCCTCTGAGGCCGGGAGATCAGAGGGCTGTGGGTTCAGTTCCCACATCTGGCACTTGGGTTAATATCCCAGTACTGACACTGTAATGCAGCATGAGAGGGGTGCTACATTTCTGAGGTGCCGTCTTTCGGATGAGACGTTAAACCGAGGTCCCATCTGCCTGGATTGGTGGTAGTTCAGGTGGATGTTAAAGATCCCATGGCACTTATCGAAAAGAGTAGGGGAATTTCCCGGTGTCCTGGCCAAATTTCCCTCATTCACTAAAAATACCACCAACAGCTTAATCTGGTTCAAGGTCAGTTGGCATTCATCTGTATCCCTCCTCGGCGTACCTGAAAATAGGCAGATTTGTCTAGTGCACTACCCGTCAACAAAAGCTAAATAAATAAATAAATTAATTAAAATTTGAGAGCCTTCTGGTCTCAAAGGAAGGACCCTCTGACCAAATTGATCCCAGTGACTCGAACCCTGATCCAGGCCCTTCAGTGGTGGCAGGATCAGGCAATCTGAGACAAGGAGTCCCCTTTGTCTCGTCCCACTCCTTAATCCTCACTACAGATGCCTCCCTCTTGGGGTGGGGGCTCACTGAGCACCTGACCACCCAGGGGTTGTGGTCCTCTCAGAGTCTCTGCTCCACATCAATCTGTTGGAGCTCAGAGCAGTATTTCTAGCACTTCAAGTTTTTTCCAAGTCTGTTCAGAACAAAGTTGTTCAGATCAGAACAGACAATACTACCACAATGTGGTACATCAATAAGCAAGGAGGCACTCGGTCTACGGCCTTGTGCACAGAAGCAATGAAGTTGTGGTCCCTGGCTTATTCCCTGAACACCTCCCTCACAGCAGTACACCTCCTAGGTAAGGACAATGTCCTGGCAGATGCTCTCAGCAGGATATCTCAGGGCCATCACGAATGGTCACTGGATCGCTTGGTCTTGGAGGTGATATTCTCCAGATGGGGCACCCCACAGATAGATCTTTTTGCAGCCCCAGACAATCACCAACGTCCCCTTTTTTGCTGCAGGCCCCCAGTGTTGGGCTCAGTCCCCCTGGATGCCTTAGTTCTCAGTTGGGAAGGGAAGTTCCTGTATGCCTTTCCCCCTTCCCTCTCCTGTTCAAAGTGCTAGTCAAAATCAGATCTCAACCCTGCAAGATGATCCTGATTGCTCCAGAGTGTGCCAGACAGCCTTGTTATCCACTCCTTCTGTCCTTAGCAGTCCATCTTCCCCTGTGTCTTCCCAGGAATCACAACCTGTTAACCTGTGCTCAGAGGAGGGTTTGGTACCCGAATCTCAAATCTCTTAATCTCAAGGCCTGGCTCTTGAAGAGTTAGAGTTTGCTGATTTACACCTCTCCCAAGGTGTAATGGACATTCTGAAGGCTTCTAGGAAACCTTCCACCAGGGCTACTTATAATTCCAAGTGGAAAAGATTTTCCATATGGTGCTCTGGAAAGCATACTTCCCCAGAGTCTGCTGATCTGCCCACAGTCCTTGATTATATGGTCCATTTAAATAGCTTAGGGCTTAGACCAGCTACACTGAAGGTGCATCTGGCAGCTGTCTCTGCTTTATCTCAGCAGGTAAGCCCCTTCTCTTCAGCTCACCCTGTATTCTCCAAGTTTTCAAGGATTGCTTCACTCAACCCTCCTTTCAGGGACCCTGCCCTGCTTGGGACCTTAATGTTTGCATTGCTCAGCTTATGCAACCCCCTTTTGAGCCTTTGTCTTCAGCAGAGCTTAAGTACTTGACTTGGAAAACTGTGTTTCTGGTAGCCATCACCTCTGCTAGACGCATAAGTGAGTTACAAGCTTTGTCAGTGGAGCCTGATTTTATCTCCTTTCATAGAGATAAGGTGGTCCTCAGGACTAACAGGAAATGTTTGCCTAAGGTGGTTTCAGATTTCCACCTTAATCAATCTATGTCTCTTCCTGTGTACTTCACTGACCATTCCTCCTCTGGCGAGAGGAGGCTCCACAGTTTAGATGTGAAAAGAGCCCTTAGCTACTACATAGAACGTACCAAGGGTCACAGGTTTGACTCCCTCCAACTGTTCCTCACTTATGGTGAGGTTGGTAAAGGGAAACCTGCCACTAAAAGATCCATTGCCAGGTGGATTGTCTCTTGTATCCAATTTTGTTATGGAAAACTAGGTAAGGTTCCACCCTCAGGCCTGAGGGCTCACTCTACCAGAGGTACAGCTGCTTCCCTGGCTGCTGCCAGGGATATTCCTGTCTTAGAGATATGTCAAGCAGCTACCTGGAAAACAGTTCACACTTTTGACCAGCATTACTCCTTGGATATTCAGGCTAGGAGTGATGCTTGGTTTCATGCTGCTTCAGAGCCTATTTCCAGTAGGTTCTGTCCCTCCTCCATGGAGGTACTGCTTGGTAGTCTCTACTGTCAGAATACAGCAAGACTGCATGTTGTTTGAAGAAAAAATTACTCACCTTAGTAATGTTGTTTCTTCTAATGGAGTCTTGCTGTATTCTGATCTCCTCCCCCTGCCTGCCCCTCTCAGAACCTCTGTTTTGGGATGTGAGTGGGCAGTGGCAGTGTTGGCACTCAGTAGATGCCCACCTTGTTGTTTCACCCCCTTTTCTTGGGTGATTTGGTGTTGTGTTTTTCATTTTTGGGTCTCCTGACTTGAGGCTTTGTTTTGGGACCAAAAGTGTGTTATCTTCCTGGACTAAGTCTCCATCACTCATTCACACTAGTGGGATAGCGGAGGTGCTAGGACCAGCGGAGCCAAACATTTTCTGAAGGGCCAGCGCAGTAGGACCCTGCGCCGCGGCAGGACTGACTTCGCGCCTGTGTGGGCTATCTCGGCCGACCTCCAACCGCCTCAGTGTTCTTTTCTCCGCTGTCGAGTGCGCTTTGGATGTCGATGTCGCTTGCCTGCCGGAGTCAAAGTTTTCGTCTATATGACAGCAGCTTTTAGTGTTTAATTTAAACATTTTAATTTAACTATTTGGTAGTAATTTTTTATTTTACGAATAAGAAGATTATGAAGAAATTCTTTCCTGCCATCCACGGAGTCGTCCTTAGACGGTAGCGGTGATGGTAGGAAGACTTCGTTTGAAAGTTGTTATGGCAGAGAGGCTGTGCCCGGTCCGCCACCCTTAAGTAACGGGGGGGGGGTCTGACTACAGACAGTCCTGTGCTCAGGGGGAGGACAGTCCACCGAAGCACGAATCTGGCGGTGCCGGGATCCATCCGCTTAGCCTCGCACTCTTCTTCTTCGTTTGGGGAAGAAGAATCGGTGCCGCTCAAGGTTGCCCGTTGGTATGTCTGCACGAGGATTGTTCGTTGGTAGGGGCGATAGGCCTGAACCGACTTCCGTGGGTTCCCCCTTGGCCCCGCTCCTAACGGCTGCATTCTCGACTCCGGACTCCATCTCTGTCCTCGTTGGAGTTCTGGTGGGCAGTTTCACCTCTGGGCCGCTCCTGTGGAGCAGGGGGTTTGGCTCTCTTTTTCCTGGTTGTGTTCCTGGTTTCGGGGCCTCCGGGCCTCGGAGCCATTGGACCGGAGCCAGGTCAATTGGATCTGAATGAGCGCGGTGCCCTCTTGATGCCTTCGCCAACCTGTCAGCCCCTCGTGCCTACCCCACTCTTCCTTTTCCATGCAGGGGCCGGCACGGGCACCACCTTTCTCTTGCTTTCCATGGTGTTTTTCATGGCGTTGCACCCGACACCTTGGTGGCGCCGATGGTCCGGTGCCATGCCTCTGGTTTGGCATGGGTGCCATAGGTGGCACCGCTGGTGTTTGGGTTGACGCCGGGACTTGGCGCCGTGGCTCGGTGCTGAGCTTGGGACCGTACTGGATGCTGCAGTCGGCGCCGTGGCTCGGTGCTGCGCTCGGCGCCATGCTCGGTGCCATGGTCGACACCATACTGGGTGCCGCAGTCGGCGCCGTGGCTTGCTCGGTGCCGTAGTCGGCTCCATACTCTGTGCTGCAGTCAGCGCCGTGGCTCAGCGCTGCACTCGGCGCCGTGGTCGGCACCGTGCTCTGTGCTGCAGTCAGCGCCATGGCTTGGTGCCGTGCTCGGTGCCGTGGGTCGGCACCGTGGCTCACGCTGTGCTCAGCACCGTGCCCGGCGCCACGGGTGCTTCATTGTCGGTGCCGCTAGCAGTGCTGTGGGTGTCTCATGGTGCCACTGATGCCCGCTGGTGCTGGGCAGGCAGTTGCACCCGTGAGGTGCCGCCGGGTGAGCCGGGCACCTGTGGTAAGCCGCACCGCTGGTGTCACGGGCGGCTGCCGGACCGCGGGTGGTGCCGGCACCTGTGGTGGCGCCTGGCACCCGGTGCCGTGCGGGTGGCGCCGAGCACCCGTGGGTGGCGCCTGGCACCTGTGGGTGGTGCCTGGCACCCACGGGTGGCATGGGTGCCATGAGTTTCTTGGGTGCCATGGTACCATGGGTGCCATGGGCATCGGTGGTGCCCTTGCATGCCATTGCTGCCGTTGGTACCAAGGATACCTGCGGGTTCTGCCGTGGGTGCCCTCTGGTGTCTCTCAGGTTGGCATGGTTACTGCTTGGTGCCCTCCTGTGCCACGAGTGATGCTAGTGCTGCAGGGGTGCCAGTTGGTGCTGTCTGACAGAACTAGGGAAAGATCTATGTTTGCAGACCTCTTCCGCGAGGACTTGTGTTGGGATGTTTCCATGGAATGAATTCCTATTCTGGGATTATTTCCACACATTTTAGTGGGTGGCGGTCTGCATCGGATCTCCTCATCCAGCGATTTTCCGCTGATGGGACTCTTCTGTTCTGTTTCTGTCAGCGGAATCTCTCATTCCGCTCAGCACTTTCTCAGCCCCCTACGTGGTGCCAATCTCCTCGACACCCTTCCTGGTGGCGGAGTCTCTCGTGACTCTAACCGAGACCTCTTTTTGGGGTCCTTCTGTGGTAGAAAGGCACCTGATGAGTCTCTCCCTGTCCTTCTGGTCAGTGATACAGCGGATGACTCATTTTATATACTGAAAGACACCCCCTCTCTATCATCAGAGTCTGTGATGCAAGCTCTTTTAGTAGTTCCTCATTTATGGGATCCACCATAGTGTTCAGACTGGATCTGTGGACTATATACCTCTGCTCTAGACTTTTTCAGTGGTCAAGACAATTACACTCTTGGAACATTTTAATTCAATGGTGGAGCTGCACAGACTGTCCCACTCCTTTGATAGGGGTATACAGCCCGTTTTGATGCTGCCCTCTGGTTGCTGCTTCTCACAGGTAGTTAACATCTGTCTAGCTATTATTAGTCCAGTCAGGGGTTCAGTTATGGATCTTCAGGCTCCTTCTGCTCCTCAGAGGGATGACATCCTTGTCATTTCTGTTTCAGGCAATACTTGCCAAATAGCAGCCAACAACCTTGTCAGGCTCGGACTAATGATATTTAAAAAAGGAGGGTGTCAAATTATCACAGCACAGGGCCTAGTTGGAATTTCCGATACCACACTTGGATCTGATCAGGTTCCGCCCAACCCTGGAGACGGTCGCCTCTAAACCTCAGTAAAGAGTACCTGTTTTCTTCTACCCTTAGGGGCAGTCCATCCAGCAGTGGTATAGCTCACCTTCTTTCTAGAGAATTTCTCTTATTCGAAGATATTTCCAAAACCTAGGCATCTAACCAGTCTGTTAGCCCCTTTTGTTTTTAATCAGGCTTTCTTCTCCTGATCAGAGCCTTGCAGCAACAGAAGTGACTCTTTAGCAAGTCGGAACTTAGATTCCTACTTCCATGTTTGCTTCAACTTAACAGATGACATGCTTCTTTCTTGACCATTGGTCAAGTAGATTCTTTCTAAGGTAGCTTTGCAAATATTCACATACAGTCATACTACCCTGAACCTGTACACTTTACCTCCGGCTCTTGTAGTTCCTGAGGTCCTTTTCATTAGATAAGTGCATGTCTTTGATACTATTAATTTTGGTCCTAGATCAAATCGTGAGGCCAGGTTCTTGCCACTCTCCTAGAGTAGTTGCGGCTGCCTGGCAGACTTTAATTTTTTGCCCTTTGTAGTTGTTGGCAAGGTGACGAGTTACAACTCGAGCGTTTATCTTGTAGGCACTATGTTATAGATGCTCTTACAAGACAGCTCTTTTTATTAACAGGACAGTCCTTGGCTGTCCTTTCTGAGTGAACCCTATCTCCTACCACCCTACTCAGGGTTGTTGATTTTAGCTTGGTACTCTCCCACTAGTGTGAATGAGTGATGGAGACTTGGTCCAGAAGATATGGAATGCATTTTACTGTAATTATTGATCTTCTTGGACAGTCTCCATCACTCATTCACACGCCACCCACCATCCCCTGGGTGCACTCGCTTTTCTTTCCTGGTCTTCATGGCCTATAGTTCGGACTGTGAAGACATTGTTCTTTGACCTTTCTTACAAGGCCATCTGGGCCCTTTCAGGCCCAGACACTCAGAATGAGTTATTCTCATTAGTTACGCTGCACCTCCTTGATCGAAAAGGTACTGAGGCGGTTGGAGGGTCGACGCCGAGATAGCCTACACAGGCGCGAGTCAGTCTCGCGGTGCCGCGGCGATGGTCCTACCTCGGCGCCGGCCCTTCAGAAAATTTTTGGCTCCCGCTTGGTCCTAGCGCCTCCGGCGCTATCCCACTAGTGTGAATGAGTGATGGAGACTGTCCAAGAAGATCAATAATTACGGTAAGTACGTAATTTCCATTTTTATGTTTAGTAGCCAGTTGGCTAGTGTAGTTTTACGGCTTCTACAGAGGGCCTTAGTGAGTTTGCTCGTAAAGATCTGACGGTTTGAGTTTAAACAGCAACAGACAGAGTCTCAACCGAGCTCGAGCTCAGCGTTCCATGCCTGGCATGGAAAGTTAACTCTTTCATCTCCGGGGCAGTTCGAAGGTTGGGACTCACTGCTACTGTCAGAATACAGCAAGACTCCATTAGAAGAAACAACATTACTAAGGTGAGTAATTTTTCTTACTACCCATCCATAAGTCCCTAAAGAGACAAGCCACTAGGATTTTCTAAACCCCATCTTCTATTTCCCAGTGGACAAGAAGATGGATAGAAAATATTAGGTTGCCAAGACAGGAACTGAATTCCTTTTTGGGCATCCCAGTCATGAAGGGGTGGTGCAGGCTGCTGCATGTGACAAGGCAGGCATTCCTCTGGCATCACATCCCTCTGATAAAGATTCTAGGAAACTAGACTCTATGGCCAAAACATCTTATTTGGGTTCCTCTCTGGCCATCAGGTATGCCGCTTACATTGCCTGTGTTTCCAAATACTGTACCAGAAAAGTCTCTGGAATACAGTTTTGGAGATTGCTAAGGCCTGCCCTGCTCCCATGGCATCTGACCTAGTGGAAGCAGCATAAGGGGGCATAAAAGGCTCCAAATACCAATTTCGGATGGCAGTGGATGCCAATGACATTGCAGCTAGACTGATGGCAATTTAAGTGTCCCTGTGGAGGTTTGCTTGGCTAAGGGCCACTAATATATCCTAGGACACCCAGGCGAAGGCCTTGGATTTTCCTTGTGAGCCTTCATCTCCCCTTGGTAAGCAGACAGAGGCCTACATGAAAAAGATGGATGAATACAAGGTGGCCTACAAGAGTTCTGCTGCTAAGGAAAAGGCAGCAACACCTCAGAAGTACCAGAGTAAGGGGGTAGGGGCAGAACCCACTGTGACGCTCTGCCCCCTTGCTTATGGTTACTGTATGATATCTGTAAAATAAATAAATGGTCTGTGTATGAAATTGTCTCCCCCTCTCCCCCAGTCAACAGTGTGTGAGACTTGGCCTTTAAATTTCAAAGTGTCATTGAGGATGTCATTAATCAGACCGGAGAAACCTGATTAAAGGTTTCCTGTTTTTATCTTAATTAGAACTGGACCAGCTGCCAGGATATAAGCCTCGTAAACTTTTATGGTTCCTGTAGGAAAAGGCCAATTTGCTCACAGAACATTGTCATAAGTCATAAAACATGAGCTCACACTAGCAACAGGAAATCAGCAGAGGGACATCAAAGAGAGATGCTTGATCAAAGGATGTCATATGTGGGAAATGTTTTTTGCTGATATTCACATTATTTAAAATGCATCCTTGTAGATAATTTTGTTATGAATTAACTCCAAGGGAGTGTCTAACTGACGTCAAAGAAGGGGAGGGGAGATGCCTCCTGAAATGAAACATTGTATCTGGAGAAGGTGTCATATCATCTTGTGCTCTGAGACAGAAAGTTCTCTCTAACTTAAATTTACTTAAAAAGGTAATACTTAGATAGCAAAGATCTCAAGTACTGTGGTAGGAGTTTTGTTCTGTAATTTTCCCATTTTCTTTTGTGACTGTGAGCTCATGCTATTTGTTCTGTATTTTATTTTACTTGTTTTCATTATATTTTTAGTAAACAGTATTTTTTTTACGATATTGCCTGTGTCTTCTCAGTCATTTTTTTTTATTGTTATTGCTGAACCTATATTAAGTCTGACAGCTGTAAGGGCTTGCATGGTGTTACTAAGCTGGAAAAAGGTAAGACATACCTGGGTCTCATACAGAGTTTTAAAAGGGTTCATTTTGGAGACCTGGCTGGGTGCCCCTGGCGAAAGATTGTACTGCAGTCTCGAAGAGGGTACATATCTGAGCCTGTACATTTGGGTATGCTAGCATAAGGTTCACAGTTTGAATCCCTCCAGAACTCGAGGCTAAAGGTGACTTGGAACCAAAGCAGACAGGAGGATTACTCTGTCTGTTACCTGTTCACACTATTGTGCTCTGAGGTTGGCACTGTGAGAGCAGAGGGCCTGACCTGCAGAGTGTGTTTGTGACACCCACTACAGATCTTTCTGCTAGGCTCAGGCTTTCCAGCCTATCAGCCACAGAGAGTGTACTTCAGAGGTAGGAGCAGAAGGGCAGCGTTTCAAGCTGTCCCCAGCCCCCATCCAAGTGCACAAGCAAAGCAGACTCCTGATGGATCTGCCAGTGTTGCCTCCTCACTTCCAGTAGGGGCAGGCTGGCTTATCTCCAGGCTTGGCGCTCCATTACCATGGACAAGTGGGTCCTAGAGTTTGTGAGCTATGGCCTTGATCTCAGTTTCAAGGTCTTGCCCAGGCTGAGGCAAGTTTTCAGACCTGCCACCCATCAGAAGCAGTTCTGTTGGAGGTGATAGAACTAAACTCCTTCAGCAGAAGGCAGTGGAGCCCGTCCCTTGGCCCAAAAGGTAAAGGACTCTACTCAAGATACTTCTTCACTCTAAAGAAAACAGGGAGTGGCAACCTATACTGATCTCAGGCATTTAAACAGACATTTGACAAAACCAAAGTTTAAAATTGTCACTGGTACCATTCTCCCTACACTAAGGCAGGGAGATTGGCTGGCATCCCTGGACCTAAAGGATGCCTACTTCCACATTTCAATCAGGCAGTCTCACAGAAAGTACCTCAGGTTGTGATTGCCATCAGACTATTGCCAGTTCAGAGCCATACCTTTCGACCTGACTTCTGCTCCAAGTGTTTAGAAACTATCTAGCAGTAGTGGTAGCATACTTAAGGAGGCAGGGAGTTACAGTCTTCCCATACTTGGACAACTGGCTAGTGGTAGGCTAGTCACCCCAGCAGGTCAGAGATGCACTGACCACCACTCAGGATACCCTGCAGTCCTTAGGCTTCCTTGTAAACCAAAATAAGTCAGTGTTGAGGCCAGTGCAGCTCCTGGAATTTATAGGAGCAGAATTGGACACACTAAGGGGAAAGGCATTCCTCCTTCAGGGGAGGGTGGACAGCCTGGTACAGTTGGCCAGCTCCTTCCAGCTTCATATTCCCAGACCAGCAAGGCACTTTCTCCAGCTGCTAGGACACATGGCTCCATCAACAGCAACAGTGCCAGGTTCCAGATGAGAGACATCCAGTTCCATCTCAGATCTCACTGGTCACAGAAAAGAGATTCCCTGTCAAAAACGGTGCCAGTCACAGGAACTCTTCTTCAAGCACTCCAGTAGTGGCAGGAAAAGGACAACCTCAGAGGAGGGGTGCCTTTCCTTCAGCAGCCACCATCAGCAGTGCTAACAATGGATGCCTCCCTCCTAGGATGGGGTGCCCACCTGGGGGAGCACACAGTACTTGGCTTCAGCAGGAGTCTGTGCTTCACATAAACCTGCTGGAACTCGGGCAGTTTACCTAGGCATTCAGTCCTTTGCTTCAGTGCTGCAGGGCAAGGTGGTTCAAGTCAGAACAGACAATACAACCACAATGTACTACATCAACAAGCAAGGGGGCACACGGTCATCCACCCTGTGCACAGAGACCGTGAAAGTATGGAATTCGGCCTACTCTCTGGGGATCTTCCTCTCATCAGTTCATCTCCCAGGGAAGAACAATGTCCTCACAGATGCCGTTAGCAGGATCAACCAGAATCACCACGAGTGGTCACTAAACAGGCAGATCCTGCAAGTTGCGTTCAGAAGTTGGGGCACCCCAGGGTGGACCTCTTCAGACCTGCAGACAACCACCAGCTGCCACGATACTGCTGTGGGTGCAGTGCCTCTGGATGCACTGCTGTTGGACTGGACAGAGAAGTTTCTGTATGCCTTCCCTCCATTTCCACTGTTGCTCAGAGTACTGAATAAGTTCAGGGTTCAGCCAATGATAATGATCCTCATAGCTCCAGATTGGGCCAGGTAGCTCTGGTATTCACTGCTCCTGACCCTGTCAGCATCCAGATTAATCTCCCTCCCCAGGAGGCGCAGACTACTGACCTCCTCACAGGGCAGGATTCTTTACCCCAATCTCCAGTCCCTCAGGCTCAAGGCGTGGCTCTTGAGGACTTGGAGTATGCTGACCTACACTTCTCTGAATGGTTTCTAGAGGTCCTCAGAGTTTGTAGAAAACTCTCTACTAGGAATACTTACACCTCTAAGTAGAAAAGGTTTTCTTTTTGGTGCCAGCAAAAACATATAGACTGTAGCCAGGCTAGCTTGCTAGTCATTTTGGATTATCTGGCACACCTTCATTCTGTTGGCCTCAGGCCATCTACCCTTAAGGTGCACCTGGCAGCTGTTTCTGCTTACCTCTCAGTGGGTAAGGGTTCATCCCTGGCTGCAAATCAGGTATTCAGAAATTTTTTAAAAGGTCTGTTATACTTGCATCCCCGACACATGTAGCCAACTCCTGCATGGCACCTCAGTATATGCACTGGCCAGCTAATGCAGCCACCCTTCAAGTCCATGTCTTCAGCAGAGCTTAAATATGTGACATGGAAAACAATGTTCCTGATAGCTTTCACCTCAGACAGGAGAATCAGTGAGCTCCAGGCCTTGTCCACAGAGTCAAATTACATTTCAGTCCATAGGGACAGGTAGTTCTCGGGACCAACAGGAAGTTTCTCCAAAGGTGGTGTTGGACTTTCACCTGAATCAGTCCACCACTTTGCCAGTCTTTTTTACTGACCATTCCAGTTCAGAAGAACACAGACTGCATAGCCTAGATGTCAAGAGGGATATCAGTTACTACTTGGATCACATGAAGAATCATAGGCAGGATAGTACTCAGCTCTTCCTGACTTATGGAGAGGTGGGCAAGGGAAAACCTGCCTCAAAGAGGACCACTGCATGTTGAATTGTTGCCTGTATTCAATTATGTTACGGCAAACTAGGTAAAGAACCCCCTGTGGGCGTTAGGGCCCACTCTACAATGGGGTACAGCTACTTCTATAGCAGCTGCAAGAGATATTACTTTGTTAGAAATTTGTAAAGCAGGTACCTAGAAAACTGTTCACACATTTACCAAACACTATAGCCTGGATACCCAGGCCAGAAGTGATGCCAGATTTGGTAGAGCAGTACTGCAGAGCCTGTTTCCTAAATAGGTTCTCTACCCTCCTCCAAAGACACTGCTTGGGTAGTCTACATATGGCAGAATACAGTAAGATTTCCTGGGGTTTGAAGAAAAAATTACATGCCATAGTAATCTTGTTTCTTCCAAGGGAACCTTACTGTATTCTGAGTTTCCAGTCCACCTCCCCTACTAGAACCTACAGGCACTGCACTACAGCTGTCCATGCTGTTTGAAATTTGTGAGTTGTTTCTTATTGGGGCATC
This sequence comes from Neoceratodus forsteri, assembly GCA_016271365.2. Classification (NCBI taxonomy): domain Eukaryota; kingdom Metazoa; phylum Chordata; order Ceratodontiformes; family Ceratodontidae; genus Neoceratodus; species Neoceratodus forsteri. The sequence continues at coordinate 1,333,738,409 of CM057453.1, read as the reverse complement.
TGTGACTTGAGTCTTAGTGATGTCCTCACTTATAAATGGAAGGGGGTTGTTTGGTTTTTAAGGGGTGTTAGTTGTTTATTAGGATAGTTTAGATAGCTTATTCTTTTGCATGGTCTGTAAGAATCTGATGGTTGCAGGATGTATTCCAGGGACAGTGGTTTGAAAACCAAGCTCGAGCCTAGCATTCCATCATTAGAATAGGTTCTGTTAATCATTTTGGCTCCAGGGCAGTCCTATGGTGAGACCGTACTGCATATGTCACAATACAGTAAGATTCCCTTGGAAGAAACAAGATTACTATGGTAAGTAATTTTTTCATCTTGTATGCGAGGCATAGTGTACTGGTCTGGAATACTGGAGTTCATACTGGATGGATAAGAAAATCAGAAGGCATAGCCCATAAAGATTTTCTTCACAATTCAGTGGTAGTGGTGGATGCCACCAACTTCATCTAGATACTTGTCCAATTTCTGCTTAAAAAGATCCAGGTTTTCTGCCTCCACCACTTCCTGGGGCAGTCCATTCCATATCCTTATTGTTCGACACTTGAAACACCTCCTCCTTAACTCAGTCCTACTCAATTCCTCACTCAATTGCCTATCATGCCTTCTCAATTGATAGGTCCTTTCTTTATACACCAATCCCAACTCTGTTCTAATAACCTCATCCTTCAGAGATTTATATAATAACAATAAATCCTCTTATCACTTCTACTCTCCAAAGACCACAACCCCAATATTTCCAATCTAGTCTCATATGACTCTTTCTCACACCCTGAAATCAACCTAGTAAGGGATCTCTGTGGTCTTTCCATTAATTTAATATCCTTCACCAATAAAGGACCTGCCACTGTAGAACAATAATCCAGTATAGGCCTTACAAAATGTCTATACAATGGTATCAATACCTCTCTACTCCTTGATTGAAAACCTCTCCTAATACAACCAACAATCCGCATTGCTTTATTAGATGAGTGTCTGCTATTTACTTCATTTCTTAAATCATTTTGGACATAGATACCCAGATCTTTCTTACATTCCAATACCTTAAGCTTCAGATCATACGTGTAGTACAGTGGCATGAAAAAGTATTTGCCCCCTTCCTGATTTTCTCTATTATTGCATATTTGTCACACTGGTTGTTTTCAGGTCTTTAGACAAAATGTAATATTAGATAAAGGGAACCTGAGTGAACAAATAACACTTGTTTTTTTTTAATTATTTCATTTATTTGATGAAAACAGTTAACCAACACCAACTGGCACTGTGTGAAAAAGTAATTGCCCCCTTACTCTTAATAACTAGTTACATACCTTTAGCTGCAATGACTGCAACCCTTCCTATAATTCAATATCAGTCTTTCACATCGCTGTAGAGGAATTTTAGCCCACTCTTCCTCGCAGAACTGCTTTAATTCAGTAACATTGTTAGGTTTTCGAGCATGAACTGCTCGTTTCAGGTCCTGCCACAGCATCTCTATTGGGTTTAGGTCTGGACTTTGACTAGGGCATTCCAAACCTTTAATTTTACTTCTTTTCAGCCATTCTGATGTGGACTTGCTTTTGTGTTTTAGATCATTGTCTTGCTGCATGACCCAACTATGCTTCAGCTTCAGCTGATGGACCGATGACCGGACAGTCTCCTTAAGAATTTTCTGGTACAGAGCAGAATTCATGGTTCCTTCAATTATGGCAAATCATCCAGGTCCTGAGGCAGCAAAGCATCCCCACACCATCACACTACCACCACCATGTTTGACTGTTGGTATGATGTTCTTACTGTGGAATGCTGTGTTTGCTTTACGCCAGACATAATGGGATCCATGTTGTCCAAAAAGTTCCACTTTGGACTCATCTGTCCATAGAACATTTTCCCAAAAGGCTTGTTGATCATCCAGGTGCTTCTTGGCAAATGAGAGACGAGCATTTATGTTCTTCTTGGTTAGCAATGGTTTCCACCTTGCTACTCTCCCATGAAGCACATTTTTGCCCAGTCTCTTTCTGATTGTGGAGTCATGAGCACTGACCTTAGTTGAGGCAAGAGAAGCCTGCAGTTCTTTGGATGTTGTTTTAGGATCCTTTGAGACATCCTGGATGATTTTACGCTGCGCCCTTGGAGTAGTTTTGGCAGGCCGCCCACTCCTGGGAAGAATCACTACTGTTCCAAGTGTTCTCCATTTGGAGATTATGGCTCTCACTGTGGTTCAGTGGAGTCCCAGAGCCTTAGAAATAGCTTTGTAACCCTTTCCACACTGATAGATAGCAACAACTTTTTTTCTGATCTTTTCAGGAACTTCCTTTGATCGTGGCATAATGTGCTTGTTGAATCTTTGTGCTGGCAATGTGACTCTGATGGTAAGGGTCAAAATAAGTGGGGTTTATATTGAGCAGGGCTGGCTGTAATCAAGCCTGGCTGTGTTCAGTCAGCTGACTCTAATTATCCCTTTAATTGGGTTGATTTAACTAGGGGGCAATTACTTTTTCACACAGTGCCAGTTGGTGTTGGTTAACTGTTTTCGTTAAATAAATGAAATACCTGTAAGTAAAAAAAAAAAAAGAAGAAGTGTTATTTGTTAACTCAGGTTCCCTTTATCTAATATTACATTTTATCTAAAGACCTGAAAACATCCAGTGTGACAAATATGCAATAATAGAGAAAATCAGGAAGGGGTCAAATACTTTTTCACGCCACTTGTAGATCTGTTTGATATTTTATCTACCAAAGTACGATGGTACATTTATCTTTATTAAAGGTCATTCCATTTTTTTCTAGCCCAGTCTACAATGTACAACAACTCCTGACCAAAAATGAGTCTCTCATTGAACGTATCTACCACTGCTCCAATTTTAACATTGTCAGCAAATTTAATTAATTTATTGTTACTCGATAATTTCAGATCGCTTATAAATATACAAAACAATAGTGGGCCCAGTACCGACCCCTGGGGAACTCCACTCCATACTCTATTTAAATCAGACAGATATCCTTGAATCTTTACTTGCTGTAATCTGTTTCTCAGCCATTATTCTACCCATCTAACAATGTTCTCACCGATTTCTATAAGTTTTTCTATTATTTTATAATGTGGAACTGTATCGAATGCTTGACTAAAGTCGAGCATTACAACATCAACACTATTTCCCTCATCAGTACATTTGCTGACAAACTCATAAAAGGTCAGTAGGTTCATTTCACACGACCTATTAGGCATGAAACCATGATGGTTCTCATCCAGAATTCCCCTCTTTGACATACTTTTATAAATAGCATCACTCAGTGCCCCTTCAATAATCTTAACCACCACTGATGTCAAACTAACAGGACAATAATTCCCTGCATCACTCCTTTTCCCTTTCTTATATATTGGTACAACATGTGCCAACCTCCACCCCTCAGGCACCTCACCATCACCTAAAGATTTTTGGCTCAATATAGCAATAATAGGTATCATCATATCACTCAACTCCTTCACAAAATATGGGTGAATGCCGTCTGATCCTGCCATCTCATCCAGCTTCAATCTCCTTACTCTTTTAGCTACCCTCTCTACAGTTATAATATTTTGAGGATCCAGATTACAAATCTCTGTATTACACCTATCAATATCAACATCATTTTTCCTAAACACAGCTCCAAAACTTCTACCAAATTCATTGGCCATGTCTATAGGTTCAGAAATCATGACTCCATTAATATTTAAAGGTCCAAATGTACCCCTACTACCCTTAGTACTATTTACTTATGCAAAAAAAACCCTTTTTTTTATTCACAGCTAATCTAAATTCAAAACGTTTCTTAGCATTTCTTATTTCTTTCTTTAATTTCCTCAGTACTTTCTTATAATTCTGTTTGGAACTTTCTGATCCATTAAACTTAATTTTATTAAACATTATTTTCTTTTTCCTGCACATTTTTAATATTTTCTTATTCAATCATAGTGGCTTTTTACCCATATGATTATAAGCCTTTCTACACGGGATGTAAGTTTTTTTCAATTTATTTAATGTATTCAAAAAATAATTGCAAGCTTCTTCCACGTTTAAACCTTCTAATTCTCTTTCTCAGTGTATTCTTACCAAATCCTTTCTTATAGCTGTATAATTCCTCTTTTTATATAAATACTGCACTGTATTTCCCTTAGCTGGTTTAGATGCCCAATCCATCGTAAACATAAAAGACTTATGATCACTGTTGCCTAACTGAGGTTGAATGCTAACATACTTTATTACATCAGGAATGTTAGTCAGTAAAACATCTAAAATATTATTACCTCTAGTGGCCTCTTTTATACATTGTTTAATGCCACCTACTGTCAGCTCCTCAAAGACTCTACATCCTAAATGATTGCCAGATTGTTTTTCATCCCACTCAATGTTAGGCATATTCAAATCCCTCATAAAGATAATATTTGTTATCTCTGCCTGATTTACAATATCTTTAATATATGCCTCAGTTTATTCCATACCAACATCAGGAGCCCTATAAAAGACGGAGACTCTGCATTTTTTCCCTTAATACCCAACAATTCAGTACTAACTTTTTCGATTCCCAGGTTATCACAGTGTTCTAGTTCCCTAACCTCTAATTCAAACAACATGAAGTCTTGCTATATTATGACATATGCAGTTTGACCCAGCCTTCGAACTGCTCCGGAGGTGAAAGAGTTAACTTTCCATGCCAGGCATGGAATCTTGAGTGCGAGCTCGGTTGAAAACTCTGTCTGATGTTCTTCAAACTCAAACTGTCAGATTCTTTACTCCGCCTCACTGAACAGTCGCTCCGGAGATTTCTCTTGCTGCTCGGTTCATTTTGTCGGTTAAAAGTGTATTTTTCTCGGTTTTTAAACCGTATTTTGTCTGTATTAAACCGCAACCAGTCGGTTCAAGCTCTGTCTGTGGTACCGTAAGTAATAGATAGGTTTTACATTATTTCTGTGTGGAACTTGCAAACAGTATTATCGGTTCGGTTTGAACCGATCAGGTTGTTGTTAAACTTAATTTAAATTGCATTAGAGTGCGGTTCCTGGTTCTTATCGGTTCTAAAAAAAACGGATTTCATTATGGTTTTTTCCACGACCCGTGACACAGTTGGGAACCAATAAGGGTGTCTTGCTTGGCGGATTGCCATAAACGGGCAAGTTTTTGGTTAGGCTGGCACTATGTCTGAGAAACCCAAAAGAAAAACCGGGCCCACTGGGTTTCAACACTGTAGTGTCTGTGGGAAGCTTTGCCAAGGCTGACCCACACACCACATGTGTTATTGTCTGGGGTTTGACCACCTCAATGCAGACTGCCAGATTTGCAAGAATTTCCCTGCAGCTACCCTGGATAAGAGAGTTGGTAGGCTCAGGGAACGAGAGGCCAAAAAGTCCGCTGACCCAGATGGCCAGCCCGGTCTGGTGCCAACCGAACCGGAGGGAGTGCCCTCTGACCAGGGCGAGACTTCCTCGGGCAAAAGGAGAACTGACTCGGAGGAGTCAGTGCCAGCAAAAAGGACTAGAAAATCAGCAGGTGTGGAGCCAAAATTTCCTTCTCCAACCGCTGCAGAGATAGCCAAAGCGATCAAAATTGTCCAGTCGCTTTCCCCGGTTCCGACCAATTCCACCGCACCATCAAGTAAGCGTGTCGGTTCGGTCAGTGCCACCGGTTCAAGAATATGATATAGAGGAATTTTATGAACCGGAGGAGGGGGAAGAAGATTTTGAAGAGAGTGAATGTGATTTTGAAAGTCTGGATGTGCCCATTGAACCAGACATCTCCCCAGACAGACCGTTAGGAGTGTCTCCCCCTAGGCTTTCTGAGTCCCCTTCTCATTTTATATTTTATAAGAAAGTGGCTGAAACCCTCCAGCTCCCTTTGGAAGAAGCTGTGGATGAACAGGAGGAGCCTGACTATGTGGAAATGATGGATATCCCAGAGCCTAGGAGATTGTCTATTCCTTTACATACATCCTTTAGGGAACAGACAATAAAAATTTTAAAAGCCCCTCACACTTTACCTCCTGTGGATAAAAAAATGGACACGAGGTACACATTGTCAGGCTCCGATACGGAGTTCCTTTCACAACAATGCAGCCATGTTGGGGTAGTGCAGGCTGCAGCCTGTGATAAGGCAAATATTCCTTGGCTTCACACCCCTGACAAGGACTCCAGGAGGATTGATGCCATGGCAAAAACAGTACATGGCAGCATCCTTGGGACTCAGACAGGCAAATTATATGGCCTATGTTGCAAGATACCAGAAATCCAAATGGGATACTGTTATGGCTCTAGCGAAACAGGTCCCTGGCCAGCTGCCAAGGAGCTGGAGCAGGTGGCTGCTGATAGTATTGAGGCATCCAAGGTGCAATTCCATGCTGCAGTGGACTCTAATGATGTATCTTCAAGAGTCATGGCTACATCTGTGGCTTTTCGCAGAATGGCTTGGCTCAGGTGTACTAGTCTGTCACAGGATATCCAGGCTAAGACATGGATTTTCCTTTTGTGGGTAACTCTCTGTTTGGGGAGCAGACAGAGAATTACATGAAGAAAATGGATGAGTATAGGACCACTTATAGGAGTGCACAGGCCAAGGAAAGGCAGGCCACTCCTCAGAGGCAGCTTTCCAGGGGCAGGGGCAGGCCTTTTCACAGGCCTTTTTACCAAGCCCAAGCCTCCTCTTCAGCCTATGCCCAGAGGGGGTTCTTCAGAGGGAGAGGCAGACTGGGTACGAGCAGGCCTGCTCCCACCCCTCAGCCTAAAGCCCCTGCCAAACAGGCACCCTGATGGGATGGCCAGGGCCGATTCTCTATTACCTGTAGGGGGCAGGCTGGCTTACTTCGTCCAGGACTGGGAGTCTTTAACATCAGACAAGTGGGTCCTGGAAGTAGTAAGCCAGGGACTGGTTCTCAGGTTCAAAAAATTTCCAAAGATGAGAACCAGATCCTTTCCACCTGCAAATCCATCAGAGGCTCTCGCTCTGGAAACAGAAGTCTCAACCCTCCTGGCTCTCAGAGCTGTAGAAAGGGTTCCTCCCCTACACCAGGGCAAATGACTGTACTCCAGGTACTTCCTTACCCCAAAAAAGACAGGAAAATGGCGGCCCATCCTGGATCTCAGATACCTAAACAAGCACCTTTTAAAACCAAAATTCAAAATGGTGACTCTGGGAATTATTTTACCCTCTCTAAGGCCAGGGGACTGGCTAGCGTCCCTGGACCTCAAGGATGCCTACTTCCATGTTCTCATCAAGAGCTCCCACAAAGTACCTCAGATTGAATTGCCCTCAGGCCATTACCAGTTCAGAGCAATGCCCTTGGCCTCACCTCTGCCCCAAGGGTATTCACAAAATGCCTGGCAGTAGCAGTTGCTCATTTAAGAAGGCAAAAGATTGCCATCTTTCCTTACCTGGACGACTGGCTCATAGTGGGCCAGTCTCCAGACCAAGTCAAATTACACCTTCAGGTTACCCAGCAGCTGCTTACATCTCTAGGTTTCCTTCTCAGTCTCCCAAAATCAGTTCTAGAGCCTGTTCAGCTACTCATCTTCATAGGCGCAGAACTGGACACAAAGCAGGCCAGAGCTTTCCTTCCTCTAGAAAGAGCAAAGACCCTGGTGGCTCTGGCCTCCTCCTTCACTCTGCAGGTCTCTCGACCAGCAAGGCACTTCTGCAGCTCCTAGGGCACATGGCTGCCTCCACAGCAGTAGTGCAGGGAGCAAGGTTTCAGATGAGGGACATTCAGTTCCATTTGAGAGCCTTCTGGTCTCAAAGGAGATCCTCTAACCAAATTGATCCCAGTAAGCTCGAACCCTGATCCAGGCCCTGCAGTGGTGGCAGGATCAGAGCAATCTGAGACAGGGGTTCCTTTCATCCCTCAATCTCACTCCTTGACCCTTACTACAGATCGTCCCTCTTGGGGTGGGGCTCACATGGGCAACCTCACCACCCAGGGATTGTGGTCCCTCAGGAATCTCTGCTCCACATCAATCTGTTGGAACTCAGAGCAGTTTTTCTAGCACTTCAGGTTTTTCTGCATCTGTTCAGAACAAAGTGGTACAGGTCAGAACAGACAACACCACTACAATGTGGTACATCAACAAGCAAGGGGCACTCTCGGTCTTGACGGCTTGTGCACCGAGGCAATGAAGTTGTGGTCTCTGGCTTATTCCCCGAACACCTCCCTCATGGCAGTTCACCTCCCAGGCAAGGATAATGTCCTGGCAGATGCTCTCAGCAGGATTTCCCAGGGCCATCACGAATGGTCACTGGATCCCCTAGTACTGGAGGTAGTATTTGCCAGGTGGGGCACCCCTCAGGTAGATCTTTTTGCAGCCCCAGACAATCACCAGCTTCCGCTATTTTGCTGCAGGCCCCCAGTGTTGGGCTCAGTCCCTCTGGATGCCTTCCTTCTCAACTGGGAAGGGAAGTTTCTCTATGCCTTCCCCCCTTCCCTCTCTTGTTCAAGGTGCTAGTCAAAATCAGATCTCAACCTTGCAAGATGATTCTGATTGCTCCAGATTGGGCCAGACAGCCCTGGTATCCACTCCTTCTGTCCTTAGCAGTCCACCTTCCCCTGAGTCTTCCCAGGAATCACAATCTGTTAACCTGTGCCCAGGGGAGAGTTTGGTACCCGCATCTCAAATCCCTCAACCTCAAGGCCTGGCTCTTGAAGAGTTAGAGTTTGCTGACCTACACCTTTCTCAAGGTGTACTCAATATCTTGAAAGCTTCTAGGAAGCCTTCCACCAGGGCTACTTATAATTCCAAATGGAAAAGGTTTTCCATATGGTGCTCTGGAAAGCATATTTCCCCAGAATCTGCTGATTTGCCCACAGTCCTGGATTATATGGTCCACTTAAATACTTTGGGGCTGAGGCCAGCTACCCTGAAAGTGCATTTGGCAGCTGTCTCTGCTTTTATTTCAGCAGGAAAGCCCTCTTCTCTTTCTGCTCACCCTGTATTCTCCAAGTTTTTCAAGGGATTGCTTCACACCAACCCTCCATTCAGGGACCCTGCTCCCGCCTGGGATCTTAATGTTTGCATTGCTCAGCTTATGCAACCCCCCTTTGGGCCTTTGTCTTCAGCAGAGCTTAAGTACTTGACTTGGAAAACTGTGTTTCTAGTAGCCATCACTTCTGCCAGACGCATAAGTGAATTACAAGCTTTGTCAGTGGAGCCTGATTTTATCTCCTTTCACAGAGATAAGGTGGTCCTCAGGACTAACAGGAAGTTCTTGCCTAAGGTGGTTTCAGATTTCCACCTTAATCAATCTGTATCTCTTCCAGTGTACTTCACTGACCATTCCTCCTCTGGCGAGAGGCTGCACAGCTTAGATGTGAAGAGAGCCCTTAGTTACTACATAGAGCGTACCAAGGGTCACAGGTTTGACTCCCTCCAACTGTTCCTCACTTATGATGAGGTTGGTAAAGGGAAACCTGCCACTAAAAGATCCATTGCCAGGTGGATTGTCTCTTGTATCCAATTTTGTTATCAAAAACTGGGTAAGGTTCCCCCTTCAGGCCTGAGGGCTCACTCTACCAGATGTACAGCCAGGGACATCCCTATCATAGAGATATGTCAAGCAGCTACCTGGAAAACAGTTCACAGTTTCACCAAGCATTACTCCCTGGACATCCAGGCTAGGAGTGATGCTCGGTTTGGCACAGCTGTGCTTCAGAGCCTATTTCCTAAGTAGGTTCTGTCCCTCCTCCATGGAGGTACTGCTGTGTAGTTTGCATATGGCATAATATAGCAAGACTTCATGTTGTTTGAAGAAAAATTACTCACCTTAGTAATGTTGTTTCTTCTAATGGAGTCTGCTATATTAAGACCTTCCCCTGCCTGCCCTGCCTCAGAACCTCTGCTTTTGGGATGGGCGGCAGTCAGTGTTGGCACTTAGTAGATGCCCACCTTGTTTTTCACCCCTCTTTTTGGGGTGTTTGGGTGTTGTGTTTTTATTTTGGATCCCTGACTTGAGTCTTTGTTTTGGGACAAAAATGTGTTAATATTTAGTAGCCAGTTGGCTAGTGTAGGTTTACAGCTTCCACACAGAATCTTAGTGAGTTTTGCTCATAAGATCTGACAGTTTGAGTTTGAAGAACAACAGACAGTTTTCAACCGAGCTCGCCTCAAGATTCCATACCTGGCATGGAAAGTTAACTCTTTCACTCTCCGGAGCAGTTCGAAGGCTGGGTCAAACTGCATATGTCATAATATAGCAAGACTCCATTAGAAGAAACAACATTACTAAGGTGAGTAATTTTTTCTTCCTCTCTAACAAAAAGAGCCACACCACCTCCTCTTCTCCCCTTTCTTTTAAACACTCTATATCCTGGAGTGTGTTGCAACCACTCACTTTCATTATCCCACCATGTTTCAACTATTCCTACCATATCCAAACACTCCTTAATAATTATACCCTTCAATTCTGCAATACTTGCTATATTTAAACTTCAGGCATTGCAAAACATGGCCTTTATTTTGGATACACTTTTATTATTTTTTTTTTCACCATAGGAGGCTTTCGAACCCCATCATTTCCCCTTATCCCCTTCATTTTCAGTTTAAACAGTTCTCTGTTACCTGACGTAATCTCATTCCCAAAATTCTACTTTCTCTAAAATTCAGGTGCAACCCATCTTTACAGTACAGATAATTTTTTCCATCAAAAGTTCCATAATGTTTAATAAATTGAAAGTTCTTATTTTTGGTCCATTTACACAGCCATTCATTTGCCAATGCAACCCTTTCACTTTATAAACATTAGCCCTAGGTTCAGGAAGTATCTCCGAAATCACTATTTCACACCCTTTCCCTTCTAATTTCTCCACCAAATTAATGTAGTCCTTCTGCATCTCAGGCAGGGTTTTTCTCATAATATCATTTATGCCTACATGAATCACTGCCAATGAATGATCCCCTGCCCCTCTAAATACATTGTCAGCCATGTTACTTAAATCCATAACCCCTGCCCCTGAGAAGCTACTGACCCTCCTGTTTGCTTTGTCATGTTTACAAATACCCAGTCTGACGTCTTCTTTTCTATGATATCCCAGACACATTCTGGTAGATAGGGATAATTATATTGTGGAACTCCTGCCGCACATGGTGCCTAACTTTCTGCCTGCGACCACTCAGGTAAACTGCAAATGGCTGTCCTCGGGCCTGACTTTGTGGAAGCCACACTCCATTGTTGTACTCCCACTGTTGATGCTGGTATTCTTTGGCAAGTCCCCAGTGTTTTATAGGTCAAGAACAGGGGGCACCATTTCCCATGGATTCCTTTGAGGCGACATCACCCCCAATGAGTAAGGTAATGCTGCATCTCTCTCTCTGAATCCCAGTCACCCTCCTCCGCACTCTCTACTTGGGCTTCGGCCACACCAGCCTCCTGATTCCCACACTGGGCATTCTCTGATCTCTTTGCTGGTGGGCTCTGTGGTGGGGGTGCACTGGTAAATGGACCATGGGTCACAACTTCAGCAGGTTCACATTTCATTTCAGAGTATGGGGATAAAACAGGCTCTGATGGCTCAGTTTGGGTGGCTTCAGTTCAGTGCCTAGCTGAGCCAAAATCCGATGGGGTAAACAATTGGTGGGAAACTCATCCATTGGGGCTGCTCGACTCCTTCCATGACCACGGCCTCACGCTGTACTCTCCAGTGGGGTAATTTCTTGCTTGACTCCCATTGAAACAGCTTTGGTGATGCCAGTGGGGTTTGGTCGAGCAGCTAGGTCCTCCCAACCTCCCATGCTTGTGTAATCTGAAGCCAGGGAGATGGTGGATAAACTGGGTGCAAAACTGGATGAACTAGCACCTCAGAATACATTACACACAGGAAGCAGTGGCACTCCGAGGCCCTTACTGTAACACAGGGCACATACTGTAGGCACAGTTGACTTTCCCACCAGCTCCCACTTCCACTAAAACATTTCTAGTGGTACAGTGACACCTGATGCTGAGGGTGCTTGAGCCATCCTGATGCAAATCAGCTTACACGGTCTGAAGTCAGAAAAAGATCACAATCACAGTAGTCAAGTCATAAGTAATTACCAACTTGCACCGTGTTCCTCCATTCCAGACACAAGCACAAGGCAATAGGAAACATGGGCTCCACCCCAACAAAACCAATCAGTCTAATCCATGAGTCTCACCCTCGGCCCATTTGTATGGTACTCACATGGGCCAGGCATAGTATCCCATCAAACAGACCCTCTGGCGCCCCACAGTCCATCAAAAGGTGCAAATTCTCCCAGTTCACAGTACCATGTCAGTTGTGCAGCAATTTAAGGCAAACTTTGCAGCTCATACAACAACTTCACCCAGCATTAAGATTTGGGGTCCAGGTGGTCACAGACACCCCAGAACACATCCTGGATGAGCCCCCATGTGTAGTCCCATCCCCTCCCTTATGTCTAGGGGTTTAAATGATGGTAATGTTCATGGGGTGGGGAACCACAACAACAGAACACCTTACAAGATGGCCTACGTTTACCCAAGTCCATAGCTGGAAATGGAGGTGCCTGCTGACCCTTGTGGTATTGGCCTAGAAGGGAAAAACAGTGTTTAACAGCATCAACAGTCCTAAAAGAACAAAACTACACCCTATTATTTAAAAGGATAAATGAGAGCCCAATTTAATAAACTTAATTCAATGAAAGTACAACCACTCCATGGAGCAGTTAATATCACAACCATGGGAAGCAGTACATTATTCCTGAATCCCATACTGTAGAGGTTACATAATTACTTGAGTCCCTTCAAATAAAGTCCATTCACAGGGCGTGATTCAGATGACCTCAAATCTCAGGCAGCTCAGTTCATTCTGTAATAAAGAAAACACACAGCACTGCAAAGTTGCTTTCCTCACAGTCCCAAACCGTACTTGCTCCCATCCTCTCAAATGGGCAAGGCCTCTCACCTCGGGGCCATTGCTCCACTGTGACACAGGTCCGTGTTGCTCTTTAGGGCAGTTCAGCTGGCTGCTCACCTTGGGGCTGCTGCACCCTCCTCCCAATAGTATATCTGTCAGCTTTGGCATTCTGCCTGTCACATCAGGCCGCTATACACTCAGTTACTGGCTCACCACACTTCATTGCCAACAGCCCCACGGAACTTCGCAGCAACCTATCTGCATCTACGCTGCCAATTTGCTCGTCCTTGGACCTCATCTCTTATGACCGCCCTCCTCCGGCAGGAAATGCTCCCAATACTGTCCCCTCAATGGGAGGATCCAAATGGAGTGGCCGCCGCCACATCCCACATGTGCTATCCCATTGCCTACTCCCAAGAATAAACTATTCCACCACTCGGGTGGGCAGGTGCCCCACTCGATTTTAGATCGCTTACTGTCCTGCCTTTTTGCTGCACTCCCCCTTATATCTATCACCACCCCAAGGTACTCCCATGCCAGCAGTCACCAGGGCAGTAAACTATTAACCTCTTACATATGGGGATGGAATGTTCCACCTAACATCCAAATGGTACACATTCAGATGCACAGGAATGACGCCCCTGACCCCATGGGGGGGGAGTTGCACATCAAAAAAATTGTTAAATTATTAAATGCTATTTTCCGCTCCTTGCCCCTTCATTACATGCATACAGAAATGACAAATGAAGTACTATTTATGGAATCTGTATTTTTTTATGCATAAATGCATACAAACATTTGACACATTTTTGGAATCGGTGTCTTGATATTGGTAATTTACATATTATCTTTGCATTGGTAAAAAAAAATAATGCAAACATTAATCCTAATATTGTCTCTTTGTTTCAGTTTTTTTCTTCTTTTACATTCATGTTGACACCTAAAACAATGATGTTGTAACTAGTAAAAAAATAATCTGACCCTTTACTAACTTTTTCCAGCAGGAGGCATTAAGTCTAGTTGATTTTCATGACCTGGCATCAAATTTTTTTATATGAAAGTGTACTCTATCATAGAGTGTTAAATATGGTGGCTCTTAAAAAAATTTCAGTTCCGTAGACAGTATTTCTCAAATTTCAAAATTTCTTCTTTATTTTAAATATTGGCAAGCCTCAACGTTTCACCAAGTGTCTTGGCTTTATCAAGAGATGCCCTTTTGTATAAATACAAATAAATACAATTAGAAATCTGTCCACAAACACCAAGAAAATATATAAATATGTTCAAATATACATAATCCTATGTCACATAAACACTGATGCCACTTACTTCATTCAACGTAATACTGTGTGTAATTCTTTCCTTTTAGTTTTAATGTTTATTTACGATCCTAGAAAAGAAGTGACACTAATGTTATCACCCATCCTAGCACCTTAGAATATTTTGATAGGGAAAAACCAAAAGGATCCAATATGCCAAAAAACCATATAATCATACATTAAAATTCCATTTATCCTGTTAGATATTCATCTATACCTGTATATCTGGATGTTATTTTATCTCTTGCTTTCTGTTACTTCATGTGACCTCGTTTATTCTCAATTCCAATGAATGTTTTTCCATGTCATGTTTATACCTAAAACCCAAACACAATTTTTACTGTTTCGTTTTATATAATCCATATATCTATCATAATTAGAACTATTTACACTGAACCTGTCACATATTCCTATATATTCAGTTTCAAAATGCCATTATAGTATACCTAAACTATAAGGTGCAAAAAGTTTATTCAATCATTTTTTAAATTCATAATGCATTCAACTCTGTGAAAAAAATCCATTCAGATTCTCTGTAATATTTATAAAAGCAGATACTTGCCTCACCGTGCATATTTCTGGAAAAAAAAACTTCTAAACATGAAGAACAAAATACATCAAGGCAGTCTAAAGCCAACCTCTGAATACGAAGAGCCCAAATACATCAAAGCAAATAAGACGTTTGTTAGACCTTATTGGTTATACCCATAATCCATCAGAAAATGCTAACCTAATGTTCCTTCTCATTTCTCAGAGAAGCCATGTAGTCCATTCTTGAAAAACTGCATGAATTTTCTCAAATCAGTTTTTGCGCAGCATTTTATAATCAAGAGTGATCTAATTGTGACTCTCATAGGTTTATGTCTGAACCATATCGTTGCACCCGGTTTTCTAGTCCCACCTAGCTTACTACGCTCATGAAAATTCCGACCTAAATATCATCTCATTTTTTCTCACAAAATACTATAGACCGGGTGCCTTTAAGCCTGAAATTTGACGTCACCATGAGAGCGGCTTTCCGCTGATGGGACTCTTCTGTTCTGTTCTGTCAGCGGAATCTCTCATTCCGCTCAGCACTTTCTCAGCCCCCTACGTGGTGCCAAGCTCCTCGACACCCTTCCTGGTGGCGGAGTCTCTAGTGGCTCTAACCTAGACCTCTTTTTGGGGTCCTTCTGTGGTAGAAAGGCATCTAGATGAGTCTCTCCTTGTCCTTCTGATCAGTGATACAGCGGATGACTCATTTTATATACTGAAAGACACGCCCTCTCTATCATCAGAGTCTGTGATGCAAGCTCTTTTAGTAGTTCCTCATTTATGGGGTCCACCATAGTGTTCAGACTGGATCTGTGGACTACATACCTCTGCGTCTAGACTTTTTCAGTAGTCAAGACAATTACACTCTTTGGAACATTTTAATTCAATGGTCAGGAGCCGCACAGACTGTTCTGCTCCTTTGTTAGGGGTATACAGCCCTCTTTTGATGCTGCCCCTCTGGTGGCTGCTTCGACACAGGTAGTTAATGTAACCCCCCTGCAAATGGGGGTTCCCAAAAGACTTCCAGGAGCTTGCTTGAATGCTCCAAGCCTGAATGGTGTTTGGCGTTTAAGCCATTTATCAGTGAGTGTTTTTAGCGCCTCTGGTACTGTCTCTTTAAGAGCTGTCTGCTTGCAGACATAATTAGTTTGTATGGGGGGACTGTGTGCTTCTCTGCTTGAGTACCACTCGAGCTGCTGCCAATTCACTCCATTTTTGCAGTCACTAGGAGTGCAAAGGGAACCTATCTGAAAGATGTAACTGTTTGCCAGAAATCATTTAGAGTAATAATGAAAATACAGTTTGTCTAACCTGCTTTCTTTGCAGTCAGAACTGTGTTTGCCTAGTTCCCCATTCTAGTTTTGAACTGCTGAACTGGACCAATCAGTGTGGGTTAAGGTAGCTCTAAAATGGTGCCTTGGACGAATCAGACCTTGGACTTGTAATCTGAGCCAGCCACAAGAGGATTGTATGGGCAGTGACTCTGGGAGATGTAGTTAGGACTTCAGCGCCTTTTTGGACCAACAGGGGCAGTCTATTGTGAGTGACAGCCAATCCAGCCAAGAACTGGGAGGAACTCAAAGGAAATGCCCGGTTTTATCTGCTGGAGTTTCAGTTGAGCTCTGGCAGTGAAGAGGAAGGAGCCCTGTGCTTTTGATTGTGCAGTTTTAGTCGGAAGCGTGTATAAGGCCCGAGTTCGGTCTGCAGCTTATGTAACTGCTTGTTAGGACTGAATCCGTCCTGTGAAGAGAATCAAAGGATATCTGAAGAGTAGAAACCAGGCTCACCCTGTAGAAGACTGGAGAAATTGTTGAATTAGCTCGTCTGTCAGGAACTGAATCTGCTGTGTGTTCTCCGGGTATTGTGCAGTAATTGCGATCGGGATAGAGAAGCAGCCTGCCTGGTATAGTACTTTCTTTTTACGTATAAATGTGTGAGGAGGCTTGTGTAGCTCAAGTGAATCCTGCTGCCATTAAAGGACTTTTGCCTGTGACTGTTTACCATATAAATGTGTGAGGAGGCTTGTGTAGCTCAAGTGAATCCTGCTGCCATTAAAGGACTTTTGCCTGTTGCAGTTTGTCATATAAATGTGTGAGGAGTCTCGTGGAGCTCAAGAGTAGCCCTGCTGACGTTGAAGGACCCTATCTTGTTTGGAGGTCGTGAGTACTAATTCAGGGTCGCTCCCTGTTGAAGTGCCACATTGAATCCAAATGGAATTACTGTACCATTGACTGTTTAACTAATTTTTCTTTTCTCTGTGTGAAAGGGCCCCTACCAGCTGCACGGTTTGGACTAGCCACTAGGGCTTGGTACCCAGGGACAGTAACTGGTAGGGATAACATGCACAGAGCCATAGGTAGATGAGTAAAGTGATAAGCTAATTAACCTGATTTCCCCCTGTCCTTGTTATATCCCCCTAAATAAATCAGAGCTGCTTGTTTCAGCAAAGTTATACTGCCTGAGGTATTTGTCTATGTTAAAGTATTGTACTGTGATTGTTGCCCTGTATCTTCTTATTTTACAGGGGGTCCCAGTGCCTGAACCAGTCCTGGGGTAAGTGTATACTGTGAAGGTAATTCTGATATACTGTGTGGGCCACTAGTGGGAAGAAAGAGGGGTTGCAGTGTCCCAGAGGGCTGTGACCAAGTTAGTTTAACTATTGCAAACCCTGACCTCTGGGTGGAGGCACCCGCCATCGGATCCAGGCCCCTCAACCTGTTAGTGGCAAATCAGGCAGGGGTAGTAGCCCCTGGGATAGCGCCATCTAGGGGTTACATTAACATCTGTCTAGCTATTATTAGTCCAGTCAGGGGTTCGGTTATGGATCCTCAGGCTCCTCCTGCTCCTCAGAGGAATGACATCCTTGTCATTTCTGTATCAGGCAATCCTTGCCAAATAGCAGCCAGCAAGCTTGTCAGGCTCGTACTAATGATATTTAAAAAAAAAGGGGGGGGGTCAGAATTATCACAGCACAGGGCCTAGTTGGAATTTCGATACCGCACTTGGATCTGATCAGGTTCGCCTCAACCCTGGGCGGTGGATCTAAACCTCAGTAAAGAGTACCTGTTTTCTTCTACCCCTAGGGGCAGTCCGATCCAGCGGTGGTATAGCTCACCTCTTTTCTCTAGAGAATGTCTCTTATTCCGAGATATTTCCAAAACCTAGGCATCTAACCAGTCTGTTAGTCCCTTTTTGGTTTTTAATCAGGCTTTCTTCCCTTGATCAGAGCCTTGCAGCAACA
The DNA here is from genome assembly GCA_016271365.2 of Neoceratodus forsteri. Lineage (NCBI taxonomy): Eukaryota > Metazoa > Chordata > Ceratodontiformes > Ceratodontidae > Neoceratodus > Neoceratodus forsteri. Next base: position 1,333,720,467 of record CM057453.1, on the reverse strand, counting down.
GAAGTGACTCTTCAGCAAGTCGGAACTTAGATTCCTACTTCGATGTTTGCTTCAATTTAACAGATGACATGCTCCTTTCTTGACCATTGGTCAAGTAGCTCTTTTCTGAGGTGGCTTCGCAATATCCACATACAGTCATACACATAGGGGCAGGATGATCCCCTTTTGGATTATGCAGTGACTAGGATTTGATTCTACTAGGCCACTACAAGAGGCTTCTAAGTTGTGCTTTGCCTTCCATCAGGAAGTTTCAGTGACTTAGTACAAACCTTTTCCTTGATGAGCTAACCCCACCTGGACCTTCTTTGCTCACCAAGTAAGGGGTTCAAGTGCTACTGGACCTGTTGTTTGCAGGTCAGCCATACTTAGTAGTGAGGGTTGGTCTACCCTGAACCTGTACACCTTACCTCCAGCTCTTGCAGTTCCTGAGGTCCTTTACATTAGATTAGTGCATGTCTTTGACACTATTAATTTTGGTCCTAGATCAAATCGTGAGGCCAGGTTCTTGCCGCTCTTCTAGAGTAGTTCGCGGCTGCCTGGCTTGAACTCATTTTGCCCATTGTAGTAGATCGGCAAGGTGGCGAGTTACAACTCGACTGTTTATCTTGTAGGCACTATGTTATAGATGCTCTTACAAGACAGCTCTTTTATTAACAGGACAGTCCTTGGCTGTCCTTTCTGAAGTGAATCCTATCTCCTACCACCCTACTCAGGGTTGTTGATTTTAGCTTAGTACTCTCCCAGTAGTGTGAATGAGTGATGGAGACTTAGTCCAGGAAGATATGGAAATTACATACTTACCGTAATTATTGATCTTCTTGGACAGTCTCCATCACTCATTCACTCCTACTCATCCCCTGGGTTCACTCGTTTCTCTTTCCTGGTCTTCATGGCCTATGGTTCGTACTGTGAAGACATTGTTCTTTGACTTTTCTTATAAAGGCCATCTGGGCCCTCTCAGGCCCAGAAACTCAGAATGAGTTACTCTCATTAGTTACGCTGCACCTCCTTGGTCGAAAGGTGCTGAGCGGTTGGAGGGTCAGCGAGATAGCCTACACAGGCTTGAGGTCAGTCTCATGGTGTGATGCGGTAGTCACCTAAAGCCAACCCTTCCAGAAAATATTTGGCTCCCGCTTGGTCCTAGCGCCTCCGGCACTATCCCACTAGTGTGAATGAGTGATGGAGACTGTCCAAGAAGATCAATAATTACGGTAAATACATAATTTCCATTTTTGGTAGTTGTGTGTGTGTGGTAAGTAGCTCATTCTCAAACCTTGAGCTTAAAATGTTAAGGTTATGGGTGACAGAAAAACGAAAGTGAAAAAAGACAGGGAACCACAATAGATTTTTTGTTCATGACTGACTTGGAAGTTAATTACAAATTAAAAAGTTTCTTCATATATTTTTTCATCTGTGTATGTATGGGCTTCTGTGTTTTTTAAACACTTGAAACTTTTACATTTGGACTTTTTTCAGACACTTAGCTTGTAGGACTGAGAGTGTGCATGCCAGTTTTCAAAACTCTAGATTCTAGGCCAGCCGGTGGCACTGAGGCTGAGGCGCTGGATGCCTTACCTCGCAATACCGCAACCTGTGTTCGGATATGAGCATGGGCCACCGAGGTCAAGGCGGGGGCGCGGGTAGGAGCGGCCGAAAGGCAGCTCTCCTCTCCGGGGTGGTGGGGTTGCATCCTTCGGCCGTGGTCTGCTTCCTGGTGGAGGCCAAGCTGCAGCGCAAGCCAGAGGGGTGCAACGGCGCTAGGCCAATGGGTGGGCGGAAGGGGCTGTTGCCGGAGCTGTAGAGCGCATGCGTGCCTCCACATGCATGCGTCTCTACTCCTGGGGCACCAGGTAACAGGGAGAAAAATACAGGAGAAAAACACCCAGCAGGCAAGATGACGCCTGACCCTCCGCAGACACCGCTTCCGGGGCTGGGCATAAGGTAAGTCCCAGTAATTCCGGGTGTTGGAGCTGGGGGGGCCAGTTGGGCTGATTGGGGCATGCCGGCAGCGAAAACAGTGACATGTTAAAAAAAACAAAAAACTCTAGGTTCTGGGATGGCCTGGTTATAAGCTGCCAAAAAGGGGCTTTGAAAAAAACACATAACCCTAACATACTGGCACTACAGCACCCATGTAATATAGGGATTATGACACTTGCCCTGATCTTATGATCAGATTGATTTTCATAAGTACCTCCAATCCTCTTTATTTGCAAGTGTAGTAGCCATGAATGAGTAATTAGCCTTGGAGGTACAAGTTAAAATTAATGTGATTATACAGTCATGGCAAGTGAAATATTTGGTTTATGCAACACAAAGATACTGCTAATGTAAATAAACAGCTATTTCTGATTTGCTAAATGATTGATGACATATAGTATATGTAAATAAACATGTATAGTTATGAAATTCATGAAAATAATGATTTATTTCATGTGTGTCTACCTGCAGGTCTAGGTAACAGGATATATATGCTCTGTTTACAGCCACCCCAGCTGTATAAATATTGTTTTAAGATGGGGTTTGTGAAGTTTGTTGCTATAATAATATTTCCAATCCCTGACTGGCCGTTTGATTAAGCTTAATTTGATTAATACTGTATTGCCACTGGTGTATGAATATACTGTACATGCTAAGATCAATAAATATGAAGAAAATAAATAGGTTTTGTGTATGTGTGTGTGTGTGCATGTTTGTAATAAGGAGGTAAGGTAAGGTTGGGAAGTGACTTCATAGAAGTCAAAGACATGTTTACACTTGCCTACCATGTTTTTGCAGTTTGTGCACTCCTTTCAGCCCTCTGGAAAAGGTGTGCATGTGTATACATCCCATGCAGCTTCTCCTCTGATGGCCTGAGGAGAACCCAGCTCCAAAATGCACTAAGGCATTTCATCATGTGGATAGTCCCCAAACCTGCAAGGACATTGCAAGAGCAGGTTTGCCATGGAACCCGTCCACACAAAGCACAGGTTCTAAAATAGAACTTGAGCACTAACCAGTAGTCAAAAATAAGCCACACTGCTAGTTTGGACTGCTTTCAATTTTTTTTTGTTTATTTTGTCCTTTTCATAAATTGTGTTTACTTACTGGTAACTTTTTGCTCACCTCATTGGTGACATTTGCTGCAGCAACAGAGGAAAATAGCCCTTACAAACACTTAGTCTAGTCTCACCAGCAGGTCAGCAGCATGGGCTGTGTTTCTCATTGGCCCTGTCCACACTAAATACAGTTCAGTCACAATGTTTTTAAAAAGGTTTTAAAAACATACCGTGATTGTGAGTACTAACATACTAACATACTAAAATGCCAGCAGAATAGCCCTAATGGTCTTTCACGTCTGCTCGTTTGGTCAGCCCCCACCCTGGGAGCTGACCTTGCTGCCCCCCTTGCCTTCTCTGGCTTCTCCCTTCCCAGTTCCGGATATTCTCACTGCATTGGATTTTGCTTCCAGAACCCTTCCCTGTACCTGTCCCACCCTCTTGAACCCCTCCACTGTCTCTGCCTCCACCAGCCCCTAGGCAGTGCATTCCATGGCTCCACCACCCTCTCAGTGAAGTAGCACCTCCTCCTTTCTCCCCTGAATTTTCCCCTTCAACTTCCACCCATGCCTCTACTGGCCCCCTCCTCCTTCCTTTGAAGCACCCTGACTGCTCCTCCCCTATTTAACCCCTTCATGTATCTGAAGACCTCTATCATGTCCCACCGGTCCCTTCTCTCTTCCAATGTGTACATATTTAGCTCTTCGAGCCTCTCCTCATAGGTCCTGTCCCCCAAGCCCCAAATCATTTTGTTTGCCCTCCTCTGGACCCTCTCCAGGAGTTTAATGTCCCTCTTTAAGTATGGCCTCCAAAACTGCATGCAGTACTCGAGGTGCGGCCTCACCAAGCAGTTATACAGAGGGTGTCACTTCCCTCCTTCTGGAGGTGATCCCCTAGCGATGCATCCCAGCATTCTGTTGGCCTTGGCTGCTTCCTCCTACAAGTCTCCGAGCTGTTCATCTTGACATCCACCACCACCCCAGGTCCCTCTCAGCCACCGAGACTTGTAGCATCCCCAGGGTGTACACTTGGCCCGGGTTTCTGGCCCCAGGTGCAGTACCTGCATTTCCCTGCATTGAACCTCAGCTTCCACTTTCTAGACCATCTTTCCAGAGCCTCCAGGTCCCCTGTAGGCCACCCTCCCTCCTCCCCATCCACCACCGCCTCCAGTTTTGAGTCATCCGCAAAGAGACTCATCTCTCTCCTGATACCTGTCCTTATGTCAGAGACATAGGTGTTGAACAGGAGGGGCCCAAGGACTGATCCCTGTGGGATCCCACTAATGACCCTCCTTGGGGATGAGACTATCCCGCCAACTACGACCCTCTGGGTCCGGTTCTGGAGCCAGTTGCCTATCCATTTGATCATCTGGTTCCCCACCCCCATTTCTCCCAGCTTATCTAACAGGCCCTTGTGAGGAACAGAGTCAAATGCCTTGCTGAAGTCTAGGAAGAGGACGTCCACTGGTCTACCCAGGTCCAAGGCACTCATCACCCAGTCACAGAACTCCACAAGGTTTGTCTGACACAATTTCCCTTGGGCAAATCCATGCTGTCTATCATCCAGGCACCCTGACTTTTCCAGGTCCCCCCCAGCCTCTCCTTGACAATGCCCTCCAACACCTTGCCCACCAACGATGTCAGGCTGACAGGCCTGTAGTTCCCTGCCACCTCCCTTGATCCCCCCTTGTGGATATGCACTATATGCGCCACCTTCCAGTCCTGGGGCACCCACCCTGTCCTCAGAGAGATGGTGAAAAGCTCTGCCAGGGGTTTCGCCAGGATGTCCGCAAGTTCCTTCAGCACTCTGGGATGTAATTTATCCGGCCCCGGTGCTTTCTCCTTCTTAAGGGACCTGAGGGCTTTCCTCACTCTCTCTGCTGTGATTTCTACTTCCGCTACCTCTTCTCCCTGCTTAGCCTTCCCCTCTGCTGCCAGTGATGCCTCCCCCTCTCCCCAGACCCGTCGATTGGTAAGGGTCCCCCCCTCTTCAGTATCACTGTCTCCTCCCTCGTATGATGCAGCACCCCCATTTTCCTTGGTGAAAACTGAGGTGAAGTACTCATTTAGTACCTCAGCCTGCTCCCCCGGGTCTTGTGCCCATCTCTCCCCAATTTAATCCTGCTAATCTGCCCCTTCACCCTTCATTTTTCCCCAATGTATCTAAAGAACCCCTTGTTCCCTCTCCTAATTTCCCTGGCCAGGTTCTGCTCCTTCCTTGACTTAGCCGCCCTCACCACCCTAGTGGCCCTTCTAGCCATCAGCTCGTACTCCCCTTGATCCCGTTCACTCCTTGAGCACTTGAATTGCCTATAGGCTGCCTTCTTTCCCTGCACCACCTCCTGGACCTCCCCTGATCCACCAGCGGGTTTTCGGGCCCTACCGCATTTTCGTCTTACTCTTGCACAGGTGCTGGTAGCATCCTGCACCCCTCTCCTAATGATTTCCCACCTACTATCAGTGTCCATGTCTGACCCAATCACATTCAAATGCTCCTTAAGGATCCTTCCCATTTCCTTAAAATCTGCCCCCCTGAAGTCAGTTACCTCCGTCTTTGTGCAGCCTTCTACCCCTCCTAGGTCCAGGCAGAACCAGACCGTGGCATGGTCACTCCCCGCCAATGGGTCCCTTACCTCCAGGCCCCAAATCTGGTCACTATCTGCCAGGACCACATCCAGTACCCGCTCCTTCCTGGTCGGTTCCTCCACCTGCTGAGTTAGGAACACGTCTTGAAAGACATCCAACAACCTCTGTTCCCTGGCCACCGAGGATTTCATAGTCTCTCTCAGTCTGTTCCTGGCATGTTTAAGTCTCCCAACACCACCACCACCCTTCCCTTGCCCAATCTGCAGTGTCTCCCAACATCTGCCACTAGACTCTCCTCCAGTTCCTCCGTCAGTGCAAGGGGTCTATACACCACTCCTATTTTTACTCTCTTGCCCTCCCCCCTTGTTATCAAGGTGACCCAAATCGCCTCCATGGTTCCCTCCGCCTCCTCTACTCCCCCTATGCCAATGCAGTTTTTGACTATCATTGCTACCCCTCCTCCCCTTCCCTCCCCCCTGTCCTTCCTGAACATAGTGTAACCCTCCAGGTTCAGGTCCCAGTCATGTCCTGCAGTGGCCCAGGTCTCAGTGACTGCTGCCACATCCACGCTCCCTCAGTTAGCATCGCCTGGAGCTCAGGCATTTTATTGCCCAAGCTCTTGGCATTTAGCAGGACTACCTTCCACCTTCCTATGCTTCCATTTCCCCTGCTTGTGTTCCCCATGAGGATTCGTTTTCCCCTAGTCTGCACTTTACCAGTCGACCTTTTCCACATTCCTCCAGCCTCCGGGGTGGAGACAAGTCCCTCCTTTATTGCACCCCTTGGCAGCCTTTCTCCATCCTCCCCCCTTCACAAGTCTAAACCCCACTTTTCACCAATGAACCCTCTGTTTTCAACGTATGATTCCCCTCCCCTCCAAATTGAGATGGAGCCTATCTCTAGCATACAGCTCCTTATCCTCCCAGGTCTCCCCCCAGTGCCCCATCAACCCATACCCTCTGGCTTCACACCACTCCCTGAGCCACTGGTTTATCTCCCTAATCTTCCTTTTGTGTTCCCCACTAGCCCTTGGCACCAGCAGGATTTCCGAGAAGGAAATTGTGCATCCTTTGTCATTACAGACCCTGGCAAGCTCCCTGAACCTTGCCTGTATCTTTAGCTCGCTATTTCCCTCAATGTCATTTGTACCCAGGTGGACCAGTATGTCCGGAGAACCCCCACAATCCTTTGCCAGCTGATATACCTCGTGCTTGGCCCTGTGCGCCGTTAGTCCAGGGAAGCATTTTGATCTAACTGGCCAGGCTTCTCCCTCCCTATCCCATTAGATACCCCTGATCGTAGAATCCCCCAACAGGAGCACTCTGACCGCTCCTTTTCCTCCATTTCCCCCCATTCCATGTCCCTCATCCTTTCTGCCAGCCCCTCCACCCAGCCGGCTCCTTGTTCTTCCCCCTATCTGGGTGCCACATGCCGCCCCCTCCTCACCTGTTCTACTGTGTTTTACCACGGTTACGGATCATGTCCAAACCCACAGTATTAAACATGGTTTCCATCCGATCCATGTTTCATTGAGGGAGCAGTGAATTATTGCTCAAGGATGACCACAATGGTAGCAGAGGATACAGCATGGTACCGATTCCCATCCACACTAATGAGGTAAGCCTGCTTGTTTTCAAACCGTGTTGGAAACCATGCTAATACTCTAATACAATCAGGGGTTTAAACACAGTTATCAAACACGGCTTGAAAACATTATGGGTGTGGATGTAAACCATGTTACATACATAGATACATACATAGACAGTGTCGGTAGATAAGGGCCTATGGCCCACCCAGTCTGCCCATTTAAGTTTGTAAGTTCAGTTTATGTTTTCCAGGAAGTCTGTTGCCCCTTACCCCTGACCTCCAGAATTCCTTTATGTCTATCCCATGCATTCTTAAATCCCGTGATTGTTTCAGCCCCCACCACTTCCTCTGGCAGGGTGTTCCACTTGTCCACCACCCGTTCTGTGAAGAAATTCTTCCTCACGTTTCCTCTGAATCGTCCTCCCTCAACTTCATCCCATGCCTCTAGTCCTGGAACATCTTTTTCGCTTAAAATAGTGCATTCCTGCACCCTATTCCTCCTGTAAGATACTTGTATGTCTCTATCATATCCCCTCTCTCCTCCTCTCCTCCAGGAGTACATGTTCAGTGACTTCAACCTGTCCTCATAGGACTTGTGATGCAATCCATGCACCATCTTTGTTGCCCTCCTCTGAACCTTCTCTACCCTGTCTATGTCCTTACGTAGGTAAGGTCTCCAGAACTGCACAGTGTACTCCAGGTGCGGCCTCACTAGTGTCTTGTATAGTGGAATTATGACCTCCCTTTTCGTGCTGGTGATGCCCCTGCCTATGCATCCCAGCATCCTATTTGCTTTACCTGCTGCCTTGTCACACTGTTTCCCTGCCTTGAGGTCATCAGAGGTGATAACTCCAAGATCCCTTTCCTGCTTGGTGCATGCTATATCCTCACCCCCCAACTGATATATTGTGCCAGGGTTTTTGTGCCCCATATGCATTATCTTGCACTTCCTTGCATTGAATTTCAACTGCCAACCCCTGACCATTCTTCAAGTTTCTTCTCATTCTGTCTACACCCTCTGGTGTGTCTACTCTGTTACAGAGCTTTGTGTCATCAGCGAACAGTGAAATTCTGCCTTCTAGGTCCCTCACGCAATGTCACTGATGAAGATATTGAATAGTACGGTCCCAGCACTGATCCTGTGGTACCCCACTGGTCACTCTTCCCTCTGTGGAGTGACAGCCATTTACCACCACCCTCTGTGTCCTGCTGCCCAGCCAGTTACCTATCCACCGCACTACTGTCCTGCCCACACCCATATTCCCCAGTTTGTGCAATAGTCTTCTATGTGGCACAATGTTTCGGAGCACTATAACGTTATACCATACCTATAACATTACGGGAGTGCTAGTGTGGACAGGGCCTTTGAGTCAGCTAACAGGACATAACGTTAGAGCTCTAGTTCTTATTAATACTCTGACACAAAGGTATGCCCTCAGTTCACACTAGCACTTAAACAGCTGATTTGATTCAGCTCTAAATTTAAGTATAGGAGCAGAAGAATCAAAATTATTTCTAGCCTGCAATCATAACATCAGACTGCAACACTATTGAGCAAGTCCAGGCATTCATATATTTCAGAACATAGCTTGATGTATTACTTACATAGTGTAGGCATGTTCATCACAGCTTATCAACTGTAGGGCCCAAGCTTATCTTTCTGCACAGGTCTAAATTGTGCCTCAGTGCTGATGTAAGAAAGCAGGTAGTCTCCCACTTCCTGTTCCCTTCCATTGACCATGGAGATATGACATACTGCTGTACAAACAAGACCACTCTGCCGCCCCTGAATTGTTTGTACAACAAGATGTGCAGGTTCATCCTCTCCTGTGGCTGGTCTACCCATCACTGTCTGCTGTATGATCAGCTTACCTGGATAAGCCCCTTAAGCAGACGTGACTACCACTGGCTTTCTTTGTTGTTCAACTGTACACAAGGAAAAGCCCTTGAATATCTCCTAGCCCTCCCCCCACAGTCAAGTAGTGTTACTCACTCCATGCAACAGCAACACTTACCTCCTCAGTTCCCAGGATGAAGTGTGAATTCGGTAGGTAGGCCTGTGCATTTCCAGCACCGGACACCTGGAACAAACTCCCTCTCCAGCTGAGGAGTGCTTCCAGCTTGCAAGGGTTCAAGTCCAGTCTTTCCAGCCACCTTAGAACTCTCTGTATTAGTTTTGGTCCGGAATCCCTGTCCAACTGAGCATGATAATGTTGCATAACAATGTTCATGCTCTGTATTTGCAGTAAAGCCACTTTGTTAGCTGGCTTTGATTACTGTTTAAATGTACTTACTTTTAGCACTTGTTTGTTTTTCCTGTGTATATGTTAGCCTGTATGTAACTATTCCTGCAGAACTATGTTAACCTGCTGACTCCCTGGGACCCCCATGAAAATGAGGTTGAAGTAATTTCAAATAAATAAATCAATAAATAAATAGTCTGGGCAGTTTTTAATTACAATTATAACATGCTTTAGGTCTCCAAACCTGTTAAGACCCTTTAGTCAAGGTGTGTGCACATGGTGCTAAAGAGAATGTTTACTTGTCACCACAGTTGCTCTGGAAGAGTTACTGATGTCCTTGTTTTGTGGGTTTTCCAAGAAACATTGCTTCCTTGACTGCTCTGGGAAATCTCTTTTTATCCATGTAATTTTTTGCACACTCTTCAGATGCTATGTATTATGTAGTCACTGGATGTCAGTAAAAACTAACAAGTGAGAGAATACTCCTAAAAACAACAAACAGGCGATGTATGGTAATAAAATAATAATATTTAGGATATTTAAAGTGATTATTCCTGAAGAGGTTACAGATACTTACTGTATAGTGGTCATTTTGGCCTCAGAGTGTGAGTGTTTATAAAGGGGTGATACAATGTTAATTCCAGCCCTATTCATCTCAAAGGGTGCCTGTTGTACTGTCATATTCTCATAGTAAATAACAGAAATCCTTCAGTAGAATTAACATTCACAATTATTTAATTGTGCCTGTTTATTTTTTTCCTTCTGTACAGTTCCATAAAATACTACAGAAAGTACTGCAGCTTGGTTCTAGACAGCGATTCCCAGTCTTGTAATGGGTTTTGTACTGTGGTTATGTGTCTTTTCCAGATTGAAGTCCTGGAAGAAGAAACTAATGTTGTAGCCCAGATGTATCACCTTATTGAACAATACCATGTCCCTACACCTCCAGAAGATTTTGCTGTGTTTGCCACTCTTAGGCCATCCATAACGGCTGTTCGTAATGGAATTGATAAGTCTGTAGGTGAAAAGGAAGCCAATGTTGACAAATTCTGTCAGCATCTGGACAAAGACATTTCAGTGCTAAACAAAGAAGTAAAGGAAGTGAAGCAACAAATTCAGGTATGTACCGCCAGTGTTTGTTTGTTTTTGGTTATACCCCAGTCACATATTTTGCCCATTCCCATTTGGGCCATATATTTAAACAGTGTGCATGTATGCAACCAGATCATTTCCATACAATTTGCCAGTTTTCAAAAGTGCTGGTGAATGGCATTTGCCCACCTGTACAGATTAATAAGCTCCTTCTCCTATTCTGGGTTTTGAACTGTGCATTTCAAATGCTTCAGATGCAGGGTAGCCCTGCAAAATGCAGAAAATGCACACATTCTTCTTTTGGCAGGGTTGTGCATTTTGTATTTATTTATCTGATGGCCCAGTCAGTGCACTGGGCCAAGCGTTTACCCGGTTTCAGGCGTAACTTGAGCTATAAGGCAAGTGCTTGTAGAAAAACAATTGCACTAGTGGCAAGCAGAGATTCAATTCAAGAATGGCATACAATGCAAGTTTGCAGTGTGCAGTGTGAGACTAGACCCATTTAACCAGCAATAACATACATGGAAAGACTACGCTACTAATTATGTGTAGGATTTAATAAATAAATACGTATCAGTTATAGACTTGAATATAATACAGCCTTCTGAGAATCAATTTTCACCAGTTTTTCCCATTATTGTATCTGTGCCAGAGACACTAGGACCCCATGGAAGCAAAGTCTTTCTGCATCCTACAGCCTAGGGGCCACCGTCTGTGCCTATGCCATCCACAAGGTGGATGTGTGGCATTGCTCTCATGTACTGTCCAGTAACCGATGCCAGCTCCCTACCTTCCTCAATTCTGCTTTTCCTGCCATTGAGTGCACATGAGGGAGTGCTACAGTCATTGTGTTTTACTGCTTCACACTCCTTCAATTAATCGCCATCCTTCAACGCCATACCTCAGCACCGTGTTCACTATCAGTGCTGGTTTTATTGTTTTCTGTCTCTTGTACAGCACCGCACCCTCCCTTCCTTACTTTTGGTTATTTTCTGCCCAGCACCATGTCTAGATCTTCCTGGACATAAGTCTCCACCACTCATTCACACTATTGGGATCTGCGCCGGAGGCACTAGGATCCATCGGGAGCAAACTTTTTGCTGGGGAGTTGATGCCAGAGATGGCGCCGCAAGGAACGGTGCCGCGAGCCTCCGCCTCGCGGCAGTGACTATCTCGGCGTCGACTTCCAACCGCCTCAGTTCCTTTTTTCCCGCCGTCGAGTGCACTTCAGTGACAACGTCGCTCGCCTGTTGGGAGTCAAACTTCAAGCTAGCAGCATAGTTTTCAGTTTTTATTATTTTATAGTTTTATCTCGATTCAGTATCGCTTAAGTTATTCTTATTTTTAAATAAAAACGATAAAGAAGTCTCAGCCTACACTGACGGAGTCGACCATGAGCAGGTCAGGTGACGGTAGGGAGACTTCATATGAAAGCTGTTCAGTCAGTCGGGCTGAGTCCGGTCCGCCGCCTTCTCCGGAAGGGGGGTCTGACAATGGTCAGTCCAATGCCCGGGGGGATGGGCGGTCCCCGAGGAAGCATAAAGCCAAACGGTTGCATTCTCAGCACTGTTCGGCCTCAAGCTCTTCTTCGGCCCGCAGGTCTAAAAAGAGAAGGCATCACTCGAGGTCGCCCTCTGATACGTCTGCGCGTAGACGTTCGGTTATCGGGGCTAGTTGCCGGTTTCCTCCCTCGGAGTCGCCAACAGCGGCTTCTGGTAGCCGACGTCTTCGACAGCGGAGTCCTACCCCGCCCGCAGGTAGGTCTTCAGATGAGCAGTTTCATCAGTGGGCCGCTCTTATGGAGCAATGGGCTTGGAGGTTGGTTCGGCTACCTGGCTAGGTCGCTCGTGGGCCTTCGGGCTCTCTGGGCAACCAGGTAGGGCTGTTGGACTTTCCTGGTCATGGCGGCACCTTCTTGGTGCCCGTCGACTCCGATGCTAGGTGTCCCCACCATGGCCGGCACAGGGGCCAAACCGATACCCTTATCTCCTGCTCTCTTTCCTTCAAAAACCTGTTTTTCGGTCTCTGGGGTGCCTTGGCGCCCTGTGTGGCCTTGGGCGCCGTCTCGGCGTCACCGCGGCTTTTCAGCATTGCCTGCAGTGCCGTGCAGCCTGTGGCGCCCTCCCTCGGTGTCGTGCAGCTTCTGGCACCATTTTTGGTGCCGCGTGGTTTCTCTGCGCTCGTTTTCGGCGCCGTGCGCCTCCTCAGCGCCGGGGGCTCTCAGGGACTTCCCTTTTGTCTCTTTTCCTCCTTCCTCTTCTGGATTTCATCCCTTTCCTGTCCATACAGTCCCTCCTGGACTGTCAGGAGATGACGTTGAGCCTGACCCAGACCTTCGGCTGGGCGATGAGGTGGACGAAGCAGGATCTTTTACTGCTGCAGAGCCTGTGGTCGAGGACCTGTCTTTTAAGTCTCTGCTGAAGAATATGATTTCCACTCTTTCTCTCCAGACTACAGACATCGATCCTGGGAAATTGTGAAGACTCCAATACCTTCACGCATCGGAGATCCCTACGGATTTGACTCCTCTGATTCAGCCCTCCTTTGAGACGCTGTCTCAAATGGTATGGAATAATCCTGCTCTCTCTTCATTGGTGGCTAAATCCATTGATAGAAAATATTCAGCCCCCAAGGATCGTCCCATTTTGGCATCTCAAGCCTTTGCAGATCCTATTGTAGTCCTGGCAGAGAATGATAAGGTCGTCCTTCCTCAAACCACCACAGCTCGACCTATTAACAAGGAATCTCGTAAGATAGACACCTTAGGTAAGAGAGTCTTTGCTGCTTCTACCCTAAGTATGCGTATTGCCAGTTACCAAGGCTATTTTTCTCAATACGAGTATATCCTGTAAATTCCTGAGGTTTGTGGCTCTGGGACAACATTATCAGTTCAGAGTCCTGCCTTCTGGGCTATCCTCGTTGCCGCAAGTTTTTACAAAGTGTTGTGCAGTTCTCGTAGCGCACCTCAGAAAACTCGGAATACAGGTGTTCCCTTATCTGGACGATTGGCTTCTGGCAAGTCCTTCCAGGCAAGGGACTCTGGATGCCGTAAGACAACCTTTCGCCTCCTTACGTCCATGGGAGTCCTGCTAAACCTCAAGAAATCGCAGCTGCAGCCCTCCCAGAGGCTCCTTTTCATAGGGACCCTTCTGGACACATCCTGTGCGAAGGCTTTTCTCACGATATCCTTCAGATGGCCCGTTAAATCAGAGAGAACACGTCAGTTACAGCGTTCTCGATGCAACGGATGCTGGGCCTCATGGCATCCTCAGTGTTCATTGTACCTCTGGCCCGTCTGCACATGAGAACCACCCAGTGGATGCTCAGTACTCAGTGGTCTCCAACCACCCACCCGCAGTCCTATCTCATCAAGGTGACAGAACCCTTAAAGAGGTCTCTCACCTGGTGGTCTCAAGAGGACAATCTCCTGCAAGGATACCCCTTTGCCCCTCTGGACCATCAGATCTCCATTACCACAGACGCTTCTCTAATGAGGTGGGGAGCTCACTGTCAGGCTCGCCACACTCAGGGTGTGTGGACTCAACTCGAGTCCCAGCTTCACATAAATGTCCTAGAAATGAGAGCCATCCTTTATGCGGTCCGAGCTTTGAAGGACATTCTCTGTCACAAGAATATTCTCCTCCAAACGGACAACAAAGCAGTGATGTATTACATCAACAAGCAGGGCAGTGCTCATTCTTACCCCTTATGCAGAGAAGCGATGAGGGTCTGGGAATGGTGCTTGGAGCACAAGGCTCTAATTCAAGCAATCTACCTGCCAGGTGTACAAAACGACTTGGCAGACCGTCTCAGCAGAACAGAAACAGATCCTCACGAGTGGTCTCTCGACTCAACCATAGCTCAGTCACTATTCGAAGAGTGGGGAACTCCGGTCCTGGACCTTTTTGCATCCCCACTCAACGCAAAACTGCCTCTCTTCTGCTCCAGAAGTCCAGGACCTGGCATTTTTTTGTCAGGATGCGTTCAGGCTGTGATGGACAAAACGCTTTCTTTACGCCTTTCCGCCTCTTCCTCTAATTCAGAGAGTACTCCTCAAGTTCGAGTCTCAGGGAGACAAGATGATTCTCATTGCTCCTTTTTGGCCTCGACAACTGTGGTTTCCACTTCTCAACAGTATGTTGGCAGTTCCTCCGAGACCACTTCCCCTGCAGATGAACCTTTTAACTCAGGGACCGGTGGTCCATCCCAATCTGAGATCTCTTCACCTTCACGCTTGGCTCCTGAAGAGGTAGAAGTAAGTCGGTTCAATGTCTCTCGAAGAGTTTCTGATATCCTTCTGGCTGCACAGAAGCCAGCCACTCGGAAAACTTACACGGCTAAGTGGAAGCGTTTTTCCCTCTGGTGTGCAAAGTCCTCTTTGAATCCCTTTTCCTGCCCTCCAGATAAAGTTTTGGAGTACCTTTTGGACCTCTCAAATTCAGGTCTCCAGTACTCTACAGTTAAGGTTCACCTTAGTGCCATTTCAGCGTATCATGAGCTGGTTTTTTCTCTTTCACTGGCCCAGTTACCTATGGTTAAGAGATTTCTTAAGGGCATTCTGCACACCAGACCCCCCTACAAGACGTCCGGTTGCAGCCTGGGACATTAATTTTGTGCTAGACATGCTCACCTGGAAACCTTTTGAGCCTCTAGCTACCTGTGAACTAAAGTTCCTCACCTGGAAGACTGCCTTCCTAGTGGCCATTACCTCAGCCCGTAGGATCTCTGAGATTCATGCCCTGGTCACAGACCCTCCGTATACTGTGTTCCATAAGGACAAAGTAGTCCTTCGTACTCATCCTAAATTTCTTCCTAAGGTTGTGTCAGAATTTCATCTTAACCAACCTTTGGTCCTTCCCTCTTATTTTGCGGACTTCCAAAATGAAGGGGAAAGCTCTCTTCATTCTCTGGATGTTAAGAGGGCCTTGCGTTTCTGCTTAGATAGAACCAAGGATTTTCGTAAAGCCCAGCAACTGTTCGTTTCCTTCAGTGAGGCCCGGCTGGGTCAACCTGTCGCTATTAGATGTATCTCAGCATGGCTAGTGGCGTGCCTTCGTCACTGCTATTCCATGGCGCAGGTTAAGTTGGAGGGTAGAGTTTACGCTCACTCTACCAGAGCGGTAGCGGCATCCCTAGCGGAAATCCGCAACGTGCCCATTGCAGACATCTGCAATGCAGCCACCTGGAGCTCAGTGCATACTTTCGTTAAGCATTATGCACTCGATGTCCATGCCAGACGACATTCTTCCTTTGGCAGAGCCATCCTTAATGGACTTCTGTTTTAAGAAACGTGAGCTCTTGGTTTCTCCTGCCGCCCTCTCGGGGGATTATTAGCTCGGTACTCTCCCAATAGTGTGAATGAGTGGTGGAGACTTATGTCCAGGAAGATATGAAAATTACGTACCTACCGTAATTCTTGATCTTCTTGGACGAGTCTCCACCACTCATTCACACGCCCACCCTCCATCCCCGAGCTTACTCTCTTGTTGGTCTTCACTCCTCAAATCTTTAGGCCTTGAAGACTTCTTTGTTGACCCTTCTTACACGGGTCGTCCGGACTATCTTATGTCCGGTTTTTAGGTTAGGCTACCCTTCTAGGTTAGTTACGCTGCACCTCCTTGGTAAAAAAGGTACTGAGGCGGTTGGGGAGTCGACGCCGAGATAGTCATTGCCGCGAGAGCTGGGGCTCGCGGTGCCATCTCTGGCATCGACTCCCCAGCAAAAAGTTTGCTCCCGATGGGTCCTAGTGCCTCCGGCGCAGATCCCAATAGTGTGAATGAGTGGTGGAGACTCGTCCAAGAAGATCAAGAATTACGGTAGGTACGTAATTTTCATTTCTGAGGAGCCTAAGAAGTCCAAACAGAGGAAGAAGAAGAACAATGCCCCCCCCCCATGCATCTGTGCCCCTGCGGGGGTCACATCGCTGTCCAGAACCAGCATAGTGGACCTGACTCCATGCCAAACATGACATGGACATGTGCGATGCCTGTTACTCCATGGACTACTGCACCATCAGGATCCACCCGTTGAAGTTGGGTCACAAACCCCTCACTATTGGAGGCAGGACTTTCACCAGGGATGCCAAGATAAAGTACCTTGGCTGTTCTCCTGAGCCTCCTCCCAATATTATATGCACTGAGGAAGACCAGGCCTCTCCTCATGCTCACCCTATCAGGATGTTGGAGGACATTAGGAAGGGTCTGGTGGACAGTCAGTCTCCCCCGGGGGACCATCTGAGCACCCCTCCTAGTCCATTAGCCCTTTGGGGCAGCAGATGCCCCCAGGGGTGAGGTCAAAATTATACTCCGGGCCTACAGTGGTGGGCACCTTGGCATTGTGATCCAGCACCGCCATGGCTCCTGGTACTCAGGCTGGTACTGGTGAGCGGGGTGGTGCCAACCACTAAGCTGGGCCCCCTTCCGACCCTGTTCATGGTGTCGGGAAAGGGAAGGCTTCTGGAGACCATCTCTTTTGGCCCCTTGAGGTACTCTGTATATATCCTTCCCTGAGTGCTTGGATGACCTGGGGAGGGTGTTGGGGAGCACCTCAGGCCTGTTGAGGACCTCAGTGATGAAGGAGGCCTACCTTAGCCTGGTTCTAGGCCTAGGTCGGAGTTGGGGATGTCTGGGAGTGTGGTGCCTGCTGGCAGTGCTGGGGCTGGCACCAAGACCCTTGTCGGTACTGTTCATGGTGCAACTTTGGGTCTTGGTGCTGTTCCAGGTGCTGCCCTTAGTCTTGGTATCATTCCTGGTGCCAGGAAGGGAGTTGGTACCACTCTAAGTGTTTTTTTCCAGCTCCTCTGTCCCTGGGGACCCTGTCCTTGAATCTGGGCCTGGCCCATGGGGCAGTGCCACTCCTAGTGAGGAGGGGACTCTGAGATTTAGGTTGGCAGCTCACTCCTTTCCTAAAGTAGGTGGCAGCCTGGCAGGAGTTGCAGCATGGGCTCAGACCCTCTTTTCCCTCCAGAACCATCTGGCCCTGTCATTGGTGGGGATTGGGGCCAACCTGCGGGACTTGCATGGCTCTGCTCTTCTCTCCTGGAAGCTTTCCCCCAAGGGCACCATCCTGTTCAGTTTGCAGTTGTTGGCCATTCACTGAGGGGTGAGTTTGCTGGGCGGTCCCCTCAGGAGTGGTCCTCTGAGGATTCTCGTAGCCCTGGCAGTGGACCTGGCCTGGTCTTGCTTGATCCTCCTCTGCTTCCTCCTCCTCCTCTCCCAGGCATTTTAAGTCCTCTTGGGCCCCTGTCCTGGGAGCAATTCAGGGTGATGGATGGTGCTTTTCCCCATTATTACCATAGGTTAGACAAGGCCATTTTCCAGCCTGAGGTCACTGCACTTCTGCCTCCTGACTCCAGCTCCTCATCTTTTCAAACTTCCTCCTCCATGGAAGAGGACACCTCTATCTATCTTTCCTCTGATGCCGAGTACACCCAGTATCAGCGGTTCCTTGGAGAAATAATTCAGGAGCTTGGCCTGCACCATTTTGCTAGTTTCAGTCTTGCTAACTTGGCACTGTCATTCATGAAGGAATACAGCAGAAAGTCCACAGTTATCCCTTCGTGACCTCAACCCTTCACAGAGGCATCCAGGGATGTCTAGCTCTGTCCCTCTACCCCATCTTCAGCCTCAAGGGACATTCAGCTCAGATTTTGCACTCCCACGGGGTCTCCAGGTGCCATGCCACATCTCTCTTCTTGAGTTTTGTTCCGGGACTCCCCCTCTGGGGATAGGTGCCTAGTGTGTGACCGCTCCCCTGACTCTGACTTCCTGGAGTTGGATGTCTGGGGCAGATTAGTTTTTCTGGTGGCATGCACCGTATTGTGCATCTCGGCACATCAGGCCCATCAGATGATTTATGGCAGGCAGCTGTGGATGATGCTGAGTAAGCTCCTTGCATTACTGCCAGATTGTGAGGCATCCAGATAGGCCACTCACCTCTCTGTCCACAGGCTGGAGCTGGTAAGGCACTGAGTGAGGGCATCTTATGACACCAGCGAGGTAGCTTCCAGGCTGGTGGAAGCTATAGTCTGCATTCAGCGGACAACATGGCTTCCCCTGTCCAGGTTGGTGTCCTTGGCCCAGTATAGGGTGGTCAGCTTGTGCTTCCAGGGGACTTCTTTTCCTGCACTGTCAGGCATGCGTTGTTGGTGCGCATTCAAACAACATGAAGTCTTGCTGTATTCTGACAATATGCAGTTAGCCCCAGCACTTGAACTGCCCCGGAGAGGAAAGAGTTAACTCTATGCAGCAGCATAGAACATTGAGCTTGAGCTCGGTTTTTAAACCTCTGTCTCTGGTACTTCTCAGTGTAACCATCAGATTCTTTATTCTGCCTAACAGTAAAGTCACTCTGGAGATTTCTCCTCTGCTAGGTTGGGTAAAGTTTAAAAAAGTGTTCAGTTTTTCAACCGATTTATTATTTTTTGGTTTCAGGTCTCTGTGTACGGTACAGGTAGTGTTGTAGATAGGTAGTGACTTAGTTTCTGTGGAAATTGTTTTTTCCTTGGTTTCTGATCGGTCGGTCTGGTCGGAAACCGACCTTTTGTTTATATTTGTATTTTCTGGGATTTAGTAGTGGTGTTCCGGTTCCTATTGGTTTAAAACAAATTGACTTTTTCTTGTTTTTTTCCATAGCCAGTAACACGGTTGGTAACCGCTAGTGGAGTATTACCTGGCTTGAAAGCTATTAAGGGTAATTTGTTAGTGTGGCCATGGATGAGAAACCCAAGAAAAAAACATTCTCACTGGGTTTCAACACTGTACTGAGAGTGGGGAGGCCTTTGCCAAGGCTGATCCCCCCCTCGTCTGTGTTTATTGTCTGGGGTTTGACCACCTCAAAACAGACTGCCAAATCTGCAAGAATTTTCCAAAAGCCACTCTGGAAAAAAGTTGAGTAGGCTGAAGGAAAGGGAGGCCGAGAAGTCTGTGGATCCGGATGGCCAGCCTGGTTCAGTTGTGGCCGAACCTGAGAAGAAGCCCACTGACCTGGGTGATACCTCCTCGGGCAAAAGGAGATCTGACTCCAAGGGGTCGGTTTTGGCAAAAAGGAAAAGAATGTCAGCCAGTTCAGATCCAGCACCGCATACTCCAACCGCTGATGAAATAGCCAAAACGATCAGTATAGTCCTTTCGCTTCACCTGGTTCCATCCGAACCGGCACCGCCAGTTAGGCGGTCAGTTCAGTCGGATCTGACTCCATCAGATTACGATCCGGATGTTTATTATGCTGTGGAGTGGGAGGGAGACGAAGAGTATCCTGAGGATGATGATGATAATGATTTTGAAGGTCTGGATGTGCCCACTGAACCGGACATCTCCCCAGACAGGCCTTCTAATGTCTCCCCACCAGGCTTTCTGAGTCCCCTTCCCACTTCTTGTTCTACAAGAATGTGGCTGAAACCCATCAGCTCCAAATGGTAGAAGCTGCTGAGGAAGAGGAAGAGCCTGATATTGTTGAGATGATGGACATCCCAAAGTCCAAAAGATTGTCTATCCCTCTTCATAAATCTTTGGGGAAACAGACAAAAAAGATATTGCAAACACCTAACTCCTTACCTCCTGTAGATAAGAGAATGGACACGATGTACATGTTATCAGGCTCAGGTATGGAGTTTTATTATAGTCATTGCAGTAATGTTGGGGTAGTGCAGGCTGCAGCCTGTGACAGGGCTAATATTCCTTTGGCTTCACACCACCCAGACAAAGACTCCAGGAAAGTGTATGCCATGGCCAAAAAAATATTTGGCATCCTCTTTGGGACGCAGGTAGGCTAACTGTATGACCTACACAGCCAGGTACCAGAAGTCCAGGTGGGATACGGTTCTAGAACTGGCTAAACAGGCCTCCCCTCAGCTAGCCAAAGAGCTGGAGGAGGTGGCTGCTGTTGGAACTGAGGCATCCAAAGTACAATTCCACACTACTGAAGACTCCAGTGATATGGCATCAAGAGTCTTGGCTACATCTGTGTCTCTCAGGAGACATGCTTGGCTCAGATGTACCAGCCTTTCCCAGGATACCCAGGTTAAGGCCATGGATTTCCCTGTAGTGGGTAACTCTGTTTGGGGAGCAGACAGAGGCTTACATGAAGAAAATGGATGAGTACAGGACCACCTACAGGAGTGCACAGGCCAAAGAGAGGCAAGCCACTCCTCAGAATCAGCAGTCTAGGGGCAGGGGTAGGCCTTTCCACAGGCCTTTCTAACAAGCTCAGGCTTCCTCTTCTTTCCCACAGAGGGGGTTCTTTTGAGGGAGAGGCAGGAGGGGGATGAACAGTGTTACATCCTCTTCCCAGTCCAAGGCTCCTGCCAAACAGACACCCTGATGTATCAGCCCAGATCAATTCCCCTATTCCAGTAAGAGGCAGGCTGGCTTACTACTTCCAGGCCTGGAAGTCTGTTGCCTCAGACAAGTGGGTCCTGGATGTAGTAAGCCAGGGACAGGCCCTTAGTTTCAAAAGGCTCCCAAAAATGAGGGTCAGGTCCTTTCCACTTGCAATCATCTCAGAAACCATTGCTCTAGAGGCACAGGTTTCTTCTCTATTGGCTCTCAGAGCTGTAGAGAAAGTTCCTACTCAGCACAGGGGCCAAGGTCTGTACTCCAGATATTTCCTTACCCTGAAAAAGACAGGTGAGTGGCGACCCATCCTAGACTTAAGGCACATGAACAAACACATCACAAAACCAAAATTCAAAATGGTGACTCTGGGACTAATTCTTCCCTCTCTAAGTCCAGGGGATTGGCTAGCATCCCTGGACCTCAAGGATGCCTATTTCCGTATTCCTATCGGGTGCTCCCACAGAAAGTACCTCAGGTTCGAGTTGCCTTCAGGCCATTATCAGTTCAGGGCCATGCCCTTCAGCCTAACATCAGCTCCAAGGGTGTTTACAAAGTGCCCTGCAGTAGTTCTCAGAAGGCAGGGTATATCTATCTTCCCCTACCTGAATGACTGGCTCATTGTAGGTCAGTCCTCTGATCAGGTCAAGTCAGCTCTGCAAATCACTCAGAACTTGTTCAGTTCTCTGGGGTTTCTCCTCAATCTTCCAAAGTCAGATCTTATCTGTGTCAATCTTCACCATTCATCACAGATGGGGTACTGGCGAATCAGGACCCGTGATTTTTTTTTAAAGTATAATGCCGACCAACATCGGTAGCCGCCCTCGAGGTCGATGTACTACGTGGCGCTCGAGGATTAGCCATTAAGCTGTGTCGACTCTGCCTGCCTACCAGTTCTTCATCTCCCGCCATTGA
Source organism: Neoceratodus forsteri (assembly GCA_016271365.2). Taxonomy (NCBI): domain Eukaryota; kingdom Metazoa; phylum Chordata; order Ceratodontiformes; family Ceratodontidae; genus Neoceratodus; species Neoceratodus forsteri. Next base: position 1,333,698,676 of record CM057453.1, on the reverse strand, counting down.
GGTCGCCTCGTGGGAAGCCTTGAAGAAGTGTTTTTGAAGATAATTTTAGGCCTTAGCCTTTATCGTCGATAGTTCTTCGGTCTACTAGTTCTAGTCTGCCCTACTCGACGTCGCTGGTAAGATCTTTCCTTTATCTATAATTTTGGCGACGTCGAGTCTATTTTTGGTGTTTTTTTCCGCAGGTCATGTCGCGGTCGGAGGGCAAGAAATCATCTAAGGCGGGGTGGCCCCCTATGCGTCGGTGCCCGTGTTGCCGCAATTTCTCCGTGACCGACCAGCATGACCGGTGTCTCTCGTGTCTTGGCCCGCTACACGACATGGTTTCGTGCGACGCCTGCTTCTCTATGGACCGCCGTGTTATCAAACAGCACGTGTGGAAAGTTGGACGAGCTCCGGCGACTTTCGGAGGTAGGATCCGCACTCGTCGGGCCAAGCCGCGTTCTCTCGACCTTTCCTCGGGTCCCTCCTGGTTCTATATGGACCGTGGAGGGAGTCTCAACCCCGTAGCCTAGCCTTGGTGAGACTCCTCCCGTGGCCTGGGAGGCCCGTCCGCTTCCACTCCCGAGGTGGGCGGGCGCCGCCCGCTATGCAATCACCCGCCGGTGAAGGCCCCCAGTGTCGCTCCGGTATTGGAAGGCCGGGTCGGCGCCGTCGGTCGGTGCCGTCCGAGGCCTCCGGTGCCGTTCGCGGTGCTGAGGGCCTTGTCAGTGCCAATGTCGGCGCCGTCTCATCTCTCGGCGCCGCGGGCTCTCGCCGATACCACTTGCGGCGCTGGTATTGCTCTCGTCGCCCGCGGACCCTGGATTCGGCGTCACCTTTTGCTGTAATACTTTCGGCGCTACTCTCGGCACGAGGTTGAGCACCAGCGCTTCTGAGGGTCGTTGAGTCGACACCGTCTTGGCACCACCTCTCATCGTGGCACTGCTCGCGGCGCCGGGGAGCCTGGCGGTGCCGCCTTTGAGCGCCGGGTCCGTTTTTGGAGCCGTCGGCGCGCCTGATACTCGGCGCCGCCCGCGGCCGCAGGGGCTGGGCGGTGTCGTCGGTGTTGAACCTGCTCTCGGGCAGTTGCGCGCCCGGCCCTCGGTGCCCTTCGCGGCGCGAGGAACCTAGTGTCTGCGATTCTGGGACGCCCGCTGGGGCTGCCGCCGCGCGCGTTTCTGTCCCCAGTGCCGCTTCGGTGCGGTGGACTTGACGGTGCGCGGCTGGCCTAGCCAGACCTCTGGTCGGCCGTCCTGCCACCTTCTGCCAGCCCCACCCGGGGCCGTGGAGGTGCGGGTGCTGCCTCGACCACTCCCACGACTTCTGGGCCCTGCGAAGGTCGCTTTTCCTCGCCCTCCTACCGTCTGGCTTAGGGCCTCGGATTCCACCTCTTCGGGGTCGGAGTTGGGCTTAGAGTCGGACGAGCAGTCACACCCTTCGGGGTTGCCTGCACAGGAGGGTGAACCAGTGGTCTCTTCGACGAGTCGGAGTCAGCCCCCTCTTGAGGAGCGTCGGGTTCCCCTCCAGGTCGGGGTCAGTGGCACTGACCAGCAGGCTATGGTGCGTGCCACTATAGCCATGCAACCTGGCCTGGGAGGGTTCCTGGACTCCTCAGCAGGTGTACCCCCTCCCGTGGTGTGTCTTGATCGCCCAACTTTGGGGCCTATCGAGAAGCCTATGGGTGGGGAGGGTGCTTCGCCCTGGATTTCCCCCTTGGGGACATCCCAGGGCTGCCAGCTACCTAGGCTGACCCTCCCGAGGACCAGGACTCTCTTGGACTCTGAGGGGTCGAGGGGTGTGGGGTCCCCGCGTAGGCCTTTCTCTGGGGTCCACCGGGTCCTGGAAGAAGCCGAGTGTGGACTTCGCCCTTCCCCTTCCGGGTCCTTGAGGGTCCCATTCTTTGGAGGCAGGGGACCGTCCTTCTGGACTCATACGGCCCCGGTCGCCTCACTGGGGGGATTCTTCTGGGTGCAGCTTAGGCAGTACCAACGTGGTTGTACAGCTGTCGGCTGCAGAGTCTTCCGGGACACCTTCCCCGGGTGTCCATGGTCCGCTCCCTGGCCCTGGCAGAGGTCAGCCGATTCCTTCCCTCGGCTCTGCCCCACCCCTCTTCTGCATTCTCCAGCGCTCCCGGGCATTCTTGGTCCTACCGGGCCTCTCACCTGGGAGCAGTTCAGAGCGGTGGCTTCTCGGTTCCCTGCCTATGTTAGGGCCTTGGACAGTCAGGTTTTTCAACCTTCCCCCAAGCAGCCACCCTCGGAGCACATGGTGACCTCCAGCTCCTCATCCCCCTCTTCTGGGAGAGAGGAACCATCTGTCCACATCTCTCCTGCTGCTGATCTCTCCGAGTATCAGCGTTTCCTCGCGAGGATGTTGGAGGACCTTCACCTTTCCCCCCTATCTGCGAGCAATCCAGAGCATGCGGCGCACGCCTTTCTCGGCGATTTCGGGGCCGCCACCCTTGTGATGCCCCCCTGGCCTGCTCCCTTTCGTGAGGCGTCCATGCGTTTCTGGCAGAGGCCCTTCTCCGGAGTTCCTGCCCCTAAGGACCTCAGCCAGAGGTATTGCGCTCCTCCAGAGTCTCCAGGTTCTATGCCTCATCCACAGTCCGGATTGACGCACCTGGACACTCCTGATGGGCTTCGCGCCCTCCACCGTGACCGGCCCCCAGATCAGGACTCTTCGGATTTCGATTTCTGGGGGAGGAGGACTTTCTACTCAGCACGGTTGCTTCTCTCCATCTCCGCTCATCAGGCCCACTATGCAGCGTACAACAGGTTCTTGTGGTCAGCGCTGGGTCAATTCCTAGCTGCCTTGCCTGACTCAGAGCAAACCAGGCAAGCCATCGCTCTCTCTGCATGTGGCCTGGAGCTAGCAAGGCACCAAGCAAGGGCATCTTACGACACCAATGAGGTAGCTACCAGGGTAGTAGGGACAGCGATCTGCACCAGAAGATTGGCGTGGCTTCGCCTTTCCTGGTTGTCACCCTTGGCCCGGGGTAGGGTGATCTGCTCCACTCACCGGGAAACCTATCTCTTTTCCGTGAGGCGGGGCCGCGTCTGTTGGGGCAAATTCCTTCCCCTCCGGAGGACCCCATCTCGCTCTCCCCTCTCGGGCCTCCTCAGGCCCAGAAGGTTCCCCTTAGTGTGTCACCCACTGAGGGCTAAGGGACTCTGTCCCTTAGGGTGCACTTAGTCAACCCCCTTCGGGGGGGCTTGGTACTCACCCATCTGTGATGAATGGTGAAGATTGACACAGATAAGATATAGAAATTATGTTCTTACCGTAATTATGATCTTTCTGTGTATCTTCACCATTCATCATAATCCCATCCGCCATCCCCCTGGGGCTCCAGTCTCTGGATCCTCCTCCCTCTGTGCCTACCCCTCTTTTGAGCGGGGTAAAGTTGGGACACACAGGGGGGTAATTTTCTTCCCAAAGGGTACAGTTCGAGTGGCACTTCCTCTCTACTATTTATCCTCTCCCCTACCGGGTGAGAACTGGTGGTTGCCCTCCTTCTGTTATCCTTATGTTTAAAAAAAAGGACACCCCCCTTTTTTTTTTTCACAAAAATCTTTACAGAGAGAGTACTGAGTCCCTGTACCCTGTCCTTCTCCAGAATAGCTGACTCTGCTTCTGGGAGTTTTTGCCAGTTATTCTGTGTCTTGAATTCTGGCAGATGAGCTTTGCCACTCCTTGCAGTTCCTATACAGTCTGGTGACGGACAAGGGTCTTGGATCCTTGTTACCTCTCACTCTCTCCTAAATTCTCTCTTTCCCCCCCTCCTTCCCTTCTTCTTTTCCAGAGATTGGGGCCCCTACCCAATCCCCTTAGTTTTATTTCTTCTATGCTGTCCTCTCAGTCATTATTTCTCCTTTTAGTTCAGTTTCCTCTTCCTTTTTCTGTCCCTTGGACTCTCTTGTCCCACCCTCCATCCCTTCCTCTTACCTCTCCGGCGACTCAGAACTGGTAGGCAGGTGGAGTCGACACAACTAGCGCTAATCCTCGAGCCCACGTGAGTCGTCGGCCTCGAGGGCGCGAGATGCTGGGTCTGCCCGCCTATCCTTTAAAAAAAAAAAAGGTCTCGGGTCGTGATCTCCGGCCAGTACCCCATCTGTGATGAATGGTGAAGATACACAGAAAGATCATAATTACGGTAAGAACGTAATTTCTATTTCTCGAACCAGTACATCTCCTTACTTTCATAGAAATAGAGTTAGATACTGTTCAGGCAAAGGCCTTCCTTCCATAGCAAGGGTAAAGGCCCTTACAGATCTCGCTTCCTCTTTTTGACCTCTGGTCTCTCGCCCAGCAAGACACTTTCTTCAATTCCTAGGCCACAAGGCAGCTTCCACTGCAGTGGTACAAGGAGCCAAGTTTCAGATGGGGGACATTCAGTTCCACCTAAGGTTCTTTTGGTCTCAGAAAAAAGACTCTCTCACCAAATTGATTCCAGTGACTTAGACTCTAGTCCAAGCTCTCCAGTGGAGGCTGGATTAGGACAATCTCAGACAAGGTGTACCATTCCTCAGTCAAGCCCCCTCAGTAGTCCTAACCATAGATGCTTCTCTTTTAGGCTGGGGAGCCCATTTGGGAGCCCTCATGGCTCAGGGGGTTTGGTCTCCACAAGAGTCTCTCCTTCATATCAATCTGCTGGAACTCAGGCAGTATTCCTGGCCCTTCAGGCTTTCTCTGACTCAATCAGAGGCAAGGTGGTGCAGGTCAGGACAGACAACACCACCACAATGTGGTACATCAACAAGCAAGGGGGCACTCAGTCCATGGCCTTGTGCACAGAGGCCATGAAACTGTGGTCTCTTGCCTATTCACTTCAGGCTTCCCTGACAGCAGTTCATCTCCCAGGGAAGGAAAATGTGCTAGCAGATACTTTGAGCAGAATCTCCCAAGGACATCACGAATGGTCACTGGATCCTCCCATCCTGAAAGTAATCTTCAACAGATGGGGCAGCCCTGGACAATCACCAACTTCCTCTGTTCTGCTTCAGACCTCCAATCCTAGGGACTGTTCCTCTAGATGCTCTCATATTGGATTGGAAGTGCAGGTTCCTCTATGCCTTCCCTCCCTTCCCCCTGTTGTTCAGAGTTCTAGTCAAAATCAGGTCTCAACCCTGTACAGTGATTCTGGTGGCTCCAGACTGGGCCAGACAACCTTGGTATCCTTTGCTATTGTCCCTGGCAGTGTCACTCCCCCTGTCTCTTCCCAAAAGACACAATCTCCTAACCTCCTCTCGGGAGAATTTGGTACCCCATTCTCTAGTCTCTCAATCTCAAGACCTGGCTCTTGAGGAGTTAGACTATGCAGGCCTGCATCTTTTTCAGGGAGTTCTGGAAATTCTGAAGGTCTCCAGGAAACCTTCCACCAGAAAAACTTATAATTCCAAATAGAAAAGATTCAGTATTTGGTGTTCTCAGTAGGGCATTCTGCCTGATACTGCAGGCATTGCTACAGCCTTAGATTAGCTGGTTCACCTTAATGGCCTAGGCCTTAGGCCTGCAACTGAAAAGGTTCACCTTGTAGCTGTGTCTGTGTTCCTTTCAGCAGGGAAGGGCTCTTCCCTGGCATCTCATCCTGTTTTCAGTAAGTTCTTCAAAGGTCTGGTTCATATCAACCCTCCCTTTAGATAGCCTACTCCGGCTTGGGATCTGAATGTTTGCATTGCTCAACTTATGCAGCCACCCTTTGAACCTCTGGCTCCGTCCGAGCTTAAGTACTTGACCTAGAAAACTGTTCCTGGTAGCTATCACTTCTGTCAGGCGGATTAGTGAATTACAGGCCCTGTCAGTTGAACCTGACTTTATAACCTTCCATAGGGATAAGGTGGTCATGAGAACCAATAGGAGGTTCTTACCCAAAGTGGTGTCAGATTTTCATCTGAGCCAGTCTATGTCTCTACCTGTGTTTTTCACTGACCACTCTTCTTCAGGAGAAAGATTACACAGTTTGGATGTTAAAAGGGCACTTAGCTACTACATAGAGCACTCTAAAGCACACAGAAATGACTGTCTTCAATTTTTTCTCACTTATGGTGAAGTGGGGAAATGTAAGCCAGCTACTAAAAGAACTATTGCCAGGTGGATTGTCTCTTGTATACAATTCTGCTATGACAAATTGGGCAAAGCACCCCCTTCAGGCCTGAGGGCTTACTCGACTAGGGGTACAGCTTCTGTCTGCTGCCAGAGATATACCCTTGGTAGAAATCTGTAAAGCAGCCACCTGGAAAACAGTCCATACATTCACCAAGCATTACTCTCTGGACATCCAGGCTAGGAGTGATGCTAGGTTTGGTACAGCAGTACTGCACAGCTTGTTCCCAAAATAGGTTCTGTATTCCCTCCTCCTGGGGGAACTGCTTAGTAGGCTGCATATTGTCAGAATACAGCAAGACTTCATCTTGTTTGAAGAAAAAATTACTCACCATAGTAATGTTGTTTCTTCTAATGGAGTCTTGCTGTATTCTGACCTCCCTCTCTGCCTCCCCTCTCAGAACCTAGTTTTTGGGAAGTGGGCTGGCAGGTACAGTGTTGCTCCTCAGGGGTGTACCTTGTACCCTCCCTCTTAAGGGTGGGGTAGTTGTTTTATTGCTGTTGCTTTTATGTTTAATATATATATTGTCATTGTCACTACCATTTTCTTGGGTTCTCGACTTGAGTCTTTTGGACCCAAGTTGTTGCCTTTTGGCTATAAAGTTAAACAATTTCCATGTTTAGTACTTAGTTTGCTCATAAGAACCTGATGGTTACACTAAGAAGTACCAGAGACAGAGGTTTGAAAACTGAGCTCGAGCTCAACGTTCTATGCTGCGGCATAGTTAACTCTTTCCTCTCTGGGGCAGTTCAAGTGCTGGGGCTAACTGCATATTGTCAGAATACAGCAAGACTCCATTAGAAGAAAGAAAATTACCATGGTGAATCATTTTTTCTTCCTGCTCCCAGGCCACGGGAGGCTCCTCCTGCCCCTGATCAGTCGTGGATCCTGCCAGACCCGTGGGGAGTCCAACTGCTATGTGGCTACCCTCCACAGAAAGCTGAGGGAATAACCTTTTCCTTCAGGGTGAGTGAACACTGTCCTTCTGGGTGGTAAGCTTGGTACTCTGACCAAATAATGGGAATAAATGGTGAAGATTGATGCTTCAAAGATGATGTGAAAATTACGTACTCAGTATAATTCTTGATCTTCCAGAATATCTTCACCATTTATTCACATGCCTGCTCACCATCCCCGACTCAGTGGGGAGCCAGGGCCTCTGTGCAGCTCTCTCTCTCTCTCTCTCTCTCTCTCTCTCTCTCTTCTTTCTTTCCCCTTGCCACTCCCCCACTCTTTTTCCTTGCAGTCTCCTGTGCCAACCAGAATTCCCTTTTAAAAAAAAAAAAGAAAAGGGGCAGGGAGAATGGCCCCTTTTTGGGGTTTCTATGCCCCCACAACAAAAATGTTCTTAAAAAATAATCCCCCCCCCCCAGTGTGGGAGCATGGCTGCAATTTACGGAAGTGGCTCAATTTCTGTCTGTTGTGTGGGGATAAAATTACGAGGGACAGAACATTAAAATAAGACAGAAATAAAGAAAACTATTTAGAGACAGCAGCTCTGGGCCAGGTAACATATCATATATGTTGGGGGGAGCAGCTACTAGGAAACTCTTTAAAGTCTTCACCATTTATTCTTACTACTGGGTTACGTGCCGGAGGCACTGGGACCCTGCGGAAGCCAAAAATCTTCAGGAGGGCTGGCACCGATAAGCCTCGCATGCACAAGCGTACCCCTACGGAGGAAGCATGCTCCCTTGCCCAGTGCAGGGATCATTGGTGCAGCAGAACCTGATGTCATCCCTCTCCCAGCTGGAAGTGCTGCCACACAGTAGCACCTCCCCAGCCGTTGAGGCTGACCAACTGCCTTCCTGCGCTCACTCCCAAGCTCAGGTCACCAGCGTGGGAGTGTGCAGCATTATCCACTGGGTTATCCCTTATCCTATGCCCTTCACTTTCACCCCTTTACTTCCACCTGTCTTCCTCTCCTTTCTTCCCTTCCCCCTCCTATCTCTTTACCTACCCTTCTCTCTTTCCTCTCTCATATTCCGCTCCAGTTGCTCCTTCCTGTTGCCCTTCCTGATTTATGACCACTTCCTTCCCTGTCCTGTTCCTAATGTTACAGCCTGCGATTGCTTGTTACCACACACTCCTGATATAATCAATTTGCATTGTAATTAATGATACCAGTATGAGCCGGCCCAGTGGCATGGAGGGTTGAGGCAGCGATGCCTTACCTCCTGCCACACCGGTGACCCTTGTTCACGGTGTGAGCGGGTCGCCCGAGGGTCAACCAGGAGGAGAAGGATGAAATGTCCAGGACAGCTCTCCTCTCCGGGGAGGGGTGGGGATGGAGTCCGCTGCTTTACTGGCCCCTGAGCCACACAAGGGGGGGGGCAGAGCCAAGCAAAATGTCCGGCGTGCCACATATGGAAGCGTGCGCAGTTCGGTCATTGGCATCATTGCACGCCTTGGCTTCACGCTTGGGGGTGGGACAAAACTGGAGGAGAAAAGAAGCCGACTGGTGGGATGAAGCCGGTCTCCCCACAGCACCTGGCCAGCTGGCGCCTCAATTGGTGGGCGGCGATGGCCGGCACATCGCCTGGTGGTGGTGATGAGGGTGCTGGTGGAAGAGGGCCGGTCAGCAGGGGATAAATAAAGAAGGAAAAAAAAAATAATGCTACCAGTATGATACTAGGGCACTCCTCACCAGGGAATTCAATGAGTGGTTGAAAAACTGGTGTGGAGCTCAGGGTTTTGGCTTCATTGGGGACTGGGGAGCCACCTGGAGGGATGCAGACCTATACTGGTGTGATGGTCTGCATCTGTCCAGGAGGGGAGCCAGGATCCTAGGTGAGAGGTTTAAATGCTTCATTGACAAATTTAAACTAGCCAAGAGGGGAGGCACTGAAAAGGAGCAGGGAAATCCCAGCCTCCCCCCACAAAACATGGTGATTAGTGAGGTAAACACCAAGGTACAGGAGTTATTAGGGAACAGAACAGATTTAAATGTAAAAAAAGGCAAAGGCAGTCAGGACAGAAATGGGGCTAAAAGGGGAAAGGCTATCAAAAAGTGGAGGGTGATGAGTACCAATGCCCGTAGTCTGTGTAACAAGCTCCCTGAACTAGTGGCCTTGATGGAAGAGGGTTGCCTGGATATTGTGGCAGTCACACAAACATGGTACACAGAGAACCATGACTGGGATGTCAACATACCAGGATACACCATCTACAGGAGTGACAGAAAGGGTAAAAGAGGAGAGTACTGCTTGAGGTCACTCTCTGGCACATCAGTCAAGAAGTTTTTGGCATCTATGAGTGAGAGGCCTTCCCCGGCTCTGTCCAGTTCACCGACAGCCTCCGCTCATGGTCGCTCGGAATCTTGCCACTGGAGCCCCTTCCTATCCTCTGGTGGGGTTTCCGGTGGGCAGTTTCATCACTGGGCCACTCTTATGGAGCAGTGGGTATATTGTGTGCCCTGTTTGCCCTTGCCTGCGGATCCAGTGCCTGGGCCCTTAGGCCTAGGCTCCTCGGTCCTACGGCTGGGACCTTTGAGTCAGGTAGTGCGTTTGACTCTGGCAGTGGCTCCTGCCTTGCCAGGGCCAGTGCCGCCAATGCAGGTTCCACATGACTACCCCCTCACTCTGTCTTTTCACAGGGACTGGTACAGGTACCATTTCCAGTCCCCTTTATCTATTCTAGGTCCAGTTTGGGAGTTGGAGCAGTGCTGTCCTTGACACTGTGTCCGGGTTCGGTGCTGCTTTTGGTGCCAGGCCCAGCGCCGGCTTCGCTTGTGCCAATGCTGGGTCCAGTGCCAGTCCCCGGTGCTGGTTCCAGTGTCACCTGCTCTTCCACTTCCTAGGCCAGGTCATGGCATTTTGAGCTCCACCCTTCTTCCTACCTCTCCCTCTGAGGGGGGACATAGAGCAGGATGAATCAGATTCAGACCTCATAATTTCTGAGGAGGGGGATGAGGATTCCTTCTGTAGTTTAGACAGTAATCTGGTGGTTCCTGCTATGGGCCCTTTGGAGGACCACTCCTTTTACTCCCTTCTAAAAAATATGCAAACCACCCTGGCCCTTCAGACTTCCTCAGTGGACCCTGTGCCTTGAATGGCTTCATAGTCCCAATCTTTCATAGAAACATAGACTTTGACGAGTGATAAGGACAGCTTGGCCCACCTAGTCTGCCCAGTGAATTTTATGCCTCTTGTTTCTCAGGCATTTGAGGCATTGTCCGAAGCTGTGTGGACAAAGCCAGCCTCTATTCCTTCTGTCTGTAAGTCAATAGATCAGAAATATGTCCCTTCTAAGGAGAGACCTAGCCTGGCTTCTCAACCCATCACAGGCACGTTGGTCATTCTTGCGGATAATGACAAAACTGTTGTACCACAGGAAGTAACAGTATGTCCTATCAATAAGGAATCTCAAAAGATTGATGCTGTGGGGAAAAGGGCTTTTACAGCTGCCGCTCTTAGCATGCTCATTGCCGGTTATCAAGGACACTTCTTTCAGTATGAATATGTCCTATGGTCCTCGCTCAGAGTTCTGGCAGAAGACCTTCCTGAGTCTGACCTCAAATCTGACATTCTCAAGACTGTCACACAGGGAATGGAATGCAACAAACATCAATTGAAAGCCTCTATGGATGCTTATGATTAGGGATGCCACAATAACACGATATGACGATATATCACGATAACTGCCGCTAACGATAACTTATAGTTGTAAAAAAACATTATCGCAGTTATCGTGCAGCACAATATACTGCTATATACAGTGGTAAAGCACCTCAGCTTGCTTTACCAGCAGCGCATCCCTTTCCAGGTACAACCATGAATCTTATCTGTGTCAATCTTCACCATTCATCACAGATGGGTTACTGGCTGGCGGTCAGGACCCCACGGGAGCTTTTTTTTTTTTTTTTTTAAAAAGGGGTAGGTGGAGCCGACACACCATCGGCGCCACCCTTGAGGCCGACGTACTGCGTGGCACGTGAGGTTGGCCCGTTAGGCTTTGTCGACTCCGCCTGCCTACCAGTTCTTTGTCTCCTGCCGTCGAGGTCGCCTCGTGGGAAGCTTCTGACAAGAATTTTAGGCCTTCAGCCTTTCGAGAGCGGTGTTTTCAGTCCGTCGGTTGCCTGCCGGTTCTGTGTTCTGCCTTCACTCGACGTCGCCCGGTAAGATCTTTCCTTTTTATTTGAATTCTGCAACGTCGAGTCTGTTTTGGTGTTTTTTTTCTGTAGGTCATGTCTCGGTTGGAAGGCAAAAAGTCTTCGAAGACGAGTCGGCCCCCCATGCGTCGGTGCCCGTGCGGCCGAAAATTCTCCGTCACCGACCAGCACGACTGGTGTCTTGCGTGTCTTGGCCCGCTTCACGACATGGACTTGTGCGACGCCTGCTTCTCCATGGACCGCCAGGTCCTCGAACAGCGTGCGTTGAAAGTGGGGCGAGTTCTGCCGACTTTCGGGGGTAGGGTTCACACTCGTTGGGCCAAGCCGCGCTCTCTCGGCCCTTCCTCCGGGTCCCCTCCCAGTTATATACGGACCGAGGAGGAGGGAGCCTCTGCTACTTGTAGCCTGGCCATCGCCGAGGCTCCTCCCGCGGCGCAGGAGGCCCGTCCCGCTTCCTCCCGGGAGTGGGCGGGAAAGCGCCGCCCGCGGCAATACGCCGCCGGTGAAGCTCCCGGTGTTCCTCCATGGCTCGGAAGGCCCGGGTCGGCGCCGTCCTCGATGCCGTCGGTCCAGCGCCAGAGCTTCGGGCGCCGTTTGCGGCGCCGTGGCTCGATCGATGCCATTATCGCAGCGCCGACACCGTTCGCGGCGCCCGTGGGACGGATCAGCATCCTCCATTGCCATGTCTCGCCTCAGCGCCATCCTCGGTGCGAAAGTGAAGCGCGGCGCCCGTGCCTTCGACTCAGCGCCATAGAGGCCTTGACTCTGTCTGTCGGTGCCGTCCACGTCGAGCAATTGCCGCCCGAGGGCGATCGGTGCCGTGTTCCAGCACCCGAGTCTGTCTTTAGGAGCGTCGTCGGCGCCGCTTGATGTCAGTGCCTTTCGCGGTGCGTGGAGCAGCCCGGTGTCAGCGTCGGCGCCAAAGGATGCTACTGGGGTTGCTGTCGGCACTGTCCCTGTCTCTGGTACCGCCCCCGGTATTGGTGGATTCGACGGCGCTTCGTCTGGCCCTGGCTCTGGACCTTTGGCTCGAGCTGCCCCAGTGCCTCCTGCAGGTCCCGCTCGCGAGGTTGCGGAGAGACGCGAGGCGGCGACTTCGGCCACAACTCTGGCTGCGGGCCCGGTGGCAAGGTTGGTTCTGCCGCCCTCCTACGGTTTGGCTCAGAGCTTGGACTCTACCTCTTGGTCGGTCGAGCTCCGAGTCGGATGAGCAGTCACACCCCTCGGGGTTGGCTGCGGAGGAGGGCAGCACTGTGGTCTCGTCGACGAGTCGGAGCCAGACCCCTACTGAGGAGAGTCAGGTGGCCCCCGAGACTAGGGTCAGTGGTGCTGACCAGCAGGCAGTGGTGTGAGCCACCATAGCTCTGCAACCTGGTCTTGAGGGTTTCATCGACCCCTCGGTGGTGGTACCCCCTCCAGTGATGTGTCTTGATCGCCCAACTTTGGGGCCCATCGAGAAGCCTACAGGAGGAGAGGGTACTGTTCCCTGGGTCTCCCCTTCGGGGGATGCCCAGAGATGCCAGCTACCTAGGCTGGCCCTCTCGAGGAGGAGGAGGAGGACTCGCTCAGACTCTGAGGGGTCGAGGGGTATGGGGTCGGTGCGTCGGCCCTTTTCTGGGGTCCACTCGGGCCCTGGGCGGAGCCGTAGTGCGGATTTCTTCCCTTCCCCCTCGGGTTCCTTGAGGGAGTCACATTCTTTTGAGGCAGGGGGCAGTCCTTCTGGACCATTACGGCCCCGTTCGCCTCACTGGGGGGATTCTTCTGGGCGCAGCCAAGGCAGTACCAACGTGGTTGTACAGCTGTCGGCTGTGGGGTCTTCCGGGGCACCCTCCTCAGGTGCTCACGGTCCACTTCCTAGCCCTGGCGGAGGTCAGCCGACTTCTTTTCTCAGCTCTGCCCCTATCCCTCTGCCATATTCTCCTGCGCTCCCAGGCATTCTTGGTCCTAGCAGCCCTCTCACCTGGGAGCAGTTCAGAGCGGTGGCTGCCGGGTTCCCTGCTTATGTTAGGGCTATGGACAGCCAGGTTTTTCAACCTCCCCCCATGCAGCCACCCTCGGAACACATGGTGACCTCCAGCTCCTCATCCCCCTCTTCTGGGGGAGAGGAACCTTCTGTCCACATCTCTCCGGCTGCTGATCTCTCGGAGTATCAGCGTTTCCTCGTGAGGATGTTGGAGGACTTGCACCTTTCACCCTCTACTATCAGCAATCCTGAGCATCGGCGCACGCCTTTCTAGGCGATTTTGGCGAGGCCACCCTTGTGGTGCCGCCCTGGCCAGCTCCCTTTCGGGAGGCGTCCTTGCGTTTCTGGCAGAGGCCCTTCTCCGGAGTTCCCACCCCAAGGGACCTCAGCCAGAGGTATTGAGCTCCCCGAGTCTCAGGTTCCATGCCTCATCCGCAGTCTGGCTTGATGCATCTGGACACTCCTGATGGGCTTCGCACCCTCCGCCATGACCGGCCCCCAGATCAAGACTCCTCGGATTTTGATTTTTGGGGGAGGAGGACCTTGTACTCGGCATGGTTGCTCCTTTCTATTTCTGCTCATCAGGCCCACTATGCAGCCTACAACAGGTTCTTGTGGTCCAGGCTAGGTCAGATCCTAGCCTCGTTGCCTGACTCTGAGCAAACCAGACAAGCCATCGCACTCTCTGCACGTGGCCTGGAGCTAGTAAGGCACTAGCGAGGGCATCTTATGACGCCAACGAGGTGGCTACCAGGGTCGTAGGGACAGCGATCTGCACTAGGAGATCGGCATGGCTACGTCTTTCCTGGTTGTCACCCTTGGCCCGGCTTAGGGTGATTAGCTCTGTCCACCAGGGAACCTACCTTTTCTCCCATAGAGCGAGACGGCACTTGTCGGGGCAGCTTCCTTCCCCCTTCGGGGGGACTCCGTCTCTCTCTCCCCACTCTTGGGCCTCTCCAGGCCCTGAAGGTCCCCCCCTAAGTGTGTCACCCACTGAGGGCTAAGGGACCCTGTCCCTTAGGGTGTAGCGAAACAACCCCCTTCGGGGGGGCTTGGTACTCACCCATCTGTGATGAATGGTGAAGATTGACACAGATAAGATATGAAAATTACGTACCTACCGTAATTCTGAGTCTTTCTGTATCTTCACCATTCATCCTAACCACCATCCCCTGGGGCCTCAGTCTCTGGGTCCCCCTCCTCTCTGTGGCTCCCCTCTCCTCTTTAGGAGGCGGGGTAAGTAAAGGACACACAGGGGTATTCTCCTATGAAGGGTAGACAGCTCGAGCGGCACTCCTTCTCTACTACATGTCTCCACCCCGATGGGGTGGGAGTTGGTGGTTGCCCTCCTCCTGTTCTCCTTCTGGTTTCCATCCAACTATTTAAAAAAAAAAAAAAAAAAAACCTTTTTTCACCAAACATTTTTCCTGAGAGAGTACTAAATCCCTGTACCCTGTCCTTCCTCCAGAATAGCCGACTCTGCTTCTGGGGTATTTGCCAGTTATTCTGTGCCTTGAATTCTGGCAGAGAGCTTTGCTACTCCTTGCAGTTCCTATACAATCTGGTGATGGACAAGGGTCTCGGATACCTTGATACCTCTCTCTCTCTCTCCTAAATTCTCTCCCCTCCCTACCCTCCCTTCTTCCATTTCCAGAGATTGGGGCCCCTACCCAATCCCCTTAGTCTAATCTCTTCTTTGCTGTTCTCTCAGTCATTATTTCTCCTTTTAGTTCAGTTATCCTTTCCTTTTTCTGTCCCTTGGACTCTCTTGTCCCACCCTCCATCCCTTCCTCTTACCTCTCCGGCGGCTCAGAACTGGTAGGCAGGCGGGTCGACACAACCTAACGGCCAGCCCTCGGCGCCACGCGGTACACCGGCCTCGGGCGGGCGCCCGATGGTCGCGCTCCGCCTACCCTTTAAAAAAAAAAGACCCCGAGGGGTCCTGACCTCCAGCCAGTAACCCATCTGTGATGAATGGTGAAGATACACAGAAAGATCGGAATTACGGTAGGTATGTAATTTTTCATTTCCTGATTCACCACCATCCTCCTATCAGATTTTTAGCATTTTCTCTTAAAATAAGAAATGCAGTGCTGGCCATGTGGCATGGAGTTTTGGGGGCCTGAGCTCCTCATCTGTCACTATGCTGGTAAACCAGCTTCAGGGACAGACCTTGGACACTCGAGTGAGGACTGCATGAAGGAGGACTGAGCATCCACTGACGGCTCTCCTTTTTCATTCAGATTTTTCTATCCCTCTGAGGGGCTCCTGGCTGGAGCTGCATCCTCCCCTCATTAGGGGATTCACCCCTCTGGCTCCTGATGTCCCTATATCGCCGGCCCTGTCCAGACCCCCGCCACGGGGCCAGGAGAGAGGGGACTGGTACTCCTTCCCCACTAG
This sequence comes from Neoceratodus forsteri, assembly GCA_016271365.2. Taxonomy (NCBI): domain Eukaryota; kingdom Metazoa; phylum Chordata; order Ceratodontiformes; family Ceratodontidae; genus Neoceratodus; species Neoceratodus forsteri. The sequence goes on along the minus strand of CM057453.1, from coordinate 1,333,683,118 downwards.
GGACACAATCCAGATCACCAGGGCCAACCGCCGTGGAGACTGGGAGCCATCATTGAGCCTGCCAGGGCTCTGTTTTTCCTGTTTTCTCCCCTCCCCCCTCCCCCAGATGTCATGACATAGGTGTGTGCCTCCTGACCCATACTGTCCTCCAGCCATTGCCAGAGGGCAGTCAACAAGCTGAATGACATGTCCTCTCTCCCACAAGAGAAGAGAGCAGTCCTCTGGATGCTTGATCCTCTCTTGCCCCTGCTGACCCCCAGTGACCCGAGCTCATTCCTGAATCTGGGTCACCGGTATGACTTTCAGCGCCTTAACCCTCAGCTCTACCAGGCTGGCAATGGCTCTCCTTTGAGGAGAGGGGACAGAGCAAGCCGCTGCTTGATCACAGTCTAAGGGAGGCTGGATGATGCAGCAATAACAGCCTTTTGACTGGGTTCAGGGGCCGAGTACATGCGTCACATACTTGCACCATCACACGTGTACCAGCCCGAGGGATGGGGAAAAAGAAATGGTGGGGCGGAGATGTGCACGAGTGGACTTAGTACATAAGGACTGCTTGGCCCAACTAGTCTGCCCACTTTCCCCTACCTAATATGATATTGCAGATCCTACTTGATCTCAGTCTTTACCCTTCCTTTCCTAACCAATAAGGTTCCTTTTTGTCTGTCCCATGAGTTCTTTAATCCTGTTACAGTTTTTCCCCCGGACACCTCCACTGGGATGCTTTTCCGGGTATTCACAACTCTTTCTGTGAAGAAGTACTCCTTCACATTTCCCCTGAATCTACGCCCCCCTCCCCCCCAGCATCGGAGCATGACCCTTTTTTCTTGAGCACCTTTTTTTCTGAAAATGCTTCCCTCATGTACTCTTTATATCCGTGAGGCATTTGAAAGTATCTGTCATAACCCCCCTTTCTCCAGGGTGTACATATTGAGGTCCTTTAGCCTCCCCCATAGGGCTTTTTTTATTTTTTGCTCCCCCACCCACACTGGTCGGTCACTCCTTCGGGCCCTATCGTGGACCAGATTCCCACCCCGGTGTCCCCCAACCACCCCATATCACAGTCAGCCCCAGCGTACCCCGATGTATCCTTTTATCAGACAGGTCCCTTACCTTCACAGGAATGCGCCTTCTTTCTGGTCCTGGGTGCTGCTGAGGTGGCTGAGGAGGGCTCGGGTACTCCGGCGGTGAGGATCCGGAGTGAGGGGCCCGCCACCCAATTGCCCAGTGCACGGTTTTCTCTTTTTCTCCCGCAGGTGTGTGATGTCCATGATGCAAGGTCAATGCCAGCGTCAGTCACGCTCCTTGGCAAGTGGCACCAGGTGCACTGCTGTACCCCCGTCTCCACCTGGGGTCAATAGGCACTGGTTCTCTAACCCACCCTCCCCCCAAGAGAAGGGTGAGCTGTCAGTGGACGCTCCAGCCTTCTCTCCCTGGCCAGCCCTCTGATGCCCAAGTCCATTCCCGAACCTGAGTCACTGGCGTAGCAGCGGTAAATCTTTCCACTGTGCCGGCAGGCCGTGATAGGGCTTTTGATGCAGGTCCTGCATCATTTTAGTTTCCCTCCTCTTGACTGTCTCTACTGTATGTCCTTCTGGAGATGTGGTCTCCATAACTGGACACAATATTCTAGGTGAGGTCTCACCAATGATTTATGTGGTATCACCACCTCCCTCTTTCTGCTGGTGATACCCCTCTGTATGTACTCTAGCATCCCACTAGCTCTCCCCACTGCCTTGTCACACTGTTTGGCCACCATTAGGTTGTCATACACTATATGATTACCCCAGGTCTCGTTCATTCTTGGTGGTCATCAGCACTACTACCCCGCCCCCTCATCTTGTATTCCGCCCTGGGTTTCTGTGCCCCAAGTGCATGATTTTGCATTGCTTAGTGCAGAATCTAGTTGCCACACTTCTGACCACTCCTCTAGCTTTCTTCAGTCTCTATTCATTTTTTTTACACACACAGCTGCACCAGATTGTCTACCCTTCTGCAGATCTTTGTGTTATCTGCAAAAAGTCATACCTTCCCTTCTAGCCCCTCTGAAATGTTGCCAATAAAAAACATTAAAAACAGAGGACCAGTCCCAGTACTGATCCTTGTTGCACACCGCTGGTCTTCCTCGGAGTGAGCTCCGTTTACCTGTCGTCTATCCCCCAACCAATTTCTTACCCAGTTTACAACCTTTGGATCTACTCCCAGGCTACCCAGCTTGTTTGAGTCTCCTATGTGGAATGGTGTTGGAGGCCTTACTGAAATCTAGGCAGGCTACATCCAAGGCTCCACCTTGATCTAACAAAAGTAACAAGGCTCATGCTACTTGAAAACAGACTCTGATTTGTACTACAAGTCAGGTTAAAATCATAAAAATAAGTTTTAAAATGCCACACCATAGACTTGCATTGAGCATGCACATCCCTGCACTAGGCAAAAAATAACCTGACAAAACAAGGAAGCATAGGGATGGCATTGGCGATCAGGAAGTGGAAGGGATCGAGGGGGTAACCCACCCCCCCGGGGCAAATACAATCCCTTACCTTCCTTAGGGGGCTAAGGAGAAACATTTTCAACTAATATGGAGGAACTCCCAGCCAGGTAAGGGAGTCTCCTGATGATTTTGCAGACAAGGAGAAAAATGTGGGAAAGGCGCTCTTTAAATAAGTAAAAATACTTGCTCATTCACATTTTACAATGCACTGTACTCTGTGTAATACATGTATTAGTGTATTTGAATTTTAATGTAAAAAATGCAAGCAATTTTATAGAAACAGACTCTGACGGCAGATAAGGGCTGCTTGGCCCTCCCAGTCAGCCCATTTCTCTACCTATTGGATAAGTTGCAGATCCCTCCTAGTTAACTAACAGCTTACTTCTTCCTACCCCCCAACAGAATTGCTTTATGCCTGTCCTATGCATTCTTGAATTCCACCACTGTTTTTGATCCCACAACCTCCTCAGGAAGGCTGCTACATGCTTCCACCACCCTCTTCGTATAAAGTTCAGAGATTAGAAAAAAAATTTTTTAATATTTTACTCTGTGCATTATTTTACAACAAACTTCAGAATAATATCCATAAATGCATAGCACTGCTTGAAAAAGAGTCAAATACATGAATTATGCAAAAAAATAGAATTTAAATAGCTTTGCTAACATTGTTGCACAAGTGGCAAAATTATTGTGATAATAAAGTTATCGCGATAATTTCATCACGGTTATCGTATCGTCAAAATGTTATTATCGTGGCACCCCTACTTATGATATGGCTTCCAGGGCAGTGGCCGCTGGAATCTGTATCAGGAGACATTCCTGACTCCGAACGTCTGGATTCTATGTTGATGCCCAGCAATAGGTTATGAATGTCCCCTTTACTGGTACCTACTTGTTTGGCCAACAAGTGGAACAAGCCTTGGAGGCCTCTCAGATGACAAGGACTGCCATTAAGATGACCAGACCGGCCCTGGCAGCCCCTCAGAGGTAGAAACCACCAGTTCTTTCGGAACTGGCAGCCATTTCGAGTAAGAGGCAGAGGAGCCCTGAACAGAAACCAGTCTCCTCAGCCACAAAAGAAAACACAGCAAAAAGCACAGGGCCAGAAAGTGCCCAGTGCCTCCCTCTGAAGATCTGGCCCCGGTTCCACCTAGGCAGCCCGAGGTGGACCTCTGCTCAGCAGTGGGAGATCGCCTGACTCACTTCTACAATCAGTAGAAATCTATCACCACAGACAAGTGGGTCCTCAGGATAGTACGAGAGGGATACTTTATAAAATTTTTCAGAAATCTCCCCAGACCTCCCACCAAAGCGGTACCACACTCTGTCAGCCGCTCAGTCAAACCTTCTCACCTCAGAAATAATGGGCCTTCTCAAAAACAGGGCAGTGGAAGTAGTTCCCTGAGCAGAGCGAAACACGGGATTCTACTCCCATTACTTTCTGATCCCAAAAAGGACAGGAGGTATGCATCCCATTCTCAACCTCAGAAAGCTAAACAAGTTCTTTTTCCCAGAGAAGTTCAAGATGGTCTCCTTAGGGACACTTCTACAACTTCTCAAGCAACACAACTGGCTAGCATCTTTAGACATGCAGGATGCTTACCAGCATATTCCAGTGCACTCAAGCCACTACAAGTTCCTTCACTTCGTAGGCTTGGGTCAACACTGTCAGTCCAGAGTCCTGCCCTTTGGGTTGTCCTCGGCACCTCAAGTCTTTACAAAGTGCCTTGCAGTTCTCATGGTGCACCTTCAAAAACTTGGCTTTCAGTTTTTTCCTTACCTGAACAACTGGCTTCTAGCAAGTCCATCAAAAGCAGGAAACAATGACAGTGGTAATCACAGCATCTCAGTTCCTGACTTCCATGGGGGTCCTGCTGAACATGGAGAAGTCTCGGCTTCAACCCTCTCAGCAACTCCTCTTCATAGGAACCCTCTTGGACACCATTCAAGTGAGGGTTTTTCTCCCAGAGAACAGGAAGAATGACATCATGCAGATGGCATGCTTCACCAGGGACAACAACAACAACCCTGTCTGAGCTCACTCCATGTAATGGATGTTGGGACTCATGGCCTCTTCCGTCTTCACGGTGCCTTTGGCTCGGCTGCACATGAGGACCACTCAGTGGATGTTCAGCACACAGTGGACCCCAACTTCACAGTCTCAGTCTTATCCCATCAAAATGACAGAACCCCTGCAGCAATCACTTCTATGGTGGATGCAAAAGGACAACCTGCTTCAGAGTCTCCCCTTCGCCCCGCTGGACTCTCAGATAACCGTTACTACAGATGAATCTCTCCTTGACTGGGGAGCTCATTGCCTGGGCCATCATACTCAAGGTCTTTGGTCTCAGACAGAGTCTCACCTCCACACAAATGTTATGGAGATGAGGGCAGTCCTGTACTCCCTCCGAGTCCTGGAGGACGTGGTCACAAGGTAATCCTTTTTCAGACAGACAACAAAGCTGTGATGTATTACACCAAGAAGCAAGATCCCCTTAGACCCATTCTGTTGTCCCCTGACAAGGAACTGGAATACTTACTAGACATTTCAGATGCAGGACTTTAGTACTCCTCAGTAAAAGTACATCTCTGTGCTGTCTTGGCCTATCATGAGCCAGTACAAAATATGACCCTGGCACAACTGCCTCTGTTCAAGAGATTCCTCAAGGGCACTTTGCACACAAGGCCTCAGGTCAAGAAGCCGGCTGCTCCTTGAAGTATTAATCTCATGCTAGACATGCTCACTCATAAACCATTTGAGCCTCTAGCCACATGCAACCTAAAGTTTCTGACCTGGAATATTGCTTTTCTGGTGGCCATCACTTCTGCTTGTAGGGTCCCTGAGATACATGCTTTGGTCACAGACCCTCTGTATACTGTCTTTCACAAAGACAAGGTAGTTCTCCATACGTACCCCGAAGTTCCTGCTCAAAGTGGTTTCAGAGTTCCACCTCAACCAGTCGTTGGTACTACCCACCTATTTCTCTAACTTCCAGAATGAAGGGGAATGCACCCTTCATTCTCTGGATGTTAAAAGAGCCCTTCAGTTCTACATTGCTAGAACAAAGGACATCTGTAAAGCCAAGCAACTCTTTGTGTCTTTCAATGCTGCCAGACTTGGTCAGCCACTTTTCATTAAGTCTATTTCTGCTTGGATAGTGGCATGTCTGCACCAGTGTTACTCTATGGCACAGGATCTTATCTGTGTCAATCTTCACCATTCATCACTATTGGGTATAGCTCACCGGAGCTAGGACCCCACGGGAGACTTTTTTTTTTTTGTCATGGGCAGAGCTGATGCAGGGCCGGTGCCACCCTCGAGGCTGACATTCCACGTGGCGCTTGAGGGTTGGCAGTTAGCCATCAACTCCACCCCAGCCCCAGTTCTTTCTCTTCTGCCATCAAGTGAAAATCCTGCGTGCAAGACTGAAGTGATCTTATCTGTGCAGTCTTCACCATTCATCACTATTGGGTTATAGCGCCGGAGCTAGGACCCCGCAGGAGACTTTTTTTTTGTGTGGGCGGAGTCGACAGAGGTCTGGCGCCGCCCTCGAGACCGACATTCTACGTGGCACTCGAGGGTTGGCAGTTATACGACGTCGACTCCTCCCCAACTCCAGTTCTTTCTCTCCCGCCGTTGAGTGTGGACCCTGCTCGTGCTGGCTCTGATTTTGCGGCCTAGTCGATCGGTTATTGAGTTGCTCGGTTCTGCGTTGCCTTTGCTCGACGTCGCTTGATTCCGGTAAGACCTTTCCTTATTTTTTAGTGGTGTCGAGTACTGTTTTTAGTTATTTTTTCGTCCGATCATGTCTCATACTGGCAAAAAGTCGTTGAAAGCGGGTGGCCCCCAATGCGTCGGTGCCCCTGTGGCTGCCTTTATTCCGTTACGGACCAGCAAGATCGTTGCCTCTCCTGCCTCAGCCCTAGTCATGATATGGACAGTTGCGACATCTGCTTTTCCATGGACCAATGTGTCCTCGAAATTCATGCGTGGAAATTGACCGCTCCCTGACACTTTGGAGGACGGATTAGTTCGCGCAAGGCCAAGGTAAGGACTTTCGACCCTTCCTCTGGGTCCCCTCCCGGTCCTATATGGCCCAAGGAGGAGGGAACCTCTGCCTCTTACAGCCTTGCCATGGTGGGGGTTTCTTCCATGGTGCAGGAGGCCCAGGCTGACGCTCTTGGGGGTCAGTCGGGAGGCACCATTCTGGCAGTCGCTACTCCAGTAGCGAAGGCTCCCTCTGTGTCGTGCTCTGGGTCCCTCGGGACCAGACTGGCACTGTCTTCGGTGCTCTCTGCCAGTGTCGCTCTTGGTACAGGCGCCGTTCGCGGTGCTGTGAGCTTGGAGAGCGATGCCGCGGTTGGCGTCGGGCCCTCCCTCGGTGTTGCCATTGCCTCGACTCTGCTTGCGGCGTCAGAGCTCTCAGCAGTGTCGGGGAGGGTGCTGGGGGGGTTTCTGGGCCTGATACTGTCCCCGGCATCACTTGCGGTGCCGGGACAGAGTCCAACGCCATTTCTGTTCCCGGCGCCGGGGATGGTGTTGGCGTCACGTTCGGTGTCAACCCTGCCTCCGGCACCGTGGCTGGCGCTGGAGCGGTGCGCAGCGTCGCGCTCAATGCTGTGCCGGACTCTGGTGTCACTCGCGATGCCGGGACCGCTGTCGGTGTCAAGTACGGTGCTGTACCCGATTCGGTTCTCCGCTGCGCCAAGGAAAGGTCTGGGGTCACGCCCAGTGCCTCACCTGACTCTGACGCCATTCGCGGCATCGAGGAGAGTGTCGGCATCAGGCTGGGGCCTCTCCTCTCCTCTGCTGCTTCTGGGGACTTTGAATCCCAGGGTGCCTGACCTTGGAGTCCAGGAACTGGAGGGTCCTGTGGGGTGGTCTGATACCAGGCCTCGGTTTCTTCCTCTTCGGAGGAGGATTCTGGGTCGGACCTGGACTGGCTCCCGGGTTCTTCTAGATCTTCGGATCTTTCCATCTCTAGCATCTCGGCCCCCACTCTCCTCCCTTCTGGGGGTCAGCCTCCTCAGGTGGACTTCGGGGTCGGAGGGTCTGACCAGTCAGCAGGAGCCCCTGTGGCCACTGCTGTGCAGCCTGGGGCCACCAGGGAGGCTGCTTTCTCAGTTGGGGTACCCACCTCCTTGGTGTGTTTGGACAGCCCAAGTTTGGGGCAGCCCGGGGCGCACCAGGAGGGGGAGGGCACGGTTCCCTGGGTGGACTCCTCGGAGCCCACTTCAGCTTGCCAGCTGCCTAGGTTAGTGGTTACAAGGACAAGGTCTTTCTCTGACTCAGAAGGGTTGAGAGATTGGGGTGTGGCGCGGTGAGCCCCTTCTGTGACCCAGCCTGGCTCTGGCAGGAGCCATAGCACTGGCCCGTTTCTTTCCTTTTCCGAGTCTGCCAGAAGGACCACTTCTTCAGAGGTCAGAGGCCATCCTTCCGGACTCACACGGTCCTGGTCACCTCATGGGGGGATTTCTTCTGCAGGACACAGCTCCATCCGTTCCAATCTGGTTGAATGGCTGTTAGCTGTGGCGGCCTTGGTCTCCCCTCCCTCTCGTAGGGGATCCTGTTGGCCCCCTCGCCCTGACAGAGACTGCTCTCCTGCTTCCAGGAGCCTGTCTGTGGAGCCTCTGTCTCCATCCCCGGTAGTCCCAGGTATCCTAGGCCCTCGCGGACCTCTTACCTGGTAACAGTTCAGGGGTTCTGCTGCTCATTTCCCCTCCTACCTCCATGCCCTGGACCAGCAGGTGTTACACCATGCCCCTGTGCGGCAGGCCCCTGAACCTGGCAGCTCGTCCTCTTCCTCTTCTCCCTCTTCCGTGGGAGAGGAACCTTCGGTCCACCTTTCCCCAGCGTCTTATTTGTCTTCTTATCAACGCTTCCTGGTGAGGATGTTGGACGAGCTTCGTTTGACCCCCGTTCCCTTAAGCAATCCCGAGCATGTGACCAGCGCTTTTTAGGTGAGTTCAGCTGCCCACTTGTGGCTCCCCCTGGCCTTCTTCCTTTTCAGGAAGCGTCACATCAGCTCTGGCTTCGTCCCTTCTCCACAGTACCAGCCCCTAGGGACTTATGCCAGTGGTATTGCGCTCCCCCGGAGTCTCCAGGTGCTCTGCCTCACCCAGTCTCAGGTTTGACCTCTGTGGACACCCTCTCAGGGCCTCGCGCCCCTTACTGTGACCGCTGTCCAGATTCGGACTCTTCGGACTTCGACGTCTAGGGGAGACGAGTGTTCTACTCAGCACGGATCTCCCTGTCAATTGCAGCACACCAGGCCCACTTTGCAGCCTATGACAGGTTCTTGTGGTCCAGGCTAGGACAACTTCCTAGCCTTGATGCCTGATTTGGAGGAAACCAGGCAAGCCATCGCCTTCTCTGTGCGGGCCCTGGAGCTAGCAGGTCACCAAGCAAGGGCATCTTACGATGCCAGTGAGGTAGCTTCCAGAGTGGTAGGGACAGCGATCTGCCTTCGGCAGATGGCATTGCTTTGCCTATCCCGGTTGTCACCCCTGTCCTGGCTTATGGTGATTTACTCCGACTACCGGAGAACCCATCTCTTCTCCCGATGAGTGAGACAGCGGCTTTTGGGGCACCTTCCTTCCCCCACTGGGGGATCCCCGTTTCACCCAGACCAGTCTCAGGCCTCTCCAGGCCTGTAAGGGTTCTCCCCTTCAGTGTCTCACCCACTGGAGGCTAAGGGACCTAGTCTCTTAGGGTGTTTCAGGGCACCCCCTCTCTTTCGGGGGGGGCTCAGTACTCACCCAATAGTGATGAATGATGAAGAGTGACACAGATAAGATATGAAAATTACGTACCTACCGTAATTGTTGATCTTTCTATGTATCTTCACCATTCATCACTAAATCCCACCCTCCTTCCCCCTGGGGCCTCAGTCTCTGGACTCCACCCCTCCCCCTGTGTGTCTTTCTTTTCCTTGCTCTCCTCTCCCTTGTGTATGGGTGGGAGGGGACTGTGGAGATGCACAGGGGTGAAATCCTTTAAGTCTTTATGGAGTTTGGAGGGGGCCTCCCCCTTCTCTTCTCCTTTTCCGAGGGGGTCTCGGAGTAGGTGAGGCATTCTCTTTTCTTTTTTCCTTCTTCAATATTTTTATTATTTGTGGGCTTATTTTTTTGGGGGCCCACATTTTTTCCTCTAAGCCTCTGGCTGTTAAAAATCCCCCCCCCTTATTTTAGGAGGGAGGGGGGAGAGTTGAGATGCACCCTCAGCCTGCACTCCCTTGCGGTTGGTCATCAGACCTACACTGCTACAAATCATGTCTTGCAGCTGATCTCTATAGTCCAGGTCTGGACCTTAGTCTCTGAAAAACACGTTTGTGCAACTCCGCTTCTGAGGGTGTGCTACTCTCCCCCCCCCCCCATCTTTCCTTCCCTTTTCCTTCTCCTTCTTCTCCTTCAGAGATTAGAACCCCTCTCCCAATTTCCTTTTAAAGTCTCCTCCTTTCTGTCGCCGTAATCGTTTATTCTCCTTTGGTTTATTCTTCTTTCCTTTCTCTATCCCTTAGGCTGTCTTGCCTCAACCCACCCTCCCTTCCGTGCACTCAGTGATGTCAGAACTGGGGCTGGGCGGAGTCGATGACTAGCTACCAACCCTTGAGCACCACGTGGGAACGTCGTCTTGAGGCGCGCCCGCCGCCTGTGTCGCCTCGCCTAAGATGAATAAAAATCTCACCGGGTCCCAGCCCCATGAGCTATACCCAGTAGTGATGAATGGTGAAGATACACAGAAAGATCAACAACTACAGTAGGTATGTAATTTTCATTTAAGTTGGAAGGCTAAGTGCGTGCACATTCTACCAGAGCTGTTGCTGTATCCTTGGCAGAGATCCACTCTGTTCTCATTGATGACATTTGCAAAGCGGCTACTTGGAGCTCGGTGCATATTTTTGTTAAGCACTATGCTCTAGACATTCATTCCAGACAGCATGCTTCTTTTGACAGGACGATCCTGAATGGACTCCTGTCCTGAGTGTGAGCTCTGTCTCCTACCGCTCTGCTCAGGGGATTTGGTTTTAGCTTGGTACTCTAACCCAGCAGTATGAATAAAGAGTGAAGACTTTAAGTCCAGGAAGATAAGAAAATTGTGTTCTCTGTAATTGTTTATCTTCTTGGACAAGACTTCACCATTTATTCATCCGCCCACCCACCATCCCCAAGCTCACTGACTCTGTTCATGGTCTTCACTCCTTGTTTCCCTTGGGCTGTGAAGTGATTGCTCTCAGTTGACCCTTCTTACACGGGTCAGAAGGGCTGTCTTATGCCCTTGTTAGGTTAAGTGTTTATTTAGTTAGCATATGCTGCACATCCTCGGTAAAAAAAGGTACTGAGGCAGTTGGAGGGTCCATGTCAAGATAGCATGCACGGTCCTATCTCGGTGCTAGCCCTCCTGAAGATTTTTGGCTCCCGTAGGGTCCCAGCACCTCCGGCTTATAACCCAGCAGTAAGACTAAATGGTGAAGACTTGTTCAAGAAGATCAGCAATTACAGTGAGTACGTAATTTTCATTTTACAGCACTTCCCACTTTACAGTTTCACTATTCAAACAGTTAAAAATAAAACTTTTTAAATTTAAATTGGCTTAATTTTTAAATTGGTTGTGCTTTTGTCCGAAGTGCAACAACCAGAAATGCTTTTGGTGCCTTTCCAGTTGCACTGGCATGACAATGAGGCCTAACAAAAAAAAGAACGGCCCTAGAGGACTTAAAAGTGCAAGTCCTGTGTGCAGCTCCTGGTAATGGCAAATGGCCATGAGCTCCATTTTGATTATTTGGGACTGAATCATGATTTTGAAACTGTGATCTTTACAAAGTTTTGTGTCCCAAAACTAAGAAAAAGAGGGTGGCTAGTCACTGTCTGCCGTAGCTTCTTCATCAGTGCTACAACTGTGCTCTCATTAGAGATGTTACAAAGTTTTACTTCACCAGCAAAGTTACCAGCTTCGCCTTTGTGAAGCAATTCGCACATTTTTCCCATAAGCTTGGAATTTTGCCTAGTGACTTTGCTGGTAACTTTCCCAATAAGACAGGCGAAGTCTGTTTAAAGCGAGGCTGCTGTTGCTAGGTCACATGGAAACTACTCCTGAAGGTCACATGCTACTGCTCTATGTCCTGACTCATCCTTCGTTTCACTTTGCAGTCCGAGTTAGTGGAAGAGGACAGATCTGCTCTTTTGAGAGGTTTAAAAACTACCAAAAACACAGGTTTTTCAGCTTTCTTTTGCTTGTTATACATCTTATTTTTATTGTACAATTAGGGAATCTTTAAGATCTTCCCTTGTCAGTCTTCACCATTCATTACTGCTGGGTGTAAACTGGAGCTGCACACCCGCCACGGGAGGTTTTTTTTTTTAGGAGTCGGCGCCAACGGCGCCGCCCCCAAGAGTGACACACTGCATGATGTGCGAAGGGAGACCGTTAGGCACCGCAGACTCCTCCTCCATCCCAGTTCTGTTTTCCCCGTCGAGGTTGCACCTGCTGCTGTGGGCGAATTCAGTACTGCATCATGGGCCGTATCCTACCGAAGCCGTCAAGCTCCTTCATCCCATGTTTCTCGGCGTCAATCGAGTGGTGAACCGTTCTGTTTTCTATATTATTCAACGACGCCAAGAGCTTTTCTGTGTTTTTCCTTAATTGTGTCGCATCATGTCTAGTTTGGGGGCCAAACGCAAGTCTACAGTGGGCCGTGCCCTATGCATCAGTGCCCTTGTGGCCGTCAGTTTCCCATCACGGACCGTCATGATGTTTGTCTCTGGTGCCTGAGATCCTACCATGATATGGATCACTGCGAGGCCTGCTTCTCCATGGATTGCTGTGTGTTGGAAGTCCGCGCGTTTAAAGTCGGACGAGCTCCACCGACTTTCAGAAGACGACGTCGCCCGAGGGCTTCCCAGGCCAGATCTCTCGACTCTTCCTCCGGGTCCCCTCCCGGATCTATACGGCATGATGAGGAGGAAGCCTCCTCCACTTCCAGCCTTGCCGAGGAGGAGGTTTCTTCTTCGGTGCTGGAGGAATGGTGTGATCCCTCTTGGGATCGCGCCATTGGCACCGTCCCGGCAGTCACCTCCGTGGAGGTGCAGGCTCCCCCAGTGTCGTGGCCCCCGGTTGCGGGGCCCAGCTTTAGTGGACCCTCGTTTTCATCCGCACTTGTTGTCGTAGAGTCTGGCGCAGCTCACGGTGCCGGTGACTCGGGCAGGGCTGTCGGCGGTGCCATTCTGAGTCTCAGCGCCGTTCTGATTCTCGGTGCCGTCTGCGGTGCCGGAGACTCGGGCGGCGTCATCAGTGGTGCTGCCTTGGGCCTCGGCGCCATTTGCGATGCCAGGGACTGGGGCGGTGCTGTTCGTGGTGTCGCACTAGGCCTCAGCACCATCTGCGGCGCCAGGGACTCGGGCGGCACCATTGGCGGTGCCGCGCTGGGTCTCAGTGCCGTTCGTGGCACCAGGGACTCAGGCAGCACCATTCGCGGTGCAGCCCGGGTTCCTGGCACTGCGGAACGTGTGGACGACTCTGCAGACATGGTTGGCATCGTGGCCTACGGCGGTACCAGGCCTGGTGCCACCTCTGGGCAGGTTCCTGCAGCTGTTGCGATGGAGTCTTCCCTTGTCGACCCCTTGGAGGAGGAGGACGATTCAGGTGAGGACCCAGACCAGTGGCTAGAGTCTTCGGGCTCAGAACCTCCTGTAGGCCGCAGGGCTAGACGTTCCAGTGTTTCTCTCCCAGAGTCCCTGGAGCTGGTTAACTCGGATGATTCAATGGTTAGGGGTGGCCTGGAGTCTCCCACGGTGGACCCTTTGGGTGTTCCGGAGAGGATACCCTCTTCTCGGAGGTCCCGGGCAGCTGCCGTTCCTGGTGCTGCTCAGGTCCTTCAGCAGAGGGGGGAGGACTCTGCCTCGGCTAGTTCCCTTCGGGGTCTTGCTCAGCAGGGACCTCCACCACTGGTCACAGGAAGAGGGCTGCTTGAGGTCAAAGTTGAGGGGTAGAGGTCAGAGACACGAGCCCCCACCGCCCTGCGGGGTGTGGGGAGCAGTTGTAGCGCTGATCCTCACCTTTCTCTTAAGGTCTCTAAAGCGCCTTCTGGTGGCGGTTCTGAGGGTTGCCCTTCTGGACTCATGCAATCCCAGGCACGTCACAGGGAGATTCCCCTTCAGGGCTCTTTCCGGAGTTGCCTCTTTCCCTTTCTACTAAGCAACCCAGCACGATCTCAGGGTCTCCAGTCTTGGCGGCGTCGCTACCTGGATCCTAAAGCCCTGGCAGAGGCTGGGCATGTGCTATTAGGTGCCCCTCGCCCATCCCTCTGCAACCACCTCCCTCTCTCCCAGGCCATGTGGGGTCCTCTGGGCCATTAACTTGGGAGACGTTCAGAGCTACTGTGGTGGCCTTCCCGTCCTATGTCAGGGCCATGGACGAACAGGTTTTCTGCCTGTCCCCCCTGCTGCAGGAGTCTTCTGAGCGTTCGAGCTCCACTTCCTCCTTGTCTTCCTCCTCTGAGGAAGAGGAACTTCCTGTCCACCTTTCCTCTGATGCTGATTTCACTGACTATCAGCATTTCCTTTCGAGGATGGTGTTGGAGCTTCGTATCTCCTACATCTGTAGGGACAATACCGAACGGCAGACGCGTGCTTTCCTTAGTGAATTCAGCACTCACCATCTGGTGGTGCCTTCCTGGCTGATCCCCTTCCAGGAGGTGTCTATCTGCACCTGGCAGTCTCCAGCCACTCCTTCTCCAGCCCCGGGAGACTGCAGGAGACGGTATTGTGCCCCCCACGAGTCTCTAGGTTCTCTGCCTCACCCGCCTTCGGGTTTGACGTCCCTGGACACTCCTTCTGGGCCTCGACACCTGGTGCACGACAGGCCTCCGGATTCGGATTCTGCTGAATTTGACCAGTGGGGACGAAGAGTTTTCTCTTCAAGTCGTGCGTTGTACTGCATCTCATCGCATCAGGCTCACCACGCTGCTTACAACAGGCATCTGTGGTTGATGCTGGCTCAGGTCTTAGCCTCTTTGCCTGACTCAGAGCAGTCTAGACAGGCCATTGCCCTCTCTGTGCAGGGTCTGGAGCTTGCAAGGCACCAAGTGAGGGCATCCTACGATGCCAACGAGGTGGCGTCCAGGCTAGTAGGGACAGCAATCTGCATTAGGCTGATGGCATGGCTTCGTCTCTCCAGACTGTCACCCATTGCCTGGTGTAGGGTGGCTAACTCTGCCTTCCGAGGACCCGCCTTTTCTCCCGAAGGGTGAGGAGGCTTCTTCAGGGCAACCTCCCTCCCTCCCCCAGCCCTTGGGGGATGCCTCCTTCCCCTCACCCTCCTTAGACTTCCTAGTCTAGTGGTTAGGGTCTCCCCCTCCTTACTTTTCACCAGTAGGAGGCTGAGGGATCTGTTCCCTGGGGTCTCTCAGACCCCCCCTTTGGGGCGGAGGCCGGTACTCACCCAGCAGTAATGAATGGTAAAGATTGACAAGGGAAGATATGAAAATTACGTACCTACCATAATTCTTGATCTTCTCTTGTATCTTCACCATTCATTACTGATTCCCGTCCACCTTTCCCTCACGGGCCTCCTTCTTCGGCGTCTCCCCCTCCCTGCTCGTTCCTCCTACTTCTTTGTTGGCCTTTAAGCCAAAAAAAAAAAAACTATCTTGATTTTTCCATTCTTTTCTGAATGGATCCTATTTCCTCAAGGTAAAGGGGGAACGAGTAGAATTTATTCTATCCTGAGGGAACTCTTCCTGATTGCCCTTAGGGGTGATCTATTGGTTTTCTTAACCATGTTGTTCAATTCACAGTTAAAGGACCATCCCTCTATGGCTCGGTCCTTTTTGTCCTGGTCCCTCTGGTAGGTCATAATCTTCTTTTGTATCATTTCTTCTGGTTGGTGCTTCCTAGCACTTCAATTACCTTGAGCTGATACTATTGCCTGGCCTTCAGGGAGTCCGATTGAGTTCCCACTCTATCCTTTCATAAAGGGGTGCCCTCTGTAGAGCTCACCCCCTCCACACACACACATCTGTCTTAGTATTAACACGGTGCTAAAGGACCTCTTCCTAGTTGGGTGCTCTCTTTCTGGAACAGAATTTCTGCCTCGGCAGTCTGTGAGCTCTCAGTTAGAGTTTAAGAGGTTGGGATGACGGGAGGTTAGAGAATCTTCCCTTTGTGTCCAGTCTGTGAAAGCAATTCGGTGGAACCTTCTTTCAGTCCTATCAAGCGGGATCCTTGCTCCCTTGTTTTGGTTCCGAACTTATAAGCCTTAAACTGATATATCAGAGGGAAGTATTCTCCCCTCCCAACATCCCTTCTTTTCTCCCTCTCTTCTTCTTCTTCCTTTTTCTCATTTTCTTCATCTGTTCCTCCCTTGGAGCCACCCCAGAAGTGAGGCCCTGCGGTCCCTTAGGGTAGGCATTTTCTTCTTTTTATGTCCTCTTCCGGCTTAGCCTTTTTCAGTTTATATCATTTCCTTTTTTATATCCCTCGGCTCTCTTGCCTCGCTGTCTTTTTCTTATCCTTATTTCGCCTCTCGCTAACAGAACTGGGATGGAGGAGTAGTCTGCGGTGCCCAGGCCGCCCTCGCGCATCACACAGTGCGTCACCAAAAAACTCCTGTAGGAAGTAGTCTCGCTTACATAATAACAGCAGTAATGAATGGTGAAGATAGAAGAGAAGATCAAGAATTACGGTAAGTACGTAATTTTCATTTTTTGTTTAGCTGTAATTTTCTTTATATTCACCACTATTTTTCATCACATTTAGTCTGTTTTTTCACTCTTTTTTTGTTTGTTTACATTAAAATGAGTGGGACTGGTCAGGAGGAGAGGGGGATGCAGCCAACAGATGGGAGATGCCATCCCTTCTGTAGTAAGAGATCCATGGCAGCATGAGACAGCAGCACCACCCCCAACCCCCAAGTGGACCACCAGCAGCAGCATGCAGTGGCACTGCCACCAACACCAAACGAAACACCAGTCATTGTAGCACCACCACCTGCACACCATGAGGAGAAGGAAATGCACCCTGGACCATCTTGTTCCTCTCCTCGTCAGCAGCGGAAGTCCCTAGAGTGGGACTTCTTTGATAGTGATCCCACCAACAACAGTGTGGTCACATGTAAATTATGTAAAACTGTTGTTCGGTGTGGGAAAGGGGGACCCATTTGGGGACAGGTGGGCAGCACACCCACCTTAGAGTGAGGCACAGCCAGGAGTGGGAGGTGCATGTCCTTAGTTGGACAAATGTTGCTGAGAGAGGTGAAGGTGCTGCTATCCCTATTGGTTCTTCTGTGCTGCAGGATGGGAAAAGAAAGAAAAAAGCAACCTGATGGGTCAGGTGTACTGGTCCAGGAGGAGGAGATGGAGGGGACTGGGAGTGGGACCTGCAGGTGAACTCGGGTGCTGAGGAGGGCACCTAAGAAACTGACCTCAGATCCTTCTCCCACATCCACCCAGGGAGAAGTGGCACAATTCTGCAGGAAGATAGGGGAGCTCTCCCGGCAAGTTGTGGGGATGAAGGAGATGTTGCATGAGTTTCTGAGAAATCAGCAAAGCATTCTTGAGGGTTTGGCAGAAGTCCATAGTGGTGGTGCACCCTCTGTCCCCAGGCCACAGTCCTTGAATCCCAGTGCGTATATTTTCTTTTATCTGTCTCTTTTACTCTTACCTGTTATACCCTTAAAATTTAAAAATTAAAACTTAAAAAGGAAAAAAAATGTACTTTCATTTTCATTTCTGTCTCTCAGACTTTCTTGATTTCTGCTACTGCTTTGTTCTGTCTATTTAAATTTTTCTGTTCTCATCCATTCTAAAGAAAAAAAATATGATTTAAACTCTATTGTCTGTCTTGTGCAGTTGCGCAGTGCGCAGTCTTTATACTAGCACTAAAACTGATCTTATCTGTGTCAGTCTTCACCATTCATCACTAGTGGGTACAGCGCCGGAGCTAGGACCCCGTGGGAGACTTTTTTTTCTCTATGGGCGGAGTCGATGCAGGGCCAGCGCTACCCTTGATGCCGTCGTTCTGTGTGGTGCTCACGGGTTGGCTATCTGTCATCGACTCCACCCTAGCCTCAGTTCTTCTCCCGCCGTCGAGTGTAGACCTTGTGTGGAGACTCTTCAATCAACTGCGTGTTTGGCCTAGTTTCGTTCACGGCCTTGTGTGTCTCGGTTCTGTTTCAGCCTGCTCGACGTTGCTTCTGCCCGGTAAGACCATTTCATTATTTATAGGTGATGTCCAGTACTGTTTTGGTTTATTGTTTGCCGTGCAGTCATATCTCGTCCTGGGGGCAAGAAGTCGTTGAAGGAGGGGCGGCTACCATGCGTTTGTGTCCCTGTGGCCACCTTTATTCCATGACGGACCAGCATGACCGTTGCCTCTCCTGCCTCAGCCTGGCCCACGACATGGACAACTGTGATGCCTGCTTTTCAATGGACCATCAAGTTCTTGAGATCCGCATGTTTAAAGTCAGACATGCGCCGCTGACTTTCGGGGGGCGGGTTCGCAGTCATCTGGCCAAGGCTAGGATTCTCTGCCCTTCCTCTGGGTCCTCTCTCGGTCCTATATGGCCCATGCAGCGTCCTTGGTGTCATCTGGTGGTGCCGCTCTTGGTTCCGTTGCTGGTCGCGGTGTCGGGGGCTTGGGCATCAGCGTGGTCAGTGCCGGGCTGTCCCTCGGTGTCGCTGTCACTCCTGGTGCCGTTCGCAGCACTAGGGATGTCGGCGACATCGGAGGAAGTGCTGCTGCAGTTTCTGGATCTGTTTCTGGTTCTGGCGCTGTGCGTGGCGCCGGGACTGGAGTCAGCACTGCTCCTGATTCTGGTGCCGTTTGCGGCACCGGGGGGGGGGGCAACACCACAGTCAATGCTGACCTTGGCTCCGGCGCTGCTTGCGGCACCGTGGTAGAGCATGGTGCTGCGCTCGGTGTCGCGCCCGACTCTGGTGCTGGTCGTGGTGCCGGGGAGGGTGGCGGCGTCGGGTGCGATGCCGTGCTTGGCTCCGGTGCCGCCTGCAGTGCCAGGGTTGAAGGTGGTCTGGCTCATGGTCCAGGAACTGGCGGGGATCAAGGGGCAATCTGGCATCGAGCCTTGGGGTCTACCTCCTCCTCGGAGGATTCTGGGTCTGATCCGGATTGGGTCCCGGGTTCTTTGGAATCCTCCTATCCTTCTGTGTCCAGCACCTCGGCCCCCATTTGGCCTCCCTCTGGGGGTCAGCCGTTGCTGGTAGACTCTGGGATCAGTGGTACTGACCAGCAAGCAGTGGTCCTCGTGGCCACTGCCGTGCAACCTGGGGCCACTGGCACGTCTGCTCCTCCGGCTGGGGCACCCCCTCCCTGGTGTGTTTGGATAGTTCGAGTTTGGGACAGCCCAGGGCACGCCAGGAAGGGGAAGGTACTGTTCGCTGGGTGGACTCTTCGGAGTCTACCCAGAGTTGTCAGCTGCCTAGGCTGGTGGCTATGAGGATGAGGTCTCTCTCTTGGACTGTGAAGGGTTGAGGAGTCAGGGTGTGGCACAGCGCACCCTCACTGGAGCCCGGCCAGGTTTTGGGAGGAGCCACAGTGCAGACCCTTGCTCTTCCCCGGATCGGTCCTCAAGAAGGACTTCAACTTTGGAGGTCAGGGGCCGTCCGTCTGGACTCACATGGTCCCGGTCACCTCACAGGGGGATTTCTTCCCATGGGCACAGCTCTGACCATTCTGATCTGGTTGAATGGCTGTTAGCTGCTGGGACCTTTGGGTCTCCCTCCTTGTGGGGAGTTTCCTCTAGGCCCCCCTGCCCTGACAGAGGCCGTTCTCCTGCTGCTAGGAGCTTGTCCCCCATGCCTCTGCCGCCATCCCCAGGTATCCTAGGCATTCCCAGTCCTAGAGGACCTCTCACCTGGGAACAGTTCAGAGGTTCAGCTGCACATTTCCCTACCTACCTCCATGCCCTGGACCAGCAGGTATTCCACCATGCTTCCATGCAGCCGGACCCTGAACCTTGGAGCTTGCCTACATCTTCTTCCTCCTCATCAGAGGGAGAGGAATTATCTGTCTACATCTCCCCAGCATCTGATCTTTCTTCATATCAGCGCTTCCTCGCGAGGATATTGGATGAGCTCCATCTTACTCCAGTCCCTGTCAGCAATCCCGAGCATGTGATGCGTGCCTTCTTAGGCGAGTACAGTGCGGCCAACCTGGTGGTTCCCACCTGGCCTGTTCCCTTCCAGGAAGCATTAGGTCAGCTTTGGCTACGTCTCTTCTCTACTGTTCCAGCCCTCACATGTAGGGGTATGGTCCTCTCTTCTTCCCCCCTCCACCTTATTCCTCTCTTTCTTTCCTTCTTTCTTTCTTTCTTTCTTTCTTTCTTTCTCCTCCTTTCCAGAAATTGGGGCCCCTTCCCTTTTTCCCCAATTTCCCATACTTAGTTTCTCCTTCCTGTCTCCTCTGTAGTTTATTTCTCCTTTTTGTTTTTATATATCCTTTCCTTTTATCTATCTCTTGGGCTCCCTTGCCCCACCCCACCTCCCTTTTCTTACACTCTCCGGCATCTCAGAACTGAGGCTAGGGTGGCGTCGACGACAGATAACGGCCAACCCACGAATGCCATATAGATCGTCAGCCTCGAGGGCGGCGCCAGCCTTGTGTCGACTCTGCCCATAGAAAAAAAAGTCTCCTCCGGGGTCCTAGCTCCGGCACTATACCCACTAGTGATGAATGGTATAGATACACAGAAAGATCAACAATTACGGGAGGTACGTAATTTTCATTTCTTAACTACCACAATAAATGTTATGTTGTTAGTCAGTCCCCCCGCCACAGGCTGCCCTTCCTGTAATTTAGTGTACACACTAGTGCACATTTTCCAGAAAAGCAAAATAGGCGAAGTTCGGTACTCCCAGAATTATATGAACCACATGAACATTTATGCTGCTGCTACATAGTGCTGTGCTGTGTGTGTCACTCCCCCTAGCACAGGCTGACTTTCCTGTAATTTAATGCACAGAAATAAGTACCAGGAGCAGACAACACCTCCCCCTAGGGAATTAGGGATCAGCGCAGCAGTGTGATCTAAAAATTAAAACACCACAGGGATAGTAACATGACACACACGACAGGGGTAAAAAGGGTAAGCAAGTTATTAAATACCAGCAGCACACAACACCTCTCCCTAGAGGATCAGGGATCAGCAGTGTGATCTGGAAAAAAAAATACTATACTGAGGTAATAGTATCTAGCAAAACCAACCAAAAAAGGTTTTTTTTTTCTTTTTTTGTTAAAACACCACAGAGATTAATGAAATAACATGACACACACAACAGGGATAACTGAGGTACCAGGGGTAAATAAATGAGTAACTATCAGCAACAGCAGACAATGCCTCCCCCTAGAGAATC
The DNA here is from genome assembly GCA_016271365.2 of Neoceratodus forsteri. Taxonomy (NCBI): domain Eukaryota; kingdom Metazoa; phylum Chordata; order Ceratodontiformes; family Ceratodontidae; genus Neoceratodus; species Neoceratodus forsteri. Next base: position 1,333,662,262 of record CM057453.1, on the reverse strand, counting down.
AGGGATCAGCAGTGTGATCTGAAAAAATACTACTAAAACCAACTCAAAAAAGGTTTTTCTTTCTTTTTTTTAAACACTACAGGGATTAGATGTCCTCTGTTTTGATTTCAGCAAGGCCTTTGACTCTGTGCCCCACAAAAGGTTGATGAGGAAGTTGGTGGATCTTGAAGTTGGGGAAAAGATGGCCAGATGGGTGGAAGACTGACTGAGGGACAGAACCCAGAGGGTGGTTGTGGGGAAAGAGTTATCTGGCACCAGAGAGGTAACTAGTGGGGTCCCACAGGGCTCCATGCTGGGGCCGGTGTTGTTCAATGTCTTCATCAATGACATTGGGGATGGCATTAAAGGCAAAATGTGCCTATTTGCGGATGACACCAAACTCTGTGGGAGAGTGGACACAGTGGAAGGGATACAGGACCTACAAGAAGATCTGGAAAAGTTGGGGAGGTGGTCCAGGATCTGGCAGCTTGACTTCAATGCCAAGAAATGCAAAGTTATGCATATTGGAGCCAAGAATCCCCGGGACAGAGTACTACCTGGGTGGAGTCCGAGTATTTGCATCAGAGGAGGAGAAGGACCTGGGAATGATGATCACTAGTGACCTGGAGCACTCCAAGCAGTGTAAGGAAGCAACAGCAAAGACAAACAAGATGCTGGGATGCATAGCTAGGGGGATCAGTAGTAGGAGAGAGGAGGTTATACTGCCCTTGTACAGGTCACTGGTAAGGCCACATCTAGAGTATGGAGTTCAGTACTGGTGCCCACACCTCAAAAAGGACATTAACCTGCTGGAGAAGGTCCAGAGGAGGGCTACAAAGATGATAGCTGGTCAGCAAAGCAAGGCAAGGCATATGAGGAGAGGTTGAGAGGACTGAACATGTACTCCCTGAAAGACAGGAGAGAGAGAGGAGGGGACATGATTGGGACCTTCAAGTACTTGAAAGGGATAAATAAGGTTGATAAGGAGAGTCTCTTTAAGCAGAGTGGCAACCATAATACGAGGGGGCACAGTCTTAAGCTGTAGGGTGGGAGGTTTAGGAGGGAAGTCAGGAAGCACTTCTTCACAGAGAGGGTGGTGGACACTTGGAATGTGCTGCCAGAAGAGATCATCTCGTTGAAGACAGTGGGCAGCTTTAAGAGAGGCTGGGATAGGCCTAGGGGGTAGGTAAGGATCATGGGTAGGGAGGATGGGAGGAGTGGGGAGTGAGGGCAGGGACATTAGCTCAGGCTGTGGACCCTGCAATACGAGCAGACTTGATAGGCCAAATGGCCTTCTTCTGCTGGCTTCTTCGTATGTTCGTATAATAAAAAGTGACAGAACACCGTTACTTTAAGAAAAATATAACTAAAGATAAACCTGCTACACAAAGACACTGACAAAATGCTTCACTTAAGCGCATCAAATTAAACCACAGAAATAACAAGCATTTGTCAATGCCGAACGTTCACTTGCAGGTATTTGCAGTGGTGTTTGGCATGTATGGTGCTTTACCCTAATGCCCTGTGCGATTGCTGGTATTTGCACAATAAATTTTCAGCATGACCTTTTTGTTACCCCCATTGTGCGCTACATAGGCGGAAACACATTTTGGGCAGGATGTGAAAAATGACAGCTGTACTGCTCATAAGGAAGTGTGGTAAAATGGCAATGTTGAAAATCTGGAGTGGAAATATTGAAAATTCGCAAACCTACGAGCGTGCGTGGGAACTGTGCAATGCACGCTCGTAAAACAGTCATTGTCAGGAATTTTTTCACCAAATTGTCAACATTGGCATTTAAAACTCTCTGCTAATGAACAGTGTCACTGTGATGTCTTACTGTGTGCCATACATTGATTTTGCACACCAACTCACGCCATTATGTGCACTACAGTGCGGAAACATGTTTTGGGCAAGGATGTGAAAAATAACAGCTGCACTGCTCATAAGGAGGTGTGGTAAAATGGCAATGTTGAAAATGTGGAGTGAAAATATTGAAAATTCGCAAACTTACGAGCGTGCATAGGAACTGCGCAATGAACACTTGTAAAACAGTCATTTTTAGGAATTTTGTCACCAAATTTTCAACACAGCCATTTTAAGACCTCTGCTCATGATCAGTGTCACTGTGATATCTTCCTGGACATAAGTCTCCACCACTCATTCACACTATTGGGGTACAGCGCCGGAGGCACTAGGACCCATCGAGAACAAACTTTTGCTGGAGGGTCGGCGCCAGAGATGGCGCCGCGAGGCAGCGCCTGAGCCTCTTCATCGGCGGCAATGACTCTCTCGGTGTCGACCCCAACCTACCAGTCTTTTTTCCCGCCGCCGAGTGCGCTTCAGTGATCGACGCCGTCACTTGTCGGAGCCAAACTTCAAACTGCACATAGTTTTCAGTTTTATTATTTTTATAGTATTATCACGATACAGTATCGCTTAAGTTATTCTTATTTTAAATTAAACGATAAAGAAGTCTCAGCCTACTTTGGCGGAGTCGACCATGAGCAGGTCAGGTGAGCGGTAGGGAGACTTCGTATGAAAGCTGTTCAGTCAGTCGGGCTGGTCCGTCCACCGCCTTCTCGGAAGGGGGTCTGACAACGGTCAGTCCAATGCCGGGGATGGGCGTTCCCGCGAAGCATAAAGCCAGACGGTCGATTCTCAGCACCGCTCGCCTCGAGCCTTTCTACCCGCAGGTCTAAAAAGAGAAGGCATCACCGAGGTTGTCCTCTGATACGTCTGCGCTGTGAGGCGCTCGGTTATCGGGCTAGTTGCCGTCCTCCTCGGAGTCGCCGACAGCGGCGCTTGATGGCCGACCTTGACATCGAGAGTCCTACCCGCCCGCAGGTAGGTCTTCAGATGAGCAGTTTCATCAGTGGGCCGCTCTTTTGGAGCAATGGGCTCGGAGGTTGGTTCGGCTACCTGGCTCGGTCGCTCGTGGGCTCTCGGGCTCTCTGGGCGATGGGGTAGGGCGGTTGGACTTTCCTGGTTGTGCGGCACCTTCTTCGGTGCCGTCGACTCCGTGCTTAGGTGTTTCCCCCCCTCACATGGCTGCGGCGCAGGGGGCCACACCGATGCCCTTATCTCCTGTCTCTCCCTTTCCTTCAAAGCCTGTTTTGGGTCTCTAGGAGCTCCTTGGGCGCGATTTCGTCCGTCATCGCAGTCGCCGCCTCGCGCCGTGCGCCTCCGGTGCCGGGGCTCTCAGGGACTTCCCTTTTGTCTCTTTCCTCCTTCCTCTTCTAGCTTTCATCCTTTCCTGTCCATACAGTCCCTCCTGGACTGTCAGGAGATGACGTTGAGCCTGACCTAGACCTTGGCTGGGTGATGAAGTGGATGAAACAGGATCTTTATTGCTACAGAGCCTGTGGTCGAGGACCTGTCCTTTAAGTCTCTGTTGAAGAATCTGAGCTCCACTCTTTCTTTCCAGACTACAGACATCGATCCTGGGAGCTGTTAAGACTCCAATATCTTCATGCTTGAGAGATCCCTACAGTTTGACTCCTCGATTCAACCTTCCTTCGAGGCGCTGTCTCAAATGGTATGGAATAATCCTGCTCTTACCCTTCGGTGGTTAAATCCATTGATAATACGATCTTTGGGAGCTGAGTATTTCCTATCTTGGCATCCCAAGCCTTTGCGGATCCTATTGTAGTCCTGGCAGAAAATGACCAAAGTGATTCTTCCTCAAACTACTACAGCTCGACCTATCAACAAAGAGTCTCGTAAGATAGATACATTAGGTAAGAGAGTCTTTGCTGCGTCCACTCTAAGTATGCGTATTGCCAGTTACCAGGGTTATTTTTCCCAGTATGAGTATATCCTGTGGCATTCTATCAAGCAAATGGTTGAGGCTCTTCCAGATTGGACTCAAAGCCAGAGCTTCTTCAAACCATTACCAGAGGTATTGAATCTAATAACCAGCAGGTCAAAGCAGCCATGGATGCTTTAGACACTGCTTCTCGTTCAGCAGCTGCTGGTATTTGTACTCGCCGTCACTCCTGGCTGCGTACTTCAGGTTTCACGAATGATGCGCAACAGCAGGTAATGGCGTTGCCCTTTGACGGCTCTTATCTTTTCGCTCCTCAGTTAGAGCAAGCTCTAGAAGCTACACAAAAGACTAGGTCAGCCATTAAGCTGGCTCGACCCCCTCCTACCCCTTCTCGAGGGCATGTCGGTAGATGGCACTTTCATAATCGTCAGTCCTTTCGGGGCAGAGGCAGAGGAAGTTTCCATAAGAACCAACCTGCCCAACCTCAAAAGAAGGCGCAACAGAACGCGCAAGGGCCCAAAGCGCCCAGCGCTACCTTATGAGTTGCCGGCCCAAGTCCCATCTCAACTGCCGAGGTGGACTTTTCCTCTCCGGTGGGAGGTCGTCTGATGCACTTCTACAGCCAGTGAAGTCCATAACCTCAGACAAAATGGGTCCTTCGGATAATTAGCAGGGTATTCTTTCAATTTTCTGGAGACCCTCCGATATCCTCCCCAAACGACAGCCCAGGCTGTCAACCCTTCAGTCAGACCTTCTCGCCGCAGAGATTCAGGGCCTTCTAAACAACAGGGCAGTAGAAGTGGTGCCTCTGCATCAGCGAAACACGGGGTTCTACTCCCACTACTTTCTGGTTCCAAAGAAGTCCGTGGGAATGGCCCCCATTCTAGACCTCAGAAAGCTAAACAAATTTCTCCCCAAGGAGAAATTCAAAATGATTTCTCTGGGAACCCTGTTACCCTTACTTCATCAACACGACTGGCTAGCCTCCCTGGACATGCAGGATGCTTACCAGCACATTCCTATTCACCCGAGGCATCACAAATTCCTGAGGTTTGTGGCTCTGGGTCAACACTATCAGTTCAGAGTCCTGCCCTTTAGGCTATCCTCGGCGCCGCGAGTCTTTACAAAGTGTTGTGCAGTTCTGCATGGCGCATCTCAGAAGCTTCGGTATCAGGTGTTTCCCTACCTGGACGACTGGCTCCTAGCAAGCCCTTCCAGACAAGGGACTCTGGACGCCGTACAGGCGACCTCTCGCCTTCTTACGTCCATGGAGTTCTGCTGAACCTCAAAAGTCTCAGTTGCAGCCCTCCCAGAGACTTCTTTTCATAGGGACTCTTCTGGACACCTCTTGTGCAGCTTTCCTTCCAGAGGACAGAAGGACGATATCCTTCAGATGGCTCGTTACATTGGAAGAACAGATCAGTTACAGCTCTCTCAATGCAGCGTATGTTGAAGCCTCATGGCATCCTCAGTGTTCATTGTACCCTAGCACGGCTGCACATGAGAACCACTCAATGGATGCTCAGTGCTCAGTGGTCTCCAACCACTCACCCAGTCTTATCCCATCAAGGTGACAGAACCCTTACAGAGGTCCCTCACCTGGTGGTCTCAGGAAACAATCTCCTGGAGGGATTTCCTTTGCTCCTCTGGATCATCAGATCTCCATTACCACGGACGATCGCTACAGGGGTGGGAGCTCACTGTTGCACTCTCCACACTCAAGGGTGTGGACTCAACTCAGTCCCAGCTTCACATAAATGTCCTAGAGATGAGAGCCCGTCGTTTGCTCGGTCCGGCGTTGAAGGACATTCTCTCTCCAAGACCATTCTCCTTCAAGCGGACAGCAAAGCAGTGATGTACTACATCAACAAGCAGGGCGGTGCTCACTCTTACCCCTTATGCAGGGAACCGATGAGGGTGTGGGAATGGTGCTTGGAACACAAAGCTCTAATTCAAGAGGTTTACCTGCCAGGTGTACAAAACGACTTGGCAGACCGTCTCAGCAGAACAGAAGCAGATCCTCACGAGTGGTCTCTCGACTCAGTCATAGTTCAGTCACTATTCGAAGAGTGGGGAACTCCAGACCTGGACCTTTTTGCATCCCCACTCAACGCAAAACTGCCTCTCTTCTGCTCCAGAATTCCAGGGCCTGGCATTTTCTTTCAGGATGCGTTCAGGCTGCAGTGGACAAAACGCTTTCTATACGCCTTTCCGCCCCTTCCTCTAATTCAGAGAGTACTCCTCAACTTCGAGTCTCAGGGGACCAAGATGATTCTCATTGCTCCCTTTTGGCCTCGACAACTCTGGTGTCCACTACTCAACAATATGTTGGCAGTTCCTCCGAGACCACTCCCCTTGCAGGTGAACCTGTTGACTCAGGGTCCAGTGGTCCATCCCAACCTGAGATCGCTTCACCTTCACGCTTGGCTCCTGAAGGGTAGAAGTGAACTGGTTCAACGCTCCGAAGAGTTTCAGACATTCTTCTGGCTGCTCGAAGCCAGCCACTCAGAAAACTTACACATCTAAGTGGGCGTTTTTCAGCTCTGGTGTGCAAAGTCCTCTTTGAATCCCTTTTCCTGTCCACCAGACAAGGTTTTAGAGTACCTTTTGGACCTCTCGAATTCAGGTCTTCAGTACTCTACAGTCAAAGTTCACCTTAGTGCCATTTCAGAGTATCATGAGCCGGTCTCTTCTTTGTCTCTGGCTCAGTTACCTATGTTAAGATTCTTAAAGGAATTCTGCATACCAGACCTCCTATAAGACGTCCAGTTGCAGCCTGGGACATTAACCTTGTGCTAGACATGCTCACTCGGAAACCTTTCGAACCTCTGGCTACCTGTGAGCTAAAATTTCTCACCTGGAAGACTGCCTTCCTAGTGGCCATTACCTCAGCCCGTAGGGTCTCTGAGATGCATGCCCTGGTCACAGACCCTCCGTATACTGTGTTCCATAAGGACAAAGTAGTTCTTCGTACTCATCCTAAATTTCTTCCCAAGGTTGTGTCAGAATTCCATCTAAACCAACCTTTGGTCCTTCCCTCTTACTTTGCGAACTTCCAAAATGAAGGAGAACGTTCTCTTCATTCTTTGGATGTTAAGAGGGCTTTGCGTTTCTATCTCGATAGAACCAAGAATTTTCATAAGGCCCAACAACTTTTCGTTTCCTTCAGTGAGACCCTGGCTGGGTCAGCCTGTCGCTATCAGATGTATCTCATCATGGCTAGTGGCGTGTCTTCGACACTGCTATTCCATGGCACAGGTTAAATTGGAAGGTAGGGTTTTAGCTACTCTACCAGAGTGGTCGCGGCATCCCTAGCGGAAATTACATAGCGTGTCTATTGCAGACATCTGCAATGCGGCCACCTGGAGCTCAGTGCATACTTCGTTAAGCATTATGCACTGGATGTTCATGTCAGGCGACATTCCACCTTTGCAGAACTATCCTTAATGGACTCCTGTCCTAGAAACGTGAGCTCTTGGTCTATCCTGCCGCCCTCTCTGGGGATTATTAGCTCGGTACTCTCCCAATAGTGTGAATGAGTGGTGGAGACTTATGTCCAGGAAGATATGAAAATTACGTACCTACCGTAATTCTTGATCTTCTTGGACGAGTCTCCACCACTCATTCATACGCCCACCCTCCATCCCCCAAGCTCACCACTGTGTTGGTCTTCACTCCCTCAAATCTTTAGGCCGTGAAGACTTCTTTGTTGACCCTTCTTGCACGGTCGCCCGGACTATCTTATGTCGGGCCTAAGATAAGTTATCTTTAGTTTAGTTGCGCTGCACCTCCTTGGTAAAAAGGTACTGAGGCGGTTGGAGAATTCGGCCTTGAGAAGTCATTGCCCGGCGCGAGCTGGGAGCTGTGTTGTTGCCGTTACTCAGCGGCCATCTCTGGCACCGACCCTCCAGCAAAAGTTTGATCTCGATGGGTCCTAGTGCCTCCGGCGCTATACCCCAATAGTGTGAATGAGTGGTGGAGACTCGTCCAAGAAGATCAAGAATTACGGTAGGTACGTAATTTTCATTTTCTTAATGTCCCATACATTGAGTTCGCACACGGACTACGCCATTGTGCGCTACATGAGCGGAAACATGTTTTGGGCAGGATGTGAAAAATGGCAGCTGTACTGCTCATGAGGAGTGTGGTAAAATGGCAATGTTGAAAATCTGGGTGAAAATATTGAAAATTCGCAAAACTTACGGCGTGCGTAGGAACTGCATAATGCAGACTATAAACCAGTCATTTTAGGAATTTTTCACCAAATTTTCAACACAGCCATTTAAGACCTCTGCTCATGATCAGTGTCACTGTGATTTTCTTACTGTGTCCCATACATTGAGTTCGCACACCGACTGCGCCATTGTGCACTACATGGGTGGAAACACGTTTTGGGCAGGATTGAAAATGACAGCTGCACTGCTCATAAGGAGGTGTGGTAAAATGGCAATGTTGAAAATCTGGGTGAAAATATTGAAAATTCGCGAACTTACGAGGCCTGCGTAGGAACTGCTAGCATACGCTCAATAAAACAGTCATTTTGGAATTTTGCACCAAATTTTCAACATGAGATTTAGGACCCTTCTCATGAATGATGTCACTGTCATGGCATTATTCGGGCCGAAGGGTGATTTCATGCAGTGACTGAAATCACCCTTCGGCTAACCAATGCCATGACAGTGACATCAATCATGAGAAGGGGTCCCAAAACCATGTTGAAAATTGGTGCAAAATCTCCAAAAAATGGCTGAGAGATATGCAATAAAGTTGAAAACCCCCTATCTAGCCCATTATACAGCTTACCGGCATTTCCTCAGTTCGCGGTCGGCTTTGAAGAGTGCAGACGTGCTCCCAGTCCACCGAAGATCGTCGCGCCAAGCTCCGGAGGTAAGTATGGGGTGAGGGGTGTGGGAGCTGGTGCACAGTGGGTGGGTGCAGGTTGTGGGAGGGAGGACTGGGAGACTCGTGGGACCGTTTTTTGGGTTTAAAAAAAAACAAAGGACCACATGGGACGTTTGCCACGCTGGGGTGGGCTTCCAGCGTGGCAGAAGATGGCTGGGGGGCTGAGGGCCTACGGGGGACTGGGCACCCCGTCCGGGAAACTCTACGCGGGGGGCGAGAGCTGACATGGGATTGGGCACCCCGTCGGCAAAAAACAGGGCGTTTGCCACGCTGGGGTGGGCCTCAGCGTGGCAGAAGGATGGCTTGGGGCCGGAGCCGATAGGGATTGGGCACCCTCGTCGTTAACACGTTTGCCACGCTGGGGTGGGCTCTCAGCGTGGCACCAAAGCTTTGGGAGGAGGCGGTGGCGGACGCGGGGAGGCGCGTGATGCGGGGGAGGGCGTGATGCGTGTGCTCTGTATGACAGCGGTGGTTTTCTTTGAAGCAGAAGACCACTGCTGTCATACAAAGCTCCCGCACCCATTGGTGCAGGACCGCCACGCCTGCTCAACGGAGCACTGGATTGCAAGGGAGAGGCACACCTCCAAAGTGTGCTGCTCTCCCAAAACGTTCCTTACGCATGCGCGCAAGCGAACGTAGAAATGAAAAATGATGAACTACAGATTAAAAATAATGAACAAGAAAGAGTGAGAAAACCAAAATGTAACACAAATCTCCTGTTTAGTCAAAAAAGCTCTAGATCTTTCTGAGCTGCCTTGCTTTACATCTACCCTCCCCCCACACCACTGCTGCACAAACAGACAAAACACTAACCATTAATTTCAAGTAAAGAATCTGTGAAAAAAAAAAAAAAACAGAACTCTAGCAGCACAAGGCCCTCTAGAAAAAATTGTGGGAGATTTGCACTCAAAAAGCTCAGTCTGAATGGTTTCAAATGTTTGTTTTTTTTCTCAGACAAGCACACAAGACTTCTCTCCTACTTTGTCTTCAGAAGACTGCACTGAAGACAGGCTCCCCATGGTATACAGCTCATTTCAGCAACATGTGACCTCCAGTCCCATAGTACATTGCAAACTTCGCATTTCATGAAGTTATCACCACACTGCGAACTGGAACTTTGCAAGGCAAATGAACTTTGTGAAATGAGGTGAATCAGTTTGCGTAGTGAAGTTTTCCAACTTCACACATCGCTAGTTTTCATGCAGAAATCACAAACATAAACACAGTGGCTCCTGACTAGAGCTAGGCCTCTGGCAAATGCTGTATTGATGAGGATATTTGCAAGGCTAAGTTCATCGTCCCTGACCCAGGACACGCAGAGTAAATCCATGGACTTCCCCATTTGAAGGTCCCTCTCTGGAGATAAAACAAAGGCCTGTATTAAGAAAGCTGATTAATAAAAAGGCCTCCACCTCTTGTAGGCTGTACAGAAGGGGAGTTATGAGAAGGGCGTAATACAGCGGACCCTATGTGCATCATAACTACCAAGTTAATAGGGACCCTGGGAGAGGCAGAAGTAGGAGAGAAGTAAGGTAGAAGTGTGTTTCAGCTCCTCTGGCCAAGACAAAGCCTAACTCCTGACAGTTGTGCCTATGTAACCATAAACTCATTACCAGTAGGAGGGTGCCAGTCTTACTAACTCCATTAACTGGAGGAACAATCACAGACAAATGGGTTCTGCAGGTTGTAGGGCAGGGCTTGGTTCCTCAGTTTGTAAAAATTCCAAGGTGCAACCAAATCATAGTTTGTCCTGCTTAAACTCCAGAGCTGAGAATCCTTCTGGAATTTGAGGTGAGAAAACACAGTGGAAGTAGAGCCTGTTTCACAGCTGGGGAATGGCCTCCCTTCCAGATATTTTCTCACTCTTAAGAATGGGAATGGTGACCAATGTTGGATCTGAGGGTCCTGGACAGGCACCTAAAAATGAATGAAAACACTGCAGTCAGTTATCACATCCCTGCAAAAAAAACAAGCATTTGTCAATGCCGAATGTTGATTGCTTTGCTCCGTTGAGCTTGCTCAGTTCCCCTCCCTCACCTGCTCGTTCTGTTTCTCCCGGCGCTGCATGCTACCCTTTTGTACTGGGCTCCTACCTGCGTTGGCGCCTGTGTCTGCCCAGAAAGAAATCCGCAGCAGTCCCGACCGAACTCAGTTGAGCTCGGTCACTCCCCCTCTCTCACTCTCTCGATCCTAATCTGTCCCAAACACTGATTTCCGAAAGCGACTGCGGTATTCTGCGCCGGAAATGCGAAAACACATTTTGGGCAGGATGTGAAAAATGACAGCTGTACTGTTCATAAGGAGGTGTGAAAAATGCCAGTGTTCAAAATCTGGCATGAAAATATTACTAATTTGCGAAGTTACAAAGGTACGTGGAAACCGCACAACGCAAGCTCGAAACACGGTCATTTTATGGAGTTTCATCACAAAATTTTCAACATAGGCATTTTAGCACTTCTGCTCCTGAACAGTGTCACTGTGATTTTTGTAATGCATCCCGAACACTGATTTCCCACAGCGCCTGCGCTATTCTGCGCTGGAAGTGCAAAAACACATTTTGGCCGGGATGTGAAAAATGACAGCTGCACTGTTCATAAGGAGATGTGGAACAATGGCAATGTTGAAAATCTGAAGTGAAAATATTGCAAATTGGCGAAGTTATGAGCATGTGTGGAAACTGCGCAACGCACACTCGTAACACAGTCATTTTATGGACTCTTATCACCAGATTTTCAACATAGGCATTTTAGGACCTCTGCTAATGAACAGTGTCACTGTGATTTTCTTAATCTGTCCCAAACACTGATTTCCCACAGCGACCGCGCTATTCTGCGCTGGCAGTGCGAAAACACATTTCAGCCAGGATGTGGAAAATGACAGCTGTACTGTTCATAAGGAGGTGCGGGAAAATGACGTTGAAAATCTGGAGTGAAAATATTACAGATTTGCGAAGTCATGAGCATGCGTAGCAACTGTGCAACACACGCTCATAAAACAGTAATTTCTTGGATTCTTTACACCAAATTTGGAACATAGCCTTTTTAAGAGCCCACCTCATGAATACTGGCACTGTCATTTCGTTAATCGGTCCTGAAAGGTGATTCCATGCAGTGACCGCAAAATCACCTTTTGGGGCCGAAAAACGCAATGACAGTGCCTGAATTCATGTGGAGGGGTCCCAAAAAACCCATTTTGAAAATTTGGTGCCAAAATTCCAAAAAATGCCTGAGATATGCATCAAAGTTGAAAAAACCCTATTTATGCCATTATACAGCTTACTGGCATTTCCTCAGTTTGTGGTCGGCTTTGAAGCGTTTAGACGTGTTCCCGGTCCACCAAAGATCGTCACGCTGGACTCTGCAGGTAAGTATGGGGTGAGGAGGGGTGTGGGGAGGCAGGTGCGCAGAGGGTGGGCACGGGTTGTGGGAGGGGGCAGGGAGACAGCAAGGGACCGTTTTCTTCTTTCAGAGCTTACTTAAAAAAAAAAAAAACATCACAGGACTTTTTTTGTTTTACAGGACCATTTGGCATGCTGGGGTGGGCTCCCAGCATGCCAACCTGTATTTTTGCAGAGGCAGCTCTGGCGGCAGAGTTGGGCACCTGTCGGCACAAAGGGCACAAAAGCAGAGGATTGGGCACCTCCTCGGCACAACTGCACTGGGTGTTTGGGGAATTATGCCGGCGGGAGTGGGCTCCCCGTCAGCAAATGAAACTTTGCGGAGGGGACATAATGCCGATGAGGGCTCCCCCATCGGCAACATGAACGTATTGTTACGGGCACTGAAGCCGATGGGGATTGGGGACCCGTCAGCACACAAACACTGTGGGGGCACATGCTGCTGAGGGGATTGGGCACCCCACTTGGCAGGGGGCTCGCTCATATTGTTTTAATGAACACAACCTTGACAAGCATAGCCATGTTCACAAACAATATCACAGTACCAAGGTTCCGCCCAGCAATGGCGGGTCGCTCCCTCATTGCAGTGGAATGGCTTACACTGCAATGACGAGTTGGCCCCTGGTCGTATGATCCTTTTGGGACTTGAATCTGGTTTTGGCTTGGCTAATGGATCCACCCTTTGAGCCTATGTTTTCAGCAGAGCTCAAATATCTGGCTTGTAAGACAGTATTTCCAATAGCTATTACATCAGCCAGAAGGATCAGTGAACTATAGGCCCTTTGTACAGAGCTAACAGTTATGGTCTTTCACATTGAAAGTGGTACATAGGCCTTATGTAAAATATTTTACCAAAGGTGCTCTCTGAATTTCACATGAGTCAGTCTGTGGCTTTGCCAATTTATTGTGTTGTCTTGCACATGCGCAAGCAACATCTTGTGGTAGAAGCACATTCAGAGGTGTGTCAGTGTTGGTGAATGCAGAGAACGTTTTAGTGGGTGCATCCCTCAGCCACCACTTAGCGAGCATGCTAGTGATGATGCAAAACTTTAAAGCAAGCCAAAACCTTAAAAGAAATCTGCCGCTCCAGTGAGGTGCAGCTTCCTCATTGGAGCGTCAGATGACAAGGTTCCGTTATGCGCCTTTCCTGGTGAAATATTCCAATAAATATGGAGGCTCCTGCCGCCCACCACACAATCCCCACAAAGCCGACATCGGGGATGCCCAATCCCTGTGTCAGCATGCCCACCCTTCCAGTTCAATTTGTTTGCCGACAGGGTGCCCAATCCCTGTCGGCATCATGTCTCGCCCCCAAAACTTATGGCACACTGGGAGCCCACCCCAGTGTGCTCAAAATCTCATTTTTTTTTTACCTGTAACTAAAGAGAACCATCCCACGAAGTCCAGTTTCTTTTTTTTTACCTCATTGTCCCACCGCTCCCCCCTCCCAACCCTCACCCACCTTCTGCACACTCCACCTCCCCACACCCCCCCTCACCCCATACTTACCTCCGGAGGGCTGGCAGTGCAATCTTCTGTGGAACGGGAATATGTCTGAACTCTTCAAAAGCCAACCGGGAACTGAACAAAATGTGGTAAGCTTTATAATGGCAGGCAATGGGGGTTTCAATTTCGGTGGATATCTCAGCCATTTTGGGGAATTTTGGTACCAGATTTTCAACATGAGGTTCTTGGGATCCCACCTCATAAACACATGCACTGTCATCTCGTTACTTGGTCCCGAAAGGTGATATTGCAGTTACTGCGCAGAATCACCTTTTGGGACCGATTAACGAAAAGAGAGTGCTACTGTTCATGAGGTGGGGTCCCAAAAAGCCTATGTTGGAAATTTGGTGAAAAAATTCCTAACAATTACTGTGTTACGAGTGTGCATTGAGCAGTTTCCATGCACGCTTGTAACTTTGACAATTTTTAATATTTTCACCCCAGATTTTCAACATTGCCGTTTTTTCACACCTCCATATGAACGTTACAGCTGTCATTTTTCACAGCCTGCCTGAAATGTGATCTTCCTGGACATAAAGTCTCCACCACTCATTCACACAAATGGGGGGTAAGCCGGAGGCGCTAGGACCCAGCGGGAGCAAACTTTTTTCAGGAGGGCCGGCGCCTGAGATGGAGCCGCGAGGAAGCGGCATCGTGAGCCTGGCTCATGTGGTAATGACTATCTCGGTGTCAACCCTCCAACCGCCTCAGTTCCTTTTTTCCCACCGTCGAGTGCACTTTAGTGATGATGTTGCTTGCCCGCTGGGGGTTAAACTTCACTAGCAGCTTAGTTTCACTTTATTGTTTTGTATATATCTTCAATCAGTACCGTTTATATTTATTAATTCTACTTTTACAAGAGAAGTCTTTAGCCCTCCATTGACGGAGTCGACCATGAGTGGGTCAGGTGACAGTAGGGAGACTTCATATGAAAGCTGTTCAGTCAGCCTGGCTGGGTCCAGTCCGCCGGGGGGGGGGGGCTGACAATGGACGGTCCAATGCTCAGGGAGATGGGCGGTCTCCCCGAAAGCATAAATGGAAATGGTCCCATTCTCGGCACCATTCATCCTCAAGTTCTTATTCGACACATAGGTCAAAGAAAAATGGCATTTATGTATTTATTTATTCAATTTTGGTAACCAGGTAGCCCCACTGAGCCCCGGAGGTCCCTTTTTCAGGGATGACCCGGAATTAGTTACATAGGTTTAAAAGTACAATGAAGGAAACAAGGTCACAGTGCAGAATAACATTGGTGGAAAATCAAGTACGTGGATAAACAGTGCTGACGTAGTGCAAAAAAAAATTAGTTACAGGAGAAGACAGTTACAGGAATAGATAAGGGTAGCAGCATAGCAATCAGGAGAGAGCTAGTACATAATACAGTGCATGGCTTAGTCAAGCCTTAGAATGGGTAAGTCATCTCATTGACAGGAGTAGGCGCTAACTTCTAGTAAGTGAGCACAAAGCCCCTTGCGGAAGGACCCAAGGAAGGGGGCGTCCTGAAGGTGGGGAGGAAGCTTATTCCATAGGGTAGGGGCAGCAATGGCAAAGGATTTACTGCCAGCAGTTGTCCGAACCCTAGGTTTATCTAGTAGGTTTCACCCAGAGGTTCGGAGGGTGCATACAGAGTGCTTGGGAGCCAGGAAACTGGCCAGGCTACCAGGGGAATTGCAGTGAAGAAGCTTGTAAGCATTACAGAGCAGGGGGTACTGAAGGTGGCCATCTAGGGAGGGCCATTGTAGTGAAGCAAGGGCTTCACAGTGGTGCCGTCTTTTGTGGGACTGAGGCGCAAACCGAGCTATTTTGTTGTAGAGGACTTGCAGTCTGCTCATCTCCTGTTTAGCCAACCCATGAAACATAGTGGCAGCATGGGTCAGTATAGGATGGAGGAGACTGTTGGCAATGGTTGTTCTGGACTTGGGGATAAGCTGATCATTCAGGCAGTACAGCAGGCCAAGTTTGCAGTGCACCATTTTAGTTACCTGGTCTACGTGAGACTTGAGGGTAAACCCTTGATCAAGGGTTAACCCCAGGTATTTGAGCAAACTCACAACCTCAGTGTGGCTGCCAGAGGATGAGGTCAGTGGGAGTAAGGCACTCCTATCCGGGCCAAGGTATCTCTGTCCAAAAAGCATTGCCTTGGTTTTTGTGGTGTTTAAGACCAACTTATTTTCAGTGAGCCAGGACTCTAACTCGGCAAAGTCAGCATGCAGGGGAAGTCCCAGATCAGATGGGTTGTTCAGGGACCGAGAGATAACAGCATTGTCAGCGTATTGAATGACCGAGCTGCCACCACAGTGGATTATAAGGTCATTGAAAAATAGCGAGAAGAGGAGGGAACCCAGGATGGAACATTGGGGCACCCCCTCACTTAGGGGAGATGATCTGAGGTTGCACTATTCCATCTGACCGCTGGGAGCGACCAGACAGGTAGCAGGTGAACCAGGAAAGGGAATGCTGATCCAGGCCAAAGGAGGCCAGTTTGTTTAGGAGGAGTTTGTGATCTACTAGGTCGAAGGCCTTAAATAGATCGATAAAAACGGCTCCAGTGGGGAATCCTTTGTCCATGGCCCCGAGGATGTCAACTGAGAGTTTTATGAGGACTGTATCAGTGCCATGGTACTGTCTAAATCCGTGTTGTGTGTTGGCTAGCAGCTGGTTAGCCTCAAGGTAGTCACGGAGCTGACAGTACAGTAGCCTTTCCTGTATCTTGACCAGAGCACAAAGTAGCGAGATTGGCCTGTAGTTACCAGTGGATTCCCTAGGGCCCCTTTTAGGGATGGGGAAAACCACAGCCTGTTTCCAGGTATAGGGAACTGTACCTTCCATTAGGGATCTGTTGATCAGCCATGTGATAGGTAAAGCGATAGCTGGTGCTGCGGCCTTAAGTAGCTTAGGGCAGATGCCAGCGGGTCCCCCAGGACCTTTGGCTTTGATGGTCTTTAAGAGTGGGAGAACCTCCTTGACCTTAGCTAATCGCAAGTGGAAAAGCGGCCGTGTGGGGCAGGGTACCTCAGTGCAGGGAGGCACAGAAGGGGTTGGTGAAAGGCTGGACTTGTAGCCATCAAGTTTGGTGAAGTGACTGTTGAAGGCAGTGGCAATTTCATAGCAGTCATAGGTCGTATGACCATTGATTTCAGTAGGACCAAGGGAGGGGTTACCATTGCTCTTTATTAGATCATTGATGTGGGACCAGAATGACCGAGGGTTGGCCAGAGTAGTTCGCTGGAGATGCTTGACATACTCTCTTTTTGCCATCTTAGTGGTACATTTGGACTCATTCCTAATTTTTTTGTAGGACACAAGGTCTGCAGGCAAGGCAGAATTTTTGTAACCCTTCCATGCCTTATCCCGGTTCACCATCAGAGATTTGAGCTCAGTGGTGATCCATGTATGGCAGCCACCTTTAGTACATATCTTCTTAAATGGGGCGAACATCACTCGAGGTCACCCTCTGGTATGTCTTCACGTAGACAGTCGGTTATCGGGGCCAGGCGCCGGTCTCTACCTCTGTCGGAGTCGCTGGTTTATGTCTCTGGTGGCCGATCTTCTCGACACCGGAGCTCCTCTCCGCCTATTGGTGGAACTTCCGATGAGCAGTTTTACCATTGGGCTGCTCTTATGGAGCAGTGGGCTCGGAGGTTGGTCCAGTTGCCCGAGGTGACCAGTCCGACACTGGAGCCTATGGACTGTTCGGTTTTGGAAGGGCGAGTGGGGTGGTTGGGCCTTCCCTAGTCGTGCGGCGCCTTCGGTGCCGTCGACTCCATGCTCGGGTGTCTATCCCCCTCACACGGCTGTGGCACAGGGGTCTACACCGATGCCTCTATCTCCTGCCATTTTTCCTTCTTTTACTTCCAATCGCAGTTCTCAGACTAGTGTAACATTGCCGTTGTCCACGGAGCCAACTTCTCCTGCGCTGGGGTCCCTTGCGACGCCAGGGGCTCAGTCAACACCATCTGCCGTTCCGCGGGCTCAGTCGGCACCGTCTGCAGCACCGTGAGCTCTATCAGCGCTATCTGTGGTGTTGCGGGCTCTGTCAGTGCCGTCTGCAGCACCATGGGCTCTGTTGGCACCGTCTGCAGTGCCGCGGGCCCTGTCGGCGCCGTTCTCGGCATCTGGGCTGGCGGCGATGCTGCACTCTTTGTCAGTGCCGTGTACAACACCGTTTCCTATGATGGCTCCTTCTTTGTTCTCTGCACCGTTTTCCTTGACAGCGCTGGGGATGAGTGTGGCACCGTCTAGTCTTCAGGGGTTTTCGACTCCAATTCTTTCTTCTTCTTCTTCTTCTCTTCTTCCTCCTGGTTTTCACTCCATTCCTGTCTATACAGTCCCCCCTGGACTGCCAGGAGATGATTTTTGAGCCCGATCCAGATCTTCACCTGGGTGATGATGTTGATGCTGACACTGCCTTGGGGACAGGGATCAATCCTCCTGCAGAGCCTGTTGTTGAGGGCCTTTCCTTTGAGTCTCTGCTCAAGAATTTAAATTCTACTCTTTCTCTCCAGACTACAGAAATCAATCCTGGGAAGCTTCTGCGTCTCCAATATCTTCATGTCCCAAAAATCCCTATGGATTTAACCCCTCCGGTACAGCCCTCTTTCGAGACCCTTTCATAGATGGTGTGGAAGAATCCGGCTCTTATTCCTTCCGTGGCCAAATCCATAGATAGAAAGTATGCCCCTCCCAAGGATCATCCCATTTTGGCCTCACAAGCCTTTGCTGATGCCATAGTGGTCCTGGCAGAAAATGATAAGGCTGTCCTCCCTCAGGAATCAACAGCCCATCCTATAAACAAAGAGTCTTGCAAGATAGACACCTTAGGTAAGAGTGTCTTTGCTGCCTCAACCCTGAGCATGCACATTGCCAGCTACCAGGGCTATTTTTCTCAATATGAGTATATTCTTTGGCATTCACTCAAGGCAATGGTAGAAACTCTGCCCGAATCGGAGGTTAACTCAGAGCTACTCCAAACTCTAACTAGGGGTATCGAGTCTAATAACCAGCAAGTTAAGGCTGCAATGGACGCCTTCGATACTGCCTCTCAGACGGCAGCAGCTGGCATCTGCACCTGTCGTCACTCTTGACTGCGTACTTCGGGCTTCACGAACGATGCCCAACAGCTTTGGAGGACATACTCTGTCACAAGAACATTCTCCTTCAAACCGACAACAAGGCAGTGATGTATTACATCAACAAACAGGGTGGTGCACACTCTTACCCATTATGCAGGGAAGCAATGAGAGTGTGGGAATGGTGCCTGGAGCAAAAGGCTCTGATTCAGGTAGTTTACCTGCCAGGAGTGCAAAACGAGCTGGCAGACCATCTCAGCAGAATGGAGGCGGATTCTCACGAGTGGTCTCTCGACTTAACTGTCGTTCAGTCACTCTTCAAAGAGTGGGGAACTCCGGACCTGGACCTTTTTGTGTCCCCACTCAACACAAAACTGCCTCTCTTCTGCTCCAGAAATCCAAGACCTGGTGTTTTTTGTCAGGATGCATTCAGGCTGCAGTGGACAAAACGCTTTCTATACGCTTTTTCTCCTCTTCCCCTAATTCAGAGGGTACTGCTCAAATTGGAGTCCCAAGGGGGCAGAATCATTCTCATTGCCGCCTTCTGGCCTCAGCAGATATGGTTCCCGCTACTCAACAGGCTATTGGAAACCTCCACAAAAATGCTTCCCCTTCAGATGAACCTTCTGACCCAGGGTCCTGTGGTCCATCCCAACCTGAGGTCGCTTCACCTTCATGCTTGGCTCCTGAAGAGAGAGAGGTGAACAGGTTCAATGTTTCTCGTAGAGTTTCAGACATTCTTTTGGCTGTGCGTAAGCCAGCCACTAGAAAAACCTACACAGCTAAATGGAAGTGTTTCTCTATCTGGTGTGTAAAATCCTTTTGGAACCCCTTTTCCTGCCCACCGAATAAAGTCTTGGAGTATCTCTTAGGCCTCTCAAACACAGGTCTGCAGTACTCCACAGTCAAAGTTCATCTTTGTGCCATTTCGACATATCATGAGCCGGTACTTTCCATGTCGCTGGCTCAGTTGCCCATAGTTAAGAGGTTTCTTAGGGGTATTCTGCATACTAGACCTCCTATTAGATGTCCAGTTGCAGCCTGGGACATAAACATTGTGCTAGACATGCTCACTCGTAAACCTTTCGAGCCTCTAGCTACTTGGGAGTTGAAGTTCCTCACTTGGAAAATGGCCTTCCTGGTGGCCATTACTTCAGTCTGTAAAATTTATGAAATACACGTACTGGTCACAGACCCTCTGTACACTGTATTTCACAAGGACAAAGTAGTTCTTAGAACTCATCCTAAGTTTCTCCCTAAGGTTGTCTCAGAATTCCATCTAAACCAACCTTTAGTCCTTCCTACCTACTTTGCGAACTTCCAGAATGAAGGGGAGCGTACCCTTCATTCGCTGGATGTTAAGAGAGCATTGCTTTTCTATCTAGATAGAACGAAGGAAATTCACAAGGCTCAACAACTGTTTGTTTCCTTCAGCGAGACCCGGCAGGATCAACCTGTTGCTATCAGGTGCATTTCAGCATGGCTGGTGGCATTCTTTCGCCACTGTTATTCTATGGCACAGGTCAAGCTGGAAGGCAGAGTTTACACTCACTCTTCCAGAGCAGTCGCAGCATCTCTGGCGGAAATCCGTAACGTGCCCATTGCAGATATTTGCAATGCGGCTACCTGTAGCTCCATGCATACATTCGTTAAGCACTATGCCTTGGATGTCCATGCCAGACAACATCTGTCGTTTGGCAGGACCATTCTTAACAGACTTCTGTCCTAAGCACATGAGCTCTTTATCTCCTGCCGCCCGTCTCGAGGGGATTATTTAGCTCTGTACTCTCCCATTAGTGTGAATGAGTGGTGGAGACTTTATGTCCAGGAAGATATAGAAATTGTGTACCTACCATAATTCTTGATCTTCTAGGATGAAGTCTCCACCACTCATTCACACGCCCACCCACCATTCCTGGAGCTCACTTCTCTATTTATGGTCTTCACTCCTTCAGTGGCTGAGATGTGAAGACTTTATTGTTGACCCTTCTTACCCAGGTCATTCGGACCATCTTATGTCCAGTTTTTAGGTTAGTCCTTTCTAGGTTAGTTACACTGCACCTCCTCAGAAAAAAGGTACTGAGGTGGTTGGAGGGTCGACGCAGAGATAGTCATTACCGCACGCACCGGGCTCGTGGTGCCGCTTCCTCGCGGCTCCATCTCAGGTGCTGGCCCTCCTGAAAAAGTTGGCTACTGCTGGGTCCTAGCCCCTCCGGTGTACTCCCCATTAGTGTGAATGAGTGGTGGAGACTGCGTCCTTGAAGATCAAGAATTATGGTAGGTACGTAATTTCCAATCTTATCTGTGTCAGTCTTCACCATTCATCACCTTTGGGTTATTGGCCGGAGATCATGACCCCGTGGGAGCCTTTTTTTTTTTTTTGGATAGGCGGAGTCGATGCACCATCGGCGCCGCTCTTGAGGCCGATGCACTGCATGGCACTCGTGGGTTGGCTGTTAGGTGTTGTCGACTCCGCCCTCCCGCCAGTTCTTCATCTCCCACCATCGAGGTCACCTCGTGGGACGCTTGCAGCGAAGAGTTTGAGGCCTACCTTCTATGCAGTTGAATTTCTCAATTCCGTGTTGACTCCTTATTGACTCCATGCTGCAGTCCATCGGCTTCCTATCTCCTGCCGGTTCTGTAAGCCTACTCGATGTCACCCAGTAAGATTGTTCCATTATTTTATTTTGTTTTTGCGACGTCGAGTCTAGTTTGGTGTTTCTTTCTCGTAGGTCTTGTCTAGGTCGGAGGGCAAGAAGACTTCCAAGACAGGATGGCCCCACATGCAATGGTGCCCTTGCGGCCGTAAGTCCTCCATCACTGACCAGCATGACAGTTGCCTCGCATGTCTTGGCCCGCTTCACGACCTGGATTTGTGCGACGCCTGTTTCTCGATGGACCGCCGGGTCATCAAGCAGCGCGCGTGGAAAGTGGGGTGAGCTCCGCCGACTTTCAGGGGTCAGCGCACACTCGTCGGGCCAAGCCGCGTTCTCTTGGCCTTTCCTCTGGGTCCCCTCCCAGTTCTATACGGATCGAGGAGGAGGGGGCCTCTGCCTCTTCTAGCCTAGCCGTGGCAGAGGCCCCTTCCGCAGTTCAGGAGGCCCGGTCTGTCTCCCCTCCCCCGGGGGATGGACGGGAGGCACCACCTTGGCAATCGCCCCTTCGGGGGCGAAGGCTCCCCTGGTGTCGCACCCATGGCTCAGAAGGCCTGGGTCAGCGCCGTCTGTCAGTGCCATCTTGGGCCTTGGCACCATTCGAGGGGCTGTGGGCCCTGATGGCGCCATCATCAGTGCCGGTCCATTGCTCTGTGCCATTCATGGCGTCGATGCAGCATTCAGTGCCGTGGGTGGCTCTACGGCGCCATTTCTAGCCCTGGTGCCGTACGCTGCACCGTGGTTGAGCACAGCGCTGTGTCCAGTTCTGGAGCCATTCACGGCTCCAGGCATGGGCACTGTGCCGTGGGGGGTTTGGATCTCAGCGCCAAGAGCGCTGTTGGGGCCATTGTCAGTGCCATCTCTGTCCTCGGTGCCATTCGCGGCACCATGGGGTGGATTGGTGCCATGAGGGTCTCCGGCCTTGGCGCCATTCGTGGCACTGAGAGTGCAGTCAGAGCAATCGTCGGTGCCATCTCTGTCCTCGGCGCCACTTGCAGCACCGTGGGTTGGGGTGGTGCCATGACAGGCTCCGGTTCTGAGACTGCTGCCATTGTTGGGGCCGTGTCCTATTCTGGCACCGTTCACGGTGCGGAGGGGGGCACAGGCATGGACCCGGCTGCAGTCTCTGGCTCTGTTGCCCTGTTCATTATGGATGACAGCGGGCGTCCGCACACTGTCTGGCACAGGACTTCGATCTCCACTGCTTTGGAGGAGGATTCAGGCTCTGGGTCGGACACGCAGTCTGGCTCTTTGGAGTTGGCTGCTGGCGTGGACACCCTGGTTGTGTCCTTGACAGGCCAGAGTCAGCCCCCCTCTGAGGAACGGACAGTGACTGCCGGAGCCAGGGTCAGGGGTTCTGGCCAGCAGGCAGTGCTGTAGGCCACCATTGCCCTGCAACGTGGCCTTGGAGGGCTCTCTGACCCCTCAGTGGTGGTACCCCCTCAAGTGGTGTGCCTGGATCGCCCAACTTTGGGGCCAATCAGAGCACCCACAGGTGGGGAGGGTGCTACACCCTGGATAGCCCCTTTGGGGGCCGACCAGGGCTGTCAGCTGCCTAGGCTGGCTCTCTCGAGGAGGAAGGCACTCTCAGATTCTGAGGGGTTGAGGGGTATGCGGTCTGTGCGGCGGCCTTCATCCAGAGCCCACCTGGGCTCTAGGAGAAGCCGCAGTGCGGATCTCCACCCTTCTCTTTTGGTTTCCTCGAGATGGCCATTCTTTGGAGGTAGGGGACCATCCTTTTGGACCTACATGGCCCAGGTCACCTCACAGGGGGGATTCTTCAGGGCACAGCCTAGGCAGTTCCAATGTGGCTGATCAGCTGTCGGCTGTGGATTCTTCCGGAGCTCCTTCCTTTCCTGGGGCTCCTGGTGCGCTCCCTAGCCCACGTGGAGGCCAGCCGATTTCCGTTGTTGGCTCTGCCCCCATTCCTCTGCCACATTCTCCTGCACTCCCAGGCATTCTTGGTCCTAGCGGGCCTCTCTCCTGGGACCAGTTCAGAGCCCAGGCTGCTCAGTTTCCCTCTTAAGTTAGGGCTATGGACAGACAGGTTTTTCAACCTCCCCCCTGAGCAGCCAGCTTCTGAACCTTCGAGGTCCTCTGACTCTTCATCCCCCTCTTCTGGGGAAGAGGAACCATCTGTCCACATCTCTCCAGCTGCTGATCTCGCTGAGTATCAGTGATTCCTCATGAGGATGTTGGAGGACCTGGACATCACCCCTCCCACTCAACACAATCCAGAGCACACGGCGCACGTCTTTTTAGGCGACTTTAGTGAGGATACCCTCGTGGTGCCCCCCTGGCCTGTTCCCTTTCGGGAAGCGTTGTTGTATTTCTCGCAGTGACCCTTTTCCGGAGTCCCTGCCCCTAAGGATCTCTGCCAGTGGTATTGTGCCCCCCCCCCCGGACTCTCCAGGGTCCATGCCTCATCCTCAGTAAGGATTGACGCAACTGGACACTCCAGATGGGCTTCGCGCCCCTCACCGTGACTGGCCCCCAGATCAAGACTCCTCGGATTATGACTTCTGGGGGAGGAGGACGTTCTACTCAGCACGGTTGCTGCTTTCTATTGCAGCACATCAGACCTGCTACACAACCTATGACAGGTTCCTGGGGTCAAGGCTGGGTCAGCTCCTAGCCTCCATGCCTGACACGGAGCAAACCAGACAAGCCATTGCACTCTCTGCACGTGGCCTGGAGCTAGCAAGGCACCAAGCAAGGGCATCATATGATGCCAATGAGGTAGCTACCAGGGTCGTTAGGGACAGTGATCTGCACTAGACGGACGGCATGGCTGTGTCTTTCCTGGTTGTCACCCTTGGCCCGGCATAGGGTGATTAACTCCGCCCACCAGAGAACCTATCTCTTCTCCCGTAGAGTGAGGCAGCGTCTGTCTGGGCAACTTCCTACCCCCTCCGGGGGGTCTCCGTCTCACTTTCCCCACTCTCGGGCCTCTCCAGACCCATGAAGGTTCTCCCTCTTAGTGTATCACCCACTGAGAGCTAAAGGACTCAGCCCCTTAGGGTTAAAAAACCCCTTTGGGGGGGTCTCGGTACTCACCCATAGGTGATGAATGGTGAAGATTGACACAGATAAGATATGAAAATTACATACCTACTGTAATTCTGATCTTTCTGTGTATCTTCACCATTCATCACAGTCCCACCCTCCATCCCCCTGGGGCCTCAGTCTCTGGGTCCCCCTCCCTCTTTGTGCCCCCTCTTGCCCCCCTCCTTTCTGTGAGTTAGGAGCAGGGTAAACTGGGGTACATAGCGGGATAGTTTTCTTTAGGGGTAGAGTGGTCAGGAGTGGGGACACTCCTTCAGTGCTTTGGCTCCACCCCTGTGGGGTGGGAGTTGGCAGTTGCCCCCTTTTCTTTCCGTCTCCCCTTCTCCCCGTCAATCCTTGATTTCCTTTGATTTCCTTGTCCTGTGGACATAACCTCACTCAATTTAAGAAACTAGGTTTCTTGCACCAAAATCTCCTTTAAGGGGGGAGATATCCTTGTTTTTCCTGTCTTTTCTTCCAGAAAGCTGATTGTGCTTATAGGAGTTTTGCCAGTAATTCTGTGCCTGCAATTCTGGCAGTTAGCCTCTTGGCTACTCCTTTGCAGTTCCTATATAAACTGGAGACTGGTCAAGGTTACAGGGTATGTTTTTACTGTCTCCCCCTCCTCTAAATTTTCCCCTACTACTAAAAGCCTTACCCTCCCTCCTCTTTTCTACTTCCAGAGATTGGGGCCCCTACCCAATCCCCCTTAGTCTTCGAACTTCTTCTGTCCTCTTAGTCGTTTATTTCTCCTTTTAGTTTTATATCTTTTCCTTTGTGTGTCCCTTGGATTTCCTTGTCCCACCCTCCCAACTCTTTTTCTAACCTCTATGGTGACTCAGAACTGGCAGAAGGGCGGAGTCGACAACATCTAATGGCCAACTCACGAGCGCCACTCAGTGTGTCGGCCTCTAGGGCGGCGCTGATGGTGCGTTGACTCCGCCCATCAAAAAAAAAAAAACTCCCGCGGGGTCATGACCTCCAGCCAGTAACCCAAAGGTGATGAATGGTGAAGATACACAGAAAGATCAGAATTACGGTAGGTACATAATTTTCATTTTTTCGTACCTGTGGCGCACAATGGTGCAGTCGCTGTGGGAAATCAACTTTCAGACAAATTAACAAAATCACAGTGCCACTGTTCATGAAGGGATGTCCCAAAATGCATATGATGAAAATGTGATTAAAAAAATCCCAAAAATAATTGCTTTATGGGCATGCGTTGCTCAGTTTCTACGCTCGCAGCTTCACCAATTTTTCATATTTGCACTCCAGATTTTCAACATTGCCATTTTTTTACACCTCCTTATGATCAGCAAAGCTGTCATTTTTCACATACTGCCTGAAATGTGTTTTCGCACCTGTGGCGCCAAATGGCGCAGTCGCTGTGCAAAAATCACCTTTTGGCTAACGAACTGATAGTGCCACTGTTCATGAGGTGAGGTCACAAAAAGCACATGTTGAAGAATATGGAGTAAAGATTTCAACAAACACCTGGGGCGTTAAAGTTTCCAACCGTAACGCCACACCCTGTAGAGACTGACAGGCATCAGGGGTGTGACTTGGGATTGTTGGATGTAATGCTCACGCCATTCCACCCCCAACCCCACCCTGCATCCAGTAACAGGCATCAAGGTGTGCCTTGGAGTCTTCAGCCCCAAAGTTCACCCCATTCTCCTATACTGCACCCATCTCAGCATGTTTCCTTATGGAATGGGGTGAGCGTAAGACCCCAAGGCACACCGTGACACTGGTCAGTGTCTGCAGGGTAGGGTGAGGTGAAATGGTGTGAGCGTTATGGCTGACAACCCAAAGGCACACCCTAACACCTGCAGGGTGGGAGTGGGCATGGTGTCAGTTCAATACTTCACTGCCATTCCTATTATGCATCTTTCTAACTCCTGCACTACCAATGCCAATGCCAGCAAGACAACATTCGGCATTGACAAATGCTTGTTTTACAAAGCCTTACACAAACTCAAGTGAAGAGAGACTGCATAGCCTAGACATAAATAGGGACTTGAGTTTCTACCTGAATTGAACCAAGGGGTCCAGAACTGATAGCACACAGCTGTTTTTCACTGATGGTGTGCTGAGGAACAGCAAACCAGCAGCTAAAATATAGAGGATTGGGTATGAGCACTCATACAGAAAAAGGTTATTTTCTGATCGAGTGGTTTCCATGGTGGCAAGAGACCTCGAGAGCGAAGCTCGAGAGGTCTGGTTACCTCAGAAACCATGAGATTGGAAAATAACCTTGTCTGTGTATGAGTGCTCATACACAGACTTTTATAGTGCATGGGCACTCGGATCCACGATGGGTCGTCTACAAAATATTTGTCGAACGACCCGACAGCGAAACCGGCAGGTTGGCTGCATTTTACAGTTGGCTGCCGGTTTGCAGAAGCAACAAGTGTTTTCTTCTGGGGCCTCGCTTCAAACCCACCACAGGGGAGGGTGCACACCGCACCCCCACTTAGAATTCTCAACTCGAGTCGGAGCTGAGTGGGGGTGCAGGACCCCTACAGACAGTGTCGGGTGCTGGGATTCCCTACAGTGACATGGTGCCATTGTCGCTGTAGGGTACTCCGCTGTCGACATGTTGACATCGGGGATGTATACCTGGGCACTCATTCCTGGCAAACAATGTCCCCCAAATAATTTTAAAAAGCCTTACTGTGGCGCATTGCTCCGGCGCCAGCTACTTTTGTTTGACCTCTCACCGCCGCAGTCCCTTTATCGTGCATGCGTGACTACATTCGCTGTTGTTATGCTGCACTGGTGACATACTCAGTGCAGCATAACAACATTGTGACATAGTCAAGACAGCACAACAATGCTGTCCTGAGCATGGATTTCCATGCTCAACAGCGTTCCACCATACACTATAACTATCTTCCATTTGATAGTCTCTGACATGTAGTTTTGCTATGGAAAGGCTGTCAAGCAGATACCAAAAGGTCTTCGGGCACATTCTATTAGTGCTACATTTGCCACTGTAGCAGCAAGAGGTATATAACAACTGGAGGTTTCTAAAGTAGGTACTTGGGGCGGGATATTCAGAAGGGTTCCGCGCATGGTGCAACACAGTTGCACCATGTACAACCCACTGATGCGCCCTGGCGCGATATTCAAAGGGGGATTGAGTCTGGCACAAATCCCAATGCGCCGGAGATTATCAGTAATGTATGCGGCGCAGGTAGGGAGGGCATGCCCATGCATACCCCGCACATCCCGATATTCAGCCCAGGATGTGCTGAGCCCATGCATATGCAACCCCTACCTGCGCTGCACACAGGTGAGCCAAAAAAAAAAGGAGCAACAACTGGCCACCACAGGTGAGCTGCTGTATTGCAGGACGCAACACAGCGACTGCCACCTGTGGGTGGCCACCCGAGCTCCGGTGGCACCTTCGTGGTGGCGCCCCCCCATGCCCGATCGCGAACATATGTAGACAGTAATAGTCCTATATCCCTGGTGGTCCAGTGGACCGCTCACAGCCCGATCGCGGGCATATGTTTTTATGATAAGTCCAATATCCCCTGGTGGTCCAGTGGACTGCTCGCAGCCTGATCGTGGGCATATGTAGAAGAATAAATGGTCCTATATCCCTGGTGGTCCAGTGGACCACTCGCAGCCCGATTGCAGGCGTCAGTAATAAATAAGTACAAACCAATCCTACCCTGGTGGTCTAGCGGTACCCCCCTCCCCATCCGCCCACTGAGCCCCACCGCCCTGCTCCCTCCCCCGGTCAACAGCAGGCGGCAGCTCCCCACCCGCCTTACGCCCATGCCTGGCTGACCCGTGCAGTAAGGCTGTCGCCCATTGGTCCACAGCGTGAGCCAATGGGCGTGCAACCAAGAGCCAGAGCACAGTCCAGATATGTGGATCCATTCACATATCTGGACTGTGTAGTACGGTACAGGCTGCGTGACTCCAATGCCACGTCGAGAATGAAGTCCGCAAATTCCTTCAGGGTGGACGGTAGAGGAGGTGAATCTTGAACCCTACACCTGCTCCCAGGATACACTTAAAAGATCAAGTTCAACCCACTGGCACATCCACAAGGCCCAGCTCCATTTTAAAGAAAATGGCCACACCCCCGCCCCTATGATCCAAACTCGGGCGGTGTATCACCGAGAAGCCAGCTGGAGCAGCAGATGCCAAAATAGGGCCTGCATTCTCATCCAGCTAGGTCTTGGTGATGCATGCCACATCAGATGTTGCAACAAGATCAGCTATAATAGCGGTCCTGTTCCTAATCGATCTGGCATTGCACAACACCGCCCAGGTTGGATGGGTTTTCAAGGAAGATCCCAGGATTTGCCCACAATTTGTGGAGCCCTTGGGTATGGGAATCAGGCAGGGAGCACCCCTTTCAAACAACATGAAGTCTTGCTATATTATGACATATGCAGTGAGTCCCAGCCTTCGAACTGCTCCGGAGGTGAAAGAGTTAACTTTCCATGCCAGGCATGGAACGCTGAGCTCGAGCTCGGTTGAAACTCTGTTGTTCTTCAAACTCAAACCGTCAGATTCTTTACTCCACCTCACTGAACAGTCGCTCCGAAGATTTCTCCTTCTGCTCGGTTCATTTTGTTGGTTAAAGTATTGTTTTTCTCAGTTTTCGACCGAATTTAAACTGCAACCGGTCGGTTCAGGCTCTGTCTGTGGTATTTGTGAGTACTAGATAGGTTTTACATTAATTCTCTTCTGTGTGGAACTTGTAAACGGTTTATCAGTTCGGTTTGAACCGATCAGGTTGTTTAAAATATCTTAATCTGTGATTTAGAGTGTGGTTACCGGTTCTTATCGGTTCTAAAAAAAACAGATTTTATTACGTGTTTTTTCCACGACCCGTGACACGGTTGGGAACCGATAAGAGGGTCTTACCTGGTGGATTGCCATAAACGGGTAAGTTTGGTTAGGACTGGCACTATGTCTGAGAAACCCAAAAGAAAAACCGGGCCCACTGGGTTTCAACACTGCAGAGTGTGTGGGGAAGTCTTTGCCAAGGCTGACCCCCACACCACCTGTGTTTATTGTCTGGGGTTTGACCACCTCAATGCAGACTGCCAGATTTGTAAACATTTTCCTGCAGCTACCCTGGAAAAGAGAGTTGGTAGGCTCAGGAAAAGGGAGGCCAAAAAGTCCGCTGAACTGGATGGCCAGCCCGGTTCGGTTCCAACCGAACCAGAGGGAGTGACCTCTGACCAGGGTGAAACTTCTTCGGGCAAAAGGAGAGCCGACTCTGAGGAGTTGGTTCCAGCAAAAAGGACTAGGAAATCAGCTGGTGTGGAGCCAAAACTTTCCTCTCCAACCGCTGAAGAAATAGCCAAAGCAATTAAAATTGTCCAGTCGCTTTCCCCGGTTCCGACCGAACCTGCACCATCAGGTAAGCGCCCAGTTCGGCCGGTACCACCGGTTCAAGAGTATGATTTAGAGGAATATTATGAACCACAGGAGGGGGAAGAGGAGTATGAGGAGAGTGAATGTGGATTTGAAAGTCTGTATGTGCCCATTGACCCGGACATCTCCCCAGACAGACCTTCAGGAGTGTCTCCTCCTAGGCTTTCTGAGTCCCCTTCTCATTTTATGTTTTATAAAAAAGTGGCTGAAACCCTCCAGCTCCCTGTGGAGGAAGCTGTGGATGATCAAGAGGAGCCTGACTATGTGGAAATGATGGATATCCCAGAGTCTAGGAGACTGTCTATTCCCTTGCATAAATCTTTTGGGGAAACAGACATTTAAAATTCTAAAAACTCCTCACACTATACCTCCTGTGGATAAGAGAATGGACAAGAGGTACACATTGTCAGGCTCTGATACGGAGTTCCTTACACAACAATGCAGCCATGTTGGGGTAGTGCAGGCTGCAGCCTGTGACAAGGCAAATATTCCCTTGGCTTCACACCCCCGGACAAGGACTCCAGGAGGATTGATGCCATGGCAAAGAAACAGTACATGGCAGCATCCTTGGGATTCAGACAGGCGAATTATATGGCTTATGTTGCTAGATATCAGAAATCCAGATGGGATACTGTTATGGCTCTAGCAAAACAGGTCCCTGGTCAGCTTGCCAAGGAGCTGGAGCAGGTGGCTGCTGATGGCATTGAGGCATCCAAGGTGCAGTTCCATGCTGCAGTGGACTCAAATGATGTGTCATCAAGAGTCATGGCTACATCTGTGGCACTTGCAGAATGGCTTGGCTCAGATGTACTAGCCTGTCTGGGATACCCAGACTAAGGCCATGGATTTTCCTGTTGTGGGTAATTCTCTGTTTGGGGAGCAGACAGAGAATTACATGAAGAAAATGGGTGAGTATAGGACCACCTATAGGAGTGCACAGGCCAAGGAAAGGTAGGCCACGCCTCAAAGGCAGATTCCCAGGGGCAGGGGCAGGCCTTTTCATAGGCCTTTTTACCAAGCCCAGGCCTCCTCTTCTGCTTATGCCCAGAGGGGGTTCTTTAGAGGGAGAGGCAGACGGGTGAAAAGCAGGCCTGCTTCCACCCCTCAGCCCAAAGCCCCTGCTAAGCAGGCACTCTGATGGGGTTGCCAGGGCCGATTCTCCAGCTACCTGTCATGGGCAGGCTGGCTTACTTTGTCCAGGACTGGAGTCTCTGACATCAGACAAGTGGGTCCTGGAAGTAGTAAGCCAGGGACTGGTTCTCAGCTTCAAAAAGTTTCCAAAGATGAGAACCAGATCCTTTCCACCTGCAAATCCACCAGAGGCACTTGCCCTAGAGGCAGAGATCTCTTCCCTCCTGGCTCTCAGAGCTGTGGAAAAGGGTTCCACCCCTACACCAGGGCAAAGGGTTGTACTCCAGGTACTTCCTTACCCCAAAAAAAAGACAGGAGAATGGTGGCCCATCCTGGATCTCAGATACTTAAACAAGCACCTTTTAAAACCAAAATTCAAAATGGTGACTCTGGGAATTATTCTACCCTCTCTAAGGCCAGGGGACTGGCTAGCGTCCCTGGACCTCAAGGATGCCTACTTCCATATTCTCATCAGAAGCTCCCATCGAAAGTACCTCAGGTTCGAGCTGTCCTCAGGCCATTACCAGTTCAGAGCAATGCCCTTTGGCCTCACCTCTGCTCCAAGGGTATTCACAAAATGCCTGGCAGTAGCAGTTGCTTCCTAAGAAGGCAAAAATTGCCATCTTCCCTTACCTGGACGACTGGCTCATAGTAGGCCAGTCCCCAGACCAAGTCAAGTTACACCTACAGATAACTCAGCAACTGCTCACCTCTCTAGGTTTCCTTCTGAATCTTTCAAAGTCGGTTCTAGAGCCTGTCCAGCTCCACACCTTCATAGGCGCAGAGCTGAACACAGAGAAAGCCAGAGCCTTCCTTCCTTTGGACAGGGCAAGGACCCTGTTCTCTCTGGCCTCCTCATTCACCCTGCAGGTCTCTCGACCAGCAAGACATTTTCTACAGCTCCTGGGACACATGGCTGCTTCTACAGCAGTAGTGCAGGGAGCAAGATTTCAGATGAGGGACATCCAGTTCCATTTGAGAGCCTTTTGGTCTCAAAGGAAAGACCCTCTAACCAAATTGATCCCAGTGATCGAACCCTGATCCAGGCCCTACAGTGGTGGCAGGATCAGAGCAATCTGAGACAAGGGGTTCTTTTGTCACTCAGTCTCACTCCTTAATCCTTACTACAGATGCATCCCTCTTGGGGTGGGAGCTCACATGGGCCTCACTACCCAGGGGTTGTGGTCCCCTCAGGAATCTCTACTCCACATCAATCTGTTGGAACTCAGAACAGTTTTTCTAGCACTTCAAGCTTTTTCCAAATCTGTTCAGAACAAAGTTGTACAGGTCAGAACAGACAACACCACCTCAATGTGGTACATCAACAAGCAAGGGGGGCACTCGGTCTACGGCCTTGTGCACCGAAGCAATGAAGTTGTGGTCTCTGGCTTACTCCCTGAACACCTCCCTTATGGCAGTTCACCTCCCAGGCAAGGACAATGTCCTGGCAGATGCTCTCAGCAGGATTTCCCAGGGCCATCACGAATGGTCACTGGACCCCCGGTCTTGGAGGTGATATTTGCCAGATGGGGCACCCCGCAGATAGATCTTTTTGCAGCCCCAGACAATCACCAACTTCCCCTTTTCTGCTGCAGGCCCCCAGTGTTGGGCTCAGTCCCTCTGGATGCCTTAGTTCTCAATTGGGAAGGGAAGTTTCTCTATGCTTGTCCCCCCTTCCCTCTCCTGTTCAAAGTGCTAGTCAAAATCAGATCTCAGCCCTGCAAGATGATCCTGATTGCTCCAGATTGGGCCAGACAACCCTGGTATCCACTCCTACAGTCCTTAGCAGTCCATCTTCCCCTGTGT
The DNA here is from genome assembly GCA_016271365.2 of Neoceratodus forsteri. NCBI lineage: Eukaryota > Metazoa > Chordata > Ceratodontiformes > Ceratodontidae > Neoceratodus > Neoceratodus forsteri. Next base: position 1,333,629,595 of record CM057453.1, on the reverse strand, counting down.
CTTCCCAGGAATCACAACCTGTTAACCTATGCTCAGGGGAGGGTTTGGTACCCGAACCTCAAATCTCTCAATCTCAAGGCCTGGCTCTTGAAGAGTTAGAGTTTGCTGATCTACACCTCTCCCAAGGTGTAATGGATATCCTGAAGGCTTCTAGGAAACCTTCCACCAGGGCTACTTATAATTCTAAATGGAAGAGGTTTTCCATCTGGTGCTCTGGAAAGCATATTTCCCCAGAATCTGCTGATTTACCCACAGTCCTGGATTATATGGTCCACTTAAATACCTTGGGGCTGAGACCAGCTACCCTAAAAGTGCATCTGGCAGCTGTGTCTGCTTTTATTTCAGCAGGTAAGCCCTCTTCTTTCAGCTCATCCTGTATTCTCCAAGTTTTCAAGGGATTGCTTCACACCAACCCTCCATTCAGGGACCCTGCCCTGCCCCTGCCTGGGATCTTAATGTTTGCATTGCTCAGCTTATGTAACCCCCTTGAGCCTTTGTCTTCAGCAGAGCTTAAGTACTTGACTTGGAAGACTGTGTTTCTGGTAGCCATCACTTCTGCCAGACGCATACGTGAATTACAAGCTTTGTCAGTGGAGCCTGATTTTATCTCCTTTCATAGAGATAAGGTGGTCCTCAGGACTAACAGGAAGTTCTTGCCTAAGGTGGTTTCAGATTTCCACCTTAATCAATCTATATCTCTTCCAGTGTACTTCACTGACCACTCCTCCTCTGGCGAGAAGAGGCTGCACAGCTTAGATGTGAAGAGAGCCCTTAGTTACTACATAGAGCGTACCAAGGGTCACAGGTTTGAATCTCTCCAACTGTTCCTCACTTATGGTGAGGTTGGTAAAGGGAAACCTGCCACTAAAAGATCCATTGCCAGGTGGATTGTCTCTTGTATCCAATTTTGCTATGAAAAACTGGGTAAGGTTCCTCCCTCAGGCCTGAGGGCTCATTCTACCAGACCAGAGGTACAGCTGCTTCCCTGGCTGCTGCCAGGGACATCCCCATTCTAGAGATTTGTCAAGCAGCTACCTGGAAAACAGTTCACACTTTTACCAAGCATTACTCTCTGGACATCCAGACTAGGAGTGATGCTCGGTTTGGCACAGCTATGCTTCAGAGCCTATTTCCTAAGTAGGTTCTGTCCCTCCTCCATGGAGATACTGCTTTGTAGTCTGCATATGTCATAATATAGCAAGACTTCATGTTGTTTGAAGAAAAAATTAATCACCTTAGTAATGTTGTTTCTTCTAATGAAGTCTTGCTATATTATGACCTCCCCCCCGCCTGCCCCTCTCAGAACATCTGTTTTTGGGATGTGGGTGGGCAGTGCAGTGTTGGCACTTAGTAGGTGCCCACCTTGTTGTTTTTCACCCTTCCTTTCTTGGGGTGACTTGGTGTTGTGTTTTTCATTTTTTGGGTCTCCTGACTTGAGTCTTTGTTTTGGGACCAAAAAATGTGTTCTTATGTTTAGTAGCCAGTTGGCTAGTGTAGGTTTACAGCTTCCACACAGGACCTCAGTGAGTTTAGCTCGTAAAGATCTGACGGTTTGAGTTTGAAGAACAACAGACAGAGTTTCAACCGAGCTCGAGCTCAGCGTTCCATGCCTGGCATGGAAAGTTAACTCTTTCACCTCCGGAGCAGTTCGAAGATTGGGACTCACTGCATATGTCATAATATAGCAAGACTCTATTAGAAGAAACAACATTACTAAGGTGAGTAATTTTTTCTTCCTGACCCCATTTCGTCCCAGGGCTTCTCCTAGTCCCTACTACCTCTATCCACCCACCCCTCTCCATTCTCCCACCGTGCCCAGTCCACACGCCCCTCGATCATCTCCTCCCTATCCCCAACGGTTGACATCTCTTAAAAACTTCGGCTGATAGTGGGGGACAGTGAAAGGGGTGTAGATCATGAAGCACAGTGGGAGAATAATGCCTGACCATCTTAACACCCTCCCAGCACATCCTAACCAAAGTAATTAAATTAAATAATTCAAATCACCAATAACACACAAATAACTATCACCCAGATAAACAATATAACCAAAAATAAATAAACAAATTATTTAAGATTACAGTCCAATTTAAGTCCTATAGAATTTCCAGTTCATTTCAATCCATTCCAATCCATACAGTTCAGTATTATTTAGGTTTAGTGCAATATCAACATTCTAGCATGCCTCAGTACTAAATCCAGCTTTAGGTATTTTATTGAAGGGCTGAGGGATCTCTCACTTCCCCATGCCAAACCAAAACTCACTCTAAGACTCTGCTTTCACCAGGAGTCTGCAAGAGAGTGCAGAAAAGTTGTAAACCAGTTCAGGAAAAACAGCATTCTCAGGAACTGAGAGATGTTAGAAGCAAATCATAGGTGCAATTCCAAGATCAGGAGCACTGATAGTTCAAATTAACAGCATGAGAGAAAATGACCGCCTCTCCAGGAGGTCACTGCCCCCAGTCGGGTCCACAGCAACAGCCCCCGGCACAGAATCCACTCACCAGTGGGTCCCCCCGGTGAACCTAGGAGACACCAGTTACTCGGGCCCGCCCTTCAACAGGCCTGAAACCGGCGACATCCGCCTTGAACCCAGCCAGCGGTAGTGACCACCCCAGGCAGCTCACCCCAAAATTCTCGCTCCAACACACACTCCCAAATCCAGGTTCCAAAACAACGAACATTCAGGAACTCTTCAGAGAATAAATAAACACAGGCTTCTCTTTTGACTTCAAAAGATCTCCCCACACCAAAGGATCAACAAAAAACGGCTCTTCCTCCCAGACACTCCGAAAGTCCCCACCACATTGGTCCAGCACTCCCACTCCAGTCGGAATCCAGTCCTCAGGTCTTCAGCTGAAATCCAAAATGACCATAGACCACTTCAGATTCAGTCAGGCTCCACAAAAAGAGTTCTTTCATAGAAACAAAGCCCCGGTCGTTCATGCCATCCGGGAACACTACACGGTATCTACGCGCTGTTCAGTCCAGTTAAAGGGATCTCCAGATGGGACTGTCAATAGGACTGCTAAGCCAACAGTGACATGTAACAAATGAAATAAGAACAAACAAATTAAATAAAAAGCCAGCGTTAAAACATTAAAGCATTAAGAGGCGTAGAAAGACGTCAAAGAACTCAAACTAAAAACGAACGAACAAGCACAGCACAAATGGCACAATGGCACAAACGGCAAACGGCACAACGGCTAGCCCAGCATGGCCGCCATATTGGAAGTGAAGAAGTCTACACCAGCCTGGGACCTGAGCCTGGAGCTCGCTCAAGTAATGAGCTACGCTGTTGAATCAATTGCCACCACTGAGTTAAAATACTTCCCCTGGAAACATTATTACTGGTGGCTATTATACTGTATCAGCAAGGGTCTGTGAGCTGCAAGCACTGTGCATTGACCCCTAATACTTTTTTCCCACAGGCAAAAGGGGTTTCAAGAAAAAAAAATATACTTCCTCCCAAAGGTAGTGTCAGAATTCCCCTTGAATCAGACTATTACCTGCTGGTATAGTTCCCAATTGCACATGCCAATAGAGGGAGGAAAAGTTTCATACATACAGTAAGATGTCAGACGGGCCCTCAGTTTTTACAAGTCTACATCCTACACCTGGGGACATTAGGAATAATAAACAATTGTTTGTGACATGTGGTGAGATGTCAAAGGGACACCCAGCCTCTAAGCAGACCATACCAAGGTGGATGTACACAGTACATTTCTGCTATACTGTACCAAGGCATGGACAGCATCCCCAGATGACATTTAAGACATTACAATAGGAATACAGCAGCATCAGTGGCAGCCAGGATGAATGTGTAGCTGACAAAAATTTATAAAGTGGCCACCTGATCCACAGCCTACAGAACCTATTCCTTAGACAGTCCTAACCCCCACCCCCCGCCAACCTAGGGTACTGTGTGGTCTTAATGAGTTTGCCTGGGCTGTTCTAATTCTCGTAGTTAGGAGGAAAAGTTAAACTCATTAGTAACGTATTTTCTTCTAATGTATTAGAACAGTGAGTCAAACTAACTTTTACCTGCCTCCCCTTTTTGGATAAGGTAATTAGGTTCTTTAGAATCATTTATTGTTGTTTAAAGCTTGAGTACTTAGTGATTGCAGTTTCTTGCTTTGTGTCATTAAAACCCTTTTGTAATCTGAAATTTAGACTGATAAAATTGGAATATTCCTCCAAATTAACTCTTGAGTCTCCAGTCCTCTTCAGCTCAAATATCTACCATAGAAATCCTGGGAGGCTTCAGACCAGCACAGTGAAAGAGAGCACCTTTGAAGAAATATTGTATTTATAGGGGCACCATGCACCTTATGGGGCTGATACACAAGTTTGACTAGCTGTTCTAATCCATTAGAAGAAAATCTTTTACTACAGTAAGTAGCTTTTCCTTCCCTTTCACTGTGTTCCCTGACAGACCAGATGAGCAACCTTACAGCTCAGTTCCACCCCATGCCCTATTCTGTCCTTGACAGACCCATTTATTTTGCAGAGATCAAAAGGATTCCACAGTCAAAGATTTGACTGCTTTTGAAGTTAGGAAAGGTGTCATCAGTCTTCCTCTGGACCCCTAGTGAGGTAGTCACACATTCAGCCTGATAACCTCTGGCACTTTACAGTTACACAAATTACAAAGTAGTCTTTTGACATTCACATTCAGAGGAATTGTTTCCTTTGGCTTCTACCTCTGCGGTTATATTTACAGCTAAACACATGCACATGATTTAAGCTTATTTCTGTACAAAATGTTATACACATGTACTTCATAAGGGCATTATGGCATTAGATTTGTTTTGGGGGAGTGTGGGATTTATTTCATAGGAGTTTTTTTGGCAGAAGTGTCAGTATTGGAAAAGCCTTAAACTAATCTGGCAATAACTGTGTGGGTCAATCCAGCTGGGGCACACAGGAGGCTGCTGGATGCAAATTATCCACTTTTATTCACTCCGTGAGATACAGCTACTGTCCAAACTTGTATGTAGCTACTAGCCGCACAACCCTAGTCCTGATGTTCAAAGACACAGAGTAACAACAGAGGGACACATTCATGCCCAGTGGCCATAATAATTTGAATGCCCATAAAAAGCTCTTTCAAGTGAGCCATTGGGCTCATCTATAGCTGGAAGCACTCCATGGATACCGATGACTGAGTCTGCTCAGTATTCATACAACATTGCATCCATGTTTAGAACATTGTAAAGTCATTGAGGAACACGCTGTGTCTAACTTCACTAAGTCAAGCACAGCTTGTTCTTCAATGACATCTCCATATTCTGTGAGCAGTAGTGTAGTACAGTATTAGTATTGAACAGACTCAATCATTGTTATCTCTAGAGTGCTTCAAGCTACAGGTGAGCCCAGTACCTCCTTCAAAAGAGTTTGTCATGTTCTTTCAGACTATGATGGCCACGGTACATCAATGTTTCCCTTTAATGATTTTGATCTTCCAGAAATCAGCCTTCACCATTGATTTACACTAATGGGTCTCAGATGGAGGCACTAGGACCGTGCAGGTGGCAGAACTTTTCTGGATGGCTGGCATAAGGGCAAGCTGTGCACATGCCAGGTGCCAAGAGAGTGGCTTGTGGCACCAGGCTTACCTTAGCACCAGCCCTCAACTGCCTCAATTCCTTTTTTCCTGCCATCGAGTGTGCATCAGTGACAATGTTGCTTGCCCGCCGAGAGTTTTAATTAAATATTTTAGTACCCTATTTCAAAGTATTATTTTCATTTGGGCAGTTCTTTTTTTGTTTGTTTGTTTAATTAATTGTTAGGTTTAGATATTTTTTAGTCTTTCATTCAAGATTTTATATTTCATTCAAGATTTTGTTATGGACCGTGTGACAGGGAGCTCCTGCCACTTTTGAGGACCAACCTTTCTTTAAATCTGTTGCAACAGTTCTTCTATTTCTTAGTCTGTTCTATCCTTTACAATTTCTAGTCCATAAGGTTGGCCACCTATGGGCACCCCCTCCCCTTTCTTGACTATGCTATAGTGTCCTCTTTAATTTTCCTTTTCCCTTTCAGGTCTTCATACAGGAAGGTTATTTATGTGACCTCCAAGCGTATGTAAAATAGGTTGTGTATCTTATCTGTGTCACTCTTTACCATTCATCACAGATGGGTACTGGCCGGAGAATCAGGACCGGGAGCCTTTTTTAAAAAGATAGGCGAGCTGATGCAGCATCGGCGCGTCCTCGAGGCCGCTACGTACTACGTGGCGCTCGAGGATTAGCCGTTAGGCTGCATCGACTCCGCCTGCCCACCAGTTCTTCATCTCCCGCCGTCAAGGTCGCCTCGTGGGAAGCCTGAAGAAGCCTTATTCGAAAATTTTAGTCCTTGAAGCCTGCGTCTTTAGTCGTCGGTCTACTAGTTCTGTGTTTGCCTCCACTCGACGTCGGCGGTAAGATCTTTCCTTTTATTACATTTAAAGCGATGTCGAGTCTGTTTTTGGTGGTTTTTCTCCGTGGGTCATAGCGCAGTCGGAGGCAAAAATCACAGAAGGCAGGCGGCCCCTATGCGTCGGTGCCGTGTGGCGCAAGTACTCCATCACCGACCAACATGACCGGTGCCTTTTGTGCCTTGGCCGCTACCAGACATGGATTGATGCGGCGCCTGCTTCTCGATGGACCGCCGAGTTTTGGAACAGCGTTGCAATATCGGGCGAAATGCTGACTTTCAGGGGTAGGTCGCGCACTTGTCGGGCCAAGCCGCGTTCTCTCGGCCCCTCCTCCGGGTCCCCTCCCGGTTCTACGGACCGCGGAGGAGGGAGCCTCGGCCTCTTCTAGCCTAGCCGTGGCCGAGGCTCCTTCCGCGGCGCAGGAGGCCCGTCCTGCTTCCCCCCGGGAGCGGGCGGGAGGCGCCGCTCCGGCAATCACTCCTTCGGGGGTGAAGGCTCCCCGGTGTCGCTCCAGCGTCCGCTAGGCCGAATGACGGCCCCGCCGTCGGGGCCTTCCGGTGCCGTTCAGCGGTGCCGAGAGTCCTGTGGTGTCAGCGCCGACCCGACTGTCGGCGTCGTGGGGACACCCGGCACCATCCGTGGGCGCCGACACTGCTCATGGCGCCCGTGAAACGCGTTCAGCGTCGTCGCCGCCATGTCCACCTCGAGGCGCGTCCTCGGCGCCGAGAGGGTTAACACTGGCGTCGTGGGAGCCTTTGGTGTCGTCCGTCGGTGCCGGCGTAGGCGCCCGTCGAGACTGCTCGTGCCACGAGTCCCTCGGTCGTCCGACGCCACCTTGGTCCTCGCTGCACTGCGGTGGTGCCCGGCGGCCTGGCGGTGGCGTCGGCTCCGAGACTGGGGTTGCTGACGGCGCCGTCTCCGTCCCGAGTGCCTCCCCTGGCACCGGTGGACCTGATGGTGCCGCAGCTGGCCCTGGCCTAGGACTTCTGGCCCAAGCTGCCCTGCCACCTTCTGCTGGCACCGCTGGCGGTGCTGTGGACCGGGCGGGGATTGCCTTGGCTCCTGGGCCCCTCGGGAAGGTGTCCCTTCCTCGACCCCCTACTGTTTGGCTTAGGGCCTCGGACTCTTCCTCTTCGGGGTCGGAGTCCAGCTCGGAGTCGAATGGGCAGTCACACCCTTCGGGGTTCTCTGCAAGGGAGGACAAGCTGATGTTTCCTCTTCGGGTCGCGGCCAGTCCCCCTTCAAGGTGAGTCGGGTTTCCTCTAGGGCTAGGGTCAGTGGTGCTGACCAGTGGGCTGTGGTGTGTGCCACCATCGCCTTGCAGCCTAGCCTTGGGGGGTTCCTTGACCCCTCTACGGTGGTACCCCCTACTGTGGCATCTCTCGGTTGCCCAACTTTGGGAGCTATCGAGAGGGCCACAGGAGGGAAGGTGCTCCTAAGGATTGCCCTTCAGGAGGCGGCCCTGGAGTGGAGCTGCCTAGACTGGCCACTTCGAGGGCTAGGACCCTTCGGACTCCGAAGGGTCGAGGGTATAGGTTCGCGCCCGGCCCTTCTCTGGTACCTACCGGATCCTGGGGCGGGGCGGATGCGGACTTCCGCCCTTCCCTTGGGTTCCTTGAGAGGGTCCCATTCTTTTGAGGCCAGGGACCATCCTTCTGGACCTTCACGGCCCCGGTCGCCTCACTTGGGGGATTCTTTTGGGCGCAGTCTAGGCAGTACCGAAGCGGTTGTGCAGCTGTCGACTGCGGAGTCTTCCAGGACTCCCCCCGCGGGAGTCCGTGGTCTGCTCCTTAGCCCTGGCAGAGGTCAGCCGACTTCTTCTCTCGGCTCTGTCCACTCCCCTCTGCCGCCTTCTCCTGCGTTCCCAGGTATCTTTGGTCCTAGCGGGCCTCTCACCTGGGAACAGTTCAGAGCGGTGGCTGCTCGGTTCCCTGCTTACGTTAGGGCTTTGGACAGCCAGGTTTTTCAACCTCCCCCCAAGCAGCCACCCTCCGAGCCTATGGTGACCTCCAGCTCCTCATCCCCCTCTTCTGAGGGAGAGGAACCTTCTGTCCACATCTCTCCTGCTGCTGATCTCTCTGAGTATCAGCATTTCCTCGTGAGGATGATGGAGGACCTTCACCTTTCTCCTTCTTCTGTGAGCAATCCGGAGCATGCGGCGCACGCCTTTCTAGGCGATTTTGGGACAGCCACCCTCGTGGTGCCACCTTGGCCCGCTCCCTTTCGGGAGGCGTCCATGCGTTTCTGGCAGAGGCCCTTCTCCGGAGTTCCTGCCCCAAAGGGACCTCTGCCAGAGGTAGTGCGCTCCCCCGAAGTCTCCAGGCTCCTTGCCTCATCCGCAGTCCGGATTGATGCACCTGGACACTCCTGATGGGCTTCGTACCCTCCACCGTGACCGGCCCCCAGATCAGGACTCCTTGGATTTTGATTTCTGGGGGAGGAGGACTTTCTACTCGGCACGGCTGCTTCTCTCCATTTCTGCGCATCAGGCCCACTACCCCGCCTTTAACAGGTACTTGTGGTCAGCGCTAGGTCAGTTCCTAGCCGCTCTGCTTGACTCGGAGCAAACCAGGCAAGCCATTGCTCTCTCTGCACATGGCCTGGAGCTAGCAAGGCACCAAGCAAGGGCATCTTACGACGCCAGTGAGGTAGCTACCAGGGTCGTAGGGACAGCGATCTGCACCAGAAGATCGGCATGGCTTCGCCTTTCCCGGTTGTCACCCTTGGCCCGGCGTAAGGTGATTTGCTCCGCTCACCAGGGAACCTACCTCTTTTCCCGTAGGGCGAGACGGCGTTTGTCGGTGCAAATTCCTTCCCCCTCCGGGGGAACCCCGTCTCGCTCTCCCCTCTCTAGGGCCTCCTCAGGCCCAGAAGGTTCCCCCCCTTAGTGTGTCACCCACTGAGGGCTAAGGGACACTGTCCCTTAGGGTGAAATCAGTCAACCCCCTTCGGGGGGCTTGGTACTCACCCATCTGTGATGAATGGTGAAGACTGACACAGATAAGATATTCAAATTACGTACTTACCGTAATTATGATCTTTCTGTGTATCTTCACCATTCATCACAATCCCTCCCACCTTCCCCCTTGGGGCTTCAGTCTCTGGAATCCTCCTCCCTCTGTGCCTTCCCTATCTTCACTGCATAGGTGCCGGAACCTCTGCGGCGAAAGAGGCGGTAGCCCCTCCACTTCTTGTTCCTGTATGGTTAAAACCAGTATAGGGAAAGTTTCTTCCTTAGCCCCCCTCAACTGTTGCCATCTTCCGGCACCTTGCTTGAGTGAGATTAGTTGAGACACACGGGGGGGACAGTCTTCCCTAAGAGGTATAGTTTGAGTGGCACTCCTCTCTTCTACATATCTTCTTCCCTATGGGGTAGGAGCTGGTGGTTGCCCTCCTTCTGTTATCCATCTGATTAAAAAAAAAAAAAAAAAAAAATTTTTCCTTTTTCCTTTTTTCACCAAATATCTCTTAGAGAGACAGTACTGAATCCCTGTACCCTGTCCTTCTCCAGAATAGCCGACTCTGCTTTGGGGTATTGCCAGTCATTCTGTGCCTTGAATTCTGGCAAAGAGCTTTGCTAATTCCTTGCAGTTCCTATACAGTCTGGTGACGGACAAGGGTCCTGGATCCCTGTTACCTCTCACTCTGTCTCCTGAAATTCTCTCCCCTCTTCCCTCCCTTCTTCCGCTTCCAGAGGTTGGGGCCCCTACCCAATCCCCTTAGTCTTACTTCTTATATGCTGTCCTCTCAGTCGTTATTTCTCCTTTTAGTTCAGTTTTCTCTCCTTTTTCTGTCCCTTGGACTCTCTTGTCCCACCCTCCATCCCTTCCTCTTACCTCTCCGGCGACTCAGAACTGGTAGGCAGGCGGAGTCGATGCAGCCTAACGGCTAATCCTCAAGCGCCACGTAGTACGTCGGCCTAGAGGACGGCGCCGATGCTGCATCGGCTCCGCCTATCTTTAAAAAAAAAAAGGCTCCCGCGGGGTCCTGATCTTCGACCAGTACCCATCTGTGATGAATGGTGAAGATACACAGAAAGATCATAATTACGGTAAGTACGTAATTTGAATTTATCGTTGTTGGATTTAGTATGTAATAGCACTATGTCATAATATACCAGATGTTTATGAAACCTGTAAATGTTGAAAATACCATGGCACTAGGTGTTTTTGATAATGGTAAAATGTACTAGGTGACTATTATAGAAATTAAGTTAGTTGTGCTACGTAAAATGCATGTAAATTGCTGTAAACTGAACAGGTCTGAAATTTCATGGTGATTTGCATATATCAGATGATACTTTGCATTATGGAAGTATGTATGATGTTGTATTTCTTTGAAACTTGATTTGTTAACAATGCCCTTTGGGGTAACACTTTTTTTCAGTGTTTCTGCACTGAGGTTCTTTGTTTTTTGTTTTTTTATTTCTTTTTGAGCCCCTACTACCCAAGCAAACGGGGCCCACATAGGGATAAAGGGTTTTCGCTGAAAAGTGGTTAGATCAGAGATCAGTGTCAGTAGGTGCTGGCTAAGTGCAGAGAAAGTACATACATAGTCTGTTATTATAAAATGATGTACTGAAGAAGGAATATGGCATTGCAGAAGCTTATTTCCTGTATTTTGAATAAACATCACACAGAGATTTTATGTTGAACGTGAAGTTCGGTGTCTGGTCTATCTGTTATCCCACAACCCCTCCACATACCTACTGAATTGTTTCTTCCATTAGGGCCCTTTTTGGGTTTCGTTGATCTGGAAAACTTTTGGGTCTCTCTTTTATCCCTGTGTGTTCCTCAGACTCGCTGATTATTATTCACCATTTGTGTTTCTCGTTGTCTGCTTTGGTTCCCCTCTGCTGGTGTTCCTGTAGAACTGGAGACCTCTTTGTTCTGGCATCCTTTAGAGGTCAAGTCATGCAATGATGGTGTGTGCCTAGGTCCTTTAAGATCAGCATCACAAAAGTTTTAACAGATCACAAGACTGTGGCTTTATGGAGAAAACAATTTGAATGGTTACTTTACATGTATATAACCCCTTTTTAGTTCTACAGCTGCTGTTTTCTGGGACCCCTTGTAAAAGAAATGCACAACTCATGGGTCTTTATAGTGGATAATAAAACTTTATTAATAAATGCATTATGTTTACTTTTTGTGTAGTCACCTGCTTTATAAGAGGATCCACACAACAAACAAATTACTTTACATGGTTTGCTTTCTGCTTGATAGGATCCTCTGATTCTGGATATCGCTGCTGAAAAGACAAAAGTGAAGCAAATATTAAAAGACTTGCAAGCCATCATCGATGATCTCCAGAAGCGTGCTTTCCAGTACAAATCATACCAGAAGAATTTTAAGGTATGACATGATTTCCCTTAGGAAGGCAGTGTCAACATTTATTTTCAAAAATGTAATTGCGATTGAAAATGTTTTCCCAGGTATTCTGATCCTGTACATGTTGGGGATATGCAGTGATCTGACTCAGAATTTTTCTTTTATCTTTTGAATGAAGCAACAGGACCATATGGCCGCAGTGAGCTACGAATCTCATTAAAGTACTACCCCTGTTAATGCTAATAAATGGCATATACTGAGTCAAAACATTTCATATCACATTTATACCACGTATTTTCAAGGCTTTCAGACTATCTCTGTTAGGGAGTTTTAACTTTTTATTTTGATTTTACTGCTCTATTAAGACCACCAGGTTAAAATGTAGCATAATTCCATTCTGATGTCATAAGGCTTCGTTAAAGTGCTGGTATAGTGCCTAAAATAATATTCCTTTTTAAAAGTAGTCAGGTATTACTTTTCATCTCTGAAATACTTTTTCCTCTGCTAATTAGAAGATTTTCTACCTAACAGTGTTAGCTATGATTTGTTGAGCTGTGCACTACTGGATAGCAGACAAGTTGAGCTTAATTTTCAAAAGAATTTGTTCGAGATTTGCCTGTGGCTATTTTCAAAAGAGAAATCCATCAAACTGTTGGGCTGTTTATAAGATGGTCTTATTGCATGTGAATTTCATGTCCCAAAAAAAGACACAACTGCAACCTAAAATGATGCACTCTCCAGTTGCGTCAATTTATGTCACAAATTGTGCCTTTTTGTAACAAAGTGAAACATCTTTTGAAAATAACAACAGAACTGTTGAGATGCAGTTGGGCAGTTGCAGACACATGCAGAAGATGGATTTGCATCCACATCTGATACTTTTGAAAATCCATCCAAAGAAGTTTTAGTCCCCCTCATATAGTACACTTGCATGGGTGAGGGTGGGCTACTCATTCAGCTCCTAACAGAGCCACCCACGATACACAGTGCTTATCAGCAAATAGTTTATTTTTTTTATTTCAGATACATCCCAACATTTTGCCTGAGTATGACTTCATCAGAGAACTCTAAAGAATATAGACAATAAAAATTATGTACTACAGACCTAGTCGATTTTTAGTTAACCTTTTGAGCACTTCATTTCAGGCATTACACATTGCAGTCATGGACACAATTCATCCTACCTTCAGTATCATATTTTTCACAAGTTGCTGTTATGTTTAAAGGCTAGCTGCCTATATATGAGAAAACGATATAAACTTTATTTACAATCTTTTTTGTCTTGACCCTACCACATGTACCATGTGATAATCAGTGTTACTTGTCTCTACTAACCAGTATGTGCTGCATCAATCATTAAAGACCTACTATGAAGTCAGTGCACTTCAGTGTGCTCACACGTGCAAGAGGCAACTCCTCATGATTTTTGTTATCGGGATTCTTTAGAGTCCCCTGATGAAGCCATAATCTGGTGCAACATTAGGGTGTATCTGAAATAAAAAGGGTCTTGCAGTATAGCCTAGAGGTTACAGTAATGAGCTGTGAATGAGCTTGGTACATCCACAAGACCTGGGTTTGAGTCTTACAACCTCTGATTGCATACTGTGTGACTCTGAGCAAGTCACTTAACTTCACTGGCCCATCAGCGCAGTGGTAGTGCTACTACTACTTGCAACACTAGTGACCAGAGTTTGGGAACGGGCTCAAGTTGTTGGGGGCCAGTGGGGGGGATTGAACATCCCAGCGGACACTCTTGTCCTCCAGGGAGGGAGTGTGGTAGCTACTGCCTCATAACCGCCACCTGGGTGACCACAGGTGGTGGTGCAGGTAGGGAGTCTAACTCAGGTAGCTGAGACATGGATGAAGCTGGATGCACAACACATCTTCATTGCATGCATCACATAGCTCATGGCCGGTTGGCATCTCAATAGCAGGGGGAAAAAAAAGGAAAAGACCCTCCAGCCATCAGAATGATGCTGCTTCCATGCTGCAGGCCCCGCACCGCTGACCTAGGCACCTCGACTCTAGTCCGAGCACAACCTTCGGCAGGTTCAAGGCCAACCCCTGTTGACTCCACCCTGGGGATAAGCTAGGGCGGAACAAACAAATCAAGTGGTAAGTCAGGGAGAAGGCGGGTAATAGTGCTGGGAGTGGAAGACAGCCGAAGAAGACAAGGTGGGAAAGCAGGGAGCAAAACAGTCATTTAACTTCCCCAGTACTCCCAGATTGCCCCTGAAAACAAGCACTTGTGCCTAGTAGGCCTGAGAATAAAACAAAATAATAATATTTGCAGATAAGCATTGTTTATAGTGACTTTGTTAGGGGCTGAGTGAGCGTTTCTAACACCAGGAATCCATCACTGATGCTTCACAACATGCATCATCCTCTAGACTGAGAATGATTCGCCAGAGATAGAACCTTTTGCTAATGATGGAACTTAGAATATTGCACTAGTTCAAACTCTACAGTGTGGTCATGTGGCCCATAGGTCACTAATGTCAGATTTGTTTCTCTGCCAATAAGAGCAATCACTGTAAAGTACAGCTCCAATATTCTGATCTCCAGAACTCTTATTTGTTTTTACATTGCAGTTGTTTTCACTTTTAGCTAGTTATTGAATAACTCTGCATTGGTTAGGATTTATTTTATTACATATTGTATGCTTTGCGACTCTCTGGTTCCCAGTTGTTTCCCAGGAAACAGAGAAGGCCACAGTTCCTGCCTTTAGGGAATCACATCCATTTCTGATAAAAATTATTTTACAACCACCTTTTGTTTAGATCAGCAGTTTTTTTTTTCTGTTCCTTAGTCACGAGTCCCACTAAGAGGGAACCAGGCCATTCTTTCCTGTAAGACTACTATTTGAATTTAACTGCTCCATATATAAGTAATATTTATCAGTTTTGAGACTTCTTTAATTGGTTCCCCATAGAGTGAGCAAGAGAGTTTGAAAAGGTTATACATCAGAACCTTTTAATTCAGGCAGATTATGCCAACTATTTACTGTTTTTTTTTCTGGGGGGGGGGGCAGAAAATGTTTTAAATACTGTAGGTCTTCAGAGTTTAGCATGACTGATAGACCTAAGAAAAAGAAAACAGGACTCACAGGTTTTAAAACTGTACAAATTGTTTTCGGTTCCTGGTAAAGGCAGACTGCCACAAGCTCTATTTTAGGTGCTTGGGTTCAGATCACAATTTTAGCAGTTGTGAGCCCTATAAAAAGTTTTGTCTTAAAACCCAAAAGAAAAGGCTAAAAAAAGAGAAGAATTTCTGGCTTCACAGTCTGCCTCTGTGTCACCAAAACACAATAAAATCTTTGAGGGAGTTCCCAATGATGGTGGAAAGCACGTATCGCAGAGTCCTTCTCTTCATAAAGAACAACAGTCCCTTTCAAAGAAGACAGATAAAAAAGATAAAGCTGCTCACCCATCAGATAGGTATGGTAAAGATTATAAAGATACCAGGGTGTCCGAAATGGGAAACCCTGAGTCCAGTGATGGCAAAAATATAAATGAGCCTCAGAGCAGGCAATGGGAACAGTGTCTGCCAGAAAAAAAAGGAAAAGGAAAGAATGTTCTTGCCACTCCTCCTGAAAAAGGAAAGGAGCGGGCATTGAACCCAAGACAAATGCCCTCAGCTGAGGACCTGGCACAAGTATTTCATTTTTTCAGGCCTTCCAGGCTATGGGAAACTTCATGAAGATACCCCACCCCGGCTCAGGCTCCAGACCACCTGCCTGTGGCAGAGGAGGATATAAACTATGAGGAGGAGGTGGAAGGTGAACCAGGAACCAGACAGTTCACCTGAACAGGAGTTTGGCTCTCTTCAAAGACCTACAGAGGATTACACTTCGTACTCCTGGTTTATTAAGCAAATGGTGAGCACCCTCAGCATCCCCTCCCATGGAACAGCAGAGGGTGAAGAGGGAACAGAATTTATGGATATGATGGGACTAGTTCCTACAAGAAGGCTGCAAGTCCCCATACACAAATCACTTCAAAGAGCCACCTCAGGAATCATGTCTGCACCCACTTCAGTTGTAGTCATAGATAAAAAGATTGAAAGGAAGTAGCAGTGAAATGCCTATACACCCATCTAGATCATGAAGGTGTAGACCAAGTAGTTGCTTGTGAGGGCTAAGGGCCCTTTCTCTGGACAGCCACCTGAAAAGGATTCCAGAAAACTAGATATTATGGCCAAAAAGTATATACCATAGCTTCCCTGCTCATTAGGTAGGCAGTTTATTTGGTATATACAGCTCAGTACCAGAAAGCACTGTGGAATACAGTGCTGGTGCTGACTGATAACGTGGAAGGTGTGGGACCTGGCGGCCACAGCAGAGTCAGCCCTGTATGCCACTAAATACCAGTTCCACATGGCCGTAGACACTAATGACTCTGCCTCCAGTGTCTTAGCCCATGCAGTGTCAGAGGAGATTCTCCTGGTCAAGGACAACCACCCTTTCCCATGACACTCACCAAAGTCCATGCATTCCTACTTTGAAGGAAATTCATTTTTTGGTGACAAAACAGAGGCATACATGAAAAATGTGGATGAGTACAAGATCACGTACAAAAACAAGACTGCTAAAGAAAAGGCCTTCACTTCTTATAGGCCTTATGGTAGGGGAGGAAGGGGCAGGAGTTACTGTCCTAGACCCTATGCGCCCTATCAGTTCCAACCCCAAAGAGGTCACTACAGAAGCAGAGGTTGGAGGGATTGCAGGTGTGCTGTGGCAGCACTAGCCCCCAAGCCACAGCCAAAACAAAACCCCTGACATTTCTGCCCTGGACGCCCAACCATTGCCAGTGGTGGGAAGGCTGGCTCACTACTTCCCAGAATGGATAAACATTACCGCAGACAAGTGAGTCCTGGATGAAGTGGGCCAGGGACTGTCCCTGCAGTTCAGGAGGTTTCCAAAACTGTAAAAAACTAAAAACTTTCCAGCCCATTCACTTGCAGAAAAAATTCTGCTGGAACTGGAAGTAAACAAACTGCTGCAGTGAAAAGTAGTGGAAAAGATCCCTGCCTCACAGTGGAGCAAGGGCCTGTTCTCAAGACACTTCCTGACCCACAAGAAAAATGGAGAGTGGCAACCCATTTTGGGCCTGAGACAGCT
Source organism: Neoceratodus forsteri (assembly GCA_016271365.2). Classification (NCBI taxonomy): domain Eukaryota; kingdom Metazoa; phylum Chordata; order Ceratodontiformes; family Ceratodontidae; genus Neoceratodus; species Neoceratodus forsteri. Next base: position 1,333,612,728 of record CM057453.1, on the reverse strand, counting down.
GAACAAACATATCAAAAAGGAAAGATTCAAGATGGTAACACTGGACACAGTAATACCAACCCTACAAACAGGGGAATGGTTGGGGTCACTGGATCTGAGCGATGCCTGTTTTCACATTCCAGTCATACCCACCCACAGAAAATAACCCAGGTTAAGGCTAGGAAACTACCAGTACCAGTTTGTAGCCCTTCCCTTTGGCCTCACCTCAGCACCAAGGGTCTTCACAAAGTGCTTAGCGTTGGTGGTAGCACACCTCTAAAGACAAAGTGTTGTGGCTTTTCCTTACCTGGCAACTGGCTAGTCTCAGAGAAAACAGAGCAAGAGGCAAGATGCTCCTTCCAGAAGTGAAAAGCACCCTGGAAAGAAAGTCTGGGGTTCCTGATAAACCGCAGATGCTTCAAACAGAACCTCTTCTAAGTATTGGACTTCATAGGCGTAGAGCTGGATACCCTGCAGGAGAAAACTTTCCTCCTTCAGGAACGGGTATCAAGTTTGATTGCCACCGCAAAATCCTTCACACCAGGCCAGCCAAGGCCTGCAAGGGATTTTCTGCAGTTTCTGGGCCACATACCTACATCCACAGAAGTGGTGCCATGGGTCAGGTTTCAAATGAGGGACATTCAGTACCACTTAAGAGACCACTGATCTCAACAATGAGACTCACTCTAAAAGCTAGTGCCAATAACTAAGACATTGGTAGGGGCACGGGGGTGTTGGAAGGATGAAGGCAACCTCAGAAAATTCATTCTGTCTTCCAGCAATCCACAGCAAGTATCCTCACGGAGGCAATGAGGATCTGGGATCTGGCTTACTCAATAGATGCAAAGATCTCTGTAGTTGTCCTGCTGGGCAAAGACAATGTCATGTCAGACTTCCTCAACAGAGTCAGACAGGGAAACCACAAATAGACCCTGAACCATTAAGTGCTGGCTTCATTTCTCAGAAGATGGGATGCTCCATAAATAGACCTGTTTGCCTCTTGTGAGAACAGTCAGCTCCAACAGTTGTGTTGCAGACCACAAGTAAAGGGCACAGTCCCAGAGGACCTGCTAGTCCTGGATTGGACAGGGAGGTTTCTGTATGCCTTCCCACCATTCCCACTCACTCACCAAATGTTCAAAAGGCACAGTACAGAGCCAGCAACAATGATCGTGATAGTCCTGGACTGGGTCAGAAAGGCCTGGTACTCCGTGCTCCTGGCCCTATCCAGCAGGAATCTAATCAACCTGCCACTGAACTACAACCTACTGACTTTCTCAGGGCATGATAACTTTCCCAGACCTCAGGACATTATGTGTGAAGGCATGGTTGTCCTGAGGTCTGGGAAAGTTATCCTGACCTGAGACAGTCAGTAAGTTGTGGTACAGTTGCCATGGATATGGAGCTCTCATACCCAGAGAACTTCTATGGAGAGTGGGGCATTGTCACATCTGCAGGAATTTACATGAACTAAAGGCACAGCTGAATGCAGCATGGAAGGAGATATCTCAGCTGAGGGACCTGCTGTGTTGGAACAGAAATTGGAACCCACGCCCTCATATTCCGCAACATTAGTTCTCCCCAAGAAGTCCACTCCAACAGAGAAGACCCAGTCGGGGTGGAAGGTGGTAAAGAAGGGAGGAAATAAACTCAGCAGGATGGATCAGGTAAACCCTCTCCATGCCACGACCATCCCAACTACAAACTGTTTTTCACCACTGACAGAGGAAAAGGATCTTGGCCAAATGGAAGAGGACAACAAACCAGTCAAAGGGAAAGGACTGCAATCAGATAAGGAGAACGGTGGAGGCAACATAAAGCGCAAGAAGGAAAGTAGTAGTAATGTAATCATCATAGGGGACTTCACGATCGGGGGGGTAGAGATCCAACTGAGCGACTACGGACATACAAGGGTGCTAGTCAGATGCCTCCCGGGGGCCTCAGCAAAACGCGACAACAATCTCATCGGAAGGATAGCAGAGAAGAAAAGGAGGACCTAAAGATCCTGGTACACCTGGGGACAAACAACCTGGCAGGGCAATGGGTACAGGAAGCCAAACAAAACCTAGATAAACTAGGAGACCGATCGGCCACTCAAATGACTTCCCTGGCCTTCTCTGAGGTTTTTCCTGTGTGGGGCAAAGGCAGTAGCACAGAGAAGATCAGGACTGAGTGGTTATGGAGCTGGTGTCAGGGAAGAGGCTACCACTTCACTGGTGCATGGGGAGACTTCTGAGAGAGGGGGTTCTTCAAGCACGATGGACTGCACCAAACGAGGGCACTGGGCCAAACATTTGACATGTGCATCGGGCATTTAAACTAGGAAAGGGGGAGCTGGAGGCAAAGGACCCTATCAAAGACACCCTAGAAGATAGGAACTTAGCCATAACTGGAAGTGGGACTCAGTAGTGTGCTTACTGAAAAGAAATTAGAGGTAAAACACAAGGTTAAGGGAGGAAAAATTGAAAAGAGGGTTGACAGATCGTGGAAAGTCATGTGCATGAACGCTCACAGCCTGATGAATAAAATCTCAGACCTGATGGCTTTGATGTCAGAGGCTGGCCTGGACATTATTGCTGTGACTGTGACATGGTACAGTACACAGAGAACCATGACTGGGTCATAGCTGTGCCAGGGTACACTCTGTTCTGAAAAGATAAGGTAGGAATAAAGGGGGAGGAGTGGCTATCTACATTAGGGAAGAAATAAAAGCTACAGAAGTACAAGGCATAAGGGAAGTAGGGGAAGCACTGTGGTACATGCTGGAAATGGGGAATAGTACTGCCATTTGAGTAGGTGTGGTCTACAAACCTGTGGCACATGGGGAGGAGTTGGACAGTGCGCTAGTGGAAATAATCCACAAATTGGCAGCAAAAGGGGAGATCTTATCTGTGTCAGTCTTCACCATTCATCACCTTTGGGGCTCTGGCCGGAGGGCATGACCCTCAAGAACTTTTTTTTTTGGATGGGCGGGTTAGCACTGACTGTGCCACCTCAAGACCGACACACTGGTGGTGGCGCCCTGGGTTGGCTGTTAGGTGTCGTCAACCCTGCCCTCCCACCAGTTCTTCATCTCCCGCCGTAGAGGTCGCACCTCGTGTGGAGCTGCTATCAACTCAGCACATTCCGGAGCATTCGACACATGCCTTCCTAGGTGATTTCAGTGCGGACACCCTTGCGGTGCCCGCCTGGCCTGCTCCTTTCCAAGAGGCACTGTTGCGATTCTGGCAAAGACCCTTTTCCAGAGTCCCAGCCCCTAGGGATCTGAGCCAGAGGTATTGTGCCCCCCCCCCCGGAGTCTCCAGGTCATATGCTTCATCCTCAGTCAGGACTGACACAATTGGACACTCCCGGTGGGCTTCGTGCTCTCCACCGTGACTGGCCCCCAGATCAAGATTCCATGGATTTTGACTTCTAGGGAAGAAGGACCTTCTACTCGGCATGGTTGCTTATTTCAATGTATGCACATCAGGCCCACTATGCTACCTAGGATAGGTTTCTGTGGTCCAGGCTAGGTCAACTCCTAGCCTCTTTGCCTGATTCAGAGGTAACCAGACAAGACATTGCACTCTCTGCACGTGGCCTGGAGCTAGCAAGGCACCAAGCGAGGGCATCTTCAGACGCCAACGAGGTAGCTTCCCGGGTTGTAGGTGATCTGCACTAGGCAGACGGCAACATAGCGCCTTTCCCAGTTGTCACCCTTGGCCCAGCGTAGGGTGATTTCCTCCACGTACCGGAGAACCCATCTTTTCTCCCGTAGGGCGAGGCGGCGTTTGTCAGGGCAACCTCCTGCCCCCTCCGGGGGGTTCTCATCTTACTCTCCACAGTCTCAGGTCTCACCAGGCCTGTGAAGGTTCTCCCTCCCTCCCAGCGTGTCACCCACTGAAAGCTAAGGGACTCAGTCCTTTAGGGTCTAGGGCCCCCTTTGAGGGGGCTCGGTACTCACCCAAAGGTGATGATTGGTGAAGATTGACACAGATAAGATATGAAAATGACATACCTACCGTAATTCCTGATCTTTCTGTGTATCTTCACCATTCATCACAATTCCACCCTCCATCCCCCTGGGGCCTCAGTCTCTGGATCCCCCTTCCTCTGTGTGCCCCCATTCCCCCCCCTTCCTCTCCGCTGGCCAGGAGCGGGGTGACATTGGGCACACAGGGAGATTTTTAACTTCTCACAGGAGGAGAGAGGGATTGGGGGAGAGGGCACTTCTCTCCTCAGTGCCTCAGCTCCACCCCTTTGGGGTGGGAGTTGGTGATTGCCCTCTCTTCTTTTCTTTCCCTCTCTCTGTCTCTTTCTCTATTCTCCTCCACTCTTGTCCTTAGGGACTCATCCCTCAAATTAATTTAAGAAACTTGTTTCTCACCTCCAGATATGTGGTTTCAGAGGGAGGACAACCCTGTATCCTGTCTTTTCTTCCAGAATAGGCAAATGGCAAGGCAAGGCATGGCAAATTTTATTTAAAAGGACGCCCATCCCGGAGGCTCTGGGCGCTGTACATTAATCAAATAAAAACAACACAACACAATACAATCAATAAAATATACTACTCCAAACAATTGAAACCTTATTTTACTACACAATTTGTTTCATTATTAAGAATTAGACAATATAAACTATAAAACATAGTCAGGGAATGCCTGATCGAATAAAAGTGTCTTTAGTCGGGCCTTAAAAACCTCAACAGACGGGCCTCCCCTAACACTATAGTAGCGACTCACAGGACGGGAGCGGCGACACTAAATGCTCTGTCGCCTGCAGTTCTTAACCTCGTCCTGGGAATCGCAAGGAGGCCCCGAGAAGAGGAATGCAGGAGATGGACTGAGACAGCAGGTGTAAGAAGGTCATTCAGGTAGCCAGGGCCCAGGCTGTGTAGGGCCTTAAAGGTGAGCAAACCCACCTTAAAGAGGACCCTCCACCTAACCGGCAGCCAAGGCAGATGACGTAGCACCGGGGTAATGTGACAGTATTTAGATTGTCCTGTCAACAACCTCGCCGTCGCATTCTGCACCAACTGCAGTTGGCAGAGGATACCCCCAGAGACCCCGAGATAGAGTGCATTACAGTAGTCAAGCCTGGACGTCACAAAGGCATGTACCAAAGTGGGGAGGTCCAGAGGCGGAACTAAGGGCTTGATCCTGGCGATATTCCTCAGATGATAAAAACTAGTACGTACAACGGAAGACACCTGGAATTCAAGTGTCAAACCGCTGTCAAGAATAACACCCAGATCACGCACCCTAGAGGAGGTCTTCAATGGTACAGAGCCAAGGCAAAGTCCTGTCTCTGCACCAGAGGCCAACCTATCACATCCTCTGTTCGACTCCACCACCAGTACCTCCGTCTTACTGGGGTTAAGTCACAACCAACTGGAGTTCATCCAGTCATTGATTTCAGCAAGGCAGCTGTTAAGCACTTCTACTGCACAATACATTCCAGGGGCAAAGGAAAAGTACAGCTGGGTATCATCAGCATAGCAGTGAAAACCCAAGCTGTACTTCCTAATGATCTCTCCCAGGGGTAGCATGTACATGGCAAATAACATCGGTGACAAGACCGAACCCTGGGGAACTCCGCACAACAGGTGGTCAGGGGAGAAGGAGAAATTCCCCATCACTACCCTCTGCCTCCTGTTGGATAAAAAAGACTCAAACCAGCGGATGACAGAGCCAGCAAGTCCACAGAATTCCCTTAGGCGGTCAAGTATCACTCGATAGTCCACCGTGTCAAATGCTGAGGAGAGATCGAGGAGAACAAGAATTGTCCCCTCCTCTCGATCTCTAGCCCTAAGGAGGTCATTGTGCACCCGAACTAGTGCAGTTTCCGTGCTATGCCTTGCACGAAACCCAGACTGGAATGGTTCATAAAGATTATGGGCCACGAGATGCTCCTCGCTGAAGCGCCACCACGTTCTCAACAATCTTACCTAAAAATGGAAGATTGGAGATAGGACGTTAATTTGCCTTGACGTCAGGGTCCAATGATGTTATTTTCAGAAGGGGTCTCACCAATGCCTCCTTCAAGACATCAGGAAAGACTCTCTCTGACAAGGAACACCGGACAATCAAGGCAAACACTGGGCCGACAGAGTCAACACATCTCATTAAGAAACGAGTTGGCACCGGGTCCAGTTCACAAAAGGTGTGCCGAAGTCTAGAAGCAATCTCAATGACCTCAGCCACCTCCGCCAGTCTAAACTCACCCCAAACAGATGGAGTGCTCTTCGGAAGCCAATGGCGACCACTGTCAGCCAGATTCTGGTCCACTGGCGGAACCCCCTGCCTGATGGCAGACACCCTGTCTGAGAAGAACTGAGCAAATCCAGCACACGATGCATTCGAAAAAGCTACCTTCGGCTGTAGACAGGCAGGGTGAAGAAGCCTGTCCACAGTCCGAAAGAGCACAGTTGGTCGGTTCCTCCCAGCAGCAATCTCCCTGGACAGAAATTCTGCCTTCTTACGGTTGATTGCCCCCTGGTATGCACCATAGTCATATGCAGGGCCAGTTTGTCCACCTCCAGGCCAGACTTCCACCAGCAGTGCTCTAATCTCTGACCCAGAGTCTTCATCTCCTTGAGCTCCCCATCAAACCAAGGGGACCTCAAGTGAGAAGACCTGGGTCGTACATGGACTGGTGCAAGGGAGTCAAGCGCACCAAAAAGCGCCCTATTATAGGCGTCCACTACTGCACCCCCCCCCCGCATGCACTGTCCACACTAGATAGGTCAGCCATCGCCAAAAAACCCTCGGGGGTAAGCCTCCTCAAAGGGCGGTAGCTGACCATCTCTGCAGGGGGAGAACTACCGGGGGGGGCCCTGAACCGGAACGTCACCGTGCAATGATCGGACCAAATGACCCTATCAACACTGAGACCATTTATCTCAAGCCCCAGCGAGAACTCCAAATCCAGCATGTGGCCACCCTGATGAGTCGAGGAAGATACTCCCTGCACGAAGCCCAGAGAAGACATCATCTGGAGGAAATTGTAACCCAGCTGAGACGATTCATCTCAGCCTAAACATTGAAGTCCCCAGCACTAAACTTCTGGGGCCTCCAATGTTTCACCGACGATGAAATCGGCCACTTCCTGAAGGAAATCGCCCGTCGCCCCAGCAGGGCGATAAATCAGGAGGACCAAGCAACCTGCGCCTAGTCCCCCACGGATGGCCACACACTCAAATGAATGTGGTGTTCTCACTGGGTGCATGGTGAAGCCCAGCTCAGATCTAAAACAGATGGCTACCCTCCCACCCCTGCGTTCCACTCTAGGGCAGTGCACTACAGTATACCCAGACGGGATGGAAGCCTCTAAAACTGGGCCAGCATCATCACCAATCCAGGTCTCCGTAATGCAAGCCAGATCGGCCAGAGAAACCAAGTCTGCTATAATTGCAGTCTTGTTTTTGACCGATCTGGCATTGCAAGCACCGCCTCAGGGATTAGTGGACAATGCAGCCCTACTGGCTACCTGCCCACTCGGTCTGGTGGGAACCCTGGTGACAGGAACTAAACACGTCAGGCCTCTCCCCAAGTCCGGTCTAATCCCAGGGCGCCTTCTGCACCCCACCACCTTGATCTTACCACCCATAGTGCACCCAGCCCCGATCGAATCCTATGACTCCTCCCAATTCCAACCTCCCTACAGCGCCTAGCTATAGTATCTGATACAGGAGGACTGAAAAAGGGCCGAAGATCAAACAGCTGGGATGCCCCATACACTATCCTGGCCCGACCCAGGTTTGCATGCATTCCCAGACACGTCCTCCCCAATTACGTAATCCCAAAAAACAGAACAAAACTCAATCAAACACAAAACACACACACACACTCAAAACACACATACAGACAAATCAAAACACCAATAAACCCCCCAAAACAATCCCCTTAAACAAAACTCTAAATAAAATTTTCAAAAAGAATTCAAGAAAACTACAAATCGAATAAAAATGCCAATACACAGAATGGCGCAGTCACTTTTTATTCAAAATTTTCAAAATCTTTCGGCAGTCAAATTCCCAAGAGAAGTCCAAAATATAATCCTCAAGAAGCCCCGGCACCGCTCTCACCAGCTGCTGGTACCTCTAAAAGGATCCCAGAAATTTCTTAGGCCCCATAATCAATAAGTCCATGGGGGCCCAAGTCCAGAAAAGCAATCTGCAGGTGAATATCTGAAAGGCACTCTCACTGCCAATAGGAAGATCTTTCAATCAGTCATTAAAACCACAGAGGTTCTCTCACTACCTCTGAAGTAAAAATTCAATTCATATGCAGCAATTCAATTCCCAATAAGATATTTATTTAGAAATCAAAACTTGCTTTCGGAAAGTCAGGGCAGAAAGAAAAAAACCCTCCACCACTCACCCCACAAGAGAAATACCCTGCGCTATGGAGCCGCGACCTTGGACCCCAGCTGGAGCCCGCTAAAAAGAAGGCTCCCCCGAGAAACCTGTAGGCCGCCGATAGCACATCCACTCTTCATTAGATGTGCATCGGCACCCCCTGTAGCGCCCCAATGCACACAGGCACCCCTCAAAGGACGAGTATGAAGCGGAATACTAAATGCCCAGATCGTCCTCACTTCAGTGAAGCATTACAAGTCCGCTAATTAGAAAATAAACTCGCCAACATAGCATGCCAGCAGTACCTGGAAGCAGTTCACAGATACTACTGTCCAACAACCACAAAGTACTTATCTCCCAGTGTGACTCCTCAATGCTTATCTTCCTTCGATGGAATATCTTCCTGGTTCACTTTCTGAGCTCACTTTCTGGGCTAAACAGATGTTCAAATCAAAAAACCAGTAGTCTCCTCCTTGGTCCCACCAGTCCGTCAGTGGAAACAGTAGCAGCACCCCAAATATGGTGCACAGTCCAATACAGAGCAGAATCTGCAACACACGCCCGCCCGACACAGCAAACACCCAAGCTGGAATGTAGATCCAATCACGCCTGCCCTCCAGGTCCAAACAACCAGCACTGCTCCTCTCCGGTCTCCCGATCCTGCTGACAGGACCACAGCAACCCCCAGACTAGATGACGCAAACGGGATAAAATGGGGTTCAATAACAATTCCATAAACAGCCCCAGTCTCAGTACAGGACCGATGTCCAGGACCAGGAATTAACAGACAGACGCAAACTGCCAAACTGCACTGCAGATAAACACGGACTGCAGATAAACGCGGACTGCGAAACAAATAAAACCATTAGAATAGCCGCCTCTGCTCATGTCGAAGTTTATTGCCAGTGATTCTGTGCATTGAATTATGGCAATTCAGCCTTCTGGCTACTCCTTTGCAGTTACTATATAGTCTGGAGACAGTCAAAGGTTCAGGGTATGTCCTCCTCCTCCCCATTCCTACTTTTTCCCTTTCTCTTTCCCTCTTCTTTCTGCTTCCAGAGATTGGGGCCCCCTCCCAATCCCCTTAGATTTTTTTAACTCTCCTTCTGTCCTCTCTGTCAGTTATTTCTCCTTTTAGTTTGTAATTCTTTTCCTTTGTCTGTCCCTTGGACTTCCTTGTCCCTCTCTCCCAACCCTTTCTTACTCTACGGCGACTCAGAACTGGCGGGAGGCTCAGCTGACACCTAATAGCTAACCCATGAGCACCACACACAGTCCGTCGGCCTCCAGAGGCCACTTGTTGGGTATTGACTCCACCCATCCAAAAAAAAAAAAATGCTCCCCGCAGGGTCGTGACCTCCGGCCAGAACCCCAAAGGTGATGAATGGTGAAGATACACAGAAAGATCAGGAATTATGGTAGGTACATAATTTTCATATATTGCTGATGGGAGACTTCAATTTGCCAGATGTCAATTGGAGCACCCATACTGTAACCACAGCAAGGAGCAGAAACATCCTGGAAGCTCTTCAGGGGGCAGAACTCAGATAGCTAGTGGTAGAACACATCCATGAGGGGACAATATTGGACCTGGTGCTCACCAATGGAGAAAAGGTAATGAATGTTGAAGCGGGGCATCACCTGGGGTTCAGGGATCACAGTACATATGGTTTAACATGAGGATAGTAGAGGAATCCAGTCACAGAAAGGCAAGGGTCATGGATTTCAGAAGGGTTGACTTTGCAAAGATGGAGGTATGTCTGAAGAAAGCCCTAGGAGTAGAGTGGGAAAAGGGGATGTAGAGGAACAATGGGCACATCTTAAGCCAGCCATAATGGAAGCCATGACGAGCCTTTGCATTAGGCAAATAAGTAAAACAAAGAGGAAGAAAAAGGCACTCTGGTTCTCAAAGGAGGTAGCAGGGAAGGTGAGGGGGAAAAAAAAGACAGCTTTCAGAAAATACAAAGAAACACAGAGGGAGGAAGATAGAGGAATGTATCTGGAAAAGCTAAAGGAGGTGGGGAAAGCAGTCAGAAAGGCCAGGGCACAGACAGAGGAAAGTATAGCCAATGCAATTTAAAAAGGAGACAAGACCTTTTTTAGATACATTAGAGAGAAGAGAAAAATCAGGGGTGGGACAGTGAGACTAAAAAGGCAAGGGAGGGAGTCAGCAGAAGGGGACCAGGAAAAAGGAGAAATTCTGAACAAATATTTTTGTTCAGTGTTCATGGTAGAAGGGGATGGGGATGGGGAGGAAGCACAGTTAGGTGTAAGAAGTACCAAGGGGAGGAGTGTAGATACCAGTCCATTCACGGTAGAGGGAGTCCTAAAGGAATTAAAAAACTAAAACTAGATAAAACAATGGGGCCGAATGGAATACATACAGGAATTCTAAAGGAACTAAGAAAGGAGCTAGCAGAACCACTGACAGCCTTGTTCAACAAATCATTAGAAACGAGTGTGCTTCTGGCAGACTGGAAGAGGGCAAATGTTGCCCCTCTCCATAAGAGTGGGAGCAAGGAGGAGGCTGGTAACTATAGGCCAGTCAGCCTAACCTCAGTGGTAGGAAAATTGATGGAATCATTACTCAAGGAAAGGACTGTGACATACCTTGAATCCAGGAGACTGCAGGATCCGAGACAGCATGGTTTCACGGCAGGCAGGTCTTGCCGAACAAATCTGATAGATTTCTTCAACCAGGTGACAAGGGAGATTGATCAGGGAGGGGCAGTAGATGTGGCCTACCTGGATTTTAGCAAGGCCTTCGATACCATCCCACATAAAAGGCTAATAAACAAATTGAGCAGCCTGGGAGTTGGATCCGGGGTTGTTAACTGGGCTAGAAATTGATTGAACGGTAGGACACAAAGGGTGGCAGTGAATAGAGTTCGGTCCATAGAAAGGGAGCAATCAGTGGGGTGCCTCAAGGATCTGTGCTAGGCCCAGTTCTCTTTAATGTCTTCATAAGTGACATCGCAGAGGTGCTGGAGGGGAAGGTGCCCTTTGCAGATGACACAAAGATCTGCAATAGATTAGACACACGGGGAGGAAAGAATGAGAAAGGACTTGGGCAAGCTGGAGGATTAGTCATATGTATGGCAGTTGAGAGTCAATGCAAAGAAGTGCAAAATTATGCACTTGGGTCACGGGAACACGAGAAAGGAGTACTCAGTGGGTGGGGGGAGACTGTCGGCCACCAAACAAGAGAGGGATCTAGGAATAATTATATCTGAGGATCTGAAGGTGGCCAGTCAGTGTGGAAAGGTGGTTAGAAAGGTCGGGGGGGGGTGTCACGGACCGCAAGATGGAGTGAAGACATGCCTTTTCAGCGCTCCCTCCTTCGGGCTTGAATTTCGTAGTAAAACCGCCTAAAAGAAGTAGCTGACACCCGAACAGCGTTACTGGTGTGAATCGGAAAACAGGATGGACGAGTTTGTGGTCACCACGGCAACGAAAAACCAGAAAACACCGGCAAAAAACAGTAGGAAGGCCGCGTCAGGCCCTGCAATGAGTTATGCAGGCCCGATCTCCCTCTCTGCAGCAGAGATGTCGGCTCTGGGTCGCGAGCTGAAAGATCAGCTCATGGCAGCACTCGCACCCAAATTAGAGAGCCTCGAGAACAAAATAGAGGGGAGGCTCGCCCTGGTGGAATCGCAGGCGGAGAGACAGAATGAGAGGGTCGAGGAGCTGGAGGGCCGAGTTTCGGCAGCAGAGGACGAATTGAGCCCTCTTGGCAGATGGATCACCGAGCTGGAGAAACAGGTGGCAGAAATGAGGGAGGCGCTCGACTACCAGGAGAATTATTTAAGAAGAGACAATCTGAGGCTGAGAGGGTTACCGGAGGGGAAGGAATGCCCTGATATCCTGGGCTTCTGTGCTTGAACTCTGCCCAAGCTGCTGGGAATGCAGCCAAAAGGAGGAAGGTTGAAGCTAGAGCGGGCACACCGGGCGGTCCTACCCAAACCACAGAATGGCCAGCCGCCCAGACAAGTGATCATACGCTTCCATAATTACCAGGACAGGCAGGAGATGTGGCGAGCATATAAAGCTCTCCCGAGCTTCAGTATGAGGGGCACGCTTATTTCTTTCTCAAGATTATTCGCCGCGAATTGGAAGAAAGAGAAGAGAATTCAATGATGTGATTGCGACTTGTCAGAGGCTGGGAGTGGACTGGTTTATAGTGTTCCCAGCCATACTGAAAATTAAGCACGAAGGAGCCACCTATAGTTTCTGGGAGGTGGAGAAGGCGAGGTGTTTTGTGACGGAGCTCAAAAAAAGATGGGGTAATCAGGGAAATGTCCGATGCCCATCTCATCTCTTTTTATTTCATAAGTCTATGGAAGTTCGTGGTGTCTAGCAGTGCTCTACCAGAGGACGGGTGATTGACTTTCCGCATGAGATTCATTTGGGTCAGGTATTCTACAAGCAATATGATTATGTCTGTTTCCTACCCCATCACATGGGACTGATAATGAAACTGTGGTTTTGGACATGACTTTTGGAGGAAAAGCACAGGGGCCTCCGGGGGGGCCTGCGCGTGGATATCTGGGTGCGTGGCCTAACCTGGAGACCCTACAGGCGGCCCTGTCGTGGAGGCTCAGCGGAGGAGCTTGGCGCTAAGAAAGGGACAAGGAACTATTAAGGACTTTTTCGGGGTCTGAGGATTTGTGGGGCTCTTAGTCTTATTAGTCCCTGGAGACCCTAAGGAGTTGCGCCAGACTTTCTCTTTCTTTTAACTAAAGGTTGTTCCACAGCTTGGGGAAGGTGGGGAGACTTACATGTGCTGGTGAATGGGATGTGGATTCATGTGCGGAAGAAGCTTTTATTTGCCTGGGGGAGGTTGAACGAGAGAATTTTTATTTTTCTATGGTTCAAGCCCTGCTTTGCTTCCTGGGGGAACATACTGGAGGAGCAAGTTTGCACGCTTTTGTATGGGCTCAACTTGGGGTATATTGTAAATAAGTTGTGGGGTTAATTGTTGATTGGGGCTGTTATGTTAAAATTGTTGCATTCGATCCACATGTCAAAAGAGAAAAGATATCAGGTTACTGGACAGAGGGGGCTGAGAGCAAAGCGGAGAAAGGGAAGGAAAGGAGTAAAAAGTAGTATACAAGGATGATGGCTCTCAAAGCTAAAGTAAAAGTAGTATCATGGAACGTTCGGGGTGTTTCGTCCCCTATAAAGAGGACCCTGCTTCTCACTGCCTTAAGGAGGGTCGGAGCACAGGTAGGCCTTTTGCAAGAAACTCATTTGACTCCAGCGAGCATAGAAAGCTAGTCAGGAATTGGGTAGGGAGGTATATGCAGCCTTTCCTCGCATAAGAGGGGGTGGCAGTTCTATCCACAAGAATCTTCCTTTTCAGGTAACCAGAACTGTGTCTGACAGGAGGGAAGGCAGATATGTGTTTGTGGAGGGGTGCTTGGAGGAACTCCGATTACGTATGGTAGTGTATACGCCCCTGCTGTCACTGAGCCCCAGTTTTACAGACATTTATTAGAAGTAATGGCGAAAGAACAATTCAAGGGGTTAATTTTGGGGAGGAATTTTAATTGCACCCCTGACACGGTGATGGACCACTCGAAGGGTAGGGGCAAAGGGGGCAAATTTTTAAAGGAATGGAGGGAAGGTCTGTTGGATCTTGACCTAATAGATGTGTGGAGGACGGCGAACCCAAAAATAAGAGAATACACCTTTTTTTCTAACCCCCATAAGAGCTGGTCGAGGATAGATCACATTTACATTGAAGGGGGATGGTATCAAAAAGTAGTGGAGGTACATCATGAACCCATCCACATATCTGACCATGCCATGGTCACTTTGATGGTAGAAATGGAAGGATCTAGGGAGAGGCTTAATATGTGGCGGTTCCCCTCATACTTGATGGGGAATGAGAAGTTTAGGGAGATCTTCCTGGACATAAGTCTCCACCACTCATTCACACTAGTGGGATCTGCGCCAGAGGCACTAGGCCCATCGGGAGCAAACTTTTTGCTGGAGGGTCGGCGCGAGAGATGGCGCTGCGAGGCATGGCGCTTGCAGCAGTGGCTCATGGTAATGACCTCTCCTGGCGCACGACCCTCCAACCGCTCTCAGTTCTTTTTTCCCTACCGCCGAGTGTGCTTCAGTGACAACGCCGCCGCTTGTCGGGAGTCAAACTTCAAACTAGCGATAGTTTTCAGTTTATTTTTTGTAATTCTATCTCGATAGTAGTATCGCTAATTTTATTCTATTTCTGTTATATTTTAGAATTTAACTTATAGTAAAGAAGTCTCGGCCTACTGGACGGAGCTCGACCATGAGCAGGTCAGGTGACGGTAGGGAGACTTCGTATGAAAGCTGTTCAGTCAGTCGGGCTGGGTCCGTCAGCCCCCTCTCAGCGGGTTCCGACAACGGTCAGTCCGATGCCTGGGGATGGGCGCCCCGCCGGCATAAAATAAACGGTCGTATTCTCGGCACCGCTCGCCTCGAGCTCTTTTCTTCGCCCACAGGTCAAAAAAGAGAAGGTATCACCGAGGTCGCCTTCTGATACGCCTGCGTGTCGACGGTTGGTTATCGCTCCTAGTTGCCGGTCTCTCTTCGAGTCGCCAACTTCCGTTTCTCGGGCTGTTTACATCGAGCCCCACCGCCTATAGGTAGGACTCCAGATGAGCAGTTTCATCAGTGGGCCGCCTTATGGAGCGATAGGGCTCGGAGGTTGGTTCTTCTGCCTGGCTCGGCTGCCCGGAGCCTTTGGGCTCGCCGGGCGATCAGGCAGGGCGGTTGACCTTCCTAGTCGCCGCACCTCCTTTGTGCCAGCGACTCCGTCTTAGGTGTTTCCTCACATGGCTGAGGCGGAGGGGCCACACGATGCCCTTATCTCCTGGTTTTTCCCTTCTCTTCCTTTCCAGGTTCCAGGGTGTCCTCGGCGCCTCCCCGCTGGGTCGCTGCGCTGTCGGCGCTTCTGCTGCAGGGCCTGCGGTGCCGCTCACGGGCACCGCTGGTCTTGTGGCGCCCGCCCGCTGTGCCGGGCGGGTCTCGCTGGCCACCCGTGGCGCCACCGGGCGCACACGGTGCCGCCATGTGCCGGTGCTTCTTCGGGCACCGCAGCCTCGCTGCCACTGCCGATCCTTTCGCCTCCTCGGAGCTGGGGCCCTCAGGGACCTCTCCCTTCTATCTGCTCTTTCTTCTTCTCCTATCTTTCACTCCTTTTCTGTCCAAGCAGTCCTTCCTGGACTATCAGGAGTGATGTTGAGCCTGACCCAGACCTTCGGTTGGATGATGAAGTGAGGAAACAGGATCCTTCACCGCTACAGAGCCTGTGGTCGAGGACCTATCCTTTAAGTCTCTGTTGAGGAACCTGAGATCCACTCTTTCTCTCCAGACTACGGACATCGATCCTGGGAAAATATTAAGACTCCAGTATCTTCATGCTTCGGAGATCCCTACGGATTTGACTTCTCCGATTCAACCCTCCTTCGAGACGCTGTCTCAAATGGTATGGAATAATCCTGCTCTTATTCCTTCAGTGGCTAAATCCATTGATAAGAAATATTCAGCTCCCAAGGATAGTCCCATTTTGGCATCCCAAGCCTTTGCGGATCCTATTGTAGTCCTAGCAGAGAATGACAAGGTCGTTTTCCTCGTTACTACAGCTCGACTTATTAACAAAGAGTCTCTGAAATTGATACATTAGGTAAGAGAGTCTTTGCTGCTCCACTTTAAGTATGCGTATTGTCAGCTATCAAGGCTATTTTTCAGTATGAGTATATCCTGTGGCACTCTATGAAACGTCATGGTTGAAGCTCTTCCAGATTCCACTCCAAGTCAGAGCTCCTTCTAACCGTTATCAGAGGTATTGAGTCCAATAACCAACAGGTCAAAGCCGCCATGGACGCTTTTCGACACTGCTTCTCGCTCAGCAGCCGCAGGTATTGGTACTGACGCCATTCCTGGCTGCGCATTTGCTTTTTGGCTAATGATGCTCAGCAGCAGGTAAGTTGCTGTTTCTTGATGGCTCCTATCTCTTGGGCCTCAGGCAGAGCAAGCCCCAGAGGCCACTCAGAAGACTAGGTCGGCTATTGTTGGCTAGACTTCCCGCCATTCCCCTCTCGGGGCATGTAGGCAAACGTCATTTCATAGTTCGCCAGTCCTTTCGAGGCAGAGGCAGAGGAAGCTCCATAAAAGCCAACCTACCCAACCTCAAAAGAAGGCAAAGCAGAAAGCGCAGGGACCTAAAGCCCCAGCGCTACTTATGAATTGCCGCCCCAGTTCCATCCACACTGCCCGAGGTGGAACTTTCCTCCTGGTGGCGTTTGATATACTTCTACAATCAGTGGAAGTCTATAACTCGGACAAATGGGTACTTTGGATAATTCATGAGGGTTATTCTCTCAATCTTTTGAAACCCCCAATTGCTCCTCCCAAACGACAACCCAGGTTGCTGACCTCTCAGTCAGACCTCCTCACCACCGAGATCCAGGGCCTCTAAACAACAGGCAATAGAACTGGTGCCCCGCATCAGCTTAAACACAGGGTTCTACTCCCATTACTTTCTGGTTCCAAAGAAATCTGGGGGATGCGCCCATTCTAGACCTCAGAAAGTTGAACAAATTCCTCCCAGGGAGAAATTCAAAATGATTTCTAGGTACCCTCTGTTACCTTTGCTGCATCAGCACGACTGGCTGGCCTCCTGGATATGCAGGACGCTACCAACATATCCCCTCATCCACCCGACCCATCGCAAATTCCTGAGGTTTGTAGCTCTGGGTCAGCATTATCAGTTCAGAGTCCTGCCTTTGTGCTATCCTCGTGCCGCGAAGCTTTTACAAAGTGTTGTGCAAAGCTCGCAGCCATCTCAGGAAGCTCGGACTGGTGTTTCCTCACCTAGACGATTGGCTCCTTGAAGTAGTCCTTCCAGTCAAGGGACTCTGGAAGTCAGCTCAAACGCCTCCTCGCCTTCTACGCCCATGGAGTTCTGCTAAATCTGAAGAAGTCACAACTGCAGCCCTCCCAGAGGCTCCTTTTCATAGGAATTTCTGGACACCTCTTCCGCAAGGCTTTCTTCCAGAGGACAGAAAACTCGACATCCTTCAGATGGCCCGTTACATCGGGAGAACCGATCGGTCACAGCTCTCTCGATGCAACGATGTTGGGTCTCATGGCGCCCTCAGTGTTCACTGTACCCTCCTAGCTCGGGTTACACATGAGGACCACCCCATGGATGCTCTCCCGCTCAGTGGTCACCCCACCTCTCACCCCCAGTCTTTTTCCCATCAAGGTGACGGAGCCCTCACGAAGGTCTCTCACCTGGTGGTCTCAAGAGAGCAATCTCCTGAAGGATTCCTTTGCTCCTCTGGATCATCAGATCTCCATCACCACAGACGATCGCTACATGGGATGGGGAGCTCACTGTCTCTCTCTCCACACTCAAGGTGTATGGACTCAGCTCGAAACTCAGCTCACATAAATGTTCTGGAGATGAGAGCGTCCTTATGTAATCCGAAAGCGTTGAAGGATGTTCTTTGTCACAAGAACATTCTTCTTCAAACGACAACAAGGCTGTGATGTA
Source organism: Neoceratodus forsteri (assembly GCA_016271365.2). Lineage (NCBI taxonomy): Eukaryota > Metazoa > Chordata > Ceratodontiformes > Ceratodontidae > Neoceratodus > Neoceratodus forsteri. Next base: position 1,333,594,861 of record CM057453.1, on the reverse strand, counting down.
TTACATCAACAAGCAAGACGGTGCTCACTCTATCTCCTTTGCAGGAAGCAATGAGAGTGTGGGAGTGGTGCTTTGAGCACAAGTCTCTAATTCAAGCGGTATATCTGCCGGTATAAAACGACTTAGCAGATCACCAGCAGAACGGAGGCTGGACCTCACGAGTGGTCTCTACCCAGCCGTAGCTCGGTCACTGTCTCGAAGAGTGGGGACTCCAGACCTGGACCTTGCATCCCCACTCAACGCAAAACTGCTCTCTTCTGCTCCAGAACCAGGGCCTGCATTTTCTGTCAGGATGGCTCAGGCTGCGTGGACAAAACGCTTTACGCCTCTTTCCACCGCTGCCTTTAATTCAGAGAGTTCTCTCAAGTTCGAAGTCTCAGGGGACCAAGATGATTCTCATTGCTCCTCCTGGCCTCGGCAACTATGGTTTCCTCACCAACAGTATGTCGGCAGCCTCCAGACCACTTCTTACGAATCAATCTTTTGACTCAGGGTCTGCTGGTCCATCCTCAATCTGAGGTCACTTCACCTCATGCTTGGCTCCTGAAGAGGTAGAAGTGAACCGGTTCAACGCTCTCTAGAGTCCTGCAGTCGCCCTTCTGGCTGCTCGGAAGCCATCACCAAAACTTACGCTCTATGGGAAACGCTTTCTCTGGTGCAAAGTCCTCTGAATCCTTTTCCTGTCCTCCAGACAAGCTTTCTGAGTACCTTTGACCCATCAAACTCAGGTCTCCAGTACTCCACGGTTAAAGTTCACCTTAGTGCCATTTCAAGCTCCATGAGCCGGTTTCTTCTTGTCTCTGGCTCAATTACCTATGGTAAAGAGATTTTAGGGAATTCTGCACACCAGACCCCTGTTAGACGTCCGTCGCAGCCTGGGACATTAACCTTGTGCTAGACATGCTCACTGCAAGCCTTTCAACCCCTAGCTACCTGTGAGCTAAAATTTCTTACCTGGAAGACAGCTTTTCCTAGTGGCCATTACCTCAGCCTGCAGGGTCTCTGAGATACATGCCCTGGTTACGGACCTCCGTATACTGTGTTCCATAAGGACAAAGTAGTTCTTCGTGACTATCCTAAATTTCTTCCAAGGTTGTGTCAGAATTCCATCTAAACCAACCTCTGGTGCTTTTCCTCTTACATGAACTTCCAAAATGAAGGAGAATGGTCTTCATTCCTTGGATGTTAAGAGCCCTTGCGGTTCTGCTTAGATAGAACCAAGAATTTTCGCAAGACTCAGCAATTGTTTGTTTTTCAGCGAGACCCGGCTGGGTCAGCCTGTCGCTATCAGATGCATCTCATCATGGTTAGTGGCATGTCTTCGACATTGCTATTCCATGGCACAGGTTAAATTGGAAGGTAGAGTGCACGCTCACTCTACTAGGGCGTCCGGCATCCCTAGTGGAAATTCGCTAATGTTCCAATTGCAGATATCTGCAATGCCGCTACCTGAACTCAGTGCATGCCTTCTAGCATTATGCACTGGATGTTCATGCCAGCGCCATTCCGCCTTTGGCAGAACCATCCTCATGGACTTCTGTCCTAGACGTGGTGAGCTCTAGCTCCCCTGCCGCCTTTTGGGGATTATCAGCTTGGTATCTCCCACTAGGTGTCGAGTGGTGAGACTTATGTCCAGGAAGGAACATGACTCCACCGTAATTCTTGGATCTTTCTTGGATGAGTCTCCACCACTCATTCACACGCCACCCTCCATCCCCGAGCTCACCGCTGTGTTGGTCTTCACCCTCAAATCTTAGGCCGTGAAGATTTCTTTTTGACCCTTTTACACGGGTCGTCCGGACTATCTTATGTCCGCTTTTGTAAGGTTAGGTTTACTCTCACGTTAGTTGCGCTGCACCTCCTTGCAAAAAGGTACTGAGGCGGTTGGAGGTCGTCGCCAGATGGTCATTACTGCCGAGCCACTGCTCATGTGCCATGCCTCGTGCGCGCCATCTCTCGCTACCACCCTCCAGCAAAGTTTGCTCCCGATGGGTCCTAGTGCCTCCGGCGCAGATCCCACTAGTGTGAATGAGTGGTGGAGACTCGTCCAAGAAGATCAAGAATTACGGTAGGTACGTAATTTTCATTTTTTGGATGAACAGATGAAGAGATATATAGACCTAAATAAGGAAACGGCTTCCTCTCCACAGATTTTATGGGACGCAAGGAAGGCCTACCTAAGGGGGGCTATTATTGGCTTTGTGTCGGGGTACAAAAAAGAAAGGAACAGAAAATATGAGACCTTACTCCAAAGGGTTAAGGAACTGGAGGGACAGGTACTTAAAGGAGACGTAGCTAGTGAGCCGGGGTTGGCGGCAGCCAGGGGAGAGCTGAATAATATGCTGGAGGAGCAGGCAAGGGGACATCTGTGGCTAGTGAAGCAAAGATTCTATGAATGGGGGAATAAGCCTGGCCCCCTTCTTGTTAACATGATTAAAGGTAGAAGGGGGAAAACCAGAGTGCTGTAAATACTGAACAGGCGTGGGAATGTAACGAGGGACCCTCAGGTCATTAGGGAAAGATTTAGGGAATTTTATAGTGTTTATATCAAAGAGAGGCAGAAGGACTAGGGCAGGATGAACAGTTTCTTGACGGGATCCGCTAAGGCAGTTGTCTGAACAGCAAAGAGCAGCCCTTGAGGCTAATATTACTAAGGAGGAAATAGGGAAGCCATTAAGGGTATCAGGTCGGCAAAGCGGCAGGCTCAGATGGACTCCCTATTGAATTCTATAAGACAGTGGGCTATCAGGTAGTGGATCTGCTCTGGGAAGTATATAGAGGCACTAGGGAGGGGCGCCCTGCCACCATCTATGGAAATGGCGACCATATGTGTGATCCCTAAGCAGGGCAAAGACCCCAGGGAGTGTGCTGCCTACCGCCCTATCTCATTATTGAATGTGGATGCTAAGATATATGCGAAGGTCTTGGCAGGCAGGCTTGAGATATTGATGCCTAGTCTGGTGGACCCAGATCAAACTGGATTCATAAAAGGGAGGCATTCATATCACAACGTCCGAGACTGTTGAATGTGGCTCGTGTCTCCTCTCGGCGCCCAGGGACCACTTTAGTTCTGGCGCTGGACGGTAGAAGGCTTGGCCGGATCGGTGGGAATACATGATGGAGGCCTAGGGCGCTATGGGTTTGGCCAGGGGTTTTCAACACGGTGAGGGTCTTGCACCGCTCACCAAAAGCTGCAGTGGTGGTTAATGGCGTGCTTTTCACAAGTTTTTGAACTATCTAGGGGACTCGGCAGGGATGCCTCTCTCTCCTCCTGTTGTTTGACCTCGCCTTGGAGCCTTTGGCTGCAGCCATCAGACAATGCTAGAGGGTGAAGGGAGTTCGGGTGAAGGCAGCATAAATTATCTTTTATATGCGTGACTATATGATCCTGTACTTGAGTCGAGTAGAAGAATCCCTACCTGCTGTGCTAGATCTAATTGAGCGCTTCTCATTGTTTTCAGGTTACAAAACAAACTTGGCAAAATCAGAGGCAATGTGCTTGGGTGGAGGACAGTCAGAAGATCTACAAAAAATGGGGGCTGGTGGAGGTGAAAATTGGCCTTGAAATACCTGGGGTTCAGATGGAAGATCATTGGCTGATTATACCCCATTGAATTTTTTATACGCCAATGATCGAGGAAGTGTTAATGACATGAAAAGATGAAGGCATACCCGGGTGTCATGGCTAGGCTGGATGAATATTATAAAATGAATATCCTGCCCAGGATCTTGTACTATTTACAGATGCTTCCTGGGTGTCACCAAAAGGATATGAAGAGATTGGACGGGGTTCTCCGGTATCTTTTGGCAAGGAAAGAAGCTTCCAGAATCAGCCTGCAAAGACTGGAAACTAGAGACTTAGAAGAGGGGGTTGAGGCTTCCAGATGTTAAAGGGAGTTATTTTCAGCCTCGCAGGCAAGGATAATTATGGACTGGGTGGCGCGTCCGAGGCAGCAAGCTGGCTAGACCTAGAGGGGGAGGGGGTGAAAGGCTATCAGCCTTTTGAGGAAGGAGGTAGAAGGGCATACTCACACCAACCACATCCCAGCCCGATGGTAGCATGGACACTGTAGGGGTGGGAACAGATAAGGGCTAGGGTCGGGATGACAAGGTGGAGACATTACCCTTCCTCTGAGTGGAATCCTTTCTGCCTGGACTGGAGGACCAGGGCTTTTGATTTGGGACGCAGAGAGGTATCAGTGTGTGAGGGACCCATAAGGGTCCGTGATGTCTCCTCCTTAGAGGAGTTAAGGACAAGATGGGGGGATCCCGGTAGCTATGCATTTAGATTTCTGCAGGATAGAGATTTTGCTCATAGGCTGGGGAACCAAGCTCTCAGCCCACGCTGCAGATGAGTCTGAAGGGCACTTTGTAAGGCCCGGAGCAACCCTAAGGACCAATAGGTCGTCGAGTGTATCTTGAGGAAAGGCCTGATAGAGGATAGCCTCGAGCAGGAGAGCACTGTGGAGAGGGACCTTGGGTCGAGCTCTCAGAATCGAATTGGGAGCTAATAGTGGAAACACATATGGGCCTACTGTTATCAAACAAATACAAGGAGTCGGCCTATAAGTTTGTTCATAGGCTTTTCTTCCCTCCGGTTATGGTTCACAAAAGCCGCTCGGAGGTTTCAGAAGTATGCCCTCGATGTAATAAGGAGGTGAGCACATATTTTCATTGTTTCTGGAAATGCCCCCGACTTCAGAGCTTTTGGGAGAAATTGGTGGAGTTCTTAAATGAGAGAGCTGAGGCGGGATATCCCTGCATCCGATTGAACTATTATTTGGAATTGAGTGGGATGGGGATATGGAGTATGCACAGGAAGTGGCTAAGGGTGGCCTTAGCAATTGCCAGGCAGTGTATTCTAAACACTTGTGATCTCTGCAAAAGATCCTCTCTCACTCAATGGAAAACACTGGCAGCATCGGCTCGGCTATGGAGAGGAGGGCTTATCAGATTCAAGAAAGAGCAGAGATCTTCGGAGTTATATGGAGTCCGCTCCTCTCGGCTCTCTCCCAGCAGGACAGGGGGGCATAGAGAAGGGAGGGTGTGGAAAAATGAAGATATCATGATGGGTGCCTGTGAACTGGTTTCTAACCCTGAGTAGTTTCCCTTGTAACACACACACGCTCTGAGCCCATTGTTTAACATCTTCAGGGTCCCAGTAACCTAGTGAGGATTTTTATTAACTGCTTTGCAGTACTTATGTATTACTGAATGTGGATCATTGTAAATAGTTGATGATATTGTTCTGGACTAAATTGGCTTCTGTTTTGGGGGGGTAAACAAGGAGGTTTTTTTTTTCCTTTTAGAAATGGTAATGGCCTTCACCACTGGGAACGGAGCTTTTAATTGAGTTTAAAATGGCTAAATGTACACCAAATACTGTGATGAAGTAGAAATTATCTGAGCCTTTTATGGTACTTTGCCTGTGACGAAATGAGACATATATTTATTTACTTGTTTGTTGTTAATGTTTGGAAATGCAAATAAAAATTTTACACAAAAAAAGAAAGGTCAGAGGGATGTTGGGGTGCATAGGTAGAGGCATCACAAGCAGAAAAAGGAGGTGGTGATGCCACTGTACAGATCATTAGTGAGACCTTATCTGCAGTACAATGTCCATTTTTGGAGGCTGAATCTCAGGAAGGACATAGAGTGGAGGCAGTCCAAAGAAGGTCTACAAAAATGGTACAGGGGCTGCACCAGAAGTCATATGAGGAAAGGCTGAAAGACCTCAATATGTATTCTCTAGAGATGTGAAAAGAGAGGGTGGACATGATAGAGACGTATAAATACCTTAACTCATTCCTTCCTGATGACGCCATATGGCGTCATAAAAAAAATACCTCTTTTTCCTGATGACGCCATATGGCGTCCTAAATCATGTGCTGTAGTGCCTGATGACGCCAATTGACGTCCATATCTTCTCTTGGTGCAGCTCAAGCATTTGTTTACATTTGATGAATTGAGTTGTACCAGCTAATAGGGACATCGTACTCTTACTGATTTTACCTAATATAATATGCGTTCCCATTGGCTATTTTTGAGAAAACAAGCTCAATACATAAATAAATAAATTTACTATTTTTGCATGTGCTGTGAAAAATGTATTATGTTCATTCTGCCATTAGTTTGTATTGTAACAACAAATCATCTTGTTTTAGTGTAACATGTTAAGCTGATCAGGTTGACACTATAATTTCATAACTTACATATTTTTTTTATTCGAGCAATCCGATTGGCTGTCACCACTTTGGTGTATTTTTTTGTCTTTTGGGGTATTTTTCTACAATAACATGTTGTCACTGATATCATGATTGTTATAACTATTAGTCCATTTATACCACTAAGTGAGCTGATTATTTCTGTAGTTAAAAATCGAGCTCTGTGATTGGTCGGATTTTCTGACATCATCAACTCTGAATTTAATTGGTGTAAAGGGATTGTCTTAGATGCAGGCACCATCCCCCTGATGAAGCCTTAGTTGTCGAAGCACCAGGGAACCTGCACATAGATCTTTTGTTGTGCCTTCCACTGTTCTATTCAATGTGTGTGCCTGAAATGTTAGACTAAATCCTTATTTAGCATTCAAGGAAGGACTCGTATTTTTTTTACAACCGTCACTGGAGGGAAAGTGGCTCTCTGGGCTCTGGAGTGTACAGTGATTTTTTTTTTGATGTTTCAGTTAGGGGTCGCAGCCCTCACCTACACCTGCCCTAGCTCTCCAGAAAGGCCACCATTTGGTCATATTGATCCTCACTGTTGCCATGCTTGCTCTATGCTTATTGTACACGTCACTATTTCCATTAACCAGTCAGAGCACACACTGGTGCAGGAAGAGCATGGCGACTGGAAATTTAGTTTCAAGATGGAGTTGCTGCTCTTATCCTAAAATACTCACTTCATTTCAGTGCCAAAACCTCGATTTGTAATCTGTATTTACTTTATTTGTTTTTATTTTTATTTATGATAAAAGTTTTCATAGTTGTTACTTTGTTCATTTTGGGATAATTTCTGGTCATCCTGTGTGATCACATCTTATGGATCCGCTGGCATTCCTGATGGGAGAGAGTTTCTTGTGCATGTACTAGATGAGGTCACATGAATTCAGCACCTTTTGTTACTTTTTAAAGAGTTTATGTTCGGATTATGGCTATGTTAAAATCTATGTGGCATGTTGCTCCCTATGCTATGGATGATAAGTGGGTTAGGGTCAGTTGCATGTTTGTCTCATGCTCTGCACTTGAGTTTTCTCCTAATACGCAGTTGCTGATTGTTGAAAATGAAAAATAATAGTGTTGCTCTTCAACTTATCTGGCATCAGTCCAGCCCCAATCTCTGATGCATTGTAAAGGCCAAATCGTTTTGAATTCCTCCACAGTCACTGGTGTTGTCCATCGACTGTATGACGTCAGTCCAGACTTCAACCTCTGATGCACTGTAAAGTGTTCTTCAGGTTAAAACCTCCACAGCCACTTGTAAGAACTAGCTCCTTACCATGCATCAGTCGAGCCCCAAACTGTAGTGAACACTGAAGTGCATTTCAGGTTCAGATCCCTCCTCAACTGATGGTGTTGTCCATCGACTTACCATGCATCAGTCCAGACCAATCCCATAATGCACTGTGAAGTGCATTTCATGTTCAAAATCCTCCATATCCACTGGTGTAGTCCATCAATTCATATGACATCAGTTCAGCCCCAATCTGTGATGCACTGTAAAGTATTCTTCAGGTTCAAATCCCTCCACAGCCACTTGTAAGTTCTGTCACCTTATCATGTGTCAGTCGAGCCCCAAACTGTAGTGAACAGTGAAGTGCATTTCAGGTTCAGATCCTCCACAGCTGATGGTGTTGTCCATCGACTTACCATGTATCAGTCCAGACCAATCTCATAATGCACTGTGAAGTGCATTTGATGTTCAAAACCCTCCACATCCACTGGTGTAGCCTTTCAATTCATATGACATCAGTTCAGCCCCAATCTCTGATGAACTGTAAAGTATTCTTCAGGCTCAAATCCCTCCACAGCCACTTGTAAAATCTATCTCCTTATCATGCATCCATTGAGCTCCAAACTGTAGTGAACAATGAAGTGCATTTCAGGTTCAGATCCCTCCACATCCAATGGTGTTGTCCATTGACTGATCTGGTGTCAGTCCAGCCCCAACCTCTACTGCACTGTAAAGTGCTGCTCAAGTTCAGATCCCACCAGAGTCACTGATTTAGTCCATCTGTTCATCAGTCTTCAGTCCAACCTTTATCTCGGACACTCTGTGATGTGCATTACTGATACAGATTCCTCCTCAGTCACCATGGTGTAGTCCATTGTGCACATCAAGATTCATTCCAACACTACCCTCAGATGCACTGTAATGTTCTATTCAAGTTTGAATCACTCCACAACCACTTTAGTCCCTTGTGCTCATAATGCTTCAGACCATCCCTTACCTCTGATGCACTGTGATGTGATCAGTGCCAGTGTATGACTTATACAGTCCATTCAAATGAAACATAGCACACAGTACACATGTGCACCAATAAGCATCACTCCATGGTGCAGGCATACCCACACTCCTTCCCACCCACACAGTGTGCCATACTGAATGCTGCAACATATCACATGTGTATGCAGGCAAACCATGTGACACAGCACATAGTACACAACCTTTACAGGTGCCCACGTCATCACCCTGTATACCCACAATGTTTCTGCATGGCATATGAACACCGTTACCAGGTGCAGGCAGCCCCACCTGCTTCCCTACAACTGAGTATACCCCAAGGACGGGTGCCAATTCATGACGCAAAATGACTGCAGTGCCTATGAGCATCATTCCTTGGTACAGGCACACCCACCCCCTTCCCCATGACACAGTATACCCCAAATTACCAGTGCCTTTTCAGCAATTTCATCATCCTATACGTATACCCATAATGTATCTACAGTGTCTGTTAGCACCATTATTACATGCATACAGCCCCTCTCATTTCCCCAAAACATATGAAGTGCATCTGAGCCTGTATTATGAATGTAGGACCCCCCCCATCGCCACTAACACACAGTGCTTCATCATACAGTCATTCCCTCACCTTAAACCATCCCATAATACAACCCCCAAAAATAAACTATGCCAGGAAATTAAATAATACACAGATTTATGTAACATGATGTTTACTGAAAGACTGTGAACCTTACATGAACAACATCATGCTTCATTTACAGTATGATAAAGCAAACAGCACAAATAAAATACAGTTTCCTATACTTATCATGGGATTTTATTGCAAAAATAAAATAAAATAGTTTATTTCAATGAAATTATACATTTTAACTACAGCACATATGCAATTAATCATAGAGAGACCTCCAGCACTAGCAAATGTCTCCATTTCCTGTGTCAGCTCCCTGACCTACACTGGAGGTGTTCTTCCTATTTACATCACTTGACCTCACAAAGCACTTCCTGCCTGCATCACTTCCTGATATGTCCTTCTAAGGTACTGTGTAAATATGTTCTTACTAAACTAGGGGAAAAACCAAAAAATTGATAATCAGATTTATAAACTAAAATCAGTGGGTAAGAAGAATTGAACACTGTAAAAATTCCAACCAGTGGAGTGGAACAAAAAAATCAAACTGTAATAACAAGAGATTCAGATATTGATTTCTGACTAAAAAATGGTAAAAAACTTGCAAAATTTATATTTAGACAATGACAGATGTTTATTGTATATTTTTAACAATTTTAATCAGCAATTTTACAGAAATGTAATATTTTTGCATGACTAAGTAAACAGAGCATAATTATATTTAGATAAAATCATCAGAATTTTTATTAAAATATGAAAACAACCTTACACAACATTAAATCCAGTTAAATAGACATTACCAAACCTCACTCATTTTCAAAAACGTTTTGTCCTGAAAAACTTTTCTTTTTACAGTTTTAAAATTGGATGTATGGTTTTTAAGATATGTAGGTTTAAGCACAGTGTGTTTGTATGAATGCTGCAGATCTAAAACCCCTTCAGGCACACAGGTGTTCTAGCAGCAGGCAGAGGGTACCTGAACATTCTAAGTGACAATAGGATAGAATGAGTTAAAGGGATCAATAAGGCACAGGATGGTAGCATCTTTCAGAAAAGAAGATGGACAAGAATTAGGGGAGATGAGATGAAGTTGGAGGGAGGAAGAATCGGGGGTAATGTGAGGAAGTATTTCTTTACAGAAGGGGTAGTGGATGCTTGGAGCAGCTTCCCTGCAGGGGTGGTAGGGACAAAAATGGTGGAGGAATTCAAAAATGCATGGGACAAACACAAGGGAACCCTAGAAAAAGGGAATAGGGAAGAGTAGGAAAGTCGTAGGTTAACTAGTCTACAGTAGAAGTTAAAGGTAGAAAAAATGAGCAGACTAGATGGGCAGGCGGTCCTTATCTGCCAATAAATTCTATGTATCTATGTATGGTTCTTGAAGAACTAGAGTTTTCTTGTCTGAATCTGTCTGAGGAGGTCCTGAGGGGGCTTAAGGTTTCCAGAAATCCAGTGATCAGGAAAGCATACTCTAAGTGGAAAAGAATCTTATACTGGCGTGCCACCAGGAAGATAATCCCAGTGTAGGCAGGGTTACCTACAGTTCTGGACTACCTAGTACACTTAGAGTCCTTTGGCCTGAGGCCATTAATTCCAAGGGTACACCTGGCAGGAGTGCTTGCCTACACATCAACAGGCAAGCGCAAGTCTTTGGCCGCACAACCTGTTTTTAAAAGGTTCTTTAAAGGCCCCAATCATCTGTACTCCCTCTGAGGGACCCAGTCCCTCCATGCTACCTGAATATCTGCCTCGCCCAGCTGATGGAGGATCCCTTTGAGTCTATAGCTACTGCTGATTTAAAATATATCGCTTGGAAAACTATTTCCCTGACTGACATAACATCTGCCAGGAGGGTAAGAGACATGGAGGCACTCTGTACAGATCCAAACTACATCAATATTCCACATGAATAGGATGGTCCCTAGGACTAACAGGAAGATCTTCCAAGAATCAGTCTTCACCATTGATTCATACTTATGGGTCTAGGGCCTGAGGCACTAGGACCTCATGGGTGCTTTTGTTCTACAGGGAGGGAGTTGATGTCAGCAACTGACATCGCCCGCACACCTAATGCAGCTTGCGTGCTGCCGTGTGCACTAGCCAGTAACTTGTCAGCTCCCTCACGCACCTCAGTTCTGTTATTCCTGTCATTGAGTGTACACCATGGGAGTGACACCACCTTAGTTCATTGACCGTCACTCTATGTGTCACTGCTAGGTTTGTTTTTTTAATTTGTGGTGCCTTCTCCCTTTGTTATTTTATGTCTCAGTGATGCGAAAACTCCAAAGAAGGCAAGGGGGTTAAGACAACTAGAAAGTCTGGCAGCCTCCAATCATGCAGTGGACAGCCATCAACTCTGTTGGTCCTGCCTTGGCTCAAGCCAAGTATGGTCTCTGGGCCTTTCCCCTGGGTCTCTTCCCAGCACCTCTGGTGAGAAGGCAGCACAGGGTCCTCCTTGACCTCTGCCTCACTGAGGCATTGGAGGCCCATGGGGCCAGCTGGCTCGTTCAGGGTGGAAAGCTGCAAGCCTCTCATCTGTCTGTCCTGCACAGCAGACATTCCTAGTGGTGAGGCTGAAGCTACACGCTCTGTCTTCCCCAGTGGACACCTTGGCATTGCGGCCTGGTGCCACCCTGACTCCTGGCACCATTCATGGTGTCAGTGAGTGGGCTGGCATCAGCAGCAACATTGGGCCCTCATCCCTGGTAGTGGGTCTAAAGCTGTATGCTTTGTCTTCACCAGTGGACACCTCAGTGTCATGGCCTGGAGCCATCTGGCTCCTAGCAATGTTCATGGTGCCAGTTAGTGGGGGACAGCAGCCGTGACATTGGATTCTCATTTCCAGTTGGGGGCCGATGCTGTATACTTGGTCCTCCTTGGTGGACACCTCAGTGTCATTGCTTTGTGCTGCCCTGACTCCTGGTGCCATTTGTGGTGCCAGTGAGCAGGGTTGCACTGGCCATGACATCAGGTTCCTTCCTGACACCATTCTCAGTGTCAGGAGAGAGACTAACACTAGAGCTGAACAGCATCAGCTTGCCGGGGTAGTGGTGGTCCTTTCCCCTGGTAATCCTTGTGGCACCATGGGGAGGGACGACATTAACCCCCCCCCCCGTCAATGTGCACAGCACTGATCATGGTGGCATTCCGGGGCCTGACACCAGGTGCAGTGCCTGTGACAGCGTTACCCCTGTGGCAGTTCCTGGTTACGATGCTATTTTCAATGCCGGGATGCCTCCAGACACTTCATGGCACCAGGGATTGGGCTTGCATATAACCTGAAGCTGGGCCTGGCATGGGTCCGGTGTCGAACCTTATGCTGGGAGCAGCACAGAGGATGGCGTCAGCCGCATCTCCGAGACAGTCATCAGCCCCGAGCCAGTGCTGGAGATAGCATGGGCTCAGGATCAGATGATAGCTGGGAGGTGAAGGTCTCCACAGACCCGTATACTGAGCCCATTACAGGCGAGGACTGGAGCTGCTCTGAGGGGATTGTACAACTCCGCTCTTCTCAGCTGGGGGAATCCCCTCATGGGCACTGACTGGCTCATTACTCTTTCTTAGGTCAGCCTTGTTCAGGCAGTCTTGCCAGGCCTTCCCTTCGGGCAAGGTCTTCTCAGCATCCCCATAGCCCAGGTAAAGGCTATGGAGCCTCTGGCTCCTGCTTTACTGTTGGGCCTGTACTCTGCCTGACTTTCCAGGGATCATAGGCCCTCTGGAGTCAGTCACCTGGAGTCAGTATGGAAGTGTGGCTGGTGCCTTCTACCAGGACAATAGACATGCTGACCAAGTCCAGTTCCAACCTGACCCCTAGCACTACCCACTTCTATGTCCAGCACCTCCTCTCCATCAACATCCTCTTCGAAGAGCACAGAATCCTCCTTTCACATATCCTCAGCCTCTGAATATGCTCTGTACCAGAGATTCTTGGCAGACGTGTTGCAGGCACTATACATTGGCACTATTGCCATGCATAATAACATGTCCGTGCTGCTGGGAATCCTTGGAACCTTCAGTGATGCCACCTGTGTCTTCCCTCCCTGGTCCAGAGTCTTTGAGGAATATTTAAGGACATTTTGGAGATGTCCCTTCACACTCCCTCCAGACCCAAGGAATGCCCAACAGTACTGAGCACCCATGGGCTGTGCAGGTACAGTACCTCACCACACCTGGGAGACTGAGGTTTTGCAGATCACAACAGGTCCTTGTCACATAGTGCATGAGTGACCTCTCGAAGCTGACTCTGCCCAGGCAGATGTTTTTTGCAGGAGGGTGCTTACCTGGGCTCACACCATGATGTACATTGCTGCACATCACAGTTAGGTCAGCATCTAGCTATCATGCCTTATTCGGATTTAGTCAGGCAAGCCATTTGCCTTTCTGCCAAGGACCTGGAGTTGGCGAAGCACCAGACAAGGGCATCGTACAATGTCAATGAGGTGGCCTCCAGGCTGATGGGAACCAAGATCTGCATTTAGCGGACAGCGTGACTTCACCTCCCTTGACTGGCACCTATGGCTCAGCGAAAGATGCTTAACTCCTAGATCTTCTTTGAGAATATCTCTTTCAATAGGCCACACCTTTGGAAATATACCCACGTCAGCACTAGGACCACATGGAAACTTTTGCTAGTCAGGGGCCACACATGGGGACATCATGTGTCAGCTTCTGTATGAACGTGGGGGACCCCATCTCTCCGTGTTTCTTTTCCTGCCGTTGATCATCCTTGTCGGACCTGCTGCTGGAAACATCACCAACTAGCTGTTGCTGTTTTCTTTATCTTTATGTATTACATTGTTGTCTCTGCATGCTGTTAAAATCCACAATCTTATTTTGGTAATGTGAATGCGGATAGAAATCTTTAAAGACAACACACATGAGGTGTGTGTCTGCTACCTAGGCCTGTCTCACAATGTTAGAACCTATGAGATCTACCAGAGCTTTAACCAAGCTACTAGGAGACACCAAAGAAAAGAACCGGAAAAATTTCTCCTAGAGAAAAGTTTAGCAACCATAGAGAAGGCACAAAGCCTGAAATCTGCATCACCTGCCCTGTCAAATGAATCACGATCGGTGAAATCAAAGGACGAAGAAAAGGATTGGTCATTGTCCCAACCCCCTTCATCATCAGGCGACAAACACAAGCACAGGGATAAAGAGAAATCCTCTTCCCCAGCACAATCAAGGTCACCGCTGAGACCTACAGGTAATCACACCCTATCATTGACCACTCCAATGCCGATGACAACAGCTCCCCCACCGACCATCAGTGAGACACCAAGGTCAGGGCTTGGCTTAGGCACTGCAGTACCTATTATGGATGGTACATCGCCATTGTCATCGGGCCTCGGCCTGTCATCTATTTCAAGGGTCATGGCCCCAGGCCAGGATGTCATCAACACTCAAGCAGTACTGGCTTCATTTTCAGAGATGATACAACTTATTTAACTAGGCTTACCTGTGGAACCTGTGTTGCCATATGGTGTTACTGTCTCTCAGCCACTGTCGATGCCGTCTTCCACCACACCACAAATACCTTCTTCTGAACTGCCACCAGCATCACTAGTGCAATCCTCAGTTCCTGTTGTCCACAGAGAGGTGAATGACAAGATAGAATATAATCCTGACCTCATTATGGAGGAGAAGGATTATGAAGAAGAAGAAAGTTATGAGGGAGAACAGTATGTACCACTTTCAAGTCCTACCCTGTCTTCCTGCAGTAAGGATTCTGTGGTATACACTCCCAGGTCTCCTCCACAGGACCCTGTGCTGCAGTCTATGATGCAGCAAATGCAAACTGACATGGGCTTTGCTGTGAAGGAAGAGGACTCCACCAAGAAAATCTGATGGAGTTTTTGGAAGTGTTTCATACTCCATACTTTATTATTCTTCCAGTTTATCCTGCATTGGAGGATGGTACATTTGCTGCATGGTAGAGGCCTAATTCATTGCCTGCTGAACAAAGAAAGGCTGACAAGCAGTACCCTGCTCCTTTTTCTAAGCTTTATTATGCCAATTAACCAGAGACAGACTCCGTGGTTGTCATGGCTGTCCATGATAGATCCAGGGCACCTAAGTTCGTGTGTACCCTACCTCCTGACAAAGAATCCAGGAGGCTGGATGTGATGGGCAAGCATATATATGCCTCCACCTCACTAGGCCTTAGAATTGCAAATTACCAGGCCCATATGATTAAATATCAGAATAGCCTGTGGAAAGCTGCTAAAGCTGCTGCCCAGGCACTGCTAGAAGGCTCTGCCAAGAATGAGTTGATTAAAACCCTGACCTCTGGTGCTTAGGTTCTGCTCAGGATATGATGTGTCTGATGCTTCTGCCAGGGCAGCTGCATTTGATATTTGCATGGGGCGTTATTCTTGGCTAAGGGTAGCTGGATTTGCGAATGATGTACAGCAAGCAGTTTGAAATGTCCTTTAGAGAGAGCAAACTGTTTAGCTGTGATGTTGAAGTGGCGCTGAGAGACACTAAGGTCTGTCACATCCCTTTATTCCATGCCTACTAGGGTCATGGGAGGGGAACCTTTCACCAGTCTGCTGTTAAAGGTGGTCATCAAGCCTGCCATTAGCAAGGCATAGGTAAGGGTAGTGGGCACTTGTCAGGCCCTGTCCCCCAAGGTACCCATTCAATAGCACCCAAAGCCATTGGAGCTGGTGGATCTGCCCCCACCCTTTCAGCCTGACTCAGTTTGGATTATCATCACAGCACTGTTGCCTCCAGGGGTGGTTGTAGGGGGAAAACTCTCCCTACATCTTAAACAATGGAGGGAGGTCACCGCAGACGAATGGTACTGGACATAAGTGTCAGTAGCATGCTCTGGAGCTTTTGGAGACCCCTCCAGAGCATCCTCTGTCCCTTTCCAGTTATTCTCCAGGACATTTGTCCCTTCTCAAAGAAGAAACACACTCCTTAATACACAGACGTGCTACAGAACTAGTGCCTCCTTGTCAGAGAAACAAAGGGTTCTATTCCAGATACTTCCCGGTGCCAAAATAGACAGGAGATCTGTGGCCTGCTTTGGATCTGAGATGCCTCAATTTCTACTAGAATACAAGAAGTTTTGCATGGTTCCCTGCAAGCTCTGATTCCCCTGTTGCAAACTAGCTTTGCTCCCTAGATATGAAGCATGCATAACTTCAAATCAACATCAGAAAAGCTCACAGGCAGTATCTTCACTTTATGCTGGAAGGGGAGCATTGTCAGTTCAGAATATTGCCCTTTGGCTTGGTTTCTGCACCATGGGTTTTTACCAAATGTCTGGCAGTTATGGCAACAGCCCTACGCAGGGGTGGTCTCGACTGACCCTCCATGCTGGACATTTAGTTTCTGCTTGTATTTATTTATTTAGTACTGTTTGCTGTTGAGTGCTGCCTTCCTGTGTACTTTTGTCTGCTTTCTTAGGCATGCACTCGCTCTGTTGCTTCTGAGCGCACCTCCACCTGTGCTTTCTTTGCAGGGATTGCCTGTATGTTCGGAACAGTCTGTGTATCACAGGGGGACTAACACCTGCCTAAGCTGAAAACATACATACAGTACGAATTTACTTACTAGATTGTAGCACTGCCGCTCCTAGGTGTGGTTGTTTCCCTAGTGCTGAAAACATTGCCTGTATGTCTTCCCTTACCTGGTCGACTGGCTCCTGAAGGCCAGCTCCAGGGAACATCTGTTACATACCCTGTCTCGAACACATCAGTTGTCCAGTGACTTGGGAATCACAGTGAATGTGCCCAAGTATGTCATGATTCCTTGCCAGAGACTGAAGTACATAGGAGCAGTCTTGGATAACAAAATGATTGTGCTCTCCTGGCCCTGGATAGGGTGGAAAACTTGGTTGCTCAAGGTTAGTATACAACAGTCATCAGTTCCCAGCCAGAACTATGCTACAGTACATCTTCTGGGACTCATGATGGCAGCCATTGTCACTGTGCCTCTAACTCGCCTACACATGAGAATTCCTCAAATGACTTTAAGGTCCAATCGGATCAGCTGATAGATGAGCTGGGCCAAATGGTGCTTGTCACTACTCAGTTGCTCAGAGCACTGACATGGTGGATTGACTGTGACAACCTATTAAATGGCATTCCATTTCTTACTCCAGCTCTAAAGCAGATCCTCATCACAGATGCCTTCAGCTCCAGTTATTGTGTGCACCTGGGGCCTATCAGACACAAGGTTCCTGATCCCAGGTGGAGGCCCAGTTACATGTAAATGTTCTGGAGATGAGGGCTGTCTTGTATAGCCTCCAGGCATTTTTGAAGCATCTGACTCCAGGTCCTCTGGTGATACGGATGGACAATGTCAATGTGATGCATTATATCAACAAACATGGGGGCACTCATTCCTATCGCCTTTGCAGGGAGGTGATGAGTGTGGGTGCCATCCCATAGCCTGGACCTGTCGGTCATACATCTCCAAGGCAGCCAAAATATCTTGGCAAACAAGCTAAGCAGGTAACAGTCCAAGATGCATGAATGGAAACTCCTGACCTCCGTAGTAGACAACCTATTCTCAAGATGGGGTTGACCAGCGTTGGATCTTTTTGCATCTCCATGCAATGCAAAACTGCCACGTTTCTGATCACTTGATCCAGGGCCTGGAGTTTTTGGCAAGACATGTTGTACCTGTCTTGGAAGGAGGAAATTCTGTATGCATTTCCTGCAGTTCTTCTAATACAGAGGGTGTTGCTGAAAGGGAAGATGGAGGGTGCTACCCTCATCCTCATTGCACCTCTATGGCCTCGTCAGATATGGTTTCCACTTCTACAACAGCTTGCAGTGGAACCCTCAGGACCACTACCTTTGTGCAGGGATCTACTGTTACAGGACAAGAGCTCCCTGGTCCATCTGGACTTGAAGTCCCTGCATCTGCATACATGGATCCTGAAGGCATAGCCATGGCACGTTTTGGTGTATCACATAAGGTTGCTGATGGCTGATTGTGGCTAGAAAGTCTTCCACCAGACACGCATATTCCTTAAAATGGAAGAGCTTCATTTTGTGGGCTGCATCCAAGAATATGGACCCATTTACCTGTCCTGTAAATGCTGTGTTGAAATACTTGCTGTCACTGTCAGACTCTGGTCTACAGTATTCCTCACGTAAAGTGCATTTGGCCACTATATAAGCTTTCCATGTCCCTATTGAAGGTCATACAGTTGCCTAATTAGAGGGTTCCTGTATTTTCCTGAGAGGTATTTTAAATATAAAACCTCCTATCTGTAATCCGGTCCCACCGCGGGACCTGAATTATGTCCTAGAAAATCTGATATTGGCTCGTTTAGCATTAACCACAAGTTTGTGGCTTATGCTTTCTGTCATGGAAAGCATTATTTCAAACAACATGAAGTCTTGCTGTATTATGACTATTGCAGTTTGCCCCAGCCTTAGAACTGCTCCGGAGGTGAAAGAGTTAACTTCCATGCAGAGCATGGAGTTTAGAGCGCGAGCTCGGTTCAGAACCTCTGTTTGACTGGTTTCAAACCGAAACCGTCAGATTCTTTACTCCGCCTCACTGAACAGTCGCTCCGGAGATTCCTCCTGTTGCTCGGTTCATTTCTTTGGTTTAAAGCGCTATTTCTCAGTTTAATTTAACCGCGATTTCATTATTTTAACCACAAAACCGATCGGTTCAGGCTCTGTCTATGGTAATCGTAAGTAATAGATAGGGTTTTTTCTGTGTGGAACTTGTAAAGTATTATCAGTTCGGTTGAACCGATCGAGTTGTATTTAAATATAAGTTTAAAGCCTTTTAAGGCTTTTTAGAGTGCGGTTCCCGGTTCTTATCGGTTCTAAAAAAAACGGATTTCATTACGGTTTTTCCACGACCCTGGACACGGTTTGGAACCGATAAGGGTGTCTTGCCTGGCACTGCCATCAAAAGGGCAAGTTGGTTGGTTAGGCTGGCATCATGTCTGAGAAACCCAAAAGAAAAACGGGCCCACTGGGTTTCAACACTGTAGTGTCTGTGGGGAAGCCTTTGCCAAGGCTGACCCACACACTACATGTGTCTATTGTCTGGGGTTTGACCACCTCAATTCAGACTGCCAGATTTGTAAAAATTTCCCTGCAGCCACCCTGGACAAGAGAGTGGGCAGGCTCAGGGAACGAGAGGCCAAAAAGTCCGCTGACCCGGATGGCCAGCCCGGTTCGGTGCCAACCGAACTGGAGGGAGTGCCCTCTGACCAGGGCGAGACTTCCTCTGGCAAACGAAAAGCTGGCTCTGAGGAGCCAGTTCCAGCAAAGAAATCTAAAAAATCAGCAGGTTTGGAGTCCAAAATTCCTTCTCCAACTGCTGCTGAGATAGCTAGGCAATACAGATTGTCCAGTCCCTGTCCCCGGTTCCCTCCGAACCGCCACTGTCTGGCAAAAGGTCGGTTCGGTTGGTTCCAGTGGTTCAGGATTATGATATAGAAGAGTTCTATGAACCAGAGGAGGGGGATGAGGATTATGATCAGTGTGAATGTGACTTTGAAAGTCTGGATGTGCCCATTGAACCTGACATCTCTCCAGACAGACCTTCAGGTGAGTCTCCCCCTAGGCTTTCTGAGTCCCCTTCTCATTTTTTGTTTTATAAAAAAGTTGCTGAGACCCTCCAGCTTCCCTTAGAGGAGGCTTTGGATGAGCAAGAGGAGCCTGACTATGTGGAGATGATGGATATCCCAGAGTCCAGGAGGTTGTCCATCCCTTTACATAAATCTTTTAGAAAACAAACAATAAAAATTTT
Source organism: Neoceratodus forsteri (assembly GCA_016271365.2). Lineage (NCBI taxonomy): Eukaryota > Metazoa > Chordata > Ceratodontiformes > Ceratodontidae > Neoceratodus > Neoceratodus forsteri. The sequence continues at coordinate 1,333,575,033 of CM057453.1, read as the reverse complement.
AAAAGCTCCTAATTTCTGTCCTGTGGATAAAAGATGGACAGGAGGTACACTTTGTCAGGTCCTGATACAGACTTTCTTTCACAGCAATGCAGTCATGTTAGGTAGTTCAGGCTGCAGCCTGTGATAAAGCTAATATTCCACTGGCTTCACATCCTCCTGACAAGGATTCCAGGAAGATTGATGCCATGGCCAAAAACAATACATGGCAGCATCCTTGGGACTCAGACAAGCTAACTATATGGCTTATGTTGCGAGATACCAGAAATCTAGATGGGATACTGTCATGGCCTTAGCCAAACAGGTCCCTGGCCAGCTCGCAAAGGAGCTGGAGCAGGTGGCTCTTGATGGTATTGAGGCATCTAAGGTGAAATTCCATGCTGCAGTGGATTCTAACGATGTATCCTCTGGAGTCATGGCTACATCTGTGGCTTTTCGCAGATTGGCCTGGCTCAGGTGTACTACTTTGTCACAGGATACCCAGTCTAAGGCTATGGATTTTCCTGTGGTGGGAAATTCTCTGTTTGGGGAGCAGACAGAGAATTATATGAAGAAAATGGATGAATATAGAACCACTTACAGGAGTGCACAAGCCAAGGAACGGCAAGCCACTCCTCAGAGGCAGCCCCCCAGGGGTAGGGGTAGGCCTTTTCACAGGCCTTTTTACCAGACTCAGGCCCCCTCCTCTTCAGCCTATGTACAGAGGGGGTTCTTCAGAGGGAGAGGCAGGCGGGGTTCGAGCAGGCCTGCTCCCACCCCTCAGCCTAAAGCCCCTGCCAAACAGGCACCCTGATGGGATGCCCAGGGTCGGCTCTCCACTACCTGTAGGGGGTAGGTTGGCTCACTTCGTCCAGGACTGGCAGTCTTTAACTTCAGACAGGTGGGTCCTGGAAGTAGTGAGCCAGGGTCTGGTTCTCAGCTTCAAGAAATTTCCAAAGATGAGAGCCAGATCTTTTCCACCTGCAAACCCTTTAGAGACTCTTGCTTTGGAAACAGAAGTCTCAACCCTCCTGGCTCTCAGAGCTGTAGAAAAGGTTTCTCCCCTTCACCAGGGCAAGGGTCTGTACTCCAGGTACTTCCTTACCCCAAAAAAGACAGGAGAGTGGCGGCCTATCCTGGATCTAAGATATCTAAACAAGCACCTTTTAAAGCCAAAGTTCAAAATGATGACACTGGGAATGATTTTACCCTCCCTAAGGCCAGGGGACTGGCTAGCCTCCCTGGACCTCAAAGATGCCTACTTCCATGTTCTTATAAGAAGCTCCCATCGAAAGTACCTCAGATTCGAACTGCCCTCAGGCCATTATCAGTTCAGAGCAATGCCCTTCGGCCTCACTTCTGCCCCAAGGGTTTCACAAAGTGTCTGGCAGTAGCAGGCGCTCACCTAAGAAGGCAAAGGATTGCTATTTTTCCCTACCTGGATGACTGGCTCATTGTGGGTCAGTCTCCAGACCAGGTCAAATCGCACCTGCTAGTTACCCAGCAGCTGCTTACCTCTCTGGGATTTCTTCTCAATCTTCCAAAGTCAGTTTTGGAACCTGTCCAGGTACTCACCTTTATAGGCGCAGAACTGGATACCAAGCAGGCCAGAGCCTTCCTTCTCTTGGAAAGGGTAAGGACCTTAGTGGCCCTGGCCGCCTCCTTCACTCTGCAGGTCTCTCGACCAGCAAGACATTTCCTGCAGCTCCTAGGGCACATGGCTGCCTCCACAGCTGTGGTGCAAGGAGCAAGATTTCAGATGAGGGACATTCAGTTCCATTTGAGAGCTTTCTGGTCTCAAAGAAGAGATCCTCTATCCAAGTTAATCCCAGTGACTCTAACCCTGATCCAGGCCCTTCAGTGGTGGCAAGATCAGAGCAATCTGAGACAGGGGGTGCCTTTCATCCCTCTGTCCCATTCCTTGATCCTTACTACAGATGCATCCCTCTTGGGATGGGGAGCTCACATGGGCGACCTCTCCACCCAGGGATTATGGTCCCCGCAGGAATCTCTGCTCCACATCAATCTGTTGGAACTCAGAGCTGTTTTTCTAGCACTTCAGGTTTTCTCTGCATCTGTTCAGAACAAGGTGGTACAGGTCAGAACAGACAACACCACTACAATGTGGTACATCAACAAACAGGGGGCACTCGGTCTTTGGCCTTGTGCACCGAGGCGATGAAGTTGTGGTCTCTGGCTTACTCCCTGAACACTTCCCTCATAGCAGTTCACCTCCCAGGCAAGGACAATGTCCTGGCAGATGCCCTCAGCAGGATTTCCCAGGGCCATCACGAATGGTCACTGGATCCCCTAGTACTGGGGATAGTGTTTGCCAGATGGGGCACTCCTCAGATAGATCTTTTCGCAGCCCCAGACAATTATCAGCTTCCACTGTTTTGTTGCAGGCCCCTTTTTCCTCGATTGGGAAGGGAAGTTTCTTTATGCCTTCCCCCCTTCCCTCTCCTGTTCAAAGTACTAGTCAAAATCAGGTCTCAGCCCTGCAAAATGATCCTGATTGCTCCAGACTGGGCCAGACAGCCCTGGTACCCACTCCTTCTGTCCTTAGCAGTCCATCTTCCCCTGTGTCTCCCCAGGAACCACAATCTGTTAACCTGTGCTCAGGGAGAGTTTGGTATCGAATCTCAAATCCCTCAACCTCAGGGCTTGACTCTTGAGCGTTAGAGTTTGCTGATTTGCAACTTTCTCAAAGTGTTCTCAAATCCGAAGGCTGCTAGAAGCCTTCCACCAGGGCTATCTATAACTCCAAGTGGAAAAGGTTTTCCATATGGTGTTCTGGGAAGCATGTTTCCCAGAATCTGCTGATCTACCCACTGTATTGGACTACATGGTCCATCTTAATTCTTTGGGACTGAGACCAGCCACCCTGAAAGTGCACTTGGCTGCTGTCTCTGCCTTCATTTCAGCAGGGAAGCCCTCTTCTCTTTCTGCTCATCCTGTATTTTCCAAGTTTTTTAAAGGATTGCTTCACACCAATCCTCCATTCAGGGACCCTGCCCCGGCTTGGGATCTTAATGTATGCATTGCTCAGCTAATGCAACCCCCCTTTGAGCCTCTGTCTTCGGCAGAGCTTAAGTATTTGACCTGGAAAACTGTATTTCTGGTAGCCATCACTTCTGCCAGGCGTATAAGTGAGTTACAGGCTTTATCAGTAGAAACTGACTTTATTTCCTTTCACAGGGATAAAGTGGTCCTCAGGACTAACAGGAAGTTTTTGCCTAAGGTGGTTTCAGATTTCCACCTTAACCAATCTATTTCACTTCCAATGTTCTTCACTGACCATTCCTCCTCTGGTGAGAGGAGGCTGCACAGCTTAGATGTTAAGAGGGCCCTAAGTTACTACATAGAGCGTACCAAGGGTCACAGGTTTGACTCCCTCCAACTGTTTCTCACTTATGGTGAGGTTGGGAAAGGGAGACCTGCCACTAAAAGATCCATTGCCAGGTGGATCGTTTCTTGTATCCAATTTTGCTATCAAAAGCTGGGTAAGGTTCCCCCCTCAGGCCTGAGGGCTCACTCTACCAGAGGTACAGCTGCATCTCTAGCTGCTGCTAGAGACATCCCTATCTTGGAGATATGTCAGGCAGCTACTTGAAAGACAGTACACACTTTCACCAAGCATTACTCCCTGGATATTCAGTCCAGGAGGGATGCTCGGTTTGGCACAGCCGTGCTTCAGAGCCTATTCCCTAAGTAGGTTCTGTCCCTCCTCCATGGAGGTACTGCTGTGTAGTCTGCAATAGTCATAATATAGCAAGACTTCATGTTGTTTGAATAAAAAATTACTCACCTTAGTAATGTTGTTTCTTCTAATGGAGTCTTGCTATATTATGACCTCCCCCCCAGCCTGCCCCTCTCATAACTCCTACTTTGGGGTATGGGGTGGGTAGTCCTCTGTTGGCATTTATTGATGCCCTCTTTCATGTTTGGATGTTGTGTTTATTTAGTTATTTTATCTTAATTTTCTGGTCCACTGACTTGAGTCTTTGTGTTGGGACCAGCAAAAATGTGTTAATATATTAGTAGCCAGTTGGCTAGTGTAGGTTACAGCTTCCACACAGAACCTTAGTGAGTTTTTGCTGGTAAAGATCTGGCGGTTTCGGTTTGAAACCAGCCAAACAGAGCTTCTGAACCGAGCTCGCGCTCTAAACTCCATGCTCTGCATGGAAGTTAACTCTTTCACCTCCGGAGCAGTTCTAAGGCTGGGGCAAACTGCAATAGTCATAATATAGCAAGACTCCATTAGAAGAAACAACATTACTAAGGTGAGTAATTTTTTCTTTTGGTTGCAATCACTTTTGCTCAGAGTTTCAGAGCTGCAGTCTCTCATGTGCAAGCCTCTTTATTTGACTTTCCACAAAGACAATTTCTTTGCTTACCAATCCTAAGTTTTTATCGAAGGTGGTATCTGAGTTTACATTGAATCAAACGATACAAGGCAAGGCAAAGTAAAGTTTATTTATATATATATTATGCCCAATCCAAGCAGGCTATGAGCATTTTACAGAGATAGACAAGAATACACCTTCTTGGTTATTACCCTGAACATGCCAATCAAGGTGAGGCATTGCTCTATACTTTGGATGTTTGTAGGATACTGAGGAGCTATATGAATTGTACCAAGGACTGCAGAAAGTCCTCTCAGCTTTTTGTTTCATTCACCCCTGGGAAAGCGAGCTCCGCTATGTCTAAACAGTGCCTGTCCAAATGGCTGACAAAATATATTAAGATTCTATGCTTGGTTATATAGCTACTGAATTTAATCGAGTCTGTAAGATTTTGGCCCCTATTTATAAATTGAGGGTAAAACACTGAAATTGTGATTGGGTATCTCCCACCTTATTAAATTTAATGGCAGAAAGGGATAAGGCCTGAGGGCTTTTAGGTCCCCCGCTTTGTAGCATCTATAAGAATTTAAGAAATCGTTGCAAATCTGCAGTCAGGAAATGTAAATCTGATTATTACTTGGCTAAACAGGTTAATTATCTCCAAAACTTGTAATAATTGGAAATTTGTTAATCAGTTAATGGGAAAATCTCAAAGTCAAAACATTACATCATGAAAAACATCTGCTGGTCTTATAACTGGCACTATGGAAATGGCTAATGAGTTTAATCAAGCCTTTTATAATATTACAGGCCTACCAACAACGAATGATAATTTTATATTTGAAGACATATTTGGTAGTTCCTTACTTCCACCGTTCACATTTCGTACAATTTCTCTGGAAGAAACAGACCAGTATTTAAATTCCATGAATTGGAAAACTCATAATGGTGGTGATTTGATTGAGCTGAAACTATTATTATTGGCAAAAGATCTCATGCTCTATCCCTTAAATTTTTTATTTAATTTTTCCTTGACTACTGGTATGATCCCTGCACTGTGGAAACAAGCTACAGTTATTCCAATTTTTAAATCAAGTGATAAGTCATTAGTTAATAATTATTGACCTATATCCCTACTATCCCCTCTACCCAAGGTTTTGGAAAGAATAGTAATGGATCAATTAAAAGAGTACTTAGATCAGCATAAGTTCTTTCGCCTTTTCAACATGGTTTTTGATCTGGATTCAGTACACTTTCTGCTTTGACTGAATTTACTGATTACATACATTCCACCTTGGATAAAGGGGAGATGGCTGCAGCTTTGTTTTTAAATCTTTCAAAGGCCTTTGATGACACTGATCATGGACGCTTAGTCTCTAAACTTCACTCATTAGGGTTCTCAGTAATGGTAGTTGCCTGGTTTACAGATTATCTTATGAACCGAAAACAGAGGGTAGTGCTAGGTTCAAATACTTCTTCTTTTCAAAACATGAATCAAGGAGTGCCTCAAGACTCTATTTTGTTTAGTTTATTTGTTAATGATTTACCGATCGTGGCTCAAAACACCCTGTCACTCATGTACGCAGATGATATTGCTCTTTATATGAAAAATTCTTCTACTCATTCTTTGATAACTCAGCTGGAACATGATTTTTCTCTGGTACAGGAGTGGCTGACTGTTAATAGATTAATCTTGAATGTTAGTAAAGCTAAATTCATGATCTTTGGTACTTCACAAGTTCAAACTGTAATTGATCCTCATGTGGTAATCAGAAATGTAAAAGGAGTTTCGACTGAAAGGGTAGTCTTTTAAATATCAGGGTTTTGTTTTAGACAACTCGTCTTACAGTAACCACATCGATTCATTAATTGAAAAAATCATTCATGATTAGGTTTATTATATAAAGTGAAAAATTGTTTAACATATGAATCTAAAAAGTTGCTAGTACAAACCATGCTCTTGTCCTTTATGGATTATGGCATGCCCATTCACGCTGCTGTCAATAAAACTACATTAAAACGGTTAGAAGTGATATATAATCAGATTTGTAGATTTGTAACCTCCGATTCACCATTTACACACCATTGCACACTATATCAGAAATTAATTTGGCTTTCATTTTCATGTAGTTGCTCGTACAGTATGTAAGACTCCTTGCTTTTTGGAAATTTTATAAAGGATCCATTCCTCTACATTTTAAAACAATTTTGGGTACTACTGCAGCAAGCCATATTACTAGGTCAGCAGATCCTCCTTATTTGACAGATCAAAATAGGTACACTTCTGTGTTACAGTGAACGGGTTGGGGAAACTAGTGCCCTCACTTTGGAATGGCCCACTTACCCTCCAGAATGCACCCCCCCCCATGTCTGCATGGCTCCCAACTGCTGGAATCAGGACTGCCCAGAAGCCATTGCTTTCTGGTGTCTAGTGGTTCCCCCCACAACCCCATCCTTACACTAGAGGGATTTTGGCACAACCCAGTGATCGTAATACAGTACCTGCTTGGGTGGATACTGCCTAAACTAATCATCAAACTACTGCAGTTTTGCTTGAATTAGTTTAGATTGTGGCCGTACCACATAACACCAGGGTCAGATGGAAGGTTACTAAAGGGGGAGTTCTGACAAGTCAGAGGTATTCTGGAAGATCAGGTACTATTCTGTGGGTTGGGGGAGGCCAGGGGTGTTCCAGAGGGGATGGGTGTGATTCTGTAATGTCTAGAGTGGGAATATTACATCACGTGGGGTGTGTTGGGGCATTCCAGCAGGTTGTGGTGGGGTATTTTTACAGGGACATAGGGTTCTCGGGGAATTCGGAAGATGGGGGGTATTTTAGCAGATTGAGGGATATTCCTCACGTGGGAACATTCATTTTGGCAGTCCGGGGGGGGGGTAATGTTCCTGGACATCAAGTCTCCACCACTCATTCACACTAATGGGATCTACGCCAGAGGCGCTAGGACCCAGCGGGAGCAAACTTTTTTGCAGGAGGGTTGGCGCCAGAGATGGAGCCGCGAGGAGCAGTGCCACAAGCCTCGGCTCGTACGGCAGTGACTATCTTGGCGTCAACCCTACAACCGCCTCAGTTCCTTTTTTCCCGCCGTCGAGTGCGCTACAGTGACGACATTGGTCACCCGCCAGGAGTCAAACTTCAAATTAGCAGCATAGTTTTCAGATCTTACTTCGGGACACAGCTCTTGCAGCAGGTTACACCATTAGGACCGAAGCCGCCAGGCGCCAGGACCCCACGGAAAAATTCTAGCTAGCTAACTACAGCGGGGACCGCCCCCGACGTCGGTCCCGCCTCCGACGTCAGGCGTGGTACAAAAGGCGGTCCCGCCAGATTCCCCAGTTCTTTTCCCGCCGTCGACTTAGCTACCTGACCCCTTCGGTTACCAGTCTAGTGCGCGACGCGTGAATAGTTCCTTTCTCGATAAAATTTTCGATAAAATTTTCGAAAATCTGCAGAATCTTCAAGCAAGATCTTGATGTCATCACCAACTTCTGGCCATCCATCGAAGTGCGCTTGTGGAAAGCAGATCCCGTTCAAGGACCCCCACACGGCCTGGCCGTGCCTGAGCCCAGACCACGATACCGGGCCTGTCCTTCTTGCCAAGGGTTCAACAGCGTACCTGGATCCGGCGCCAGGAAGGCTTTGCAGGCGCTTTCTTCTGGAGGAACAACTGAAGACCATGTCCTCCAAGGGGAAAGCTCCAGGGTCCACAAGCATGGAGAAGAGAAGAAAAGGCCCTTCCAGGTCCCTTCCAGGGTTCGAGTCCGAGTTCGGGTTCAAATTCTCCGCTGCAATCAAGAAACCTTCATCTCAGGAGAAATCCGCCAGGCCTTCCTCCCCTTCCAGGGCCTTGGCGAAGTCCGGGGAACGACACCATCACCACCGCAAGTCGGGTTCCCGCTCCTCGGTACCCGACGTCAGGTCTTCGTTGGTGCCTCCACGCAAGACGCTGGAGCTCACGCCTTTAAAAAGGCCTGTAGCCCAGACGCCGGCTCGACAGCCGTCAGCCCTGCGCCCTTCTTCCCTGGAGCCGCCGTCGGCCCGACGACCGACGCCGGCCATTACATCCCAGCGGACGCCGGTAGGGGACCGCGCCGCCCTCCTGAAAGAAGAAGGCCCTGTTGCCTCCGACCGACATCGGTCAGGAGCCCTCTATCGGAGGAGGACCTAGAGCAGCCCGGGAGGACCAGGCAGCGACCCCGGTCCCCGGTACTCCCAGGGAACCTCGCCATTACCAGAGCCCCCTGTGGAGCCGACGCTGACCCGACGACCGCCCACCGCACCCGGGCCGCTGGCCTCTCTCTCAGTGGAGGTGAAAGATCTGTTCACCTACTGGTGGGATACCATTAAAAGACATGGTTCCCCTCCTCCTCCTCCTACTCGGTTCCTGCCCCTTGCCATCAGGGGTCGGCAGGCCGTGTTCCTCCTCCCCGGAGCCTAGGACCCTCCCAGGGGAGACCTGATAAACGGAGACCTCCATCAAATCCTCTGGATCACCCAGCCCCAAGAGACCCAGGAGACGCCGACGTCAGCCTTCAACGAGGACACGGGATCAGACTACTCCACCTCTAGATCCCCATCTCCACTCTCCATCCCTTCTCCGGACCCACGTGAGATGCCTAGATCTCCTCCGGATGATCCCTCGTTCCTTGATATTATGAGACATATACAAGAGAACATGGGATGGGATGCTGAAGACTTAGACCCCGAAAGAGTACGACTCGCCAAATATCTTCGGCAAAAGGACCCCAAGCCTGTGGTGGTACCACCCTTGGTTGACACTTTCGTGGACGTCACCAAGGCCGCGTGGAAGCGTCCACACTCGCTCCCCGCGAGACCGAAGAAAGCTGATCGCTTGTACAAGGCTCCTAAGGACGACCAGTACTTGACGCAGCATCCTCAGGCCGATTCTCTGGTCATCACAGCCTCACATGACCGGTCACAGAGGCCACAACATTTGAGCACCCTGCCACCGGACCCAGAGTCCAAACAACTGGACGCATTGGGTAGGCGCACGTATGCTTCCGCTACCTGCGCCATCAGATCCCTGAACTATTTAACCCACATGGTTCAGTTCCAGAACGCTTTGTGGGAACAGGGTCTGGAAGCGGCTGAAAAGATGCCCGAAGGTGAGCAGAAGGAGGAGATGCTTCAGCTCCTCCGTACGGGTTCAGACGTGGGGACCCAAGTGCTAAGAGCCGCGTATGACTCCGCGGACTCATCGGCCCGAGCAGCAGCTTCTGGCGTTTGCCTCCGGAGACACTCTTGTCATGCCGCTCGGCTTACTCGGACGTCCAAAAGAACATCTTGGACGCCCCTTTTGAGGGAGAAGTATTGTTTGGTAATCCTACAGAAAAGATCCTTACCAAACTCCAAGAGGCCGGGAAGGCGGTAAGGTCGGTTCAGGCCATGTACCGACCTAAGCTTGGTTCCTTTCGTAGGAACCAAAGCCGTTTTCGTGCGCGGACGCAGAGGCAACAGACCCACTCCGCTGCACCTCAGAGGGGCTCTGGTTTTCGTAGAGCCCAGGGCAAACACCCCGCCAGCCGAGGCCAGCGTTCTCCTAGGCAGGCCCAGCCAGCGGTCCATCTGCCGCCACAGCCTGACTCCTTTCCGCCCCCGCCCTCAGGATCAACGGAGTTTATAGTCGGGGTCGCGATTAGAACTTCCTGCCGGGATGGCAGGCCATTACCACCGACAGGTGGGTTCTTCAGTTGGTCAGTCTAGGCCACTTTATAGAATTCGCAGGAAAGCCACCCTCGAGGCCTCCTTTGCTCTCCCGGTATCAGGGTCAGCACAAAGCCTTGATCTGGCAAGAAGTACTCGCACTACTACGAAAGGGAGCGATAGAGTACGTCCCAGAGAACCAGAGAGGACTAGGATACTATTCCCACTTCTTCCTGGTTCCCAAGAAAACAGGGGACCTCCGTCCAATCTTGGACCTCAGTGACCTCAATGTGTCGGTCACTTACAAGAGATTCCGCATGGTGACCCTTCCGGGTCTTATCCCCATGCTCAAACAGGACGCCTTTTTAGCGTCTCTAGACATGCAGGATGCCTACCTGCACATCCCTATGGCTCAGGCGCACAGGAGGTTCCTGCGTCGAGTTTCGACCACCACCTTCAGTTCCGAGCCCTTCCTTTGGACTGTCTTCCACACCAAGGGTCTTTACTAGTGCATGGCAGTCGTGGCAGCGCTCTGAGGAGACAGGGCCACTACGTGTTCCCGTACCTGGACGACTGGCTTCTCATGGCCGCCTCCAGAGAGGCGTTGCTTCTTGCAATCAAGAGCACCCAGGATCTGTTCCGATCCCTGGGCATCCTCATAAATTACGAGAAGTCTCTCCTGGTACCGTCGCAGAAACTGCAGTTCATAGGAGCAGTTCTGGACACTGTTCGGGAAGAGCCTTTCTTCCGCCGACAGAGCGGAGCGCATCAGATCCCTCATAAGGGACCTATCATTACAAGGTTGTACCTGCCAGGTCGGTCCTTTGCTTGCTCGGACACATGGCTGCGGCCATTCCTACTGTCCCTTCGGCAAGACTCCACATGCGCATTACTCAGTGGATGCTCAAAGTGCAATGGGACCAAAGGCAAGACCACTTGCAGCATCCGGTCAGACTCACGAATTCAGTGATTCAAGACTGGCAGTGGTGGCTAGCCCCAGGTCGCTCTCATCAGGCGTCCGTTTCATTGCGCCGTCCCGGAGGTCACCTCACCACAGACGCCTCGGGTCTTGGGTGGGGGACACCTGGACGGGGTAAAGTCCCAGGGTACGTGGACCCAGATGGAAGCTCACCTTCACATCAACGTGCTGGAAATGAGAGCGGTCCTCTATGCCCTGCAGGCCTTTCAGTCAGTTATCCCACCGTGTACTCTTCTACTTCAGACAGACAACACGGCGGTGATGTATTACCTCAACAAACAAGGAGGCGCACACTCTTACCCCCTTTGCAGGGAGGCCATGAGAGTGTGGGATTGGGTAATCAGACACGGCGCGAATCTGATCACTGTGCACGTTCCCGGAGTGGACAACACAGTTGCAGACGGCCTGAGTCGTTCTCAGGCCAGAGTCCACGAATGGGAACTCCTTCAAGAGGTAGCAGAGGATCTGTTTTTCGATGGGGAACTCCAGATCTAGACTTGTTCGCCTCCCATCCAACGCAAAACTGCCCAATTTTTGCTCGCTAGATCCAGGGCCTGGTGTTTTCTGGCGAGACGTTATCCTCTCCTGGGCCAACAGATTCCTCCACGCTTCCTCCTTTCCCGCTGATCCAGAGAGTTCTTCTCAACCGCGAGGGAGCACGCAATAATGATCCTGGTGGCCCCATTTTGGCCCAGACAGATTTGGTTCCCTTTGTTGATTCAACTATCTCGGGAACCCCCGCTCCCGTTGCCGCTCAGCTCCCACTTACTGTCTCAGGAGAAGGGTTCACTTGTCCACCCGGACCTACGTTCCTTGAACCTGCATGCTTGGCTCCTAGAGACATAGCCATTTTGCGTCACGGGGTCTCGCAAGAGGTTGCAGAAGTCCTTTCTGCAGCCAGAAAGCCGGCAACGCATGCGACGTACGCCATGAAATGGCGCCGTTTTTGTGTATGGTCGCGAGCACGCGACCTTTCCCCTTTAGGTTGTCCTGTGGGAGTAATATTAGAATATTTGCTCTCCCTCTTTCATTCGGGTCTAGCCTACTCCTCTATTAAAGTGCACCTCTGTGCCATTTCGGCTACCACCTCCCGTGGAAATCGTACAGTGCTCAGGTGGACGCCTCTGGGAATTTCTTAGGGAGTGTTGCACCTAGGCCTCCTATTAGAGACCCTGTGCCTCCATGGGATTTGCTTTTGTCCTTGAACAGCTCACGCTCCCTTTGAACCTGCCGTGATTGAGCTACGCTTTTCTGTCGTGGAAAACGTTGTTTTAGTTGCTGTTACCTCGGCAAGAAGAATTTCTGAACTTCACGCCTCATGTGCAAAGAGCCTTATTTAGTTTTCCACGGGACAGAGTATCCCTGAGGACTAACCCAAATTCTTGCCTAAGGTGGTTTCTTCACTCACCTGAACCAGGATATCGACCTTCCGGTCTACTTCCCGAACTACTCTAATAGAGGAGGCTCTGCCCATACCCTGGATGTTCACCGCAGCCTGAGGTTTTACTCAACAGAACTCAGTCCTTTCGTAGTTCTGAGCAGCTTTTCATTTCCTTCTCTGAGAATGATGGGCCAATCAGTATCCAAACAGTCCCTTTCTGCTGGCTTGTCCAGTGTATTTCTCACTGTTATGGTATCAAAAAAAGCCCTCCCGGTACAGTCCGGGGTCATTCCACTAGAGGGTGGCTACTTCCTTTGCAGCTCCAAAATGTTTCCACTTCTGCTATATGCGCTGCAGCCACTTGGAGTTCTGTGCATACCTTTATCAGGCATTATAGCCTGGACACGCTTCTCGCTAAGGGGCTGGTTTTGGTTTGGCCATACTTCAGGGTCTCCTGTCCTAGGTTCAGGACCTGTTTTTATCCTTATTTTCCTCCTCCCGGATTTTCTGACAGCGTTACTGCTTGGGAATCAGTCCTAATGGTGTAACCTGCTGCAAGAGCTGTGTCTCGAAGTAAGATAGTACAGTTACGTAAGAACTTACCGTAACAGTAGATCTTCGAGAACAGCTCTTGCAGCAGGTACCTTCCCGCCCACCTTCCCCTTGAGGAAGCATGGCTCAGTCTTTCTGAGCAGGAATTGTTATCTTTCTGTCTTCTGACGCGAATCCTAGGGTCTCCCATTTTGATGTCAGCTCTGGCAAGAAGTCTCCGCGGAGAACTGGGGAATCTGGCGGGACCGCCTTTTTGTACCACTGGACGCCGGAGGCGGGACCGAGAAGCGGTCCCCGCTGTAAGTTAGCTAGCTAGAATTTTTCTGGGGTCTCTGGCGCCTGGCGGCTTCGGTCCTAATGGTGTAACCTGCTGCAAGAGCTGTTCTCGAAGATCTACTGTTACGGTAAGTTCTTACGTAACTGTACTTTTCTTATTTTGTAGTATTTCTTGAATAAGTACAGCTTACTATAATTTATTCTTATTACAAGAAAGAAGTCTCAGCCTACATTGACGGAGTCGACCATGAGCGGGTCAGGTGACGGTAGGGAAACTTCGTATGAAAGTTTTTCAGTCAGCCGAGCTGGGTCCGGTCCGCTGCACTCCCCGGAGGGGGGTCTGATAATGGACAGTCCAGTGCCCGGGGGGAAGGGCTGTCCCCCTGGAAGCATCAAAGAAAACGGTTGCACTCTCGGCACCGTTCTGCCTCGAGCTCTTCTTTGACCCATAGGTCCAGAAAGAGAAGGCATCACTCAAGGTCGCCTTCTGGTATGTCTACACGTCGATGGTCGGTCATTGAGGTCAGTTGCTGGCCTCCTCCGGAGTTGCTGGTTCAAACAACATGAAGTATTGTTGTATTCTGACAATAGCAGTGAGTCCCAACCTTCGAACTGCCCCGGAGATGAAAGAGTTAACTTTCCATGCCAGGCATGGAACGCTGAGCTCGAGCTCGGTTGAGACTCTGTCTGTTGCTGTTTAAACTCAAACTGTCAGATTCTTTACTCCACCTCACTGAACAGTCGCTCCAGAGATTTCTCCTTCTGCTCAGCTCAATTTGTCGGTTAAAGTACCGCTTTTCTTGGTTTTCGACCAAATTTAAACCGTAACCTGTTGGTTCAGTCTCTGTCTGTGGTATTTGTGAGTACTAGATAGGTTATATTTTATTCTTTCTGTGTGGAACTTGTAAACGGTTCATCGGTTCGGTTTGAACCGATCAAGCTGTTGAAAATCTTAATTTGTACTTTTAGAGTGTGGTTACCGGTTCTTATTGGTTCTAAAAAAAACGGATTTTATTACGGTTTTTTCCACGACCCGTGACTCGGTCAGGAACCGATAAGAGGGTCTTGCCTGGCGGATTGCCATTAAAAGGGTAAGTTTGGTTAGGACTGGCACAATATCTGAGAAACCCAAAAGAAAAAATGGGCCCACTGGGTTTCAACACTGTAGTGTGTGTGGGGAAGTCTTTGCTAAGGCTGACCCCCACACCACCTGTGTTTATTGTCTGGGGTTTGACCACCTCAATGCAGACTGCCAGATTTGTAAAAATTTCCCTGCAGCTACCCTGGAAAAGAGAGTTGGTAGGCTTAGGGAAAGGGAGGCCAAAAAGTCCGCTGATCCAGATGGCCAGCCCGGTTCGGTTCAAACCGAACCAGAAGGAGTGCCCTCTGACCACGGCGAGACTTCTTCGGGCAAAAGGAGAGCTGATTCTGAGGAGTCGGTTCCTGCTAAGAGAACTAGAAAGGAAAAGTCAGCTGGTGTGGAGCCAAAACTTTCCTCTCCAGCCACTGAAGAAATAGCCAAAGCGATCAAAATTGAGCAGTCGCTTTCCCCGGTTCTGACCGAACCGGCACCTTCGGGCAGGCACTCGGTTCGGCCGGTTCCACCGGTTCAAGAGTATGATTTAGAGGAATTTTATGAACCGGAGGAGGAGGAAGAGGAGTATGAGGAAAGTGAATGTGGTTTTGAAAGTCTGGATGTGCCTATTGACCTGACATCTCCCCAGACAGACCTTCAGGACTGTCTCCTCCTAGGCTTTCTGAGTCACCCTCCCATTTCATGTTTTATAAAAAAGTGGCTGAAACCCTCCAGCTTCCTATGGAAGAAGCTGTGGATGACCAGGAGGAGCCTGACTATGTGGAAATGATGGATATCCCGGAGTCTAGGAGGCTGTCTATTCCCTTACACAAATCTTTTGGGAAACAGACATTCAAGATTTTAAAGACTCCTAACACTATACCTCCTGTGGATAAAAGAATGGACAAGAGGTATACATTGTCAGGCTCAGATATGGAGTTCCTTACACAACAATGCAGCCATGTTGGTGTAGTGCAGGCTACAGCCTGTGATAAGGCAAATATTCCCTTGGCTTCACACCCCCCGGACAAGGACTCCAGGAAGATTGATGCCATGGCAAAGAAACAGTACATGGCAGCATCCCTGGGACTCAGACAGGCCAGCTATATGGCCTATACTGCTAGGTATCAAAAATCCAGATGGGACACTGTTATGGCTTTAGCAAACAGGGTCCCTGGCCAGCTTGCCAAGAAGCTGGAGCAGGTGGCTGCTGATGGTATTGAGGCATCCAAGGTGCAATTCCATGCTGCAGTGGACTCCAATGATGTGTCATCTAGAGTCATGGCTACATCTGTGGCACTTCAGAGAATGGCTTCACCAGATGTACTAGCCTGTCACAGGATACCCAGGCTAAGGCCATGGATTTCCTGTTGGGTAATTCTCTGTCTGGGGAGCAGACAGAGAATTACATGAAGAAAATGGATGAATATAGGACCACCTATAGGAGTGCACAGGCAAGGAAAGGCAGGCCACCTCAAAGGCAGCATCCCAGGGGCAGGGCAGGCCTTTCCATAGGCCTTTCTACCAAGCCCAGGCCTCCTCTTCTGCTTATGCCCAGAGGGGTTCTTTAGAGGAGAGGCAGGATGTGCACAAGCAGGCCTGCTTCCACCCCTCAGCCCAAAGCCCCCTGCCAAACAGGCACCCTGATGGGGTTGCCAGGGCCGATTCTCAACTACCTGTAGGGGGCAGGCTGGCTTATTTTGTCCAGGACTGGGAATCTCTAACATCGGACAAATGGGTCCTGGAAGTAGTAAGCCAGGGACTGGTTCTCAGCTTCAAAAAGTTTCCAAAGATGGGAACCAGATCCTTTCCACCTGCAAATCCCTCAGAGACACTTGCCCTAGAGGCAGAGGTCTCTTCCCTCCTAGCTCTCAGAGCTGTGGAAAGGGTTCCGCCCCTACACCAGGGCAAAGGGTTGTACTCCAGGTACTTCCTTACCCCAAAATAGACAGGAGAATGGCGGCCCATCCTGGATCTCAGATACTTAAACAAGCACCTTTTAAAACCAAAATTCAAAATGGTGACTCTGGGAATTATTCTATCTCTCTAAGGCCAGGGGACTGGCTAGTGTCCCTGGACCTCAAGGATGCCTAATTCCATATTCTCATCAGAAGCTCCCATCGAAAGTACCTCAGGTTCAAGCTGCCCTCAGGCCATTACCAGTTCAGAGCAATGCCCTTTGGTCTGACCTCTGCTCCAAGGGTATTCACAAAATGCCTGGCAGTGGTAGTTGCTTCTCTAAGAAGGCAAAGGATTGCCATCTTCCCTTACCTGGATTACTGGCTCATAGTAGAACAGTCCCCAGACCAAGTCAAGTTACACTTACAGATAACTCAGCAACTGCTCACCTCTTTGGGTTTTCTTCTGAATCTTTCAAAGTCAGTTCTAGAGCCTGTCCAGCTCCTCACCTTCATAGGCGAGAGCTAGACAAAAAGGCCAGAGCTTTCCTTCCCTGGACAGGGCAAGGACCCATGTCTCTCTGGCCTCCTCATTCACCCTGCAGGTGTTTCGACCAGCAAGGCATTTTCTACAGCTCCTGGGGCACATGGTTGCTTCCACAGCAGTAGTGCAGGGAGCAAGATTTCAGATGAGGGACATTCAGTTCCATTTGAGAGCCTTCTGGTCTCAAAGGAAGGACCCTCTGACCAAATTGATCCCAGTAACTCGAACCCTGATCCAGGCACTACAGTGGTGGCAGGATCAGAACGACCTGAGACAAGGGGTCTCTTTGTCACTGAGTCTCACTTTAATCCTTACTACAGATGCCTCCCTCTTGGGGTGGGGGCTCACATGGGCGACCTGACCACCCAGGGGTTGTGGTCCCCTCAGGAATCTCTGCTTCACATCAATCTGTTGGAACTCAGAGCAGTATTTCTAGCACTTCAAGCCTTTTCTGAATCTGTTCAGAACAAAGTTATCCAGGTCAGAACAGACAACACGCCACAATGTGGTACGACAACAAGCAAGGAGGCACTCGGTCTTCAGCCTTGTGCACAGAAGCAATGAAGTTGTGGTCTCTGGCTTACTCCCTGAACACCTCCCTCACGGCAGTTCACCTCCCAGGCAAGGACAATGTCCTGGCAGATGCTCTCAGCAGGATGTCCCAGGGCCATCACGAATGGTCACTGGATCCCCTGGTCTTGGAGGTGATATTTTCCAGATGGGGCACCCCGCAGATAGATCTTTTTGCAGCCCCAGACAATCACCAACTTCCCCTTTTTTGCTGCAGGCCTCCAGTGTTGGGCTCAGTCCCCCTGGATGCCTTAGTTCTCAGTTGGGAAGGGAAGTTCCTGTATGCTTTTCCCTCCTTCCCTCTCCTGTTCAAAGTGCTAGTCAAAATCAGATCTCAACCGTGCAAGATGATCCTGATTTCTCCAGACTGGGCCAGGAAGCCCTGGTATCCACTCCTACTGTCCTTAGCAGTCCATCTTCCCCTGTGTCTTCCCAGGAATTACAACCTGTCAACCTGTGCTCAGGGGAAGGTGTGGTACCCGAATCTCAAATCTCTCAATCTCAAGGCTTGGCTCTTGAAGAGTTAAGAGTTTGCTGATTTACACCTCTCCCAAGGTGTAATGGACATTCTGAAGGCTTCTAGGAAACCTTCCAACAGGGCTACTTATAATTCCAAATGGAAAAGATTTTCCATATGGTGCTCTGGGAAGCATATTTCCCCAGAGTCTGCTGATCTGCCCACAGTCCTTGATTATATGGTCCATTTTAATAGCTTGGGGCTGAGACCAGCTACACTGAAGGTGTACCTGGCAGCTGTTTCTGCTTTTATTTCAGCAGGTAAGCCCTCTCCTCTTTCAGCTCACCCTGTATTCTCCCAAGTTCTTCAAGGGATTGCTTCACACCAGCCCTCCATTCAGGGATCCTGCCCCTGCTTGGGACCTTAATGTTTGCATTGCTCAGCTTATGCAACCCCCTTTTGAGCCTTTGTCTTAAGCAGAGCTTAAGTACTTGACTTGAAAACTGTGTTTTTGGTAGCCATCACTTCTGCCAGATGCATAAGTGAATTACAAGCTTTTCGTGTGGAGCCTGATTTTATCTCCTTTCATAGAGATAAGGTGGTCCTCAGGACTAACAGGAAGTTCTTGCCTAAGGTGGTTTCAGATTTCCACCTTAATCAATCTGTGTCTCTTCCTGTGTACTTCACCTCTGGCGATAGGAGGCTGCACAGTTTAGATGTGAAAAGAGCCCTTAGCTACTCATAGAGCGTACTAAGTGTCACAGGTTTGACTCCTCCAACTGTTCCTCACTTATGGCAAGGTTGGTAACGGGAAGCCTGCCATTAAAAGATCCATTGCCAGGTGGATTGTCTCTTGTATCCAATTTTGTTATGAAAAACTGGGTTAGGTTCCACCCTCAGGCCTGAGGGCTCACTCTACCAGAGGTACAGCTGCTTCCCTGGCTGCTGCCAGGGGCATTCCTATTCTAGAGATATGTCAAGCAGCTACGTGGAAAACAGTTCACACTTTTACCAAGCATTACTCCGTGGATATCCAGGCTAGGAGTGATGCTCGGTTTGGCACAGCTGTGCTGCAGAGCCTATTCCCTAAGTAGGTTCTGTCCCTCCTCCATGGAGGTACTGCTTTGTAGTCTGCTATTGTCAGAATACAGCAAGACTTCATGTTGTTTGAAGAAAAAATTACTCACCTTAGTAATGTTGTTTCTTCTAATGGAGTCTTGCTGTATTCTGACCTCCCCCCCTGCCTGCCCCTCTCAGAACCTCTGTTTTTGGGATGTGGGTGGGCAGTGCAGTGTTGGCACTGAGTAGGTGCCCACCTTGTTGTTTTCACCCCTTTTCTTGGGGTGAGTGGGTGTTGTGTTTTTCATTTTTTGGGTCTCCTGACTTGAGTCTTTGTTTTGGGACCAAAAAATGTGTTTTATGTTTAGTAGCCAGTTGGCTAGTGTAGGTTTACAGCTTCCACACAGGACCTTAGTGAGTTTAGCTCATAAAGATCTGACGGTTTGAGTTTAAACAGCAACAGACAGAGTCTCAACTGAGCTCGAGCTCAGCTGCCATGCCTGGCATGGAAAGTTAACTCTTTCATCTCCGGGCAGTTCGAGGTTGGGACTCACTGCTATTGTCAGAATACAGCAAGACTCCATTAGAAGAAACAACATTACTAAGGTGAGTAATTTTTCTTTCTGTCTCTGGTCTCCGACCTTCTTCGACATCAGAACCCTTCCCCACCTTCTGGTAGGGCATCAGATGAGCAGTTTCATTAGTGGGCCGCCTGATGGAGCAATGGGCTTGGAGGTTGGTCCAGCTGCCTGGTCTGGTCACTCAGGGGCCCTCAGACCCTTCGGGACGATGAGGCGGTTGGGCCTCCCTAGTTGCGTGGCGCCTTCGGTGCCATCAACTCCGGCCTCAGGTGTTCTCCCCCTCACATGGCTGCAGCGCAGGGGCCACACCAATGCCTCTATCTCCTGCTACTTTTCCTTCTTTTTCCTCAAATCTTGTTTTTGGGGCCTCCATTGGTTTCGGGCGTTGTCGGCGTTGATGGGTCACTCTGCGCCATCCTCGGCATTGATGTGTCTGTTGGCACCATCCACGGCACCATTGAGATTATCGGCGCCACCCTTGGTCCATGCTTTCTGGTGCTGTTCCGCGCCATTGAGCTTGTCGGCGCTGCCTCAGTGCCATGCGGCTTTTCGGTGCGGCCCTTGGTGCCATGTGGCTTTTCAGCACCATCATCAGTGCCGAGGGTTCTGTCAGCGCTAGGCACTGAGCTGAGCCAGGCAGCGCCGGCTCTTCTTTGGCGCCGAACCTTGGTGTGACGTCTTCCAGTCTTCAGGGCCTCGACTCAACCCTTTCCTCTTATTTTCCTTCTGATTTTCTCTCCTTTCCTGTCCATACAGTCCCTCCTGGGCTGTCAGGAGATGATATTGAGCCTGACCCAGACCTTAGGCTGAGTGATGCTGTGGAAGGAACAGGATTTAATCTTGCTGCAGAGCCTGTGGTTGAGGACCTGTCATTTAAGTCTCTGCTGAAAAATTTGAATTCCACTCTTTCTCTCCAGACTATGGATATCGATCCTGGGAAGCTTTTAAGACTCCAGTACCTTCACGTTCTGGACATCCCTATGGATTTAACTCCCCTGGTACAGCCCTCCTTTGAGACGCTTTCTCAAATGGTATGGAATAATCCTTCTCTCATTCCTTCTGTGGCTAAGTCCATAGACAGAAAGTATGCTGCTCCCAAGGATCGACCCATTTTGGCCTCTCAAGCCTTTGCAGACCCTATTGTAGTTTTGGCAGAGAATGATAAGGTCGTCCTTCCTCAGACCACTACAGCTTGACCTATTAACAAAGAATCTCGTAAGACAGATACTTTAGGTAAGAGAGTCTTTGCTGCATCCACTCTGGGTATGCATATTGCCAGCTACCAGGGCTATTTTTCTCAATATAAGTATATTTTTTGGCATTCATTCAAACAAATGGTTGAAGCTCTACCGAAGTCGGACGTTTCAGAGCTTTTTCAAACCATAACTAGGGGTATCGAGTCCAACAACCAACAGGTTAAAGTGGCTATGGATGCTGGATACTGCCTCCCGAGGGCGGCAGTGGGCATTTGTATCCATTGTCATTCCTGGCTGTGCATTTCAGGTTTCATGAATGATGCCCAGCAACAGGTCATGGCGCTGCTCTTCGACGGTGTGAATCTCTTTGGTCCTCAAGTAGAACAAGCACTAGAGGCCACACAGAAGATCAGATCGGCCATTAAATTGGCTTGACTGCCCTGCCCCTGCTCAGGGGTGTTAATAAGTGCCAGTTTATACTGTCAGTCCTTTGAGGCAAAGGCAGGGAGGTTTTAAAAAACCAAGCCCTTCAGCCTCAAAAGGAAATGCAACAGAATGCCAAGGACCCAAAGTGCCCAGTGCCACTGCCTGAGTTTCTGGCCCAAGTCCCATCTCAGCTGCCCGAGGGGACTCCTTCTTAATGGTGGGAGGTCATCTGACTCAATTTACAACCAGTGGAAGTCCGTAACATCGGTCAAATGGGTCCTCCGGATAATCCGCGAGGGATATTCCCTCAGTCTTTCAGGGAACCCTCCGGATTGTTCCCCCAAACGGCAACCAAAACTGTCAATACTTCAGTCAGAACTTCTCGCCTCCGAGATACAAGGCCTTCTGAACAACAGAGCAGTAGAAGTAGTTCCGCTGGATCAACGGAACACAGGGTTCTACTCCCATTACTTTCTAGTTCCAAAGAAAACTGGGGGCATGCACCTCATTTTGGACCTCAGAAAATTGAACAAGTTTCTTCCTAAGGAGAAGTTCAAAATGATATCGCTAGGAACCCTGTTACCTTTGCTTCATCAGCATGACTGGTTAGCCTCCCTGGACATGCAGGATGCTTACCAACATATTCCTATTCACCCAAGGCATCACAAATACCTAAAGTTCGTGGCTTTGGGCCAACATTATCAGTTCAGAGTCCTGCCCTTTGGGCTATCCTCGGCGCTGCAAGTTTTTACAAAGTGTTGTGCAATTCTCGCAGCGCACCTCAGAAAGATCGGAATACAAGTGTTCCCGTATCTGGACGACTGGCTTCTAGCAAGTCCTTTCAGGCAAGGAACTCTTGACGCCGTATCCACGGCTTCAGACTTTCTCACATCCATGGGAGTTCTGCTGACTCTCAAGAAATCGCAGTTGCAGCCCTCCCAGAAGCTCCTTTTTATAGGAACTCTTCTGGACACCTCTTGTGCGAAGGCTTTTCTTCCAGAAGACAGAAGGAGCGATATCCTACAGATGGCCCGATACATCAGGGAGAACAGCTTGGTTCGAGCTATCTCGATGCAACGGATGCTGGGTCTCATGGCATCCTCGGTGTTCACTGTACCCCTAGCTCACCTCCATATGAGAACCTCTCAATGGATGCTCAGTACTCAGTGGTCCCAAACCACTCACCCTCAGTCCTTTCTCATCAAGGTGACAGAACCTCTGAAGAGGTCGCTCACCTGGTGGTCACAAGAGGACAACCTTCTGGAAGGGTATCCATTTGCTCTCCTGGATCACCAGATCTCCATTACCACTGACGCGTCCCTGATGGGGTGGGGAGCCCACTGTCAAGATCTCCACACCCAAGGTACGTGGACTCAAGACGAGTCCCAGCCTCATATAAATGTCCTAGAAATGAGAGCCGTCCTTTATGCAGTGCGAGCTTTGAAGGACATTTCTGTCACAAAACATTCTCCATCAAACGGACAACAAAGCAGTGATGTATTACATCAACAAGCAGGGCGGTGCTGACTCTTACCCTTTATTCAGGGAAGCGATGAGAGTGTGGGAATGGTGCCTGGAGCACAAGGCTCTAATCCAGGCAGTCTACCTGCCGGGAGTGCAAAACGAACTGGCAGACCGTCTCAGCAGAACAGAGACAGATCCTCACAAATAGGCTCTCGACTCAACCGTAGTTCAGTCACTATTCGCAGAGTGGGGAACTCCAGAGCTGGACCTTTTTGCATCCCCACTCAACTCAAAACTGCCTGTCTTCTGCTCCAGAAATCCAGGGCCTGGTATTTTCTGTCAGGATGCGTTCAGGCTGCAGTGGACAAATGCTTTATACCTTTTCCTCCTGTTCCTCTAATTCAGAAGGTACTTCTCAAGTTCGAGTCCCAGGGGAAAAATGATCCTCATTGCTCCCTTCTGGCATTGACAGATATGGTTTCAATACTCAACAGTTTGCCGAAAACCTCTCCGAAAGCGCCTTCAGATGAAGTTCTGACTCAGGGGCCTGTGGTCCATCCCAATCTGAGATCGCTTCACCTTCATGCTTGGCTCCTGAAGAGATAGAAGTGAACAGGTTCAATGTCTCTCGCAGAGTTTCAGATATTCTTCTGGCTGCGCGCAAGCCAGCCACTAGAAAAACTTACACAGCCAAATGGAAGCATTTTTCTCTGGTGTGCCAAATCTTCTTTGAATCCTTTTTCTTGCCCACCCAATAAAGTTCTAGAGTACCTTTTAGACCTCTCAAATTCAGGTCTACAATACTCTACAGTCAAAGTTCACCTTTGTGCCATTTCAGCTTATCATGAGCCAGTACTTTCCTTGTCATTGGCTCAGTTACCTGTGGTTAAGAGGTTTCTTAAGGGAATTCTGCATACCAGACCTCCTATCAGACGTCCTGTCACAGCCTGGGACATTAATCTTGTACTAGACTTGCTCACTCGAAAGCCTTTTGAGAATCTAGCTACCTGTGAGCTGAAATTTCTCACTTGGAAAACGGCCTTCCTGGTGGCCATTACCTCGGCCCACAGGGTCTCTGAGATACATGCCTTGGTCACAGACCCCCCGTATACTGTGTTTCATAAAGACAAAGTAGTTTTTAGGACACATCCTAAGTTTCTCCCTAAGGTTGTTTCAGAATTCCATCTAAACCAACCTTTGGTCCTTCCTACATACTTTGCAAACTTCCAAAATAAAGGAGAGCGTTCCCTTCATTCTTTGGACATCACAAGAGCTCTGTGTTTCTATTTAGATAGAACAAATGAAATTCGCAAAGCTCAACAACTGTTTGTTTCCTTCAGCCGGCTGGGTCAATCTGTAAATATCAGATGCATTTCAGCATGTCTGGTAGCGTGCCTTAGCCACTGTTATTCCTTGCGCAGGTTAAGCTGAGGCAGTGTGTACGTCACTCTACTAGAGCAGTCGCAGCATCCTGGCAGAAATCCGCAATGTGCCCATTGCAGATATTTGCAATGCGGCTACCTGGAGCTCAGTGCATACTTTCATCAAGCAGTATGCCTTGGATGTCCATGCCAGGCGACATATTTTGTTTGGCAGAACCATCCTTAATGGACTTCTGTCCTAAATTTGTGAGCTCTTGGTTTCTCCTGCTGGCCTCTCGGGGGATTATTAGCTCGGTACTCTCCCATTAGTGTGAATGAGTGGTGGAGACTTTATGTCCAGGAAGATATGGAAATTACATACCTACCGTAATTCTTGATCTTCATGGACGTCTCCACCACTGCTCACACGCCCACCATCCCCAGCTCACTCTCTGTTGTTGGTCTTCGCTCCCTCAATCTTTAGGCTCTGAAGACTTCTTTCTTGACCCTTCTTATACGGGTCTTCCAGACTATCTTATGTCCGGTTTTTGTTAGGCTATCCATATAGGTCAGTTAAGCTGCACCTCCTTGGAAAAAAGTTACTGAGGCAGTTGGAGGGTCGACACAGAGAAAGTCATTGCCGCACGAGCCGAGGCTCGCAGCGCCGCTCCTGATGGCTCCATCTCTGGCGCCGACCCTCCTGCAAAAATGTTTGCTCACGTTGGGTCCTAGCATCTCCGGTGTAGATCCCATTAGTGTGAATGAGTAGTGGAGACTTCATCCAAGAAGATAAAAAATTACGGTAGGTACGTAATTTCCATTTTTGTCAGGTTGGGGACATTCCACTGTATTTCTTTGAAGTTCTGAAGATGAGTTTGCATACCTCTTTAATAATGCAGAGCTGCTGTACAAGTTTGTTACCGGGCTCTCTAGTAGTGCAGCAGAGCACTTGCCACTGCCAGTGTTGAGGCAGGGGAGATCGATGTCTAAATCCAGCTGGTCCAGTCACTCGAGTCACAACAGCTGACCTGCATAAAAAACACTTCTGCAGAAGCAAGCGGGATCGAGGAGATGACCTCCAGACAAGAAGATACACAGTGATGTGCCGGTAAAAAATTCACAATGCGCTCATGACTTTGCTCTGACAGCAAGTTAGATCAGAGTATCTTACAGACACTCCTGCCAAGTCAAGTGTCAGGGGAAAAGCTGCTGCGCTCTCAGCTGTTTCCAGGGATCACACAGGTAAGCCCCCTGCTGGTGGTGCCGCATGTCAAACTAAAGTGGTTACCATGGGGAGTGCTGGCACTCAGTGCAGCACTGACTGAATGAGCAGACACAGAGTAAAGAATAAGGGGGAAAAATTAAAATATTCTAAGGAGGTGGCTGAAAATTCGGTACACACTAAGAACTAGCCAGGATCTGGTACCAGTGTTAGAAATTCAGTATTGTACTGGCAAAACGGTACAGTTGGAGGGTCTGGGCCTATTACTGGTAAATCAAAACTCTTTGTATCATACTGTTTCAGGGCAACAATGTTTTGTATTTGTCTACTGCTGATTGGAATTCTCTTCCAGCAGACTTCCATTTGCCTGTGTCTTACTACAGATCTAAGACTCACTTGAAAAGTTACTTCTTGGTTGTCTTGCTGTAGTTGTTTTTGTTAAATATTGTTATGTTGTTACATTTGTCATTTTGTGTATTGTAACTTCTATGTTTTGTGTCTTGGTTATAATCTACTCTTGTAATCTTCGGTCCCCATGAAAATGGGCATTTGATGCTCTTGGGTTCTTACCCAGTTAAAAATAAACAAACAAAAAAGATATTATAGGAAGTATGGTAAGGATCTTCCTTGGTGCGGTTCGTGGTCACTCCACAAGGGAATGGCCACTTGTTGCTTGTTTCAGAAATGTCTCTGTGGCTGACATTTGTGCTGCAGCCACATGGAGCATTGTCCATACCTTCACTAAGCATTACAGTTTGGACAAAGTCTCTCATAGATATGCAGGTTTTGGCCTCACTGTACTGCAAGGCCTGCTATCTTGAACTGCTATGAGGTTGTACCAGCCTCTCAGTGGGTTTTGGTACTGCCTGGGACACATTCCAAAGGTGTGGCCTAATGGAAGAGATATCCTTGAAGAAGATAGAACAGTTACGTACCCTCTGTAACAGTAGCTCTTTGAGACAATCCTCCATTAGGCCATGCCATACCACCCTCCGTCCTCCTTCTTTTTTCTAGTGAGGGTGGCATCAGATATTCTGCCTTCTCCTAATCTGTGGCTGTTACACCCAGCACCATTTCTCACTTAGGATGCTTGGTGCTGATTTGATCTCCTGGTTCCCCATAGATGGAGGTCCTCTGAGTGTAATCTGTGGTGGTGATCTGGGGAGACAAGGGGCGACCCACATTTATATATACGCCAACACATGATGCCACCGTGGGTGGCCTCTGGCTAGCAAAACTTTCTGTTTGGTCCTAGCATAGACACTGGAATAGTTCCAAAGGTGTGGCCTAATGGAAGAGATTGTCTTGATGATCTATTGTTATAGTAAGTACTTAACTATTCTTTCCAAGACACTCACTTATTCTCCTTTAGGGTCCAGCGAGAGATGTCAGGGAGCCTTCCCGCTCATCTATCTGACCGAATCGAGTCTCGGGTCTCACCAGACCTGTAAGGAGCCCCTGCCCTCAGTTGTTCTCTCATACACACACAGACAGCTTACAGTATGTTTTTACCTCACGGTGAATTAGCTCCCCTTTTTAGGAAGCGTGGTACTGGACCTATATGTATGAATTAATGATGAAAATTGATTCTTGAAAGATATGAAAATTACGTACTTACAATAATTGTTGATCTTCCAGAATATCTTCATCATTGATTCCGACATCTGCCCACAATCCCAACACAGCTGAGAGCCAGGGCCTCTGGTAGCTCTTCCTGGGGGTTCTGGCAGCAGATCCCCCTGTTTGTCTCTGCAATGGTCCTGTGCTGGTAGTTCTGCTTGTTAAAAAAAAAAAAGGCAACAACAAAAGGAAGTGGGGTCACTTGTGGTCTCTCTACTAATCAACCAATAAATAAATAATACTTGCATTTTTTCTATGAAATAGGTGGAATAGGTAGGTGGCCCCCTTCTCCTTCTCCCTGTTAGTTGCTATGTGCAATGTGTGCCCTGGGCACTATCCAGTCTATTTCTACTGAGCAGATGCCCTACCTCTGGAGAGGTGTGATTCACCTTGTTTATTGGATGAATGTACTAGCTTCACACAAGGTACTGTACATCCCTGTGGTTGCAGAGAGAAGCAGGACATGTTCTTCTTTCATGCTGGAATTTTTTTGTTCATATCCCTTGAAACATCTCTTTGTGCTTCGGGTATCGCCTACTCTATCTGGAACATGCCAGAGGAGATAAAAAAACATAGAAACATATAATTTGAGGGTAGATAAGGACTGCATGGCTCATCCAGCGCCCATTCTTCCTTACCTATACTACTACTGCAGACCCCATCCGATCTACAGCTCTTTCTCCCCTTCCTCCAGCTATGTTTCCCCTGTGCTTATCCCATGCATTCTTGAACCCCACTACTGTTTTCGCTCTCTCCACCTCTGCTGGAAGGTTGTTCCATGAATCCATTACTCTTTCTGTGAAGAAATACTTCCTCACATCTCTACTGAATCTACTCTCTTCTGCTTCATAGAATGTCCCCTTATTGATAACCACATCTTGCCTCCCTAGGACTGCTAACCCTGCAACTCTTATGCTCTCCATCCCTACTATGCCCTCTTCTGTCATAGGGAAAAGAGGGTTATCAGTTTACTTCTGAGTTTACTTAAGATCTTCCTGGACTAAAGGTCTCCACCACTCATTCACACTAATGGGACCACACCAGAGGCACTAGGACCCTGCAGGAGCCAAAAATCTTCAGGAAGGCTCGTGATGGTGCTGTGAGACTAGCTTGTGCCGTATTGGCTATCCTGGCGTCAACCCTCCAACCACCTCAGTTCCTTTTCTCCTGCCATCGAGTGTGCTTCGATGACGACGTCGCTCATCTGCTGGGAGTCAAGTCTTCATCTATACGACAGCAGCTATAGCCATTCAGTATTTGATTAACTTACCATTTTTAGTGTTCTTTTCTTATTTAAAAAAAAAAAAAAGGCAGAAGAAATTCTCAGCTGCCATCAACAGAGCCGACCTTAGATGGTAGCGGTGACCTTAGGGAGACTTTGTTTGAAAGCTGTGATGGCAGTGGGGCTGTGTCCAGTCTGCCACCCTTTGTGGGGGTGGGGTTACAACCATGGACAGTCTGGTGCTCGGGGTGACAGTCTGCCTGAAGCACAGAAAGAGCGGTCCCATTCCTGACCTCGATCGGGACCTGGCTTCGCTTGACATCGAGCTTTTCTTCCTCCTGTTGGTGGAAGAAGAATCAGTACCGCCCAGGTCGCCCTCTGGTTCATCTGTGCAGGTGATCTTCCCTGTCAATCTTTACCATTCATTACTACTGGGTGGAAGCTGGAGGCATGCACCCATCATGGGAGTTTTTTTTTTCCAGAGGAGTCGGTGCCGGCGGCGCCTTCAAGAGTGACGCATCATGCGGATGTGCGAGGGGCGGCCGCTAGGCCACAGACCTCCTCCATCCCAGTTCTGTTTCTCCCGCTATCGAGGCTGCACCTGCTGTGTGGAGTCGCTGAATTGTTTCGCGCCATAGGCCGCATTGTGTTTTTCGATGCTGCCCTTCATCCCGTTCGCCTCGGCGTGCCACTGGTATGATCGCTCCTTTATTTGATATTATGACGACGCTGGGAGCTTTGCTGTTTGTTGTATTAATTTTGCATCATGTCAGGTTCGGGGCAAAACAGAAGACTAAGGCGGGTTGTGCCCCTATGCATCGGCGCCCCTGTGGCTGGCAGTTTTCCGTCACGGACTGTCATGATGTTTGTCTTCGGTGCCTGGGACCCTACCATGATATGGATCATTGTGATGCCTATTTCTCCTTGGATCGCCACGTGTTAGAAATCCATGCATTTAAAGTCGGAAGAGCTCCACCGACTTTTGGCAGATGGCGTCGCCCAAGGGCCTCCCAGGCCAGATCTCTTGACCCTTCCTCCAGGTCCCCTCCGGGGTCTACACGGCCCAGTGAGGAGGGAACCTTCTCCACTTTTAGTCTTGCTGAGGAGGAGGTTTCTTCTTTGGCACTGGAGGAATGGGGTGATTCCTCCTGGGGTCACTCCATTGGTGCTGTCCCGGCAGTCACCTCCACGGAGGTGCAGGCTTCCCCAGAGTCGCGGCCCTGGGTGGCAGGGCCTGGCGCTGGTGGATCCTTGATCTTGCCCGACCATGCTGTGGAGTCTGGTGCCATCTGCGGCACGGGGGGACTCTGGTGCCGTGGGTCTCGGCTCTGGCAACTTGGGTGGCACCGCTCACAGTGCCAGTTTGGGTTATGGCACCATTTGCAGCACCGGGGACTCGGGCTGCACTGCTTGTGGTGCCGCTTTGGGTTCCGCCATTCGTGGTGCCAGAGACTCGGGCGGCGCTGTTGGCGGTGCCGTTTTGGTTCTCAGTACTGTCTGTGGTGCCGTTGTCTTGGGTGGCACCTTCCGCGGTGCAGCCTGGGTTTCCGGTGCGGACGGAGGTGCGGCTGACTCCTCTGGCACTGTCGGCGTTGCGGCCTTTGATGATGCCAGGCCTGGTGCTGTTCTGACGGAGGTTCCTTCGGTTGCTCTGACAGAGTCTGCTCTGGTTAACCCCTCTTCGTAGGAGGATGACTCAGGGGAGGGCTCTGTCCGGTTACCTGAGTCTTCTGACTCGGAACCTCCGGTGGGCCACAGTGCTAGGTGATCCAGTATTCCTCTTCCCAAATCACCGGAGCTGGTTAGCCCGGATGATTCCATGGTTCGGGGTGGCCTGGAGTCTTCTGTGGTGGACCCTTCAGGAGGCCTGGAGAGGATGCCCTCTTTCTAGAGGTCCCAGGCAGCTGCCATCACTGATGCTGCTGGGGTCCTTCAGGGGAAGGTGGAGGATCCTGCCACAGTGAGTTCCCTTTGGGGGCTTGCTCAGCAGGGACCTCCCACTCTGGAATTGAGGAAGAGGGCTGCTTCGGAGTGTGAGGGATTGAGAGGTCAGAAGAAGAGCGGGCGGCGAGCTCACCACTTGCGGGCGCTGTGAGGAGTCGCAGCTGACGCCGCCTTCTCTCAAGGTCTCTAGAGGACTTTTAGTGATGGTTCTGAAGGCTGCCCTTCTGGACTCATGCAATTCCAGGCACGTCACAGGGAGATCCCCCTTCAGGGCTCTTTACGGAGTTGCCTCCTCCTCTTGTCTCTTTGCAACCCGGTATGATCTCAGGATCCTCAAGTCTGGCGGCATGGCTACCTGGATGTCAGAGCCCTGGCAGAGGCCAGACACGTGCTATTAGGTGCCCTTCACCCATCCCTCTGCAACCACCACCCTCTCTCCCAGGCCATGTGGGTCCCACGAGACCGTTAACTTGGGAGATGTTCAGAACTACTGCGGCGGCCTTCCTATCTTACGTCAGAACCATGGACGAACAGGTTTTCTGCCTGTCCCCTCCACCACAGGAGTCCTCTGAGCATTTGAGCTCCACTTCCTCCTCGACTTCCTCATCTGAGGAAGAGGAAGAGGAATTTTCCGTCCACTTTTCCTCTGACGCTAATTTCACTGAATATCAGTGGTTCCTTTCGAGGTTGGTTTTCGGAGCTTTGCATCTCCTACATTCATAGGGACAATACTGAGCAGCAGACGTGTGCATTCCTTAGTGAATTCAGCGCTCGCCACCTAGTGGTGCCTTCCTGGTCAATCCCTTTCCAGAAAGCATCTATCTGCGCCTAGCAGTCTCCAGCCACTCCTTCTCCAGCCCCGGCAGACTGCAGGAGATGGTATTGTGCCCCCCTGAGTCTCTAGGTTCTCTGCCTCACCCACCTTCAGGCTTGATGTTCCTGGACACTCCTTCCGGGCCTCGGCACCTGGCACACGACAGACCCCTGGATCCGGACTCTGCTGAATTCGACCGGTGGAGATGAAGGGTTTTCTCTTCAAGTTGAGTGTTGATATGTATCAGTTCTCATCAGGCACACCACGCTGCTTACAACAGACATCTGTGGTCGATGCTATCACAGGCCCTAGCATCTTTGCCTGACTCAGCGCAGTCTAGACAAGCCATTGCTCTCTCTGCACAAGGTCTGGAGCTTTCAAGGCACC